>JAWWNH010000033.1:0-1395000 GCA_034641385.1 Darevskia mixta | reverse complement strand
TGAAGGCGGCGAGCGTGATCAGAAACGAGCTCAAGAAAAAAAGAAAGCTAAGGGGCTTGGTAGGTGGTTCCTTCCTGATAGTGGCCTGCTCTGCTTGTCCCATCCTCAGTTTATGTCCTAATCCTAAACACAGTTACCCTTGCTAAAGTGTAATCACTATTGCAATCTCTTCATGGACCTCTGGTCTCTCTGCCTGCTGTGCTCTGATGTTAGAATAGTCATGCCAGAGCTGTAGTGGCTGGTATTGACTCAACTTCTTTCTGTCACAGACATTCTTGCCTGCCTAAGTTCAGATTGTAGAGTGCTTAAGGAGAGAATTGCAGCGATTTTTCACATTATGATGACTGAAAAAACAATGTGAGCTGGCTGCTCTCTGGAAAATGCCTTTTGTTAAAGAGCATTGAGATACATAAGGCAGGCAGGAAAGTGTATAGCAGAGACCAGTCTACATCCTGCCCGCCCCGACCTACAACCTTTTAGGGAACTGGTAGTAATTTCCGCAGTCTACAGGTTTCTAGTTCCCTAGATTCTTTTGGTCTCAAATTCCTACTCTCCACCCCCTAGTTCTTTTCATTGTGATCTGAAGATGTCTCTACATTATCCTTTGTGTTCCAGGCAAGGAGATTACATTGTTAATGCAGACCCTCAACACTCTCAGCACATCTGAGGAGAAACTGACAGCCCTCTGCAAGAAGTATGCTGAACTGGTCAGTGTCTGGCAAAGTGAGAGGGGGGGGGATGCTTGAGTGGGGTATTAGTGCAGGAGGCAACAGGAGAGGGCTTCTTCTGAAAGTGAGAGCTTATCTCTGAGGAAACCAGATGCCAGGGGCAGGATGTGCATGCTTTGCTTTGAATCTTGTATGGTTTGTTGTGGGTCATAACAGGTTCGGAACAAGTGGGACTCCATCACCCAACTCTTCTGCTAGAGCCAAGACATATGCTATTATAGTTTGGTGCAACTGTAGGTTAAACGTTGGGGCATATCCAAATCCCACTTAACCACCTGGTCCTTCATAAGGGGCAAACTTTGTCTTCAAGGGACTTGGGAGTTTTTCATAGGGACCAAAGATAAAGTAGCTTTGTCTATGATGAAGAATGCAAAATACCCAGGCAGCAGAGCGCTCCCTCGTTTTGTCCTTGGAGACTCTGTCTGAAACCTTTATGGCCAAGCAGAAGTGCTCAACAGGCTTCTAGTAGTGCCTTGCCTCTTGGGAACCCCAAACTAAACCGCAGGCAGCAGTGTGCTTATTGCCAGGTTGCTGCCAGTGCTGGCAGGATGGGTGGGGGAGGAGTTGTAGAGCAGGCCTTCCCAAACCACTGGTAAAGGAGGCTTTACCAAAAGATTTACCAGTTAAAGGGTTAAGAGAGCTGCCTTAGACGTGTGAAATACCTAAAACACTTTAGGCACAAGTGGTTCCAGATTGTTCACTGACCATAAGTACTTCTGCTAATGGCTTCCAGTGGCAGTTATCTCTTACTCCTGATAGTAATAGGGGGTTATTGTTCAGGTTCATCTCTGCCCCAGTGTGTTCACCAAACCCACAGTGTCAGTTGTAATGCATCTCAGTCCACTGATTTAGACAATCTCACCTGACCTTCCTTGGAGTTTCATAGTCTTTGCAATGTCCAATCTATGGCAAAATATCTGCAATGCCATGCTTCCTACTCAATTTCCTTGTTAAACTGCGGTGTCCAGAACTGGACACAGTGCTCCAGGTAGGGTCAAACCAAGGCAGAATAAAGTGGTACTATTAAATTTGTGGTACTATTAACTTTCCTTGATCTGGACACTATTTAATGTCCTTATGTGAATTTGACAGAAGCTTCCTCATGATGAAATGCATAACACCCTCAGCTTTGAGCAGTAAGGTTTGAAGGGGGCTTACAAGCCTAAGTGGCACAAACACCCTTCAGATCTTGATGCCCAACACTCTATTGTGCTGCTTGCATCCTTAATATTTTATAATACCTGAAAAGGACTGCAGAGGTAGAATACATGAGAGTCCCAACAATTAGAGGAGTTGCACCCAGGGAAGAAGGCTGCCCATCCAAGACTTGGATGGCTGATCTCTGTTGTGGCTCAGGGATCTGCCTATCCAAATTCATTGGCCTATAGCCTAGCCAGAAAAAGAGTGCTGCATTTCTAGCACTGAAGGACCACCCAGGATGATGCATCCCTCCACCATGTTGCTTCAGTACTAGTTTTTCCTCTTCTCCCCTCTCTGTCCTTACTGCTCGTATGTTTGGGAACACTCCTTTTACTACTATGTGGATACCATTACTCATCATGCCTGTCCTAGTCCGCTTCTCTTTGTCCTGCCAGCTGGAAGAGCACAGAAACTCTCAGAAGCAAATGAAAATCCTTCAGAAGAAGCAGACTCAGTTGGTGCAGGAGAAGGATCATCTACGGAGTGAGCACAGCAAGGCCATCTTGGCCCGCAGCAAGCTGGAGAGCCTGTGCCGGGAGCTCCAGAGGCACAACCGCACCCTCAAGGCAAGTGAGGCCAAACCTGTAGGTAGCCTCTCCCCCACCCCCAACAAAGCCCTGGGTGCTGTACCAGTCCAGTATCATGTGCAGGCCTCTCGACCAGAGACCAGTGTGACGCTGCTGCACCTTTGGCGTCAAAAGAAAGCCTATCCAAACAGCGTAGTTCAGCCTAAGAAGGGAGATAATATTGTTGTGGGGGCAGCTCCTGGATTGCCATACTGGATGTATGGGTTGTCCTCTTGGCTGATTTTAAATGATCACAGTGGAGTCCCCAGTCTGTGACTTTGTAGACAAATTAGTTGGGGGTGGGCAGGATGGGGGGAAGAAGGAAGAAGATAACAGCTTCTGAACTGGATTTCAGCAGGTGTTTTCCTATAAGGGATGATAAATAATTGCTTTTCTCCAGCGAGCCAGTCCATTTTTAGCTAAGCATTGCCTGTTGTGACTTGCAGCCATTCCCTTTCCCATCACTGCCACCTGAACAGAAGCCCTTTAAAGGGGGGTGCCAGGTAACCCCACCCGGAGAGCCTTCTGCCCGCAGGAGTCCTCATTCTCCCCCTGAGCTGCGGCCTTTCTTCTGCCCCCTGACTTTCACATGTTCTTTCCAACCCATCTCTCCAGGAAGAAGGTGTCCAAAGAGCCCGGGAGGAAGAAGAGAAACGTAAGGAGGTGACATCCCACTTCCAGGTGACCCTCAACGATATCCAGCTGCAGATGGAGCAGCACAACGAGCGCAACTCCAAGCTGCGCCAGGAGAATATGGAGCTGGCCGAGAGACTGAAGAAACTCATCGAGCAGTATGAGTTGCGAGAGGAGGTGCGCAGCCCACAGTGAGCGGTGGGGTGTGCATTGTGACTGGGGGGGGGGTGAGGGACGACTGGAAAGTTGGGGAGGTAAGGAGAAGTATCCTCAAATCTCTGCAACCTTAGTCTTACGATAAGAATTTACTTCTACACCACCTGTTTGTTACCCAAGTGAGGGAACAGCTTTTAAATAAAACACAGAACCAAGGGAATTACAGCAGGCTTCAGCAGATCCAGTTAGGGACCCAGAGTTTATTAGACACTATTGCAAATGTCCCACTTTATCACTGTTTCCTTAGCAACCAGGCCTTTGACAGGGTTGTTGACATTCCTGTCCCTATTTGTTCCTTGGAACCTTTCAAGGAAGTGCCGGATTTTACTCTAGTGCTAACTCAAAACAGACATGGCAAACACCCTGAGTGACCGTTTGTGCCACTTTCATGGTCAGATAGGAAAGGAATGCAGCTACTAGGAGTCATAAAATGCAGGCACACAGGAATCATTCATGGATGCATTCTAGGCAAAGGTTAAATGCAATTATTGAAACATTTCTAAAATCAAAAATATGCATTTGGGGTCTCTGATTTTTACATCAGTCTCATACGCGTGCTGGCTGAGGCTGATGGGACTTGTAATCCAAAGCATCTGGAGGCACCAGGTTTGGGAAGGCTGGAATAGAGAATGTTGAGCTAGGTGGCCCATGGGTCTGACTTTGTATTAGACAGCTTCCTGTGCCCGTAGTAGCCAGTGGCCTGTTGGCAACTGAAGAATCACCATTTTGATACCTGAGTCTGCACACTGGCTTTAACTGACCTGTCCTATGCAGGCCCCCAAATTAAAATGCTTTCACTTTAAACCCCCCCCCCAAAAAACAGCTTTTTTCTGGTATGCCAGAGGCAACCTCCCCATGAGTGATTGCTTTCCTTCGGCTAACGTGACTTGTGAAAACAAAAGTGATATTTATGTCTTGATATTGTGCCTGTGACTTTCGGCTCTTGCATTTGCCAGAAGTGACTACTGCTGCTACTGCTGACTGACAGCCTGTTTTGTCTTTCCATCGGCAGCACATCGACAAGGTCTTTAAGCACAAGGACCTGCAGCAGCAGCTGGTGGATGCCAAGCTCCAGCAGGCCCAGGAGATGCTGAAGGAGGCTGAGGACAGGCATCAGCGAGAGAAAGACTTTGTGAGTCTTGCTCAAATGGTCCAAGGAGAAGCCCCAGTCTGGCTGCCGCAGCTGAGCATCTCTTAGAAGGAGAGCTGCGTCCAAGCTAGGGAGTCCTTTCCCCTCCTCCTGGATTCTTTGATATTCCTCAAAGCTGCATCAGGCCCTGCTTGCCTCTTAATTTATCCTCTAAACATGGAGTGGAGGGAAGTTCCAGGCTGCAGGGTGCTGTTCTCCTGCAGTGGTGGTGGTGGTAGTGAGTTAATTTCTCTTACTCCATTGTCTTCCCCCTGTTCCTTCTCTCTTGCACAGCTGTTGAAGGAAGCCGTGGAGTCCCAGAGGATGTGCGAGTTGATGAAGCAACAGGAAACGCATCTCAAGGAGCAGGTGTGTGCGGGTGGCACTCTTCTCTCCCCCCCCCCATGCTATAGTTCACATTTTCTATACAAAATCCACTTTCTTAGAATGGGGAAACAATTTTCCTTCTTACGACCTGGCAGGATCAGTTGGTCACAACAGGGGCATGGCTAAAGGAACAGTTGCTTCCTCCAAACCTAAATTGGCTTGGAATGTTATTAGGCACTTAAGATGGTTTTGTTTGAGTTCCCAGCTGAGTCCTGAGTAGCTCCCTCTTCCCACCCAACCTCTGCACTTGCACTGTTTTCAGTAAATGGTGCTTGAAGAATGTGTGCATATGCGTGTGTGTGTGTGTGAGAGAGAGAGAGAGAGAGCACTTCCCTTTCTCTTACTCAGCCCTGATCTAAAGAAAGAGTTGTAGATGCTAACTGTTCTCCTTCCCTCCTCCTTTTTTCCAGCTGGCCCTCTACACAGCAAAGTTTGAAGAGTTTCAGAACACACTATCCAAAAGCAGTGAAGTGTTCACAACCTTCAAGCAAGAAATGGAGAAGGTACTGTATGTTCGTGCTGCCTTTATGTGCTGTGGGAGGGGAGGCTCCGACTCTTAAATTGTCACTCCTATTGAACAACACTTAAATTCTGAAGTGCATCAGCCCATCCCTTTGAGGTGCTGCCTTGGGAAGGGAGGACAATCCCTGAACTGTTTCTCTGCTGGCGTCCCAGGATCGACTGACTTACACTGTTTTTCCTTCCTTGCTGCAACCCCATAGATGACAAAGAAGATTAAGAAGCTGGAGAAAGAGACCACAATGTACAGGTCTCGCTGGGAAAGCAGCAACAAGGCTCTTTTGGAAATGGCAGAAGAGGTAATGTCATCCTTGCCTTACCCACCTTGGCTTCTCTAGGGGAAACAAGAGTTTCAGGGTCAAATGCATAGCCAGACAGGCCCCAGAAATTCCTATGAGGGATTGTAACTGTGCCCACCCCTTCAAGACTTTGAAATCCCCAAGGATCTAAATAGTGTTCAAGAAATCAGATTTTCTGGAAGATTATGTTCATTTCCCCCCTGACTCTGCACTCAGGAGAGAATAATAAATATTGGCACATCCAGTACAAGATGCTGGTGCCTCTGTAGTTTTAGAGATGAGCTTGGAAATGCTGAGCAACCTTTTGCTGAAGTCTCGACCTGTAGATGACCTGTGCATACTTTTTCAGTCCTTGGAAGCATCCTCTTCCAAAGAGGTGTGCCACTTTTTGGGTAAAAAATGGCATTTTGGTGAAATCACAAATTCTCTCCATCAGAAGAAACCTCTCTTGCTCTCTCACTTCCTTAGTTTTGCTCTTGGCATTCCGTGCTCTTGAGTCAGGATTTCTTTCAACAAGCCTTTCAGTTTTTGTTCTTGCTCTTTGCCTGGCACTCAGTCCTGGCTTTGCAGTTGGGCGCTGGCGAGTTGACAGAAAGACAACCCAGGAATGGTGCCCTTGTTTTTGTTTTTCATTGCTGGCTGGGATTAGAAGCTCCAGACCAACCTCGATGCCACAGTGAGTTAGAGTGGAGTGGAAAGAAGCAGGGATATGCACTTCCCTGTCCTTGTACTTGGAAGTTTCTTCTTCCAGAGCACAGATTGCACTACTTGCTGTGGGGCTTCTATACCAGGCGGTTGTGAGGATACCAGTGGTACAAGGAGCTGAGGGTTAGTTAGTCTCTGGTCCAGAGCTGGCCTGTAAGCTGGTTAAGGACATTTCCCACGCTTAGGAACAAGCAACTTTCCAGACGTCTTAGCAGTTGTATTTAAGCAACTTATTTTTGTCGCCTTTTCACGATCTCTTCTGTACCTTGGCAAGCAGGCAGAAGCTGGCTCTGAAATTGATTTTGTTGCCCCTTGCAGAAAACTCTCCGGGACAAAGAACTGGAAGGGCTCCAAGTGAAAATCCAGCGCCTGGAGAAGCTCTGCCGGGCCCTGCAGACAGAGCGCAACGACCTGAACAAGAAGGTGCAGGACCTGTGTGCCCTTGTGCCTCCTGCTGCCACCACGGACCTCCAGGGACCACCAAAGGACCCATCCCAAGGCAGCTCAGAGGAGCTGGCACCTCAGGGCACCACCGTGGAGGAATGCCTTGCCCTGGCACAGGCGGTGTGCTGCACGGGACCAGCCGAGAGGTTTGGGGAGCCAAGCATAGGAGGAGCCCCTGCTCGGGAAAAGATGGATGAAGCTGCTGTCTCTCTTGAGTAAAGATGGAGGAAGGGGGAGAGGCGGGTATATCTCTCCAGAGACTGGGCCCCAGGCCTGGGGTGACAAAGCTCAGTCCCCCCCACCCCCAGGCACTTAAGGTGTTCCAGTTTAAGCTTGAAGGCGTTTTTCTTTTCTTTTTTTGCTTTATAAAAATTATCTCACTATATATTACACGATATGATGTGCAGGGCAACTCCCACTTTTTATATATAGGCCTAGGAACTAGATTGAACCACTTATGTGTCGTGTGAACATCTCGATAAGTGTGTGGCAGTTTCACCAAAATACCTTCTGAAGTATGGGTGTGGGGGAATCTTGCCAACCATAACCCTATTCCCCTCCCCCAAACTCAGTTCAGCTGCTACATCTCACTGTGGGTGCTATGCAATGAATGCAAATTTAGGAGGTTGGCATCAGGGGGGCCCTTGGAGGATTTGTTTCTTTTTCTCATATATTGACCAGACCCAGAGGCTTAAAACCGGAACAGGAGACTCAGGAGTTTGCTATCTAGTAGGTTATTTTTAGCATGTAGATTCCCCCAAGAAAGCGGAGGATAAAGTAGATGTGACTTTGCTTCACGGGGACAAGAGACTGAGAGCCCTGTTGGTTTGAGGAGAGGGTGGGTGGGGAGCATCCTCTCTGGGACTTTGCTACTTCCAGAATCTATGTTTCAACAGCCTTACGACTTCACCGTTGCCTCTATGCTTATACACGCACAAGTGTATGTATTAAAGATTTAATCCAAAGGTTTTCCTTAAGTGTTTTGCACATGATGAGCACCCATGCACATGGTTGTGTGTGGGGAATGCTCTGGGGGTGGGGGTGGGGCGGGCAAGGGGAGTGAATCCCCCGCATGTGTTATATACTTCTCTTTGGGATACTTTGGTACTAAACATCCTTCACAGTCCCAGAGGCTCAGGGAGACAAACTCTAACCTCCCAGGCAGCAAAGTCCAATAACTAGAAACAAACTTAACACACATCAGGAGCTGCCTGGAGATTGTCCTCCATGACCGGACTCCCGTTTCCTTATCTTAACACCACTTTTCCTTGGGCCACCTTCTCCATGTCAGTAAAAAAAGAGGTTTCTTATTTAGTCCTCAGTGCTGCCATGGCTAGTTTAAACGCATAGAGGCTTTTTCTGTTTGTGATTTCAATTTCTGCTGCTTCTTGGGCTTAAAACCCAACTACAGACTTCTTTGCGTTTTAGTAGCTGCCTTCTTTGCTTTTAAAACTCTGTATCCCTCCTTGCTGGGGCCATTATTAGCCTTTATTGTAATTCCTGTCTTGCTGAGCTGCCTATTCCTCAGTTAGTTGTGTTTTGAACTGTTGAGTGTTGGTGTTTGGGAACAGGTGTGGGCAGGCACCATTCAGGCCCAGCCCTATATACTCCAAACACTCTGTGTTAAAGGAAGCTGGGCTTTAGGAAACAGGATTAGCAATGCATTTTGTATTATCTGACTTCTCACTCAGGTTGGCAGATTTCTTGCAGAGCTGTTTTGCTTCCTTGTTTCTCTTACTGGAGGTAGTGATTTCATCAAAGCTTTGGGTGACATCCAGCATTGCACCAGCAGATATGGCAGGACTTCACCTTCGTCACAGCCCCTCTCCCCACGCACGCCCAATCTGCTCTGGAGGGTCCCTCAACCCTTGACCAATTTCAAGGGTGCATGGGGGGCTGGGGTGGGGGTGGGGAGAGCAAGTCCATGCTATGAATGGGCCACCTTCCATCCTCTTCCTCGTACTTTGCAGGGCTTGGTCAAAAGCTGATGAATGTAAATGGGAGATAGAACTTTACCCTTGGAGTGGGACAGAACTGAACACCAGGATGTTTCAAGAAAAGCTTCCAATTTTTTTTAATGCAGTGGTACAGGCAATATCTAGATCTGTTATATATATATATCTTTGTATCCAATACAAATGAACATAAACTTGACTGCATGTCTGTGCTCCTTTTTTCTCCGCTACCATCATGGATATTGAGGCAGGCTATTGAGCTTGCCACACAGCACCAATTTCCAGATTCCATCCCAATTTGCTAAAAAGGGTATTTTGGCCCTTTTCAAGGGGCTTGGAACAGTTTTTGTATCACTTTCATGTGTACTGTACTGTGAGTGGTGAAAATGGGTCTGGGAAATATTTTTCACTTGCTTAGCTTCAAAATAATTTTTTGGTTAGGATTCAGAAATAAAACCAATGTAGTGCTTTAGAGGGAGTGTTAAACTTCTTAAGCATCAACACCAAACTTTCAGGTCCCAGTTCAAGACAACTCAGATTTTTTTATTGGTCTAGAATACTGAAGACTAAAGTTACAAGGGGTCTTCCTAATTTGTATTATAATTTAAGTGGAACTCTAGCTACATTTTAAAAAAGGAAACCATGGAGCTGTGAGGGACCTCAAAGACCATCCAATGTACTGTTACAGCAGCCTTGTGGAGGTGTGGGCCATCCAGCTTCTGTTTAAAAAGCTCTTAACCAAAAAGAGTGTCCACCACTGTTCCAGGATTGAATATCTTGTGCTGTTAGCATGGTAAGTTCTTCCCAATGCTTTGTTGAAACCATGTAATTTTGAATGAACTGGTGTGGATCCCACTGTAGTACGTGGGGTAACCTGACACCCTTCTCATTCTGACCATTGGCCAGGACCGATTTTGAGTCTGGTCCAACAAAATCTGGAGCATGGATGTAGCAGCACCCATATCTCTAGTCATACAACTCTGCCATGAGGCATCCTAGCCCCTATTCAGGCTTTTTTTTGGGGGGGTGCAGTGCTTTCACGTATTGTACTCCTTCAGCAACACTTGTGATAAAGGAATTGTAGCTGTGTACCCTGCACCAAAGCCTTAGGTTATGAATATGACCAAACACAGATCCACCCCCACTGGGGAGGTTCTGCAGGCCATCATTGTCGGGCTTAAAAGTTTCTGCTTGGGACAAGCAGCAAGACTTCTAATTTACATTTTTTAAGGGATGGGGGCTCCACCTCTCCTTTCCTTATAAAGGTCCTGCTTCTACCCTGGAGAAATGTACCAGGTCAAGCTATCCTAGGCTGAAGGGAGGGAGGAAGTCTAATGTACTACTTGGGCTGAATGGAAGCTGGGGGGGAGGGAGATGGGCAGGTGGAATCCGATGCCTTCTGTCCACGCCCCCTCTACGTGCTCTTGGGCTACTGAACCCTATCTTCCAAAACGGGTTTAAGAATTCGGGCGTTTGCAATGGGCTGGCTCGGAGCGGGGGGTGGAGAGCAAGCTAATGTCCCAAGGGCCCGGATCTGAGCGATGGAGCAGCGGCTGCTGCTGTCCACGAAGGCGGTGGCAGCTTCGGATCCAGTGAAAGGGCAAGTCATTCTGGCCGCCAAGCCTCCCTCCGCCCGTGCCCTGGGATACCAGCTGCAGCCGACCCGAGGCGGAGCGGACCCTGAGCATCGGGCCGCCGTTTCCACAAGCCCCTTTGCGGAGGGGCCTGCCTGGCCACCGCCTCTCCGAGAGGGAGTACGCGCGCTCGTGCACGCGCTCGGCGCTTCTCGGGCGCGCAGCAGCAAGAGCAGTCGCCGCGGGAGCGTCCCCCATGGCCTGTCTCCGCCGCAGAGGTCAGTGTCTCCGCAGCGCGTCCTCCACCCCATGCGGTGCGAAGTGGGGGCGGGCGGGGCGTGGAACCTCGGCGAGGAGAACGTTCCGATTTGGAACGCGGAGCGAGGTATCGGCGTTCCAAATCGGAACATTGGCGTGGCATCTTTTGTTGCTGGCAGATGGCGGTGGGTGGGATTAACCGGCCTTTTAAGATTGCCGGCGTAGAGCGAGACCTTTCCTTCTCTCGCCCTGGACCTCGTTTCTCGGGCAGCGACCTCTTCTTAGAAGCCAGGCAGGGCTGTTTGTTAAGGCGCTGCATCATCGCCGCCGCGTCTGCACAGTCGTGTTTATCGATCTATTTATGTGAGCTCCTTATGTGATGCAAGGGCGAAAATAAGAGAAGGTCGATGAGCCGGGGAGGGTTCAAATTAGCACTTCAGCGTTTAGTGTTGTTACCTAAATGAGATGCACAGGACATTTCTCATAGCGGGAGAACCAGTCCTCCTCACCCAAGCAGTTGACAACCCCCAGCAGCGACTGCTGGAGATGGAGCCCTTGCACCCATCACACACACACACACACACACACACACAGAGAGAGAGAGAGAGAGAGAGAGAGAGACCTCTGATAATTGGCCCTAAACCAAGAGCTGTCCCTGGTGGGACCATGTGCCGTAACAGAGCAGGCAGGGGCTGGAACACCAGAGAGCAGTCAACTTTGAAGAACTGGGCGGAGGGAGGATTACTGCCCCTTCTCAAAATGTCCCTTCTGCAATATTAACACATTTATTTATGGAATCAATTTAAATTCTACCTTAGTTTTCTTACACAGAGCCAAGGGGTGTAAAATACTTACCCCACGCTCACATGGGCTTAGCCAGGATTTTTGTTGGGGGGGTAGGCTTTTGTGGGGAGGAGAGAACCTCAGATTTATATTGATTTGTATTGATTTTGATTGGGGGGCAGCTGCCCCCTTGGCTATGCCCATGCACCCTCATTTTATTCTCAAAACAAACCCTGAGAGCTAAGTTAGCCTAAGCAAGCAAGACATCTTCCCAACACCACCTGGTGAGCTTTGTGGCTGGGTGGGGACTGAAGCTGTCTCTCCCTAGCCCCAACACCGATCAGCGATGCCGTTTTCTGGGTTGTATCTTCTGGTAGTGCGGTGAAGAAGGCCAGTGTTATTCTAGACTGCATCAACAGAAGTATAGTGTCCAGGTCAAGGGAAGTAATAATGCCACTTTATTCTGCCTTGGTCAGACTACACCTGGGATACTGTGTCCAGTTCTGGGCACCACAATTTTAAGGAGGATATTGACAAGCTGGAATGTGTGCGGAGGAGGGCAGCCAAGATGATCAGGGGTATGGAAACCAAGTCTTAGAAGGAACAGTTGAGGAATCTGGGTATGTTTAGTCTGGATAAAAGGAGACTGAGATAATATATGATAGCCATCTTCAAATATCTGAAGGGCTGTCACATGGAAGATGGAGCGAGCTTGTTTTCACCTTGTCCAGAGGATAGGACCCAAACCATTGTATTCAAATTACAAGAAAATGAGTTTCTGACTAAACATCAGGAAGAACTTTGTGATGGTAAGAGCTGTTTGACAGTCAAACAGCCTCCCTCAGGAGGCTGTGGACTCTCCTTCCTTGGTGGTTTTTAAGCAGAGATTGGATGGTGGTTCTGTCATGGATACTTTAATTGAGATTCCTGCATTGCAAGGGGTTGGACTAGATGACCCTTGGGTCCCTTCCAACTCTACAATTCTGAGACTCTAAGAAGGGTACTTAGGCATCTCCACTGAACCAAAAGCACCCAGCGCCTTATTTTCTTATATTATTGTCTCCAAGTAATGAGAAACTCCAGGGGTAATACAACCCATGTATGATGTCCTTTTGAAGGAGAGAGCAGTAGAGACTTAGGCAGGATGCAGACTTACTGAACAGTCACCTTGATTTGTTTATGGGAAGCTTGTACAATCTTGCATTGAGCAAATGTTATCCCAAAACCTTCCAGTTCATTTCCCCCATCACTTTTCTTATCACCAAAACAATATTTTCTGTTGGGGGGGGGAGGAAAATTGATGTGCTCAAGCATAAAAAAAATCTGTGCAACCTGGATTTGCCAGAATCCTACCTGAAAACAGCAAGTCAGAAAGTGTTCTCATGTTGTACTTACACAGTTCTCACTGTACTCAAACAACAGCAGAAATCTGAGTAAAGCGGGGCTGGAGACATGGAGGCAAAAATTGTGGTTTTAACCATGATAGAGGCTTGAGTGCAGCAGGGATGGAGAGACACTGGGGGGTTGTTATTTAAAAAAACAAAGCTGTTTTAACAAGGAGAAGTAGCAGAAATGGGTGCATCATAGCAGCTAACACAACAGAGCCTTACCACCTCCCTTCTTGCTTTATTCAAACCTTTTTCTAATCTGCCGCTTCACCCCTCTTAATGTCACCTCGACTCAAACCTCTGCCACTGTTTAAAATAACCATCCCCTGCTCTGCTTCATTCCACCCCTGCTTTATTCAGACCTGTGCTGCTATTTAAAACTACTATTTCCCTCTGTGTTCCTCCTACCCCACTTCTGTGATTTCCCCCCTTCAGTGTTTCTCCCTTCTTGCTGTACTCAAACTTCTCCTCCTTCTATTCCTCACCTGACTCTTGTGTGGGTGAGAGAGAGGATGAGGAGCTCTCAACGATTTCATTGTATGGAAGGTTCTTTATTCAAACCTTGGCTGTTGTTTGCTAGATCCAGTTCCCCACCTCTGATTCAAAGGGTTGGAGATGGGATGTGAGGAAGAGGAAATCTGGAAGTGGTGGAAGTCTGTTTCTTGTCCTGGTTACAGAATGGGCTGCTGTCTTCAGAATGCTCCCTGGCCTGCCTGGCCAACACCTGACAAAACTGCTTCCCCTCTCAGTGTGCCTCCCTTCTCACTCCCTTGCCATTGCCCCTGGTGTTATACAACCTGCCTTCTCCTTTCCTTCCCTACCCCACCACAACTTCCTGCAAATCCAGGATGAATCCTTCAAATGGGGGCTGTGTAATGACATCCTTACATATCTATGTATACAGGAAGACATATTTATATGTCTCTTATCGTCTTGTTTACCGTTGGGGTTATAAAAAATATTTGCAAGCTGTGTGAAGGGGTTTATTAAAACTTGTACACCCTGCAATTTTCTGATGAAGAAATATTTTTTAAATAATAATAAAGAATATCTGTTCCAGCCTTTTCTTTTCACCAGCCAGATTCCTCTGGAAGGTGCAAGAGCCATAGCTCAGTGGCAGAGCATCAGCTTTGCCTGCAGAAAGTCCCAGGTTCAATCCCCTATGGCATCTCCAGATAGGGCTGGGAGAGACCCCTCCCGGAAACCCTGGAGAGCTGCTGCCAGTCAGTGCAGGCAGTACTGAGCTGGATAGACCAAGGAATTGACTCGGTATAAGGCAACTTCCTGTGTTCCTATGGAAGCTCCCCTGCAGAGCATGGCAGGACTGGCCACTGCTGTGTTGTTTGTCCCAGCACCTGGTGTTCAGAGATAGACTGCTTTGGAGCACAGGAGGGTCCATCTAGTTACGTTCATGGCTGAAAGCCACCAATATCCTGTTGCAATCTCTTTCTCTTTCTAGCTTACCTTTAGGTTCATTCTCGGTTCCCCTGAGCGGTTTCCAGTGTGTGACTAAGAGAGACCTGCTGCTTCCAGGATGGAGGAGAAGAAGAAGAAGAAAAGTCCCAAAGCCCACCTAGCTCAACCAGTTCCAGCCAGTGCTCTCCGCAAGCTGCCAGTCCCTTCTAGCAAGAGCACCTCTTTCTCCCTGGGGATGCCTCATCTCCCTTCGCCAAAGCAAAGAGCCAAGTTCAAGAGGTCAGCCAAAGCTTGGGGCAGAGCTGCATGATTTCCTCTGGGAGGGATTTGAACCCAGAGCCCAGCTGGCTAGAATTTCTTCCATCTAGCCGCTGCCAAGCGGAAAGATGTGAAACTGGGGGAGAAGGTGTTTTAATGCTTATGTTGTGTTCCTACCTTTGAACAGGACTGTTCGAAATTGGACACTCCAGGCATGCTTAAGGACACTTTAACCTTATGCTGATTTATTTATGTATTTTTTTAAAACAACAACCTGCTTTCCCCTTTTCTTGCTTTTTGCTACTGCTTTGAGTTTGATGATTTGCATTTAAATGGTTGCATCATTGTTGCCTTTTTACATTTCCAAGTTGCTTTGATTGACTTATTCGTAGGGGGAGAGCAGGGTATAATTTTTTTAAGTAAGATAAAATTAATGGCTGCCTTCACAAAAGGAGGGCACTTGGCACATGCTTAGAGACACTTAACCCCTGGAAACATTATTGGAAATGAAAAACTTGGCAACCCAGCTTTTGAATAAAATTATCTCCTTGCAGTAGCAAACAGGGCACAGTCAAAAACAGTGAGTCAATGTATGAAGAATTACAGTGTCTTGGTTATGCCTTGCTAAAGTCACATGCGGTCCTTGCTCCACCCCACAGTGCCTTAAGGCAGCCTTCAGATGCTTGGGACTGCAACTCCCACCAGCTCCAGCCAGGTTGGCGACAGCTTACCTAAGGTCCGTTCCCCTTAGAGAGAGCCCACCTCTCTTCCCTTTGAAATGATACCTCTCCCCAGATTATAACCCGAGGCAAAGGGGACCCAGGCTTCCAGTTTGGGGCTGCCCTTAAGGGTGGCAGGAGGGAAGATGGACACGATTGAGTGCTGTGAGCAATGTCCTCCGGAGCAGGCCTTTGCTAGAGCAAGCCAAATGGGGTGCCTGGGTGGAATCCAGGCCGTGGCCTTGAGTCAATGGCATTTCTTTATCCAGTAAACAAAGCAAAAGGATTTGACTTCCTAGTCCAGGTTTTGTTGCCTGGTGTGTGGGAGGTGGGAGGGAGTTGGAAGGAATATGTCTTCTGAGCTGAAAGTTCTGGACTGAGAACTTTTGCTTTAAAGTTGTGGGTAAGCAGATCAATGTCCAGTGGCTGGGGTGATGATATAGCACAATTTCTAGCAGCATTTAGGGGGAGGTCAGCTGCTGAGAAGAAGTCCACATACAAGAAAAAGGCTCTCCTCCTACCCAGTTAGCTTGTCCAACTTTCTGTTCCTCCCCGGAAAAAAATCACCCCAATGCCTCCCTGTTAATAATTTGGGGTGGGGGATCCCTCAGCTCTCCCCCACAACTTCCATAGGAGGAGGTGAGGCTGCCCTCCTAGGAGAGATTTTGGCGTGTCTCCACCCCTGCATGCCCAACTGGCCATTGCGTTGGCAGAGCCCCTGACTCCTTGGCAAGGAAAGTGGAAATGATGCTGAGGACAATCTTGGAGGCCGTCTCTGGCTTCCTTTGTGCTCTGAGGAAGGAAGACGGGCTTCCTGCCCGGCCCCACCCCACCCGTCACCTTTTCTTATTGCTGTTGTCTGATGCAGAGCAAACAAGGAGAAGCCCCGAGCTCCCCAGCCCGGAGGCAGCGCTGCCACAGCAGCTGTGGGGACCCCTCTGCAGCACTCGTTCCTGACCGACGTCTCGGATGTGTATGAGATGGAGGGGGGACTCCTGAACCTCCTGAACGACTTCCATTCGGGAAAGCTGCAGGCTTTTGGTAAGCGCTTCGGGGGTCATTTCTCGGCCCTTGAGTTCCGAGAGAGAAAAACATCTCAGAAATATCCGTTTCTGGACAGTGTGTTGTAATATGCAGGGTGTTGGACGGGGAACGGCAAGGCCTGAATTCGAATCTTTGCTTAGCAAGTGCAATTAGCTGAATAAAACTTTCTCAGCCTCACCTAGCTAACTGGTCCTCCCTGCAGGGGAAATGGGGTTGGCATCTCCCAGAAGCTCTGTGGAATAACGCTGGTGTTCTTTGTCTCGACTAACGCAGGGAAGGAATGTTCCTTTGAGCAGCTGGAGCACGTTCGGGAGATGCAGGAGAAGTTGGCTCGCCTGCATTTCAGCCTGGACGTCTACGTGGAGGAACTTGCCGAGGACCAGAAGAAGACGGTGGCCGACAGGAACCTGGATCAGCTGCTGACTAATGTGAGTGCTGTGAGGAATCCTGGAATCCCTTTTCTGGCTGAGAGACTCTCGGCCCTCTCCGACCTCCTTGTTCAGCCCGGAACTGAAGAGCTCAGGCTGCATACACACTATGCCTTTGAAACACATCCAAAGCACACACTTTCCCTCAAAGAATTATGGGCAATGTAGTTTAAAGGTTGCTGGGAATTGGTTCCCCCCCCCCAAATCATTTTTATTAGATTTTCCAATCATAAAAATCACATCATATATTTATTCATATCAATTAGTCCATATAGTCCAATTAGTCCGGTTGCTGGGAATTGTTAGACTGTGATGGGTAAACCATAGTGCCTAGAATTCTTTGAGTTGGGGAAATGTGCTTTACACAATATATAGTGTGTATGTAGACCAAGCCACAAATGTTGTCCAGCACAAGACATGTTTGGGTGCATATGGCTTTGTTGTTATGGAAACCCAGCATACTTAAAATATAATTGCCTATGCCCCTGAGAAGTTTATGAGCATCCATGATATCCCAACTACTCAGTCTGTGTGAAGGGTGCATTTGCAGGTGATAGGTAACAATCTTTTACTTACTGGCAAAATTACACTCATCTGCCTGCTGGGGGAGACCTTGCTCTGTGCTCCTCCAATATTTATGGCCAGTCTGGTGGTTTTGGCCAAGCCCTATACCTGATGAGGTGTTGGGCAGGTAAAGGTGTGGCTGAGACAGAAGAGGTTTGCAGGTACTGGTGATCAGCTGATTATCAGGACTTGCAGTGTTCTGTGAGCAACACTCTGCAAGCCCCATCAATGAGCTGATCATCTGCATGGACGAAAACAGGATCCCTGACATTGTTGTGATGTCGGGTGATTGACTGGCGTGCCTATCAAGCTTGGCCTATGGGGGAGATAAAAGTCCATCCAGCCTCCTGGCCAGATCCAGTTCCAAAACCCTGCAATAGAGCTTTCTCCATGTTGGTGCAATATCTATGGGACTCTCTTCTGCATTTTAGGAAGCAAGTTAATTTTCTTAATCTTGATCCATTTTTAAAGTACCTGCAGGCTAAATAAGGGAATATGATATATTGGATATCCCCTCTCTTTAAATTTTGGCAAATGGCAGCCACGGAGGTGGCAGTGGGAGATCCCTCTGGCTTCTCCCTTATCAGAGCAAATACCTGTTTCAGGGGCATCTTTATTTGAAAAATGCGTGTATGTGTTAAAAACACCACCATACACACTCACTCAGTGCTTGCGCCCCGATGCTTATCGCTGCCTTCTCCCAGAAGCTGCTATTTGCCAAAATCTAAAAATCTGATCCTATCACAGAGCTCCATCACCTTGCTTAGTGTGGCCCCAGTTTATTTCCACTGCAGAATGTGGAGTTTCTGCCCATGGAGTCTTACATTTTTGTCAGCACCACATTCCCAAATTACTGTAGTACAGCGTGTGGTTGTGGCTGGGCCTTTCCCAGCATGCTCTTCTGCCGCAGTTACGGACTGCAGCTCCCACCGGTCAGGTGCTATCTGTGGCTGATGGGAGTAGTAGTCCGAAACAGCTGGATAGCACCAGGTTTGGGGAGGCTGATTTTGAATGTCAGCTGCTTCAGTGCAGAAAGGACACCTCCTGCGTTTCAGTGCCTGCAAGGCTCCTGTTACTCGATTCCTCTTAAGAGCTCCTTGTGTTTGTTTTTGCTGACTCTCTTTTGCTTTTGCAGCTGGAAGAACTCAGTAACTCCATGTATCCTCCTTGTGGTGCCCAGTGTGCGAATGCCCAAGCCATTTCCCAGGTGGACTGGGGGCAGAGGGAATGGCGGGGGAGAAGGGTGGGACGCTGGGTGGGGTACATTTTGCAGGGAGGAAGTAGTCTATCCCTCTGTGGCAGATAGGCAAGGTTGAATGGTCCAGATACTCCTTTGTAAATAGGAGATTTCCCCCCCCCCGGCTCCCTCCTCCTCTCTCTTCCCAAGAGAAGCAGCATCAGAGTGAAAAGGTATGTCTGCAGAGAAGACGGGGGTCATCATAGCTTAGCTGCCTTCCATTTTTCCTTAATAAGGCACCTCAGACAAAAGCTCCACCTGGCAGAAAACCCTGACTTGGAGGATGCGTCCACAGTCTAGAACGAGGAGGAGGAGGAGGCTGCCTGGTTTTTCTCTTGACTGTTTTCATGAAGAAGCCTCAAAAAGAAAAACAAAGGAAGCAAAGAAGAAGCTGCAGAGCCGAGCAAAGAAGACCCTCGCGCAGAACTACTTCTGGACTGTACACGGAAAGGATAAGTTAGATGAAGTCTGGTGGAAAAGGATGAGACTCCTGGGCGTCAGTGCACTGGGGACACACTGCAGATGCAGCATGGAAGCCAGCCTCCGGCAGAGACTCCTGCGCCCCACGACCGACAGAGGGCAAACAGAGAGCTCCACTGCAGGGCCCTGGGTGATGTGGCAAGGGATGCTGGGGGAGCCCTCTTGGGCCACGCAGGGCTCTGGCTTTGACTGGCAAAATGTCCTGTGCTAACACAGAGAGAGATGCAGGTTCTAGGGCTTGGCTGCCTGCAGACAGTCCTTAGAACCAGGATCCGCTGTTTTTTTCCTCCTACAGACCAGTTTGCACACATGCCATGTGTGTACACACACAGTTTGACAGGCACAAGGCCAGCAAATTAAATGGTGATGTATTGCATCAGTCTTGCTGCTTCTGCCAAGAGTTGTCTGCCTCCAGTTTTAATATTTTTTTTCAGCATAGCATGAATGCTCATTTTCATGACTGTTTGTTTGGTGCCCCATCAACATTTTTTTTAAAATGCCAACTGTTTAATAGAAATCGGCCCCTGGAGGAGGAAAGTGGTCTTATGACTAGGGAAGGCCAAATTTATCAGAATTTCAGTTGAATTCCTCCTAATTATACAGAGTTTTCCTTAACCACATTTTTGCAAGCAATTTCCCCGAATGCATTTTTTTTGTATGTTATTTTCATTAATGTATGCATTTTATGCACACTTTCCCCTAACATACACATTTTAAAAACATTATTTGGTCGGAGAACTGTGTTAGACTTCAGAGGAGTGTGAATTTTGAAGAATAGCTGTATTTTTATTTACACATTGTTTTAATAAGCACAACTTATGGAGTTCTGCATTAAAATGCAAGCCAGACCCAAATTTATCCCCCAGGCCTATTTGTGGAGAGCTGGTATAGTGTAGTGGCTTAAGAGACTGACTATGAATCAAGAAGTGTCCAGTTTGAATCTTGCCTCTGCCACAAACTGACTAGTTGTCCTTATTACAGGTAGGTAGCCGTGTTGGTCTGCCGTAGTCGAAACAAAATAAAAAAAAGTTGTCCTTAGTCACTTTCTCTCAGCTTTGGTACCCCCCTCTGCAATATGGGGTATGATAATATCTTACAGAGCTGTTGCTGAGCTTTACAGCTAGAGAGAGTACATGCGAAGGTGCTATACGAATGTTAAGTGTTATTATTTTTATTATCCTCATCATTGGGATCATCCAATCCTTGGTCTGCATGTTTCATTTCTGCCATGAAAAGGAGGACCCAGTTCCCCCTGATACCAGATTTGAAGGACAGGTTGTGGAAGAGTTCAGGGAACCACTGTCACTTGAGGAGGGGAAGTTTCCTGGCTCCACAGCCCTTCACATGCTGCCAGGTGAACGTCAGGATGTATTTTTATTATTATTATATTTATTGGGTTTTAAACAAAAAAAACAGAAAAAGAAACTTAACATAATACACAGTACAAAATACAAAATACAAAAACACAAACATCATAATTTCCCATTCATCTTGTCTAATCATGTTTGGGTGACTTCCTCCAGTCTCCCCTGCTGCATTTCAATGTCAATCATCTTTAGTAATTTCCTCTCATCTTTCATTATTTTTTCTTATATTACTTATATTCTCATCTTATAATCGTCTTAACCAAAAATCATACATTTACATTACTTAATCCTATTATTCAAGTCTGTAAGCTGTCATTTCTTCCAACTTTTTTCTATCTTTAAATCTTACAATAGTTCTTTAAATATACTTTGAATTTCTTCCAGTCTTTTTCCACGTCAGGATGTAGATGCCCCTTGCAACTGCACACAAACAGCTGATTTGCTAGAGGTGTAGAAATACTATTCCTAGGCTACCTCCTTTCTCTTCCCTGGGGCTTGTCCCTAATTTCTCGCCCCCCCTCCCACCCCCACAACCCAGCCCCAGGAATCCCCAGACAGGCCTAATCCAAGACTACGCTAGGTTACCCCTACATCACATGTAGGGCTCTGGCGGTTGTTCCAAGGCAACAAAACAGATGCAAATCTTTCCCAGTGTTAACAACTTGGGGAATCTAATTAGGCTTCACATTTGCTCAATCAGAACCTAGTGAGACAGTAATGCATAACCAGTGATAAAAGACTCAAGATTATACATGAAATGAAGGTATATTATTTATTTGCTTCATTTAAGGTATATTATTCTCTTCATATAGATAACTGTGGCATTTGAAGAAATGTAATATTGCAGTATAGTACCGTTAGAACTTAATATAGATATCGCCTCCAGATGGCCTCTACATTGAGCATTCATCCTGATCTGCCTACGCAATGTTTATGTGGAAGTGATACGGTGTCTGGTTTTTATTGAGCAAACATTCTGATTTGTTTTCAGGGACGTTAATATACGACAATGGACATTCATTGTGATTGAATTGCTTGTGTGATGGTGTTATGCCTTCCTTTTAACCAGTCATTTATCCCACACTTTTTAGTGCATTTTTAGTGCATCACTCTTAACTGCAGAAAGCTCTTGGTTTTTCTTTTTCTTTTAAGTGGCTTTGTTGTGCCGAGCAAACCTAGGTTTCCAGAAAATTTAGCCTCCAAACTTGGAGCCATCTAGTTGTGAAAAAGAATTTCTTAAGTTGGATGGCACATGTAGCATTTTGGAATAAAATACTTAACCATCATTAGCTGTGGGCTAGGATCCTGTGGCCTTTAGCTGGGTGAGAGGATGTAAAAAAAGAGTTAGACCCCAAGCAGGCAGGTAGAAAGAGATTCTCTGAACACCTTTTATATACCAGAAATATTGTGTTTTCTACCTTTTCTATCAATTTCATTTCTTGCTTGGCAAGCCCATATAAGATGTACAGTAGATTCTGGGTGCCCATAATCTGTGAGCCCCTTCCTTTTCCAGCACACCTTTGCTCAGGTCACTTTGACACTCCGTTCTCAATCATGTTATTGATTCCACATTTGCTGAGGCACCGTGGCTGTTGTTTAGTATCTTATTTATGCTGATGGGATTATGTTTCCTGTGACGACCTCATCAGGTTGCCAGGGCCTCTCGTGACTGTCCCTGAGGGTCAGCAGAAAGTTCCAAGCGGCCTGCGCAAAGTGGCAGAATTGAGCTTGTCGTCCGCTTTAGCCCATGACAGCTGCTCTACTGCCTGCTGGCGTTTGCTGCAGCTGATGGCTCCGCAGGCCTAGCTGACTCCAGATCAACATCCAGATTCTCCATGTGGATTAATGCACATGGGAGCCACCTCCGCCTTCCTGCAGGAGAAATTAGTGCTGAGTATCGGGGGCAGGAATCTCGAGGACCATATTTCTTGGGATTTTTCTAGCCCTCAGTTCCACCTTCCCCAGTTCTGGTGCTGCTGCAAGTGCTCCTGACTGCCTCCTTCTCCTGATCACCCTTAGCCTTGAACCCGGAGTCACTGCCAGAGCCATATGGATAGCTGGACCTGTTGTTCTCACATGGCCCAGTTAGTGTTTGTTTAGTAACTGTCTGATGGTGTAAGGATATGGATTGAGTGCTTAATGAGTTGAAGTCCTGTAGAAGAATTCTTTGTTAATACAAAGGACTGCTGAAGGCAGGGGTTAGTGCGGTTAGTTCACCAACATGGTGCCCTCCAGTTGTTTTTGGCTACGTCTGGAGTTGTATCCAAAAGCATCTGGAGGGCACAAATTTGGCAAAGACTGGGTAGTGTGTACCCCCAAAAGCTGCCCTCAAAATCAAAAGAAGCAGATAAAGTATGCAAACTTTAATTTGTATTACTAGCCCACTTCCTTGTGTTCTCTTTCCCTCCCAAGTTCTTCTAAATCTTTGTGAAAATTGTAGTCTACTGAACAAATGGATGTGGTTTTTAATTTATTTTTAATGTTGTTATGCGTGTTAACACATGAAACGTTCATCGTGGGAGGGGGTGGAGTCCAATATTTGTAAAATCAGCTCATAAATAGTTATTAAACTTTCTATAGGACAAAAATGTTGTGTGTATATTTGGTAGGTAAGCTTATTTTGTGTCTTTGGTTTTGACATCTAACTTGGCAACACTGCAATTTAGCAGCACCCAGTTGCTGCTGATGTGCTTTAAGCTGCAAATGGTATCACAACTCGGTTTCCAGACTTCTGGAGTCCAAATCACATCGTGTAGCCAAGTGGGCAGTAGGGTTTAATTAGGATGAAAGAGTCAAAATACTTGAACCCCCCCTCCAGATTCCTAATAATGATTGCCCTACCTCCACCAATTTAGAGGGCAGGGGAAGAAAATAAACAGATAGTAAGGCAATAATATTGGGAAAGGCTGAGATATGTAGTGTATGAAACAAAGTAGGCTTCCAGCAATCCCACAAAAAGCTTTGGATTACCCCAGATTATGCACCCAGTTCTCCAGAGGAGTGTCCTCTGCCTGGTACCAAACCATCACTTCTGGCCCAATGCTGCATTCTGTGGGTGCAAGCAAGATGCTGTGCAGTAAGTGGGGCTGCTGGGGTCAGATTTGCCCACATCCTTTGCTAGGTTTATGGTTATGCTTTTCCCCCTGCGAAAAGTTAAGATTCTGGAGAATCTGGATTCTGCCCCTTGTGCCACTATCTGCATTTCCCCCCCCCCCCCCGTTCTTGTACTGAATTGCAGAATACAAACCATCCATGATCATCAGAGGTGGCAGCCACATTTCCTACCTGGCTGGACAGCAATGCCCGATGCAGGGAGATGGTTATGGAGCACCAGGTTCTGTGAATATTCACAGAATATTCTCCAAGAGACAATCTGCTCTGCATCACAGGAGTTATAACATGTCTGTTTGTGACTGTAGTACCTGGTCCTGCCAGGGTCTACAGAGCTTGCTTTGACAAATAAGCAGCCCAGGGGCAAGTCCTGTGGCTTCAGTGTGTAGGCAACACTTCAACCTCTTTTTTTCCATCTGTAAATTGGAATTAACAATGGACTACCTTGCAGAGTTGTTAGGTAGGCAAGCACAGGAAGGGCTGCAAATTCCTTTGCAAAATAAATGTATTGCCTATAGTGTGAAAATATACGTTCCCGAGCTGTGTCCACCAGTGGCATCACTTCTCAACGTAAGTGAGAAGGGCCTGGAAGCCTCATTTATAATCCTAGGTGGGAGGAACTCTGCACATGCTCAAGTGCTTCCCATGTTGCTGGCCTGAGAACTGGATAGGTTCTGAAGTCAAAGGAAGGATCTGGATTGTGAATGTTGTTCAAGGGAGGATCGGTGTCCATGGCAAGCCAGAAGTGACTCACTCTCTTCCTCCCTCCCTCTCGCTCTTGATGTGGCTCAGCTTCCTGGCCTGGCAAGGATATTTCCTCCTCCCCTGCTGAGCTGGCAGCTATGGAAACGGCAAGCCTTGCACTCTCAGAACAGAACTTGGCAAAGAGGCCCTGCTCAGACTGGGAGGGTTTGCAGTGGTGGGAGCTCACTAGGATTGCCCCCCACCCCCATTGCTCTGCTTTCCAACTTTGGCCAAGGGGATTTGCAAGATAAGCAACCTGCTGGTACCCTCAGGCCAGAGGGAAATGAGCTCAGGGACAGTGGCGGTGGCCCCCGTGGCTAAGAACGTGATGGTGTATCGCAACGGGGACCCCTTCTTCCACGGCAGGAAGTTTGTGGTGAGCCACCGGCGGTTCCTGACCTTTGAGGCCTTTTTGAACGAGGTGACCAACACAATCCATGCCCCGACAGCCATCAGAAGCATCTACACCCCCCGGCACGGTCATCGGGTCTCCGACCTGGGCGAGCTGCAGAATGGGTGCCAGTACGTTGCGGGAGGCTTTGAGAGATTCAAGAGACTGGAGTGAGTAGGCACTTGGAGGCTGGCTGTGTTGCCTGCCATACTGATGGCAGCAGAATATCTCCCCCCACCCACCCACTAATTCCAGGCTGTCTGCAGAAAATCAGCTGCACCGACTGTGAACCTGTTAGCTATGTGGATTGGCAGGGAGGGATGAAGTCAGGTATGAGGGCATTGATTTCCTACAAAAAATGAGGGTATCTTCTCACCTGGGGCACTGCAGGATGCCAGATTTTTATTTGAAAGGAGCTGCCAGGGTGGGAGGAATGTGTAGAGGGGAGTTAGGCTTTCAACCCAGCTGTCCTGCACCATTTCCCCAGATAAAAATTGTCCTCCCAAGCTGCAGTTAGCTCTGTAGGGAAACGTGCAGGTTCAATGTGCATGTTTTCTCCTGTTGAGCAAATAACAGGATTGTGGGGTGGGAAGGTCATTTAAACCTGAAAGACCATGCCAAACAGTTAACCCTTTCTCCTGTATGTTGTCCCTGATCCAATCCAGAGCCTTCAATGTTTTTGTTTTCACGTACAGCGCCTCGTGGCTGTGAGCATTTTAGGAATGTTTGGGAGGTGACTAGAAACAGACACTGAATCTCGCTGTGTTTGGCAAGTTGTCTTATAAGAAAACTCCCTTGGAGAGCTCCCTTTGCTGCTGGCATGTGGCATTTTATTTGCTTATTTATTAAATTTGCATGCTGCCCTATACCTGTAGATGTCAAGGCGGTTCACACCATAAAATTCTAATATAAAAACACACACAAAATACCGTACATAATAAGTGTAAGAACGAAGACAACCCAATAATCCCCCCTCCCACCACACATTTAAAAGGGCATCGGATGTCATTCCGCCCAAGGCCTGGTTGAAGAGGAACGTTTTCTCTGGGCACCTAAAAGTGTATAATGAAAGCACCAACGGAACCTCTCTGGGGAGAGCATTCCACAAACAGGGAGCCACTGCAGAAAAGGCCCATTCTCGTGTTGCCACCCTCCGGCCTCCTTGCGGCAGGATCTCCTACACGAGTCCTGATGTAGAGCCCACCTGCTGGATCAGGCCAGTGGCCAATCTAGCCCATCACCCCTTACCCCCCAAAAAATTTATCTGATGAAAATAGGGATGTCCTATTCAGTAGTAGTAGTAGTACCGGTAGTAATACCCCACCCATCTGTTTGGGTTGCCCAAGCCACTCTGGGTGGCTTCCAATGTATATAAAAACCATAATGCCATCATATGTATATAAAAACCATATGCCATCAGTGCTCCCAGCTACGTACGTGACACCACAGATTTCCTGAGGAAAATACAATCTTTAAATAATCTTCCTAACAATACTATATTAGCCACGATGGATGTGGAATCTCTGTATACCAACATCCCACACAACGATGGTTTACAAGCTATAAGGAACACCATTTCAGATAGAACCACAGCGGACTTTGCTACCAAACTCTGCCATTTTGTCCTTACACACAACAACTTCAAATTTGGTGATGACCTGTTCCTCCAGATCAGTGGCACAGCAATGGGCACCCGCATGGCCCCACAGTATGCCAACATCTTCATGGCAGATTTAGAACAACGCTTCCTAAACTCCTATCCACTCAAACCTCTCTTGTACCTGCGATTCATTGATGATATTTTTATTATCTGGACACATGGTCAACAGACCCTGGACACCTTCCACCAGAAATTCAATGACTTTCACCCCACCATCAACCTAACTATGAACCAATCTATGCAAGAAATACATTTTTTGGACACTACTATAAAAATACAGGATGGGCGCATAGACACCACCTTATACCGTAAACCTACTGACCGACAGACATATCTACATGCTTCTAGCTACCATCCCAAACATACCAAACAATCCATTGTATATAGCCAGGCCCTACGTTACAGCCGCATCTGTTCCAACTCTACAGACAGAGACTCTCACCTAAGAGATCTACAGCAAACCTTTTTAGAACTAAAATACCCACCGGATGAAGTTAAACAACAGATCAACAGAGCCAGACTGATACCCAGAGAGAACTTGCTGCAAGACAGACCCAAAAAAGAAAACAGCAGAACACCACTAGTAATCACATACAGCTCCCAAGTTAAAACAGTACAACGGATCATCAGAGATTTACAACCTCTCCTAGACCATGACAGTTCTCTTTCTCAAGCTCTGGGAGGAAGACCTTTCATCGCCTACAGACAGCCACCCAATCTTAAACAACTCCTCACCCACAACAATACTACAACCAGACTAAACACAGACACTGGCACCAGAGCCTGCAATAAACCCAGATGCCAACTTTGCTGCCACATACACCCGGACAACACCATTACTGGCCCCAACAACATCAAACATACCATCTCAGGACTATTTAATTGCTCATCATCTAACATTGTGTATGCCATCAAATGCCAACAGTGCCCTTCAGCTCTCTATATTGGACAAACAGGCCAAACCCTACGCCAAAGGATAAATGGACATAAATCTGACATCAGGAATCACAAGACAGAGAAACCAGTAGGAGAGCACTTCAATCTCCCAGGACACTCTGTACAAGATCTCAAAGTAGCTGTCTTATTGCAAAGGAATTTCAGAAATAGACTGGAAAGAGAAGTTGCTGAATTGCAACTCATTACCAAGCTTAAAACCATGGAGAGACCTGGTCTGAACAAAGACATTGGATTCTTATCTCATTATACATGACAAAGCTTTTTTAACCTTCTCACCCCTTGCTTTTTCCTGTAAGACTTATTGCAGCCGTTAACAGTCGTCAACAGGTTTACCACACCTATCAACCTTTCACCCATTTCCACCACCCCTCTGAGTAATACCCCTCCCCACCCTCTCACTATATATCAGGGTCTGGTGACTTCTGTTTCAGTGTATCTGAAGAAGTGTGCATGCACACGAAAGCTCATACCAAGAACAAACTTAGTTGGTCTCTAAGGTGCTACTGGAAGGAATTTTTTTATTTTATTTTATTTTGTTTTGACCATAATAAAATATTAAACATAAAAACTTCCTTATTCAGGGCTGCTTTCAGATGTCTTCTAAAGTAGGGCTGCCATATGTCTGAGTTTTCCTGGACACATCTGGGAATCAGACTGTCAAAATGGCATCTGGGCAACTAGGGTGATTTTTAAAAATAAAAATAGTTTTAAAAATCCCCCCAAAGGCTTATTTGTTTTTTGGTCAACAACTTTGTCGGCATTTTCACTGTTGGGAATATAACAACCCCATTCCAAAGGTTGTACAGTTACTTATCTCCTTAGCTCAGGGGTCGCATAACTGCATCCCCTCCCACATTTCTCTGAGGAAAAGAGGAAAAGCAGGACATTCTGGGATCAAATCAGAAACGGGGACGGCTTCTGTAAATCCAGGACTGTCCCTGGAAAATAGAGGCACTTGGAGGGTCTCTCATCCTGTTCTTACTCTGGCCCTCTGGGAAGTGCACAAGGAGGAGTGCAACAACAACACCTCTCCCTATTTGCGATTCCCGTACCCATACAGGAGGCCCCACAATGGGCTGTGCGTCCCAGGGAGACTCCCCTCCTGGATTGTGACAGCAGCAAGTCTGTGATGTCAGCCCACAAACATCACAGGCATTATCCCCAGCAAGTACTGTGTACGTGTGGGCTCCTGACTTACAAAGCAGATGTGCAAGGTAACGGAACAGTCTGAATTTCAGTGCCTCTCATCCCCCAGTCTGCTGGAAATACAGTCAATCTTCTGGCAGGTAACAAAGGCTGCTTTAAAGAGCGGTGTATCTGGTGGTCAATGTTTAGTGCAGCCTTCCTCAACCTGGTGCCCTCCAGATGCTTTGGACTGCAGCTCCCATCGGCCCCAGCCAACATGGCCAAAAACAGGGTGTGTGTGTGTCCAAAGTCTAGTGGCTTTTGGAGGGTCCCAGAGAGAAGAGGTGACTCAGCCCTTTGCCTGAGACTTGTAGAGAGTGGCTGAGGTGAATCATTATGATTATTAGGCGAGAACTAGAACCTTTCTGCAAGTGCTTTTGAGGTCATGGCTGAGGTTTCTGAGGGACAGGGCACACAAGTCTAATGAGGCTTGTATTGAGGGGCTAGAATTATTTTGCTAGAAATAATGGGGGGCATGTTGGACTCTATTAATATTTCTGTGTTTCTCATTTTTTAAGAGAAGTGTTTCTTCTTGTCTGTTCAGTCTTCTAGGCGCTGTGTGGAGGGTTGGTGAAGTCACCTGTAAGCAATCTTGCTTGGGGAGGCTTTTCCTCTTGTGATTTAGCTGCCTTTGCTTGCTGATTTGATGGTAGCGTTTATTTTACTCCATGAAATAAGGACCCCAGCTTGATCACTGACATTAACCAGAGGAGGGCATCCCTTGCTTTTGACTTTCAGATGTCTCTTGAAGACATTTTTATGTTAACAGGCCTGTTCAGTTGTTTCAATTTTTAAAAAGACGAGTCAGTCATTTTTATGATTGTTTTGTACTGTTTTGCGGCACTTTATGGTGTGTGTGTGCGTGCATTGTTGTACATTGCCTCAATATATTTTATGGGAGTAGGCAGTTTATAAATATTTTAAAAAATTTTGTTTTAACATGTTGTTTCCCACTTTGGGGGTCTTTGGGCCAAAAAGTATATAATTTGTAGTAGTAGTCATAATCATGTATTAGAGACTGGATTAGGACCCTAGTCTTTACCTGCTCCTCAAGAGCTTTGGGATGTTAATGGCCATTGACAGGGAGGGATGTTGGCAGAAGAGAAAGGTGGGTGGGAGACAGACAGACAGACAGGCAGCTGTTTGGCAGTTTGAATTTTGGGGGGCTGTTACAGTACGAAGTTGGGGGTTGTTTCTGGCTTTTGTAAACCATGATGTTTGTCTTTGTCTGGTCGCCTCCAAAGAGTCACTATTTTCTGGGAGAGGGGTGGCATTCAAGGGAACACCATAAGTTTAGGTTTGCACAACAATTAACGTTGTTCACCACTCCTGCTCAGACTGCACAGGAAAAAAAATTGGTTCTAGAAATTTGTTCTGATTGTGCAGATAAAATATAACGGATAGAATTCTACAGGATGTGATATTAGCGTGTGAAAACAATCAAGATCCAATGATTCCCAGGCATGTACCTCCAGATGATGGAGATGTCAGGCGCCATCCTGGCTCCCTGGCATCTGCATTTGTTTGCAAGTGGCCAATAGTCAGGTTCAAAATGTGCCTGGCTCCTGGTTAATTTCGAACACTGGCAATAAAGCAGCAGTAACAATGGCCATGGTGCTGCTGGTGCCTGCTTACTTGCTCACCCCTGCAAGTCCTGGAGGGCACCCCTGCTATACCGCAGCACTTTGTTGCAGATCCAACTAGTTTCTTAATTAATCACCCAAATGTTGCTGTTTATAAAGATCACATTGGTTTTGTCAGGGGACATTAATTCCCCCAAACAAGAAGCTGTAAAGCTAAATTACATGTCCAACCCACAGCAGGGGAGAGTGAGACTTGGCAACAGTGGACTTGCCCAGACCCAATCAGTGAGCCAGACTTGAGCTGGGATTTGGCCTCTACTTGTTCATTTTCTTCCCTCATTGCTTTGACAGCTATCTAAACCCTGGAATGAAGCAGCTCAATGCAAACCAGAAGAAAGACAGAGTGCAGGTGAGTTCCAGAGTGGGGCAGGGAAAGGCCTCGGCTGTTTGTAAGCAGCTGATGCTGCTTTAAAGGATGAGCAGTTTAAAGCGGTTTTCACAAAAACAAACAAAAACACTTAAAAATATATTTATTGGCACATTAGGCACTGTGGAAGCAAAAGAATAAGCTTTGCCTTCAGGCTTACAGTCTGGAAAAGTTACTCTCTCCGCTTGGCCCACCCACTCCAATATAGTCCAGTCTCTGAGAAGCCAATGCAGTGACGCAAACCTGCAAGAGGGCTCTGAACTGCTCCGTTTCCCTGTTTTTAGGCTCAGTAGAAAGCAGCTTTAAGTGACTGTAAATGTTTGGTATTTTATTATGCTTTTATATTTGTTGGAAGCCACCCAGAATGGCTGGGGCAACCGGTCAGATGGGTGGGGGTACAAATAAAATAAGAATAGCAATAACAATGCGTGTGTTTGTACACAAATTGCAATGCCTGATGCAAGTAAGTTATGCATCCACTGATTTTTCTCTTAAATATAGCAACAAGACCTTGAGCTATCTATCACTGTTGTGATTCTACTTAGGTCGAAAGGCAAGCAGTGGTGGGGTACAGAATGGTCCACTCATTGAAGATGGTGATATGAATTATATAGGTTACCCTCTGAAGAGTAAATCTGTGGAGGAAGGTTTGAATCTTCCTAAGGCTGAGTGGAACCCCTTGAGTTAGTCCCATCCACCTTACAAGACTTAAAATCATACAACTGTAAGAGTTGGAAGGGAACCACGTAGGTCATCTAGTCCAACCCCCTTTAATGCAGGAATCTTTTGCCCAATGTGGGACTCGAACCCACGACCGAGATGAAGAGTTTCATGCTCTACCAACTGAGCTGTGTGTATATACAGTAAAGCTTTAGTCACCGTAGCAGCAGGATGTGCCCTCAGCAAGCCATTGTGGAGGCTTCTTTCTGTGTTGGTGACAACAGAAAGACCTTGTCTTAGCAGTGCCTCTTAGGAACAGGCCTGCCAAGGCCACAATGACTCACTGCTGTGTGCCATAGTTCTGGGCATAGCAGGGAGGGAAGCAGCCCATTTAACCTGTTGTTGGCTGTCTGGTTTCAAATTCTGAGTATGAACTCTAGGCTGCATAAACCCCAGGCTTTCCTGGGCTGCCTGTCTTCTGAGTTACCCCATGTCCATCGCTTGTCAAACTTGGTCCTCCCTCCCCTAATCTGGTCTTCCGAAAATCAGATTGTAAGGTTGCTGGGGCAGAGACCCCTGTTGGTCTCTCTTTTCTGTTTATGCTTATCTGCAGAGCACCAAGAGCACGACTAGAGATCTCTTGTTGTCAATAACAATTTTGGTGCTTCTGGTCTTCAGAGCTACCCAGTTATTCCCCAGAAGATGCCTGTTTCGACACACTGGAGGAAGCAGATGAACTTGCCCTGCATTATACAGTGAGTGACTCCCTGGTTTCTTCTGGCAATTTCCCCTTTGGAGCAGCAGAGAAATAAAACGAATGTCCTTTGGACAGTGGTGGTGGTGGTGGTGGGAGTACAGGGATTAGGAAAGGGTGCTGAAGGCAGAACATGCCCAGCCCCTCACTCCAGGCCTGGTTCAAGCCACGTTTCATGACCGTTATAGGGGCACACTTCTCTGCACAAGGGCTTCGTGCTGCTTTTAGCTGGTGTGTGAATGCAAGGTTAGCAAAAATGTATAAATCTGAATTGAGTACCTGTTGGATGCAAGGAGGCTTGGAGGTTCCTGAAGCAACAGTGGCATTAAGTGTCTTGTATGTAGTTGGTGGATTTGGGGTCACGAAGAGTCGGACACGACTAAACAACAACAATACCATTCATACACTGGTTCATCTTGCTCAGCATTGTCTACAGTGACTGGCAGTGGTTCTCCAGAGTTTCAGGCCAGGTTCTCTCCCAGCCCTACCAGGAGATGCCACTGGGGTTTCGATTGGGAGCTTCCATATGCAACCATGCCACAGAGCCATGCCCCTTCCCAAAGGAATGGAGAGCTTACTCATACAGGTGACTATGAAAATGATGCCCCACACAGCCTGTCCCTTTGCTTCTCTGTTGAAGTGTTTTCCGCAATGGGGACCTGCTAAGCCCCCCCTTCCGCCTGATCCTCAGCAACAGCACCCTGCAGGAGTGGAGCGCCGTCCTGTCCATCTTGTCAACCAAGGCGAACCTGCGGACTGGGTCTGTTAGAAGGTGAGTACATTGAACAAGCTCCACCCCTTTTGCCTGCCTTTCGCTTTCCAGCAACGACATTCTTTGGGAAATGGACCCGAAGGTTTTTTGTCTCCTAGGAGGCACCTCTATGTGGGATTTATTGAATTCCGGAACACTGGCTATTTATATGTTGCTTAATGCCAAAATAGACTTTTAAGTAGTTTACAAGTAGAAAAACCAGCTGGGAATGAGATGTTTGCAGTATGGGGCTGCCTTTCCAAAGGTGTAGTGGTTAGAGCATTGGATGATGACCTGGGAGACCAAGGTTCAAAACCCTACTCAGTCATCAAGCTCACTGGGTGGCCTTCTGCCAGTCACTCTCTGCCCAACCAACCTCACAGGGTTGTTATAAGGATAAAATGGGGAAGAATCCCGCCTTGAGCTTGAAAGAGGTGGGGTATAAATGCCATAAATAAATAAAAGTAATTGGCATTGCTAGATTCTTCCTCTGAAGGTGCCCATTCCTAGGAATATGTGCAACAAGGTTTGTTGACTGGGGGTTACAAGCAACCACGTGGTCTGTAGGAAGAGATCTGCACTCTGTTTTATATCGGCATCACTGTCATGGTTTTCCTCCCAAGGAATTCAGGGAACTGTAATTTGGCAATTCTGCTCAAAGTCCCAGGCTGTCAACACAGTTCCCAAGGGAAGACAGTGACATTTAAACCCACATTGTTTTGTGCTGTAGGTTTAATGTTTGAATAGAATACCAATTCATTATTATTATTTTTTTACAGTAATGCAAAGTCCGTTCTCAAGGCTTCGTAAGCATTTTGGTTTGCTAGTTTCACTTCAGATTTATAGTGAAGTTTCAGAAACCTACCTTATACCGAGGCAGACCATTAGCCCATCTAGCTCAGTATTGCCCACACTGACCGGCAGTGGCTCTCCAGGGTTCTCTCCCATGCAAAGGTTTTTTTCGCATGCGAAGCAGGTGCTGCACCACTGAGCTATGGCCCTTCCCCGTTCAAATAGAGAACTTTCTCTCCATCCTCTATCTCGTTCCCAATTTAGATTTCCCTGCCTGTTATATATATTTGCTTTTCTGTCTCTGGCCAGGCTCTGCAAGCTCAATGGCGATGCTGTCTCCACTGGTGAAGATCTGGTGAGCGGCAACTACTACGTGGCAGTGGGCCTGGAGAAGTACAAAGACCTGCCCTACTTTGAATTGCTGGTGCCCCCAAAGATAACACACCCGCCAATTGGGTAGGTGGCTGAAGTCCCTGGGGGCCGGTTCAAGTGCCACTCATTAGATGGCCACAAGTCCATAAACACCAGCCCAGCCCCTCCCCACTCCTCCGTGGTTGTGTTCATGCTGCTAAAACTTGTTCAGTTCCTCTTGTTCCAAACAGACCTTTAAAACAAAATAAAAATCATTCATAATCGTATTTGTAGGCCGCTTTTCTACAAAACAAATAATGCTCTTAAAACCAAGGAAACAGGAATGCATTTCAAAATCAAACAGTGCAAAAACAATGTCCTAATTACATAGTAAAACAATAGCAGATATAACAACATACCAAAGGCAACTTTTTAGCACTATAAGAATTATTGTTTTAAAATAAATCTTACCTGTCCAGACCCTCTTTCCCTAACTAAACTTATCCTGGTGTGGGCAGCAGTGAATTTCCTGCTTCTATGATTACAGGGACCACTCAAATAGAAGAATGAGCCACAATCGAGGGGTAAGTTTTGCTGACTTCCCCAGGGATGGTGCTGACCAGGGATTCTGCTGGTTGAAGGGGGCAGGGCAGGGACAAGACTTCCAGATGGGTCGGTGTGTCATATGGTGGGTTTGGTGGGGCTCATGCAGAATGGCTAGTCCATGTTTTTTCTCAGATATTTTATGAGAAAAATATTTTATTTTAGATTTTCCCTTTCTGGGAAAAATCCATTAAAGGGGGGGGGGTGTTCCAGTGACCATCTGGTAGTACCCAAGGAGATGTTAGATTCTTCAAAAATAGTGTGATTTCCACAAAACGCTTGCTTCCCTGTGTGATGTATTGGGCTGGTCCACCCCCATTTCATCAAGTAAAAGAGATCCCAGGGAAGCTAAAATCTCACATTGCTAAATCTCAGTGCATAGGATTTCCTGGCGTGGTGCCACAAAAGTCTGGCCTTTCCATTGCAACGGCTCAAAACCCCATTGAAATGTAGAAATAGGCTTTGGTTCCTCTACTCATGATTCCAGCCCCGAGTCTACCTGTCTTTTTGAAATTAAGCCTGCTTGGGTTAAGTTGACAATAAATTTGATTTACAGTGGTACCTCTGGTTGCGAACGGGATCTGTTCCGGAGGCCCATTCGCAACCTGAAGCGTCAAATCTGAGCATGCTTGCCGCTCGATTCGGCGCATGCTCGCCCTGCCGAACCCGGAAGTAACCCGTTCCGGTACTTCCGGGTTTGGCGCGTTCGTAAAATGAGGTATGACTGTATTCACTAGTACCCTGGTGGGAATTTTATATTTTCTTGTTTTTCAGTTAGCTAAGCTCCACCTGGCTCCACAAGAGGGGTCCAGTGACTCAGCACTCCTCAAACCACCACAACAGGTAGAGAAACACAAACAGCAGCTCTGGGGAAATGGGGGTTTCTCCTCACACTTCTCTTTCGTATTGACTGAAAAAGGGAGCTTCTCTTCCCTTTTTGGGGGTTTCTCCTCACACTTCTCTTTCGTGTTGACTGAAAAAGGGAGCATGGTCTTCAGTAAAAGTGCACAAATAATATTACTGCAAAGAACTTAACAAAGACCCCTAATGTTTGTGCAGCCTTAAAAATTCATTGATGTCATATTTTTAAAAACATGTTTTTATTGTACATATCTCTCCCTTCCATCATTAAATACTTTTATCCTCCCCACAAGAAAAGCAAATGGTGGCTCTTGATATGCCATTTGGGGCATAAATGTTCGAACCATTTAAGATAGGGGTGAACAATCTCCAGACTTCAGGCCAGATTTGGCCCTGTGTGGGTTCCAGTTTGGCCTGTGAGACTGTTTTCCCCAAACCACACCCATCTTCCCCACACCTGATGCCACATAGAATAATAGATTTATAAAACTGCAGAGTTGGAAGGGACCCTAAAGGTGTTATGGTCCAGTCCCCTGCCCGTGGTCTTCCATCCAGTTTTAAACCATACTGGATCCTGCTTAGCTTTGCAAATGTAACATCAGGTATAGACGTAGGTAGATAATCTGCATGACCAAATTCCCTGTGGGGCACTTGATCGCTGTTAGCAGGACTGGCCCATTGCCCATCAGCAGATGAACTCAACCCATGGGCAACTCAGTTGCACAGCCAATCCCTCCAGAATACAGCTTTGCCAAGCATAGGGCTGCCCAAGCTCCACTTGCTGCAGCCCCCAAGCAGCTAGCATCGTAATGACCCTGTGAGGGTAGGAACAGGTGATCAGGCCCACTGGGCCAGGAAGACTCTACACCCCGATTTGAGATGGTGTGTTTTCAAAGTGGAGAAATCTCCATGAGGTTGCTATCGAGTCCAACCTCTAGAGCTAGAGAGTGATGACAAATGGTGGATGTGCTGAAAGCACTTGTTCTCTGGCTACCCAAGTCTGCCATTTTACTTTGTGGGGACCCTTTCCTCAAGTTTGCTTCAGCATGAGAATATGGAGTGGGAAAAGTCATCCTGTGGTGTGTCTTCCACCTCAGCAATTGTTGTGTGGAAACAGCCCTGCTTCTCCCTCAAACCCGATGGCCAGCTCAAAAGTGACAAGGTAGCACACATGGTTCTCTTGCCCCTTGTTATCCTCACAACTCTGAGAGGTAGGTTAGGCTGGAAAGCTGTGACTGGCTCAAGGTCACCCAGTGGCTGAGTGGGGATTTGAGCCCTAGCCTCCTGGGTCCTAGTCCCATGCTCTAACAACTACACCACACTAGCTTTCTTTTTTTGGTGGAAAGAGCCTAGTTGTGTCAGCAGTGAAATGTGAGTGTAGGAGCTCACAAGTGACAGCCATGGCAACTTGTGCGATTGTGAAGAAATACCTGACCTGAGCATCGGCACTCATGAATGTGGAGATGGTGGGGCTCCCAGCTCAAACAAGGCACCACTCCTAGAAATAAATTTCTCCTGAGAATGATAAAATTGTCTCACAGCTGAATGGACCCCCTCCCCCCAAAAAACTTATGAGTTCTTCTTGAATGCGGCTTGCAGATGAACCTTCGGAGAGTACAGTCCACAGGGATTGTGCAGAGCAGCCAGAATCTTTCCGTGGTGACACAGCACAAGAAAGGCAGGAAGCACCCACGCAAGGAGGAGGCAGCCTCCACCTTCCACGCCAAGCCAGGCCAGGCCAGGCATATCAGGAGGAACTCAAACCAGAATTCTGACCAAGGTAAAAAGGAAAAGGTTTTCTTGCTTGGAATCTCTGTCAGCTAAGCCAGCCCCACCAGATCTTCTCTCCCTCCCCTCAACTGTCATCCTGGGGGCAGCCATTCTCTCAGGCTGCCTCAGGTGGAGAGATGGGAAGCAACAGGGCTAACATAATCAGCTTTGCTGGAGGATCATTTCCATCAGGCACCTCCTGCCCCTGAACTGTGCCAGCTGGTCAATATAGGAACAGCTGTGTAGTGCCTGAGTTTTTGATTTTCCTCTCCCCTCCCTGTCCCTTTTCCCTTACGTGTTGTGTGGATTTTTAGATGATAAGCCTACGGTATCTTGTTTTGATTGCATGTAAGCCACTCTGGGAGCCTTTTGGGCTGAAGAGCAGAGTACAAATGTTATAAATGAATGAATGTTGCACATAACACAAAGATAGCCTCATTGGTCATTAAAACTCAAAATCCCTATGAGGGGCACTGTATCTATTCAGGCCAACCAAATGTCTTTATTGGTTGGTTTAATATGGATTGTGGTATCCGTAATACAGCAGTAATAAAAATGGTAGAATTCACATAAAGCCCAACCGCACGTAGTGTGATCGGTGCGTGTGCTGTGAAGGTTGTGGAAGGTCTCGGGTTGAGCCAGCTTGATTTAAATTTAGGATGTGCCCCCTGAAGGTTCCATCTTCCTGTTTTCCATGTATTTGTCCTTAGCTGGTGCCAAGAACTGTGTTTTGGCATAGTGAATCCCATCCATCGTGTGTGAGAGATGTTGAAAACTTCTCTGGAATATGATGTGGCTGTTATTCAGAAGTACCTCTTGGGTGAAATGAAAGGGTGCTCCTAATTTTAAGGGGAATGGTAATAGGATTCCCCCAAAGTGAAGAAGACTTCAGACTTGCAGGCCATTTGGGTAGGCTGCCTTCGCAGTCCCATTTCCTCTGGTAAGGATGCCACAGGATACGAAAGAACGTTTTCTCAAAATGTTTTATTTTCCTTCAGATGAAGGAAGTGTTTACAAAATAAAAGGTGCAAGGGAAGAGATACAGGATGCCCAGGAAATCAGAGATGATGAAAACACGCAGGTGGAATTGCCCCTTGACCAGGTAGGAGGGGGTTATGTGGGCCTCTCTTTAGGTCAACATCTGGATTGATTTTATGAATGGAAACTGTCACCACCGCAAAGAATCCCAGTGGGTGTCGAAACTTCAGCAGGAATAATTCACTCTCAAAATGTGTCTGGGGGAAGGAGTTATGGAGAACTCTGAATACTGGGCTGGAGTCTCTTTGCCTTTTCATTGACTTGAAAGCCGAAAGCTTTTTTAGATCTCCATCCTCACACAAGGAGTCTGTTGTTTAATTTTACATTCCAATCATGGCCACTATTCTAAGCAGCAGCTGGCTTTGTGGCTGTGGCCAACTTATTGTACGCAGAAGCAAGTCCCATTTTCTTCACTGGGACTTACTGCTGTATGGAGCAACAAAGCACTTCTCCAGCTGTGTGTGTTGTGAATCCTCCTGGGCCTCTTCAATTCCCTCTCCCCTTTTTCCAGAAAGCTGCAGAGACTGTAGAAGAGGAAGTTGTGCCCCAAAGTGAAGCTTTGCAACGCAGGAAGGTAAGTAGCCGTCTCAGAGAAATGTGCATATTGTCTGCAGCACCTTTCACAGAAAAAAACCTATCCATAGTTTAACCTCGTCACCTTAGAAAAGGTGTTTAATCACTTGAGCACAAAATACCATTTATTCTTGTACCTGTTACCTTTTTCTAAGATGGGTGGGGTACATCTGTGGCCCTCCACATCTTGCAGGACTCCCAAGTCTCATTGTCCCCTGCAGGCAGCATGGCCCAATGATCAGGGATGACGGAAGTTGTAGTCCAGCAACATCTGGGACACCACAAGTCCCCCATCCCTGTTCTCTTCCTACAGCCCTCCTGCTCCAGCAGTTGCACCCCAGTTCAACCTTCCTTTCAAAACCCTCTAGATGCTTATTTCAATATTTTTTTTGGAGACAGCACTAGCCTTGTTTTTTAATTTCTAATTCTTTATGCAACAAGAAGGTTGAGAATACTGACAAACTACAGAAGGCCCACACAATCCAGTGTGGTGACTCACAGGAAGAAGTGGCAGGAAAGCCTCCTTTCCATCTGGCTTGAAGAAACTTTGTTTCACCTGAGAAAAGACTGTGGTAAACACAAAGACCCGGCAAGGCTTTTCCTAGATATGCATGTGTGTGAGATCCTAAAACAACCACATGCTGGTTTTGTGCAATCTTTATCTCAAATGCTTATCTAATGGATGTTCTTAAAATAAAGATGTAGCATTGGAATGCTCTCTACTTTAGAATGTACATCTGAGGATCAGAGAGGTGGGCTGTGGTGGTGGGATCCAGGAGGGGGAAAGGGGCGCAGACCTCAATGGGACTGTGTGAGACAACTGATGCAAGATTAATACAGTGACACACACACAAATATGGGAATGGGTAAACAGGACAGTTAACATCATAGATATCAGGGGTGTGCAAGAGAAAGTTTGCATGCACTCACTTCACTTTTCCAAGGGATTTGTGCAAAAGTTGGGTCCAGTAGAATTAATCTGAGCCTTGAGAGCACATTGTGCGGGAAGCAGGTGTCCAACTGCCTCCTTCAATTCTAAGTACTTTTCAAGGGAGAAGGTGGTAAGGAGCCTCATCATCTCATGATCAAGGGGGCAGTGAGCCAGGAGTTCAGGGGCTTTATGTGGGTTGGGAGACATCATTGTGGCAGAGCAAGTCAGACTGGCAAATTGTGTCTTAAAATGTTTTTTTCTCAATTCTTGTTCATACTATAACCACACTTGCTATATAACATTGATTGACCATAGCTGTCAACTTTCGGATTTGAAAATAAGGGATCAGCAGCCTCACCTGTCCCGGGGACAGTCTACGGTTCTTGGGAACAGTCCATGCCGCGGTAATCCCCCCAGGCTACAAATTAATTTACACCAGGCTACACACCATCATCTTTCCCCACCTCAGGGTCTCTTTGCCAGGGAGTCTTCTCTTCTCATGCAATGCATTCAAAACCCCCCTCAGCTTGCATTAACTAGACACACACACACACACACACACACACACACACGAGGCGGTGGCAGCCTCCCCCCCTCGCCACGAGATCGCCGCCCGCCATTTTAGTCAACCAGCTCCTTTCCTTTCCCCCATAAGTCAATCGAAGGAGCCTCCAAAACAAATCCAAAAGCCCCCCCTTCCACGAGATCGCCGCCCGCCATTGTACTCAACCAGCCGCTCCTTCTCTTTCCCCCATGTGCCCCTGCTCCAGACAGACCTTATCCCCGGGCAAGGGTGAGTGGGCCGTCAATGTTAGTATCCATCCGATTCCGAGCACAGGTACATTCTGAGCCCCTCCAAGCCAAAAGCCCAAAGCCCAGCCAGCAGCCAAACGAAGCCTCAAGCGGTGGTTCCCACAGTGCAGCGACCCGGCAAAGGGATACAACAGCAAGGAAACCACACCGCTGGGAAGCGCTGAAGCAAAGGCGAGTCCCCAGGCAACGCAGCCGATTTTATTGGCACAAGGCATGCAAGCTCCGCCCCCCAGTCGTTCTCAGACTCCTTATTGGTGAGCAACGCAGTCGAGCAATGCAGCTGAGGAGCCCCCCTGGGTGGCAGGGAGGGAGGAACTGCTTCCTTTGAAATCCAGGAAATTTACGGGATATCTAACAATCTGGGATAGCAGCGGGAAACGGCGCTGGAATAAGAGAATTTCCCGCCAAAAAAAGGGAAGGTTGACAGCTATGCTTCAGTGTTTGGCAGAGCTTGCTCACTTGGGCCACCTAGGCCAGCGCTGCCTGCTCTGGCTGGCAGCAGCTCTCCTTGATCTGGAGATGCCTGCTGGGGACTTTCTGGTGCTTTCTACCTGGTGCTGGGACTTTCTGTATGATGCAAAAAGGGCTCCACCACCACCTCCTCCTCCTTCGGCGATCACTCGTAGTCAAGTAAGATTGTCTTCCATGAACACGGTCTTAACAGTGAGTCTGTAAGTGACCATGGAGGCCAGTTCTGGATCCACATGTCCTTTCACAGTGAGGTCATAGGTTTCTGGTGAACATCCTTCGGTTCCTCCATGATAATATGACAGCAACAATTGCAGATAACAATGACTCTCAAAGTGAACCATTCACAGTGGGATCAAGTGCTAAACAGGGTTGTGTTATTGCCCCAACTCTATTATTTTCATTGCCATGATCCTACACTTTGTCGAAGGGAAACTCCCCACCAGAGTAGAAATCATTTATTGGACAGATGGAAAGCTCTTTAATCTGAGTAGGCTGAAAGCAAAGAGTAAGGTTGCCATAACTTCCATCATAGAGCTTCGGTATGCTCCACCACCACTAAGCTGTGCGTCCTCCCTAGCAGCTGGGAGCTGCCAGTCAGCTCAGGATTCTCTAGACATCAACCTCCCCCAAATTGGTGACTGTCAGATGTTTTGGACTACAACTCCCATCAGCCTGAGACAGCTACACCAAAAACATTTGCAGATTGGTGTACTTGACTGGGATTGTGTCCATCAACCATTATTTTGTAGCAGATGTGACATATGCATTGCTTTTCAAATCCAAAATGATTTTAATCGGAGATGGTGTAGGCTGAACCAGGAATCTTTTATTATTATTTTTTAATAAATTTTTAATTAGAAGAATTTTCAATCCATACAAATCAAACAATACCATCATATACATTTTGTCTCCTTTCCCCCCCTCCTGGACTTCCCACAGCTCCCTTAACTGTTTTCTTAATTCATATTCATATTTCTGCATATTATATAATTGTAAATATTATTTTCTATTGTTCAAATTGATATTCTGCTAATAAAATTTGTGTATGTTTATTCAAATCCTGCCAATGATTCTAAGTCTCTTTGTTGTTTTTTCAAATTTGTAAAAAATTCCCATTCTTCCTTAAAATCCTGATTGTCCTTTTCACGCAGTTAGTTAATTTTGCCAGTTCCGCATAATTCATCAATTTTTCTTGCCATTGTACCTGTGTTGGTGTTTTTTCTTTCTTCCATCCTTGTGCTAGCAAAACTCTCGCCGCAGTTGTAGCATACATAGGCTGAACCAGGAATCTTAGGTGCCCCCAAGAGGTGCTGTACCAGCAGAGGAAGGGTCTCCCTTTAATTGTGGGAATAATATTTTTGTGACCTGTGCAGTGGCTGGTTGGTGAGGGACCCTTGACTTACCTTTAAAGGAACTCTGGGCTTGTTTCCACACTAAAATCTTTTAGCACTGCCAATACACTTATTTACAGGTAGTGAAAGGAGAATTAAAACAGAGGTATCATGCAGTCTTGGTGCAGTAATGCCCTTCCTTGTATGCAAGCTCTATTTATAACAAGCCAGTTCAATTCTAAAGTTCAATAAAGCTCCAATGTCTTTTAAACGCCTTTTAAAATGTATGTGTCTGGCCAAGCTTTCCTGGTTTTGGACTTACGTTTTTTATATTTGTTTTGTGCTGTTGTGTTTTCAACCACTTTTTAAAGTAATTTTTTGAATACTAATATTTTTTGTAACCCTTGCTTGGTTGGATAGCTGTTTTTCAAATTGCATATTGTTTCAGGAAGTACAATTTCAGCTTCCAATACTGTTTTGAAGGGAGGGAACTGGCACTACACTTTAGTGACCTATCTGGCTGATAGCAATCCTAGGGGACTGCAGCTCTGCCCCAAGGCTCCTCTTGGCTGTGTCACCCTCATGTGCCCTCCCCATTCATTTGGTCAGGGGCCCCTTCATTTCTTGGATGGATTTTTAAATTTCATTGTAAGCTGCCTTGGGAACTAAGGCTGAGAGATAGGGCACAAATACATAATTGCAAGGCTTGATTTAACTATGAGGCAGTGTGGGGAGACAGACTGTTTAATAATGCAGCTCTATCTTCAAGCAAACTTGTACATTAGCATTCACCACATACTGTCAGTACAAAACATTTATTTAGTGTCAACAGTGCACAACACGCCTCTCTGTTCCAGACTAAGGTTGCCGTATTTTGAAGAACAAAAAAGAGGACACATTTGCTAACTTCTACTTTTAACTACCTCATGGTATGTCACTTTCAAATGCACTTTGTTCTTCTTTCTGATGTCTGGCCCAAGCATATTTCTCTGTAGATCTTATCTTGTTCAACAACTGCTTATTGCTTAAGAGATAAGCATGAAATTCCTTGCAAGTAAAGTGCTTATAATTATATTGTACTAGCAATATACTCCGCAGCGATTCCAAGGATAAGTGGCTTCTTTCTTTGCTCCACCAACTTTGCATCAAAGAGAAAATGTGTTCCATATTTGCATTATCATGTGATGCAACAGCAAAAAAAAACTGTGCAATCTTCAAAAGTTCTGAGTGGCACATGTTTTGGGAAGTCTCAAAGTACTTGGTCCACTTCTGATGTGCCTGAAGATTAATGAACTCATCGTTACCTTTGTATTGATCCACAAACTTCTTGAGGTTGCAGAATTGATCAAAGCACTTCACATCATCTATGGACACATCCCTGTCCAGGAGAAATTTTATGGAAGGTTCTACCTTATCCCACTCAAGTGACTCACTAAGAGACATCCACATGAAGCATGAAAACTCTTTCATGGACTCCATCCATTTCCCCAGATATTCTATGCAGCTGTCATATAAGCCATTTACTTCTGCATAGAATTTGTTACACTCTGCACCAAGACCCTCCTTACGCTTTTCGTCTAGAAGGCTCTTAACTTTGAGGGACATAAAGTTGTTGTCTTTATGTTCATTGAGCATGTTCTGAACACAAAGCAGAACTTTCAGAACCTCTACAACTGAATTATTTTCCCTTTCAAGTTCTAAAATATATGAGTGAAACATACTCATGAGAGACTGCAAGTGCAATAAATAAACCTCACTAAACGCATGTTCAAAAAACTTTTTTAACGCTGTTGGTGGATTATTCTGCGAGAGAAAAAATGCCTTGACAGCTGGAAACACGCGAATGAGTCTATTGACGCCTGGAAATAATGACAACCACCTTGTCTTGCTATGAGATAGCAGCTTTTTGTATTCAATATCTACAAATTCACAGTACTCCTTTAACTGCTCCGTTCGGACTGTATAGACGTGAAAGTACTGGTATATCTTGAAAATGATGCTCTCAACATCAACATCCAAAGTTTCTGCTGCCTGATGAACACAGTTATTCAAAATGTGTCCTGGACATCCCACTCCAATTAAAGTTTTATTATCTAGCTCATTGTTCAACTTTGCAAACACATTTCTTCCTTCTGAATCCCATCGTATCCCTCCAAACATTGTGTTGCAGTTGTCACCTATGAATGCTATGCATTTCTTTAGCAGTCCTTTACTTTCAAGAGTTTCCTTCACATATGACAAAATTGTATCTGCAGTCTCATTGGGTTGGCTTTGCATTTCAATTATTTTGGACTGCAAACCACCACTTTTCCAGTCAAAATACTGAATAACTATTGGAAACACCTTTACTGAACCATGGTTACTCCCATCAGTAGAAACTCCACAATAACCTATGTCATTTTCTTCAATGCTTTTCAAAACATTTTCCAAACAATCGGGTGCCAAGACAAAATTTACAATTGCCTCTGTCTTGGTTTTTGTACTTGAAAATTTCCTTGCAATATTGGAATCTGGGAATGTCGTCTTCAGTAGGCCTGATGTGCACGCCATCACGTTATAACTGTTGTGGTGCTTAACAGTATGAAAAGCAAATGTTCCTTCAGCTGCTGTTACTTCATCTTCCAATTTGCTACATGGTTTTATGAAAAAGTCTGTTAATTGTGCTGAAGAAGCTTCTCCTCGAATTGCTTTTTTGTGTTTTTCGGACTCCACGTGTGATTGCAGGTCGCGTCCTCCTTTATTTGCCACAGAGACAAATGTACCTGGTTTACATATCATGCATTCACCTTCGAAATCATCTCTACCTCTTCTAAAACAGGTATACTTCTTCTGTAGCCCAACAGTAAATTTACATTTTCTTTTCGGCATTTTGTTGCGTAGAAGCACTAAATCTCAGTTTTGCCTGAAATGTTTGAACCAGAAAGCAAAAACAGCTCTTGAAAATAGTATGCAGAACTTAAGTCTATACAATTATCCATTCCATATGGGCAAAAATTAGTCCAAGGTGTTATCCTGAATTTAAGGATAATTTCAAAAGTTCATGAGGTGGGTTCTGCAGACTTCAGAAGTGTTTGAAGTGGAAAAGTGACTGAGCAGGTTATAATCCCAATTCCCTTTTTAGTCAACGTTTTCCCTTTCAACCGAAGCAGACTCTGCAGGTCAACATCCAGCTACCTTTTCCCCCACAAGCTGAGGCAACAGGTTGCAAAATATCCAGGCTTCATGTTCAGAATCCAGATCACCTAAAAGGCCAGGCTGGGAAGAAGAGAAAAGACACATTGCAATCAATGTTCCTTTCTCCAGATATGAACACCATGTACTTGTGAACAAGGAAGCCTTAAAATAAGAACATGCAACAAAATCCACGCTGATTGTGCTGGAAGAATATGCTAAAGTCGGCAGCAAAAAGGGGAGGGGAGAATGTCTTACTGCAGAGTGAAACGGCGATACTATCATGGGAGGCAGGCTCCAAGAAAACCGGAGGAATTAAAACTGCCACCAAGCACGCTCCCTGGCCCAACGAACTAGCCGAAGAGAAGGCTAGTGAAAGGAGTTGCAGCTGCAACCCCAAGGCATAAGAGTTACTCGACAAAAGTCCTCGTTACGCACCGTGTGGCTTACTTCCGAGTAAACACGCAATAGGACGGCGCTGCAAACCACCAGAAGTGGCAAGCTCGGATCCGGGAGCCGAGGAAAGCAAGAGGGGGCGGGAGGAGGAAAAGCGCTAGCGGATCTCAGCGCCTAACCTGCAGGAGTTCGCGCGTTTCCTGCCCTCCTCCTCCCATTTCATAGCCAGGTAAAGTCGGGGACGACTCCCCCCCCCTGCAGGTTGCCCTATCTACACTCTCCCTCCCTTCCCTGCAATCCGCCTCCAACTGCCGCCCCTCGACCAAGCCGGGCCCCAACGGAACCTGAGTCCCATTATTTTTTCCCCCTTGGAAGAAGAAGGGAGACGGGGGAAGGACGGAGAGGCCACATTCTCGAGGCAGGCGGTGAGAGAGCGAACTATGGGAGCCTCAGAGCCTGGCTTCTCCTCCCTCTTCTCCCCCCCGGGGACGCGCCCCGCCCCCCACACGCAAACATTGTTTCCTCCGCCTCCTCTTCCCTCAGGCCGGCCGGCGGTGTGGAGGGAGGAGGAGGAAGCGTTGTCGCCGCCGCGGCTCTCACCTGCCAGCCAAGTTCCGGCAAAGCACAGCAGCTCCGGTTGGGATCCCGGATTTTGAACGCTCCTCTTTGCCGCCGTTTCTCCCCCGCCGCGCCCACAAGGCCTCGCTCCAGTCAGCCAGCCAGTTCCAAAATGGCGCGGCTCAGAGGCGCATCCGCGATGCCTTGCGAACAAGCCTCGCGAGAGTTCGCCGCCAACAGCCTCCACGAGTTGCAGACGAGACTTGGCTGCGGGCAGTGGGAGGGGGGCAGGAGGGATGGGGAAGGGGCCGCGCGCGCGCTAGACGTTCTACTACAGTATACATGTGCGAGGGTGGGGGAGATTGTATTACATTAAACATATCATATCATACCGGTATATCAACCTGCATCTTTCCGTTATAACGGATTAGAATACAGGATGAGCCCTAAAATAAGGGGCAGTTATTTGGAGAAACGAGACTAAAATGCAGTGAACGATATTATAGGCGCTTGCTAAGAAACCCTCGACCGATGGTGCTTAATGTAGCTATGCCAACAATTAATTTGGAAGCAAATAACGGAAGTTTTTTTTTAGTTTCCCCATTCGCCTCCGTCATCCAGCCCTGAGAACGAAGAGGGCGCCTAGACAGCGCCACTTCGCGACCGCTCTGAGGAACTTCAGGAAGCTTGTCGCGCTTCACTGACGTCATCGAGGGCCGCGGTTGCCAGGGCTGCCAACGCCGAGGAAGATGGAGGAGAGTGAAGAGCAGCAGCGACTGGTGCTGAGGAGAGTGGTGACGCTTCAGGTGCCGGAACCAGGATTGTGGGTGGCATCGGTTGGCATGGTGGACCTTGCACTCAAGGCACACCTAGGGGTGCTAGTCCCCATGGTTTGGCTTCCTATCGTGGCCTCATCCTCCTGGGGACCCTGAAAAGGAGCAGCAGCCCTGGGAGGGCGGGAGGCTTGATGTGGGTGCAAAGCAGGCGAGAGGAGCTTCTGCATGCAAAACTGGGAGCTCCTGCATGCAAAGCAGATGCTCTACCGCTGAGCCATTACTCTCCCTTCCCAACATGACCTGCTTTGCGTAAATACACATTTCACCCATCCCACCCCTTTTCTCAGTGGTTCCCTTGCAGCAAATAAACTGCTCTGCTTAAAGCATTCTGTGCTGCTGTTGCTGTTTTTAAATGGAAATGGTGGCTTCTGTTAAAGAATGCCCATAGGGAAAAGTTCTCAAAAGTGGTGGTGGTAGCATGTAATATATAAATACGCACACAATTATAGGCCCATGCCTTTTGCCCCCCTTTCTTTCCTTTCCTGCCTCCAGCATCTTTTCCCTTGGGATTGGGGTCAGGAGCAGAGTATACTAGGACTTCTAACTTCCTCACTGGCCTTTCTCCTGTGTCTTCTACAGCAGCCTGGCAAAGGTGGAGATAGAAAAACTGTCACTATATAATTCCTGCGTGTTGGGCTGCTTTTTAAAGCCACAAGACCAGGAAGTGGGGGGACTCATGGCAACCCTAGAAGGCTGGCCTGTGTGGACTTGCCTTATTATTAGCTTGAGCTAATGGCCTTTAATTCCTTCCTAATTTGTGATTGTTATTTTTTATGATTCATTTACTTCTTAGGCTCATGTCAGGGGTTACCTGGTCAGGAAGAGATTTCAAAGCTTAAAGGGGGAATATGAGAGCATCGTCAAGGAGATTGAAGGGGATCTGGATTGGCTGAAGTGGAATAGGCATTCCATGTCAGTGCCAGTGTTTCTTCCAAAGGTACGGTTACTGGTTCTTTCTGCTCTTGGTAGAAGCTGGCAGTGCTTATGATTTTGCTGGCTTTTAATTGCACCAGGAGGAAAGAGAAGAGGGAAATGAAAATTTGCGTCAGTAAAAGTGAGGGTGATACTTAATGTTGCAGCCTTGCATTGAAAATGGTGCTCTTCTTCCTCTGTCTTAAATATAGTCTGTCCAGAAACTAATAAAAGCCAGGGAATTAAGTGTCCAGGAGTCAGGAGCCAACAAGAACAAGTTGCATGAAAAGGAGGCCACGCTTTGTTGTCAAGAAGAGCTACTCTCCAAAAAAGACCTTGATTGCAAGATGCATTCACCACCTGAGATGGTGGCAAAAACTGAGGCTGAGGAGCATCTTGTGGGAAGGCCCCCTGGGAATGTTTGGAGCCTGCCAAGAGAGAGTGAGGAAGGCAAGCACCACAGTAGCATGTCATCCGAATGGAGCAGCATGATCCTCGACATGGAGTCTCCAAGGTTGAGCCAAGGTAAGGCATGTGGAACAATTTGAGACTCCAAGCTCCCACCCACTGTCTTCCTTTGCTTTGCAGTAGTTATTGCTTTTCTCTGTTCTTCAGCATCATCACCCAACATGGTGCTTTTTGCTTATGCTAAAAAGGCAGGTCCCTGCCCCAGTAAACTTACCTGATAGTGGGGGGGGGCAGGGAAGAGGAGCCAACAGGAGGGGAAAGGCAAGGGGGAGGCAGACTAAGAGTGGTTTCTTGACCTTTTGTTGTGCAGAGCTTCATTTCCAAAAAGTACCAGAGATGCCCCAAGCTGTGCCTGACCTCCAGCGCTACCAAAAGCACCTGGCCATGGAGCTGCTGTGGCTGCAACAAGCAATCGCCAGCCGTAAGAACGTAAGAGCTGGTCCTCAAGGAGCCATGGGGTGCCTTCTGTGTATGGGGAAGAGATGCTAGGAGAGCCGGTGCTGAGGTGCAGAGCTGTGACTTCTTGTTCACACCTTTGTAAGATGATTCCTACAGCACCCTCCCACCCTTGAGAAAAGAGCTAGTGGGTCTGGGATGATTCTTCAGCTTTTGGTTCTTTTAAATTCAGTGGGTGGGTGCTCAGCCACAAATAGCTAAAATTGTCAGAGGCACTATCCATTGGAGTCTAAAGGGGATACATTGTATGCTGGTGCTTATTAGTGTTTAATATTCATTTCAGAACCAACAGTGCACTAGGTGCTGTACAAAGGACAAGACTTCATCCACAACTCATTTCCTTATTTCTCCCTTTTCTCCCTCCCTCCCTTCTTCATAGTATTTGATCCTGAAACAGAAGTTGGGGAGCCCAGAGTGACTGCCGACTTGGAGGTCTCCAGCCTATGTTCCCAGTCACACAGAAACAGATGTAGATGCTTTTACCAGCCATCAGGGGGCAGAAAGCATTGGGGGAGCAGCTCCCACCCTGACTGCATGGAAGGGCTTGTAGTTCCCCGGAGTTGGCTACTCTGCATGCTTTGATGCTTGTGAAAGCAACAGTGAAGATTCTCTTCCAATTTATCTGTTGTGAGTGAGGCTCAGAGCCCATTTCTACAGACTGATAGCTGGTCTACCTTGGATGAAATCTGAACTTTACATGCACTATTAGCACCCTTTGTGGTCCCTGTATTGGCTTGTTCTGCAGTCTGTTGGTTGTTGACCTTGGCTGCATGTGGGTGATTTGACAGACGGAGGTAAGTCCCAAATTGGAGATGGAGCTTTGTGCCTTCAAAGAGTCCAGCTCCCATAACTGTACTCCAGAGCTTACAAATATCACTGTGAAGTGACAGACATGGCTCTTAACCTTTGTAGAATAGGCTGCATTCAAGCCACACAGTGTTTAGATGTGTGTCAGCACACTCACAACCACCTCTCCATCCTCCGTGGACAATTTCTAAAAATATTTAAAAGCCAGAAAGAAGAGACTCTGCCTGAAGTTTTAGCTTCCTGTTTCCTTCAAGGGGTTGAAGGGAGTTTCCGAACCTGTATTTTTTTTTTTTTTTTTTTTGGCAGTTTGCATATCATGGTTCCCTCCTAAAGAATAGATGTTGCTTGGTAAGTGGTATGTTCTATGGCACGTGCCTTTGTTTGTCCTGCTCGTAACCCTAAAGGGACTCAAGGAGGCAGGTGAGTAGAGAGAGAATGTTTAACACTGTTTGGGGTCTCATCACCCACACCTGTAGGGATCAAGACATTTGCCCCCTTTTAAGGGAACGGGAAGAAATTCACTTAGCCAGGACGTTTTGGCTTTTAGCTTTGGCACAACCGGAACCTCTTAGACTCTTGCAGACAAAAATTTTATTTGTGGGGCCCTCCTTTCTATTCCCCAACCCAAATTGAATTGGGTAGGTCAGGTTTTGCTTTCAACAGTAATTGCCAGTTAAATTATGTTTGTTTTGGTGGGGTGGTCATAAGCCTCACTCATTAACTTCCCCCTTACACCAAATAATATAAGGGAAATTATACTAAGCCTCACTTAGGAAGCTGGCAAAATAACCTTCCCATGCACAGACAGAAAGAAGTGGCACAGAAGCCTTGAAAAAAATGTGGGGCAGGATAGGACCCAGAAGGATTTCAGGGTGACTGGAGACACTGGCCTTGGAGATGCTGTGTGTGTGAAATCCCAACACAGCTGATGATGTGGATACAAAAAACAGATGTCACATTCCTGACTTTCAACAGATGGGAACAGGGAAGATCCTGGGCTGGCACAGGCCCTCTTTGGGGCATCTGGACCCAGAAGCCTCGCCTTCTTTTCCCACTCCCTAGATGCAGGATGGCTTCCTTCCCCCAACACCCTTTCTCATCCCCTCATCCACTGCATTCCAGGCAACTTCCTGCCCAGCCACCCCCCCTGCCTGCAGGAAAACATCTGGCTCCAATTAGAGCAGCAGCAGGAGGAGAGGACGGGCTATTTTTATCAAGCCAAACTAGGGAGGAGTGGGATAAAGAGCAAAAGGAGCAGGGAGGAAGGGGTGTGTGCCTTGAGCCCTTTCTGTCCCTGGACCAATGACCCCAAATGTCCTACCAGGGGCCAGATGCTGTCAGAGGTGGGGTTTGTTTTCTTGGATGGAAGAATTGGTTGCTTTCCCTAATTGCAAAATAAGCTCTTTAAGCATCTGATTTTCAGCTGTGCTTGTCCCTGCTCCGCACTGCCCATTCCCAGCCCAGACACATTTACTCTGCTCTCACTCTCCACCCCTCCCACATGTGTCTCTGGGGGAAAGCATGCAGCTACTGGACGGAGGCTGTGACCCTGGGAAGCCAACCCCAAGCTGATCCCCCCCCCTGCCCTTCCCACCAGCCTGTTACTGTTTTCCAAGATTCAGTCAAGGGACAGGCGGGGGGTGGGGAGGTGGTTTGTGGGAACCAAGCAGAGGGCTCCCAAACAAGGAGGGTCAGCAAGAGCCTTCAAGTAGCATGGGTACAAAAAGCTTTTCTTCCAACAACACAGGGAAGGTCTGGTGCAGAGGAGAACCAGCCTTTTCCAGGAAAAGACCAGACATACTTCATGTTGGCGGGTCTGTGTGTGTGTGGATGGGGACAGACAGAAAGTTAAAGGAAGTTATACTACCCAAATATGCTTGGAACATGGCCAAGAGTCTCTCAGACTCCCCCACCCTCTCAAACCTCCCATCTGGCTCCTTCCTGTGCATTAGGGGGCTTGGAGACAGAGGCATTGGCAAAGCATCTCAACCAAAGGAGGTTCCACCAAGGGCAGGGGAAAGCTACCCTTCCCGCCTGCTTCCCCCATTTTTCTTGTTACCCAGGTAAAATTAAGCAGAGGACCAGAGGTGAGACCAAGACCACAAGGCAAGTTGTGGAAAACTGGAATTATGTTTATGAAAGATAAGGCACATTTTTACACAAAAGTTTACCGGCCTGTTATAAACCAAGGTTGTCCTGTATGCAACATGGGTCTGTGCAAAGTTGAAAGAGTCCCCCTCTGGGGTACATGGGCACCAGGCACAAAGCCCCACAGGACCAGTGGGAGGGTTGCTAATCCCCCCCCTTTTCCATCCGGGGAAAGAGCCATAAAGGCCACTGGACAAGGCTGCTGCTTGATAATACTTGGCCAAACCACACCGTTTGTGGGATGAGAGGAGCCAGGCAGCAAAGGAAGTGCTGGGGTCATCCCCAAGCTGCCTTGGGGTTGTGCATCAACCTGGCTGAAGGTGGGATGAGATGAAGTGCTGCACCCTGAGAATTCACTGGGAGTTTCCTGGTAGTGTGGAAAAATACTGAAGCTGGCACTTGCCTGTTCCCTATGCAACTCCTTGAAATAATAAGCATCATTTGGGAGGGGTAGGAGACAGCCAGGAAAAAAGGGAGATGCAGAACTTTGCCACGGTTGATCTGTCTCCCTTGGTATGTGGTTGTGTGTAAGCACAGGTGGGTTGAAGGTCCTTGCAGTCTATTCAACCCATCCCTTTAGAGGTACCTGGCAGGTGCAACAAGACCCCCCCCCCCCGCTGCTGCCACAATCCTCCCCAAGAGCACCATTTTTGCCTACTAGATCAGCGAAGCACAATGCAAGCCAGAGTCCTGCATGCAAGTACTGAGTCTGGTTCTGTTCAGGCTGGTGAACTGCAACCCCCGTACCTTTCTGTTACTGCAGTGGGCATTGCTACACCACTTTCCATGTTCCCTACACATGTCCATTGTGAAAATCAGGAATACTCACGTAAACAAAGGAACTGGCATTAGCTCCTTTACCTGCACTGCCTTCCCTCTCAAGTTCCCAGGAGGTAAAGGAGCAGAGTCCTTGAATTTGCTGTCCAACAGTTTAACTAAGTCATCTTGGTCCTCCTTGCCATTTTATCACTGTCACTTGATCCTCTCTCACCCCTGTGCAAAACCGCTGCCTCTTGTCTGGCATCAGGGCAGGTCTCACAATGTTTGAGATACTGGCTGGGTGAAGTGATTAACCATAAATCCCTTGGGGTGAGACAAGGGGGTTCAAAAGTTCAGTAGCAGTCCACCCTGCCCGGGTGAGGAATGTGACCATGGCCAACCATGGGTCAATAGTAGTGGACTCTGCCAATGGTGCCAGTGCCTGTGCCCAGGATGTCAGGCTGCCCATTGCGCCAGATCTCTCGGAGGATGCGCTCCCGTTCCTCCAGCCGCTGGGCGCGCTCTAGCTCTTCTGCCGAGGCAAAGACGTTGACGGTCAGGGTCCCATCAGGGGTGGAGTGGGCCTCCAGTGGCAGCTCCGTCATAGCCAAGGGGGGCTCAGAAGCCGCTTGGTCAATGGTGTCTTCCTCCTCCTCCTCCTCGTCATCATCCTCCTCGTCCTCATCTTCACTGAAGTCGCGTAGGCTTTTTCGGGGCTTGCGGGGGATGGCCTGAGGCTGCCATGAGATGTGGATGACCAGCAGGCAGAGGGTCAAGACAAGGCCAAAGCAGACCCCCAGCACGAAATAAAGGCCAAAGCTCTCAGGGTGATCTAGATGAGAGAGACATGGAGGAGAGGGTCAGAAATAGGCTAGGAAGACCACTGAGGAGACCGGCTTTTGAGATTCAAATGGTAGTGGAGGGGACAGAAATGGTTAAGAGATGGGGCTCCCACAGACTCTGTAGACATTAGGCGGTAAGAAACTGAGTTGATTTGCCATTTCTTTGTGGATGCTGGAATTTTAGTAGCCAAACACTGAAAGACACCAGAGATTTAAACTATTGTGCAGCTGGAGGTGAAGGGCTGTTCAGTACTAAATGCTTAAAACTTAGATAAATACTACCGGTATGGTGGAGGGAAAGTAGAATGATGTATATAGAAAATATAGGGATACCGTTTCTTCTGTGTGAAATAAAGAAATGGCCTTTGAATAGCTGGGATGCAATGAGGGAATATGAAAGTGGGTACAGGAAGAAGGCAATTAATTCGACACAGTAGTCTTTCGCTGAAGTTTCTTAAATGGTTACCAGAGTATTATTTATTTATTTTACATTGTAAATGCTCAGTTTCAGGCATTTGTGAATTGCACATCAAGGGATGGATAGACTTTATCCTCAATGACACAGCGGTATACAAATTAGTTTATGAATGAATGAATGAGCACGGTGTTGAATGCCTCCCACTGTTTTCCATTATGAAGTCAAGGAGGTATCATGAATCACACTGCACTGTATGGAGCAATATAACTTTTATGATGAAGTTGACCAAGAGGGTTCCTGAACTTGAAATGCAGTGGACTATATTGGCTTCTGAGAGAAGAAATCCAAAGGCTGGTGGCTAAATTGGCCGGTCAGTTAATAAATGCAGGTAAACCAGACTCCCTTCTGGGGATGGGAAGGAAGGAGGTTGGCCTGCCATTTTGAAACAGGAGGAAGGAGATCCTCCATCCACATCCCAAGATAGTGTGCTGAGGACGGATAGTGGGAACAAGATGCCACCTCTGGCCAAGTGCCAGAGACTGCCATTGCTCACATATATGTCCGCCCCTGCCCCCATTTCCTGACCCACCTCGGATGTGTGCATAGGCTGCTATGCTGTTGCTCAGCAGCTCCATCTCCCGCTTGTGGGTCTCCATGGTGGCTCCTCAGTGGCACCTGGGAGGACAGGGAGGATGAGTCATTATTAGCATATTACTCCTGCCCAATTCCTTAGAATTAGGAGACATGGTTCATCTAACGATTCGTTCAGACAGGAGGCAGCTCGACTGGAAAGAGGACTAAATGACAGAGGGTGTCCATGAAGAATTGCAGAGAACATCAGGCTAAGGCCCTTCAGAAAGAACACAGAGGACCTTCTATCAATATCCCTGCTGAGGAGCAAGGACAGAATTGTTTGTGGTCTGAGATAGGACAGTGTCACCATTGGTCTTCAGAATCGTATTCACAAACATTGGCATCTCAAGATGTTCTAGGTTTAGAGAGCAAACCTTTAATCACAAAAGAGCAAGGAACTTAAACGACTGGTTGGCCCACAACTTAGAGGACTGGTAAAATCCACAACAGTGCATTATCTTAGGAATATCTAAGCTCTCTGGCCACCATCCCTGCAGACACTGTAATCATACAAGTAAATTTTACACGTTCACAAATCCATTTCTCCATGTGCAGTAGCATTTATGTAGTATATGCCATTTGGTGTCCATGCAGGAAACTGTATGTGGGTCAAACACCTCAGTAACATGTGGGATAAAAACAAGGTACACCGTCCCCACTGTGAATCATTTCTTAGAACCAGGTCACATAAAGCTGAATGCATGCAAGTTAAATGCATGTGGCTTGCAGGTCTACTGTATCTGTAAGATGCCTCCAACAAAGGAATTTCTCTAAAATGGGTCGGGCTTTTATTAAATTGATTGTGGCACTCCTGAGAACTCCTCTCTCTTGGTTTTGCTCACACTATTGGGTGCACAGCCCCAGAACACTTAAGCTTAAAGGGCAAACAGCTGAGATAGTTTTAAATTGCCAAATAAAAGAAACCTTGGGGGCTTGACTGTGCCAAACAACTGCCCCCCCCCGTTAATTAGCAAAACAGCTGCCTTGCTTCCCTCAGGCCCCCAGGCCAGTCATGGGGTTGCTGGACAGGACAGCCTCTCAGGCTACAAAGTCCTGTGACAGTCATCCCTCCCAGGGGGCCTCTTCCGACATGCGTCACACACCACACCCCGGGCAAGCTGGGATGGAGGCATCTGTCAGTGACTCTGCAAGCTGAAACGAGGGGCGCCAAAGGATACAAAGAATTTCCTGTGGCATTTAATCCTCTCAATGACCCAGGCCTTTGAGTTTCATGCCCGAACAGGGTTTGAACCCAAGTTTCTCCGTACCCAAACCCAATGCATTAATCACACTGCCTTGTCATGCACCGAGGCCCAATGTTTAATTTACGGTTGTGCATGACCCTGGGAACTGAGTCCCAGCAAATGTTTCCTCTCTTCCCCCATTCCTTAAGCCCCCACCCCACCCCCAGGGTACTTCCTGCCACTGTCACAGGAAAAGATGCATCCTCAGTGGTGGGAAGATGGCTTGTTGTTTGGAGACCGGATGTTGCTTTTTCCTCTGCCCCCACCCAGCAACAGCCGCACTCGGGAGTCTTCCAGGTCAAGGCTATTTCTGGCAGGTTGAAAGGATGTTGCAGAGGGTCCAGAGGACACACTCCAGGGTGGGCGGAACAAGGGCCGGGGAAGGAGCCGATAGTCATAGAATTGTAGATGCTGGAAGGAACCCTGAATGTAATCTAGTCCAACCCCTTGCAATGCAGGAATATGTGGCTGTCCCATAGGGAGATCAAACCTGCAATCAGAGCAAAAAGGTCTTGGGGACAGAAGGACAGATTGGGTCTGAGACTCTCGGGTTCAAGCTAGATCTGAGTCAAGAGCTTTGAAGATTCTTAAGCCGCACGTGAACAGGAATTTTCACCAATATTACTACCCACAACACTAACTCCTTAAACAGGGCCTTGGGCAAATAATTATTCCTGGCCCCACTTCTTCTGCTGAATAATAGGTAGAAAGCCCCCCCCTCTCATACTCCCCCCCCATTCAGGACAACATGCTGGATTGGATGCCCCCCAGGCAGATGCCAGCCTCATCTGCAAACAGAACTCTCCCCCCTCATCCCACAAACTTTTCATGAGTCCAAGATTTAAAGCTCTGAGCGACCCTTTGATGAGAGCCAGGCAGCTGGGCTGGGCAGCAGGCCAGAGAAGAAAGAGGGGGTTGTTTTTGGAAAAAAATTGCCTCCTCTTCTGAACATGCTAAGGATAAACCATGCAAAGTTATGGGCCCCAAACATAACAACGTAAGACCAGCCTGCGGGATCAGGCCCATGGCCCATCTAGTCCAGCATCCTGTTCTCACAGTGGCCAATCAGATGCCACAGCAACCAGGATTTTTCCTGTGGTTTCCAGCAACTGTTATTCAGAAGCATTGCTGCCTCTGACTGGTCATGGCTAGTAGCTATCATGGTTGTTAGTCATCAATAGCTCTCTCCTCCGTGAATTTGTCTAAACTGCTTTGACGTGGGTGGTGCTGTGGTCTAAACCACTGAGCCTAGGGCTTGCTGATCGGAAGGTCGGCGGTTCGAATCCCCGCGGTGGGGTGAGCTCCCGTTGCTTGGTCCCTGCTCCTGCCAACCCAGCAGTTCAAAAGCACCTCAAAGTGCAAGTAGATAAATAGGTACCGCTCCGGGGGGGAAGTAAACGGCGTTTCCGTGCACTGCTCTGGTTCGCCAGAAGCGGCTTAGACATGCTGGCCACATGACCCGGAAGCTGTACGCTGGCTCCCTCGGCCAGTAAAGCGAGATGAGCGCTGCAACCCCAGAGTCCGCGACTGGACCTAATGGTCAGGGGTCCCTTTACCTTTAGCTTGGTGACTGTCACTGCCTTGCCGATCTGGGGTGTGAGTTTGGTCACTTCTGCTGGGAAGGAGAGCACCTCCTCCTGTTACCTTCCACTGTTCATCTCTACAAGGAATGCAGAGAAGGTCCTGTATCAGGGGTCTGTTCAGCTCCTACCAGACTGGCTTAGCAGTATTTCCACATAAGTCGGGAATAACAACAAAGTTGTAAGGGAGGGAACCAGGGGGTGTTGCTGCTAACTTCCACCAAAGGTGAGAACTGCCTGTTCTCATTTGTCTGTGATGTTGAAAAATACGCACACACCCCATAACCAACCCCATGGCAGTACAGCAGGGAAGGAATGGGAAAGGGAGTCTAAAAACCACTTGCAAAAATATTTGTAAAACTCGGAAATGAAAATGAGACATTTTGGGCACAGAGGATGAAACCCTTAAAAAAACAAAAAAATGCAGGAAAACAGACTTGTGCCGTCAATAACTAACTGGAGTGCAACACACACATATTGGGGTGTGGGTAGGAAAGGAGTCCCCCCATGACCTGTTTTTCATCTGTTTTAGCTAATAAGCATAGAGATAAATGCTTCCATAATCTGATCAAAATAATTTGAGATAACGGAATAATTTTAAAAATAGAGATTTCTGTTATAAAACCAATCTCACCAACAAAGCCCAGCTTTGTCCTATTTTTTCAAATATCAAGCAGGGGAGAATAAAGAAAAAAGAAAGAAAAAGATTGCAGAGGAACCTTTTGTGAGTAGGGAAAGCAATTTAGAAGGTGCCTCAGATTCTCTCCCACCTTTCTGGGGAACTCTCCTAGATGCTTTTTTTTTGGGGGGGGGGAGGGTGAATGAATTTCAAAGAGGGACCAGGCAGTTCCTCCTCCAGTTGAGCCTGAAATTAAAATGGAAACTGGCTTGGCTTGGTTGGAGTCTCTCCTGTACTGACCAAATTGCCCAATGATGCCTGGCCTGTTGCAGCAGGAAGCCAAGAGTGCAGGAATGCAGGGGAGGGAGGGAGGGGGCAGGGAGGAGAGGGGGGGAACCAGCAGAAGCTAGACACAGACGCAGCTTCAGGCACAGTCCTGGTGCTCAATGTTGTTTTAAGCGCATCTCCTGGAATGTGCTAGCTAATAACAAAGGCAAGAATAACCAAAAGCATGCACAAAGTGCATCCCTCACATTGAGGAAACATTGCCTGTTATTTGGGGGAGGGGTGGGTGAGAGCAAATCTAGACAGTTATTTTTTCAATTTCAACCCTTGGGCTGTTTATGGGTTCTACATAACATCAAATTTAAAAAAGGGGAAGTGTTTGGGTGTTTTTTTGGGGGGAAACTTTGTGAATATGTTACGCTGAACTGCAGCTTTGGCTGAAGACGTAATGTTAGTAGGGACTGGGAAAGGCTCCGTGAAATGGGATTTTCCACAGAGCGTTAAAGATGTAAAAAACTGATCTCACCCAGTAACAACAGGATATTAAGATGTTGCTGGGGGACTTGACTGGAGGTACAAGTCGTTGGCAAGACTCAGCCTAGAATTTAATAATAAATTCTTGTCTCCAAGCATGGGCAGAGTGCTCTTGCATCCACAGCAAGTCCCCTCCCCCAATTTGGGATAAGAGAGGACCCTCCAAGGGCAGAGGTGATAGCTAGCCAGGCTTGCTTTGTGAAATTAAGAGTAGTTACCCCATCCATTGGTGAAAGTGAGCCATGCAGGTTCAGGAGATACACCTGAGTATGGTTTCATGCCACTAAAGTGAAGGATGCGAGGAAGACTCAGTGGAGGCCAGAGATGGAGCCAACAGGGCTGTCCCTAGAGGTGGACTCTCCTTCACTGGAAGTTTTAAAGCAGAGGTTGGATGGCCATCTGCCAGAGATTCTTTAGCTGTGATTCCCGCATTGCAAGGGGTTGGACTAGATGACTCTTAAGAGCTCCTTCCAACTCTACAATTCTAGGAACAAGCATGACTAAAGGAACAGTTGCCAGAGTAGAATCGGACTGGAATCCCAAGGCTTGTTCACCCACTATTTCCACTGAGAAGCTCCTTCTATCAGCCCACCCTTCCCAAATGGCACAGGGACAGGATCCCCACTCAGGCATCAGCCAAAAAGGATGAGATGCAACACCAAAAGAGGGGCAAAGAGGATGCAATTGCACAAAATTTGCACACACTAATTCACGAAAGCTTGCAAGTATTTACTGTGCTTTAGATGGAAATACAGTACATCTCACCCTGGCAGGGAAGTTTGTGGATCAGGCAAGCTGTGCCCCTGTGCTTGGTCTGCTATCCAAGTGCATAGATGTGGATGGGCAACTTCCAGCTCTCCTTTCTGAAAAGTTTGCTATCTTCAAAGCAGATTTGAATAGGACCGTTACAAAGAGGCTCATGCAATTAGCAGCTTCTGGGCAGCCACAGAATCTAGCTATCAGACCAACATTGAGAAAGGGGTGCCAGGCTTACCGAGCGCAGGGTCCGTCCGATTTCAAGGCTGCTGCTCTGCCTCCATTGCAGTCCCTGTCAGAAGAAAGGCGCCTCTGAGAAGGAGGGGAGAGAGGGAGCCCCCCTGCTTGAGCGGGATCTTACAGAGCAGCAGCAGGCTGGCCTCTGGACCGAGCGGCTAATGGAAACTGCCGCTCACTTCCGTGCAGCTGGAAGCACACAAATGTCAGGACCGGCCTGGCTCCCTTTGGACAGTGAACCCGCCCCCTCCCCTGGGGCAGGAAGCCTGGGCTGGACACACGGACGGACACACACACACCCAGGGACACACAGAGGGAGGAGAAGAGAAGGCCTCCTGTTTCTCTGCGTTCCGGGGAGGAGCAGCCCCCGGGGCAGCAGAGGGCCAGGCAGTAAGGAGCAGAGGCTTGCAAGGGCCAATGGACTGCAAAATCCTTTGCGAAAGGAGCTGTCCCTGTGCCTGCCCGCCTGCCGTGGTGGTCAAAGGGGCCCAGAGTCAACGGGAGGAAGTCAGGATCAAAGGAGGTCCACACAAAGGACCCTCTCTCTCCGCACCAGGGAGGCCTCCAAGGTTGGGCTTGGGTTGGCATCAAGACCCGCTGGGTGTGTTTGCACAGCCAGGGCAAGAGAAACACCCTCCTGCCAGCAGAGGCAGAAAACGGCTCCTTAGGGCCTCTCGGATTTGGTCCCGGGCTTCATCAGCAGAGCTTGGTTTTAGAAAGAAGCGATGCTGGATGGGGCCCCCAAGGCTGCCTCCTTCTGGATGGGAAACTAGTCAGTAAGCTTAACTATACCGGAGCAGCAATTTCTTAGTTTGAGAGGGGAAAAGTCTCTCTCTGCACGTGGCTCAGAGAAACTCTGCTCCTGTTTCTCCAAGCTAAGCGGTTCTCGGATTAAGCTCCCCAAACGGCACCCTGGCAGCATGCCTCCAATGGGAGGGGTGCTCACTAGATGTGGCATGTTAAGTTTAACTCAGCCCCACAGGAGAGAAAACAAGCACTGCGGCCAAGGCACTGTCCCAGGAGGCCACGCTGGTTGGCACACCCGGCAAGGGAGGTTTTTTTGGTGCACGTCAAAATAGCCTCTCCTGCCGTTGCCAAGACTTTTCCCCCAAAATGTCAAAACCGCGCACAGGCCACAAATGCAGCATCCAGTTCCAGCAGGTTTTGCAAACCCTGTTATCAAAAAGACAAACGCCAGGTGCCCTTAGGGAGAAGTGCTGCATTCAGACAACCAAACTTTCAGTGCAGGAACCCTTCCAAGAATGTGGGCGGCTGCCCACCCCCACCTCCCCAAATATATTAGAAATACTGGTCAGCCTGATAAGGAAAAGGATCCGGCCATCTGCTCCAGAAATATATAGTGACTGCTCCCCTCCACCATTGGTTCAAATTTGGCACACATGTTTTCCTGGCACACCAAAGTGCTCTCATACCTCTGGGCACTCCAGCCTTTAAGTCCCTCAGCCTTTTAGTCACTAACCTCAGCACCCCAGCAGTGGCAATGGGGCTGGGAAGGATCAGGCCTCCTCTAGCATCCTTTCTCTTTCTCTACTTCACAACACTGAGCTCAAAAGCAGCTGTCTCCTTGGCTGCAGCAAGTTTGGCGGCTGGAGTTTTCCTGGGACTGAGAGCGATGGCTGCTGAGTTTAGCCCCAAGTGGGGCAGCGGACACAGGGGCAGCCAGATCCTGTTTTTCCCAGAAATATCCGGATGGATGAAGGATGAAGAGAAAAATCCAAAAAATGTGACACATCAGCAGAGATGAGTCAAGCCAGGCCAGCAATAGAAAACACAGACCCCCTTCGGTGGGTGGGTGGGGGGGCTTCTGGCAATGAGCAGGAGGAGGGATGCCAAGTATTCAGCCACAGGAAATGAGGGGTGCTGGGGCCCCTCTCTTGTTTGTGGTGGTGGTGGAGGGGGGGGCAGTCACTGCCTCAAGTAGTGGAGCTGTTCCCCCAGCCAAGTCAGTGGCTTCTCCCAATCTGGTTGGCTAGACTGGTGTGTGTGTGTGTGTGTGTGTGTGTGTGTGTGTGAGAGAGAGAGAGAGAGAGAGAGAGAGAGAGAGAGAGAGAGAGAGAGAGACGGAGGGAGGGAGGGAGGGAGGGAGGCAAGTCAATGAAGTGGCCAGGCTTGAGTGAGAGTTGACACTTCAGTACCACAAAGAGGGGTGATGCGGTTGAAGCTGCCAGCCTTGAGGCGACTCTGCCATGGGCACATTATGAGTCCAGACTAGGGCCACTAAAATAATGGGAACTGGCCCTAGATTGACCCTTGCAACCTCTTCCACAATCTTCCCCTCCCCCCCTCAATGCAGCAGCTCAGTTCCTATAAGCTCCCACCATCCAGCACCCCCCCCCCAATTCCCTGGTCTCCACACAGCTCAAACATCTGGTTAATGATTAAAGCAAAGTCAAGAGGCTTGAAGTGCAGGGAGAGAGCATTGGAGAGGGTGACTCAGGGTGCCAACTTTTCAGCTGCGAAGTGTAACTGTGCCTTTGTAACAGCAGATTGGGCCGCAGACTTTAGCAGGTGAAAGGAGAAATGGACTCAGTGCTGTTGGAGGCACAAGAGCAGGCAAGTCCTGCATCTTCGTAGTCAGCTGGCAGGCTGGAGGGTGGAGGAGGAAGCAGTTACAGGTGGAAAGAGAAACTGAGTCCCATGACAAAGTAGGTGTGCGCTTGCAATAAGGCCACCGGCTGACGGTCATCCTGGGGTGCCCTTGGCTCACTCTTTCGTCTCTGCAGTATTCTCAACTGGCTCCTTAGGTTGGGGCTGAGTCCCGACTGCTTAGGGGAGTCTGCAGCACTCTATATGTGCATTATTGGAACTGCTGATGAGCACCCAACTGGGGCAGCTAAATCCATTTGGCCCTAGCCAGAGCCATGAACATGAATGTCGCCTGGACTTTTCAGCAGCAATTCCTGGGCCTGCTGGGAATATGGTAACAGGGATAGGCATTGCCATCATGCTCCAGTCCTCATTGTTGAGCCATGTGCTGCCAAGATGGCAGGGGAAAGCATTCATGGCCCAAACCCAGGAAGCAACACTGAGATTTGAAGAAGCCTAGCGCCCTGTGGACTTTATCTCATCTCTTTGACCCTAGCAGGCTTTAAAGGCAGGGCAAGGTGGAAGAAGGGTGTGGATTTGGACCTGGAGCCCCTTCTCAAGGCCTTCATCAGAGCCAGCTTCAGGTTTGCCTTGGGCAACAATGTCCTCTGACGGGCTTAGCTGAGTGCTGGGCAGTGAAATCTATGTACTTTTTAAATTTCACACAGTACCCCAAAGCAACATTAGGCCAGGGGCATTGTTAGGAAATTTAAAAGCTGGACCCCATTGCCGTGCTCAGAGTGTTCCCCCACCCCATCAAAATTATGGGAGGTCCAGGGCAGGCATCAGCAGTGAACCATGCCAAGGTACTGCAATTCTGGAAGCTGCCCAAGGATGCTAGATGCTGACACAGAGTCTAGCATTCAGCGCTGGGACACATGGAGTCAGCAGCCGCACTGTGGAGTCAGCAGTGGGATGGGGTGTCTACAAAGGCTAGCGAAATTCTAGGTTGCACCAGCACGATAGCATCCAGATCACAAGGAATGGTGCTGTTCCATTCTGCTGTGACCAGGCCTCATATAGAGAACAGTGTTAACTTCTGGGCACTGGAGCTTAAAAAGGATATTGACACATTGGAATGTGTCCAGATGTTGGGGTTGGGGTGGGCAAGCAAGCAAACTAACACGGGGAGGGGCAAGAGGACCCCTTTCCTCCTAGGTCTTTAGGTTGAAGCAGCCGAGTATATTTAGCCTGAACAAGATAAAATGATGACTACTTTCAAATATCTGAAGGGCTGTCACACAGAGATGGGGCAAATTTGTAGGACTCCTGAAACAACAGATTCAAATCACATGAAAAAGGATTTTGCCTTATTAGAAAGAACTTCCTGATGGATGGCGTGAGCTATTTGGAACAGGCTGCTTCAGAAGGTGGTGGACTCTCCTTTGTTAGCGGTTTTTAAGCAGAGGTTGGATGCTGAAGCAATGGGCGTCTTTGCGCTGAGCAGGGGTTTCAAGTGGACGAACTTCAAGGTCTCTTCTGTGAAATAGCTAGGGCATCATTGAACACATGCAGAGGGACAATGCTGAGTAACTACAGCCAACTGCTACACATTTGAAAACACTGGCTCCCTAATTCCAAGGGTTAGAAGGGTTGCAGAAGTTAAGTAGGACCAGAGAGAGAATGAGGAAGGTGGCTAGCTTGTTCTCTTGCTGAATTCTAGCATCTGAGAGAACTCAAGTCTGTGCCCAAGACGCAAATTTGAGCATGCTTGCACTGAGCTAACAGGCCCAGATAGATTCCTCTCCCTACATACAAGCAACACACACACACACACACACACACACACACAGAGAGAGAGAGAGAGAGAGAGAGAGACAGAGACAGAGACAGAGACAGAGACAGAGACAGAGACAGACAGACAGACAGACAGACAGACAGACAGACAGAATCGGGGTGGCGGGAGATTTCTCCACTACCTTCCTTGTGAAACATGGTGGAGAACCTCAAACTAAGTAGCTTCCAAGCCAGACGCAGAAGCCATTCCTCTTTCTCCAGTGAGCAAAGAGCTGGGTTGCCTGGATCCCTGGGTGGGAAGACACAGGGGGTGGGGGTGGGGTGGGGGAAGGCTGCTTGCCATGGCATACTCACCGGGCACACGGAGAAGAGGGACGCGGGAGCACCAGGGGTGCCAGGAGGGAAAAATGGGAGCCCCTCTGCCACGGAAGGACCCCCCGCTCCGTCCTCTTGCTTGGGAATGAAAGAGTCAGAGAGGCAAAGATGGGGTCTGTTTTCCATTAACGCTGCTGAGCAACAGGAAGTGGTTGAGCGGGGGCTGGCGGGTCAGAGCTCCCCCCCTTCCACCCACACAGAGGGAGCGAGAGCAGGGATGGCTGGATTATTTCGATGGCTAACCTGCTTCAGGTAGAACAAGCACGGGAAGGCAGGTGCCGTCCCTTAAACAAAAATGGCCACTGGAGTACACGAAACGACAACAATGCGTATTGAAATTCCATGTGCATGGGAGGGAAGGAGGATTAAATATTCCAGCTGGAATAGTTGGCATGTTAATTTATTTAAATATATGCAGATTTGAGGAGCCTGTCGGCTTAACCTTAAGAAATAGAATAGGCTGAGAGGCGGGAGAACAAGAGACAAGATCCCTACCAGGACAGAACAACAAGTCCTTCACGGGCACAAACTGCAGCTCCCTTTGGCTACAAGGATCCAGCTCTTGAAGGTGTAAATCCAGAGACCGCATGGCTTTCACACATTCCCATATCTCATGCTCTGGTGTTCATGGGCAGGCCTGCAAACCGCCCCTGTGTGTCCTGTGGAGTTTAAGGGTGGATCTGTGCCAGGGAATGACTCGAAATGGGGGATCGGGACCCCTTTAGACCAGCTGACTCTCTGTTATCAGGGGTGGAGAACCTCAAACCTGGGTCTGAATGTGGCTGGGAGTCTTTTGCAGGCCATACCCCTTCTCCCCAAGGCCACAGCCCTCATCTGCCTGGCTCAGCACCCTCCTCAACTGCTTTTGCCTGGCTAGAACGTGTCCATGAGCTGTGTGATCATGCCTCCTGCTTGCTTGGACAGAGGGAGAGGCATGGGTGTGCATGCATGCACCCCCTCTGACCTGTGTGGCTAGAATGCAGAAAGTACCGGTAGGAGTCACCTCTGCCGCCCCGCCCACTCTTGCCTCTGGCCCCACCCACCACTGGCAGGTGACTCCCAGAAGACATGCTATGGGCTGAACATTCTCCTCTCATTCTTTCTGCTTCTCAGCCATTCACAGATCCTGCCCAAGTGTTGCAGAGACCCTCACCCATAAATTCAGCCCCCTCCCCTACCTCATTTATAAGCAGCTGCTCTCCCAACAAATTTAACCCAAATTACTAGATTTGGTCATTCCCTTCCCTTCTCACCGGTATCCTGCTGCTGCTGCTCTCTCTGAGGCCGTTTCCTCCACAAGACTCTTATGCGTTCAATCACGTGCAACTTCTACTTGGGTCGAGGGAGAAGGATTTGTAGGCATTAGTCCAACCAGGGTTTAGAGCAGTGATGGCTAACCTTGACACTCCAGATGTTTTGGGACTACAACTCCCATCATCCTTGACCACTGGTCCTGTTAGCTAGGGATGGGAGTTGTAGTTCCAAAACATCTGGAGTGTCAAGGTTAGCCATCACTGGAGAGGGTGCTCCTTAGTTCACTTCTATTACCTCAAAGGGCAGCTGTGCCAGCAGCACAGCCCATTTCTGCCCACCCAGTCCCACAGGGAAATGGGGCTGGAACTTAACCCTGCCTCCTTGCCTAGATGCCTTGTCCCCCCAAATCCAGGGGGCAGGAGAGTGGGGCTGGGCTTATTGAGCTGTGAGAGAAAATCATGCGCTCGGGAGGGGATGGTGGACACTGGCACTGGGAAGCAATGGCAAGTGGCGAGGAAGGGGCAATGCTGCGTCCCCCAACCTCTGGAGAGCTCTCCCCAGCCACCCCTTGTGGGCTGGCTCCATCTCAATCACCTTCACTCCTGTACAAAGGGATTTCTAATTATGCTGAAATAGGTCCCCAATTCCTCAGTTTGGCACAAAGTTGCACAAGCAGTTTACCAACCCCAAAACAAGTTTGGGGCCACCCTGTTGGGTACACAGCCCTCCATCTCTCATTGTTTTGGGGTGGGGGTGCAGAGACCCTCAGGAAAGCTGCTCAAAGAAGATGGGAAGCCCCAATAGAAAAGCTCTTTTCTCCTTCCAGGTCTTGCAGGAAGGGAAGGCTGCTGCTGCTGCAGTTGCAAAGGGTGGAGCTTCCAGGAGGGACTGAGGCCCAGTCAGGGCTGCATCCAGAGCCCAACCCTCAGGCGCCCTCTTGTGCCAAAAAGAGGGCCAGGCATTAACTCACCAGTGGAAGAGTCCAGCCTCATATCCCTTTCAGGGGAGCAAGTGAAGGCACCACACTGGGAGCCCCAGTCCCTCCACTGACTTCTGCTCAGGCCCTTGTTGCAGCACCCAACAGCTGCGTAAGAATGGAAGAAGAGCCTGCTGGATCAGGCCAGTGGCCCATCTAGTCCAGCATCCCTCTTCTCTGTGGCCAACCAGATGCCTGTGAGAAACATGCAAGCAGGACCCAACCACAAGAGTATTCTCCCCTCCTGTGGTTTCCAGCAACTGGTATTCAGAAGCATTGATGCCTCTGATGGAGGAGACAGGGCATAGCCATCTTAGCTAGTAGCCATCAATAGCCTTCTCCTCCGTGAAGTTGTCTAAATCCTCTTTTAAAGCCATCCAGGTCAGTGGTCACCCCTTCCTCCTGTGGGAGAGAGTTCCACAGTTTAACTATGTGCTGCATAAAGATTCTTTTACCTGTCCTGAATCTTCCAGCTTTCGGCTTCGAATGTGTTATGGGAGGAGATAAACTTTCCCCTATCCACTTCTTCCATGCCACACATTTTATAATCTTTTATCATATCACCTCTTAACTAACTTCTTGCCACGCCAGCAGTGAAGGGGGGGGGTTGGGGGGTTGGGCTGGGCTTGGGCAATTGAACTAGCCCTGGCAGCAGGCCCCCAAAAAGCCACCAGTTGCAGGACACACATCAGCAGTGCCCTTTTGCTGCACAGATCACTGCACAGGATCCTCTGGGGCCCAGAGAACATAGAGAGAGCCTGCACCTGAATGGCTGGAAACCCCAAGTTCAAGCACTGGGGGGAGCTATACCAGGTGGTAAGAGTTGTGCCCGAGACCCTGAAGTCAGACTGATTCTACATGGCAGCTGCATGCAAAAGAGGGGACATCCAGCCTAGCATAGGGGTGTCTGCAGCATGCTGTTGGTTTTAGACTGGGGTCAATTTCAAATCCACCCACCTCCCTGAGCCAGAGCACTCCCTGAACTAGTCATCCTTTTGGGCTAGCCTACCTCACAGGAGAGGGACCCAGGTGGCGCTGTGGGTTAAACCACAGAGCCTAGGGCTTGCTGATCAGAAGGTCGGTGGTTCGAATCCCTGTGACGGGGTGAGCTCCCGTTGCTCGGTCCCAGCTCCTGCCCACCTAGCAGTTCGAAAGCACGTCAAAGTGCAAGTAGATAAATAGGAACCGCTCTGGCGGGAAGGTAAACAGCGTTTCCGTGTGCTGCTCTGGTTTGCCAGAAGCAGCTTTGTCATGCTGGCCACATGACCCGGAAGCTGTATGCTGGCTCTCGGCCTATAGAGCGAGATGAGCGCCGCAACCCCAGAGTCGGACACGACTGGACCTAATGGTCAGGGGTCCCTTTACCTTTACCTCACAGGGCTGGTGCAGGAGATGTCCCACCCTACGAGGTCACTGCAATGTGGGCCAACCACAGTGTTACCGAGGCAGAGGTGGGTTGACGGTGCCTTGTTGGACTGGAAACTCTAACTCACTTTCCCTTCACCCCTGCTGTGAAGGTCCTGGACTTTCTTTGCCAGGCCATTTTTTACCGTAGGGCTGCCTAAATGTCTGTGTGTAGATGGTTGGCATGGCAAATACAAAGCTATTCCTGCAGCCCTCCTCCCACTCTGTGGAGTCAGAAGTGGGGGGCAGGGGAGAGATCTCAGAGGGTCTCCCCCTCCCCCAGCTTGTGCCCTCTTGGGTTTCCCTTCCTCAGTGGTGGAGTGGTGCCTCAGAGGAATTTTGAGTGTGTTAGGTAAGACAGACCAGTGGACTTCTCTCCCAGGTGGGGCTCAACACATTCCTAAGTAGAAGAGTTTTAACTACCACAAGCACCCATACCACCAGGGCAGAAAGGACATACCTGACTGCCAGTGATAACATAGGTGAAGAACATTGGTGTTTGAAAAATGAGTTGCACAAACAGCTCAAGGGATGCTCCTCACTGCAAGGCTTGCTTATTTGAGACACATTATATTCTGTCTCCTTGGGCAACTCAGATTTTTCACCCAAACTGCAGGCCTTGCATAAGTTACACAAAGTGATCCCATGTGCTTAACCTCCCCATGTGCAATTCGTTCTAACCTGTGGTCTCCCGTGCAGCCTTCCTTCCCTCCGGCTTCCAAGATTTCTGCAGATATTGCCTACCTCATTCCAAGCACATCTTCAGACACATGAGAACTAGCAGTTTCTGTAAAAATGTTTAAAAGCTAGCAAAATAATTCTCTTGAAACAGAATTCTGTTTTCACATGCTTCTCTCTCTCTCTCTCTCTCTCTCTCTCTCTCTCTCTCTCTCTCTCACACACACACACACACACACACACAACACACACACACAGAGCTTGGCTCCAGACAAAAGTCGCCAGCACCTTCTAACACAATACAGATTTAGTTCTACATTATGAAATTTTATTGCTGACATGCAGGAATAGTTGGATGTAATACAAAAATAGGTCTCTATACAAATTATCTTTGCAATTTTTTACAATAGGATCTTTTGTCTCTGGTGTCTCACCCGGCTTGTAATCCACAAAAACACAACCCAGACAGTTCACCCCAATTTCCACACACCCTCACTCCCCATTTCCTTTCAGTTTGCTTTTCATCACCATGTCCAGAGTTGGGCGGAGCACACAGCTTGACAGCCTGTCGAGTATTGCTATGTTTTTTGAGGATGGAGAGATTCCCAATGCAAAACACACTGCCAGCTCTGCTGGGGAAGATGGTCAGTACTGGTGAAGGGGAGAAGAGAGAGAGAGAGAAAGGAAACAGAGGGAGCAGAGTCTGCCCTGCCTGAATTCTGAGAAGGGAAGGAAGAGCCGGCCCTGCCCAGGGGGTTTCTATTGCTACTGACACAGGAAATATTCCAGGCAGAGGAGAAGTCCACAGAAACCTCCTGCTTGGGAAGTGGACTAGAAAGTTGTCGTGAAAGCTGGCCCACACCTCACCTGTCATCCTACACTTTCTGCCGGCTGTGCCCCACCTTCCAATACTGTTAAGAAAACATGTCAGCTGGGACTGGAGCCCCATAGAAAACTGTAGGTGGGGCTGAGGGGAACTGCTAAGGGGAAATCAGTGGGTCTGTCTTCAGCAGAATAGTTCATTTTGGAGGTGTGCAGGCCCCGCTCAAGCAGGACACCTCGCATGTGCTTCCAGATGACAAGATGGGCAACTCAGTTTTTGGAGTGGGGAAAATATCTTACCCCCAGACTGAGGGATTCCTCCGTCTTGTGGGCTATGATGTTGCTGCAAGCAACAGTCCCAAAAGCCACCAGGGAGGCTGGGCTCCAGGACACAAGATCCAGGGGCCTACAGCAACTGGCTCACCTGGAGGTTTGGCCCACAGAAGGGGCTGTGAAATGGGAGCCCAAATTTACTGCCCCCACCTGGGCCAAGCAAGGGGTGCCATTAAGCTTGTTAGCGTTCACCGATCCAGTTTTGGCTTGATCCACAGAGCTAATGCCTTATAGACAGGTTTATGCTGTGTTTCTTGGCGAGACTGCATGGGGGGCTGGTGACCTTTGAAGGGTTGGTTACTGTCCATCCCTAGCGAGAGAGCAAAATAAACCGTTCCTGGGTTTCCCTAACTCCATCCCTGTTTCCCAACTTAGCAACAATGAGAAAGCCAGAGAACAACCAAAGCAGAGTCTGCCCCACGGAGGGGGGGGGGGAGTGTAGATCAGGCACAGAGGTTCTGCAAGGAAGTTTACACGTGGTTGGTTTTCTTTTCTCTTTTTAAACAGATTTGCAGAATTCTTTTGCAGTTCTCGTCAGTAGAAAAGAATTCCTTGTGCTGAAGTCAGATTTCAGGATCTACAACCTTCGCTAGTCCTCCTCTTTGCACCATGCAAACACACTCACACTAAGGGAGGCCGTTGTGCTCGGCTGGTGAGGATTTTGTTCATTCATCTCAGGGCCATCCAACAGCCCCACTCCAGCCAGACTGTAGAGGTCTTGAGCCAACTTCCTTCAGGTCAGTGTCGATTCCTGGATACTGCAATGCTGCTTCTGCTGGCACCCAATGGTTCAACAGGGTGGGTGGGGAGGGGACACCTCACATTTTGAGACAATTTTTGAAAGGGTGATGAAGGCTGACCGGAAATGGGAAGGGAGTGGAAATGGGGCAGCACAGCCTAGGGAGGGTTGCTTGAGAACAGCTTATCTGGCAAGAGAGGCATCCAGTTCCAACAAACGAGGCTCAGAAATGATCCAGCCCAGTCCCAGCAAGACCTGCTGTTTGCACAGCGTCAGGGGAACACTCCTGCCCACCCCCACAAAAAATAATAATAAATGTCATGGTGGGGGAATTGTCTGTGACAAGATGGCAATGGCAAGACAAAGCAAAGAGCACATAAAGGAGTGGAGACCAGCAGGCATTTCTGAACCTGAGACAGCCTGGGGGGGTAGGGGACAAAACAAAAACGAAGCAAGCAAACCCTTTTCACATTTTTCACAGATTTATCCCTTCAGCCGTACCAGTGTGGGTGAGGAGGAGGCAGGGAGAAATGTCAACAGAATTAATGCAACGTTACTGCACCTTTCAAAAGCTACCATTAAAAAAGAAAGGAAAACAGAACAAAACAAAAACCCTCCCAGGATATCCCCAAATAATTAAAGTGATTGGAAAAGGGAGGTTTGGGCCCTCAGAAAAGCTACATTTTTTAAAAACAGCCCCTGGTTTGGAACGCTTTCCCCAGGTCAGAATCTGCAGAGCGAGGCTTTCTCACGTGGAGAGCAGCTCGTAGTGGAGGCAACCCATTTGCTAAGCCTGTGGTCACGCAGAGGGCCCGAAACCAACGTTTACACAAAATATATTCAAACCAGGTGTTAAATTAAAAATAGAACAAAGGGTATGGGGGAGAGGGTTTAAGAAATAGTTACTTTCATGAAACCCACCAGGGGGGAGGGAAGAAAGGAGGGGGAAATGATTAAGCTTATTCAAACCAGACAGAGCGAAGCACGGCCCACGTGGTCTCCGCAGCAGTCCAACGTCTGCGTCAGAAAAGAAGCCTGCGGGGGCAAACTTTGCCAAAAAACGCTCCTCGTTTCAGTCCAGAGAACAGTGTGGTTAAAAAGAGGCAAGAGAGGTAGATTTCAGAGTCATGATTAAAAGCAGATTAGCTGTCTAGGTGTGGAGATAAAATCCGCCAGCCATTTCCCCAGACAGTTGGGGTCTTTCCCCTGCTGCCCCCTCCGGGGTCGGGGGGCAAAGCCCAGCAGGCGAGGCCCGTTGAGCACTCAGCACACAGGGGAAGACTGCTACATTGTGAGGGATCCTGGGACCTGGCTGTCGCTGTCGCACGCCCCGTCGGGGGGCAAGAGACCCATGGTGGGGTGGGAGGAGCTACTTCCGAAGGTAGCGCTGTGCAAGGATGGCTGCGTCCAAGGGGTTCATCGGCTGGGCGTCGTGGCCCAGGCGCCGCACCGGAGGGATGTTCCCAAACTGCCGCTTTTGGAGGAAGCTCTTGGCCTCGTGGAGCGTGTTCTTCTCCTCGGCCAGCAGCAGCTGCTGCCTCATGTAGTTCTCAAACTCGTACTGCGAACACTCCTCCGTCACCTTCGCCTGCGAGGAGGAGGAGCCCTGTTAGAGACCACCAGGAAGGTGGGGGGCCAGACCTGCTTGCAACAGCATCCCCGCTTCCCCCCAGCATTTATACACAAGCTCACACCACAAAGCCTGCCGGGCTCGTTTTCTGCATTGACAAGTCGCTCCCCACCCCCCTCCATGTTCAAGCGCCTGGGAATCCCAGATTCGTTCAGAGCAGTGGGCATATGACTTGAGAGCAAGCTTTGAGAGGCGACAAAGGTCTCTGCTGCAAGGAGCCGCCAGATTCGCAGCACTCGAACACAACCTGGGGGCTCTTAATATTTGGCAGGAATGTCCTCAAACATTCCAACTGCCAAAGGGAAAGCAGGAGGGGCCTGGAGGAAAGGCAGGTGGAGTCAGCTAAGAAGGGAAGGGGCCACCTGCAGGTGAAGAGAGAGAAAAAGAGGAGGCCAAGAGACCAGCTGAATTTCATGGACAGGCTGAGGAGGTCGACTTCAGATCCCCAGTAGCATTTAATAATACTTAAGAATCTGCATTAAAATTGCAATTGGGTTTAAAAATGTGTCGCTATCTCAGAGAGCTTTCTCAGCAAGACATTCGTTTTCCCCAGCCATCATTTCTCATCAGCTGGGAACCAACTGATGGAAAAAGCCCCCAAGGCCAGCAGAGACAAGATGCTGCTGGATACCTGCTCTGCCCTGCTTGTTTCATTTCTGACCAGAAAACAGATCACCCTGAATGTCCTCACAGCTTCTGTCTGAAAGACACCCACCCACCAGCAAGTTCCCATGTGGCTCTGGAAGCAAAATCTGGGAGCAAGCCTCCTGGGAATGGAGCTTCAGAATGGAGCAGAGCTCCTTTGACCCTCCGCACAGCTTGCAGAAAATATGCAAATCAAGCAAGACACACCATCCAATCAGGCCGCAGAGCCCGCCTCCCTCAAGGGCAAGTGGTCCCGCTCAGCAGGCAGGTCTTACCTCATGTGCGCTTTCTGGATTGGCCACCTGGTCGTCTATGTCAGGCACCACTTGCAAGGGCCCGCTCAGCAGGGACATGGACTGCCTGCAGGAGAGACAGGCTGCTGGGTCAGGAGGCAGCACATTTGTGCCAACCTCAGAGGTGGCCTAAGCCCCCAGTTGGAAGACGGCAACCATCACACACTGCAACCAGGAGCCTTGCACGCCTGCCCGCCCACCCACCTCACCATTTCTCAGCATGCACAAGCCAGCGGCACCTGACTGTGAAGCAGCAACACAGGACTGGGGTGGGGGCAACAACCTCTAGCCCATAATGGTGCACAGGTTATTATGGATGCTTCTTTATTAGTGGACCAAAGGGGGAAGTGCTGTAGGCACTCGTCCAGCATATGCTGCAAGCAGTTGTTTAATCCCTTGGATCGTTTTGACTATCCTTTGCCAGGTCTACAATATCCCTTTAAAGACCTGGTGGCCAGAACTGTAAGAGGTCTTCCACAGTGCCCACTTTCAAGAAAGGCAAGCCTTTTCCTGGGCTGGGCACTGAAGGACACAAATGGGGTGCTTCCTCCTCCTCCATTTAGTTGAGAAGTAAGTAAAGGTGGTACTTGGGTCTCTCTAGCAGGGTATAAAACTTAGCTCAAGAAGATGCTCTTTTAGCAAAGGGAGCAAGGTGAGGAGGAGGGTGAAATTATGCCACATGCACCATTAAGAAACAAGAGACATGGCCCAGGGTGTTCCTTCCCAAGAAGCTGAGACAACACTTCCTGTGTCTTTTGGCCAATGTTCAAAGCATTTACAAAAGACTCCTCCTCCCAGCCTTCCCAACGAAGCTCACTCCTTCACCGCAGGCCAGCTTTGGGCTGGAGGGGTGAGCAGAGGGGCTGACGTTGCCCCCAGATTTGGTTGGCGCCTGCGAGAACAGATGCTGGGCGAGATGGGCCTTTGGCCTGATCTATCTGCAGGGCTCTTTGAAGGATTTTATCTCCTTCCACCACAAACTCACCAGGAAGCAATGATGGAACTGAGGGAGTCGAGCACCTCGGAGGCTGTCAGGCGCTGCTGAGGGTCCAAGACGAGCAGCTTTCGGATCAAGCACACAGTGTTTTCCGACACCCGTCCATCTCTGTCAGGAAAGAGCGAGAGTGAGGGGCAGTGGAGCTACCCAAACCGGAGACGGCAAGGCCCAGAACCCCGTGGCCAGGCATGTCCCCGACCCCCACTTACTCGGGGATGGTGTATTCAGCAGCCTTGATCTTGCGGAAGAGCTCTTGGGGGATGCTGTCGTAGAAGGGGAACTGCCCGTACAGCATGGTGAAGAGGACCACGCCTAGGGCCCACATGTCACTGGGCTTCCCACGATACGGCCGGCCTGCAAGCAGAGAGAGACGGCCCCGGAGAGTTAGCAGGGCCCATCCAGGAGGAGGAGGAGGAAGAGAAAGAGAAAGACAAAGGGGAGGCGCTAAGCAACCAGCTTGTGGGCTGGTCTCACGTTCCCTTCATACACGCCGTCTTGGGGCCAACATCGGAGGGGCTCAGTGCCGTGTCACATGCCTGTGATGTCACGCGTGCAAAGCCGGGACCGGGAGGAGGCCCTTTTGGGAGAAAGGTCCGGGGGCTGCCACGGGATGCTACTGCCTACCACTGAGGACGTCAGGGCTGATGTAGGCGGGGCTCCCACGCTGATCCTTCAGGAGGTCATCTTCACTCACCAGGTGCTTCCCCAGGCAGAAGTTTGTGATGGTGATTCGGTGGGTCCTGGAGGGAAGAAAAAGTTAGTGGCTGTGTAACGGGGGGTGGGAGTGAGGGGTGTTGGAGTGGTATGAATGCCTGGGGTGTCAACAAAGATACTGAAGGCCGCTCTGAGGAACAATGCCAAGCAGCTAACAACAGTGGCTTTTGGGAGTTTGGTATGACATATACATCAGAATTATTGAGAGCCACTGTGGTGCAGCAGATTAGCTGGGAAGACACAAATTCAAACCCTCCCTTCAGCTGCAAAGCTCTCTGGGTGACCTAAGACCAGTCAGTAACTCTCTCAGTCTAGCCTACCTCACGCAGTAGTTGGCAAGGGCATGTGGGTGTATGGATGCAAGACCATGTGCCTGAGCAACTTGGAGAAGCACTGTATAAATATGTCGCTGCCTATCTTCCTAAATTTGTGAACTCGGGTTCAGCTTTAACTTTGATGTTCAGAGTGTGAAGAATCGTCCTCAAAGCCCTGATTCAGCCTTCACCAACTTGATGCCCTCCAGATGTTTTGGACTAAAACACCCTTCAGTCCTCCACAAATGCAGAGAGCACTAAGATGGCAAAAGTTGCATTAACCCCCTGGGAGTTGGGGGTCTGGCACTCCCCTGAAAGGTTTTGCTCATCTGTGCCAGATTTATTGACCTTCACTCAATAAATACGAGCGGACTTTTGACAAGTTGGGAGTGGGAGGGAGGGATGAAGGAGTAACAGGTCTGAATGTACAAGAATCAGCAGGCCTGGATGTTCTTTGGCTAAATTAACTGAGACTTTTTTAAAAGAAAGAAAGAAAGAAAGAAGTCAGCATTCCAAACAGCCAGCTCCTGATGACTCTCCTGTGAGTGAGGGGTGGAGGATGGCCTCAGCTCATAAACATCCGCCATGTCCTCCTGGCAGACGACGATGTTTTCTTGGCAATGAAGCCATCAGGAGATCAGCATCCAAGGTGCTTCAGCTGTGAAATGTATGAATGGCTGTTTTCAGGCAGCCAAAAACTGACCTCATCCCACAGGGGATCAGGAAGGAGCAATAAATGGCACCACTTGCCTCACTGCGATCCTGGATGAGTGAGGGCCACCCAAAGGGCATTTCTGCACTAGCAGGCTGTTGCTCAACATATAGTTGCCTGCTTCACATCCCTCGCTCCACAAGGTCATTTGATGTGCTTTTAATGCAGCGGTGGCAACAGAAACAAGAACATGCCCGCCAGAACATGGCCTTGTGGCCACCTTGAATGCAAAACACTGCTGGATCCCTGGGACAAGGCCTACTCAGGAAGGGTTCATTCTTGGTAAAAGAGCCAAAGTCAATGAAAGGCACTTTGAGCCACGGATATCACTTCAGACAATCAACTGCAGGGCTGGAACTCAGAGAACCTTCCAGGTGCGAACCAGATCCTTTTTCAGGGTCATTCATCCCCATCTCCCTAGAACACCTTTCTCCATCCTGCTACCCTCCAAAACTTTAGGACTTTAACTCCCATAAGCCCCACTCAATGGCCAACATTAAAGGGTTATGAGAGACGTAGTCCCAAACAACTGAAAGGCACTAGGGTTGGGAATGGCTGCTCTAGAAAACTGTGTTGCGTTTCATTTTTAAGAGTGGCTCTACTGGGTGATATCAAAAGGTTCATCTAATCCAGTATCCTTTTTCCAAATGCAGCAACTTAAGTATCTCCAAGAAGCTCATAAGCCAGACATGAAGCCACATGTATGCCTTGTATGTTTCAGAACAGATATAACTTGTGCTTGTGGGTGGCAGGGGCTTGAACAGGCAAAGTCTTGCCAGAAACATGAGTCACATTATGCGGAGCATGTGAGTGTGTGCAACCAATGGATACAAAACCTACTGATGTGAGATAACATCTTGTTTCAAGGGGTGCATGAAGCTGTCAGCGGCATTCCTCACTGGGAACCCCGAGTTGTCTGGGAGCAAAGGAAGGGAGAGGGCAGTAGCAGCTATTGGAAGTTACACTCTGATGATAAAACTAGTTGGCCTTGTCTCACTTGAGGCTCTTACGAGGTCAACCCTAAACTGGTGCACAAATGACAAGGCTGCAACACAAGTGCCTGCATCGGATGTCTAGGGGGATGAGACTGACATGGCCTCCCTCCTCCAGTTTCTTTCTCCTGTGACCTCACTAAACTCCTAAGGAAGGCCAAAGTGCTTTCTCCAGGGAAAAACAAGCAGACAAGACACCGCCTTCTAAGGTTGCTGTTTGATTTGTGTGTGGATGCACAGACTGAAAAACGGGAGCTTTCTTGGCAGGTGTTTCCCAGCTCAACTTTCTTTGGCGTGCAACCTCAATCCGCAGAAATCCCACCAGCTGCAAATAATGTTCCAGAGTGAAAATCGCAAAAGGGGCTCACCTTTTGTTCAGCACCATGTTCCCCAACTTCAAGTCTCTGTGCACAATGTTCTTCTAGAAAGACAAGAGGGAATTTATACTCTTACAGTGCACCTCGGGTTACAAACACCTCAGGTTACAAACACTTCGGGTTACAGACTCCGCTAACCTGGAAGTAGTACCTCGGGTTAAGAACTTTACCTCAGGATGAGAACAGAAATCGCGCGGCGGCAGCGGGAGGCCCCACTAGCTAAAGTGGTACATCAGGTTAAGAACGGTTTCAGGTTAAGAATGGACCTCCAGAACGAATTAAGTTCGTAACCAGAGGTACCACTGTAGAACAAAGTAGATTATCTGGTAAGATAAGAAACTTAAATGCATAATTCAACCCCCCCCCCCAAACCCTAAAGTTGTGCTTGCAGAAAATGGAGTGGATCAAGATCACTTGTTCATTTCACCTGGCCATTTATGACCTGAAGACTTTTGCACCAACTAATTTGGATATATTAAGATGCTTTGCACAGAACTCTTTCTAGCTCAGCATCGGCAGACCCCCCCCCACCAAAGCACCAGGCCTCCTGCACAGCCACGTGGCTGCCAAAACCCCACAAGGGCCCCACATCTTCCTCACAGCTCCCTGAGACAAGCAGAGACACCCTACCTTGTGCAAGGCTTCCACTACCCGCACAACGTCGTAGAAAATCACGACAGTCTCCCGTTCGCTGAGGCGCTTCTCCTTGATGACATAGTGCTGCAGGTTGATGAGGTCAGCTGTCTTGTCGCTGAAGTCATGTGCGCAGAGGCAGTCCAGCACCAGACAGATGCGCTTCTTCATCTTTCGCACCATCCGGTTGGATTCCAGGTCTTCCACATGCTCACAGGCTCGGTCCTGCAGAGCCCCAACAAGGATGGAGGCAGGTGTTATTTTAATCTGGGAGAGATGGTGCCAAACTGGCCTTTCCATCCATCCGTGGCTGACCCCCATACTTGCTGCTTGTGTGGCTCCCAAAAGCCAAGACCCCTAACTAGGCCACCACTCCTTGGCACGAGAGGTCACAGCCAACCCCAAACTCTACACCTGCATGATCACAGACATGCAATAAAGAGCCCGGTTATGGTTTTGGGGTTGGAGGAAACTAAGGTATACTCAGAGTTGACCCCCTGAAATTAATGGGCCTAAGGCAGTCATGTCCATTAACTTCAATGGGTATATTCCAAGTATGACTACCGTCTTTCCCCCTTTTTAAGACACCGTCTTATAATTTTTCCCCCTCAAAAAAACACAGGGTGGCTTATTTTGGGGGGGATGTCTTATTTTTATTACGTCAGTATGGTACGGTACAGCCTCCCCCTATGGCGGCACCACGGCTTACTTTTGGGGTATGTCTTACTTCTCACAAAGATAAAAAAACCTGCCATGGCTTACTTTATGACTACGTATTAAAAAAGGGGAAACAGGGTAATACTGGATGCAACCCTTCTATTTCAAAAGTCTCCTTTCCAAAAAGGTCTCTTTCCACAAGTACAACAGCAGCATGTGTGGCAGGTCTGGCCCATTCACCTTCTCCATTCATGTGCTGAATTTACATAGATGGATGTGTGTGTTTGGTGGGTGGCCTGAGAAAAGGCCTTATTGCTGGAAGTGTGCTGGAATTCTTCCCACTAAAGTGCCACAGACCCAAAAGGCTGAACTGCTGAATGTTCCACTGAAGAGCTTCCTAAACACTTCAGTTTGGGTCACCCGCAGTCTGTATTATGAACTGTGATTTCTTACCATCACAATAAAGTCCAAGGGTGGGTTACAACAATGTAAAAACCAGGTAAAACAAGTTACAGTCAGAAGAACTTGAAGGCTGTAGCAAAGCCTGAACAGAGTGATATTTTATTGTTGCAGTATGATTGCAAAACATGGAGTCACTGTGGCACTGGCAGCCTCGGCAAGCAGCTTTAAAATATATTTGATTTGATATTTCTTATTCCACTTTTCAGATAACAGATGCTGAGCTCAAAGCGGCTCATAATAATCATAATAGCATTTGGGGGGTGGATCATGTTGCAAACACTATAATATCAATAGAGTGAGGTATAAGTGAAGCAATCATGGTCACAAGAGAAAACATGGCTGAGTGGCTGGATAGGTGTGCAGCGTCTTTTGAGGAACAGGGGCCTAGCCTCATAGGAACACAGGCCCCACATCTCTCCAAAGGGCAAAAGCTGATAGAACATGCAACCGGTTGGGCTGGGCAGGGAGACAGAACTCCAGTGTGCCCAGGATGGCTGTGCTTACCTGGAAAAGGCCGTGGTGGTGGACCACCCCGTCCTGGTTGTGCAGGAGAGAGAGAAGCGAGTACTCTGTATGGAGCAGCATCTTCCCCTGGCGCTCCTCCTGGGTTTCCGTGCCTTTGTCATTCCTGTCCTCCAAGGTGAGGATCTTTGGTGGAAGCAGGCAAAGAAAAGAAAACACACACATATTGCATTCCTTTCTCGAAAGTCAACAAGCTCCAACATCAAACTCTGTGCTTGGAATATTTACAGCTGGACCAAAGGAAACCCCGGTGCCCGACCTTTGGGGATTTGAGCAGAGCTGCAGCACCCTGGCAGCACTTTGTGCTGTGGTGTCAACAGTTTAAAGGCAAACCATCACAGAAGGAACAAGGCCACAGACTGCAGCAGCTGCCGATGCTTCCGCAACCTGGCCAGAAAAAAGGATTCCACCTGCTGTTTACCTTGAGCTGGTAAAAGTCATCTGTCCCATCCTTCCTTGCCAAACACTGGACGATGCTCGGCACTGGGGAGTTGCCCAAGCGAGGCCCTGAGAAGGCAAAAGCAGAACAATGGACTTTGCTTCTTCTGACTCATCACCTACACTGCTCACTGCTGGCAGTTCAGCTGCCGACCCTGATCATCAGGAAGTTCCCTTTCCCTGCCCGGGATGGATTACATGTCTTTCCGTAAGTCACACAGAGCTTCAGAGCATGGAGGCCCAAATGCTTTGCAGCCCCAAGTGAGGGTTGAGGAAGAGAAACAGAAAACAGCAGCCACATAAATGATGTTTGTGTGACTGCTGTTTAGGAAGTATGGGATACAGTTTTTTTTAATTAAAAAAAAAGTCCAGGATTATCTTTACTGTCTCCCTTTGTGTTAGTGTAGTGAGTGGAACAGATATGCTTGAAAAATTAGGAAACCACTCTTTTGGCTCCAATATTTACATCTCAACAGCTGCATTTTTTAAAATAGTTAGTAAGACTTTGAAGTACTGTCATACTAATCCAGTAGTTCAAATAATCTGGTGTCAAAAATTTACGGTAAGAAGTAAAAAAATGTACAGTATATTATTAAAATTTGCATGGAAGCTATAGTTTTTAAGAAGCCTAGGGAAAAATGAATGGCTGATATACATTATATCAGATATGGCACTTTATATTTGCAAGAGATCCACCTCAAACCATCTGTTGGAAAAGGAGAGAATCATTAAACTATCTGACCCCAGACAGGCAGTTTAGAATATTTAAAAAGCCACAGATCACGGCTGGTGCTGTACTCAAAATATGGCTAATTTCTACCATGGATGGTGGGCTTGCTTGTAAATTAAATCCTTTTCCAAAACAAGCTAACTACACATTATGCCTAACATGAGGTTACACAATGCCACTAGATCCTCTATTGAGGCCAGTAGGTTATTTGAATGACACAGTAAAGAAAGAAAATTAGGGGCTAGTGTGAAAACTATTGTCAGCTGCAAAAACTATTGTCAGCTCCAGCAAAGGAGAGTCATTCGTTTTTGTCACATCAACAAAAATGTGATTGCTAGAGATTTGGACTATTGTAGAAATTGCCAAGATTACCGAGTACATTCAGTTAAGAGATGGTGGGCTGGGGGTGGGGGACAAAGTTTTCATCACCACTGAACATTATTTCTAAACTTTATGAGGAATAGATATGGATTAGATATTAACTGCTATAATCCATTCAAACTAATTTAAGTGATTACGGTTAATGACTGCATTTATAATCCTGGATCATACTGCAGCTTATTATATTATCATTGTATCCTGCTTAAGTGTATTTGGTGCTATTGATTGGTATTTTAATACCATATGTACCAACCTGGAATTAATCTAAATAAGGAAATATAAAGACAGAATGGTATCAGGTAACTTAGAACTGAATTACTATTCTTCTTGATTGCACATCTAGATAAGAGAGGAAGCATACCTACATTTTAAGAGCATTTTAGGTCTTTTTAAGGAGATACAAGAAAGGGCACCTCCTCCAGAATTGGATCATGGCAGAAACATCACACATGCCAGAAGAGCCTGGCTGTTTTTTACTTTTGGCGCAAGCCCTCCTGCTGCTCAGTGGTTGCCAGCATGACTTGGTCCAAACCACCACAGGACCTTTGAAGGCTGCACTTGGGCTATATCACAAGGAAAAAAGGTGGCCAGGATTGGGCACTGGACACAGCAAACCACAAAAAGGAGAAAGGTAGTGCTCTAAATCAGAGCCAGATCTGTGGAGCAGTGCTTGAATGACCTCCCACAGCGAGTCTCTGCTGCTTACCAGGAGGGAGAGTGGGAGGGGCAAGGAGGTCGGCAGGAGCAGAGACAATACAGCATCCCTGCCAGTGTGTTTGCACAGCGCTGACCTCCCCACCACCTCGCCCCTCCTACTTTCCCAGTAAGCAGCAGTGACTAATCTGTAAGGTGAGCAATACTGTGTGCTACTGAGGAGCACCAATGTGGTACCAGGGACAGAGCTCTCCTTCAGAACCTTACCTATTCCCCCTTTCTCCAAATTTAGAAAAATAAAACAAGCTCCTAAGCCACCTGACTGTGAAAATAAGCTTGAATATGGAGGGATCTCAGATGCCAGAGGGGTGGGCAGAATATGACCTAGTTGCCAGAGAATTAATTGTGCCCAATGCAAGCTCTATGCACATTTGATTAACTTGCATTCTGCACGCCAGCTGCAGAGTAAGCGCAGGGTAGGTTGCAGCCTGCATTCGCCAGGTGCAATGCAGCAGATCACAGGCTCTGTTCCTGCTTACCGAGAATGAAAGGTCCTGCCCGCTTGGTGTTGCTGCTGGAAATTCCCGGGCAGAAAGCCTTGGCGGATGTTTCCCCGCCCCCTCTGTCGGACACTCGCTGGTTCATTCTGAGTTCTGGGGAAAGAGAGCAGACACTCATTGTGAGGCCCTGAGGGAGCCCCCTGACCTTCAAGTCTTTCCCTCTGTAATGCTCCCACATATCCTAGGCTACCTTGAGAGAGAGAGAGTAGTATTGCATGATCTTCAAACTCAGGACCCGCAGAACATAGCTGACTTCCCATAGTAAGCATAAGGTTGGCATGTCTCTCTAATTTTGTGTTATGTGCCTCCCTGCCAACAGCTATTTTCTGAATGGCACCTACAGTACAGTACTCACTCAAAATTCAAAATGTGCACACTGTTCCTAAAACAGTGACCCCTGCTCTAGGAGCGAAGATGATTCCTTGAGCAGTGTTAGAAACTCAGATATATAAGCTAGGCGCCAAATGTCTCCTTAAACCAAGGTTACAGTCGCCAAAATGGAATGTCTAGTTGCTGTTTTGGGGTAAAATGTCTCTAAAGTCTTAATTTTCAAACAATGGACTGACTGAGATTGATTCTCATTTAAACATCTGGCTAGTTCAGATGACAACCTTGAGCTAGGTTAAGAACTTTGAGAACTTCAAGAAGAAAAGCCACTTGATCCAGAGACTGTCCATGTATATATTGGCCTATTCCAAACTTTTTCTTAATAGTGACTGCTCCTGATCAAGCTGCACAGACAAAGCATTTTGGTTCCAGAAATTCAATCTAATGGTGCCTATATAAAAATAAGTGATAGAATTCTACGGATGGGGTATTAGTGTGAGAAAACAGTCCAGATAGAATGATCCCCAGATGATGGAGATGTCAGGCACCATCCTGGCATTTTCACTTGGTCGCAAGTGCTTCATAAAAGGTAAAGGTAAAGGTACCCCTGACTGTTAGGTCCAGTCGCGGACGACTCTGGGGTTGCGCGCTCATCTCGCTCTATAGGCTGAGGGAGCCGGCGTTTGTCCGCAGACAGCTTCTGGGTCATGTGGCCAGCATGACTAAGCCACTTCTGGTGAACCAAAGCAGCACACGGAAATGCCGTTTTACCTTCCGGCTGGAGCGGTACCTATTTATCTACTTGCACTTTGAGCTGCTTTCGAGCTGCTAGGTTGGCAGGAGCTGGGACCCAGCAACGGGAGCTCACCCCGTTGCGGGGATTCAAACCGCCGACCTTCCGATCGGCAAGCCCTAGGCTCTGTGGTTTAGACCACAGCGCCACTCGCGTCCCTCAAGTGCTTCATAGTCGGGTGCAAAGTGCGACTGGTGCCTGGCTAATTCTGAACACTGTCCTCGAGACAATAAATGCAACTCTCTCCTGCTTTATTCCACCCCTGCCAGGGACAGCCCCTGGGGAAAGATGGCTGTGCTACCCTCTTTATTCCCTTTGCCATGCACTCACAGCCACCAGATACTGCCCACCCTGGGCAAAGGTCGCAGATGAAACATACAGGCTAAGAGAAATTAACTGTGCCCCTGACCAATGCCCAGGATCAGACATCAGATTTCCCCCATTTGGCCTCAAGTGATCCACAGATAAAACAAGCTCAGCTGCAGCAGCAGCAGCAGCAGCAGCCACAGCCTTGTTATATAGGACTGTCACTTTGTCAATCACAGCCAAAATCCAAGCACATTTACATTTTTCATACAAGAACAGAAAATCACCAATAATATGAGCACCGCCTCTAAGGTTGAGTCAAATAGGATGAGATGTAAAAAGGCCCACGTGTTCCCGTTATGAACCGGCAGTGGCCACAAACTGAAGCAGTGGCAGTGAAGCTGCCCACGTTGCAGCTTCTGGAGCCAAGAGCCCAAGGAACGGCGGCATCACCCTACACACATCCAGGAAAATAGGGCTGAGGGTGGCTTTTGGAAACACAAGAGGGATTTCAAAATGGGGACTGTGAACCTGCTCAGCCCCCGGCGCACAGGACCACCCACCCAAGGCTGAAGCAACTGAGCATAATGTGACACGATGGGGAAATACGAGAGAGGTTCCCACGCTGCTGAAGTTGACAGGCACGCAGAGGAGATGAGTCACTTCTCCCTGGAGACTCCTGGCGGGCACCATTTGTCATCAAACTTGAAATGTCAGCTGTTGCTGCAGCCTTGCCAGGACGGAGAGCCGCCCAGGTGGCAAGGGGCCAAGGGGATCTCCCAGCAGTGGTTTATGTTCTGTCAAAAGAGGAACAAAGGGAGCCCATGGGGGAATCTGGCCGGGATCTCCCTCGGGCTTCTCACCCTGTGAAAGTTCACTGATAAAACAAATACACAGAAGCTATGGTGAAACTGTGGGCACAGCCAACCCTCCAAGAGCTGCTGTCACCTGCCTTCAGCTGATACTTGGTGGCAGAGATTATGGGAGATGATGATCTGTTTGTTCATGCGGAGAATAGGCAGAGGGGCACTGCCTTATTACGGTCAAAGGGGAGATGCGTGATACCAAAAGAGCCACCCAAAATCTCACAACACATTCCCATTCGCCTCTCTGAGTCTACTTGGTACACAAGAACAGGTCTCCCTGGCCAGCTTTGCCTGCCCATCTCTTCCAGTCCGAGAATCATAAACTCAACAGCAAAGACTCCATAGAGCACCAGCCAATGCAGGAGGGCTGAGAGCAGCAATGTAAGTCAGATCACCCAAATACAGCACAGAATTCAGCAACCTGGAAAAGCTCAACTATTTTTTTAATATAAAGCTATTTTTTGCATTCACAACAATCCACGAGGAAATCTATGCCCGATAAAGGCATTCAAAGTTTGGGGGTGGTGGTGGTTAGAGCTAAGCAGTCACTGCTACTGCCTGGGGTTGAGCTGCAACCATCGGCAGAGACAGAGGAAAATATGTACCGGTAACTGGCTGAATTCATCCAGGCTGCAGGACACAGCTTTTCTAGGTGCCAAAATGCAGGTATTGTGATGCCAAAAGCACAAGCGCGTGGCTGGGAAAGGCAGCAACACTGCAGCCTGATTCAAAGCCAGCTGTTCTCTGCACTTTGGCCCCCAGCTTTGGATCTGGCTGCCTCCGAAGAGCGAAAGCAAACATCTGCTTCATTCCACTTTGCGTGGCCTGCAAGGAGCAGCCAGCCAAGCACAGCGCCTTCTGTTACTGAACCATAGCCCACCCTCTGGCCGCCTCCTCTTGGCTTCCAAAATCTGCAACAAGGCCATTCCATTGTCAAGGGTGGGACACTTGGACCATGTTTTTTTGTCTTCACACATGTGTCACAATGTAAATATACATAAAAATTAACAACCAAAATTTAAACGATGTTCTTAATAAGATACGGAACATTTTACTATTTTTTTTTAATTTTTATGGATATTTTTGACCATTTTATTCAATGTTAAAGTATTGTCACGGGTGGGACAAAAAAAGGACCTGGAGCTTGAGATAAGTTTGATTTATGGAAAAACTCTGTGAGTTGGGAAGGGAATCCATGATAAACTCAGCATATCTGTTGAAATCAATGTTTATTGGTTACAACTATGCAGTCAGAAATTAAGTTTAAGAAATTTAACGATACAAAATTAAGGAAAAAATGCTGTCACGGGTGGGACAATCATCAGAAAACTTTTAACTTGAACACTTCTGTGAAGGCTACGTGGGTGGACTTTTGAAAAGAAGGTCCATAAACTAAACTTCTTTTGTCTTTAGCTTTAAAAAAATGGTTAGACTGCACATTTGGAATCTGTTTAGGTAATGAAACTATAAGTAAAAAAAGTATATTTTAAAAATAATTTTTTTTCTTATCAGGCTCATTTTTCATGGAATGGCCCAACACAACTGGCCTGCAAGCTCTGCGCAAGGAAACCCCATTTCAGAGATGCTGAAGATGCTGCAAAGCCCAGCTATTCAGGATGACGGGCAAAGCTACACAAGGAGAACTGTGTTTTTAGCCCTCAAAGCTCTCAGGGTGTCTGTAGTTGCTGTTAGGGAGAAGAGAGGCAGCACAGCAGATAAAGCACTGCAGGGAGAGAGGGAGGAGTTTAACTCCCATCCTTAATCATTGGCTGAGGCTGATGTGGGCAGGAGTACAACAACTGGAGGTCCACAGGTTCCCCAACCCTAAACAATTCTTGGAGGGGAAAAATATGCCTAGGAATGAGGAGACAAGTGTGCAGTCCCACCCAATAAATACTGATGCGTCCTTAGAAGGAAATATTTCCTAATAGAGAGGAGCATGGCAAGAGTGGTTCTTGATGACAATGCCATCTGCTGCAGGGGAAGTAAGCAAACGGATATGGGATACCGAAGACGACCTGGTGCGGATGTAAATCTAAACCAAAGTTTTGCATTACGAGCAGGCATTGCAGCCAGCCCCTCCCTTCCCCTGCCTTTGGTACAGAGGAGTGGCAGGGAGTTTGGCTTGCGTTTTAGGCTAGGCATAGCTTGCTGTGCTGCCTGAACCCCAACAAACTGTGGTTAGCCTTAACGACCGTCAATGGGGGAAAGGCAGCTTAAAGCCACAGTTTATGAAACTGGCTTGTTTCAACTAACTATGGAGTTCAGAGGATTAAAATGGAAGTGGAAATTTCCAATATCCTTCTAAAAGCTGCAGTGGAGACACGGTGCATGTTGGTGAGCGCCCTGACATGCTAGGGATTGTGCATGGGAGCGTCAACATACAGAAGATGCACAAAGTTGAGGCAGGCTTAAAAATAAGTAAGTAAGCAAGCAAGCAAGCAAGCAAGCAAGCAGGTAAGTAAGTAAGTAAGTATTTTTAAAAAGCTCTCTTGGATAGCCAGTGCACCAATGTGAATCTGCCCTGGACCAGGGAACTCTATCTAACGGCCTTCACCATCCAGATGACCAAAGGTGCGCAAGTTATTTAAAAGACTTAAGCAGGCTTCACCAAGCCCACTCTGGGACTATAAAAGAGGTTGGGGCTAATGAAAAGTTGTAGCCCAAAACATTTGGAGGGCACCAGGTGGGTGAAGGTGACATCATCTGGCTTTTTGGTGCCAGCAGTATGTTTTTAGGCCTATTTCAGTATTTTGGCTTTCTAGGCACCAGAATCAAATACCTATCATCGGGTGTTTTTCTGCCCTGAACAAAGGCTGATGCAGCTGGAAAATAGAAGAACCAGGGACTTTGGAAAACTAGAGATTAGAGCCCCACTCAGGCATTGTTTAGGCATGCAGGTTACCGCATGACAAACACAGTAGTTGTGCCCCCAGCTTGTTTTCATCACCTTCCACAAATTGAAGGGAAGCTGTCTGTAGCAGGAAGCCTCGTCTCTGTGCATTCTGGAACACTAGTGGAAAGCATTGAAAATGGGGGTGGGGTGGGAAGAGCTAGCATGCGCCCCACAAGCTTCTCACGTGCTAAGTTACATGCTTAAATAGCACCTGAACGCCATCAACTACCTCTGCCACCATGACAAGACTCATCACCCTTCAGGCCCCATACCCATCAATTCATAAAACCAGCCCAGTAGAAACCAGAAGCAGAAGGGAGGGAAGGGGTAAGAGGAAAGTCAGGGCCCAACACGAATGAGGCTGGCCTTACCCAAGTGCCGCCTGTGCCATACATCACACAACTACCTCTCCAGTGCTTAGGAAGTTATGTCTCTTCTCTGGTGCTCCAGGAATGGTGGGAACAGACTGGCAGGACCAGAAGATCTGCTTTGGATTAAAAGTTCTATCCAAGGTGGTCTTGATAGAATGATAGAATTGTAGAGTTGGGAGAAACTCTAATGGTCATCTAAGTCCAGTCCCCTGCAGTGCAAGAATCACAGCTAAAGAATCCCTGGCAGATGGCGACACAACCTCTGCTTAAAAAACTCCACCAACTTCTGTGGGAGTCTGTTCCACAGCTCTTACCATCAGAAAGTTCTTCCTGATGTTTAGTTGGAATCTCCTTTCTTGTAATTTGAATCGGGTCATAACCTCTGGAGCAGCAGGAAACAAGTTTGCTCCATCTTCCACGTAACAGCCCTTCAGATATTTGAAGATGGATATCTCCATGTATGATAGGAAATCTCTGGTGAGACCTCTTTACCAGCTGGGCAGGTGGAGTAGCTTGTCAATTTTGGAGTATTCATGTTCACAAGATAGAACCTGGAAGATTTCAGGGCTGTGATGAAACTCTCTCATTGTCACCAGTCAGGACAGACCGGTGAAGGCCTGGTTTGCTTACCACTGTGCACAGACATCTTACGAAGGGCGAGTATCAAGAGGTGGAAATGACAGGGAAGAAGATTTCAGCTAAACATCAGGAGGAACGCCCCAGTGGTAATATTACCTTGGGCAGAGATGGGCTCCTCTGTTGGAGTTGTTTAAGCAGAGACTACCAGTTGTCTGCCAGGGATGCTGTACCTGCTGTAAAGGGGATTGGGCTAAGTGACCCCCCCAGTCCCCTTCCAATCCTATGCAAGAGAACCCTGAGCAGCATGCAAGAGAATATCCTCTGCACTACACACACACAAACACACATACAGGTATATCTTGTTGAGTTCTCTACATCTCATCAGTCTAACCTGCACCTACAGTTGGGAGATACTCTGGTACCTAAAAGTATCACAACATTCCAATGCCTCTGCACTGCAATGATACTTTCCTAGCCCTGCTGCCACAGAGCACCCGAAACACAGAACAGGATTACACACATGTTTCTTACCAAAGTCCTGCTCACTGTTTGGTAGCTCTCACCGCCAACGGAACTCCAGCTTGATGCCCCATTATGTCACCATTATGAAAATACACCCCCAAAGTGTTCTTTGGTGACTAATAAAAAATGGGATTAGCAAATAGGTCTCACTTTCAGCCTTTTGTCACACTGACACTTTCAACCATAACTCAGCTGCAGGAATGTGCAGTTTTTGCATGTTGCACTGCCACATAACTGATGACCCCAAAGGTGATAAAGATATTTAAACAGGAGGTTTGATCCCTGATGACACCTTACTGGTGAACCCATGCAAGGAAAGTGCCAACCTCTGGTTGCCCCTGTCTGACCAATCCAGTATGTACTTTGATCAGATCCCATTCACTGATAGGCTAAAGGCTGTGATAAGAAGGTTCGTCAGAGGGCAAAGACTTTTCCATCAGTCAAAATCTCAAAGGAACTCACCTTGGTAAAAAGCAAAAAAGTTGTATGTATGTTGACACTCATTACACCAGGGCTAGGCAACCTAAGGCCCGTGGGATGGATGCGGCCCAATCGCGTTCTCAATCCAGCCCGCAGACAGTCCGGGAATCAGCATGTTTTTACATGAGTAGAATGTGTGCTTTTATTTAAAATACATCTCTGGCTTATTTGTGGGGCATAGGAATTCGTTCATTTTTTTCTTCAAAATATAGTCCAGCCCACCACATGGGCTGAGGGACAGTGGACTGGCCCACGGCTGAAAAAGGTTGCTGACCCCTGCATTACACAGAGACACAAAAAAACACAGTGCAAAGTTCTTCTACCCAGTAGTGATGCTGGGTAGGAAATTTCCCAGCGTTACTTTTTTCAAAGGAAAATGTTCCACTTTTAGAAATGCACTGCTTCATAAGATTGGTAATATAATGAACAGATACAACTCAGATTGGGCAACTGGGACAGATACAAGACCACTCAAACCTAAAATCAATGTTTTAATTGTATGATATTAGGAAGCACATATATTTATGCACAGAGCTCTTCAGACATTCTAAAATGAGTATGTTAACAGTCTTCAGAGCCTTCGTTTTCCCTTCATGCTGCATTTCTAAACACACTTTATAAAAAGTAAATTCCACTGTGTACAATGGGACTCACTTCTGTGAAAGCAGACATAGGACTGTGCTGTTAAAATCCAATGATTTGCGGGAAGCATATGCTACTGAGCTGTCAGGTCTTAATGTATTTCTGCGTATGTCAAATAAGAATATTTTCCAAGTAAAGTTTTGATTTTTTTTCCAACTATGACACTTAAGCCACCCTAACAGCACTTTATTGGTCTCCCCCAACCCAAAATTTCAGCTCACCGACTTGGGCTACGGGGAGTGGGGAGGAAACTTACAGCTCAAAAAAGGAACATGCTAGGCTAATAAACAAGACAAACAAACAAAACTGCAAGACTGTAATTCTAACCCCACTTACCTGGGAGTAAGCCCCAGCAGACATTGTTAGAATTGGACTCTTAGGCAAACAAACATGCTAAATCAGATTTCCATAGATTTAGAGCAACTGGGGGGAGGGGGGGAGAAATAAATTTATTTTTTTCCAGAAAATTTGCAGAATGTCTCCCCAAAATATAATATTTACACGTGCCCCAGTTGTTGCTCAAAGGCAAAAAAAACTCTGTTTTCCTTGGGACATCAGCAACCCAGTGGGCAGTTCGCTGGTCAAACTTATTTTAGCGCCGTTCACTGGCCGAAGGTATGCCAGCTATGTGGGTTTGGCAAGTTTAGCTCAGAGCAAGCCACAAGGCTTGCCCACATTTGGTCATACGGATAAGGAGATTGGGGCGAGTGGAGGAAGGCCATGGCACTCCAGAATAGTAAGCCAGCCTGGTCATGATACCTAACAGCTGCACTCTTCCAAAACCTTCAGCCCCTGAGCCAGAAGCCCGTTTTAAATGGGCACTTCAACCAATGGAGTTTGAAAGGGAGGGAAGGCCTTCTTCTCAGAAGTCCCTTGGCTGTTTTATTTATAACTTGCCTTTTGATTGAATTAGTCTCAAGACGACTTACAAAAGATTTCAACAGCAAGCACAACCCCCCCCCCCAATAGCCCTTGGCCTCTTGGTTGAAGGATGGGGCCAGGACACGTTTCCTTTCTGCTTTGTAACCTCATGCAGAACTTTGGATGAGAAACTCACTGAAAAACCAATCCTCAGGGAAAAACATGGTCTCTGTGGGCCAGATGACAGGCAGAAAGCAATATGGAGGACACAGGCATAGGGAGCAAACAGACCTTTCCAAGCTTGAGTGAGGGGACACAACTGCTTGTCCATGACAAAGAACCCCAGGCCCGGAAAAAAGGGGTCTGAAGTTATGAAATTGTTCTGGGCCCGACTAGTGCACCTAGATTTCCTTAGCTCTGCCACTTGGGGATTCCTGAAGAACAGATACACCAAGGGTTCCCAAACTGTGGTCTGCGGACCACCAGCAATCTCTGAGCCCTGTCAGGTGGTCTGAGGTGTGCCTGTGGAGTTGTGGCCGAAGACAGGACAGTGGCAATCCATCACATTCAACATTCATATTTGTCTTTAATCGTATTTTTATTGCTTATTTCTTACGTTGTATTTTACTATCTCACAATTTGAATTCAAATTGCAATACAAGAAACCCAAATATGAGAAGTAAAAGAAGCAATGCAAAAAACCCAGCGTCTAGCACAGCATATTACTTACTACAATAGGCAGAAACATCACGTGGTCCGCCAAGACCTGCATCACTTTTCAAGTGCTCTGTGGGGTGGGGGTTGGGAACCACAGGAGGCATTGATTAATCTGGTTGCTGCCTCTCCTAGAGAAAATTAATTGTAGCCCAAACAGAACCACTGATCTGTGCACACCCGACCTGGGTCAGGCACCTGTTTCAAGAAGGACAGGTTTCTGTGCTATCAGTCACCAAAGTTTCTCATTGAGGAACTATAATTATTGTTATTAGTATTAAGAAAATGTATTGGTCCCTTTTTCTTGCTACAAGAAACTCAAAGAGATTTACAAAAACAAGACAAAAAATACAATTAAAACAAAGGAGAAAATATATTAACACACACAGCTTTAAGAGACCATAGATCATTAGCAGAGGAATGTTTTTGGGTGGTACGGTACCTAAAGATATGTAACCATGGTGCCAGGTGAGCCTCCCTGGGGAGAGCATTCCATAAACGGAGCCAACACAGAAAAGGCCTGTTGTTGTGTTGGTACCCTCTGGACCCCCCTGTGGAGCTAATGCACTGAAATAGTAGTACACAAGCATCTTGCTCAGTATCTGCACCTGCAATCTGCACACGCTATCCTTGTCATGTCCGTAGAGGAGAGCCATAGCTCAAGGCTAGAGTCCATGCTTTGCATGCAAGTCCCAGGTCCAATCTTTTAGTTAGCACCTTCAATTAGAAGGCTAGGAAGGAAAGAAAGCACACAGCTGCATGCCAGATGGAACAGCCAACATGGTGCCCTCCAGAGATTGTGGGACTATAACCCCCATCATACTGGACTACTAGGTGTGCTAGCTGGGGCCGATACGAGCTTGAGCCCAATACCATCTGGTGGTCTCCACATTCCTTGTCATCAGAATAGACAGTAGTAGGCTTGATGAGCCAGCATAAAGCAGCTTCATCTAGCCAAACAGATCAGAAGACCAACAGCCATTGGCAAAAACACTGCATTTATTTGGAAAATGATACCCATGACAAATGTGAACCAGCCTTGGAAAAATATCTTGCTATATGGATTTAGAGATCAAACCCAAATATATGTGCATGTGTGCAAACACACACTTTGATTCTGTTACTTTGGGCTCCGATCCATTGTATTTTACAGAGGAGGCTTGCCTGGTGTCATCACTACATATCTTCCTGTGCCGGGCAAAAGCATTCCTTTTTATCCAGGCCTTTGGCTTCTAATTATCTATGGCTTTTTTTGCATGGATGCGGTGTTTTAATGTAGTTATTTTTCTTTGCTGGTTTTAACCCGGTTTTTTTGTTTAAAATGTTCCAAGTCGTTTTGAGTTGCTGTAGCAAAAAAAGCAACTAATACATTTAATAAACAATAATGCTTCTACTGCTTTTTACTCCTGGAGCGTAGCGCTGCAATCAGGGCTAGAATCATGTTAAAAAGGAAGACCAGAACGCTCAGAATGCCAAATAGACCCCACAAAAGCACATCAGGTTAAGTGCTATGCAGCCTGCCCGTGAACTAACACATAACCAGAAGCAAACCACAGGATGTATTTACATGGCCTGCCTTTCATTTTCTCTCTCATTCATACACATGAAGACACAGGAAGCCAAGTTTTTCATCTCTGACAGCTAATATTTTAGCTCTATACCTGACTAACTGCTCCGTAAAGACCTCAAGCACAAGATATCAGATGTATTCATTATGCCCATAAATCAGCACCTCTCACTGCCCCCCCCAGCTTCCCATCAGAATTACAGAGCATATCCAAGTGTCATAGAAGCTATCAGAAATCAAAAAGAGGTTTAAAAAAAAAAAAAGATGTCAAGATTTACAAGCTACACAGATTCTGTGTAAGGTGACTGGAATGTCAATGATTTCTACGGATCACCATCATGGGTATCATTACTGGACTTTCCTACGAGGCTATGGCTGGGTCTGCAAGCCAGCAGACACAACCGTACTACTACCTGCAGAGAGGACTGTAAAATGAAGCCTAGTCTCTCAACCTTTCTCTCCACCTGAAGTGGTGGACTGCACCTTACTATAAAACCACACCTTAAGTTGCAGCATTATCAACGTGACAAGAAAAAGGAAGAACTGAGCAGAGAAGCATCCCAGAGAAGCTTCAGGCTGAAAAGGGAAGAGTGTGGTCCACACATGAAAGGAGAACAAGCTCTGAACTGTGGGCCTGTTTTATAAGGCAAGCTTGCCCAAAGTCACACAATGGAATCAGAGGCAAAGTATGCCTACAGAGGAGAAAGGCTTACTCTATTTGTGCTCAATATGTATATTTGCAATTAAAAGCAAATGTTACAAGGAGAGAGAGAGAAGGGCTTAGATCAGAAGACCTAAGAAGACTCATAGTTCTCCACATGCTGAAGACCTGTGAAACAGGTACACAGTGACCCTCTGGGGCTGGAAAGCTTTTTCAATTCCTAGGTCAAAGATATCTCCAGTTCTTGGATACGAGCATCACATTGCCATATACATATATTTTCCAAATCTTATTCGAGTAGCTGCTAGTAGAATTTCTATAGCTTTCTCTCATTAAGGGAACTTGCTTCCATAGACTTCTGGAGACAGAGCAGAGGCGAGGGTTACACCCCTGCTCTAGCTACTGGTGACACCAGAGTCAGAGGATTGGGAAAACTTTGTCCCACCTCAACATTTTAGCCAGCGGCAGACCTGTGAACTTCCCCCACAGCTGTCAAGTGGAGCCACAGCAGAAAGCAAGGAGCTGTTGAGGTGCAAAAGCGCTGCACCGTCTTTTTCTGCATCATGGAACACAAGTGCCATTATTCTCATTTGAGAGGAGCAAGTATAGTGGCTAAGAGCCAAAAATGTGGAAGCTCCCCCCCCCCCAATATCTCACCTCCTACAATGGCCACTGCCAATCTTTTTTTCCTTCAGACTCAGCTCCCACATTAGCCACATTGAGATAGTAGCTGTAGCTAATCAGGTTTAGATAATGATGGTGAAGTGCTTCAAAAACTCTACAGCGCTGTAGCCATGCTCACTACCGTAATAAGCAGAGATAATGGTTTGCAATGGCAGAGGTGGGCATAGCCAGGTTCCCACCACATCCAATGATAGCAGTCCCCGAACACTGACCACATTGAGTGGGGCTGATGGGAGCTATAATCCAATAGCATCCAGAGGGTACCACAAAGATACTCGTGATCTGTGGGACCACACTTTCTCAGGGGGCAAAAAGGGAAATTCTCCTGATAGAACTTTTACACACAAAACGAGTTGCCTGTTACTTGCAGGGTGAGGGCTGCCTGAGCCCTCATATTTCTCTTAGCTCTGCAAAGAAGCCCACCTGTCATTCCTGAACGTTTTCATCCCCACTTCAACCCCCTGAAAAAGTGCTCTTCTGACTGCATGTGGGCTCCCAGCCTCTCCTGGGCCAAGAGTCCTTCCTCTCACCTTCCTTCCTGCCCAGCACTCAGCACCACCACAGGAAAGCCCTTGTGGGTTGCAGTCTTTCCTTGATCTATCATCCCCATCCAGAGAAATGAGCAAAGCAAAGCACAGATCTCTTGAGCAGGAAGGGATGGCAGTGTGGGGAATTATGGCATGCTGCAGCAGCCCTGGAAGCAGCGGACATGCCAGAAACAAAGCAACTGGCCGGTGGGGGGTACGGGGGTGGGTGGGAGGAGGCGTGGCCACGGAAGGAAAGTCAGCTTGGGGCAGGCAAGGAAAGAGAGAGAGAAAAGAGGGCTTGAATGTCGCCCCCCCCCCCGATTTTTCTGATTGCAACAGCATTAAAACGACATGAGGCCAAAGCTGCCAGCAGGGTGTGTATGAAGAGAGAGGCAAGAGAACAAGATGAAAGGATCAAAGTAGAGGGGCAACATCAGTGAGCAGGGGGCCGATTTCTGAAAGGGGGGAGTAGGCCAGACTGCAGACGAGGGCAAACCTGAGGGTGAGGGAGAGAAGCAGCCATGGCCAAAGCAACTCTGTCCTCGCCCTGCAAGGAACAGAGGGAGAGTCTTCAACCGTTTCTTTTTGGGGGCGGGGGGACTCTACGCCGGTGATGAGCGACTGCTTTCCGCAACGGAGGTGTTCAGGGGGTTGTCTCCACAAACCCGTATCCCAGTGAGAGGCCGGAGATGGGGAAGGAGGGGCGTGGTGGCTTACCGACCAAAAAGCTTGCAAAGGGGCACGTTGGTCCCCTCTCCCCGATTCCCCGTCCCTCTCTCCGCTGCCCCAAACACCGTATGCCAGGTCTACTAACCCCCTCGGCTCCGCGCCGCCTGCAGTCCTACGTGCTCTAAGCAGCCTTCCTGGGAAGGCCACCCCATGGAGCTCAGCGAGGCTTACTCCCAAGAAAGCCTGTGCACCAACTGCAACGGGAGTCTAATGAGTACGTAGAGGGCTGGGCTGCCGCGGCTGGCCCTGGAACGAGAGGCGAAGCTGCCGCCGCCGCGGAAAGGAGGACGGGGAGGACGCCGATTTGCCAGCCAGACCCTCTGCCAGGAGACTCCATTCCATTCCTTGCTGGGCTGCCGCGGCTGAGCCATTCATAAGAGCCAAAGCTGCTGCCGTAGGGGAGGAGGAGGAGGAGGAGGAGAGGCGACGGGAAGGGCTCCTGCTCAGGACACCAGCTGGCCAGCCTTGCCCTCTGCCAGAAGACTCCATTCCAACCTTACCTACCTTTCTCCACCCCCGCCCCGTGAAAGAGAAGGTTTCGCGCGCACCGCGGTGGGGGTAGGTGGGCGGGCAGGGGGTAGCCTGCCCCTTCTTACCCATCGCCGCCGCCTCCGGGCCCGGCCCCGCCGGCCACCGTCCGCTTCTCGCCTGTCCCAGCCAACTCGGGCTCTTCGACTCCGCCACCTGACAACGGACGTGACGCGACGCTGCCGTCATCGCCAACGCCGGCCACGCCCCCGCAGGCAGCCGCCGCCGCCATCTTCTTCCCCGGAGCCTCTGCCTGTGTCAAAGATGGCGCCGGCAGAAGCAAGGGCGGGCGGAAGAGAGGGGGAGTGCCGGTGCAGGATTGGTGAACTCGAGAGGCCCCAACCCCTCCCTTCGGTGCGAAATTAGCCCTGCCCCTCACCTACTCGAGGGCGAATGAAAGGCCGGCGCAGGGTATGATTGACAGGCTCCGGCTGACGTCACTTTAAATGCCAACAGATTGACTATACTGTATTAATCATTCTGTATTTCTCTCTCGGAGCAACGTGTTTAAATATAATCAATTATTCCGTTTATTAAAAAAAGCAAAACACATGAGAAACCTGGCCTGGCCGTTTTCACCAGCTCTGCTCCTGGAACTGGCCTGGGGAAAAAGGGGGCTTTATTATTTATTTATTTTTTAAAACTCTTATCTTCCCACCTTTTGCTCTAAGACGCTCAAGGCGGCGCACATGCTTCGTGGCTAAGTACGGATTTGAACCCTGGTCTCCCTGATCCTAGTCTGGTACAACACCCTGCTAGATGAGGATTCAACTCTCCACTTAGCCATGAAACTCATTGTGTGACCTTGAGCAAATCACTTAGCCTCACCTACCTCACAGGGTTGTTGTGGAGATTAAATGAGAACCTTGTCTGTTCTTAATGTCCCCTTAAGGGTTGGACATGTGACATGGGCTGTTCAGTTGGAGTTAACTGCCACTGTGTGTGCTTCTGATGATGATAACGTCTGATCCTTTACCTCAGGTTTTGTCCTGCTGTTTTGTTCAATAAAGATGCTTGTTTAAAACATTCATACAAGCCTCTGTTATGCCAACTTCTGCTGCGTAAAGAAATCTGAAGGTGTGCCTAGCTGTCTGAAGACTAGGCCCATGATTTCTGCTGTTCCAGGGACTGAAACTCAAACGCCAGTTATTAGGTGTTACTGAGTGAGCTAACTGGGAGGGCATGCCAGTTGCTCTGGTCTACCTGGATTATCAATAACATAAGGTTATGGGGCCCAGATCCACGGCGCTTACACAGAGGTATGTGGAGAAGTGAAACAAGCATAACCCCGGCCTACTGCTAGAGGCTTTTAATGTCTGAGGTAAAATATTTTTGACTGAAGTGAAGCAGGCCGCACACCTGCTTGTAAAGCTGTAAAGAGCTGTGTTCAGCCAGGAACTGAGCTGAGCTGAGGTGAAAGAGCAGGAATGGATCTTTCTGAGACTGCAATGGGGGGAGGCCCCTGTCTGCGTTTGAATGGACAAAACTATCAGACCTGGTCAGTCTATTGTGAGGCTCAATTGAGACGGGCTGCAGTGTGGCACACTGTGATAGAAGCCCCACCTACTCCTCTCACAGATGCATGGTCTACTGCTGACTCCAAGGCCATGGGAATTATAGTATTATTAGTGTCTCCAGAGGAACTTATCACGCTGAATGGAAAAGTCACTGCTAGTCAAATGTGGAATGCATTAAGAGAAACACATTTGAGACAAGAAGCAGGATCTGTTCTTCTATATTTCAGAAAGCTGCACACCAAAAGGCTTGAGCCTGGAGGGAATTTGAGAGACCATGTTTTAGAATTATTAAGACTGAGACAGGAATTGGTCTACCGAGGTTTCAATGTGCCTGAAAATTTATTTTCTGTTTTAATTCTGGATTCTTTGGATGTTAGTTACAGTGCAATAGCCAGCCAGCTGGCAACTCTTCCAGCACAAGAATTAACTGCTTCCAAAGTCATGGCAGTTCTGCAAAATGAATATGATCGAAGGAATGCTACAACTCCCGATTGTCTACTTCAGGGGGAGCAGGCATCAACGTCTTTTGGGACAGTGTTGCAGCCAACAGGGGGAGCTAAAGCATTATCAGCTGTGAAATGTTGGAAATGTGGAAACCCAGGCCATATCCAACGAAATTGTCCCAAGGCAAAAGGCAGACAAAAGCAAATGTCTACAGATGGCAAGAATAAGGAGGGCCAAAAGTCAAAGAATGTGCAAAACAAGGTTTTTGTTGCACATGCGACTTCAACAAAGGCTAAAGGAAGATTTATTGTGGACTCTGCAGCCACACGGCACATCTGCAAAGATAAACATTTGTTTATTTCCTTCAAGTCACAGGAGGGCCAGATTCATCAGGCTGATGGGACTTCGATCCAGATTGCAGGAGAAGGAGTGATCGAGCTTAAAAGTTTGAATTCCACTATTAACAAAGTTCTATTTGTTCCAGAGTCAGCTGAGAACCTGCTGAGTGTTCCCCAGCTCACAGAGAAGAACTTTGATGTTTCCTTTTCAAAGGGCATCTGCATCATCAGCAAGGACGATGAGGAACTCTTACGTGCTGACTATGTGAATAGTTTATTTCAGATTGTTTATGATGATATTGGTGTAAATGTGCAGAGTAATGATTCTTGTTGTATGGTGAAAACTAACAAAGTTCTCCATGCAGATTGTATTCATTCACACCACAGGAGGTTTGGTCATATGTCCTGGCAGATGCTAACCAAAATGCCAGAAGTAGTTAATGGTTTAACCATTAAACCATGCAAGTTCTACATGAAGTGCAAGTCATGTGCAGAGCACAAGGTGAGGGTGGCTTCAAAGGGTAAGGTATCTGGCAGACAAGTTTCAAAACCCTACCAGATTGTCCATGCTGACCTTGTTGGTCCATTGGCGCCCTCTCTTGGTGGAGCTAAATATTTCATGGTATTGATTGATGCTTTTTCCAGATACATTCATGTGTATTTGCTTAAGCAAAAATCAGATGCATTTTCTAAGTTCAAAGAATTCTATGCCTGGTTGAAAAATGCCCGTGGAAAGCAACTACAATGTCTTTTCACTGACCGTGGTGGAGAATTCACTTCTCAGCAATTTGAGGCTTTTCTAACTGAGAAGGGAATCCAGCATGACCTCGCTTGTCCACGATCTCCATGGGAGAATGGACTTTGCGAAAGAGCAAACCAGACATTGCTACAAGGTTTAAAAACTCAGTTAAGTGATGCCAATCTACCTGAATCTTATTGGGGGGAGAGTTTGAATCATTTTGTGCATACTTACAATAGGAGATTATCTACATCCATAGGTTGCACCCCTTATGAAAAGATGTTTGGCAAGAAGCCTTATGTCAAGTACATGAGAATCTTTGGTTCTGACATGTGGGTACATACTCCACAGAGCAGCAAGCTCGGGAAGCGTGGTGTACTTGGGATTTTTGTAGGATATGAGAAAGGTGCATACAGAGTATACATGCCCGACACAAAGACAGTAAGGTTCACCAAAAGTGTGGAGTATTGTGCAAAATGGGGTGAAAATATGGGGATTTTCCAAAGTCATCCTGAAGCTGAGGAAGCAGAGGAAGCTAAGGATGATGATCAGGGTTCAGATTCCGATTCAGTGGGAGGTGCTGGTGCTGCTGTCAGCGAGAGCGAAACAATAGAATACCAGAGCGATAAAGCTTCACTCAGACCATCTGATGGGTCTGAAATTGAATTGGATGAACCACAGTTCATCAATGGCCGCATTTCTCCAAACAAGGAGGAGATGAGCGTTAAAGACTCACATCTGATACGCAAATCACAAAGGGCCACGAAGGGCAAACCACCCAAAAGGTTTGATGATGAGTTTGCCAGCACAGCTACTGCTGTCATTGGTAGCTCAATGAAGGTGTGGGAACCTTCAAGTTTTAAAGAAAGGAATTATTCAGGTGTCATATATGGCAGGTAACGAGATTCCTGCAGATCTGTTGTCTAAAGTTGTTAATAAACAACAACTGCATGTGTATATGCATAAGCTACAGTTGGTTAGTAAAACCAGTGCTTAATGTTACATGGAAAGGGGGAGGTTGTTGTAATTCTTCCATTCCACCTTAAGGGTTGGACATGTGACATGGGCTGTTCAGTTGGAGTTAACTGCCACTGTGTGTGCTTCTGATGATGATAACGTCTGATCCTTTACCTCAGGTTTTGTCCTGCTGTTTTGTTCAATAAAGATGCTTGTTTAAAACATTCATACAAGCCTCTGTTATGCCAACTTCTGCTGCGTAAAGAAATCTGAAGGTGTGCCTAGCTGTCTGAAGACTAGGCCCATGATTTCTGCTGTTCCAGGGACTGAAACTCAAACGCCAGTTATTAGGTGTTACTGAGTGAGCTAACTGGGAGGGCATGCCAGTTGCTCTGGTCTACCTGGATTATCAATAACACTCTCCACTTAGCCATGAAACTCATTGTGTGACCTTGAGCAAATCACTTAGCCTCACCTACCTCACAGGGTTGTTGTGGAGATTAAATGAGAACCTTGTCTGTACACCACCTTCACCTCCTTGGAGAAGAAAAGGTGGGCTATAAAAAAATATTGATGGGGCCGTCGCTTGCTCCTTATCTGACAGCCTCAAATTGCCATATCTCTTAGAGTTAAAAAAAATTGGTGAAAAGCAAGTAACCCAGAGCAACCTTCAGCCACTTTTGTAACTGCTCCTGGTGAGTCATGCTTGGGTGGTGGGGGCAGGAGGGGGAAGGACAAACAGCAGCTCTCTCTCTCAGTTGAGCACTTGCATCATGCAGGCATGACTCACTCTATGGGAGCCTCAACTGCCACTTGTCCAAACAACAGACTCCAGGGAGGCAACAAAAGAGTGTTAGCCTTCCTCAGTACTGCAGGCATTTGGGGAAGTGGGGCTGCAGTCACCAAACCTGACTTGAGCACTTTGCCAGATTTGGAGACTCTTTCTGCAAACAGCTCTGTGTTCTGGGTGTGCAACTCCCTCCTGCGATCATTGGAAGGGGTGCTCAGCACCGTTTGGAAATAAAGCCAGGCTCTTCCCACGCTTTGTCTAGTGCCAACTGAAGTGGATAGAAATTACTTTTTCTAGAAGTTGTTGCAGCAGCCAAGAATCCTGAATTATGAGCCAGTGGTGGTGTGCTGGTTAGCGTTGGACTGGGACCTGAGAAACCAGGGTTCGAATCCCCACTCGGCCATGAAGCTCACTGGGTGACCTTGGGCCAGTCACTTACTCTCAAGCTAACCTACCTCACAGGGTTGTTGTGGGGATTAAATGAGGAAAGGGAGAACCATGTAAGCACCTTGAGCTCCATAGAGGAAAAGGTGCAATATAAATGCAATAAATAAAAACAAATGCCACATGTGTGCAGTCTGACTTGAGACCCTCAAAATACATGTAGCTGCAAGCAAAAAGTTGGGAGAAAGTTCAGTATGTCCAAACTAGTTAGCATAGCAAATATGGAGCACACAGAATTCCATGGCCCTCCTCACTGGCTCCTAAATGTGATGTGGCCAAGATGCCACTTTTTTGTTACCAGACAGTCACACCAACATGTGCCAGGCAGCCTTTGATTCGCTTTGTAAACTTGCACCTGCTCCATCAGGTGATGAGGACGTGTTAACATTTACTGCAGTACAGATGAGTCACATGCATACAATGGGGTGAAAGGGTAGCTGTGGGGCTCACATTCCTGCAGCATTCAGCACACATTAAGATGGATCCACACAAACATTAACTCTTTCGGGCTGTAGATTTGGGGGGGGGGGAAGCAAAGCTGGTGCAGACAGGCAGGCTGTCTGCTGTGTCCTCAGTGGCCCTGGAAAGCTCTGAATCATCAGCCCAAAGGCATTTAAGTCCAGCTCTCCTGTGCCAGTTACCCCTCAACATGTGCTAGGCAAGTCAGCAGACTTGGCAGGAAGAGCAGCTTTCAATGCCTGCTGGAGGAAGGAGGGGATGCTGCTCTGCTGAAGTAAATGGTGTGAAATAACAGGTGGCCTGTTGCCAATACAGTATGGGGAAGATGGTGGAGAAGCTGCAGAACTGCAAGTGTTCCTGGATGACACTGGTTATCAGGATCCACTTCAGTCTGGGTTTAGGCCTGGTTTCGGGAATGAATTGGCCTTGGTCACCTTAATGGATGACCTGTAATGGGAGAAATATGATGATGCATGGCCCTGTTACAATTGCTTGATATCTCAGCAGCTTTAGATAGCATTGGCCATGGCAACATACTGGATCACCTGAGTGGGATGGGTGATGGAGACACTATTATTAGTGGTTCTACTCATACTTGCTTGGTTGTGTCCAGACAATAACACTGGGTGGGTGACTGCTCTTTGACATTGTTCTGGCATTGATATACAAAGCCCTGAACCACTTGGGCCTAAAATACCTGAATCCTGAACTGTTATAATTCAGCTTGACCACTGAAATCCAGAGGGGTGATGTTAGTTGTCCCCCCCCCCTATGTTACAGACCGACATTTAGAAATCAGACATTTAGCACCACTGGTCCCATAGCCTCTGATGTACCTGCTTACTCTGCACCTTGTAACCTGACTTCTGTATCAAACTGACATGCATTAAAACCTTTGGAAGAAATGGTGTTGAGAGTTCTAGTCCCTCATCCAGCTGAGAGCCAGGACAATCCCCAGGCATTGCTTATCCATGGTGCAAACCATTCTCTCATAACAAAAGAGCCATAGTTAGCAGCAACCTGCCTCATAGTACCTGCTGCCCACTTTGGAGTGGGGCTGCCAGTTCAACTAAGTAATGTCCATGGGTGAAATGCAAGGGGGAACTGAGCAACAGTTATGGGATGTTAGTAAGGCTGCAGCTGGCCTCCTCCATTATTTTCAGAAGAGAAGGCATTACAGTCTACACATGTGCTTCTGGCACAAAGAGACGATGCCCAGCAGCTGTATTATGAACTGAATGCACTCTGTCAGATGCAACTTCACATCAAACAAGAGGATGAGTGGCAGAAGGGCTCAATGACAGGGGTTTATGCTTTACAATCCTTGGGCACCTCCTTCTGGAAAGATGTGATGCAGCAGAACTAAGAAAGCTTTCTCTGGCCAAGGCTTTGGAAAACCACCACCATTAGTCAGCAATGGGCTAAACCAGACTCCTACAACTCCCATTAGTCCCACCCAGCATGAGCAATAGCCTGAGATGATGTGAAGTGTAGTCCAGCCTCTGGAGGGCACTAGGGTGGAAAAGGCTAGGCAAGATAGACCAAGTTCCTGATACTACTAGTACATGTTCATATTGCATTATTGAGGTTCTAGAGCCAGCGTGGTGTAGCGATTAGCGCTGGACTAGGACCTGGGAGACCAGGGTTCAAATCCTTACTCAGCCATGACATTGGGCCAGTCACTTCTTGAGCCTAACCTACCTCACAGGGCTGTTTTGGGGATGAAATGGGGGAAGAGAACTGTATATGCCACCTTGAGCTCCTTGGAGGAAAGCTGATATATAAATGTAAATAAATAAATTAGAGCCAAGCTCTGCACAAGGACTGCATGCTCTCTCATTTGTAATTTAACCTCGGCTCAGCTGCTAGTTTTCTCAGCCTGCAAGTCCTGGTTAAAGAAGGATGATCTGAGGATAATCAACGTACAAAAAGCTGCTGGTTGGTCTGGTGAGAAACAGTTTGTAAAAGGAAAGCGGATCTTAAAATTTTGTAAAGAGTTTATTTGGGGGGGAAACAAAGGCTGAAGAGGGTGAAGAGAGTATTAGTCCACAGAAAGCAAGAATCCTATTTGTTGCTAAGGTCAGTTATATTCTAACTTATTCTTACAAAGGGACCTAATGCCCACTTCCCCTTTCTATAAAAAAGTTTGGTGAACTCTTGAACTCAGGAAGTGCAGCCAGGGAAGGCATCTAGAAAAATCAGGGAGGGTTGTCTACAGGTCACTTCTAATCTCAGTCCAGAAAAATGTGCTTCTTCATCAGGAGTACAAGCAATGTCAGGCTGAGTTTGGGGCACACGGCAAATCCAGGGGACTAGCCCGCTCATTTGTAGCTCTGCTTAAGGAACTCCTTCCTGCCCCTGTCTCGGCCACCAAAAGTGCGAACTCTGTGAATGAGCTGCAGCTGTTTCTCAATGGTGGTTGTGATGTCCATGTCGTCAGGGATGTGGACGTAGCGGACATTCCTTCCCGTCACAAACAGATCATCCAGCCAGGTAGAATGGCCACACCGGTCAGTGAACGTCGCCTCGGCCAGGCGGATGTTCATGAAGGCGTCAACGTTGGTGATGCGGCCCACAGCCATGCTCTCGTCCCGCAGCTCCACAGTGGTAACGTGTCCATGGAGGCCCTGCAGCAGGATGACAAGGCTGTTCTCCGAGATGGTGCGCTCCTTCACGGAGTGGCTGATCTCCATGGCGTGGCACCACCTGATGGCTGGAACAGAAGAGAGTTCAGTGAGAGAGTTAGCCCCATTAATCGCTTTCTCTTGTGCTATATAGAGAATAGGTCTGTGCTTGCGCTGTGCCAAGCATGGGAATCGGCTCATGACTTTTAAAATCACAGTTCTTGTTCGTTTTGCTTGCACAGGTGAAATCTCAAAACCCAAACTGAGGCTCTGCAGGATCTCTAAAGGCACCTAAGTAAGCTTCAGTACAGAACTCTGTGTGTTGGTTGGCCTCTCCTTAGCAGCCAGGCAGTAAGAATCAAAAGGGGCTGAGGCCATGATCCTATCATCTATCCCAAAGAATCTGCACATGCCCAGAGACCAACTGCTCAGCAACCAAACATTCTCACTTGGAAGGAGCAGCAGTAAAATAGCGAGAAAGCTGAATTTTTTCTCTTTCCCATAATGTATTTATGTATATGTGCTTCAGTGTAAGTTGCTGCAAGACCTGCTTCGTGACAAGCAACTAATAATAATAATAAAAAATTATTTATGCCTTGCCCTTCCCGATTTAAAAACCGGGCTCAGGGCGGCTAACAACAAATATAAAACATTGATTAAAAATGACTTTTTTAAAAAAAACAGTTTAAAAACAGCATCAAATACAACATAAAGGAACATCACCAGGGCTAACTGGCCAAGTTATTCCTGCTAGGGCCAGTAAGACCAGGGAAGAGTTTAAATGTGGGTTCTCAAAAAGGGTTTCTTCATAGAAAAAGGAAAGGGGAAAAAGGAATGACGGATCAGGCTAAATTGAAGGCCAGGCGGAATAGCTCTGTCTTACAGGCCCTGCGGAAGGAGATCAAGTCCTGCAGGGCCCTAGTCTCGTGGGACAGAGCATTCCACCAGGTCGGAGCCATAACTGAAGAAGCCCTGGCCCTGGTGGAGGATAATCTGGCTTCTTTAGGGCCCGGGACCCTTAAGCTATTATTATTCATGGACCTTAGGGTCCTCTGCGGGACATACCAGGAGAGGCGGTCCCGTAAGTACGAGGGTCCTAGTAAATTTAGTACATAAATGAAAATAAATAAATAGCAGACCTAGTGCCAGGGCCACTGAGAGTGGAATAACGTTATACTGGGTCCAGACTTGAGCTTTCTTTCTTTCTTTCGATCTGTGTGTTTCTTAAATTGAATTTAACACTTGTAGAAGGAAAGTGAAGAAGCAAAATGTTTGGGCATTTGAAGCAATCACTATTTGAAGCAATTGCTTTGTGATATGAGCCTATTCCTGCCTTTCTGTTTTTAGCGCATGAGTAAAGTCACAGCTGTGGGCAAATACATACACAGAGAAGAACCCTCAAACTTGGAAGCCTTTTAAAAAGCGAATTGGGCAAATCCACGGAGAAGGCTGTTGCTGCTTCCTAGCCATGATGGAGGCCAGGCTCTGCCTCCACAGCCTGAGGCAGAAGTGTTTCTTACAGGAGGGTGTGTGTGCTGCTATTGCCCCCAGGTCCTGCTCTGGGGTTTTCCCATTGGGGGCATCTGTTTGGCCACTGTGAGATGAGGACGCTGGGCTAGATTGACCCCCTATGTCTCAATTTAGCTGCAGCCAGGCTGTTCTGATGTTCTTCTGTAAAACAACTTCCAAGTGGCCCAAAGAGTCCCTCCCACCAAGCAGGTGGCCTGCTAGTGGGGAAGAGGGCCCGATCCACTCATGGGGCCTGCTGGGCCGCAGGAAATCCTGTGGGCGCAGAAAGCAAGCAGGCAGGCAGGAGGAGAAGCAGACCCAGGGGCTCATGCTAGGGGTCCCCAGCATGAGCCCCCCTGGCATAGGTGTAGCCAAGGGGGGCAGCTGTCCCCTTCAATAAAAATAAATAAAAATACATGGGGGGGGCAGAACCTCAGTTAGCTAACAAAAGGCGTGACCCCCCCCAACAAAAATCCTGGCTACGCCCATGCCCCCTAGGCCTGCTCCTGGCTGCTTAACTCTCGCTCTGTCTCGCTCTCCGGCCTTTCGCTCCGCAGACAAAGCCAGAGAAGGGGAAAAGGCAGCTCGTGGCGGCTCCTGACCCGGATCGGGTCCCGTGCAAAAGAAGCGCGCGCAGCGGAGGCTCCGCTCGCCTACCTGGCTTGGATCTCCCGCCTCCTCGCCCAGCGCAAAAGCAGAAGCACGCGTGCGCAATCGACAGGTGGCCTAATCAAAGAGACTTCGCTCCTCATTCGCCGGTTCTAAACCCAACCGGAATAAAGTGGAGCAGCCCCATTGGTCAGAATGGAAAGAAAGGCGGGGCTCGAGGTGGGGGAGGAGAAAGCTGGCTTGTGATTGCTCCGTTGCTTCCGCCCGTAGCTGGTGCGCTCGGAGATTCGCTTTCCGCCCTGAAAGTGACGCGAAGAAGCCACCTAAAAGCTGGAGAGGTTGAAGTTTCGGCAGTATTGATGCGCTCCTCTGCTCCAGCTCAAAGCCGCCTTAACTCTCAACTAAGCATGCTCAGAATTGCCGGTATCCAGATGTGATTTTACGAATCACAGTAACATCAGGCTGCAATCAAGTATTTTGGAGCAACCCTTGTTGAGCAGGGTGATGCTGCATGCCCGGTAAACATGGATAAGATTTAGCTAACTACACGCGACGAGCTGTGTGTTAAGCTGCATCTTTCAAATATAAAATGTTTTAAATTAACACATAGTTTTTATACACTATTCTTTAGTGGTGGTGATGGATTTATAATTAGCTCATAATAAAAGTAGAACAACTTCTCTAATGAGCAGCTTTTGTTCTGTGCAAATAGGCTAGATCTAGTCTAGAATCGATTTGGAATTCCTATGCAAACTCACTTAATATGAATGCATCAGCTCCACAGAGACTCATCAACCATTTTACCAAACCTGCAGGCAGTTCCATCAGCCTGATGACAAACATCCTGGGTCAGGACATCGCCAGCACTCCATGCATTAGCACTGGTGATCACACGCTTGAGATGGTAGACTATTTTGTCTACCCTGATTTCACCATAACCAGCAGCCTCCATCAATGCTGAGCTGGACAAGCGTATTGGCAATGCAGCTATGACAATGCGATGCTAACATCCCATACCAAGATAAAGGTCTACCATACTTGTGTGTTGAGCACGCTACTTATGGAAGTGAGAGTCATGGGCAACTTAGAATTATTAGGAGCGACTCCTCAACGCCTTCCATGTGCGCTGTGTCAGGAAGCTTTCGGGTATCATCAGGGACGTGCTCTACGGGAAAATGGCTTCAGGGACCAGGCCTGTTGGCCAACCAACTCTGTGTTACAAAGATGTCTGCAAACGTGACATGAAGGCTGGCAGCATTAACCCCACTGTGTGGGAATACCTTGCAGAACACTGGAGTGCCTGGAGATAGACAGGTTGTGTATCCATAGCAGTGACCAGAGGAGGAAAGACCATAATAATAATAATTTTTTATTTATACCCCGCCCTTCCCGATTTAAAAACCGGGCTCAGGGCGGCTAACAACAAATATTGATTAAAAATGACTTAAAAAGAAAAAAGAAAAAGTTAAAAACAGCATCAAATACAACATAAATGAACATCACCAGGGCTAACTGGCCAAGTTATTCCTGCTAGGGCCAGTAAGGAGACCAGGGAAGGGTTTAAATGTAGGGTCTCAGAAAAGGTTTCTTCAAAGAAAAAGGGAAGGGAAAAAAGGAATGACGAATCAGGCTTTGAAGGCCAGATGGAATAGCTCTGTCTTACAGGCCCTGCGGAAGGAGATCAGGTCCCGCAGGGCCCTAGTTTCGTGGGACAGAGCATTCCACCAGGTCGGAGCCATCACTGAAAAAGCCCTGGCCCTGGTGGAGGATAGTCTGGCTTCTTTTGGGCCCGGGACCCTTAAAGTATTATTATTCATGGACCTTAAGGTCCTCTGCGGGACATACCAGGAGAGGCGGTCCCTTAAGTACGAGGGTCCTAGGCCGCATAGGGCTTTAAAGGTCAAAACCAGCACCTTGAACCTGACCCAGTACTCCACCGGGAGCCAGTGCAGTTGGTAAAGCACTGGGTGAATATGCCCCCATGGCAAGGACCCCGTGAGGAGCCTCATTGCAGCATTCTGCACCCGCTGGAGTTTCTGGGACAGTTTCAAGGGCAGCCCCACATAGAGCGAGTTACAGTAGTCAAACCCTGGAGGTGACCGTCGCATGGATCACTGTGGCCAGGTCGGGGCGGGAAAGGTAAGGGACCAACTGCTTGATGTGGCGAAGATGGAAAAATGTCGCCTTGACTGTTGCTGCAACCTGCGCCTCCATGGAAAGGGAGGCATCAAGGTTTAAACCCAAACTCTTAATGGAAGGCACTGGCACTAATTGAGCCCCCGCAAGAGAAGGGAGTTGGTTCCCCAACCCTATACCGTCCCGATCCAGCCAGAGGACCTCTGTCTTCGAAGGATTTAATTTCAGTTGGCTCCCACGAAGCCATCCAGCCACAGCCTCCAAGCATCTGGTCAGTGTGTCTGGGGCTGAGTCGGGGTGGCCGTCCATCAGCAGATAGAGCTGAGTGTCATTGGCATATTGGTGACAACCCAGCCCAAATCTCCGGACAATCTGGGCGAGGGGGCACATAAAGATGTTAAAAAGCATCGGGGAAAGGATTGCGCCCTGCGGCATTCCACACACCAAGGAGTGACGCGACGACATCTCCCTCCCTAGCGCCACCCTCTGTCCCTGACCAGAGATGAAGAAGCGCAGCCATTGTCGGTCTGTGCCCTGAATCCCCACGTCGGCAAGGTGGTGGTCCAAAAGATCGTGATTGACACTGTCAAAGGCTGCTGACAAATCTAAAAGAATCAGCAGTCCCGACCCGCCTCGGTCCAGTTGTCTACGGAGATCATCTGTTAGGGCGACCAGAGCCGTCTCGGTCCCGAAACCAGGATGGATGGAAACCGGACTGAAATGGATCTAGAGCTGATGTTTCCTCCAGAAACTTACCAAGCTGTTCAGCAACCGCTCTTTCAATTACCTTACCCAGATATGGAAGATTTGAAACGGGGAGGTAATTGGTTAGATCTAAAGGATCTAATGAAGTTTTCTTTAAGAGTGGACACACCACTGCTTGCTTCAGCTCCTCTGGGAATGTCCCCGTGCCAAGGGACCACTGGGAAGAGTGTAGAGAGAAGAAACGCCATGGTGTATCTGCACCAGCACCACCAGATGCCTTCATCTGACCCAGCTGCAACAAAATGACTCTCTTGTATTAGTCTCAACAGCCACGGCAGGAAACCCTACTGAACAGAGGGGGATTTGCTTAAACTTCTGGACTTGGCATGTGAGGCGGTGGGTTATCACAGGACAAGTGAGGTGGAGAGAGCCTTAAAAGGTAAGTGATAAAAAAGGCAAAAGGACATCTTGTTTCTGGTCTTTATTGCTGCAACTAAAAAGACCTTGGTTGCAACACCTTTAAAAACTTGGTCCCCATAAACAAAATGAAGGAACTGGTCTTTCTGCTCATGTTATAACACACTCACAAACTTAACTAGTGATATAACACAGTTTGGACCTTTAATTAGGAAGTTTATAATCTGTGTATGCACACAGGACATAAATGCCCACTTTCTTTCCAGATGCTCCAGCTTCTAACCCTGGGAGGCACAATCTAGGTCCTTATTAGCACAGGAATGAAGCTGCTATTTGACCATGCCCCCATTTCACCAAAGCCAGAGACAGAATTCGTCAAACACATCTAAGCAACATCCAGCCTTAGTGATCCAACGAAAATGGATGGCTTTGGTAACTGCTCTGTTCTACAGGAGGCTGACAGCCAAATGCTCTCCACCTCAAGATGGGAGAGACTTGCATTCATGCTCAGCATCCAGCTCGTCCATCATTGCCAACAAGTCAGCACCCTTGCTGATCCTCTCCTTTGGTTCTTCTGCGACCTCGAACTCTCCCATGATGCGAGCCAGCTCCTCATTCCGTTGAGGGTCCTATTTAAAAGAGTCCAATTACTGCAAGAAGCTACTTATGGGAGAACATAAATCATAAATTTGACAATTCAATACTTTATTTTCAGTAACCAGCTTTAAAAAATCAATTTAACCTCAGTTGCCCAAAGCAACAAAACACAGTAGTTTTGATTTTAAGACCATCAAAATGTTCCTCTGAAAATCAAAAGCAGCTTTGACTGCTGTGAGGGCAGCAAAAAGCATTCTTGGTTCTCAAACACCAAGTTCCAGGTACGTGACACACACCTCATATGAGACTCACTTCCACAAGATGTGGCAATGGCTACTGGTCAAGCTGGCTTCAAGGGGACTAGACAGTTTTTATGATTGTCAATAATAAATATTAAAAGCAAAAAGAAGGGAACTAGACAAATTCATCAAAAAGCACAAGTTATCACTGGCTCTATGGAACTTCTGTTTTCAAAGGCAGCACACCATCCAAGATGCAGGGAACAAATATCACTGGAGTGCTTTTTTTCTGCTGGGTTCTGACCAGACACTGTTCGAAACAGTATGCTAGAATAGAGAGGCTCCTGTTCAGATGCAGCAAGGTTTTTCTCAGTTATGTTCACAGAACGTGGTGGCTTCTTTTCCCCACACTCCCCATGTGTTATCTTCTTTTCATCTTTTATGCAGGCTGATCAGGCAGAACAGATTCTGCAGTCAAGAGTTCTGTGAAACTCAAATGCTTGCATGCCCAACTAAAATGATTCCAAAAAAAAAAAAAAAAAAGAGTCCCTCACCTATTTTGTTATTTTCTGGAAGTAACATAGCAACAAACATTGATAACAATACCCTTCACCAAATGCACCTTCATTTAGTTCGAAAACTATTTAGCTTACTCTTGAAATGAGAGGCTAGGGGGCAATGACTGCATACCTTGTCTGCTTGTATGTTGATAACTTGATACAATAATTCCTCTGGACGGGTCAGTGCAGCATGTCTTGAGGAAAAGAATAAAAAGCTGTCATAGAATTGTAGAGTTGGAAGGTACCCTGAAGATCATCTAGTCCAACCTGCTGTGATGAAGGAATCTCAACTAAACCAGCCATGATTAAATGCCATTCATCTGCAGATAGAATGCTACAAACGCAATCTGTTTGGTAAGCTGTAATGCCTCTAGCAGCTTTTCACATACCTCACTTGTTTGAATTTTTAATGAATAGCAATTCCGACAATTGGTCCCTGTTGATGCATCTGATGAGCCTTTTCTGTTATACTTGTAATAATTAAGGTTCTGCAGCAAAGGTTCCCAAAAGGAGGGGGGGGGGGTCATGCAAGGGCTTCAGTACGCACCTCTCACCCACGGATTGATTCAACTAGATGGCTGAATGGCCAACTCTCACCCACACCACCAATAAAGCAAGCAAGACTGATCATACTCTTCCTCCTCATCTGTGGTGAAGAGATTCAGCCGGAAACCAGCCTCGTTGACAAGGGGCTTCTTGATGTCCAGGCTTCCCATGAGTCTGGCCAAGAAGTTCAGCTCTTCTTTAGCCAGAGGGTTTGGAGCAGTATTCTCCTACATGGTACAAGAGTGGGTCGGTTACACGGAGAGGCAACCAATGGCAGTATTGGAAGAGCTTTGTTTACAAGGGTTGTGGCCTCCTAGCACTATAAAGGCTGCAACAAAGCGGTCTGCTGGGGCTTTGACATCTTTGAAATTGGAACATAAAAGAACATACAGCATATGGTTGTAGCCGAGTATGTTCTGGCATGGAAATTAATGTGCCTGAGATAGGCATGATTGTTGATTTCAACGAGCCTTCTTTGCGTATGATTAGCATTGGATACAACTTATGCACATATCATAAAATAACGTCTAGAAATCTATAAAGCCATCTCAGTTATCTCCACAGAATTAATGGCAGCAACATGCAACTTACAGAACATGAATTACTGGGAGATATTTTGGTGTGAAATTCATAATTAAGTGGACATCTAAATCTCTCTCTCTCGCTCTGGAGATCACTGGGATGAGATGTTTATGTGTGGCCTTGGCTCAAAGTATTCTCTGCTCCCAATAGTCTCTCAGCCCTCAAAGCTCTTAAGCAAACACCTACACTGGCTTATAGAAGTTGCATTCAGCAACAGACACAACCTGATCAAAAGAAAAGACCAGAAAAACAAACAAACTCCAAGTTGAATAGATATGATAAAGGATGCTCTGTCTGAGCAAAATGGCATCTAGAGAGAAGGGCTGATTCTATTACTAAAGGATACAGGATCCTAATCTGAAACAGAAAACATTTAGGTAGTAAAGTGGTTTTCTGCACAGCACTACTTAAGAGCAGCCCTCTCCAACATGGCGTCCTCCAGATATTTTGGACTACAAATCTCACAACCCCTAATCACTGGCTGTTTGGAGCTGTTGGGAATTGTAATCCAAGAACATCTGGAGGCACTAAGTTGGGAAAGGTTGATTAAGAAGGTAGACTAAAGATACTGACCTTTACACGAGATGCCAAATTTTTGGCTGCCCCCGACATGTCTGTCTCTACAGGCCGACTGATGCTGTATCTAGAGGCAATTGGTAAAGGCTTATAGTAGACGCAAAGGACAACTGCAGAGAGCCCCCAACTGAAATGTGGCTTTGCATTCCATGGCTTACATGTTTGTTCCCAATTTGATTACTCTGTCTCCATAGAGGTCGAATGAGCCTTCTCGATATGGAAGCTGGTAATTTCCACCACTGACGAACTCAGTCCTCTTAATTTCATCCCCTTTACTGTTGAAAAGTCTGAAAATTGCAAAATTGAAGCACTGTGGTGACGTCTAGTGGTTTTCTGAACAAGGAAGAATAATCCTCTATCTCACAGAACAGCTGGGAGAGGTAATAAAGGGGAATTTTCTGGCCTAGGGTAGTGCACATACACTCTTTCGTCTACTTCCAGCAGGTTTGTCTCAGTCAGATGAAGCATGCAGCCTGGCACTAGATATTCTCCTTAAGATTGGGATAGATGGCTAACTAGGTGCAGCTGATCTATCTAGTGGCTACATGGAAAAAGCAGGGTGCAAGGTAGAGAGGTCTAAGATTCACCTGATGAGCCCTGGAACCTCTGTTCCCCAAGGAACTGGACCAGAGGTTGGCAGTACAAAATGGCCATTTGAGTTCTGTACTTTATCTTTGAGGAGGATGGAAACCTGTGGAGGAAGCACAAAACTTTGTCTGTAAAGCAGTCTTGCTTAGAAAGAATTTATGCCCAACACCTCCTTGTTCCAGTATCACATCATGCAACTTCACCCAGGGATCCTTGCTCTACTATCTCAAGCTCCTGGACTGATGCGTAAAAATGAAAAAGCCACCCACCCTAATGTGTATGTCCTGGAAGAAGATGAGCAATGTCTGCCGGATGAGCTGAAGTTCGCCAGCAGAGAGAGAGCCGTATGTCTGCGGAAGAAAACCAGAATAAATCATTGCTGCTGCTTTAGCATTATTCAAGTGTATGATTCACATGGATGTTTAAGTGCTTCATGCATCCTCATAACTTTGGGCAGAAGATTATTTCCATTTTGGTGACAGGCAACTGAGAAAGAGCAACTTTCCCTGAGGACACCCCAGTGGTTATTTACCGGTAGTTGCTGCTGGGATTTTAAACCAGGTCTCCCAGATTCAAGTAAAACTTCTTAAATAGAACTCTAACCCCCAGTAAAACATGCTTGTTTTATGAAATCATGAATCCATTTCAAAACTTTTGTTACTTTTTGAATGTTTTTTAATATCAGTACTGCAACACTGATATAACCCTGGTAACCAGACATACTTGCATTGTATTTTACTCAGTTGTCTTATTTCTGCTTTCACTGGTGAAATCTCCAGACTTACAGTGCAGCAGCTTGAAGGGGGAGCACACTACACAGTAGAAAACCAATATGAGGGCATGCTCCAATATGTTTTGCCTTTGTATCATTCCCCCTGTAGTTGTACATACTAAAAGGTATGGTGTTGTGCTCTTACATCAATGAGTTTCCTAAAGGTTGCATCAACCTGGGCCAGAGTTTTAGGTGCTTCATAAATGAAATCTTTGATAGCATCCAGGTGGTTGAAAGTGATGAGTAAAATGTCTTTGGGCCGAGGGCAGAGTAGAACTTGGTACTTGAATGCCATGGTCATTAGATCGTAGAGCTACAAAGTAAGGAAAATGGAATTAGTTAAATCACAGAGCCCAGGTTGAGCCTTATTAGATATTAATCAGCTGTCTTCTTGTGCAGTTGGCTGGATTTTATTCTATGAGCCTGTGCTTGGTTAGACCTGTCTTGATCTTGCTCTAGTTGCCACTGCCGTTTCATCGCCTTCAGATCCCTTGTCTACCTAACCTGCCATTCTCCCCTGATTCAGCTATCACTTTCCTTTATCCCTCATTTTTTCCTGAATGTTAGTGTGAGAATCCTAGTTTCATTTGATGACAGCACTTGTTGATAGAGAGTTACCTGAATTCCCCATAAGACATTGGGGGAAACAGAAAGGTTCATCCTCACCTTATCCATACTGGGTGCATTCAGTCTCATGATTGAGGCATGAACCAGACGCTCAAAAACCGTCCTCAGGGCCTTCCTGGAATAGAGCTCCTGCGGCTTAAACAGCTCGTCCATAAACTTTTTATTGAATATACCCCCTATGATGTCATTCATAACTGAAAAGACAAAAGATTCAAATGTATTACAAATGGATTGGCTTTGCTTTTGTTCCACAGGAAGACACAGTTATAGCTGAGGAGGGGCTTGCAAAGGCCACTCTCCAACTGAAACACACCATGTCCCACAAATGTCTTCTGTGCGAGGCTGTGATCCTCTCCAAATCCCCTTCAGTTCAAGGAAACTTGCACAGAAGCCGTTCAAACCCAGCCTTTGTTACCAGTGACTTCACCAGTGCTAGTAGAGATACAGGATCTGGAAACGTTTTCTTTTCTTAGTAATGAGACACGGTTGCCCTCATTGAAATTACTGTTTCCAAATTCAATAAATTCCAAGAGTAGAACAGCAGATTATGGTAATCTGAAACAATTTGTCTCCTTTTGCATTTGCAAACTGCATCCGTTCTTTTTCTTCTGCAAACATTTTATAGAGGCTCACAAATCCATGGTAAGTAAATTGAGGTAGAAAAGAATCACAACACCCTGTCCCCCATTGTTTAGTCATTTGCAGTTAGTTGGGCTGATAACCACAACCAAATATTGAGAAGTACATAGAAGGATTGAAACAATATTCAGTTGTAGTGGTCAGGGTTACTATTGCCAGAGGTACTACACCAGTAATACTCAAGCACTAGATGTTATTTCTTTTACACTCAATACCCAGTAGTGTGCAAGCAGAGTTGGCTACAAAGAATCTCTCATGTACCATAGTAGGTATCCCTACTGCTAAGAAACTGATATTTGGCCCTGTAGATAGTCTTGAACATTGGCGAGAATCACTGTAAAAACCAGTCTTAGAAATGACTGTGTACCTGTGTACAGAGAAAAGGTTAAAATATTTCACCAAAATGTCAAAATTCTCCATTTATCAACACCAGATCTTAGGTGCCTGGGATCTTCCTAGTCAAGCTGAAATTAAATACAGTTTCTCTATATGGGTCCTAGCTGCTACAGAAACCATATTCATGTGGATACCAATAAAGTCTGAGTTTAAAAGGTTTCGATCCTGATCTGTTGCCCAGTACTGTCCCCTCCTCACACTCCCTGGTGGAACAGAGGTTGGATGGGCCATCTGCCAGGGACTTTTAGCAGTGATTCCTGCATTGCAGGGGGCTGGACTAAATGACCCTTGGGGTCCTTTCCAACTCTACAATTCTGGGATTCTATGCCCAGTCACAAAGTCTTTTCTAGCTCCCATTTTCATTCTCCCTTGTGCTAAGTAGCAGCAGTTGTTCAATCTTGTATCCAGCAGGTGTTGCTAAGCACAGAGAGACTGGGATGGATAGGCAGAGCTTTTAGTGATGTAATTCTCTCTTGACCCACTCTAACGCAATCCTTAACAAAGCTGAAGTAAACTCTCCCTCAGTGTATGCTTCTAAAGAGATTTGACAGAGTTCTGCTTCTGTGATTCTCTGTCTGCCCCAGCCAGGAAAATTCTCTAGTAGTTTGGAAATGGACAGAAACATGATCACACCAAATAGTGACCTCTGACATTTTGCACTGTATTCGTGTAACTGAATGAGATAGTACATTGCATCACTGTCCCAAAATATAAGTCACTAGGGGTGGTAGAAGATTAGGATGCCTACCAGCCAGTTTTCCTCTCAACCCTCAGGGTAAATGAAAGTGGAGAAATCCTGTATTGTTCTACTATCCACACCAGAATCCTGTGGTGGAATTGCTTTTTTCTTTTCTTCTTCACTCCTAAACAGGTTTATTAAGCCACCACCAATTAAGACTACCTAGTACAGTCATTATACACAGCATTTAGGGTAGCCATTAGCCATAGGTGGTTAACAATTCCTCCATACCAAATCCACTGGTCTGGCCTCCTGTGACACACAGGCAAATGTAGGTGGGCTAAAATTCAGCCACTAAACAGCATTTTAAAAAACCACAGACTCCTTCATTCCCTCTTTTACTTATTTACCTGCAGACTGCTATGCATCTGAGCAATAGAAACACAGATCTTGTAGCATTTGGGGGTTATGTTTGGTTACACAGTTTACTGGGGGGGGGGGCGGGAAAACACACCTGGTGGTTTCTTCAGCTCAACCCATTCCAGGTATTAAGCATCATGCAGAAAAGCATGATGCAATCTAAAGATATGCAATAATGCCATACTAAAGCAGCAGCAAATTTTGGGATTTAATGAGGAAAGTTGTGGATTAAAAGACGTAGTTCAAGGCAGAGAACTGGTGACTAATTCAATTAGTCTTGCAGGAATACAACAAGAACCACTGGATATACTCTGCCTGCATACTGCTCATAGTATGCTTGTACAGCTGCTCCTTTGCCAACAGAGATGTTCAGCAATCAGTTGAGCTACCACCTAAGATGACTTTTCCAATGTTTATTTCCAAGGCACTAGTAAATTATTGTTATGTTTCAGGATCATTCCTGCCTGTTTTTAAAATGCAGAAAGCCCTAGTGAAGCATTCACTTGTTCGTCAATTACACCCGCTACAGAAGTGTTGAAGCAGCTGGGAACACTATGCAGCTGTGTGTATGTACAACATGCCACTAAAAATGCTGTCAGTCAAAATTTTAGTCATTAATCAGTCAAGTTTTTACAGGAGTTCACCATCATTAGAGATTCTGCTAAGAGGTTTCATTTACAATCGGTATATAAATTTTGTTAGAGAAATAAAATAAAACCACTGCAATCAACTGTAGGCAGTGCATAGGTTTGAAAAGCACATCCTAATACATATGTGCACTTTGACAGTCTATTGCATTTATGGTTTGTTCTTGGTTCCTGTGCAGCTATAGCAAAATCTTTCAACTCTGTATGTCGCCTGTTTCAGTTAGACAGAAGACAGATGAGGGTTGTGGCGGTTGATGGGTTAAAAAAAAAGACTTGGTCAATTGACTAATCCAATATTGTCAAATAATGGTCAAGTATTTTCAAAGCATTAATATTAAAGCAAGAAGACAGCCGTCAACCGATTTGATACTCATACTAATTACAACAAAATTAGAAAACTTTTACTTAAAAAGCGGAATGAATTATTTATTTTTAATACATATTTATTTTGGCTTCTTCTCCAGAAACTGAGGGCAGTCCGCCCATCCCTCAGTGTGTCTCACAACAGACTTGTGTGTGACTTAACCACAATCGCCTAATGACTTTCTTGGCTGAGTGAGGATCTGAATCTGGGTCTTCCTAGTCCTAGTTTGACACTTTACTCATCAATGACTGCTTCTGCTCCTGTTTGGAACTGCCTGTTAAAGAAGGTAGCCTGTGGAAAGTGTTTTGATGTGGAGTTTGTCACTAGCAAGCAACCCTCGTACCTGCCCCTGCTAACAAATGATAACCTAATCAAATAATAATTAAAAAAAGACAAGTTGCCATATTCACAATGGTATTCTTGAAATATTTGACAATATGTGACCAGAGTCAAATAACAGGCAAGCAGAAGGTCCCAGGTTCAATCCCTCATCTCCATGTAGGGCTGGGAGAGACCCCTGCCTGAAATTCTGGAGAGCCGCTGCCAGTCAGTGAGGACAATACTGAGCTAGATGAACCAATAGTCTGACTCCGTATAAGGCAGCTTCCCAGGTTCCTAACAGTTGCCCAGCATGCCAACGCTACTATAAGTTACTTAAACTAAAGTCATAAGAATTGACCAACGAGGGTTCAATGAATTTCTTCCAGGATTTGCTATAAATGTGGTACATAATGTTGTCTGTCACCCGAGCTCCATAAATATAATGCTGCTGGTCTGAAGGGATCTTCCAATAGCATCCCAGAAGATACTGTGCATGCATAGTTTGGAATCTCAGTGGAAAAAAACCTCTTTGTGCAGGGGGCTAAAAATGTTACAGTACCTCGTCTCCTGTCCACATCAGTCCATTCATCTACATGAAGCATAAAACAGAAAAAATGACGGGTCAAGTACTAAGAACAACAAACTGACAAGCAGGATGAAAGAGGGGAAATAAGTAAGAAAGAATCCAACAGTATTTAATACCCTGCTGTATTAGAGCTGCAAAGCAAAGGAGAGGAGAGAGCTTTCAACTAATATTTTAAAATGGCAAAAATAAAAAAAGCCACAATGTGTGGAGGGTAGGGGTGATATACAGGCATTATTAAAATGAACCTATGACACTTCTGTAATCTCACTCCACACATTGTGGGGGAAAGAGGTTTATTTTCCCAGCATAAAATTTGGTGAAAAGGCAAAGTATTGCAACAGCTGCACAGCCTTGATGTGGAGCATTCACTTCAAACAAATGACATACAACAGAATTAATTGCACTAACTGAACAAAATGACTGTGCTGACTGCTGAGCATCCTCAGATCCACATAGATGAGTTATTGTGCTAGAGCAACTCCAATATTTCTGAGCAAATGTAATCTGTACAAAGCCATTGCCCCATACTTAAGTCTGCAGGGTAGAAAAAATATGATACATGCCTGCTGGATCACCAAGAACGTAAGATTTGTTTCCCACCTTTCCTCTTGAGTTCAGGCACTTGTCCAGTAAGCTGTATGATGAACTGAACTCATGCTATTTACCAGCCCAAGATTTAAACACATGCATATCAGTAGCTTGGGATTTTAAGCGTTTCTGCAGTAGAATTAGTATACTATAGGATTTGATGCTGGTGCCCAGAGAACGGAAATCTTTTTCTAGTCCTGTTCACCTGCATCTGAATGTCAACCATGACTTACATTATTATTTTTTCTTTTTACATTTCCGTTCAATGATCTGTTTCTAGTACAGTATGCCCTTAACTTATATGAGGGTTATGTTCCAGGGATTACACCTAAAGTCAAAATTTAAAAAATCCTTCCAGTAGCACCTTAGAGACCAACTCTAAAAAGTCAAAATTATGTATAGTCAAAATATATTGGGTACAATGGCAGATGGGATTGCGAAACACCTTTTTCCTGGATGCCTGTCCCCATGTCCCCTTTTTTATTTTTATTTCCCCCACAAGTGTGTAAAGCTGAATGTGCATAAGTTAAATTTGTATAAGTTGCGGGTACCTTGTAGATCAGGAGCAACATTCACCTTTCAATGCTAGCCCTATATGCTCATGCCCAAGAAGCAGCAAAGCTATTCTTCAAGTACCTAGGAAGCAGATCAGACAAACCTTCCCCCCAACCTTGAAATGGCGGGGGGATTGTCCGTGAAAGATACTGTTCTTCCAAAATGCTGAAGGACTCCAAAGTGTAGCATGACTGCAGCTCCAAGTGGGAGGGAAGGGTCTTGACATGTTCACTAATGCGTAGTGGCATACTATGGCAAAGGAAATTGTGGAATCCTGCATAGGACTTATTTCTGGAGAATTCCATTAGAATGCTAAACATTTCCAGCATTCGCTCACTATGTGGAAATATTCTCCCCTCTCAATGTTCCCAAGTACTACTAATGTGGCAATGTCTTCAGAAATGTTGATCCTAACAAGGTTACCAGTCACTTTAAGACATAGAACTTAAAACTATCTGCACAAGTTGTCATTCAGATATGGTGGCAGAACTTTATAAAGGCTGTTTCACATTCAACATCATTTTATTATTGTATAAAGTTGCCTGGTCAGAATACTGTAAGTCACCCAGGAGGTTGCAATCTGTGACTGGGGGAAGTACATTCCTCTGAAAAGCTGCTCTAGGTAGGACACCTTGGCTGGCCTGAAAATTTACTTGCAACTAAAGGCCAGCATGACTAAGCCGCTTCTGGCGAACCAGAGCAGTGCACGGAAAGGCCGTTGCTAGGTTGGCAAGGAGCAGGGACCGAGCAACGAGAGCTCACCCTGTCGCGGGGATTCGAACCGCAGACGATCGGCAAGCCCAAGAGGTTTAGTGGTTTAACCCACAGTGCTACCCGCGTCCCCAAAAACGCATGTAAGAGCCATCAAATAAATGATGTACCGTATATTCCGGCGTATAAGACGACTGGGCGTATAAGACGACCCCCAACTTTTCCAGTTAAAATATAGAGTTTGGGATATACTCGCCGTATAAGAAATACGACCCGGTGTATAAGACGACCCCCGACTTTTGAGATTTTCCTGGGTTAAAAAGTAGTCTTATACGCAGGAATATACAGTACTATAAGAGTTCAAAATTAAAGCTACAAGGAAATTGTCTGATATGGGGATTCCGGAGAGTGTGGTATTAACAATTGCTAGGCTCTGGAAATTGAGAAAGTTACCGGTAGTTTGTGCAAGGAAGCAATTTCTTGAATGGCTCGTGGATTGTGTAGAGAATTATCTCTGGTTACAGAGCCCCAACTCCCATACTTGGGATTTTTTAAGGCAAGACCTTCTCCTAGCTCTTGGAAAAGACTGGAGAGATGTCTTATACAGTGAATAGGAAAGAAGGGACTCCCTACACACTCACAATAAAAGCTTGGCTTTGCACTGGGAGATGGTTGGAGAACAGCCACCTTTCAACTCCCTCTAACTCATGGCTGGGGAACCTGTGGCTCTCCAGATGTTGCAGGACTACAGCTCCCATCATCCCAGACCAATGGTCATGTTGGCTGGGGCTGATGGGATTGCAGTCTGACAACTGGAGGGCCACCCCTGCTCTAACCACACTTATGATCAGGTGTACTTGATTTGCCTACCTCAACAGGCATTGGGAAATGTACATCCCTCGAGAGGTCCGGAGGGTGGCAACACGAGAGCTGGCCTTCTCTGCAGTGGCTCTGTCTGTGGAATGCTCTCCTCAGGGAAGTGCGCCTGGCGCCTTCATTATACACCTTTAGGCGCCAGGCAAAAATGTTCCTTTTTAAACAGGCCTTTGGTTGATCTTATTGACATCCTTTGCCCTTTTAAAATGTGGCTCTTTTTTGGGGGGGGTTGTTGTCGTTTTTATTTTGACTATATATATTGTGGTTTTTATGTTGATCTTTTCTGTGAACCGCCCTGAGATCTCCAGGTATAGGGCGGTATATATATTCAATGAATAATAATAATAAAATAAAGACCCAAGTTGTAAGTGGGCAAGGTACTATATCACACTAAGGTGTGCACAGCCTTCCCTAATTTGGTGGACTCCAGATGTTTGGGGCTACAGCTCTCAATGGGCCCAGCACCATTCGGTCGTAGTCCAAAACATCTGGACGAGACTCATGTTCGGGAAGGCAGCAGATGCGCGTTGCCAAAAAATGGTCCTCACAGCTTCACCCTCGTCGTGGCACTCGCCCCTCCCAACCCGAATAGCCATTATGAGGAACTCAATCACACCAGTCCCCCCCCCCCACGTTAAATGACACCCTCGCCCCGCGTTGTAGCCGGAGAAGAAAGGGATGTGTGGGTGTGTGAGAGAGAGCGGTATAGGCGGGGCCCCTCCCAGACCTTGGCGCGCCTTGTCTCCCGGGATGCTTTGCGCGCGCAGCCGCTGGTCCACGATGTAGAGCATCTCCCCGCCCAGGTTGAGGACGAGCAACGGCAGCGTCCTCAGCGACATGGCCGCGGGACCCGCACTCGGCCGGGCTTCCGTCCAGGAGACAAGCTGTGGCTGCGACTCTGGTTGCGGCTGCTGCTGCTACGACGGCAGCGGCCCCGTTGCCTGGACAACGCCACCGCCAATCGGAAGGCTGCTTGCTGGCAGGTCTAGTCTCCTTTTAAAGGCGGAGCCTTTTAGGTCTCCGCCCACAACTTTCCTATGTGGGCTTACGGCCCGCCCTCTCATCCTCTTTCCCGCCCTCTTATCCTCTGGCGCATAATCGAGACGGAGTCGGATGTTAATAGGATGAGGGTTTTTTTTTATTAGCGCATGCGCAGCTCAGGATGCAATGTCAAGTTCTTACCCCGCAGGTCTGAAACACACAAGGAAAGTGGGGAAGATTTAGTAAGAATAATAATTAATAATATTATTTATACCACGCCCATTTAGAAGCTTCTGGCGAATTGGCGAAAATGACCGGGAAAATCAGAGATCAAGAGGAGAATAAATTTAATAAAGATGGGGAATTTTTTAAAGTTACTTGAAAGAGCACTGTAAACAATTGAAAACATTGGCAGGATTTTAAAAACACTTGCAATGAAGCGAGAATTATGATAAAAATTGAGTTTTAAGAAATATGGAGAATATGATACGATGCAGTTTGAAAAGAATATCTGGGGAAACCATGGCGGGATGGAGGGAAGTACGGGGATTCTGAGAATCCTATTTGTAAATTGATTATGATTTGTGTATGATGTCAAATGCTAAAAGTGAAAATGAATAAAAAAACTTTAAAATAAAAAAATAGAAGCGTCGTGAGGGAAAAGGCGGACCACTCTCGGTTCTAGTCGGAGCCCTAAGGTGGCTGGGAAGGAGAAAGTCGTTGCCATTCACAACCTGATCCCCACACGTATTCTTCAGGCAGTTTCATATGCTAAACACATTTAGTGACACAAACACACAACTGACAAGGTGCAAAAGTCAGGCCTGGCTCCGCCTTCTTGCCTCAATCAGTGAAGTTCCCTTACAAATGCATAGCCGCCTGCATCCCTTGTTCTTTTACTCAAATTGTGGGCCATCAATGAAAAGACCCCGTCTCTAATGCCCACCAGCAAAATTGATCTGGCAGGTGAAGACATGAACACAGCCCCTGAGGCAGATTCTCGATGCCCAGGGCAGGCTCATGGAGCTTAGGCTACAAATGTGCAAATGTGAAAGAGAGAGAAACTTTTCTCCACTTTCTCCACAGTGTGGATAATTTTATAAAGCTATCATGTGTCTCCTCCTTTTTCTCTCCTAAATGGCAAAAGTCAGAGTTTCACAATTTAAGCAACTATCAGAATTTAAAGAGTGTGATTTCCCTGCTGCAGCACTAACCAATTTCAAGTGGACTCAAACCCCTTGGCTCCCGAACAAATCGGCTCCCGGACGATCGAAACCCGGAAGTGAGTGTTCCAGTTTTCAAATGTTCTTTTGGAACCCAAACGTCTGACGCGGGTTCTGCGGCTTCCTATTGGCTGCAGGAGTTTCCTGCAGATAATCAGAAGCCGTGCTTTGGTTTCCGAATGTTTTGGAAGTTGAAAGGACTTCTGGAACGGATTCCGTTCGACTTCCAAGGTACGACTGTATTCCTTTTAGGCATCTGACTGAAAGCTGTGCTTAGAAATCGTCAGATTCCGACAGAATTTTTGTCCTGGAGGGGAAAAAATGACAGTGCTTCTTTTCCATCAAGACCCACCTTTGCACCTCCATTTTCCTTATTTAGTCAGAGAGCGGGTGTGCACTTCACGGCCCATGCGGCACAACTCACACAGGCCACAAAGACACATTGACATGGCGTCCCTAAAAACAGTGCCCTGTATGATTCAAACAAAGAAAAGAGATTTAATGAGACATAGCACCTCAAATCTGGAATACATTTTTGCTCCACATACACTCCTTCAAGCCTTGCACACAGGCAGGTCTTTAGAAACATACAATGAGCCAGTGGACAGGTTCAGCTTAATGTGGGCATGAGGAGCTTGCAGGTGTCATATTCTGGCTAAGATGCTGAGCTATGAACCAGGCAGTGCCTTGGAATCTCATCTCTCAGGATCAGATATGATAATACTTTCCAGCCTCACATGACTGTTGTAAGGATCACAAGAAAATGTACATGAAGCCCTTTGGATGCTCTGAAGCATTACAATACTACCAGTAAATATTAATAATATGAAAATCAGATCATACACAGGAGAAATATATACCCAATACATTTGTTTAAAAATGGTATCCTCCCTTCTTCCAAGAAGTTCACATTGACATTTTGCTGCACAACCATCCTGTGAGGTAGGCTAGGATGAAAAATAGCAATTTTTCCATAGCTACCTATAAAGCTTGATAGCCAAGCAGGGATTTGAAAGATGGCAACATGCTATATTACTTGAGTGTGTTCACAGTGACCATTTACTGCTGGACAAGCTACTATTTCTATAGGGTTTGCACTTAACTAGTGGAAGTTTGGGGTTCTAGCACCACTTTACTCCTGTTTCCCCTGAAAGAGGCAATTCATATGGTTCAGGAGTAGCATGGGCTGCCTGGTGAAAACAGTTACCTAGTGTGTTGTGGGCTCCTATGGGAGGAAGAGTGAGATAGCAGATAAAGAAATGTCTTCCTCTGCCTTCAGTCAAAACAGAGACAGGGATCGCTATTTTCAATAATCCCTGCTGAAGTGAAAAAAAAATCAAAGATGACATACTTCACAGTTTATACTACAGCTTTTGAAAAAGAGTCTGAACATCTATAAATGTCAGGCAAGCATTGAACCAACCTGCTCACACTAAACAGTGGAAGAATGAATTGTTCAGCAAAAGAGAGAAGAGGTGAGAATGCTTTGTAGGTGGCAGGGAGAAGTCCAACCCAATGAAAAATCAATATTGTCCTCCTTGCCAATTTCCGCCGCCACTGAGATATGAAGCTATTTAACCAGCACCTGTTCTTCTGTTCTGCTTGTTGCACTCACCACAGCACTTCTAACTTCCTCTGCAACATGACAAAGGCTTTTGTAATGCTACCCTTTGGATGGAATGAAAGACAACCTGGGCTGTTGAGAAAAAGCTGGAAATAGTTATCTGTGGTGTTGCAAAAGCAACAGAAATAATGTCTGCTCTGTTTTGTAATGAAACAAGCCAGTTCCAGGCCTCGGAACAAACTGTTCCCTGCTGTTTGTGTTCAAATTGCTAGAGAAGATATGGTGCAATTTATCACCTAGAATTATTATAGAGTTGGAAGGGACCATCAGGGTCATCTAGTCCAACCCCCTGCAAAGCAGGAATCTCAACTAAAGCATCCATGACAGATGGTTATCCAACCTTTGCTTAAAAACATCTGTTGAAGCAGCCTAGAATAGCATCAGCATCAGCTTTTTTCTCTCATTGACGCCTTGCCCCATAAGATTATTCATTCCTCTCCCGGCCAACTCTGATAAAGGTAGAGGACTTGGGGAGAGGAGAAGCGGTGAAACTCAGTGGTAGAGCATCTGCTTTGCATGCAAAAGTCCCAGGTTCAATCTCCAGCAACTCTAAGTAGGGCTGGGAATGTCTTCAGCCTGAAGCCCTGTACAGCAGCTGCTAGTCAGTGTAGACAGTACTAAGCTAGATGGACCCAATGGTCAGACTCAGTATAAGGCAGCTTCCAATGCTCCTAAGAGACAGAGAGTTTGCAAAACAGAGGAGTAATCCCTCATTTGCATGATGCCTTTTTGCTGCTATCTGCCCTTGACAGAGGTTATTAAGGGGTGGCCCTTCCCTGAGGCCCAGGTCCTTTCTCTTTGTCCTCCCCCCCCCTTATTTAAATCTTTCATCTTTAAAGAAAGCATTGTTTACCACAAGGGTGGGAACACGTTGCCCTCCATAAGTTGTTGCACAACAACTCTCATCATCTCTAACCACTAGACATGCTGACTGGGTCTGATGGGAATTGGAGTCCAACAACATCTAGAGAGCCACAGCTGCCCCACCCCTGGCTTAAAGGGTAGTTGGGCACACTACTAAGTGCAGGGTGGTTTAAACCCAGCCACCCACCATCTCAATTTGCCCAAATTTGTGCCCTGAGTCTTTTAAGAACCTGGCAATGCCCTTGCATCCAAGCCGTTTCAGGTAGCTGAGAGAGGGAATAAAGGTAAAGGGATCCCTGACCATTAGGTCTAGTCGTGACCAACTCTGGGGTTGCAGCGCTCATCTCGCTTTATTGGCCGAGGGAGCTGGCGTACAGCTTCCAGGTCGTGTGGCCAGCATGACTAAGCCGCTTCTGGCGAACCAGAGCAGCGCACGGAAACGCCGTTTACCTTCCCGCTGCAGCGGTACCTATTTACCTACTTGCACTTTGACGTGCTTTCGAACTGCTAGGTTGGCAGGAGCAGGGACCGAGCAACGGGAGCTCACCCTGTCGCAGGGATTCGAACCACCGACCTTCTGATCGGCAAGCCTTAGACTCTGTGGTTTAACCCACAGTGCCACCCGCGTCCCGCTGAGAGAGGGAAGGCGACAGCAAAGGCCGGCAAGCAACTAATTGTCCCAAGCATCACTCTGTCGCGTGGAGGGCTGCATTTATCTCAGGAACTCACCAATCCCCTGCTGTAGAGGACTACAAACAAGTTGTGTTGAAATAAATCATTTCTTGGATGATGCACATTTCATTTGTTTCTTTCACTCCCCAGACCCCTGCTGATCAATGAGTAAGAGCATATCTACTGGGGGAACAAACTGTACAACACCACAAAATGTGATGGAGGAAAGTGTTACCGGAATGCCATAGGAGAGCCGCATGTGAGTCCGCAGGGCTGTCATGCCGCCAGGCACCAGTCCGAGGCAACAGTTCTCCCCGTATTTGCGTGACACGTAACAGGCCAGGATTGCTGGGCAGAGAAGCCCAACACAACCTGCCCAAATGAAACACACAGGTGAGGAGGCAAACATCAGTGAAAGGGAATCAGTAACCCTAACCCTGCCCTTCTTAAAATATAATTCCTGCTAACTGTACTTTTTGCACAGATCGTCCCCTGTGCGGTTCCTTCATGGTTAAGGGACCGAGACAGCAGGTGTGCACACAAACACTCAGACCAGTTCACAAACAAACTTTAATAGTCTTTAAAATTAAGGACAGAATAACTGTCTATGAAAGCCAAGTGAAGGAAGAGAACAGCAAACCTCTATTGATTTTAAAAGATATCACACATTTTTATGCTGTTAGATTTGGGTACAGGAAGCGAACATCCCACACCCCTGCAAACCAAAACAGCCACATAAATAAAGGGTCACTCTAGACAGTGATGGCTAACCTTGACACTCCAGGTGTTTTGGGACTACAACTCCCATCATCCCTGACCACTGGTCCTGTTAGCTAGGGATGATGGGAGTTGTAGTTCCAAAACATCTGGGGTGTCAAGGTTAGCCATCACTGCTCTAGGACCTACACTGAGGTTGTCCTGGATCCAAAGACCCATGGAACTAGTTCTGAGCACTAAGGGGACACTGGTCTTGCACTTCTTGAGAACCCCTTCCCTCCAAAGGGTTCCAAAGGCAGTTGTCATGTATAGTAGGGATTCTGCCACTCAAAGAAAATGGTAAAAGTTCCCTTGGACACAACTTAAGGAACTGGGCATCTCAACATTTGCAAGCAAAATGTTTTCTTTATTTTGCAATTGCTTAATGAATCCCCTCAAATGTTTGTTTATTTCTTGCATTTCTATTCCACCTTTTTCTCCAAGGAACTCAAGGTGGTGGGCATGGCTTTCCATGCATTCCGAATCTAAAGAACCCCACAACCTAGCTTCTCTTCACAAAGAGCCTTGAGGTGCAACGGCTGCAGGTCTACATTGCAACAAGCGGCAAGTTTTAAACACATTAACCTGGAAGCAACATGGGAATCATTGGACATATATATCTGAGAAATGTGTTAATGAGGGGAGTCAGTCTACAATAACCCACAGCAGCTTTCCTCCATCTTATATAAAATTGATCTCCACAGGCTAAAACACAGCCAGACGTTTACTTACACATGGGGCAGTCTGAACAGCAGTCATACCTCCCACTGCTCCAGCTGCCTTCTGAGGACTGGGTCAAAGGTGAGACTGTGGCAACTGGCTGGCAGGTCACAGGCTGGGACATAGCTAGAGCTAAGGCCACTGGCGGCTCAGAAACAACCTCAAAAAGGCAAATCTGAACGGCAGCGACAAATGTTTTGCAAGCAGTGCTTAAAGGCAAACTCAAGTCTTCAGTTCCTTGTGGTCAGGCCACATGTATATTTGAGCAATGGGGAAATGGTAAGCAGGAAGCAGAGGACTGCAAGGCCTGGCAAAGTTAGAGTGGAAATGTACTCCCCCCTTTTTTTAGTGGCGATACTTCTTTCAGGAGTTTGTTCACTCTGTCATGGTGTCTTCACCCCCGTCTTCAGGTAAAAAGGCTGCAAGATTGGCTTACACTACAGAAATCAGTAATAAGATTGTCAGCTGAGGGCAATCTGGGAAATGACACAAAATGGAAAAGAAATTGGAGGAAGGAGGAGAGACACAAACTCAGGCACTTCTTAGTAACAAAGGCCAGCAGACATGGAAATAGTTCAAGGCAAGGAGGCACCCAAAGTTGCTGGTTTCTCAGCTGACCCCAGTTGTTCACAGAATCAAAGAATCCAACCTCTGCTTAAAGACCTTCAATGAAGGAGAGTTCACCACATCTTGAGGGAGTCCGTTCCACTGCAGGTCTCCCCAGTCTTATATTTGTACAGCTGGTTCTTCCTGCCTAAGTGTAAAACCTTACATTTGTTCCTTTTAAAACTCCTTTTGTTAGTTTGGCCTAGTTCTCCAATTTGTTCAGGTCATATTGAATCCTGATTGTGTCTTCTGCTGCATCAGCTACCCCTCCCGGTTTGGTGTCATCTGCAAATTTGATGAGCATCCCCTCAATTCATTAATCGAAGTACATCACTGGGCTTCTGAGAGCTAGCAAGAGGGGACTGGGTGGGGCTCAGGTGGTGGGTGGCACCAGTCACCTTGAAAGTAGTTGTGTGTGGCCCACCCTCTCTGGACCTGAGGTATATGAGAACTACCTCCAGGTGGTGGCCATTCAGCTTCAGACCTGCCTGAAAGATGGTTGTTCAAGGGTAGTGTAACCTCTTCCAGGACTGGCTTTACACCAGTATCCAACATCTTAACCCACAAAACCTCTTTCTTTCCTGGGTTAAGTTTCACCTGGTTCCCTTATCCATCTCAGTACTGCATCCAGGCACCTGATGGTTAATCCTGCTGCCTCCCTGAGATTCTTAGGCGGAAGAGAGACAGCTGTGGGTCATCTGTGCATTGGTGAAATTATACCTCAAACCTCCAAACGACTGATCCCAGCAACTTCATACGGATTGAAGAGCATCAGCGATAAGACACAGCTCTGTGACACCCACAAGCCAGAGGCCATGAGGTGGAACAACAATGAAAAATCATCCAGCGCTACTTTCTAATAATGACCACCAGGAAAGGACTCGAGCCACTGTAATACTGTGCCTCTGAAGCAAAGCTCAGATAGGCAGGGTGGAAGGATGCCATAGCTGATGGCACTCTATGCTACCTAAAGGCACCAAATTCAAAAAGTGCTGAACTACAACTGCTGCTGGGAAAAAAAGCATCGGGAGTGTACTTAGGAGTGCTTTTTCGAAGCTTCCTTTTCAATTTGGCCCCATGATTTTGCCTGCTGTCCTGCCTGACCTCATGTGACATCCAGTGATGGACAAGTAGGCATGGTTTGCAAAGCAAACAGGCCTAATTAGGTACCTCATGGGCTGGAGGTTCCTCATCACTAGTTTCAAATAGGGCTTGCACTACTACATCTTTTTGAGAAGCAGGAACAAAACCCTCCCTAAATATGGCATTCCTTTCTCTCCAGAAGTGCTGCAGACTTTGTTTTTGCTGCAAGAGACTAACATGATTAACCTAGAAGTGATTAAATTAACCCAGTGATGATGGCCTCTGAACCATATGAATAGGAGCAAGAGGACTCTGTACACACAAACAGACTTTCATATGCACCCAAGGCAGAGGAAACAGTGGTGGTTAAATCATTTATTGTCTACCAGCTTCAGAAGATGTTGCTCAGTATGAGCCCCCTCCCAAACATAGGGTAGGTTTTGATTAGACTGGGCTGCCTTCAGTTGGCGATGCCTGTTTCTCTGCTTCTCTGGCCCTGGCTCTCTCTTGCCACTCTTGCCGCTGCTTCAGTCTCTGCGGGGCTTTCAGCTTCTGCACCTCTTGGTAGACCTAGAGGGTTAGTGGGAAGAAGGGAGGCGAGAGGCAGTTATGCAGTCAGTAGCACAGAGCAAGACTACAAAATCCCTGAGTTCTATTGGGAGTGGCCTAATCCCCATACCAGCTGGCAATGGGCATTTACTATGTTTATTTTTATTACTCCAGGGGAAGGGCCATGGCTCAGTGACAGAGCACTTGCTTTACACATAGGTTCAATCTGTGGAACCTCCAGATAGGGCTGGCAAAGTCTCCTGCTGAAACCCTGGAGAGCTGCTGCCGGTCAGTGACTAGAGACAATACTAGATGGCCCAAGAGTCTGACTTGGCACAAGGCAGAATCTCATATTTCTTACAGAATTCTAACACTGCACTCCTGCTAATTGGTGCATTCGGGGTGGCTGCTAACACCCTCAGTCCTACCCACTATGTGCCCCCAACACTACTGGTCATGCAAAATACAAAACAAAGGTAAACTCCACTGAGGAGGGTGGAGGTTTTGCTGGCCTGCCTGGCAATTTAACAGAGTAATATTGCTTTAAGAAAGCCTTCCCAAACCCAGTGCCCTCCAGATGTCTCCCAGTTGATGGGAGCACAAAGCAGCACCAGGCCCCTCCCAAGCTCATCTGTTACAGAAGAGGAGCTCTGCTTCCAAATGCCTGGGCAGCAACATGCCACGGTGGCTGTACCTTGTTGCACAAGGCTTTCTTGGCGATCCAGCGCCGGGTGGCTCTCCGGCAGTACAATGGGGGAAACTCATACTTGATGTCCAGCACCTTGCAAGTCTTCTCAAAGACGTCGTACTTGGTGTTGCGCAGGTACTTCAGCAGCATCTTCCGCCGGTCTATGGCTATCAGCATCTGGCGACGGTTGGTTGTGTCCTGGGGACAAGGGTTACTTGTTACTAGTTACCACTACTACTATTGTTTATATCCCAGATCTCAGGACATCTTTCCAAGTAAGTATCAGCATATAAGAAATTGTGAGGATCCAGCTGCTGGTAGATGCAACAGTCCAAATGGACACAATAGTCCAAATGGATCAGCCTCTCTTGCTCTCCTGCTGGCATATAAAGCCCTAAACTGCTTGGGGCCAGGATACCTTGCAGACTATCTTCTTTTATACATTTGTACATCTCCAGCCAATCATAAGATCTTAAGGAGGCCTTGCTAGGTCTACAGAGTTCAGTCAAATGAATCTATGCATCTAAGGCACCTATAAAGCGGGCCTTCTTGGTGATGGCACCCAACCTCTGGAACACCCTCTGCAATTTAGGAGGCAGGAAAAGGAGCACCTTTTATGCAGGCTTTCCCTGGACTATAAAGTTTTACCGCACCGTTCTGTATTTACCGCTACGGATATTAACTGTTTTATTTTGTAAAATGCATTTATATTTTGGTTCTGACATCTTATGTAATCAGTGCTGTGCAAGATCCAACTTGGAAAGAACTACTGACATTGCTTTGTATCTGAACAATGGCTGTAGCAGTTGGCACTCAATAGTTACTATTGAGCTACTATTGAGTAGTAAATTGAGTTGTAAATTGAAATACAAATTATCGGCTGGCTCTGAATACAGCATATATTGTGCTTGCATTAAAGATGGTTACCTTGGTGTGCATATGCAGATGTTCCTGGAGCGTGCGGATCTTGGCTGTCAAGAATGCAACTGCAACAGCAAAAGAAAGTCACTGCAGAGAGGCCAGAGACAAAGTGCCTATTCCAATGTTGAATTTTTCTGAATTCCTGCTTTAAAAACTGCGCATAGACATTGCCAACCAGCAAGCAAACACGAGGAACTGACCACTTAGAGCTGGCTGCTGGATGTGCTTCCATTATTCTAGAGCTTGCACTTGACTAATGACAGTTTGATGTTATATAGCTGGAAGATCTAAGGGTCTTCCCTCTGGCTACTTCAAAATCCTAGCGTGGACTTTGGCAGTAGATATATGGCAGAGGTGGAGAACACTGTTAGCCTTCCAGGTGTTGTTGGACTGCAACTCTCATCAGTCCCAGCCAGCATGGCCAATGGTCAGGGGTCCAAGAACACTTCAGTGTCTGTAGATTCTCCACCTTGGTATAGGGCAAAAAGAGAAGCAGGACCACTCCACCTGCTCTGCTGAGAGACCAGCTCCATTTGGCTCCAGCTCTTTTATACAGGAAGGGAAAGCTCATAAGCACATAAGAAATCATGTTCTCTATATAGAAGGAAATGTCTCTCAACATTAAGAGATCATCCTGCCGCAACTCTGTCCAACACTGGCCTTTGCCAAGTAGGATCCAGTTGGACCTCTGTTTCCAGATGTACCCTTTCATAGCTCCATTTTCTGCTATGTATCCCTTGATGTGCCCGCTGGGGCTACTCCCTTGGGGCACAGACAGGATGACAGCAAAGGAAACAGGAGGCAGCAGCTTTTCTCTTGGGACATATTTTTCTGCTTACCTTGGACCTCTAAGGAGCTAGTGTCAGTTGGGGTCTTCCGGACTTGGTCTGCTAGCTGCTGTTTCTTGATTTTCACTTTCTCCTTCTGCATGCAGAAGGGGAAGACAAAATTAATACAACTAGATACTAAAAGAACTAGATAACTAATAGCCACTCAACCCCACTCCACTATGCAAGAATGGCAGGTCATCATTTGCTAACAGCAAACCTGCCTGCCTACAGAAAAGGCAGAAATTCTGCTTTCATGGTTTTTTTAATGGTAAAGCATGGAAGAGCGGGGGAATGAAGGAAGATTAGACCCCCATCCCAATTTACCCATGTAGGAGAACACTGACCTGGCTTGCCATTTCCAGAGACAGCAACCTTCTCACAACATCGTCTACCCTGCAGGAAAGCAGAGAGTCCTTTGATTACTTGTCCCCGAATTGCTTAACATTTGGGGAACAGCTTTGAGAGATTAGAAATCAAGGGAGCCATGTTAGATATTAAGAATTAAATTTAAGTTATAGGAGCACTAATTTAGGAACTCCCCCATCATCTGAGGACCCCAGTCAATAAAATGAGGCTTAAGTGGTTGCATTTTGGGGCCCCCTAAAGGGCAGCCCAATATGGCAGACTTGCTGTTTCCTCCATGATCCCCCTTTTCATGAAACTCACAGTCCTTCCCTGGTCCTTGCAAACCTTACTTGTCTATAACTGGGATGTTGTCATAAGGTTTCTTCAGCATTGTGGGAGGCAGATCATCCAAATGGCTGGGGATTTCTGCAACAACAGAAACACAGCAATAAGAGCACAGCAGCTCCCTTGCTAGTTCACTCTAGTACAGAATACTTTTTTCCAACAGTAGTCAGCCAAGTATTGGTGGAAACACATGAGATGATGTCTAAAAGAGAAGTTCTTGGCACCTCTCAGTAGGTAAAGAGAGGGAAGTACATTGTGGAAGCTCCAGTTGCAAAACATGGTGACCTACAAGCCAGCAGGAAGTTGGTTCACCTGGGCCAACAGAACATGTAACAAGTTGTGTATCTTAACAGGTCCAATCACCCTTTTTTATTTAACAGAACTTGTATGCTGCTTAATTGTAAACAAAACCTCTAAGCAATTTTATTTTCCATTTCAATGGATTAGGAAATGGGGTAAGAGACAGAGGCTCAGACCCATAATATCTAGTACAGTCATGAAACTCCCTCAAAACCTGAATCCCAAACAGTTCAGATGACAGCCTTAGCAGACCAACTGCTTACAACAATGAGCATGTAATACAAACCTTGCTTTTTTCTACGGACAGGCCTGGCATAATCCCTGGCTGTTTGAAGGAGGGGGCTCTTATCTAAAAGGACAGAAAAGCAGCAGGGGTTACACTTGAGCCACATCAATGCAATACAATAACACAACAGCACAGCAGCATTTTGCTCCTTGGAAGTAATTAGGCACATCACTTCTCTCTCTTGGTTTTTGGGGAGATTAAACAGCTCTTCCAGTCTGAGAACAATCTGAGGAGAAGCAATTTTTAGACTCATAAGTAGATGGAACATTTAATATTTGAAGAAAGCATTGTTTTCTGCCCCATGGCGAATAAATGTGGGCAATGCACGAGCAGAGAAAGAGTAAGCTGCTCTGCCTTTCATCCCCAACAAGGCTGCTGCAGTTGATCAGATTGCTAGATGTGACCAAAAGTCCCATTTTGGGCATCGGGCGAGGGAGGATGGCTAACAGCAAAATCCTTTGCATATTCTTTTCTATTCTAAGTTCAGTAGGGTCATGCAGTTTCCAGTTCAAGTAGAGGTTCCACTACAGGGAAAGAGGAAATGGCTTCCAATGCAAGGGACATGTAAACAAGTTCTTTTGACATACAACAGCAACTTCTTAGTCACCATATTCTTTTCACAATCCAAGGCCGTAATCAAGATCATTTAGTGCATTAAGACCAGGAACGGAGGAAACAGCCCACTCTACTGCCTCCTTGGTTGTGAGCTTGTTGTTGCATTTAACAGGTGGGGAGAGAGATGGAGTGAGAGGCCTTGGCACATGGAAGGTGACAAGTGTTGCAAGAACCCGGGACAGAGCCACAGAGACACCAAAGCAGCCCTCACTGCTGGGAAGCTTCATCTCCATCCACCAGATGCCAGTGTGGCACAGTGGTTAGTGTCAGACTAGGACCTGGGAGACCAGTGTTCAAATCCCCACTCAGCCATTAAGCCCACTAGGTGACCTTGGGCCAGTCATTACGTCTACTTCAGAGGGTTGTTATGAGGATAAAATGGAGAGGGGCAGAAGGTGTGTACAGCACCTTTAGCTCCTTGGTAAAAGGTGGAATATAAATGTAATAATAAAATAAATAAATAAGTGGGATGGTGGAAGGTGTCAGCCACACTGCAAGGTGGTCAACTCCACCCCACCCCACCCCGTCCTGCCTTCTGCTCCTATTACACCAACAAAGCACATGCATAGATGTGTGTGTCTATGGGTCTTCAGCGCCACTTCCCCCAGGTGCAGATTGACTCCCAATCATATTCACACTCTTGGACAATGAGGCCACCCGGGTCCCCCTTTAATTCTATTTTGATGAGATGAAATGCATGTGACTTTTGCAAGCAGCTTGGAAGGCACCCTGTGGAAAGGGGCCTTTCTGTCACTTGCAGAGACGGGGACGGTGTGAATCCATTTCCCCCAACCTGGTGCCTTCCCGGTGTTTTGCACTGAAATCCTCATCAACCCCCCAAACAGCGTGGCCGCGTTCCCTTAAGCTCCGCCCGGCTGTGCTGTCTGGGACTGAAGGGGAGCTGCATCCCAAGGTGCCAGGTATGGGGAGGCCCGTATCTAATCCGAAGCAGAGACCGTGTAAACGGGACCAGGTGCGCGCGCGCTCCGAATTACTTAACCCCGGGCTCCTTACGCAGTGATCCCTGACCCGCCGCCGCCGCCGCCACGTTCGAGCCGAGGCAGCTCCATCCGCGCAGCGCGGCAGCCCCCGCCGCCGAGACTCCCCTGAGCAACACCAGCGACATCCTCTCCCGGCTTAGTTCCTGGGCGCCGCCATCTTGGTGCGTCACAGGCCAGGTCCCCGCGGGAGCACCGAGAGCATCGATTGATACCCTGCGCGCCGGAGCCAATGGAAGGTAAAAGAAGATGGTGAGGCCCGCCCCTCAGGTGATGAATGGCAGCCCCGCTCCCAGCCTGCTTTCGTTCTGATGCCGAGCGCGGGCTGCCTGCGAGGTGACTCAGTGGGAGCGACTTCAGTGCTTGGCAGAGCTTGCTCACTTGGGTCACCTAGGCCAGCGTTGCCTGCTCTGGCTGGCAGCAGCTCTCCTTGATCTGGAGGTGCCTGCTGGGCAGGCCCTTGCAGAGCCAGGCAGAGGCCCGGGCCAGGTAGATAATGTGGCCCCCCCTTTTTTTTTTTAACCCTGGGGATCTCCGATAACGTAATTTTTTTATAATGTATTATAATTTTAAATACATTTTACAATAAATATATTATTCATTTTAAAATGTATTATACAATTTTTAATAGTTCCAAAATGTATTTAAAAATCTATTTTTAAGTAGACAACTTTGACTATTATTTATTATCTTCTTATTCTACTCTTAAAAAAGATGCATGCTTGTGAGAAAGCCACTATTGCTCGCAAGCCACTATTTCTTTAAAAAACATGGTTTCCACCAAATTTTATCCTCATTGAGCTATATGTACTCGGGTGTAAGTAATATTTCTGGCCTAGTCAACAAAATTTTAAACAAATGGCCATATCTTCATCAATTTTTCATCATTTTCAAAAAACAAATTAGCGTTAAGAAAGCCTTATCTTATCTTTAAGTTAAAGGTAAAGGGACCCCTGACCATTAGGTCCAGTCGTGGACGACTCTGGGGTTGCGGCGCTCATCTCACTTTATTGGCCGAGGGAGCCGGCGTACAGCTTCCAGGTCATGTGGCCAGCATGACTAAGCCGCTTCTGGCGAATTAGAGCAGCGCACGGAAACGCCGTTTACCTTCCTGCTGGAGGTAAACCTATTTATCTACTTGCACTTTGACGTGCTTTCGAACTGCTAGGTTGGCAGGAGCAGGGACTGAGCAACAGGAGCTCACCCTGTTGCTGGGATTCGAACCTCCAACCTTCTGATCGGGAAGCCCTAGGCTCTGTAGTTTAACCCACAGCGCCACCCGCGTCCCCATCTTTAAGTTACGCGTGGTTTAAATTTTTGGCAAACAAGATTTCAAACAAAAACTCACCAACTTTTAACAGCATGAAAAACATGGCCCACCACAAACACTTGACTTGACTAAGACCTTACTTGCTTACCGAGGGTGTATTCACAACCCCTCATCTCTCCAACACAACCAGGTGAGCGATTGTGAATATGATGACTGAGGCCCCCTTTGGAATTGGAGGCCCGGGCCAAGTGGCCCATATGCCCCACCCTCTGTCTGGGGCTGCTGCTGGGGACTTTCTGGCGCTTTCTACCTGGCGCTGGGACTTTCTGTATGATGCAAAAAGGGCTCCACCACCACCTCCTCCTTTGGCGATCACTCGTAGTCGAGTAAGATTGTCTTCCATGAACACGGTCTTAACAGGGAGTCTGTAAGTGACCATGGAGGCCAGTTCTGGATCCACACGTCCTTCCACAGTGAGGTCATAGGTTTCTGGTGAACATCCTTTGGTTCCTCCATGATAATATGACAGCAACAACTGCAGATAACAATGGCTCCCAAAGTGAACCATTCACAGTGGGATCAAGTGTTAAACAGGGTTGTGTTATTGCCCCAACTCTATTTATTATTTTCATTGCCATGATCCTACACTTTGTCGAAGGGAAACTCCCCACCAGAGTATAAATCATTTATCGGACAGATGGAAAGATCTTTAATCTGAGTAGGCTGAAAGCCAGGATCAAAACTGGGGGGGGGGGGCAACAGGGCCAGTGCTAGGTTTTTTTGCGGCCTAGGCGAGATCACTTTCTGGCACCCCTCCCCCCCATTTCCCAGAGTTGTCGACCTTTTTTTAAGGGAGCTGACACCATGCTTATACATTATCTCTAACAAGCCCTTAGAACAAAATGAAATGAAAAGGCAGAAGAAAATCTAATGAAGTCCTCAATTCCAAAGCAAGACTCATTCAAGACTCAACAGTTCTTCTAATTCATCCTCATGATTCAAATCACCACATATCAAAAAGTTAAAGCAATCACCAGTTTGTTGTTCTTTAAATAAATTAATAAAGACACAGACAATGAAGTTCCCGGCCAAGGGTTGAGAGAGAGAGATAAGGAAGGAAGGAAGGAAAAAGAGAAAGAAAGAAAGAAAGAGTGAGAGAGAGATGGAAGGAAGGAAGGAAAGAAAGAAGGGGTGAGAGAGAGAGAAGGAAGGAGGAAGGAAAGAAAGAAAGAAAGAAAGAAAGAAAGGGTGAGAGAGAGAATGAAGGAAGGAAGGAAGGAAGGAAGGAAGGAAGGGATGAGAGAGAGAGAAGCCAAAACCTAAGAAAGAAACTAACACACAATGTTGGAAGGGAGGGGGGGCAGTGATGAGGAATGGGCATGGGGAGGTGGGGGGAATTTATCCACAGGCTGCACCCTGGCTCCCGGGGGGACGGGACCTTCAATCCTAGAGCGATCTGAAGATGGAGAGGGAAATGGGGTTTGGGGCAATCATTGCAACGTTGCATTAAGAAAAAAATATATAATCTATTTACAGGGAGAATAGTGAAAGGAAGCCACTGAGGGAGAGGGATGGGGAAGAAGAGATGTATTTACAGCAGGAGAGGGAAAGGGCATGGAATAAAACCTTGTCTTCTCCTTCCCTCCCCTCCCACCCGCTTTGAGAGAACATCCCCCCTCATCCACCCACATCATTGATTTGCAGTGCTGGGGAGCAGACGCAGCTGAAACAAAAGCCTTCCTTTTCCTTCTCTCTCTCGAGGAGAGAGAGAGAAGGAAAAGGAAGGCTTTTGGGATCGGCGCGCAGTGCTGGGTGGTGGTGGAGGAACTAGCGGGGCTGCTGCTAGTTCCTCCACCAAACCCCACGAAGCCTGCAGCATGCACCCCTTGGAGTTGCTCGACGGCTCCATGGCAGCGCGGCGCCCCTCGTCGGAAAGGGGAGACGTCGGTTTCGCTTCCCGCCGCGGCTCTTCCCCTTCTCTTCGCTACAGCCTCCTGCCAAGCGCGGGCTCCGCAAGGCAAGGGAGGGCGGGGAAGGCGGCCCACGGGGTGTGGCGGCGGCGGGCTGGGTAGAGCGTCTTGGCCAGTAATCACCGCTGCCTCTTTAAGGGCAGCCGGAGGAAGAGGGCCGGCCGGGGCGCTTTCGAATAAGGAATCGAGGCGGGCAGGGGCGGCGCAGCAGAGCCGGGCTGGGCGGCACTGCCATGCCTCGCGCGGCAGCAGCGACCATCCCCACAAGCCCACTTCCCAAAAGATGTCAAAAGCAGGGAACGGCGTGCAGCGCGGGGTGGTGGTGGTGGCAGCTAGGGGTGGGGGGCACCTGCCCCCCTCTGCCCCCCCGGGTACGCCCATGCTGAAAGCAAAGAGTAAGGTTGCTATAACTTCCATCATAGAGCTTCAGTATGCTCCACCACCACCAAGCTGTGGGTCCTCCCTAGCAGCTGGGAGCTGCCAGTCAGCTCAGGATTCTCTACAGACATCAACCTCCCGCAAATTGGTGCCTGTCAGATGTTTTGGACTACAACTCCCATCAGCCTGAGACAGCTACACCAAAAACATTTGCAGATTGGTGTACTTGACTGGGATTGTGTCCATCAACCATTATTTTGTAGCAGATGTGACATATGCATTGCTTTTCAAATCCAAAATGATTTTAACCGGAGATGGTGTAGGCTGAACAAGGAATCTTAGGTGCCCCCAAGAGGTGCTGCACCAGCAGAGCTAAGGGTCTCCCTTTAATTGTGGGAATCATATTTTTGTGACCTGTTCAGTGGCTGGTTGGTGAGGGACCCTTGACTTACCTTTAAAGGAACTCTGGGCTTGTTTCCACACTAAAATCCTTTAGCACTGCCAATATACATATTTACAGGTAGTGAAAGGGGAATTAAAACAGAGGTGTCGTGCAGTCTTGGTGCAGTAATGCCCTTCCCTGTATGCAAGCTCTATTTATAACGAGCTAGTTCAATACTAATGTTCAATAAAGCTCCAATGTCTTTTAAACGCCTTTTAAAATTTAAGTGTCTGGCCAAGCTTTCCTGGTTTTTGACTTACATTTTTTGTATTTGTTTTGTGCTGTTGTGTTTTCAACCACTTTTTAAAGTAATTTTTTTAATACTAATATTTTTTGTAATCCTTGCTTGGTTGGAGAAGGATAGCTGTTTTTCAAATTGCCTATTGTTTCAGGAAGTACAAAAATGGCAGTGTCACCTTTAAATGCAAACCAAATTTCTCCCTCATCCCTTCTGGAGGACTGCAGCTGCCTTAAAGGTTTGCATGTGATCTGAGCAAGCGGGTTTATGCTCCCTGGCCAGCACCTGTGACCTTGTAAAGTGCCCTGAACATAGCTGTCAACCCTCCCTTTTTTGCGGGAAACTCCCTTATTCCAATGCCGTTTCCCGCTGCTATCCCGGATTGTTGATATCCCTTAAATTTCCCGGATTTCAAAGGAAGCAGCTCCTCTCCCTCCCTGCCAGCCAGGGAGGCTCCTCAGCTGCGTTGCTCGGCTGCCAATAAGGAGTCTGAGACCGACTGGGGGCGGAGCTTGCATGCCTTGTGCAGCCAGACCCTCACGCCCAACCAGACAGACAGCCTGCCTGCCGTCTACGCGCTCGCTCTTTCGCTCTCCCGTTCGTGCGTAGCCTCTGGAGTGCAGGGTGGCGAGGCTACTTGGTGCCATTGCACTGCCCTCATGGCATCCCTTATTTTCAAATCCGAAAGTTTGGGAAAAATCCCTTATTTTCAAATCCGAAAGTTGACAGCTATGGCCCTGAACTGGAGCACACTTTGATTCCACTCTTCTTCTTTGGGGCCCTGAAAAATGCAACTGCCCCAAGCAACTGCTTGGGTTGGTTTGCAGTTGCACTGGCAGAATCTGAAGGAAAAAGCTAGAAAATAATAGATGTAGCTCTCCCCGCTCCCTACTCCCTGGTGCACCATCACAGATTGCAACAGAACTATGAGACCTGCATCTTCCAAAGTTCCTAGAAAGGTCTTTAGGGATCACATGCTCACTTTCCACCCAACAAAGATGGGGTAGGAGCTGCAGCAAATTCTTGTCTGCAATCCCTGCATATGACATGAGGGGTGTTGCGGGAGGGGGAGAGTGCAAGAATCACAACGAGGACAAACACAAGGAGAATTGTGGAGCACTTTTAATTTGCAATGTTCCATATCCATGATAAATAAACAGCAGCAGTGGGTATAAACACGTTGAAGAAAACTGGCGTTCCCAACCCTCCTCCTGGGAACATTGATCCCCTTTGACTTCCTGCTCAGGCTGTGCTAAACAGGGAAAAACCCGTTTCCCCATCTCGATTCTCCAAGCTGCTCCTTGGTTTCCCCTCTAAACCCTTTCAGGCAAAAAAATCGACATTTTGTGGGCACCCTTGTTTCCTGCTACAGAAGGAGAAACACAACATTTCCTTTGCACAACCCGACTTTATGCTAGCATGTACCCTGGCCTGACCTTTTGCATTTTTGTGATGACTGCGATGGCTTTTAGTAAACAAATAGGACTGATGAAATGAGAAAGGAGCAACTTCACAACGATCGTGAGTTTCTTGGGCTGCTCTTTTTCTCATGCCTCTTCCTTTCCTTCCTTCCCACCTTGGGAGGTTCTGAATTGTGGCTCTCACCCAGCTGGCACTGTGCTTTCTGAAGCTTCTCCATGACTGCTCCTTCTTTCCCCAAGACCTTTGCACAGCAGAGGCAGATGTTCCCAGAAATGGGGCCAGCCCAGGGAGTTTGCCTTTAGGTATGGGGCTGCCCCTGTTTTTCTGAGCTGCGGAGACCATGCCACATGGGGAAGAGAGGGGAGTCTCCATTTGCAGGTGCTTGGTAGACGAGATGGGAGGTGGGTCGTCCATGCAGGTCCAGGGCCACAGCAGCAGGGGGCGGCACGAGGTCATCAGCAGGAGTTGAATAGGGGGCCTGCTCCAGAATAGTTATGGAAAGGGGAAGGAACCCAAGGTTCTGTCTCTTCTTGGTTTGAAATGGAGGAAGCTGCCTTATACTGACCTTCTGCATGCAAAGCAGATGTTCTTCCACTGAGATACACCCCTTCCCCTAAAGGGGAGCAAAAGGCATCACTCAGGGAACACCACCCCAACATCCGCTCCACTTTCTTAGTCTCTCTAGAGGGTGACACAACATCTAGGTGGCTGGATGTTTGGCTGGAATAATTCAGTGCTTCCTCCAGTGAAGGAGGAGGAGAAGAAGAATGCAAGAAGCCACAAGCAGCTCCAGTTTGATGCTCCCCCTGTCAACCAGGTTCTACAGTTTTCGGAAGTTGCTCAGGTCTTCATCCCCATCGATTTTGAGGCCCTGGAGCAACGGGAAATCTAACAGGGCCCTGTCCAGGAAAACGGCATCCTCCTGACAACTGTAGTCAAGCTCTCTGTTTGGATAGTCGCTGTGAAACCACAGGTTCTCGTAGGGCTTTGGGCTGGGCGTCCTGTCGCTTAGGAGGGGCTGCGTGGAGTTGGAGCGCATGTAGAAACTGGGTGAGGCCTTCTGTTGGCTGCAGTAGCTGTCCACAAACACCTTTGCATACTGGACAGACTCTGGGCTGTTTACATAAGAGGCTGGCGCTGGGTCACTGGCTGGCAGAATGGTCTCAGCTTTGCCCACATAAGATTCCAAGGAGGCTGTCATTGGCCCATCCTCCAGGGCCTTAGCGGGCTCCCCCTTCCCGCAGGAAAAGCATTTCTTCTCATCTGCTTCAATCACCAAGATGGCCGAAACAACAACAGGGCTGAGCTCGCACGACTTTGGAGCCTGGAGGATCTCCTGGGAAAGAAGGCAGTAGGTCAAGTTAACAGCTAATGGCCACAGTACAGGTCACTCCCCTGTTGGGTGAGAGGAAAAGCCCAACATCCCTTGAGGTGGAATAACCATCCCCGGTGAGGCCTCAGCATCAGATGGTCTCTGAACATGGAGGCTTTGCAGTGTTGGTCCTCATAGCTAGAAAACTCCAATAATCTTGAATTTATCCATGTATTCATCTGGGCCAGTTGTCTCCAACCTGGTGCCCTCTGGACACTTTGGACCTCCACTCCCATCAGCATAGCCTTATGGTGCTGGTGCCAGTGCTGGCTGCAGCTGATGAAAGTGGTGGTCCAATTCGGCTTGAAGACAGGAGGGTGGCAAAGGCTGACCTGAGCCAACAAAGCACAGCTGAGGCCCATGTCCTTAAATGTCCCTGGCCTGTGGCTGCTGACCTTTGGGGTCAATATGTGCTGATATCTAGCTGTGGCTGCTACGCAATGTGGTGTTCGTGATGTGCAGAACTCAGGGTGGGTCAGGGCAGAGTGGCTGCCCATGTTCCCAGCCGGGCCACCTGCCCATGACTTACACTGCAGGTGAGACGTGTGTAAAATGTGGGTCAGTATTCCAAAAGGGCTGTGCAGGTAGGGGAGGAATAGGACGGGCAGAAGACCAAGCAAAAGAGACTCTACCCCCACACTGCATTTACCTCTTGCAGAATGGCTGGTGCCCATCTGCCGAGGCTGCTGTTGGCTGGGTCAGGGACGCTGGGCCAGAACTGGGTTTTCATCCTGTGGGTCACATGAGAGAGAGAGAGATCTGGTGAGACTCGAGGAGCAACATCCCAGGAGGCAAGTGTTTAGGCTGGCTGGACATCCCACGAAAGGCAGGATGTTGTTGCTTTCGCTGTGTCAGCCTGATTCCCATTCAACCACTAAGGGCCCAGCTTAATGTGGACTGTGAACCTCTTGCTCCTCCTTTAATTCCCCATTTTCCCACCCCCTCCAACTACTGTCCCACACTTTCCCCTCCCTAAATCCTGATATTCACTATGCTTTGAAATCCAAATCGGAGAGCAACATCAATTGCATAGGAAATCTCCATCCTTTGAAATCCACACTTATCTGAATTTTGTGATGTAGTTATCCACTCAAACAATGTTCACAAAAGTGTGTAAAAAGCTCACACAAAAATGAATATATTAGTGAAATTAAAATACACAAGTGCATTATATTCTTGCACAAATGTGTACGTCAGTCAAAAGAGTATATAAAATATGTTAAGAGAAATTCATATTAAAATGCTGATGAATTTTAATGAGGATTTTTTAAAATAGCAAATTGCTGCAAAATGTGGATAACTGAATTTAAGATTGGGGAAATGAGAAACCTAAATAACTGACTAATCCTTCCTTCCCTACTCTGAGTCCCGACTCATTCTTTCTCCTTGTCCTTTGCTTTCGTGCTCATTCCCCGCTTCTTCCCTACTTACATGCCAAGCCCTGGTCTCTTCCTTTCCTCCTCCTGCAAATACCTCACTTCCTATCTGAGGCCCTCTGGGCAACAACTGTGTTTCCTCATCTGCTCTCAGAGATGACAAGCAGGATGAGTTCTGCAGCTCCTCCCCACACTCACCTCTTGCTCTTCTGGAAACAGATGATCAGGACAATAATCGCCAGCAAGAGGAGCCCAATCAGCATGTAGACAAAGGGGAGGTCCATGTCATCTGGAAGAGGGAGAGCACAGAGGAGTTAGCCCAGGTGATAGTGGTGGCATGTCAAGAGGACCTTCCGCATTTGGGGCTGGAGGAGAGAGAGGAGGATGGGATGCACATGGACTTGTTCAGCCTTGCATAGTTATCATTTGCTGGCTGCAGCCTCAAGCGGGGATGCCTTGTTGATGTGAGCCACAATGCATATCAGGAATGTGCCCCCCCCGAGTGCAGCAGAACAGTCAGCCTCAGAAATTGAGCTAAGTGAGCAGAGGGCCGACTCTGCAGATGAGAGTCTAGAAAGGGCAGTCCGCCCCCACTCCTTCCCAGGGAAGACGCTGTTAGCTCCCAAGGAGAGGAAGAGTTGGAAGGTGGCTAGAGCATTGCCAGGCAACCAGCAGATAAGCCAGAGTCTGAGGCTGTGTCTTCTGGGGGTGGGGAGGAGACAGACCAGCCATTCAGTCCCCGTACTAGGAGACTGGAGAAGCTCAGAGAACAATGGAAGGGAAGGAGAAGAAATGTTTTATCCTCTCAACAACCCTGTGAGGAAGGTTTGGGTGAGAGATTGGCAGAATACAAGTAAGCTTCCCCCAGCATGAGCTGGCCTATAGCTTCATAGCCAAGTGGGACGAGAACCCTGGTCTCCCAGGTCCTAACCTGACACTCTAACCACGACACCACATTGTCTGCCTTTTAAAAAATGACTTTTTTTGGTGTAGGTTGGAGATAATATCCACTCTAAGCTGCTGCCTTGACCAGCACACAAATGTTCAAAATGAGGCAGCAAACGCCCTGAATAGCAGCAGAATGTGCGACAGTGTGCTCACCATCCTGGGAGCTGATACAGAACAAAATATGTCTGCCCCTAAGCCTTTGTTATACTACCTACCAAAAAAAAAGTGTAAAATGATAGAACCAAAGAATTGTAGAGAAGGTTCCCAAATGTCATCTAGCCCAACCCTTTGCAATTTAGGAATCACAGCTAAATGGAAAGAAAGATGGCTGTCCCTTCACAGGCCATCATTTCCAGAGGTATTTGCTGCCCCACTCTGAGCATGTGTGCAGTGATGGTGGCAGAAGTGGCCTCCTTGTTGCATGGAGAGGCCATTATCTGTAGAAAAGACAGATCTTTTTTTTTTAAAGGACAGTGCAGAAAACTGCAAGTTTTTAAAGAAACCCTTACTTTGCCCCATCTACCTAGACATCTGCTTCCACCTCCCAAACTTTTTGAGGTGTTTGCTCACCCCAAATGCAGCTGAAAACATAATTTAACAAGAGCCACTGGATCAGGCCCATGGTCCCTCTAGTCCAGCATCCTGTTCTCACAGAGGCTACCCAGATCCCCTAATGGGGAACCCGCAAGCAGGACCTGAGCACAAGAGCCCTCTCCCCTCCTGGGGTTTCCAGCAACTGGTATTCAGAATCATTGCTACTCCCAAGTGTGGAGGCAGAGCATGGGGACCGCCCACCACCCCCATGAACCCAGCCCCACCCTCCGTCCTATGGTTCTCCTTACCAATCGCCTTGGTATAGAACGTGAGGATGGTGCCGTTGGTGCTCCCACCCACTGTTGAGGCCATGATGTGCACCCTGTACATTCTGGAAGGCCAGAGGCCCACGATGGTGAAGGTGTCGACCGAAGAGTTCACGACAGCACCTAGGCAAAAGGCAGCCATGTTTAGCCACCCCAGGGTGAAAGTGTAGCTGAGGCAGGGGGCTCTGAGGCCAGAGGGTGGGGGGATATGAAATGACACAACTGGGAGGGGCTGAATGTATGGGTGTGACTCACTGTTCAGGTCCTCATTGGTGCCGTTCCAGAAAATGGTGTAGTTGGTGATGAAGCCATGCCGCTTTTCAACCGGGATGGGTTCCCAGTGAAGCTGAGCTGTGGACTTACTGATACTCCCCGGGTGGAGTTTGGGGGTGTCAGATGGAGCTGCAGAGGGGGGAAAAGAGGGTTATTACTATTGCCACCAGCGGACCAGGGTCACCAGAAGGCTGCAGGGGGACTGATGGGTTTTATTAGGGCAGATCCACAGCATAGTTTTGAAGCACATGGCTTTCCCCAAAGAATCCTGGGAATGGTAGTTTGAGTCCCAGCTCTGTGAGGGAGGGGAAGACTACAGTTCCCAGGATTTTTTTGGGGGAGAAGTTAGGCACTTTAAAGGCACATTGGGTGTGCTTTAATCACATGGTGTGAATCCACCCTGAGAAAGGCAATCTGGACCAAGGCTTGCTAGGAGTCATCCCTGGAAGCTGCTCTTAGCTCTACATCTCAGAAAGATAGTGCCTGAACATGTGCAGGGTATCTTTCCAGCACCACTGTACATCCACAGTTTTTGGTTCCATAAGCTCACCATAAGCTCACCCCCAGTGTCCCCCACCCTACCCTATAAAAAATATTATTCAGAATAGCAATTTGCACAACCCATGATGGAAGATAATGACACAATAAAATTCAAAATAGTAACAATCAATTGCACATTTATTCACAATCCTGTTAAAACCATTTAGTTTAATTTATTCAACAAAACTGATGAAGCTGATCCAATGATGCCCCTAACCCAGGCATCCCCAAACTCGGCCCTCCAGATGTTTTGGGACTACAACTCCCATCATCCCTAACTAACAGGGCCAGTGGTCAGGGAATATGGGAATTGTAGTCCCAAAACATCTGGAGGGCTGAGTTTGGGGATGCCTACCCTAACCCCATCAGAAAAAGTGGCATCCAAAAAGGTTTAGGGTTAACTCAAATAATAGCATGGGGATTTATAATTTTGGAAATTAAGTTGTGGGGTGTGAATATCTGGGGGGGATCCTCCAAATCTAAGGGGACCCTCCAGAGATGTCTTTGCTCTGATGCATTTGTGTGTTCTCATGATGGTATCAGGGCAGTTATAAGTGATTCCAATACTTTTTGGGGCAGACTTACTGCTTCGTTTCTAATCAGTGCATATCAGGGGGTGGGGCTTATCTGGCTTTTGTTGCACAATAGCACAAGAGTTCCCCTCTGCCTCCAGACGGCAATAATATGGTAACACTGGTGAAGCTCTGCAGCACAACTAATAAAGCAGAATGGTGTGTGGATAGTCCAGCATAAATCCACCACTAACGCACTATTATTGTATCAATTACATGCTGCAGAAAAGAACCTCCCCCCTGCAATTACCCACATCAGTCTGGATGGTTCCCAAGATGCCCAACGAAGACAGTTTTGTTGGAAGGAAGATAGTTTTGTGCGTCTAAATAAGGCTGCGCATCCCCAGATGATGGCAGCTGAGCAGAAGCAGGGGGAGGCCATACCTTTCTGTCTGGTGTAAACTTCCAAACACTGGGGCATCCCCACTCTGTCCCTGTAGAGTGGGTAGATGGAGATGTTGTAGCGTTGAAAAGGTTCCACATTTTCTGAAAGAGAGAAGGGGAAGGTTGTCCGTGGATGTGAGAACGGGAGCCAGAACATCAGAAGGCGAGCTTATGACTGGGTTTGAAGAACAATATAGGATGGTATGTACCCATTTCACAGAAAAGAGTGTGGAGGGACTCTCAGCTGTCCTACCCCACTAACGGGCATCCCTCCTTTGTCTCCCAAGCGGCTCTTTCAATGGATGAAAGGGCTCCAGCCCTCTCCCTCCCTCTCACCTTGGATCAGAGCATGTGTGACGGTGCCACTCTGCACTTTGGTCCATCCCATGTTGCTGTGACCATGGTTGCCATCAGATGAGTCTTCCGCCGAGGTCATGCTGTGCCACTCGATGATGTAGCCCCTGGCTGGTGTCCCTGGGGGATCCCAGTGCACCCAGATACTAGTCTCGTTGTGAGGGGAGGCCTGGAACTTGGGCACGGGTTGACCTATGGACAGCATCAGAAGATCCAGGGGAGATGGTTAGAATTATAGGCGACAGAGCATAGGAAGGCAAACTAGTGATGGGGTGGGTGGGGGGAATAATAAAATCAGAGTGTTGAAAATGACCCCAAGGGTCATTAGTCCAACCTCACAGCTAAAGAACCCCTGACTGATGGTCATCCAACCTCTGCTTAAAGCCTCCAGTGGAGGAGACTCCCTCGGAAGGTGGTGGACTCTCCTCCACTGGAAGAATTTTAGCAGAGCTTGGACGTCAGGGATTCTTCAGCTGTGATTCCTGAAATGGCAGGGGGTCGGACTAGATGACTATCAGATCCCATTCGACTCAACAATTCTACGATTATGTGATTCTAACTCTTGAGGTAGTTTGTTCCACTTTCAAACGGCTCTCACGGTCAGAAAGGCGGCGGACTGTCCTTTGTTGGAGGTTTTAAGCAGAGGTTGGACGGCTATCTGTCAGTTGTGACTCCTGCGTTGCAGAAGGTTAGACTAAATGACCCTTTGGCTCCCTTCCAACTCTACAATTCTATGATTCTATAAGATCTCCACACAGTACATATGTGTACTTGGAGATGGCAATTGACCTCTTTATCATTGCTGTGCCTTAGTCATGGAAGCTTTTTTTTTAAATTTAAAAAATCCAAAGCACAACCCCCTTTTGCCCATTTCTCCCATCTTGTACCTATCTTTGGAAAATCTTTGGATATGTACAGAAATACCTGTGTGTGTTCTCCAAAGAGAAGATAGTGAATGGAGAGAGAGAGAGAGGAGTAATTGAAGTGAGGGGCTTGCGCACCCGCCCTGATACCCTCGGTCAAGTTGCATCCACTAGTGTGGATGGCAAGCAGTGGAACAGCGATGAATATCCAGGATGAAAAAAAAAACCCAGAAACCTGTGGCACACAGAAAAACCAAGCCCCAAGACTTGTGGAGAGGGAAACCCAAAAATCCTGCAGCTGGCAGTGAATACGCTCATATTCTTGAGAAAGTGAATACATTGCAAGAGGTGTGTAAAAGTGACTCTTTTCAGGAGAGCTGTCCCCAGATTGAGGAGGCTCCTACCTTTCTTCTCAGACAAGTAGACTTCAGTGGGCTGAGATGAGCCTCTGGCATTGTAGGCCGTGAGATAAATCTTCTGGGTTCCAAGTGGAAGTGAGAAAGTGCAGCACGTCTCAGAGGTGTTGCACAGTGGAGGTGGCTCCCCGCTGTGCCGCCGGGTGCTGAGGGTGGCCATGTAACCCAAGATTTTTCCATGGGCCTCATTGGGTTTCATTGGCTGCACAATAAGAACAGAAGAACATAAGAAGAGGTGGATCAGGCCCATGGCCCATCTAGTCCAGAATCTTTTTCTCACAGTGGCCAGCCAGATGCCCCAATGGGAAACCCACAAGCAGAGTCATCATGGCTAATAGCCATTGACAGCCCTCTCCTCCATGAATTAGTCGAATCCTCTTTTAAAGCCATTAAATTTGGTGGCCATCACTGCATCCTGTGGCAGCAAGCTGCATAGTTTAACTATGTTTAGCTGTGTGACGAAGTCCTTTCATTTATCTGACCTGAATCTCCCAACATTTCTTGATAAAGACAGCCTCTTGTTGCCCAGTTTACTGTAAGGGGTTGCTTGCTTAATGAATGAATCAAAAGTGCACATTATATCCAACATGGGTGGGAGCAGAAGACCCTGGATTAGCCTCTTGCACCTTATTATGATGCCTCCTAAGATTGCAAGACACAAATCCCATGAGGGCTTCTTGCCTTGCACAAGCTGGTGCCCTCCAGATGTTTTGGAATGGTCAGATTGGAGCTGATGCGAGTTGTAATCCAAAACATCTGGAAGGCACCAGGGTTGCGGGAGGTTGGTTGGCCTTGAGTTCTGCAATGTAGTCCCCTGCCCCTCACCTTCCACAACAGCTGCACTTCAGTTCTTGCCTCTGCCTCTCTGGCCTTCACTTTCCACCAGGCATCAAGCTCTCCTGAAGGCGCTGGAAGAGAAAAAGAGGCTTTGGGTCCATCTACACTGGAGTTTAATGTGAATTTGAAGTTGCTTGTGTCTCTGTTGTTTTTGTTGTGGTAGGGTCCACACCGTATCCTCATTAAAGTGGCAGCCCACACTCCCACCACCTCTAAATTTGGATTTTCCCATCCATGGGAAGAAAATTCAGTATAGGCCCAGGCTGTCTAAAGCAGTGTTTCCCAACCTTGGGTCTCCAGCTGTTTTTGGACTACAATTCCCATCATCCCTGACCACTGGTCTTGCTAGCTAGGGATGATGGGAGTTGTAGTCCAAAAACAGCTGGAGACCCAAGGTTGGGAAACACTGGTCTAAAGGACCATATTCTCCCGTACAAACCTTCCCTGGGTTCTGAGATCTTTGGGGGAGACCTTTCTCTTAGTCCCAACACCATCATAGGCACACTTGGTGGGGACGTGGGAGAGGGGCTTCTTGGTGCCTGCTCCCGGACTCTCAAACTCCTTCCCTAGAGACGCTAGACTGGCTCCTTCCTTATAGTCCTTCTACCGGCAGCTGAAGACCTTTTTATTCCAATAATAGGCCTTTGGGAACTGACTATTTTTCAATAGCTTTTAATACTGCTGTGCTGTTTTATTATCTGTATTTTAACAGAACTGGTTTTTTATATTGTATTAATTCTATTAATTATTGTTATTATTAATAATAATATCCTACCCTTTTGTCAGATCAGTACTTAAGACACAAATTAAAACAACACAGATAAAATACGGAAGTCTAAAAACATATGGAAGATAATTGTTCAAAAGTAATTAAACTCTTATCTTTTGTATGTTTTTAGCCTTCTGTATTTTATCTGTGTTGTTTTAATTTGTGCCATGAGTACTGATCTGAAAAAAAATGGCAGGATATTATTATTAATAATAACAATAATATACAAAATTGCAAGTTACCTGACTGGGGGTACATTGAACTGCCTTGTGTGGGTGGCTGGTTTTTTTTTATACGTGTGGTGGAAAGTGATCCTTTCCTGGGTGCTGCCTCTCATGAGACCCCTGACTTCCATTTTGTTTCTGTCAGCCCCCCAAAAAGAAGGTAGCCTGTTGTTTTTCAATGGTTGTTGCTGGAGGCACCTTGGCGGTCCTTTTATTTTTGAAACTGCTCTTGCACAGAACAGCTGTACAAAAGCGTGGGCAGATAAACTCTTTCCCTCCTCATCCTGCATGCTCAAAACAAAATTAAAAAAAAAAAATTCCTTCCAGTAGCACCTTAGAGACCAACTAAGTTTGTTCTTGATATGAGCTTTCGTGTGCATTCAGATTTGAGGCTGGATCGGTTCTGAGGCTGCCTCCCAGTGACTCCTCCTGGCTCACTCAAAACCCTTCAACAGCACAGGGAACGGAGAAACCGCTGGTTTCTTATTTGGATGAGCTTCCCAGTTGAGAGCCTAGGAGGGGCTCTGGAGTAGCCCCCTGCCCTGCTTCCCCCTTGACAACAGGGCCACAGGATTTCGGAAGAAACGGCCCCTCCGTTCCACCCACCTTTCTCATGGGTGGTGAAGTTCATCATTGGACTCCAGTCACTCCAGTAGCCGGCTCCACCAAATCTCTGGCAGCGCATCTGGAAGTGGTAGAGGGTCCCAAAGAGGAAGCCGCAGCGCCGCACATGCGACACTTCCTGCCTTTCCCAGGTGGGGTTGGTGATATTGTGGACCTGGGGGGCAAAAAGCGAGAATGAGAATGAGCTGTGATTCCTGTATTGCAGGGGCTTGGACTGGGTGATACTTTGGGCCCCTTCCACTTCTACAATTCTACAAAAATAACAGCCAATCGTCCAAGGCTGCTGTGCCATTGGCCCCTTGGGTGCAGGGAGGGAAGGATCTGCCAGGTTCGCTTCTCTCCCTTTCTCATTTTCCCAATCTGAATGCAGCTCTCCAGCAATCTGTGCCTTAAAAAAAAACCCTTTTTGGAAATCCTTAAGTGCAAATTTATCCTACTAAACACACCTTCTGTCTGCAGTTTTGAGTAACGTACACACTTTGTAAGCACTTTCCCCTAAAATAAAGCATTTTTCTTTGTTGTTTTCACTAATATATTCTTTGTAATTAACACTTTCCCCTAATAAATGCATTTTGGTAAACAATGGTCGGTCGGAGAACTGCGTCACAAAATCCAGATATGTGCAAATTTCAAAGTTCTCATATTGCTTCAGAAAGTGCTAAATTAATAGATTTAGCTTTCAAAGTGAATGGAATAGAATTTCTCCTTTACCCCTGTGTTCAGAGCCCAGCCTTCACCAACTCTGTGCCCTTGGCCAGCACAGCCATGCTGGCTGGGCTGATGAGAATTATAGTCCATAATGGCTCCACTGGCTTGGGCTGGTGATGGTTGCAGTCCAAAATGGCTGCCTTGGCTAGTGTTGATGAGAGTTGTAGTCTGAAACATCTGATTGGCAAAGGCTGTCTCAGACATCACTGATTAAGGTATGGAAAGAGATCACCAGCAAAGAGGAGTGACTTGCACCCTTGATGCTCCAGTAACAGGGGAACTGGACCACTGCAAGCCCTAAACCAGGCTGTGCTTGGCAGGATGACCAATCGTAGCTAATTGTGGGTGAGCTGACCTGGAGGAAAAATAGCTCAGTTGCACATTTGCTTATTTGAACAGCAGGGCTACCACTGGAGCAAAAGAAAAAGCAGCAATATAAGCTGGCAGGGCCAACACGAAGCTGATGAGCCCCTGGCTTGCTGGTTGCCAGGAAACAGCCTGGGAAAGAAGTGTGAAGATAAGGGACCAGGTGCTGTGTGTGTGTGTGTTTTAGGGATGATGGATGTGACACAGGATAGGAGCGAAGGAGAACAGGTATTCTTCCATCTTGTCATTATTCTGGTCTCAAGCATATCAAGAAATACCTAAAATTATTAAATCATCTGTTCAGGCCTCCCCACAACTATCATTACTGAATATGTGGATGGACAACATGAAAACTTGCTGCTCAAAGACCTTTTGACATGGATGCTACTGGCAGCTAGGATCCAAGCGCCCAGCAATGGAAAACCCTGAGAAATCTACTTTTGTCTTTTTGGTATAAGAACTTATGGACTTTATATATTTGTGTGTGGGGGGGTTGAGGGGGGGAGGGATGCACATAAGCTGCATGCTTCCAGGGGTCTGGAGGATTCAGAACACTTCTGTGTCACCTGGTGGGACTTTATTTCCTATGCTTCTTAGAAGCTCAGCATCCACCATCCACGGCAACTTGGGAAATATGCCTTGATTTATATTGATGCGCCAGCATTTCTTCCTCTGATTATTTATGGTTTGTTTGCTTTGCATACAGTATGAAGTAATACCCTGTTATTGTGCTTTCGGGTTGGTAAATATGGGAATAAATGAGTAAATAAAACAGTCATCAAGGGGTTAACAGCAAAGCCAAGCACGTCCTGGGGGTTGGGGATACACTGTCTCTTGCATCAAAAAGCTGCCCTTGAATGATAGCTAGGAAATCCCTTCAGCCTAGGAACCCCCTTCAGCAATGGAGCTGGGTGTGTGTGCAGCAGGGGGAGGCCTGCTTCGATATCCAGGCTTTCTGTTCGGAAGAGATACTTGAAGTGTAGGTGGGTTCCCACGAGGCAAGACACAGCAGTAACAGCAAGAACCTTTACTGAACTACATAAATGGGAAACAGGGGCAAAGCAACTGCTTATATACATTCCTGAAAGCCTGGGCCACTCCCACTCCCAACGTGATTGGCTGTCCAAACTTCCAAGCTGTGAATCATGACTCAAAGGCCAATGGCAGAGGCCCAAATCCTGAAATGGTCTGTGATTGGACATCGTGTATCGAATCAGAACACAGCGGCTCGGAATCCTTAGTCCAGACTCAAGTTCGGGCAAACACAGACCACAGAATGCATACGTAACAATACTCACCAGCTTCCACTCCTGGTCGCCCTCTGCCTGGTAGCTCAGGTCACATAACAGGTGCATGTGCTCGCTGTCTCTCCCTGGTTCCCACATGACAGATATGCAGTCAGTCTCCTCGGGGATGGACTGCATGGTGTGGAGGGTTGGAGGGTCCAGCTTGGCTGAAATGAGAAGTGCAGGGCAAAAAGCTAAGGCAAGGGCAGTGGTGTGTGCCTTAAAGTCTGATCCTGAAGGTCTGATCCAGCCAGGCTTTTCTTCTATGGCAAGCCTCAGCTAGCATTTGCATCTTTCATTTCCAAACTCCCCGCCTCAGGCAGAAGCGCTGCAAAAAGATGCAAAGTCAGGGCGGACTCTGCTGCCTCTGCCTCCACACACCTAAATCGATGGGGTCTGCACACAGCAGCTCAGAGTCCACTTCTCCCAGGGCGTTGTTCACCGACAGCCAGAAGATCATGGGGTGGTAGAGCAGGAGGTTCTCTCGGCCGATGGTGCAGGAATTCTGCCCAGGCAGTGGGATGCAGCTTGCAGGGACGGCCTCTGTGGGGACCTCACACACACCCTGATTCCTGGAACACCAAGAGAGCAGTCAGTCAGTGGCTGCCAGAGGAGGAGGAACCTTTGACTTTTCTGCGGTCCCACCATGAGTAGAGGTAGGTGAAATGGGGGCACTGAGCTCCACAAATCAGTGCCTTGGTGTGCATGTGCTGGACGACTTAGTTCAAGGATGTACAACATTTTACAGACCCTCCAAGTGTCCCTATTTTCCAGGGATGTCCCTGATTTAGAGAAGCCATCCCAGTTTCTGATTTGGTTCTGGAATGTCCCACTTTTCCTTAGGATGTCCCTATTTTCATTGGAGAAATGTTGGAGGGTATGGAGTTATCCGACCTCCAAGCCGTCTGAAAGCAATTCTGTACAGAGAAGGTTTTTTTAATGTTTAATGTTTGATTATTTTTTAATATATGTTGGAAGCTGCCCAGAGTGGCTGGGGCAACCCAGTAAGATGTGTGGGGTATAAATAGTAAAATTATCATTATGGAATGAGATGATGACAGTTAGGGCGTGTTGAATTTTTCATCTTTAAAAATCCTGATTTGAGGGGTGTTAAAAAGTTGTGGTATGATTAGGTAATTTGAAATATATTTTGGTTACTTGTAAATATTTAGGTCTTGCTTGGTAAATATCTATGTGAAAAGTTCCTACTTTTTAACATTTTTTAATTTTTTCTGTCATTTAAACGTATAGGTTATTCCCAAATTTTCATGAAAACAGATGTTGATAAGTGCCTAAAATTGATTACAAGATATTGTAGTTCTCTTATATATGTATTGTAGTTATCTGTATTATTAATATTATACAATGATATGTGATTTCTTTTTTGCTTTCTACAACCAGTGATAACTGCTTCACTATGACAGGGAACATTCACACATATGAGCAACCTTATTGGAAGTGGAAGAGACATGTTGCCTTCTGAATTACCAACTTTGTGAGACGTGTTAATATATGGACTGTTGTTGAGAGAACAAAGTAGTGAGGATATGAGAAACTATCCAGCTGCCAGTGTTGCAAAAGACATATATCTTAAAGTACTTGAAAAATGGGAATGAGCAAACTGTTCTTTTGTTTTCCCTGTTGTGAATTCAAGAGTTACAGTATTAGCAAAGATTCAAGAAAGTTGGGAGCAAGCAAAAAACATATCTCTTGGAAGGGGCAAGTTAGATATTAAAGAAGCCTTTGCTTCAAAACTTGACAAGCTCTTTGACATTCTCAATTGCAAATGTGAAATCATTATGTGCTCTGAATTTGGCTGTGCTATTGAGACGTCCCTATTTTCATCGGAGAAATGTTGGAGAGTATGATTTTACAATCTTCATCCTCACCATCTGGCCACCAGCCCAAACTTCTGGCATCTCCCATAAGATGATTTGTCAACTGACCTAGAGGTTCAAAGCCAGGGTCAGAGTGTGGGAGACAAAGTTCCCCCACTGCCCTCACACCATACTCTTAATAAAAATTCTGTTTCCTTACCGGGATCCCTTCAGGGCCACACTGACTGGGAGGAGGCTGTCTTGCCCAGGATCCCACCGGCACGTGAGGTTCTTCGTGGTGACATTCATAACGCAGGTGAGGTTTTGGGGTTGTGCTGGAGGATCTGAATGGCAGGAAAGGGGGATGGAAGAAGAGAAGGGGATGAATTGCATCCCTGCATTCAGTGGGGCTGAACTGAGATCTGCATCTGCCACCCAATGACATTTGAATTCTGTGTTTGAGATTTGTCTCTGATATTTCACAGTGGACATGCAATGGAATTCCAGAAAAACAACACTTCTTTTCCCAGTAGCAGCACTTGAGATGAGGCAGTTTATAAAATTACATATTTGATACCTACCAAAAGCATAGCAATCAACAGATGCCAATAAATCTAAAGCACTGGAATGCAGATGGGGAAAAATAAAATGCAAAACTTGGCTGGTAAAAGATTAGAAATGTTCTCCATTTTTAAAATATTCATTCTAGCTCTATCAGAAAGGAATTGTCATCCAGGGCAGATCAGTTAGGGACCCTGGTAATTTCTCCCTTCACCTGAAGAATACAGCTTGGCTCATTTACTAAAGCCCTCTGGAACTATCTGCTTGGGACACGCTGCAGTCTCATTTGCAATGGTTTCCGCAAGAAGAATATGGTTGCTTGCCAGAGTTTTGACTAGAGAGATGGTAGAGTGGATCACATCACAGTAGATCCTTTGCCAACTTTACAGGCTACCAGTCAGGGTAGCCCAAGATCTTTTGCTGCCTGAGGCAAAAGGGCCTGATCCACAAGTTAAAGCTGTCCTGACAGGCAGCCAAGTCTTCCTTCAACACTAGCAATGGGACAATGCCTGCCACCCCACCTGTGGACAGCAGACTGTGGGGGCACATACCACTTTTATCTCCGATGCCTCACCACCACTGCCCACTCACCAGGGTTTGCCACCTCACCCTGCCTCTTGGTAGGGCTGGGCTTGTTACCAATTGGCTTCTGGGTTCAATTAAAGGTGCTGGTTTTGACTTTTTTCCGGTAAATCTTAAATACTCTGGGACTAGAATAGCTCAAGAAATGTCCCTACCTCCTGACAATAAACACTTAATTCTACTTCAAAAGACCCACCATCAGAGAAGACACAGGCCCTTTGGGGGGTTGTGCTGCTCCTGATCTAGGTCAGCTTCCTAAGAGAGGTACTCCTGGCCCCCATTGCTTCTTTTTTATAATTTTTATTAAATTTTCTGTTTTACAATTTAAAGTACCAGTACTCATTTTTACATCCTTAAGATATCAATGACTTCCCTTCTTCTCTTTCCATGGTTCATTTTACATATCATAAATCCCTGCATACTTTACAAAAAATATACCATTCAGTATTCCATTATTACATCCATCAAAACTTAATTGCACTGTTGAATTTATCTTAATGTTGCCAGCATTTTCAGCTGTACACAGTTATTTCCCATATATTCAATAAATGTTTTCCAATCTTCTCTAAACATATGTTCTTCTTGTTCGCTTATTCTATATGTTAAGTCTGCAAGCTGCGCATATTCTGTCAACTTAAGTTGCCATTCTTTTTTGGTTGGGACCTCGCTTGTTTTCCATTTTGGGGCTAACACAACACGGGCCGCAGTAGTGGCATACATAAATAACCTTTTCTGACACCTGGGAATTTCAGTCTGAATTATTCCCAACAGAAAGGACTCTGGTTTTTTTGGGAAAGTACTTTTACACATTTCCCCCTGTTATGTACTGAGTTGAATAGGATCCAAAATGCAGCAGTCTGATTGGTCCTAGAACAATAGGATTCAGAATGCAGCAGTCTGAATGGCCCTAGAACAATAGGATTCAGAATGCAGCAGTCTGAATGGCCCTAGAACAATAGGATTCAGAATGCAGCAGTCTGAATGGTCCTAGAACAATAGGATTCAGAATGCAGCAGTCTGATTGGTCCGCAGGAGCCACCCAATCCAGCTCCAGGGGGAAGTGAATCCGCAACCTGATTGGCCTACAGGAATATCCTGGAATTAGCCAATCACGTGGGGCCCATTGTGTAAATAATGTATATAAAGCAGACGTTCTGGGGGAACTTTCATTCCTCACTACTATGAGCTGAATAAAGAGCATGAAATCCACACTCGACTCAGAGTATATTTCACCCCCCCCAATTCATTATGGATCATTTCCCAATACTCTTTTACCCTTTTACAAGCCCACCACATATGAAAGAACGTTCCTTCTACATCTTTGCATCTCCAGCACATCTGATTCAGTCTTATACATCTTAGCAAGCCTACTTGGAGTTAAATACCATCTGTAAATCATTTTCAAGTAGTTCTCCTTTTAGTGCAGAGGTTTTACCCCAGTGGACTTTTCCAGGATTTCCTTGTTAACGAGGATTTATTTTTGCTGTTGCTTTTTGGAAGTTTTGCACCAATCATGATTTTACTGCTTTTCTCATTGTAAACCACCTTGATTCTTTTGTTAAAATAAATGCCCACGTATATCAAAGATGCCTCCTGCCCCATGTCCCTTGTTCTGCAGCACCAGGGTGCACTTACATCCTGCACGAATCTGGATGACCTTCATCATCTGTGGCTTCTGTTTCCTCTTTACATAGCAGCTCAAAGTGGTCACAGTCTCATTGATGGGCCCGATGGTGATGTTGGAGACTTCTACCCCGTTGTGTAAACTGTACTGGGTCCCTGTCAGGAACTCTTCGTCCAGTTTCCACATCATCTGGATTTCTTCATCGTCTCGGATGAGGCAGGAGCTTCTCCAGATGGTGCAAGAAGCTCTTGCTGTGGCTCCCAAGAGAACCACTGGGGAGTCTGTGGTGATGCTGCTGCAGGCCAAGGATCCTGCTGGGCAAGGAGAGAAAGGCTTATTGATTTATTATTGATTTCTCCCATCTGCACCCCACCTTTCCTCCAAGGTATCTCAAGGCGGCTTACGTAGTTCTCCTGCTCCCTGGTTTATCCTCACAACAACCCCGTGAGGTACCGGTAGGTTAGGCTGAGAGAGGCAGTGACTGGCCCAAGGTCACCAGGAAAGGTTCATGGCCAAATGGGGACTGGAACCCTGGTCTCCTAGGTCCTAGTCTGATGCTCTAACCACTACGCAACACTGGCTTGGGAGAGCAACATGGCTCTCACCAAACCCAGGGGGAGGAGGCCTCACAAATCCACCTGTTGCTGCACTAATACAGCTGTTCGTGGTTGGTGGCACATGCAGTTGTGAATACTTTGATATGGCTGTTTATTCTGTACTGTGAAATATTATGATGAATTGTATTTAAGTACCATTTTTAATCTTTTGTACGACTTCCTTGGAAAGTGGTGGATTCTCTTGCCTTGGAGGTTTTTAATGAGAGGATGGATTATTTACATGTGATTCCTGCATTACAGGAACTTAGGGGTCCCTTCCAACTCTACAATTTTATAATTCTGTGCTTATGCAGTATATTGTTTATTATATCGCTGTGTTGTCAAGCAGCCTGTGACCTTTTAAAAAAAGTTAAACTTTTTTTGTACTTTGTTGTAAGAAAAATTCTATGATTCTATGATTCTATTAAATGGGGGGGGGGGAGAAATCAGCTGCACATCACCTGTTGTTCGACTATGCCCCATCTAGACAGCAGAATGGCAACCTACCTCCTGGGAGCAGGAAGAAGCAGGCAGAGCATCCCAGAAGCAGCATCATTTGCCCCCTGGACCAGGGCTTCTTTGGGCTTGCCATGGTGTTGCTCAGGGTTCTGGCATCACCTGGAGTTCAGAGAGAAACATTTTCAGGCACTTAAAACTTCAAAATCCCTTCGTGACACTATGGCGGAGGAGGGGGGGATGTTTTCACCTCATGCGATTGGCAATAGATGCTGCTGGGATTTACCTTGGAGGAGGGGGACACATCTAATAAGAAGGTGTGCAGTTAGAGTTTCACCACCTTTTGTATTGCACAAAGAGGATTATCATGAGGCATTAGCACCAGCTGCTAGGCAATGTTCTGGGCTGCTCTGCGCCCTCTGCGTTTGGTTTCAGGCATGCCAAAAATATCCATGACTTGGCTTTAGAAGTTCTGTGTCCCATCTTTGGGACACAGGAAGAACAGAAGACGCAGAGGCTGTGATGAGACAATGCAGTTGCAAAGTTTTGTTAATCCTTAAGACATAATGCAGTGTGATGTTTATCCAGCCGTGTTAGAAAAGTTGTTGTTTCTGTGTGCTAGCAACTCTCATGATCAATAGTTTACAATTAAAGAGAGCCAGATATAGCCAAACAGGTTTTTGTGTGTGCGTCATTAGAAAAATGTATTGAAAAGTGCTGGATGAACAAATTAATAACAAGAAGGCATATGAACACCCACAAGCAAATCAATATAGATGCAGTTTTCCAGCCAATGTGTATAAAAATACATATTTTAGGAGAAACTGTGAAATATACTTGAGTATAAGCCTAGTTTTTCAGCACATTCTTTGTGCTGAAAAAGCCGCCCTCGGCTTATACTCGAGTGAGGCAGGCAGTGGCTCCTATGAGCCTTTCCCAGGTTTTTTTGTGGTAAAATTGGGTGCCTCGGCTTATATTCGGGTCGGCTTATACTCGAGTATATACGGTATCCAGATTTTGTGAAGCAGTTCTTCAACTGGCCAATGTTTACCAAAATGCATTTATTAGGGGAAAGTGTGCATAAAGATGCATGCATCAGTGAAAACAGCATAAGCTTGCATTATTTTTTGGAGAAAGTGCTTGCAAATGTGTAAATTAGTCAAGACTACATACAAAAATGTGCATATCAGGATAAATTTGCACTAAAATGCTGACAGAGGGCTGTAGCCAATGTCAGTTCTACTCTTAGTAGAGGCCTTGAAATTAATGAACGTGATAAATGTGGGTGCATTGATTTCAGTGGGTCTCCTCTGAGTAGGACTCAGGGCTTATCCAGGCTTTCTTTTGTCCCTCTTTTTTAAAAAAAACAACAACAGCAACAACATATAATCAGAATGGACCATGAGGGTCATCCAGTCCAATGCAGGAATCTTCTTTCCAGAATTGTCAGAAGGTCAATCAGACAATAAAAACCTCTTACAATTTGGACATTAGGGTGGCATGTAACAACATGGATTGCAGCTAACGTCATGTTAATGTATTTTTAATATTAAATGTATTTTTAATCCTTTGTTGGAAGCCGCCCAGAGTGGCTGGAGAAACCCAATCAGATGGGCGGGGGTAAAAATTATTATTATTATATAATAGGTCCAGTCGTGTCCGACTCTGGGGTTGCAGCGCTCATCTCGCTTTATTGGCCGAGAGCCGGCGTACAGCTTCCGAGTCATGTGGCCAGCATGACTAAGCCACTTCTGGTGAACCAGAGCAGCGCACGGAAATGCTGTTTACCTTCCCGCCAGAGCGGTTCCTATTTATCTACTTGCACTTTGACGTGCTTTCGAACTGCTAGGTGGGCAGGAGCTGGGACCGAGCAACGGGAGCTCACCCCGTTGCAGGGATTCGAACTGCCGACCTTCTGATCAGCAAGCCCTAGGCTCTACGGTTTAACCCACAGCACCACCTGGGTCCCTATTATTATTAGTACACAGCCTTAATCTCTGCTAGAGCTGCCCCCAGATAGCTGTACTATACAACAAGCAGGATACAGTTTGAGCAGCAGAAACTGTTAATATTGATTCTAATCAATGGTGGTCTGAAGTATAATAAAGTGTCTTTCTAACCCTGCAATGAGCAGGCAGGTGAATTTTTAACCACCTCAAAATAAATGTGCCACAGAGAGTTTTTGCAAAGATAAAGCCAATGTACTTAAGTGGGCAACACTGTTCAGTTATACAACCGCTAATGCTGCGTATGCCTTTTGATGCACACCACCAATTTAGTCAATATAATGAGCAAATTAACCTCCCTGATTGCAATAAGTTCCAGATTTGGAAAATAATAATCTCGCACCTACTTGGGGGAATGAAACAAGAGCCACACCATCTGCAGAAATCGAGCTGCGTGTGCGGAAAGGGAGAAGAGAGCTCCTGAACGATGTCATTTATGTAGAGATTAAGTAAGAGTGGGGCTAAAATACAGCCTTGTTTTATGCCACCCTTGATATCAATACTGTACTGAATCTGAAAGGCAGTTTGCAAGTTCGGTTCAGATGTCGGCATCAGCACTGGAGCAGAGCTGTTGTGTAAGAAGGAGCAGGTGTTGATTTGCTGTTGGTCAAGTGAATCAAAGGCAGGTGTTACATAACCAATGCAACACACACACCTTCTTGGTGGGCAGCTAATGTTCTTCACTACCCTTTCCGCTTTCTTTGGGGGATTGCCTCTATTTTATATTCACATCTGGACCACACATTTTAAGCACCTTTATACCACTTTAACAGTCATGGCTTACTCCAAATAATCCTGGGAAATGTCATTTATTAAGGGTGCTTGGAGTTGTTAGGGGACCCCTCACAGAGGTACAATTCCCTGCCCCATTAAATACTTCTGCTCTCAGGTTTCTTTGGGGATGGGGAAAGTCATGACTGTTAAAGTAGTATAGGTAAAGGGACCCCTGACTATTAGATCCAGTCGCGGATGACTCTGGGGTTGCGGCGCTCATCTCACTTTACTGGCCAAGGGAGCCGGCGTACAGCTTCTGGGTCATGTGGCCAGCATGACTAAGCCGCCTCTGGCGAACCAGAGCAGCACACGGAAACGCTGTCTACCTTCCCGCCGGAGCGGGTACTTATTTATCTACTTGCACTTTGTGCTTTTGAACTGCTAAGTTGGCAGGAGCTAGGACCGAGCAACGGGAACTCAACCCGTCGCGGGGATTTGAACCACCAACCTTCTGATCGGCAAGCCCTAGGCTCTGTGGTTTAACCCACAGCGCCACCCGCGTCCCTATAAGAGTAGTATAAGAGTGCTATAAATGTATGGCATGGATGTGACCTTTGTTTCTCAATCCCAGGTGCGGGAGGGTTGTGTCCGGTTAGCAAGGGAAAGGCACTCTTCACATTCTCAGAGGAATTCCCTGTTGCTGCTGCAGAGTTGAGCCTGGGATGGAAAGCAGGGTACTAATGCCTTTTGTTGAAGCAGGCCTTGTAGATTTGTAACCCCCCGTCTGTCAGAGAGAAGAGCTTCTGGCCTAGGCTTCTTCCTGACCTGCTAGTTTACTATATGCAGAATTTTGTGTGTGTGGCATTTAATTGTGTGGGTCTCTAGTGATGCTTCTGGGGCGGTGAGGGAGGCCAGACACATGCTCACCTTCTTGGTGAGAACTAAGAAAAAAAAAGGCTAGACGAAAACAATGAGATGAATCACTGATATCGGGATAGTTCTGAAGGCCACCCCTGGTGAGCTGACAGGCAAATTAGGGATTGTCAAGCTATGCCTCAAGTCTACAACTCTCTGCTCCATTTATCTTTTTTTACATTAGTTATAGCAGAAAAACAACAACTGCTCTGAGCTCCTCACTTCTTTGAGTGGAGAAAAGTTCCAGGCACTGTGCTGCTGGATTTAATTAGCTTTAGATGAGAGAGAGAGCATCAGGTGCTTTGCACAATTTAGTTTATTTGCAGATACTGTATGTAGTTTGAACATTTTGGGAGAAAACCAGGAGCACTTCCACAGCAACCCTACCAATCCTGCATCACATTCTGAGCCTGCTATTGTCAGATCCCCGACACCTGTATCTGTTGACGCTTGTAGCAAAACCAAATTGTGCTGTCATAGAACTGAAAGCTGAGTGGAATATGCGGAATTGGACAAAATGACGCGAAGAATCTGAGAACAGTGGGACCAGAAGTTCATCAAAGATTGGACCAAATTTGCAGATTATTTGAAAGACAATTGCACACAATTGAATACGTTGGTAGGACTAAAAGAAGCTTTGTAGATTAGTGAAGAAATGTTACTGTGATATGAATTTACAGTGATAAGATTAGGCGTGATAATTTAAAGCAATGATTGATGTATGAAGTATAGATTTTAGTTTAAAATGTTAGAATATCATTAGGAGGGTTTGACGGAAGTCTAGGCTTTGAAAAGCCAAAAGATGATGATAAAATAATGTGATGAAGTTTATTATTGTACTATATTATAATAAATAAAAAATGATATGGCAAAAAACAAAAACTGAAAGCTCAGACTCATAGTATTACAGAAGAAGAATCTAAAATGCCCCAAGCTCAGCTGCTGTGATGGGTCCATCAGAATGAATGGCTCGTTCTTCCAGCAACAGGTGCATGTCTGAATGCCAAGGATAGGGCACAGGGTTGTGCCAACTTCACAGGCATAAGGCTAGCTCACAGCTAGGGGAGGCTGATAGAAATTTGAGCTGTGACTTGGGGCATGGGTTAGGGCGCCATACTTAGTAGTCCTGTGGGCCAGAGGACCCCACCGGTAGGCTAGGATCACCACTCTTAAATAACAACTCTTGCATACTTCAGAAGAGGCAAACCCACAGCCCACCACTCATTCTTTAATGCCAGCCTGATTGCTTGGGTACCCCACAACCATGACAAGTGGCTGGTTTCTGGAATGGTGGCTGATGTTGTGAGCAGTCATTGGCTCCCTTCACAGGAGGGTGGCATCTACAGAGGGGCAAGTCAGGCAGTTTCGGTTCATCTCGGTGTCTTGTTTTCCCAGTCTTAAGTTCAGTTCTCTAAATTTTCCACGCATCAGTTTGCGATTGGGGTTTTTTAAATAAAAAATGTCCTCGTGAAAATACACCAGCACTTTAGTGTGAATTTCTCCTAATGTGCACATTTTTTGCACATGGTTTTCCCCAATCTACACATTTTTGCAAAATAAATAAATAAAAAAGAAACAAAAAAATTCCCCTTATTATAGCATGCATTTCTGTCTGTTATTTTCACTGATATATACATTTCAATGTATTTTATCCCATAATATGCATTTTTGCACACATTACTTGGCTGGAGAATGACATTGCAAGATTCGGAGAAGTGCCCATTTCAAAGGACAGCTGCGCTTCATTTCGTAAAGGGTGAATTAGGAAGGTTCGCCTTTAAGTGAGAACTGAATCAAATTCCTCCCTCATCCCATTGGCAAAATCCCTCACTGGTGGGGATAAGTGATCTGTCCAGGGCATGCCTGCTGCTTTCCTGTCATTTTTGTCTTTCCTAGTTGTGTGTTTTCCTCTTCTTCTGTTCCTGAGCAAGCTCTAGATACAGCACTGGCCTCTCTCTATTCCCAACATAATGCAAGCGTAGGATTTAACAGCAATCAAACTCCTGTTTGGGGGCAAAGGAGGTACACTCCAACATTTGGTTGGAGGTCCCACTTTTGTTCCCTATTAGCCATGGAGATTAAATGGAACCTCCATGTCTTAATGCCAGACAAAGAACTCTGCCTTAATGCCAGACAATGGGGACAAAGGGGGAAATGGCCATCCCCTCAAGCCCTACTTGTGAGTGCTGAGAGACCTGGACTAGACAGTTCTGTGGCTGACCTAGCAAGACAATTCTTCTGATCTCCACCCTGCAACTTCATTCTGGAGACATTTCCATCACAGGCAGAGCTGTCAGGGGATTCGGACATTTAAGCTGGCATATTTTACCTGAGATTTCCCTGCTATTCTAGTTTATGCAACAAATAATCTCTAGGAGACTTGACGTGGTTTATTGCACCGGTAGTGCTAAATGTTTTTAAAAATGTTTTTATGGTTATTGTTGTTTTTCCTTTTGTTCCCCCTGTGAACGATGCCATGGCCTTTGGCTAGCACAAGAAAGTTTATGAATTGAAGCAGAGCTGTCCTGTGTCCCACATATCTGGAGCAGAGTTTCAACTATCTCCCGGTACAATGTTTAGCTCTACATGTCGGCATTACCCAGCACCAAAATGCCAGCTGGCCACTCTTCTTTGGCTGGGCATTCCCACAACAAAGTCAGTGGGAACCCTTCCCAGGCTGGCACACACAACTACCACCTAACAGAGGAAGAAGGGGTAATAATGCCCCGTGAGCCCCAGTACATATTTAGGACGACATTCTCTAACACAGCAGACCCTGGACAGGGCAAAACACAGTCATAATCTGGCGACACAACTGAGCACATGGCCCCATGCATTGAGTGGCAAGCAATTAAAATAAAATAAAAATATCTGGGATCCCCAGAACTTACCTCTGCTTATTTTCCATTGACTCTCTGCTCATTCTGGGAAATGACGACGCTGGAGATTGGAGTGGAATCACCTGCCAATGTTCTGCCTCCCCTCAATAAGTTCATCAAGAGAGAGTAGGGGAAACACACAAATTTCTGCTTCCCAGCATAAGGACTGCCGTTACTCTGCTTCTCTCTCCCGCCCTCTCGGCAAGGTAATTGCAAAATGCTTCTCCAAAGGCGTTATCTGCCCAACAGTGTCTCTCAGGAAGGAAGGAACTGTGTGGCTGGCACACTCACACACACATGCCACGCAGGGCTGGGAGAGGCAGCCCCTGCCTCAACTTCCCCAACCTTCGCAGCTTTATAGGGGCTTTGCAATGTGCAGGTGGTGTGGCAATCTCCATCACCTTTGCTATCAGGCAGAGACTGTCAGAGCAGAGACAGCCGCATGGGTGATCTTCCGGTGGGGTGGGGTGGGGGTGGGGGGCAGAAAGGTGTCACTGGGCCTGACTGTGCAGCCCAGCAAGATCTATTAGGATTTAGACCAGTGGTCCCCAAACTTTTTGGGGCTACCGCCCTCTTGGTTCCATAAACTCATCCCCAGTGCCCCTTACCATATGCTATTTAAAAACATAATTCATAATAGTTTGCATGACCCACAAAGGAAGATAACAGCACGATAAAATTCGAAGCAATCACAATTAATTGCACATTTATTCAAAATCCAATTAAAACAATTTTGTTTAACTCAGTCAACAGATGCAGTGATAGTCTAATAGTCATTTACACCTCCAGGAGCCCCCTGCCACCCCTTTGGCTCTTAGTGCCCCCCCAGATAATCCCACAGCCCCCAAGGGGGAGGTACCACTGACTTTGGGAACCACTGACCCTGCTCTGTTAGCAAGGGAGATCAGGAGTAGTTTATAAAATAAAATAAAATTGAAGTGTGCAGATGATTATGAAAAATCGTCAAGAGACTCACTTGATAAAATTGATTCGGAATTGTGTGTTGGGCTCCCTACAAGCTCTCCTTAGCCTCAGAGCTGTTGTTGCGCTGTCCCAGAAAGCTCCCAAATTGCAACTTGCTTGGGGGAAGGAGTCGGCCACAGAATGCTGAACAGCAGGGCAGCTTCTGCCAAAGCAAGAGGGACATCAGCTTGGCATGGAGGACTTCTTAAAGAGCCATGAGATGAAAGTTGGAATGCATTCTGGGTCCCTGTCTTTGGCATCTTTCAGTGCTTGCAACAAGTCAAAGATTAACATATTTCTATTAGAATCATGGAATTGTAGAGTTGGAAGGGACTCCCAGAGTCATCTAGTCCAACCCCTGCAATGCAGGAATATACAGGTGGCCCATATGGGGATCGAACCCATGACCTTGGCATTATCAGCACCATGAGCAAAGCAACTGAGCTGAGCAGTAGAAAATAGTATCTAGGCTTCATTACAATATGACAACATCTTACATCCCTTTAACTAGAGGGATTTCAACCTTATGTGATTGAAGGCTGGCTGGTTGAAATTACGGAAGTTAAATGCAAGCAAAGTGGAGATCTTGAAAGCTCTTTTGGACTGGCATTTCCCAACATGGGAAGACATTTTCAGCTCTCTGCCTTGCTGGGGGGGCGGGTGCTCAATGCATGGGTTCTGGGATGCTCCCTTGAGATTTTGCAGGGCCATCCAAGTTCCTGCGAAATCTCACGTGAGCCTCCCTAGGCTTCCAGAGCAAGCACATTGAGAAGGCCATGCTCCCCACCCCAGCAAGGGGGAGAGCTCAAAAGCTCAAAAATGGTGCCTGCTCAAAGTTCAGATCCAAGGATGCTCCAGTGGTCAGAATGGAGGGAATTTGGAACTTGGACCCAGGTGGCGCTGTGGGTTAAACCGCTGAGCCTAGGGCTTGCTGATCAGAAGGTCGGCAGTTCGAATCCCTGCGACGGAGTGAGCTCCCGTTGCTCGGTCCCTGCTCCTGCCAACCTAGCAGTTCGAAAGCACGTCAAAGTGCAAGTAGATAAATAGGAACCACTCTGGCGGGAAGGTAAACGGCGTTTCCGTATGCTGCTCTGGTTCGCCAGAAGCAGCTTTGTCATGCTGGCCACATGACCTGGAAGCTGTACGTCGGCTCTCGGCCAATAAAGCGAGATGAGCGCCGCAACCCCAGAGTCGGACACGACTGGACCTAATGGTCAGGGGTCCCTTTACCTTTTTAGGTTCTACATGCATGGGGCTTTGGAAGCTTCCAGACACTGCCACTATTTCTGTGTGGGTTTCAATCACATGCCAGCAAATTCTTGTTGTGCAACTAAAGCTAATTTGGTGCTCTTGGGCAGCCAACTTGCCTCCCTGCTCCAAAAAATAAAAATAAAATAAAAATAACCTGAAGTTTTTGCCATACGGAAAGTGACAGGAAAATGCACTGGAAAGTGTGGGATACCAAATGCTTGATGAGACGCTGTATAACCTCCCCACAAACAAATCAGAATTTAGTTTTATAAATAAGCCAATGTTGTTTAACCTGCCACATATGTTGTGCAAAAAAAAAAAAAAAGGGGGGGGGCAAAACTCTCAATAAACAGGTTGCCTGAAAGTAAACCCAGTTGCCTCCCTTCACCCAAGTATTCCATGTTTTTTAATTTTTAAAATTGATTTATTAAATTTGTATACCACCGACGGGGCAGATCTCAGGACAGTTCACAGAAACCCCCCCTACACAAAGTACATAATAAAAACAAGAGAAAAGATGAAACAAATCAATAACCCTCCCACCCACAAGGATGTGAGGATGAAGTGGACTAATTCATGGAGGAAAAGGCTATTGATAGCTACTAGCCATGATGATTATATGATATGACTCCATTGTTCGAGGCAGTAAATGCCTCCGAATGCCAGATGCTGGAGACCATAGGAGGGAAGAGGGCTCTTGTGCTCAAATCCTGCTTGCAGGTTTCCCATTGGGGCATCTGGTTGGCCACTGTGAGAACAGGGTGTTGGGCTGGATGGGCCATTGGCCTGATCCAGCAGGCTCTTTTTATGTTCTTCAAAACTTGGAATTGCCTGAACAGGTCATATTGTTGGGGATCGATTTGACCAAAGTACTATATTTAAGGAGTGTTTTGATGGCATATGCGGAGATATCCATGCTTGGAAGGTGGAAGTGGGAGAACGGCTTCCAGGTGTGTAGACTCTCTTCCCAGCTTTAGAAGGGATACTTGGATGGTGAGGGGTGGGGTTGGAAGGGAGGGGGGCTTGGGTTATCTTCTCCACTGATAGCTCCACATCTCTAATCTCAAATGGGCTCAGGTCTTGCCAGCTTGCGCTCCTTTTCAGAGCTCTGCAAAGAGGCAACTGAGCTCTATGTTTACTTCATTGGAGTGGTGTGTGATTGTGAAAACAGGCAAATTGCACAATTCCACACCACTTTTTTGACACATTAGGATGGTGTCACTTCCTGCACAAAGGAGTTGTTTGTTACGGAATGATGTCCTGTCACGTGCCTACTGAAGGCAGAGAATATTTCTACTTGGTTGGGCTTCTGGAAGCTAGTCCTCATGGTTATCTTCACCATACCTGCTTGTAGAGCTGATTCCCCCTCCCTGCTTTGCAAGCTGACCTTTCTTCTTTTATTGTCTGTTTATTCAAAAACAACTTATCTCACGCCACTATGTTGGAGAGCTTGTGGCCATAAGGGCACCTTTCCCCACATGTAGGGGGCAGGTGTGAAAAACTAACATCTTATTGGTGATCTATATTTGCAGATGTCTCCACAATAACAAACCAAATTTTCACTCCAGATCCAGTCTTGGCACTCCTAGTCCCTGAAAGCGAGTTAACCCCCTACTTTTGTACACAAAGAGTTGGTAGCGCTGCTGTTAGCTGCAGACCGAACTGAGATCGCTAAGCCATTGAAAGTGTCTTAAATTCCACCCATATAAAACAAGGAGTTGCTTGCTTTGTTGCTGCCTGCAGCAAAATCTCCCAACACTGGAAGTCTGCATGGCATCCCTCTTGGTTTGAGAGGGTGCAGGACATGGCCTTATCTGAGTGTTTAATCCAACAGAGAAGGGTTCTAAGAGGGGTTAGGGAATGAGACCATTCTGAAGTTGTACGGTTTCCATTTAGATGCTTTTTAAATACAAAGAGCGCACTGACTGCACAGGCCCCCAACAACAAGTGGCTCTGTATGGTAAGGCTGCCTTATCAATATGTTACTCTGACTCATGGGTAGGCAAACTAAGGCCCGGGGGCCGGATCTGGCCCAATCGCCTTCTAAATCTGGCCCGCGGACGGTCCAGGAATCAGTGTGTTTTTACATGAGTAGAATGTGTTCTTTTATTTAAAATGTATCTCTGTGTTATTTGTGGGGCATAGGAATTCGTTCATTCCCCCCCCCCAAAATATAGTCCGGCCCCCCCACAAGGTCTGAGGGACAGTGGACCAGCCCCCTGCTGAAAAAGTTTGCTGACCCCTCTGACTTCTAAAATGTCCCTTCATAGAATCATAACATCATATAGTCATCGGGCTGGAAGGGATCCCAAGGATCATCTAGTCCAACCCTCTGCAATGCTGGAAACACAGCTGAAGAACCGCTGGCAGATGGCCATCCAACCTCTGTTTAAAAAAATGCCTTTGTAGCATCCAGGGCTTTTTTTCAGCCGGAACGAGGGAGGCGTTCATGGTGAGTTCCGGCACCTCTTTTTCTAGAAAAATAGCACTGGTAGCGTCTATTGTTTTATTACGATGCAACTGTAAGCCTTCTGTTTATTCTAGTTGCAACAATGTGCTCCACACAGTCGTCGTTCTTTGTTTCTTTATTATTTGTCTCATTTGTACACTGTAGTTTTTGAAAACTCAATCAACGTGTGAAAGGAAAGCAAAAGAAAAGAGATTCCAGAGCACTGGAAGTCTCCTACCTGTTCATCTCGTGAAAGGTGGCTTAAGAAAGTGTGGGATATTGCGTCGTCCACTTAACCCATCCACAGAGGATGCTGAAGGGGTAATGAAACATGACCACTTCAGTGTTACACGGCTCCCTTTCATATGTTTCATAAGCAAGAATCGTGCACTGCAAACCCTCCACCCCCAGCAACACATGCCTCAATGTGGTGAGGCTGTCTGGTTGCTATTTCTTGCTTCTACGGCTGTATTAGACACTCTGGTTATTGATGCCTTCCTTTGACTAAAATGTGCAAAATCAAGTCTGGATCTGCCTACTTTCATTACCGTAATTGCAACAAGTGCCCCACACAGTTGCTGGTTGTTTTCTACACGGTTTATTTCATTTTTATTCTTCTACAGTCCTACCTTGGAAGTTGCACGGAATATGTTCCAGAAGTCCATTCGAATTCCAAAACACTAGAAAACCAAAGTGCAGCTTCTGATTGGCTGCAGGAAGCTCCTGCAGCCAATCTGAAGCCGCAGAAGCCCATTCAGACATTCGGCTTCCAAAAATAGTTCGCAAACCGGAACAGTCATTTCCGGGTTTGCACCAAAATGTTCGAGAACTAAGCTGTTCAAAAACCAAGGTATGACTGTATTTCTGAGAAAAGTTAATAAACCTAAAAAAAGAAAGCAACAAACCTATATCCCACTGTTTGTTGCGAGACCCCAGGGTGGGTAACAACAAGGACAAAGATAAAGCAAAATATTAAAATGCCATATTGCAGTCACTAATCTGCCAATTTTCTACGCAACAGCCCAATGTATTTATTATTTGTCTCTTTGCATTTGTAGCCCACCTTTTCCTCCAAGGCACTTAAGGTGGTGTACATGGTTCTCCTCCTTCCTCATTTAATCCCCTCAACAAGCCTGGGAGGTAGGTTAGGCTGAGAGGCAGTGACTGGCCCAAGGTTACCCAGTGAGCTTCATGGTTGAGTGGTGATTTGAACCCTGGTCTCCCAGGTCTTAGTTCAGTGCTCTAACCACTACTCCTCACTGCATCTCAATGCATTGTTACACACCACCCTAACCTCCATGTGGTGAGAGACTCTGGGGGGTCCTATGTGCTTTTCCCAGGGTTCATTTACTTTGGAATGCGGGTCAATGGAGGCTGTGGTATCTTCAGGATATGTGGTTTTATTTACACATATATACAACCTGAGCTTAGGATGGAAGGGTTGGGGTTCATGCAGGAGACAAGAGGATGCATGACTCGCCAGGCAGGTCTTAAGGCGGCATTTGCTGAGGACAGTCTGATCCCCAAGCAAGTGTGAGTTAACAAGATAAACCAACCGGCATAGAGTTAAAACACCGCTGTCCAAGGTAACACAATCAATTGGGAAGTGTCAGAAAGCCAGAAAATAGAGGACAATCAAATTATCCCCGACTGAGTTGTTTCTGCTGAAGGGATGGAACATGTTGCTCTACTGATTTCCAGGCATAAAATAGCCAGGTGTGCCTGATGCTCAAAGGAGTAAACGCTGCTTCGTAACTCCATAGGTTTGAACAATTTCACACTTGAGGTTTAAGCAAGATTTATATTTACGGTGAAAAAGTAAAAAGTAAAAGTTCACACTCACCAGCACTTATTGTAATCAACCTTCAGAAGAAGCTGGACTGCCTCCAATCTTCCCCCACCCTCCCAAGTGCATTTTGCTCTAATCTAGCAACAATATTGCTACAGAAATAAGTGAGCTTATGTTAATCAAAGTTCAGAAGCTGCTGGACTGCCCCCCCAAGCCCCCAAATGTATTTTGCTCTGATCCAGCAAGCTCAGCAGCCAGGCTGGCGACTGTAACAACAATATTGCTATCTGAAGGTATGCACACAAAAGCTCATACCAATAACAAAATTAGTTGGTCTCTAAGGTGCTACTGGAAGGAATTTTTTTATTTTGTTTCGACTATGGCAGACCAACACGGCTAACTACCTGTAACTAGAACAATATTACTATATAGCACTGGTGAAAATGAGGATGATGAAGTCAGGCACGGAGTGAGTCTGCTTACATGGGCCAATTGGTCCTCTGAGAGGATGTTCCACTTGCCTTTGGGGTGCCACACCAGATCGTGGAGCTGGAAAACCGCTTTTCTCGGGACAAGATCTTGGCCCAAAATCATGTGACAGCAAGGCGCCCAAAATGGCCGCTGTGGTCTGTCCCAGGTTTTCCAGGGTGGTTGATGGGTATGCTAAACCCAAGAAATGAATGAATGTCTGAATATATCTAATATTTGGGACATTGAAGGGATAAATACAGGCTGCAGCAGTTTTCCTGAACTGTGCTAACAGAAATTCCTGGGTTTAGCTTGTGCAAATTTGTCTGGCTGGGGTGGTTGAATGTAGGCCATTATGAAATGATGGCCAGGTACCCATAACATCAAAGAAGTTGCCCAGGTTAGTACCAAACAGATGTTGCCAAGGCGATGAGTGTATGAGAGGTGACTGAAAAGGAGTGTTGTTTTGCAGGAGGGCTGGGTTTTTGGTGAAGGATGTGTTGGGAGGAAGAAGGAGAACAAACCCAGACTTCCATGAGGTGCTGGGCAGGGCAAAACCATCTTGGCTCTGGCTGGAGGAGACTGCACTGAGAGACTAGCAGCCATGTCTGGCAGCTGCTTTAAACCCCAGCTTGCTGAGCTATGAGAGGGGCAAGGAGAGACACTCTTGGGGTATAGTGTTCTGCACCCCATCCTTGGAAGACTTTAGGTATATATAGGTGTAAAATAAACCATATATCTTAAAGTGCTACAGACTCCACTGTGCCCTGAATTCGCAATGGAAACACGACCCTGAACACGACCTGGGACTCCCGGAATCTTGCACGACTCGCGGAGATTGGGATGGCATGTAACAAAAAGCAAACCCCTGGAAGATAACTCCACCCTGTCTCTCAAGGCTGATCATTCAACTGAATTTGTCAGCATCATGCTCCCTTTATACGTTTTAATTGAATCAGCACATGTCTCTTGCTCACAAAGGATTTAAGGGTACTCCAAGGGCTGCATGGAAGACTTTGGGCTTGCAAGTAGCTGCTTTTAAACAAATTTCCTAATTGAACTTGGAGGAGCAGATGTTTTTAGTAACTCTGGCTCTGGAAGCACTCTTATTCCATTTATAATCCACCCAATGGATCCTCAAAATTATAACAAGAAGACCATTAAAACGTAATAATAAAATTATGGTTGGGTGTCAAGGGCACTGTCCCCTCTGTGATTTCCAGCAACTGGAAACACTGAACTCAAAGTATGATATAACAAACAAGCGAAACCAACAGGAAACAAGCAACTCCAGAGCAGGGGCAGGTCTCACGTATGCTAGTCGCTCAAAGCTAATCCTTGTATTCTCCACAGGATGTTCAAGATCCCAGATAGCCATTTTTAAGCTGTCAATTTCACTCTGCTGCTCTGGGCCAAATTTATGTCTACGTTAGCCATCTTCACTCTCTCCTTAATTTTTGTTGAAATAAGACTCTGTTTTGGGACTACCCACAGGCATCCAACTGTCAGGGAGCCAGCCAGCAATAAATCACACACAGTATGTGAAGTTAACTCTTTATTAGCAGAAACCAGGTCAGCTCAGGAGAGCCAGGCCTAATGAGCACAACAACTCTTCTCGGTAGGTCTTGCCCCTATGAGGCCATTGTGGAGGCTGAAGATCCCCGCCTTCCCACAGCTGCCTAAATATTCTCCTCCTGTGGATCCTTCCCATGCAATCTGGAACTCTGCTGACACGGCTGTCTCTGCTCCACCCTCTTCAGACCTCTTCTGGTCCTGGAAGATCAGTGGGGAGGCATTTCACACCTCTCAGATGCTATAAAACAAACTCCCAAGCAAACCCACTAGGCTGGAGAGGTTGCTAAGAATTGGGACATTATTTCCACATGTGGTGGAGCTGCAAGAAGATTCAAGGTTTTCATAGCTCAAGAATAGATGAAGTGAGTTAAGTGGAACAGTTCCCTGTGATCCTAGACTACCATTATTAAACTTGTTTACTGAAGGTTTAAAGGACTTTTTGTTTAAAGAACTATTAATCCTTTTTATGGTGGCTGCTGGACAGGTTTTAGCTCAAAATTGGAAATCAACTGCTAATTTGATACAGGATGCATGCTATGAGAAGAGTTGGAACACTGCACTCATAGAAAAGCTGTATAAGATTTTGATGACATATGGTACATTTCCACCCCCAACATGTCAGAAATAATAGGACAAAGACACTGCCATTGACTCTCTAGACTAGAGCAATCTGCTTGGAGAATGAACATTACCCAAAATTTAGAACTGATCTCAATATTTACACATCATTTGTTAAATACCTTAATTCTATGTGAATTATATGAATTATACGGGATGACAGGGAAGGAGGGAGAGGGGAAATGGGGGTGCTTTCGAGTTAGACATTTTAACTGTATTTACTACTGAAAATGCATAAATAAAGCATATTTTTCAAAAAAACCCCCCAGAAACCTGGGATATTGTGGAAGGGAGAATACAGATTAACATCTCTCTGTAAGCTTGTTGAAAGAACAGAACATTATACTCATGACCTTTCTGATGACTGTGTGTGGGATGTTTCTTATCTGGCGCCAGCAAAGTAGGAAAGTGAGGCAGGTGAGCTGTGCTGTGCCGGATAATTTCACTGTGTCATCAGCACTACAGACGACACCAGAACCTGCCTTGGATCATAGAATCACATAATTGTAGAGATGGAAGCGACCCCATGGCCATTTAGTCCATCCCCTGCAATGCAGGTATCACAGCTAAAGAATCCCTGACAGATGGCCATCCAAACTCTGTTTAAAAACCTCGAAGGAAGGAGAGTCCACCGCCTTCCAAGGGAGCCCATTCCACTGTCAAACAGCTCTTACTGTCAGAAAGTTCTCCCTAATGCTTAGTTATAACCTCCTCTATTGCAATTTGAACCCATTAGTTGTAGTCCTACCCTCCGGAGCAGCAGAAAAGAAGCCTGCTCCATCTTCCATGTGACAGCCCTTCAGATATTTGAAGATGGCTATCATATCACCTCTCCACCTTCTCTTCTCCAGGCTCAACATACCCAACTCCCTCAACCATTCGGACAGAGAGTGAACTAGAGAGATGCCCTGTCCAAGCTATATACCCTATATACTTGAGTATAAGCCTAGTTTTTCAGCACATTTTTTGTGCTGAAAAAGCCGCCCTCGGCTTATACTCGAGTGAGGCAGGCAGTGGCTCCTATGAAGCTTTCCCAGGTTTTTTGTGGTAAAATTGGGTGCCTCGGCTTATATTCGGGTCGGCTTATACTCAAGTATATACGGGTAAGTACCTGCATGGTTATCTTTTGTAGTGCTGGGTTGTGGGAATATGGAGGTCTCTTAGGAGAGGGAGAAATGTGGTGATTTTACATGCAGCCCCCCCCCCTTTGTCTCCTTTTAAGGCAGCTGGAAGGAATAGCCAACTGAAAGGATTCAGCCTTTTACAAGAGATGGGAAGTAACAATGGGGACTCGCTAAGCACACTTGTTGAATTTTGCAATGACTGTTACTTTTTAATCTTAGAACAAAGCCCTTGTTATTTACTTCTGCCTTGATTCTTGGACACAGCACTGGTGTAGCTGCAACATCCCTTATTCACCCATCAAGGATCACTCCCCTCTCACACACATTACACAATCTCTTCTCTGCCTGCTGTGCATTGTATTCATTTACTCTGTAACAGCCTGTCCTATCCTGACTTCCGGAGCACAGTGTCTTAGTAAACTGCCCGTAACAGTTCCTCTTTCTTGAAAAGAATGTTTGATGTCACAATGGATCTGGCTGTACTTCTAGAATAGCTGCAACTGGAATCTATGCAGCGACTTTTGAGCATGACAAGCATTGGATAGCCAACATACTAAGGAGTACACGTCATTGCATGTCAAATATATATTAAGGATGACATACCATTGCATGTTACTAAGGATTAGCTACTATTCCATATCAAATAGCAGGAATGGGAGGGAAGCTGGTGCAAAATTTTGGCTAGATATTTGCAATTACAAGATCCCCCACTCCCCATGTCTTCCAAGACTGAACTGCTAGATGTTCAGGTGGGGCAGGGGGAGGCTGAAAATGGAAAGCCAGTGTGGTGTAGTGGTTAGCGTGTTGGACTAGGACCTTGGAGACCAGGGTTCAACTCCCCACTCAGCCATGAAGCTCACTGGGCGACCCCAGGCCAGTCACTGCCTCTCAGCCTAGCCTACCTTACAGGGGTGTTGCAGGATTGAGGAGGGGGTGAACCATGTATGCCACATGGAGAGAAAGGTGAGTCTTTGAATGCAATAAAAATAAATAAATAAATAAATAAATAAATAAATAAATAAATAGATAGAAGAATGGAAATGAATGTACAAGAACATTTTACAACAGGGGCATTGATGCCAGAACATTGGGACTGTGCCTTGTAAATAGGGGCTGCTTGAGTGTTTGCTTTATGACAATGTTCATTGATATGCCACAGACAACATGCAGCAGTATGTTTGATAGCATACTATACTGATAGCATGCGGTGGATGGTTGATGGTTGATGGTTCATGGAGGGACATTGGGTGAGAGACTGGGAAATGTTGGTCTCCCAGGGTGAGAGGCTGGGAGAGGTTGCTACCTTCTGTGGGTAGCAAGGGCTAAGAACTACCTTTAAGGGGAGGGAGGGTAGAAACAGCCCTGGGATGGTGGTGGTGGTAGGAGAAGCAGGCTGAGCGCCATAGAGGAGGAGCCCCCAGTCACTGAAGGTGCACTGCTGCTGCGTTCTGATCCTCCCCTTGGCTCCTCCCTGTGTTCCTGCGTCACACAAACACACAACACATGCATCATCGGCTCCCCCAATCTTCTGCTCAAGTTGGTGCCTCTGGCTGTACACATAATTCCCGGACATGGGGACCATCCAGCCATACACTTTCATCTTGGGACACCTCCTGCTCACAGCACTTCCATCTTATCAGCATTCAGCCTCAGTGTATTAGCCCCCATGCAGTCCATTACTGCTTCCAGACACCTGTTCAACACCTTCACAGCCTCTCCTGATTTGGATGGAATGGAGTTATATATGGCTGCATGTCAGGAGCTGGTTTAAAAATCAGTCCAGCTCTTGGATCTCATATCCTCTTATTCCCTTCTGGACTCCCCAATCGCTCCTTGTTAATATCAAATAATCCACCAGTGGCTGGGCAGAGATGAGTCACTGCTGTAACCACCCACCTTGGCCTGGAAAGGTGATGCAATTTCTCGCAGCTTGTTACAGGAAAAACAAGCTTCTTTTGTAACTATGGTGACGTGCATCACCCATCTCTGCGGGAAGAAGCTTCAAGGGACCAGCCGGCAGAAAAGTGTCAGACGGAAAACATTGCTTGCTCCTTCCTCTTCCTTGGTCGTGGACCATGGAGACAAACACAGTCTTTTGGAGCAGAGCCAACAAATCAGGTTCTTCTTGCAGTTATCTGGGGATGGGCAGGGAGCAGGCGGAATGGTGCAGACTTCTCATGCAGCATTTCCCCCATATGGGTATTGTATGTAGTCAAAACGGCAGCAGTCACACAGAAGAGAGAGACATTGGCAACTCAGGGGAGATTTAGGCTTGTGGAAGTGCAACAAACAAAACAAAAACAAAAACAAAAACAAAACAAAACAAAACAAAACAAAACAAAACAAAACAAAACAAAACAAAACAAAACCCTATCGGGGAGTTGGGGGACACCCCAAAACAGCCCAATATGGAGTGAACATGGGCAGTGCCACAAAATTCCAATGACTGTTGAGAGGGGGGGAAACCAGACAGGGAGGGGAATGCAATGGAGTGGCTGGGGAAAGGCGAATGGAGGAAGAGACACGCAGATTGAAAAAGGGCAGAAGGAACCATCTCCTAAGAACATGAACAAAGCCTGCTGGATCAGGCTAGTGGCCCGTCCAGTCCAGCATCCTCTTCTCACAGTGCCCAACCAGATGCCTGTGGGAAACCCACAAGAAGGGTCTGAGCACAACAGCCCTCTTCTCCCTCCTGCGGTTTCCAGCCACTGATTTTCAGAAGCATTGCTGCCTCTGCCCATGGAGGCATAGCATAGCCACAGGGCTAGTAGCCATAGATCATCTTCTCCTACATGAATTTGTCCAATAATCTTTTAAAGCCATCCAGGTCTGTCAGTACTTCCTGTGGGAGCAAGTTCCATAGTTTAACTGTGCTCTGAAGAAGTCCTTTCTTTTGTCCTCCCTGAATCTTCAAACATTCAGCTTCATTTAATATCCACAAGTTCTAGTGTTACAAGAGAGAGAGGAAAACTTCTCTCTCTCTACTATCTTATCCCATGCCTAATTTTAGGGATGCGGGTGGTGCTGTGGTCTGAACCACTGAGCCTCTTTGGCTTGCCGATCAGAAGGTCGGCGGTTCGAATCCCTGCGACGAGGTGAGCTCCCGTTGCTCTGTCCCAGCTCCTGCCAACCTAGCAGTTCGAAAGCACGCCAAAAAGTAAAAGTAGATAAATAGGTACCGCTCTGGTGGGAAGGTAAATGGTGTTTCCGTGCGCTGCTCTGGTTTTGGTGTTCTGTTGCACCAGAAGCGGCTTAGTCATGCTGGCCACATGACCCAGAAAAACTGTCTGCAGACAAACACCGGCTCCCTTGGCCTATAGAGCGAGATGAGCGCCGCAACCCCAGAGTCGCCTGTGACTGGACTTAACTGTCAGGGGTCCTTTACCTTTACCTAATTTTATAAACTTCTACCGTGTCACCTCTTACTTGCATCGTATCTAAGTCATAAAGTCCCATACACTGCAATCTTTCTTCATAGGGGACTCTCTCCATCCCCTCAATCATTTTGGTTGCCCTTTTCTCAATCTTCTCCAATGCTACAACATCCTTTTTGAGGTGAGGGGACCAGAACAGTACACAGGATTCCAAATGTGTTCACGCCTGAGATGTGCATTGCAGCATTATGATAGCAGCAGCTTTATTTTCAGCTCTATCCCTAATTATCCATTATCATGGAATTTGCCCTTTCCGAGGTCACTGCACAACCAGTTGACAGCTCATTGATTGTCTGGACAGAGCATTTTGTGATTCACACAGAGAAGTCCCCTCCCACCTGCTCTTTAAAATTTGGGAGAAGTTATTTGGAGATTTGATCTCTGTGTTGAGTCACAGGTATGCAAATGGCATACAACTCGACCTCCCTTTCCCACCCACCCCCTGTCCCAAGGATCTGTGCTTTTCTTGGACAGGTGTATGGAGGCTGTTTGGAAGTGCATGAGGATGAGCAAGCTGAAGTTTAAACCAGATGAGCTGGGAGGTAATGTGTGCTGGGGAGCTGGCTGATGGGGTTGCATGCCCCCTGAAGGAATGGGGACAGGGAGATGACTTTCACTGACTTGTGTGCTGCTATGCTAGCTGTGAGGGACCCAGGTGGCGCTGTGGGTTAAACCACAGAGCCTAGGGCTTGCTGATCAGAAGGTCGGCAGTTCAAATCCCTGCGACGGGGTTGAGCTCCCATTGCTTGGTCCCAGCTCCTGCCCACCTAGCAGTTCGAAAGCACGTCAAAGTGCAAGTAGATAAATAGGAACCGCTTTGGTGGGAAGGTAAACGGCGTTTCTGTGCGCTGCTCTGGTTCGCCAGAAGCGGCTTAGTCATGCTGGCCACATGACCACATGCTGGCCACGAGAGCTGTACGCCGGCTCTCGGCCAATAAAGCGAGATGAGCGCCGCAACCCCAGAGTCGACTGGACCTAATGGTCAGGGGTCCCTTTACCTTTACTTTATGCTAGCTGTGAGCCATAAGCACAACCCTATCTAGAGTGGCTGGACCTGACTTCAATTACTCATTCACCAGTGCTAACCAACCTCAACTACTGTAATGTGCTTCATGTATGGCTACTTTTGAAGATGGTTCAGAAACTTCAGTTGGTGCAAAAAATTAATGCTCATATGTTGATGAGGGCTTGAAACTGGAACACATAATGCCGGTTGTGCACCTGTTGCACTGGCTACGAGAATCCACACAATGAGCTCCAGTGCATTCACAGTCAGGTAACAAGTGGTTTTATATTCCCAGATCAATGGAAGATATAGGGCAGATCCCGTTACCCAAACAGATCTTTGCAGGGGGATTTCTGGCTTGGCAGCAAGGAATCAGCCCAGCCCTCCTTTGTTTTTGAAACAAGTAGGATGACGACATAGAGGTGTTTGTTGGCTGGGAAGGCTTAGTTGAGATGTGAGGTTTCTTTTTATCATAAATGCAAGTGGGAACCTCCAAAGAAGAAGTGAGGCTTTCCCATCATTGCAGCAGAGTAAAAGTCTACGTGGCTTCTGGTAGCAAGTCAGATGTGGATGAATCATCTCCCGAGCTTAGCGGGGACACCAATGCCTCACCAGAAACAATGAAATGCATCACAAAGAGGGGACAGATATTTGCATAGAACTCATGGATCCTCATTTATATGCATAGGCACAAATTTAGAAATGATTACTGTAATGAACATAGAAATATAATGCCTCTCACCATGGGGTGACCCATGTTCAGTCTATTCACCAGATGCTTACACGCAACTTCAAGCACCTTCCCCAGCTCTCCCTTCTCAGGGTTATCCTTAAACCGGGCAGCCCTTTGAGGACTCTTTCAAACTGAGCCTGATGGATCAGGCCAATGGCTCATCTAGACCACCATCCTGTTCTCACAGTGGCCAACCAGATGCCTGTGGGAAACCTGTAAGCCGAACCAAGCACAAGGGTACTTTCTGTTTCTGTGGTTTCCCAGCATTGCTGCCTCTGACTGTGGAAGCAGAGCAAAGACACCAAGGCTAGTAGCCATTGATAGTCCAACTTGCCTAATCCTTTTCTAAAGACATTCACGTTGGTGGCCGTCACGACCTCCTGTGGGAGTGAGTTCCTAAGTTTAACTGTGTGCTGTGTGAAGAAGTCCTTTCTTTTATCTGTCCCAAATCTTCCAGCTTCATTGGATGTCCATGAATCCTAGTGTTAGGAGAGAAGGAGGAAAAAAAACTCTTTCTCTATCCGCTTGCACCATAGATTTGTATAATGGTATTATGATACCAGCAGTTTTATTTTCAGTTCCTTTCCCAATGACCTCTTTTTCACAGTTGCCGCACACTGGGTGGGCATATTCATTGAGCTCTATGACCTCAAGGTCTCATTCCTGGTCAGTCACTACCCGTTCAGACCCCATGAAATTAAGATTTATTTTGCCCTGACACGCATCACTTGTTTACACTGAATTGCATTTCCCATTTTACCACCTATTTGTTCAGTTTGGAGGGGTCTTATTGGAGCTCTTCACAATCCCTTTTTGTTTTAATGACCCTGAACAAGTTAGTATCATCAGCAAACTTGGCCGCCTCACTACTCACTCCTATTTCTAGATTGTTTAGGAACAAGTTAAAAATCACAGGTCCCAAGACCAATCCTTGGGGGACTCCATTTTCTACATCCTGCTTCCTGCAACTTAACCAATTCATCGCCCATAGGAAGACCCCTCCCCTTATTCCATGACTGTTAAGCTTACTCAGGAGTCTTTGGTGAGGTACTTTGCTGAAAGTTTTTTTTAAAGTCCAAGTATACTATGTCAACTGGATCACCTCTATATGCTTGTTGACACTCGCAAAGAACTCTAAAAGGGTTGAAAGACAGGACTTTCCCTTGCAGAAGCCATGCTGGCTTGTCCTTCTATATACTTGGTTATTTTAACTTTAACAATACTTTTCACCAGTTTTCTTGGGGCAGATGTTAAGCTAACCAGCTTGTGATTTCCAGGATCCCCCATGAATCCATCCCCACCACGTGTTCTGGAAAAAATGGGACATCCTGTTTTTTCACATGAGATCATGGTGGCCATTTTGGGTGCCTTGATCTCATGCATTCTTGTGCTATGGCTCAAGTGCTTTTGGGGGGCTGCAATCCCGTGGTGTCTCAAAACACACGAGATCACAATCCTGAAAAAAACACTTTTTAAAGTTTTTTTTTAAAGAGGTCATGTGACTCGCCTGAGAGCGTGTCCTGGAAGATGCTCATTCCAGGTTTTGACCTGAAAAAGTTGGACAGCATGTGAATCCCTGTTAAAAATTGGTATTACACTCACTACTTTTCATTTCTCAGGTATGGAGGCTGATCTGAGGGACAAGTTACACATTTTTGTTAGAAGATCAGCAATTTCACATTTGAGTTCTTTGAGAACTTTCAGGTTGGTGCTATCTGGACCTGGTGATTTGTCAGTTTTTACTTTGACCACTAGGTCTAGAACTTCATCTCTCACCACTACTATCTGTCTTAGTTTCTCAGATTCGCCTCCTGCAAAAGTTAATTCAGACAACGGGATCTGCCCCATATTTTCCATTGAGAAGACAGATGGAAAGAAATCATTCAGCTTCTCTGCAATCTCCTTATTCTCCTTTAGCACACCTTTGAATCCCTTGTCATCTAAGAATCCAACTGTCTGCCTAGACCAGTGGTCGGCAACTTTATCCGAGGATGGGCTGGTCGACGCTCCATCCATCGGAGGATGGGCTGGAGAGTGTGCACACATGTGCTCTTCCAGGTCGGAGGAATGCCCGTGCGCATGTGCGTATGCTATTTCCGGCGCACATCCGGGTCGGAGGAGCACCCATGCGCATGCGTACAGGTGCCATCAACCCGGAAGTCGGTCCCCACACCGCACCGCACTGCACCGCGCTGTGCCTGTAAGAGTGGGCAGCGGGGGGGGGGGGAGGGCGGCAGGGGTCGCCATGTTAGACAAGCCTCATAGGCTGCTACCGGCCTATGGGCCTTAGGCTGCCGACCCCTGACCTAGACAGTCTCCTGCTACTAATATATTTAAAGACATTGTTGCTGTTAGCAATGCGTTCCTTTGATTCTTTTTTTAGCATTCTTTACTGCCTGCCTGCACTTTTTTTTTCTTTTTTTGGCCAAAGTTTGTGTTTCATTTAGCTCTCTTCATCTGGAAAAGACTTTCATTTTCAAAAGGAAGCTTTCTTGCCTCTAATAGCTTATTTGCTTGTTAACCATGCCAGTGTCTTCATGGTACCTTTCTTGATCTGTGGTATACAGTTGAGTTTCTAATATTGTGTTTTTAAACAACTTTCCCTCTTGGCCTTTCCTTTTAACTTCAGTTTTACAAATCTCCTCATTTTGGGGGAAACTTCCTCTTTTGAGGTCAGATGTGACTGTACAAAGGTAATATTTACATTGGTTGTTCCACCCATGTTGACCTCTGGCGCTGCTCACCATTGGCCTATGGTACTGGAAGTGTTGGGATGCAACACAGCTTGCACTGGAGGCTGATGTGAAAAAGAATCTGCATGGGAAAGAGAAGACAGATGGAATAATAATAATAATAATAATAATAATAATAATAATAATTTATTATTTATGTCCCACCCATCTGGCTGGGTTTCCCCAGCCACTCTGGGCAGCTCCCAACAGAATATTTAAAACACATTGAAACAGTCATTAAAAACTTCCCAAAACAGAGCTGCCTTCAGATGTCTTCTAAACGTTAGATAGTTGTTTATTTTGTTGACATTTGATGGGAGGGCATTCCACAGGGCGGGCGCCACTACTGAGAAGGCCCTCTGCCTGGTTCCCTGTAACTTCACTTCTTGCAGTGAGGGAACCTCCAGAAGGCCCTCGGAGCTGGACCTCAGTGTCCGGGCTGAACGATGGGGGTGGGGACGCTCCTTCAGGTATACTGGGCTGAGGCCGTTTAGGGCTTTAAAGATCAGCACCAACACTTTGAATTGTGCTCGGAAATGTACCAGGTGCCAATGAAGGTCTTTCAGGACTGGTTTTATATGGTCTCAGAGGCCACTCCCAATCACTAGTCTAGCTGCCGCATTCTGGATTAGTTGTCGTTTCTGGGCCACCCTTAAAGGTAGCCCCACATAGAGCGCACTGCAGTAGTCCAAGTGGGAGATAGCCAGAGCATGTACCACTCTGGCAAGACAGTCTGTGGGCAGGTAGGGTCTCAGCCTGCGTACCAGATGGAGCTGGTAGACAGCTTCTTCTATGTTTCCTCAACTCTCATTTCTGACCTAACCTGTGTTGTCCTTACCACAGTTCCTGAGGGTTGTTGACCTCTTCCTCTTCCTTCTTCTTTGCCCTCACCTTAGGAGAGAAGCCACCTTTGCATGTGTCTCCAGCTGAGATGCAAGAGTAGGCATGGCTCAGGACATCTCTACCTTAGTTAGATACCTCACTCTTGCCTGTCCTTCCTGGACTCATTCACTAGATGGCAGTGGTCCCCCACTCTTCCAAGGAGGCTCTGCAGTCTACACCAGCTAGCCCTAGGAAGTGTGTACTAGGTGGGATTGGGAGAATGTGCTGTTGCGCTCGCAGCCTTCCATTCCTCTTATGCCAGAGGTTTCACATAGTAAGGTGGGAAGCAGCTGTTTGTCACCTAACAAGGAATTCCCCAACCTGGGCTGTGCAAAATGGTATTGCATGGGAGGTGGCTGGTCTGTGTTCCTGTGTCTGTGTGCCCAATTCAGCCTTCTCCAACCAGGTGCCCAGTAGGTGTTTTGGACTACAACTCCCATCAGCCTCAGCCAGGCTTATGGGAGCTGTAGACCAAAGTATTGCAAACAGTTAAAATCGTTAGTAGGATTGGAATATCACTTGTAGTCTAATGGTGAATTTTGGACACAAGGGAGTGGTAAAAGATTTGGATTATCATAAAAGATGCAGGAGGAAATGATTAACAATAGGACTCACAAAGGGGAGAAGGGAAGTCCAAGAGATTCATTGGAATCTTGTTTTTATGTTGTAAGTTGGATAATGTGACTGTAAAATTTTAATTTGAAAAACCAAATAAATAAATTTAAAGGAATGAAGGAAGGGAGGGAGGAAGGAAGGAAGGAAGGAAGGAAGGGAGGAAGGGAGGAAGGAAGGAAGGAAGGAAGGAAGGAAGGAAGGAAGGAAGGAAGAAGGCCCAAATGGCATTCCTGATTTGATCCCGGAATGTCCCGTATTTTGGTCAGGCAGGTACTCTGGTACAAACACCAGACCAAAAGATGCTCACTCTGGCGCTGGTTAGCAGTGTGGCACCAAAGTGCCTTCTGGTTCAGCACTCTGACGCAACTCTGTTGATGATCGTCAGAGCACCTGTTGTTCTAGCTTTTCAAAGTCTGATAGCCGTTTACACCCCTGTTATGTACTGAGCTTAATAGGATCCAGAATGCAGCAGTCTGATTGGTCCTAGAACAATAGGATACATAATGCAGCAGTCTGATTGGTCTGCAGGAGCCACCCAATCCAGCCCCAGGTGGAAGTGAATCCACAACCTGATTGGCCAACAGGAGTATCCTGGAATTAGCCAACCACGTGGGGCCCATTGTGTAAATAATGTATTTATAGCAGATGTTTCGGGGAAACATTCATTCCTTGCTACTAGGAGCTGAATAAAGAGCATGAAATTCACACGTGACTCAAAGTATATTTCAACCCCCAATGTCCCTTTGCCACCCCCTTGCCTCTTAGTGCCCCCTAGGTAATCCCACCACCCCGCAGGGGGTGCTACTACCCACTTTGGGACCTGCTGGTCTAAAATAACCTGCCCCCCCAGTGGCACAGTTAAGTATTGCTCCCCCCCACCCCTACTGTGAAGTCAAACAGGCACAGGAATGCCTGTTTTGATGCTGAGTTGCTACATGTTGCTCATGCATGTATTTGGCTCTTGCATGCTTGTTCCTGTTCCTTTCAGGGAGGCCTGTGCAGGAGAAGGTCCCAGGAGACTGGTGCCTCCCGTGTGTTAATGCGTGCATGTGATCAGCCGATGCGGGCAGGGGAGAGAATGACGTCCGTCCTTTTGATTTCCTGCCTCAGGCACCAGTCTTTCTAGGCCTCGCTGTTTCTTATTCTGCCACCTGGAATAAAGAGCTGCTCAGGGCTGAAAGCCGAAGTCAAGCCTTGGCCGGCGTTTTGATGGCAGGAAAAGGAACAATGTACCAGGTGCGCCCCTGTTATCAGTCTAAAGTGAGGTGTCACCAGCAATTTCTCCTACCTGCTGGGTAATGAGAGCTGGCAGGCTGCTGAGGCAGGCACTTTGGCAAGGCTGCCGCAAATGAGAAATTGCAAAAAGGCAGGGCAGGGAATTTTGGGGGGTGGGAGCGAGCAAGGGGGGCACTTTGTGCTTTGAAATGCTGCGTGCTTAACCCTTCGGTACCACTTGGGTGGCACTTATTCTGCACCCTGCTCCCCCTGGGTTTTTTTTCTGAAGCGAGTTCTCATTTGGAATGTAATAACATCCTTACATGCCCAGTCGTTGAATTGTTGGAAGACTCTGTTAGTCTTGTTTGTTAACATTCAATAAAATTATACACACATACCTGTGTGTGGCCCTCCTCAGCACCATATTATTTTTTTTTGTAGCTGTAGGATTCCTTCCTAAGAGAGGCTAGTCTGGATTCCTCCTTGCTATCTTTCTGCTGGCAGGCTAAGACCTTCCTGTTGAGACAGGCCTTTGAAATCTAGGTGCAGACGAGGCTGACCATGGGGCTTCTGCCAGAGCAATAGGTATTTTAATGCTGATTCTAAAAGTGTTTTGATGTATTTGAGCTATTGTTTTTAACTAGTTTTTCTTTATCATTTTGTATTTTATAATGATGGTTGTTTTTTTTAAATGCTGTAAACTTCTTTAAATACCAACTTGGGAGAAAGGTGGGCTATAAATACATTAAATATATAAGCTAAATTATATAAGCCAATTATGCATAAGCCAAAGTGCAGGGAATACACTTTGTTTTAGCCGGAATATACTGCCAGCCAGTTTCATTGGATGATCCTGTGTTCTAGTATTGTCAGAGGAGGAATCATAGAATTGAAGAGTTGGCAGGGACCTCCTGGAATGCAGGAATCTGAGCTAAGGAATTCTCTTCTCCCTTTCCATGCACGTGGCTCAACTTCTGCTTCTTCATTATGCAAACGATGCGGCTCTTATTTCATTCTCCCAAGCTGGTTTGAGAAGATTATTTTCCAAATCTGCTAAAGAATCCCTGACAGATGGCCACCCAACCTCTGTTTAAAAACCTCCAAGGAAGGAGAGTTCATCATATTCTGAGGTAGTTTGTTTCACTGGGGAATGGCTCTTACTGTCTGAAGGTTCTTCGTAATGTTTAGTCGGAATCTTCTTTCTTGTAATTTGAATCCCTTGCTTTGGGTCCTACCCTTTGGAGAAAACAAGCTTGCTCCATCTTCCAGATTGTTGTTGTTGTTGTTCAGTCGTTCAGTCGTGTCCGACTCTTCGTGACCCCATGGACCAGAGCACGCCAGGCACGCCTATCCTTCACTGCCTCTCGCAGTTTGGCCAAACTCATGTTAGTAGCTTCGAGAACACTGTCCAACCATCTCATCCTCTGTCGTCCCCTTCTCCTTGTGCCCTCAATCTTTCCCAACATCAGGGTCTTTTCTAGGGAGTCTTCTCTTCTCATGAGGTGGCCAAAGTACTGGAGCCTCAACTTCAGGATCTGTCCTTCTAATGAGCACTCAGGGCTGATTTCTTTAAGAATGGATAGGTTTGATCTTCTTACAGTCCATGAGATATCTTTCAGATATCTTTCAGATATTGGAAGATGGATATAATATCACCCCTTCTCCAGGCTTCTCTTCTCCAGGCTAAACATCCCCAACTACAAATTCCCCCAAGGAGTAGTAACCTTGTACCACACACTCTTTCTGACACCTGCTGGATTAGATTCCGCCCCTACCAACAAAATATACCTTTCCCACAGATGTTGCACAAGCCTTCCCTTTGGCATCTGGCATTTTTGATGCCATCGCAGGAAATTCAAGCAACGGCCTTGTGAGTGCACTTATTGCTGGCAAATGTTGATCTGTCTCAGATGGAAGCAAACTCCCTGCCAGGATCCAATCCACAAGTCTTGTTTCGCTGCACCTGGCGCCAAATTCCAGCCAGTCAACTCTCACTCTGACTTGATGGTTGTTCTCTCAAATCCCAGACTGGATGTGGCCACCTGTTCCTTCTTGGTGGTAAGGGACAGGCACTCTGCATATGTTCAACAACACTCTCCATTATCAGCTTACATGTCGCTAAGCTGAGTCCTGGCGCCGAAAGCCGCTTCTCGAGCCAGCCACAGATGCACCTGTCAAAAATGAAAATAATGGCTTTATAAAAAGGCAACACAGATTTTCTCTCTCTCTTTTCCTTGCAGCTCATGAAGCTGTGCTCGTGTATCTCAGTACTTGCCATTGCCCCCTTCCCACAATGCATCCTTCTTGGTTTCCAAGCCAAAAGGATTATGGGTGAGTAAGCCTTTAATATTGTTTCATGCTGAAAACAGGTAGCAAAATTTACTGAGGCTGAGAACTACCCTGACGATGAAGGGTAGTCCTTGTTTGCAGGAGCGTCCTACTCTTGTGTAGGACCCTGACAGAGACACATGCCCGACTGGCATGTTCTCTCCCTCCCTGTCGTTCGTTCGGGAGCTTCAAAAGCTTTCTTCTGCCCGAACATCACAGCGACTGATGCCAAGTAGCATCAGCACACTTAGGGATCCGCAGAGTCTTCGCAGCATGAGTAAACAGACCTCAGCAACTCAGCGTTTTGGCTAATCTGCTTTATTTACATATAAACACACACGGAGCACTGCAACATGGCTCTTTCTCTCTCTAGCATCAGACAGCAAAGAGGAAAGAACAAAGGATAATAGTCCCACTTCACGGAACACAGTAACACAAACATCCTGTCTTCGTCACTTCCCATTCTGTGGAATGAAAACATACACCGTCATGTGATAGACAACAATCCCATGACTGTAGACACAGGGAATGAATCTCCAACAGTCCTCGGCCTTGGAAGCATCAGCCTAGGGGGTGCTGAATGAATGAGCCAGAGGGCCATCTCACTGGTGTTAGAGATGTTGGCTTCTACCAGCTGGTCACTGTAAACAGGAAAAGCTGCCCAAATGTTGCTTTGATGTCTCCAAGCTGTGAGAGGAAAAAAAGAAGAGCATATCTGTGCTGTGCTTTACACACCTCTTGCAATTAGCTGAGTTGGTTAGAGTTTAAGGCTGACAACACCTAGGTTGCAGGTTCGATATGGGACAGCTGCATATTCCTGCATTGCAGGGGGCTGGACTATATGATTCTTAGGGTCCCTTCTAGCTCTGCAATTCTATGATTTTAATACAACTTTAGCTGTCCAGGCATCACCAGAGAATCCTGGGAATCGTTCAAGAGCTGCCTGCTAGTTCCACTTTGGGCCAAATGGAAGACACAATCCCAGAAATCTGTGATTGCCCCTGGATCACACACTGTTACAGGCAGGTCTTAGTATATTTCCTTATAATACAGTTAAGGTTAAAACATTGATCACTGGTACTGTGTCATCCTCTGAATTTTGCTTGTTCTTCGTGGATAATGTTACTTTGCAAACAGTCTGATAATTTTTGAGGGAAATGCCACGCATATAGCTTCGAGGAGATGCCTAAGAAACTAATTGGCCAGTAGTTTTGTGGATCCTTCCTATCTCCTTTCTTATAAATCAGGAAAATGATATACTCATTTTCCATCCAGAGGGCATTTGACCTGTGTTGTTTATGGTAGTAAGTAAGCCAACCAGGACAGGCATCCACCATTCTATGTATTCCTTATAGAGCTCAGGTGGAAGCATAACTTGCCCTACCGCAGGATTGAACCTGGAACCTCCTTGGGGCAAAACAGGTGCCCTGCCCCTGGGCCCTGGCCCTTCCACCCACAGCATCATACCACCACACCTTTGGGAGAGGGCTGCCTAGTACGTATTGCTGCTCATTTTCTGTCCAGGTCCTTCTACGGCTAATGGGGCGTCCGTTTTCCACTCTGCTTCTAATCTGTACCTGGCAGGTTGTCAACCTTTCGAGGAAACTAGGCCACAAGTGCCAGGAGAGCAATTATTTCTATCCTGTTCAAAGAAGCATCCTCAAACACATGGCAAAGTGCCAGCAGTGTTTACTGGGCTGGGTGAAAATATCCGGTGGTTATTGACTCACATTCAGAAGTTGCAAAGGAGGCCTGTTAGCTTTGAAAGAGCAGCAGGCAGATGTTCCCGGAAGCTTGAGCAGACGTTATTTTCCTTCTCCAATAAGCCTCCCTTCATAACGCTGCAAAGAGCCCCTGCAGACCTTTAATAATATCCGACCCCAGTCTAGGAAACCTAACCCAGCTGATACAGACACAAATGCTGGCATTTGTGGCAAATGTTAGCTGCTTTCAAAGCTATTCCATCCCTGGCAAAGGTTCAGAGTCGAGAGCCATCAATTCCTCTCTCCCTTGCATGAGGTCATAAAAAGAAGTGGCTGGATCAGCCCAATGGTCCATCTAGTTTAGCATCCTCTGGTCACAGTGACCAATCAGATTCCTCTTCCAGAAAACCCGCAAGCAGGACCTGAGCACAAGATCACTTTCACCTCCTGTGGTTTCCAGCAACTGATATTCAGAAGCATTGCTGCTTCCAGCTGTGGAGGCAGAGCCAAGCCATCATGGCTAGCAGCCCTCGAGAGCCCTCTCCTCCATGAATTTCTCTAATCCTCTTTTAAAGCCGTCTAGGTTGATGCCCATTGCTGCCTCCTGTGGGAGGGAGTTCCATAGTTTAACTATGCACAGTGTGAAGAAGGACTTTATTTTATCTGTTCTGAATCTTCCAATGTTCAGCTTCATTGGATGTCCACAAATACTAGTGTGATGAGCGAGGGAGAAAAACTTTTCTCTACCCACTCTCTCCATGCCATGCATAATTTTACAATGTTTTATCCTGTCGCCTCTTCCTTGCCTTTTCTGTAAACTAAAAAGCCCTGTACGCTGCAGCCGTTCTTCATAGGGCAGTAGCTCCAACCCCTTGATCATTTTTGCTTGCCCTTTTCTGAATCTTCTCCAACTCTACAATATCCTTTTTGAGCTGAGGCGACCAGAACAGTACACAGGATTCCAAATGTGTTATCACCATAAAGTTGTATAATGGCACTATGATACTGGCAGTTTTACCTCCTCTCACATTTCCTTGTTACTTTGTCCCTGGGAACTTAGCATCAGCTGCCCCTTGAGATAGCTCATCGCTGCAGGCTGCATCTCTAGAACTGCCTGCCTTTCTTACCAAAACCATGAGGCAGTTGGCACCTTGCCCCAGCACCTTCTGGTGTTTCTGAGTTGGCCACATTTGCCTTCTAAATACACACAATCAGCTATTTGGGTGGGCAGAATGTCGTGTTTTAGTTTGTAGGCATCTGTTTGGATGGATACATAAGAAGAGCCTGGCTGCTGGGACCAGACCAATTGTCCATCTAGTCGTAGAATCATAGGACTGTAGAACTGGAAGGAACCCTGAGGGTCATCTAGTCCAACCCGCTGCAATGCAGTGGTTCAGCTGTCTGCTCTCACAGCGGCCAACCAGATAGCTGTGGGAAACCTACAAGGAGGACCCAAGTGCAATAGCACTCTTCTGGTCATAATTCCCAGCAAATGGAGTATCACTGACACCGGAGGTAATATATTTATATATATATCCATTAATATGTTTGCATACACACACATAGGACCTGAGGGATTTTGTTTGCTGAGACAAGGGATTATTTCTCTGACTGGTTGCTTGCAGAACTTTTGCCTATAATCAGGGCTGTGATTCTGCGAGAGTCCAGAAATGTTGCAGAATGCATTGTTGGCCACAGGATTATGCTTCCAAAGAGCTTTCATATCAGCAAAACAAAAACAAGTTTCTAGGTCTTATGATCCTTTTAGGATTGACAGGACCTGCTTGAAAATGTGCGAGCAGTATCTGGTGAAATCTGAGCCCCAATGGGTGACTGAATAAGATTTCCAGGGGGCAAAGAGGGGTGTAGAGGCAGAAAAAGGCTGTAGATGAGCAATGAACCTCCCAACATAGAATAATAGAATTGCAGAGTTAGAAGGGCCCCCTGCAATGCAAGAGATTATGACAAATAGTATTAAATACTGCAGAATAATTTTTGCAAAGCAAGATAAACAGTGTACACGTGCTTGCTTGGTATAATTTATACAGACTGCAGAATCCTGCTTTTGTTGTATAAGGAAGACGGACACCTGGCTGAAGGTTTGCGACTTTCTTTTGGTACAGACAGCCTAAGTCGCACCGTCCTGCTTACTATCCAAGCCAAAGCTGGAGCTTCTTGGCAAGTCTTCTCTGTCCTTTGCTGAGCACGTCTTTATAAATATTTCACTGTGGTGACACCAAACAGGAATCCCAACGGCAGCTGTAATCGATGCTTTGTAAAATGGTGAATTGTTCCTGACAAAACATTGGAAACCATTTAGGAAAGGATGAATAAAACATGCCGGAGTCACGTGCCAGTTAGACATTTGCCGATGTTCGAGATCTTGAAAGCTATTCATCCCACAAAGTCTGCTCCTGGTTCATGTCAAAAAATTTTGCTCTCAGAAACTGAGCGGAGAATTCTCTTTCCCCCCCTCCCCACCACGCCTGGCACTTGCTCAGAAGGAGTTTCTCCACATTGGACAGCATGGCAATAGCAGGACTGAAATGAGAGCAGGCAGAATCTCCTGACCACTCAGGTAAGAGGCAGGTAAGCTCCAAGCCATCATGGGAACTTGGTTCAACTACACCTTGAAATATCCCTCAAACTGCACCCATGGGGCACTGGAGGCAGCACCCAGTAGCACCCCTTCTTTGTGCCTACCCTCTAGCATCCTCAAACCCAGCAATTGACTCTATTTAGGGCCATCTGCCTGGCTCGTCTCGTCCTGACCTATATCATTGCTATTATAGAAATCTATGGTGCGGCTGCATTTGGAATCCTGTGTGCAGTTCTGGTCACCTCACCTCAAAAAGGATATTGTAAGAGCTGGAAAAGGTTCAGAAAAGGGCAAGCAAAATTTTCAGCGGGGTGGAGCCACTCCCCAGTGAGGAATGGTTGCAGCATATGAGACTTTTAAGTTTAGAGGCAAGGAAGAGGCGACATGAAAATGTAAAATAATGCATGGCAATGCAGAAAGTGGCTAGAGAAAGGCTACCATAACACCAGAACCCATGACACCTAATGAAGGCGAATGTTGGAAGATTCAGAACAGATAAAAGGAAGTCCTTCCTCGCACGGCACATCGTTAAACTGTGGAACTCACTCCTGCAGGAAGCAGTGATGGCTACCAACCTGGATGACTTTAACAAAGGATCAGACAAGTTCATGGAGGAGTGAGCTATCAATGGCTACCAGTCATGATGGCTGTGCTCTGCTTCTATGGTTAAAGGCTGCCTTGCTTCTGAATGCTGGTTGCTAGAAACCACAGGAGGGGAGAGGGCTCTTGTGCCTGAATCCTGCTTGCTGGTTTCCCACTGAGGCATCTGTTTGCCCACTGTGAAAACAGGATGCTGGGCAAGATGGACTATTGGCCTGATCCAGCAGGCTTTTCTGACATTCTTATGACCTAGCACTCACCATAGCACTGTCATCAGGCTCTTCCCCACAATGCTTCCTCTCTCCTGATTGTACAGAGTTGAACCAGCGGCACAAGAAGCTGCCTGGAAGGTTTTTTAAAAATACAGTTAAGGAAGGTTTCCTGGACCAGCCATGTCTCGTTAGTAGGATGCCTTTCTGCCTCAAGGCTTCAGTCAATGCTCTGAAAAGTTCACAAGGACAACCGCGTTACTGTGAGGTTTGCTGATTTCATGGATTCGCGGTGCAAAATATATTGAGAGAGGACTGCCAACACTGCCCAGATCTCTGCCGAAGTCCCTCAGCAGCCATCTCTCTTATTAGTTTAAGTGTAACTCAATTTGTCCATTGATCAAAGCCAGAGTTCAGTGGAAAAGGGGACCAGGGAGAAATCATCAAACTTACTGCAAGTGTCACTCTGGGGTTGCAAAGCGAGCACAGTTGCACTGCCATTTCCCCAGCAGTTTATGATTTAAAAAAGGAGGCATGCTGGGCTTAAGTCAGTGTGGATGGCAGGGGGCCATTCAGGAAGTAATGGGCAACCAGCCCCCTATATGTCTGGACTTATGAATAACCTCCACAGGTGGAGGCAGCAATGCTTCTGAATACAGTAGGATCACAACTTAAATGGATTTTACTTACATGATTGTAGTTTTATGCACTTGGATATTTTTTAAAGGGGTGGAAGGAGTGTGGGGAGAAAGCATCAGAAGGGGCTGCCTGAGATCTTGCAAGCATGTAGACTCTGGAGCCTGTGCCAGCATTTCCCAGAGCCAAGCAAACAAGGCAGAGAGCTTAAAAAACTCTTTCTGTGCAGGGTTTTCCCACTGTGGAAAGGGTTTTTAAAGCCCACCACCTTGGTTTTTGGGCTCCGGGAAGGTCACGGGTGGCTTCTGTTGGCCTTCATGAGATCTTGCGCTGATGCCGGAAGGTAAGATTGCTCACATGGTTCCAGGGGGTCGTTCTGACTTTACATGATTTTGCCTTTACACCCCCCACCCACCCACCGAACACAGCCCTCATGCGAGGTATGATCCTACTGCTGGAAATCACAGGAGGGAAGAGTCCTTTGTGCTCAGGTCCTGCTTGCAGGTTTCCCACAGGCATCTGGGCAGCCACTGTGGGAACAGGACTGGATGGGTCATTGCCCTGATGTGGCAGGCTTTTCTTATGTTCTCTTGTGAAACCGCCTCCAATGCCCATTCAGGTGTTTTTTCTTGCCACACGGTGGCGGCAGCAGCCTCCTCCTCCTCCTCTTTTTCTGACCCAGCAGGAGAGAGCGAAATAGCTGTGATTTTCATAGCGGGGACTAAATCATGCTGTGAAATTTCCAGTTCCAAAGCATCAGCAGTGGGGGAGGAAAAGGAGGTTTCCCCCCCCCCACTTTCCTGTGCTCCCTGGGGAATTATTGCACCCGGCTAATGTGTGAGATGCAGCAGGTGAGCGAGTTGGAAAAGGGGGCTTAGGGGGTAAGGAGACATGATCCTCAGAAGAGGGCAATAGCCAAGAAAAGTCTGCAGGACCCTAAAGCCATGGTTCTGCTTTCAGGTCAAAAGCAGGCATCTCCTCAGAGACAGACCATTCCTTAATCAGGAGGAATCAACTACCCAAACATGGCAGCTTCCAAAGTCTCTCCTTCTGCTCCCCACCTGGAAGGAAAGATTCTCCACACCACATCTACTCACTTAAAGAAAAAGAAGAGTGCCAAATGAGGTAGTTTCGTTTGCTCCGCGATTCCTCCTCCCTCCTCAGTCTCAGAAGTGTTACTTGCAGTTGCTCAAAAAGGAACTGTGCACATGGTTACAATTATTATTACTGCACAGATTTTCAGGGTAAAGGTAAAGAGAAACCTGACCATTAGGTACAGTCGTGTCCGACTCTGGGGTTGCGGCGCTCATCTCGCTTTATTGGCCGAGGGAGCTGGCGTACAGCTTCCGGGTCATGTGGCCAGCATGACAAAGCCGCTTCTGGCAAACCAGAGCAGTGCATGGAAACGCCGTTTACCTTCCAGCCAGAGCGGTTCCTATTTATCTACTTGCACTTTGATGTGCTTTCGAACTGCTAGGTGGGCAGGAGCTGGGACCGAGCAACGGGAGCTCACCCTGTCGCAGGGATTCGAACCGCTGATCTTCTGATCAGCAAGCCCTAGGCTCTGTGGTTTAACCCACAGCGCCACCTGGGTCCCTATTTTCAGGGTAGAACCATTATATTGGCAGATCAACATGATAAAGCTACAGCTCATTTTACAGTTGCACCAAGGCATGGTGTAGAGCAGGCATCCCCAAACTTCGGCCCTCCAGATGTTTTGGACTACAATTCCCATCATCCCTGACCACTGGTCCTGTTAGCTAGGGATCATGGGAATTGTAGGCCAAAACATCTGGAGGGCCGCAGTTTGGGGATGCCTGGTGTAGAGGAAGACGTTTTCCTTCCTCTCTAGAGCCCAGCAGGGCTGTCCAGTGAAGCTGAACACTGAAAGATCCAAGATGGACAAAAGGAAGGCCTTCTTCTCACAGCATGTAGTTAAACTGTGGAACTTGCTACCACAAGATGCAGCAATGCGGTGGGGCAGGGAGGTGTTTCGGCAAGCGAGAATGGAAACCACAGTTGCACATACACAGGAAGCAACTCTTTGATCTCCCCAAGAGCTCACTGGGGAAGAGGGTTGAGGTGGGAAACAGGAAGTGGGGGGCTTGAGTTTTGCTGGGATGAGGAATGGACATTTGCCAACCCCTTTTCAGTAACCCAGGCCATGTGCACAGAGACTGATGGAGCTGTAGGTTAAGGCACAAGTGCAGGATGCATGAGGTTTCTAACCTGTAGGCTCTCATGTGACCAACCTGTGACACTGCAGGACAGAAAGCCCAGTGGGCCAGACCTGTGGTGGAGATTTCCTGGTGTCCATCTGTGCTGCCGGTGCACGGTGGAAACTTAGCCACATGTTGGAGTCTCAAGATCAAAAGCCTCCCTGCTTTCTGCACAATGCCAGCTTCCCCTCTAGCCGCTCTGTGGGGGACGCTGTGGCAACCAGCTGAGGGAAGGCAGGTCGGTTAGCCAATGCACACTTTCCACATTTGTGGGTTTGGCAGATGCGTGCAGGGCTGGGAGCTGCACTCTGAGGCATAACTTCCCCGCTTACCTGGCATTGCAGAACGCTTGCGAGCCGTTTTCTCATGGAAACCTTGTGGAAACCTTGGAAGTGGGACAACCTTCTGAAAATGACAAAACATTTAGTATGTTTTTAGTACTGCTGCTTGCCACTCCAATCTCTGAGCGGTAAGAGACCCCAAGGGTTCCTGCACTTACCCAGGGTTCGGTTCCCTTGGAATGAAGGCCAGCGGAGATAGTGTCTTTAGGATAGATGGTGCTATTTACACATGTATACAATCCAAGCATAGGAGGGAGAGGCTCACAGCATTAACAGATCTTGCTTTTCCATTAGTCACAGCTTCTGATCTGGCACAGAGCAAGCAAGTCTCTGTGTATCCAGCTTCCAGCTCAGCTCTCTCACACTGCTCTGGCTATTGTTCTCCTCCCTAGCAGCTAGGTGAGAGTGGAGGCAGAAGCAGATTTAGGGCAGCCTGACTGGTTTCCCTGCACTGGGTGCTGAGTGGAGGGGGTGCCTTCTCAAAGCCCAGTAAGCGCTTGACCCAGCTTCAGGAAGGAAGTGTGAGCTGCTATGACAGGGTCCTACGTCCTAGAGTCCTTCCGCCTCCCTGCCAGAGTCCTTGTACCTCCTTCCTAAAGCCCAGCACCTCTCTTACCTGGCTCTGGAAAGGCAGCACGGGGGCTGGGGGGGTGTCTGTCAAATGTTCACCTCACACAAGGTGCCAGATTACCAAGGTCTGCCCCGGTGGAGCAAAGGTCCACTCATTTGTTCTATGGCACAGAACAACTTCTTTGGTTATGTTAATTGTGGTGCTTAAATAGTAGCCAATACCATTACAGAGACCAGGGTTTCCCAAACTTGGGTCTCTAGCTGTTTTTGGACTACAAACCCCATCATCTCTGATCACTGGTCCTGCTAGCTAGGGATGCTGGGAGTTGTAGTCCAAAAACAGCTGGAGACCCAAGTTTGGCTCTCATACATTCTACCCCAATAGATACAGGATCCCAAGAACTGGATAGGACTCAAGGCATCATCTAGACCAGGAGTGACCAACTCCCAAGAGACTGCGATCTACTCACAGAGTTAAAAACTGGCAGTGATCTGCCCACCCCCCTTTTTGGGGTTCAGGTCAAAGTTGTTGAGTTTTTTCAGGGAGGAGGTAAAATGTTAAACTTTTTTAGGGGAGCCACAGTTGTTCAGCTTCTTTGCGGGGAGTCAATGATCTATCAGTGATCTACCGCAGTTGTACGGTGATCTACCGGTAGATCACGATCTACCTGTTGGACATGCCTGATCTAGACTAAACCATTAAACCCACAACAGTATTTTTAGCGAGAAGTACTGGAAATCCATTTTTGAAAGAATTCATACCCGAAAACCAAAGCCTCTTGAACACTTAAAAAGTGATTTCTAAAGCAATTGAAAATATTTGCTTCTGTTTCTTATGAAATACAGACTGCTTTGCCCATCGGTAATTGTAATGCCAGCTGCCCACCTTGTGTCTTTTCTGTTATCAATGTTTCAGGAAAGTGATGCTGCCCAAACAAAGTGGCTGTAGAAATTTCTCACCTCCCCTTCCCAAGCTGCTAAACAAGAAGTATGAATTGCCTTCTTCAGACATGTCACCCTAAGGTAATTCAGATAATAACAAAATGGCCCATAATTGACCTTAATGAGCATCCTGCTGTCAAATTAAAGCCATTTGGCCCCCTGAGGAAGGGGAGATGGAGATGGCGAGGGGAGCGAGGCTTGGCTATTATGATACTTGATTATGGAAAGTGGCTTCCTGGGGCGGCTGTCCATCTTGGGGATGCACGCAGATGTCATATGAATAGCGCAGATCGCATGTGGCATTGCTGATAGTCTGCCTGGTGAGAGCGAAGCCTCCCCGCTGGTGGAAACAAAGCTTGCGATGCTTCTCCAGAGCTCTTCCACAGGGGCCTGGGCCAGTGAACCCCAGCAAAGGGGAGGGGGAGAGACAGAAGGAAAGCAATGATTTAATTTCACAAGGGGGAAAAGTCCAGAGCATCCTTTTTTAACACCACCCACCCAAATATCAGCCTGGCAAGATGCTGAATGTAATGTTAGCCTTGATGTATGGAATGATATTTCAAAGCTTGCCAGTTCTTTCTTCATCATACACATGAAAAGGTTGTCCAGATTTTTGTCTCTTGGCCACATTGGAAATCCAGATTGTCATCAGCCCATCTCGTGGGGTACCCAATCCAGTGAGATCACAGGAGCTGTGTTGCCCCCTCTAGTGGCCGGTCACTGCCGTGCATGTGTGTGTCAGGATGAGGTCTGAAAGAAAGCCCTGACCAAGATAGGAAAGTTTGGATTGTGTTCAGCTGAGTCCTATTCAGAGTAAACCCATTAACTTCAATGGGTTTTGAGTAGGGCTAGTGTTGAATACCACCGAAGTGCAAGTGGGTTCCCACGAGGAAAGACACAGTGATAACAGCAAGAACCTTTATTGAACTAACAGAACTGGACAACAGGGACAAAGCAACTGCTTACAGTGGTACCTCGGGTTACAAATGCTTTGGGTTACAAACTCCGCTAACCCGGGAGTAGTACCTCGGGTTGAGAACTTTGCCCCGGGATGAGAACGGAAATCGCACACCAGTGGCACAGCGGCAGCGGGAGGCCCCATTAGCAAAAGCGTGCCTCAGGTTAAGAACGGTTTCGGGTTAAGAACGGACCTCCAGAACAAATTAAGTTCGCAACCCGAGGTACCACTGTATATACATTTCTGAAGGTCTGGGCCACTCCCACTCCCATCATGATTGGCTGTCTAAACTTCTAAGCTGAGAATCATGACTCAGAGTTTAAGGGCCAATGGCAGAGGCCCAAATCCTGAAATGTTCTGTGATTGGATATCATGTATCCAATCAGAACACATGGGCTCAGAATCCTTAGTCCAGATTCAAGCTCAGGCAAACATAGACGACTGAATACATAACACCCACCACCTTTTGTTTCCTTGGGTGGTATTCAGCTAAATTCTACTCAAAGCAGACCCCCTTGAAAGGAATGGACCTAACTTAGTCATGTTCATAAACTTCAGTAGGTCTACTCTGAGTAATGCTCAGTGGACTACCACCCTGTGATAACTCCCAACCCTTCCTGGAACTAAAAGCAGGCAGCACTCACAGGGTTTCCTCTGAGCTTGTATTGGGTGTGTGTGTTTTGTGTGCCAGAGTCTCTTGCTTCCATTGGGTAGGAGGCCCATTTATGGTGGCTTGGGCCCTGATCAGGGACAGCTGACCCATTAGCCTCAATGAGCCTCATATGGCAGGCTAGGAGGGGGAGTTGATGCAGCCACCAAATAATGCGGCCCCCAAAAACGTGCATTTCGGGGCGCCCTTTGAGATCACCACCCCGAAGAAAGCGCTTTTTAAGGGCGAGATCTCAGAATGAAATTGTGTGAGAACACAGCACCCAAAATGGCTGCTGTGCCTCATTTTTCCCGCGACACTTGTGGGGCATGGCAGCTGTTCTAAATATGCTTTTCAAAGGCAATTTGAAGCTGCCTCTAAATAATAATAATAATAATAATAATAATAATAATAATAATTATTATTATTATTATTTTGGGGGGAATTTAAGTAGATTATTGTCAAAGTCAGCCGTGGTACTTCATTACCTCTGAATCACCTGCACAAAAAACTGTGAGCCTTAAAAAACCTGTTTCTCCGCTGTCTAATCCTGAACATGTAAATGAACACATTTATTATGACATAAAGTTTATTTAGTTATTAAATGCATTTATATCCCATTTCCCCCGCTCCAAGGAGCTCAAGGTGGCATCCATGGTTCTCCTCCCTCCTCATTTAATCCCCACAAGAAACCTGTGAGGAGGTTGGTTAGGCTGAGAGGCAGTGACTGGCCCAGAACTCGCACAGTGGCTGAGGGGGGGGGGATTCGCACCCTGGTCTCCCAGGAATAGCCATTATATAACACTGCCGCGCATACCAAAGATCTGAGCCTCATGCTGGTCTAGAAGGAATGGTGTTTTCCAGACACCTGTCAGAAAAATGCATGCCACAAAGGGTACCTGCCACAATCCCACCTTCGCAGACCATTTTGGGATGAGCCATTGACCTCTGCAGATATATATCACCAGTCCTGGGGATAATGCTAGCGAAGAGAAAGAGAGGCGGGTGGCTGTCTCTGCCTGGCCAAAATGCCAGCGCCTTCCACAGCGAGCTCCTGGCAGAGGCTGGGATGAAGGGAAGACTCCTTAATTTGTCTTGTCAGCAGACTCTGGTGAAATTAATTGGAATTTGCTGACAACAAACCATCCTCGTCGGGCAACAATAGAAGCAGTGATAAGTGTGCTTAGCATCCAGTTACCAGCGGTGTAGGGTCTGCCACGGTTCTGTCGGCAAAATGGATTAGGTGTCTCGGCAGCTGATTTATAGCCTCTCAGCTGTTCAAAGGAGAGTGGCTGGACCTGCACGTGGTGCTCAGTCTCGGCCAGGGCTTCCAAGGGGCATCTTTGGCCCTGAAACAGGGGCAGAAGAAGAGGCTGTTGCTGGCAAGCAGGAAAGCGGGTCCCCAGCAGCCCCGGCAGATCAGCTGCAGCTCAAAGCTGCACGTGCAAATGATGCCACGGCCCAGACCAGCGCTGGCGGCCAAAGATTTGTGCCACCAAGAATGACTGGACAGAAAGTGTGTCCTTCACACTTCTGGGATTAGGAAGGAGGTATTCTAGTGAGTTAATGAAAGCTGCTTTGAAGATACTTCAACTCTCATTTCTAAAATTCAGCACTCCTTGGGTGGAATTGTAGGAGGACCCCTATTTCTCTGGGAAGATATAGAATGGTAAAGTTGGAAGAGACTTGAAAGGGCACCTCAGAGGACATCTAGTCCAACCCCCTGCTGATGCAGCAGCCCCGATAGGTCACCACCTGGCCTTGAAAGCTTGTCTGATAAAATAGAGAATGAGGAAAGCTGAAACCCAGTGCCACAAACGAGGAAGATAAATTCTTCTCTGCTCGTTTTACTTCTTCAAGAACGATGCCTCATAGCGCATTACTTTGGGGCCCGTTTTCACAACCTGAGATGTCTGACCTCCTGCTGTTGCCACTCTCAGCGTTGCTGCTTCAGCAACTGTACGGGATTCAGCTTGCGCGTGGGGAGGGAAAGAAATGGAAAAGATGATTCCCAGATTTGGCCTGCTGTTATATCTGAAGGGAAGATCGTGTATTCGGCGTGATGCTATTATAGGGACGAGGGGGGCATGTGGAGAATGTGCTTAATCCTGTTAAAGGAGAGCAAAGAAATGATACAGATAAAGGCCAGCTGGAACAGCTCGCTGCAACCAAAGAGAACACCTTGTGGAAAACACTTCAGTCTGTTAAGATTAATGTGTATCTATTTCAATTGGGCCCCATTATCTTCCCGTTTGTGTGGGTCGAAAAGCAGGGAGACATCGCCTGCGAGGGAAACATAATCCGCAGAAAACTGAATATATAGTTCATAGCTGTGGAGGGTGGGGGGAAGCAGGGGAAAGTACCAGTGGGGATTTCCCCTGGCACCGGCAACTTTCAGAGTGTGATGTAGAGGCACTCGCTGCTTTCTGGTTCTCAGGTGAGTCGGGATGGAAACACTACATGTGTTACTTCCATAGACAGAATCCTTGCCCATATCAAGAGGTAGGAATCAGTGAGGCAGGCACAAGGCTACTGGAGAGCTGGGAGGCATGAGAACCCATTGCTGACCAGTGGGAACCCGCAGGCCATGACTGGGGACTCTGGGATTTGGTTACTAGGAATGCATCAAGGCCAGCCTCAGGATAAAAAGGCATATTATAGAAACAGGAAAAAAGCTGATGCTATTCTAGGCTGCATCCACAGAAATCTAGTGTCCAGATCAAGGGAAGTACTAGTGCCACTCTGTTCCACCCGGAATCCTGTGCCCAACTCTGGGCACCACAGTTGAAACTGGAAGGTGGACAGAGGAGGGCAACCAAGATGATCAAGGGTCTAGAATCCAAGCCGTATGAGGAATGGTTGAGGGAGATGGGCATGTTTATCTGGAGAAGAAAAGACTGAGAGGTGATATTACAGTTTCTTCAAATATCTGAACGGCTGTCACATGGAAATTGGAGCAAGCTTGCTTATTGCTGCTCCAGAGGGGAGGAACTGAAACAATAGCTTCAAATGACAGGTTTGGGTTTCCATATTTCCACATCAATATGTAATACAGCAGCACTTTAGTGCTCATTTTCCCTAGTATATTCAATTGGGTACACAATTTTCCTAATATACACATACCTGCAAGCAACTCTTCCTAATATAATGCATTTTATGTTATTCTAAGTGCATTTTTATGCAGAGTTCCCCCCATTTTGTACCACATTTTTTTGGTTGGTGAACTTCATCCCAAAACTTGGACAGCTGTGCTTTGGTTCATGTATCGTTATAGAAGGTGCTAATTAGGTTGGCATTAAAACGTGAGCTGAACTGAATCCCTGTCCCATCGCTTGCCCTTAGGCTGTGTTCAGATGTGCCTTCAAAGAGGAGGACACTCTGTGCACTCCCACCCAGAAAGAGGCCAGCTTCCCGCTCCACTTGCATAACACTCTGTACTGAGGTGCCTAGCAATGATTTGAATGCCTGCCTTCTCCCCCTCTGCTCTCCCCACCATTTCAGGCAGACTGTCTGCCTTTTTTAAAATAAAAATAAAATAAAAGTGCTCTTTGCCCTTTTTCTTTCAGCAGTAGAGACACTCCTCTTTGCACTGTCGAAATGAGTCCTCCTTTGCAGACCTCCCTGCGGCAAAAAGGTTCCATTTGGATCTTCATATGACTCCTCATTGGCCTGTATTTTGCAGGGTGGGGGTCCTTCCCCACTTTTTTTTTTGGTTTTGTTCTGCAGGTGCTCTGATTTCTCTGTTTCTCCTTTGAAAAGTTTCCTCCAGGACCGTGAAAGTCATTCTCTCCTCATTTCATACCTGACCCCAGCAGGGAAATTGTTCTTCTGTGCATGACATGAATACCCTTCGATGACAGCTGGAGTGCTTGGATCATGACTTTCTGCCTGCGCCTTCTGCTTTGCAAAACCCAGGTCTCCTCCGTCCTCTGCCAAGTTCCCAGCAGCTCTGAACAGCCCTGAGAGACTTTGGCAGCTACTTAAAACTCTGAAGTTCGGATCCAACTTGGGGAAAAATGAATGTGAAGCACTGGGTGACCTTAAGAGTATAGCCAGTAAAGTGCCGGCGAACCTCAGTGAGCAAACAATTCAGCTGAGCTCAGAGCTGGTGCAGAAAGCTCTTGGGAAGCAATTTGAGCTGACAGAGTGAGGATGCCTGATGGATCTCTTCTAGCAGCCGAATATGTGTGCTGTTGAGAAGGGGTTTTTTAAGCAGGATGGGGAAATGGCCAGTCCATTTTAGTCTGGAACATGTCTATCTGAATAACAGGAGGTGCAGAAAGTGGGTGGCCAATCAGGCACACACAGGCATCCTATAATACTCCCAGTGCTCAAGTATGTTCAGATTATGCTCTGGATATTAACAGCGGAAGATGGATCACACCCAGATAGCGGCAAATTCTGCAATGAAATTGAATCTAATGAATTACACTCCCCCGTCTATTTCCTCCAGCGGCAGTTGCAGATGTACTCAGAATGCAAGTTTCCTTCCTGCAGTGGGTGGGGGGAGAGGCAGTCATTTGCAGACTAACTGACCCAGTTGTAGTTTTGGGTAACAGCCTTGAAAACAGGGCTCCCAGGGTGGACCCTGGCTCCCCTGAGGAAGAGCTGGGAGACCCTCATAGCCCAGTGGAACCAAGGTCCAGGAGGAACAGAAGGGGAAGGAAGGGAGAGAGAGAGAGGAGGTGTCCTAGCTGGCCCAATCTGTTAACCACAGACCCCTGAGGACGCGCTCCAGAGACTTAGGCCACGCACTCAGAAATGCCCAAAGGCCTGCCAAGTGTGGCTGGAATGGAAGCAAGGGAGCTCACTTTGTCCTGGCATGATTGCCCAAGAAAGAGCTCATTCTAGCAAGGTTGACTGTTGTTAGATCTGTCCATGGTCCTGGGACTCATGCTCCAACAAAGCCCTGAGCTGCTCCATAGGCAGACTGACCAGGACTCAATATATTGTTGAATTCCCTGTGACCAGGCCAGGAGAAGTTCATAAAGGATGCATTTGAGAGCCAGCAGAGTGTGGTGGTTAGGAGAGTGTCAGATTAGGACTGGGAAGAACCAGATTCAAATCCTTGCTCAGCCATGAAGCTCACTGGGCCAGCAATTTCTTCTCTGCTTAACTTTCATCACATGCAGGTATGTGGAGCCATTATTTGGCATCCTTAGCTCCTTGGAGAGAAGGTAGGATAAAAATGTCATTAATAGATAACATTTATCTGAAAAGCTTTTTTAAAATTGTAGTTAAAGTGGCAGATAAAATGGGAAGCCCTTTGAAAGTCAAGTAAATCCTAAAAAGCGATAAAAAGACTGTCATCACATTGTGGTGTTTCTAAGCACCCAGGAATGTCAACAACTGCCCACACACCATCCAGGCTGCACTGTTTGCAAGGGCTCCCATTGTCTCTGGCTGAATGAAGCTGCCTGCATGACGCCTAAGAGCCAGAAACCTCCCTGCGTGGACCATCCCTTTGGTGTGTTGGCATCTTGAAGGGAACTTGGCTGTGGCTACACACAGCAGGCCTCTGTAGTTGTGTGCTGAAAAGCATCTCCATCCTTGCCCAGCCTCTTGGCAGGAACTTCAATGCAGGCGGCACATGGGTGCAGCACAAAGAGGATGTTGGCCACAGGACTAAAGACTCAAAGCTGGGCTGTGTGACGAGAGGCAGGTGGGCAGAGTGGTGTGTAAGTGGGGGCGGGGGGGGGGGAGGAAAGCTTGTTCTTTCTGGGAACTTAGATAAGGCCCAAGCCACCAGGCAGTCTGCATGGAGGGAAAGGCACAAGCATGTTCTGCTGTTTTGAAGATTTTGTGGGGAAAGGCAGGGGCATGAAGAGGCTCACTAGCCTGGAAAGCACCAGTGTAGCTTATTACGAGACAGGGGGCCACTGGGCTGTGAGCCCCAGAACCTGCTCGTGATGCAAGGGCTCAGCCATGGGAAATGAGAAGCAGCAGCAGCAAGTGTCTTCATTGCTGGAAACAATGATGCCTATTATTAGCCACACAGATGTTACTAGCCCAGAGATGGAAAGAAGACAAAGTCCCTACCAGAGAAGAATGGCAACTAAGCTGTTGGATTATGCCAAAATGGCAAAACTGACCAGAGAGCGCAGGAAAAAAGAAGACCAAAACTTCAATAAAGAATGGGGAAAATTCATAATTTACTTAAGAGACCACTGAAAGCAGGTAAAAACATTAGCAGGATTGCAATAACACTTGTAATGTAGAATATATTATGGACAAAATGGAGAGACATAAAATTTGGATGATGAAATAATATGCAGTTGAAAAGGTTTATAATAGGACCCATAGAGTTGGGAAGTCTAGAGATTCAGATAATTATTATAACTCTACACTTGTAAAATCAAATAAAAATTATTTCAAAAAAAGAAAGAAAAAGAGAATCTTCTTCTTATTATTATTTTAAAAATTGTATACCATCCTTCATTTGAAGATCACAGGGTGGTTCACAACACAAAATACAAAAAGAGAGCACAAAATACACAATAAAACAAACCAATAACCCCAGTCCCACAAACACATTTAAAAGGCGACAGAATGTTAATCAGCCAAAGGCCTGCTTATAAAGAAACATTTTCACCTGGTCCCTAAAGATATGTAATGAAGTTACCAGGTGAGCCTTCCTGAGGAGAGCATTCCACAAACGGGGAGCCACCTCAGAAAAAGCCTATTCTTGTGTTTCCACTCTCTTTACCTCCCATGAAGAAGGGCCTCAGATGATGATCACAGGGTCTGGGTTGGCTTGTATGTGGAGAGGCGGCCCTTGAGGTATTGTGGTCCTAAGCCATTTAAGGCTTTATAGGTCAAAACCAGCACTTTGACTTGGGCCTGGAAACTAAGTGGCAGCCAGTGCATTGGGCCAGGATTGGTGTAATATGCTCAAACTGCCTTGCCCCAGTGAGCAAGCAACCTGGCTGCCAAATTCTGCACCAGCTGAAGTTTCTGAACTGTCTTCAGAGGCAGCCCTACACCGAGTGCATCACAATAATTTAACCTAGAGATTACCAGAGCATAGATGGCAGAAGTTAGGCTATCCCAGACAGGGGTGCAGCTGGGCCACCAGCTGAAGCTGATGGAAGGCTCTCCGAGCCACTGAGACCACCTGAGCCTCAAGCCACAATCTTGTTGTGGCAGATATTGCTGCAGAACTGGGACTAGCTCTGACTTCCTGCCATTGCTCCCCTACAATACCTGCTCAATGTGTACATTTGCAAACAAACAGATGATCTGAGAAGGTCCCTGAGTCTTTAGGGATTGTTTCTACTGTGGAAAATGGCTGCCACTCAGGTAGGAGAAGAGGAAGAAGATGAAACAACCGTGCTGTGGGCAGCCGGAGAGCCTCGTGGGTTTTTGATTGGCAGAAAGATTGCTTTCCCAGAATCTACTCTGTACCTAAGTGGAGAAAGTAGCTTTTTCGATTCTCTCCCCTATTGCACTCATTCTGGCTGGTGGTTTATCACTGTGATTAGACAGTAATAGCTTGTGCCTTTGTGCTTGTGATTGCAGCTGAGAGTTACAGCCTGACCTGGACTATCTCACAGAGAGTGTTGGGAGAAGGAAATTGGGGAGGGGAGGACATTAGAACAGATGCCCATCTCCCTTTCCCCTCCTGAAAGGGAACTCAGCTTCCTTTCCTTCCTTCCTTTTAAGGCAGCAAAATTATAGGGGCCTGACTCAGTGGGTAGTGGGGTGTGTGGAATGTCTGAAGTCATTGCCTGTTCACACATCTGAAGACTAGAGGGTTCATCCTATGACAATTTAAGCTGAAATTTGACCTGAAGATATGTCTGGAGAAAGGTCTCCCGAACCTGACTTTTTATTTGAAATGGTGAATTCTTATTATTTTATTTGCAACATTTATAATCATGGATATTTGGTACCATATAACCACTTGGGTTATTTCCCTTCTAAAATCAAGAAGTGAACTTAGCATTATTGATTTAACTTTTATTATTAATTTGGAAATATTCATTGAAATCAAAATTTGAACATTCAAATACAAGTTTTGACCATTTTGTTTGGTTTCGGTGAAAATTTGTTTCTGCTTTAGAAATACAGTGGTACCTCGGGTTAAGTACGCTTCAGGTTAAGTACACTTCAGGTTAAGAACTCCGCTAAGAACAGAAATCATGCTCTGGCGGCGCAGCGGCAGCAGGAGGTCCCATTAGCTAAAGTGGTGCTTCAGGTTAAGTACACTTCAGGTTAAGAACGGACCTGCGGAACGAATTAAGTACTTAACCCGAGGTACCACTCTAACTCCACATGCCACATAGATATAGCATGTGCATCTTGTACGTGACCACCTCCCTCACCTCTCTCTGTAGCAATTTTGGGAGTCAATAGACACTTGTGCACCTTTTACGGAGATGCCTCCAGAATTATTGATGGAACACCTGGAAGAATGATCCTCTCAGTTCTTATTTCTAAACTGGTTTGTGCAAGGTAGAAGAGGTCCGAAGGACCAAACCCCACTTGACAGGGGCATCTGTCCTATTCCCTGCCCCAGACGAATACAAACCTACCCCAGGTAAACACAACACTATTTTAATTAGCAATCTGCTATTGTGTTGGGCTCCTTGGTGATCAATTGGCATGATGGAAAAAATATAGCATTGCTTCTCTCCCCCCCCCCCACCTCACCTGATTCCGCAAGCTAAAGCAGCCACCTCATTTCCATCAGGATTTTTTTGCACCTGTTGCACAGCTGTGGGCAGGCACCCCATTGAAATTCTGCAGGCATCCACCTGAGCAAAGCTGGTTAATTCAGCTGTAAGCTGGATTTCGGAAGGTCGCAGCCTCAGAAGCTTAGTGCCAGAGTCCCTCAGCACCCCTCCAAAGACAAGGCATTACGAGTGGGAAGCCATTAGAAAATATTCTGCAGTCGTTTTGCTGCTGCGCACACGGTCCAGAGATGAAGGAGCAGCCAGGCCTTTTCACAGAGCCTTCCAAATTTGTCGGGAGCAGACAAGGCTGCTCATTAAGGGAGTCACGGAGGCAGAGCTGGGCGAGGATTCACGAGCCTGTGGCAGGAGGATGTGCCCAGTCCTAGATGTCCTCTGCCACTTAGACTAGTGCAGCCTGTCTAATTACTCCACGCCTCTTCAAATATGGGTGGAGAAGTCAAGACGATCAGGCTGGCCGCAGATTAATTTGGAGGAGGAAGTCAGAGTCTGGGAAGACACTTCCTGGATGTATTTTTGTGTGTGTGTGTGTGAGTGTGTGGAGAGGGGAGAGCTGTTGGCAAAACTTGTGGTGGATTTCAAAAAGAGGCATAAAGTAGAAACCTTTCACCAGGTCATCCAGAAAGGGGCAGGCAGGCTGTGGATTGCTTAGTGGAGATGGAATCACACTCAGCTTATGCTCTGGGGTAAATATTCCATGTTACTTTAACTACTCTGAAACTATGCCCTGGTGCTGCAATTAGGGAGTCTGAGTTAGTTTTGGCTCCTATTTAACCGAGCAACCAGTTAACTGGACCACCATTCTCCTATAAAGACCCACATCATTATCATCTCTCTGCCATACATTATGTGCTCTAGAGACTAGCATCCCCCAACTTGCTGCCCTATAGATGTTACAATTCCAATCAGCCCCTGTATCAAATGGCTGGGCTGAGGCTGATGGGAGTCAAAAACACCTGGAGGGCACCAGGTTGGGGAAGGCTGTTGGGGAAGGACACCCGCTTTCCTCCGCCCTCCCAGCACACAAAATGACACCTTTTGACCTCTCCTCTGAAACAAAGAAGGAAAAACAACACCCCCCCTCAGTTCTTTCTCCCAGGGGCTCATCAAAGTGCTAATTGTCCATTGTGAGAGTCTTTCCCTGCAATACATGCATCACCCCTAATTATACCTCTGCTCTAATTATGCATAATGATAGAGATGTTCTCTTGTCCCACTATATCCCTGTGGCAGAGGCCACCAGGGTGCCTTTGGGTGGTCTCCCCCTACCTGTGGTTCTGGAGACAACCCCTTTGCCCCTATAATTTGCAAGGCTCTTTTATCCTCTCCCCACGTGTTTGTTCAGGCAGAACAAAGGATGGAGCAGCAGTTCCACCTTTGCTCTTCATTCTGCCTCCTGATTTCCCAAAGCCAGTTCACATGAAATAATATTTCGTCTAGGGTCAGTGGGTGTGTAGGTTTACGGGGAAGGAGCAGAAGCTGAAAGTGTATGCCATTTTCCAATAGTCTGTAGCACTCCCAGTGCATAATAAATACAAAATGTCCCTTGAAACTGAAAGTGTGGTGGGAAGAGAAGTTTTACTGGCCATCTTCATGCCCTGCTCCCCTAGCAGCTTTAAAAGGTGTTCACCAACACTGTGTCTTTCCTGGTATATCGGGTCCTCCATAAAAAGAGGGCATGTGTTGGCGGTGCAACTGGCTACCCGACCCTGTGTTGTGGGGGTAATTGGAAAACAGGCCACAATCCTTGATAGGTCGGTCACGCGTTGCTGGGGAGGAATTGGACCAATGGGGCGTCATAAAAGTACAGCAACGCTGACCTATTTAGGCCCATGCGAGGCTCTTGAGCGTCCTCTTTGGGGCCTTTCGCATCGGAACACCCACCCACCTCTCCCTATATTTATTTATTTATTTTTTTAAAAAATTAATTTTTATTGATTTTACAATATTTGTCTGGCCCCGATTCAGGCCAGCTCACTTGTGTTACAATCATTCTCATGCTTCCTCACGTCCACTCCATTGTTTTCCATCTGTTTACATATAACAATTTTTAACAGGTTCCTTGTTTCTTAATCAAAATAATTATTTTCCTAATATCAATCTCTTCATCTACATCCCTCTTGCCTCCCCCGGTCCCTGGGTATACAGCTGTTATTTGCAATATTAACTACTTATCATACTTATCATATTTAAAATGAAAAATACTTATCCTTCACTTATATTTCATAATATTTAAGCAGTCCCTGGCGTATCCATAAATCAAAAACCATAAGTCCATAAATCAGGCAGTACTTAAACAGTTCTTATCCTATGCCTGCTGGTTCTGAAACCCAGAACCAGAGTGGATCCTGCATTGTATCCTCCAAGTTGGCAATCACCAAAATCTGTAGCCAGCCTTCCCATTTCATATTCAACTCGTCTCGGCTTCCCTTCCGCTGCCTGTCAGTAGATATCAGTTTGCTGTTTTTTCTTATGATTCTTCTCTTGCTTCTTGAAGTAGCAACTCCTTTTCTTTTTCGGTTGTAAAATCTCTTCCTGCAGCTGGTGTTTGCCCAAATAATCTTTCGTTGCCCAGCCTTGACGAGTCTTGTCACTTCCTTAGTTGTTTGTACATCTGGTTCAGCCGGCACAGTGTTTGGATTTTGCCTTATCTCGTCCGCAGTCTTTCCCATAGCATTCCTCTCTCTCAGTTCTGCAATGTATTCCTGCATCTTCTCCAGCACAGTTTGCCAAGTAATATCCGGTTTCATCGCCATTTTCTTTGATCACGGTTCAAGAGGGTTTTTTTTTTTTTTGCCTTTTAGACTTTTAAAACTTTTCACAACTTTTTCCTCTTGATAAAACTTCACAAAGTTTTCAGCTTAAGAATAATCCACAAAACTATCACAGTTCCTTCTGCTTCCCCCAGGACCAGGGGAGGCTCAGAGGTTAATTTAAAGCCATGTAACAAAAAAAAAACAATTCAGTCCTTTTCATGCATCTGTAACTATTTCCTGTTTCACTGTATCAATGGAAAGGAACGGACCTCCGTGTTTTCGTTCCAATCCAGTCAAAATTTAGTCCCAATTTCAATTTTGTTGCCTTTTACTCACAGTTCCAAATTGCAGGTCTTGGAGAAATCAGCGCGCTCCGAGGAGTCGGTCTCGCAGCTTCGCCCGACGGGGAGTTAGCGGACCCTGAGGCTCCGCCACCCGCTCGCACTCGGGAGCCCTTGCTGTGGTCTCCCGAGGAGCAGGACCGGCGTCCGAGCCTATGCAGGTCCTTTGGACCCCGGGACGCCCTTCCTGGGGGTTTTGGGGATCGCGGCGCTGGCGCGATGTCCCCTTTTCCCAGTCGGACGGGGGAATGTCAAGATCGATATGTCCCCCCGACCGTCTCCTCCGGCGCGCCGACCGGAAGCCACCTCTCCCTATATTTAGGGCTTGCGTTGACCTTGCTATGCTGTCATGTGTCGTTGGGACAGGGGCACGGTAGGAATTTTCCCCATTTGGCTGATTGGCTGTTGCCACTTGGGTTTCGCCTGCCGCGTAGCAATTAGTCACAACTTGTAAGTTGCGGATAGGCTCTGGTTCAGGTGATAGGCGTGGCACGGTGTGTGGCCACACCTATGCAAATGCAGGATATTCCGGTACAGGAATCCAGGAACTCATTGGTTTGTCGTTCTCGAAAGGGTACGGCCTATGGCCGAGTCCCGGGGACATCAGGATGGCTGGAAGGTAATCCTACCAGCAGCCGTCCCTGGTGTTCATCCTTGTCTGTCCTACGAATGTGGCTCTGGGACAGTTCTGCCTGCAAGGGTGCAGGGAGATAGTCAAACCAGAACCTATGCAACCACTCACTTGGTTGTAATCAATAAAGTTGTGGCCTAAATTCTGCCAAAACCAAAATCAAATATCTGTCTATTGTGTGACCTTATTTTGGGGAGGGTAAAAGGTCTAAACATGCAAAAGAGCTCAAGCAAGGGTCAATCCAGAGGCACCTTTTCAAAAGGTCCAAGAAGATGATGTTACTCCTCCTTCTGCTGCTTCCCGCTCTATGGGGCAGCACTAAAGTTCCCATTGCTTGCAGAGCATCCTCATCTCATCATCGCCCATTTATTTATTACATTTATACCCCACCTTTTCACCCAAGGAATGCAAGGGGGCAAATGTAGTTCTTCTCCCAATTTTATGCTCACAACAACCCTGTGAGGTAGGTCAGGCTGAGCGTGGGTGACTGGCCCAAGGTCACCCAGTGAGCTTCATGACTGAGTGGGGATTTGAACCCTGGTCTCCCACATCCTAGTCTGACACTCTTACCACTAGACCACTCACCCATAAAATTGTGCCCAGGTTGGCTTACAACGTATCAAATGAATACGTATAACAACTCAAAGCTTATTAGAAACAATTATAAATAATCACAATATCACTAAATGCAAGGAATAAAAATATCAAGCTATACAACATTGGGTAAAACAATGCAAATAAGTTAACTTAAGCACTTACCCTCAAGAGCATAATATAAAGCGGTGCAAATAAGATCACATAATTAAATAACTAAAACCAAACAGACAAGCAAGTGATACCAATGGAATAAAACATCACCCTGGTCCAGATGTTGCACCACAGATGGATTCAGAACAGCCCCCCTTCTTCAGTATTTCAAAAGTACAGAAATTCTCTCATAGAAGCATGGAATTGTAGAGCTGGAAGGGACCCCAAGGGTGATCTAGCCCAGTTCCCTGCAATGCAGGAATCACAGTGAAATAATTCCTGGTGGATGGCCATCCAATCTCTGCTTAAAAGAAGGAGAGCCCACCACCTTCCAGTGGAGTCTGTTCCACTGTCAAACAGCTCTTACCATCAGAAAGTTCTTCCTGATTAGTCAGAATCTCCTTTCTTGTAACTTGAAGCCATTGCTTTAGATCCTACCCTCCAGAGCAGGAGAAAACAAGCTCACTCCATCTTCCACGAGACAGCCCTTTAGATATTGGAAGATAGCTATCTTCTCCTCTTCTCCAGGCTAAACATACCCAGCTCACTCAACAGTTCCTCATAAGGCTTGGTTTCCAGACCCTGTATCATCTTGGTCACCGTCCTCTGCACACATTCCAGCATGTCAATATAAGGCTAATATTGTGCAATCCTCACAATAATATTGTGCAATGACTCACCGCTTTACCTTTGCAAGATCTCCGAGCCTGCTAATGTGGTGGAATCTCTTGTCTGGAACTCTGATCTCCTTGACTGCTTGTCCCTTGACTGCCATCCTCACCTTCTCCCTTTCCTTTCATGTCTTACCTGGCATCTCCTCTCTGCTGACTCCCAGACCTTGGACTTTGGCTCGCAAGCCAACGCAGCAGCACCCCTAAAAACCTTACATTTACCAGCAATGAAACACTCCATTTGTTGTGCCGAAACCCTATAAATGCAGGGAAAAACAATTAGCCACAACTGCAGAATGTTTTCCTCTCTTTGTTTTGTCAATTTTAACTGTGAGGGCTGAGCTACATGGCCAGTGTGAGGGTAATGTCATCTTCACTCAAGACAGAGAAGTTGGGTGAAAAAGCCCTCTGAGCCCCATATGTAACCTTATAAGTGATGCAGCAGCAGCAGCAGCTGATAGGAAGCGGGGCTCATTTCATCAATTTTGCTGGAGGCCCAGCTCCATCAGGCAGCTCCAGCCCCTGAACTATGCCAGCTGGTCAGTGCAGAAACAACTGTTTAGAAACTGATGCCTCAGTGTTGATTGTTGATCTTTCCTCTTTCCACTCCGCCCCTTTCCCCTTGTGTGTTTTTGCTTTTGTTTTAGATTGTAAGCTTGTGGGTAGGGACTGTCTTGTTTTGATTGTATGTAAGCTGCTTGGGGAGACTTTTTGTCTGAAGAGAGGAGTGCAAGTGCTATAATCAATCAATCAATCAATCAATCAATCAATCAAGCCAACTGCAGTGTCCTTTTTGCACCATGGTAGCACAGAGAAAAGAAATGGGGAGAGGTTGTTTAGTCAATGGCAGGGGACTCCTGAGGCCTGACATCCATCCACTGATGTCACAGATGGATTCTAACAGGAGATGCCCACAAGGAACTAAGCAAGAGTTTAGCTACAGTTGGCACCAATAATACCAAGCCCAGCCCATTCCCTTACACATCACTGTGTCATGCTCTGATTATCACAGATTGGCACAGGCTCATTCTCAGCCCCATCAGTTCGCAATAGCTTCTTCTGCAAAGACATTCCTCTTGTCACTTGGGCAAGGTGAAGGCAGGAGGAAGGGAAGAGACCAGCGGGCGAGTGGGCGGGTGGGCGGGTGCGGGCGGGGGAGGCAGGAGACAGAAGCAAGTAGCTCTTCATCATACTTTGCCAAGAGACTGAGTGACACCACAAGGAAATAAATGCAGCAACAAAGAAAGATTGCGCTGGGATTGTTTCAGACACTCTGTCAAACACCAGACAGCAGCTTGTAGGTGATGGAGGGGAGATGTTCTCTCCAAAAGGGAAATAGTTGTCACAGCAGTTGCAAGAATCAGGCTGAGCTGCTCCTTGAGATGTCCAAGAGGGACCATCTGAAGCTTCACATACGTTTGGGAGCTCCCAGGCTCCCACTGTCTCCAGGGTGGGGGTGGGGGTGGGGTTCAATCCATGAAAGCCAGTGCAGGGTAGTGTCAGACTAGGACCTGGGAGACCAGGGTTCAAATCCCCACTCAGCCATGAAGTACACTGGGTGACCTTGGGCCAGTCACCTTGGGTGATCCTTCATGCCCATACTTGGGGCAGCAGTTTCTATACCCAAAGTGAAGGTGGTCACCATGCCATGCCCCATGGAAGCCAATAGAGGCCTTTTCTCAGATTGGCACAATAAGGGAAAGTGGTTCAGCAACTTCCAGTTTCCCTGAAATCCTATCAAGAGAGGCGACTTTCATTGATGACGTGGTGTGGTGGAGTTGCTGTCCATGGTCCTGAAGGTGAAAAATATTACAGCTAACAATGTCCTTACCTTCTGACCTACAGATGATGAGATGGGAAGAAGAGGGAGCAAGAGACCTTCAAAAATGGGATCTCTGGGGAAGCGGAGGGGAGACCCTGGGGTCTTGGCACCACCAACCACCTTGCACCGTGTGTTTTGGCAGTCAGAAAATGCCTCTGTGTGCAGCCTGGGATGCTGGCTACCAGTATCTTTTTTTTCCTTTCCAAGTGAGAAGATTGCCATGGCAACTTCCATAGCAGCCAAACACCTGAGAACATGAGCTCCAAGTGAAACTTGTCACTCATCATCCAACAATGTTAATCTGTTGGATTTACATAGTAATTAATGTCAAGAGGCAATCTACAATTTAAGCAATCAGCGCCTGGATTCCCAGTGCCCTGCAGCCTGAGCTGTGAAACAGTCGCTGATTTAACCCTTCAGTTCTTGCTCATTCTTCAGCTGGAAGAGAGAAAGAGAGAGAGAGAGAGAGGGAGCACATATTTCAAGCTAGCAATTTTGGTGGTGAGCCCAGCACATTGGAAATTGGGGTGGGCGTGAGGGGACCATAGATGAAGAACACTTTTGAATATCTCAGTCAGACATCATTGTTAGCAAGCTTCATGTAAGCGTTTTGCATAGAACTCATGATTCTCCCCGGATATTCACCTTGAAAGCATAGATAGAAAGATGCTTTGAAGCTGGGGTAGGTGCCTCTAGCCTTAAAGGAGGTGCCAGTGTGACCTTTCCTCAAGAGGACCTGAACCTGGACTTGTTAGATAACTATTGCCCGGTCACTCATACCTCCTTTTTGGGCTAAAGATTCTCAAGAACTTGGTGGCTGGACAGCTTCAGACATGCTTGGAAGAAGCAGAGTTTCTACTCTCATTTCAACTTGGCTTCATGTCCTGCTTTTGGACTGATACTGCCTAGTGACCCTGATCAATGACCTTTGTTGGGCAAATGGTTTCCTCCTGGCATTCTGCAGGGTCTCAGGTAGAGAGAGGTTTTCACCTTCCCCTGAAACCTGAGCCCTTCAGCTGGACATTGAAACTGGGATCTTCTGAATGCAATGCCCCCTCCCCTTTTCCTAGGTAAGAGGACCAAGCCACCGTGGCCACAAGAAGAGAGGCTGAGATACTAACCCTCCACTCACCTGTTTTCCTGTGGATGTAAGAACCCCGGTGTATGGCTGTTACCTCTCAGCACTCTTGGAAAAGTTATTATAAAAACACACACCATTTCAGCAAATTAAAACAGAAGTGTTGAATATTTTTATTATTTATTTATTTATTTATTATTTATTTATTTTACTGCCCTTCATACTTAGATTTTAGGGCGGTTCACAACATAAAATACAATATAAAAGCACAAAATACATGATAAAAATAAGAACAAAACCCACAAACCAATAAACACCCATCCCTGTACCCCTCCTTTCTCCCACAAACACATTAAAAAATGTTAATCAGCCAAAGGCTTGGTTGAAAATGAACATTTTTGCCTGGCACCTAAAGGTGTATAATGAAGGCATCTATAATCTGTCAATAATCTTTGAGAATTCTTGGAGAGCAGGTGAGGTCCCTGCAAGCTGGAGGTGGGCAAATGTTGTCCTCATCTTCAAAAAGGGAAAAAAAGAAGAAGACCCAGGTAACTACTGACTTGACATCAATAGCTGGAAAGGTCTTAAAACAGATCATTAAATGGTCGGTGTGTTAGCATGTAGAAAGGGAGACTATGATTACTAAAACCCAGGATAGGTTTATCAAAAACAAGTCATGCCAGACCAATCTCATTTCTTTTTAAAATACAGTTATAAGCTTGGTGGATCAGGGGAATGTTGTAGACATAGTGTATCTTGATTTCATTAATGCTATTGACAAAGTCCCTTATGATATTATTGCAGGGAAGCTGGTAAAATAGGGACTGGACAAGATTATTGTCCGGTGGATTTGTAGCTAGTTGACTAACTGAACCTAAGGAGTGCTCACTAATGATTCCTCCTCATCCTGGGAAAAAGTGACAAGTGCTTCATGGTTCTGTTCTGAGCCCGTTGTTATTCAATATCTTTATAAATGACTTGGATGAAGGAAGGGTCACACTGGCACCCACTTTAAGTTGCCTTCAACTGGGCTTCTTATATAGATGAGATGTGGAGCTTCTGTGTCAGAATGAAGGTACGGAAGAAGGTAGTCATTCTGGACCTAAGCAATTGAGGGCTTGAAGGCCATTATCACCAAGATAATGTGCCTGGAAGCAAAAGGGTAGGCAGTGCAGCCCTTGTAGACCCTTTAGATGAGCACCCATCAATATACACATGGACCAGCTGCAGTTTCTGAAGACTCTTCAAAGGCAGCCTTGCAAGAATCTAGTCTAGGGCATGGCCTTTGTCAATTGGTGCACCAGTCTACTTTGAAGGACGAGGAATGAAGACAACCTGCCCTTGGGTCCAGGAGATAAGGACCAGCGGCCCACAGCAGCCCAGTCCCCTTCTTGCCATCTCGGTTGCCAAGACGCACAGCTGCTGTGCAAACAGACCCAAGCGGCATCTCATCTCATTTGCAAACCTCTCAGGGACAGAACATGCAAACAGTCCTAAACAAGCTTCTTTGGAGTAGGGAAAGCAATTCATGTGAGCAAACAGATGGCAAGTACTTAAGTGAATGTCTTGCAGAGAGAGGCGCATGTTTTCCAAGGGGTTTACTTCCAAGGTTAAGAGAGATCATTCCAAGGGGTGTCCATCACACCTCTCCCTTCCTTGTCCATTTTCACCAGGCTGCTTCTCAACCCATGCAGCCTATGGAGGAAGCACCCAGTGTCTCTGGCAATGATGGCAATTATTCTTACTTTTCTTTCTAACAAAGCTGCAAACTCCCAGAGCCGGGCTAAACTGTGTGGCTTTGTCATGTCACTCGGCAGCTGCTTCAGACGGTTTGTGTCATTCTCAGCTTTGATGTATTAAATCGGCAGGGAAGTCTCATCTATCTTCCATTCATGCACCTGCTATGCCGTGTGGTGCCAAGTATTATGTGTTAAAACCAGGATAAATCATGTCACAGCTCTATGGGAGATCAAACACGGTCTTTTGAAGCAGAAATTATTTGGTAAGGGAAATTCTGGAAAGCAAATTTCCACGATTCAAATTTGTTTGCTATGTGAACTTTCAATGTGCTAGACGACTTTGGGATTGCAGGATTGTCACCTCCTGTGCCATTTGGCTTGTATATGAATGAGGGCAACAGGGGCTCTACTGGACCTGCATCCAAGGGAGATGTGCTATGCCACAACTAGGGAAAAGGTGTGCTCTGCAGTGGCACCCTGACTATGGAATGCCCCCAGCTTTGAAAAATGGATGACCCTTAGGCACCAGCTCAAAACCTGCATTCCCCAGCAGGCTTATCTGAGACTCTCTCTCTCTCTCTCTCTCTCTCTCTCTCTCTCTCTCTCTCTCTCTCTCTCTCTCTCTCTCTCTGTGTGTGTGTGTGTGTGTGTGTGTATTGCTCTTGCTTTTGGGTTGTTTTGGCTTGCAACTGGGAATTATTTTATGGTTTTCAATTTCTGCTTGCACTCAGCCCTGGTATCCCTATGTGATGAAGGGTGGGCTAAGCATATTTTAAATAAGTATATAAGGTATGAAGTGTGTATGTGTGTGTGTGTGTGTGTGTGTGTACTAGCTAACTATTATTTCTTTATTTATCTATAAACACTGACAACTGGGAAACACTAGCCTGCGAGCGCTCCAATTGGAGAACAGCCTTTACCAAAGGTGTCATGGGCAAACCCTTACCATGATCAACTCCCGCCCGGAAACCAATGTCCCCACTGTGGAAGGACGTGTGGATCCAGAATTGACCTCCACAGTCACTTATGGACTCACTGCTAAAACCCTGTTTTGGAATACAATCTTACTTGGCTATGAGTGATCACCGAAGAAGAAGAAGAAGAAGAAGAATCTATCTATCTATCTATCTATCTATCTATCTATCTATCTATCTATCTATTTATTTATTTATTTATTGTTAAAGAGTAGTTCATCTATGCCTGTTGATATCCCCTAAATGTAAAAATGTTTCGCAAAACCCCGAAGCTGTTTCTTCCGTGATCCCAAGCAGGTAGCTTCAACAATGGACACCATCAGGAGGCTTTGCTGGTCTCCATCAGAGTCACACAGCTGCCGCAAACGCAGTGGTGGTGGTGCACGAGCCCCATGTCAGAGATCTGCTGGGCAAGGGTGCCAATCTACCCAGAGGCTGCCTCCATTCCAAACCTGCACTTCTTTGCCTCTTTCTTCTAAACTAAGGGTGGGAGGGAAGGAGTCTTAGTGAGAAAGGTGTGTGTATGCAGGGGGAGACACACTAATTGATTTCTTACATATTAATATGTCAATCACTAGGGCTTTTAAAATGACTCATAAGTAAGCTTGACATTCCTGTTAATTAAATAGCCATCCTGATTCTAATCCACTGAAAATTAATCATTTGGGGAATTAAAAGGCATCAGCAGACGATACTTCATTACCGTGAGTGCTTTGCTTTCCCCTCCTGCACATGGTGGCAAGGAGCTCCTTCGCCAGAGCCAGGATGCAAACAGGACTTAACCTATACCAGTTATAGGTTCCTACTAAAAAGGTAAAAAAGGTAAAGGACCCCTGGACAGTTAAGTCCAGTCAAAGGCGACTATGGGGTTGCGGTGCTCATCTCGCTTTCAGGCCGAGGGAGCCGGCGTTTGTCCACAGACAACTTTCCGGGTCACATGGCCAGCATGACTAAACCACTTCTGGAGCAATGGAACACTGTGACGGAAGCCAGAGCACATGGAAATGCCGTTTACCTTCCCGCCACAGTGGTACCTATTTATCTACTCACACTGGCATGCTTTCGAACTGCTAGTTTGGCAAGAGCTGGGACAGAGCAACAGAAGCTCACCCTGTCACAGGGATTTGAACCGTCAACCTTTTGATCAGTGAGCCCAAGAGGTTAGACCACAGTGCCACCTGCGTCCCTTAGGTTCCTACTACCAGTAATCCAACAAACTCAGATTCCTAAGTGGACTCGTCTGATTTGAACTGTGCAGGCCAGGACTCAGGCCAGATCACGAACCCACCAGATTCCAGACAGTGGAAGATTCCTTTAGAAGGAAATCTGGGGGCTGCCTCTCTGTTCCTGTAAATGAGGTCTCTGTCTTTTAAACTTAAACAAAAAAATGATAATCGAGCCACAAAGAGCATTTTTGAGTATGAGGCCCAAGAAGAGGCACCACAATATTCAAAGCAGAAATTCAAAGTAGGTTTCTATTATCTTAAGACATGGAAGAGATATTCCAAGAGCTATAACAATATAATTTGCTCTTTGGCTTCCTGTATGATATATGCAGTATCAACAAAAAATCTACTGAAGGTGTACTTAAGGCCAGTATGAATTTTTGGAAAAATCATTGATGCACAATGGAAACTATTTAGTTTAAAGAAAAGGCAAGTAAGAGGCAACATGAAAGAAGTTTATAAAAGTATGCATTTAGTTTTTACACAATTTAATGCAGATTTGTTTTAAATTAATTTCATTTCTATTTTAGTCTTTTATTTTAATATTTGTTAAAAGAGGGACATATTTTTAAAATGGCCATGGTGAAGTCTGCCAGGATGAAAAAAAGCCAGCGCTTCAAATTTGAGTCTGAGCTAATATCTATTGATGTTATCTTGTTTTACACCAGTGCTATTGTTTTGTGATGGTCTGATGAATAGATACAAATAAATGAATCTTATCCGATGAATGAACTACCCTCAGGCCCTGGACTAAATCCATCCAAGGAGGCTGAAAATACAACTGCGGATATCATAAAGCTGTTATACAAATCTATGGTGCGACCACATTTGGAATATTGGGTAGAGTTCCAGTTGCCTCACCTCAAAAAGGATATTGTAGAGCAGGAAAAGTTTCAGAAAGGGACAACCAAAATGATGCAGGGGATGGAGCATCATTCCCATGAAGAAAGATCACAGTGTGGGGGATTTATAGTTTAGAGCAGGGTTTCCCAAACTTTGGTCCCCAACTGTTTTTGGACTACAATTCCCATCATCCTTGACCACTGGTCCTGCTAGCTAGGGAGGATGGGAGTTGTAGTTCAAAAACAGCTGGAGACCCAAGTTTGGGAAACCCTGGTTTAGAGAAAAGGTCAAGTAAGAGGTGATAGAAGTTTATAGAAAGTTATACAATTTTGCTTGGCCTTGAGAAAGTCGATCTCTCTCTCTCTCTCTCGATCTCTCTCTGGCTTTGAACTGTAAACACTGTGTGCTTGCCCTTGCAGAGAACTGAGATAGGAGCTCACCCACACTTCTACTTTCCCTACCCCTTCTCCCTGCGAAAACCCGATCTTTACTGCTGAATTGGAGCAAATGTCCATTGGGTTTTCTCTGGATTGACATTTGCTCCAATTGAGTGCTGAATACAGTGGTATCTCTGGTTACATACTTAATTGGTTCCGGAGGTCCGTTCTTAACCTGAAAACGTTCTTAACCTGAAGCACCACTTTAGCTAATGGGGCCTCCCGCTGCTGGGTTAGCAGAGTCTGTAACCTGAAGCTTCTGTAACCCGAGGTACCACTGTAGTGGGTTTCCTTGCATTGGGGCAAAGGCAAAACCGCTCAGACCCATGCCTCGAAAACATGGGACGAATGAAAAAGTGCTTGGACCTGTGCTTTCTAAGCACAGTGCAAACCGAAGTGTGGACAAGCCCATTGACACGGTTTTAGAGTTCCGAGGCTTTTTTACAGGATTTCCCTGGCAACAGAGGTGTTGGATGCTTTCCCAGGTCTCCACGCAGTGTCGTTTTGCAACCCCCATGTAAATCTATTAGCAGTGGTGGCAGCCAAGGCAAAGCAAAACTGAAGACACAAAACAGGCGGAAAGGCAAAGAGCCCCTTGTCATCAGAGTCAATTCGAAAAGCCCTCCGGGGTCCCCTTCTGGGAGCGCAGGGCCGACAACTCGTCAGCTGATTGATGATCCAAGGGGCTAATTAGAGCCAGGCGGTGGGTGGGGCGGTAAATTAGCTGGGCCAGCCAGTAGGTGGCAGCATCGGACCACTTTCTCCGGACCCCAAGCGGCATCTTTTGCTCCTGACTTACCTCGCAAGCCCCCCCCCCCCCCGACCGCAGCCAGGGAGACACAGAGAGGCATCGGTGTAAACTGGGGCTTCTGTTTATGGAGCATCCATCCTGATTTGCTTGCACAGAGCTTGCATGGAGGGGAGACCATGTCTGGCGTTTGTCAAGCATTTGCATTCCACTTCCTGATTTGTTTGCAGGCTGTTTATTTTATTCTTCAAGGAGCTCAAGGTGGTGCATAGTCCTTTTCCTTCCAATTTTATCCCCACAACAACCCTGTGAGGTAGGTTAGGCTGAGAGGCAGCAACTGACCCAAGGTTACCCCTTCAGCTTTATGGCTAAATGGAGATTCGAACCAGGTCCTAGTTTGACATGTTGACCACTACACCACACTGTCTCTCAATAAGGTTATGCTTCCCCCTGTTAATTGTTCATTAATTCCACACTTTTTCTTAACTGCAAAAAGTGTGGGTAGTACCCAACTAAGTCTCACTCTTAGGACTAACATTGTGTACAGCTCTCTGCTTTTTTAAAAAATTGATTTGCTGTGCCAGAGTGACCAAATGCTTTAATTCACTTTAATTGTGCAAACCTAAATTTCCAGTATGCAGCTAAATCCCTCCCCCCAAAAACAGACGCCCAGCACCAAATTAAGGAAATATTAGTCAACGAATCTTGTGAGTTGTAAATCAATTAATGTGGGAGATGAGAGGGAATGTGGATGAGGGAATATTGATTAATATTTCCTATCCCAGCTTGTGCTAACAAGCTCCAAACTAGCAGAGTTTCTCATCCCCAATAAAGCGCAGCAAAGCGTGGCGTTTAAGTTCCTATGAACTTCTAGAACAAGGCAGATCCTGGCACATATTTCCCCTGGTTCCCTCTTAAAAGAAAATACACGACACATAAGCTTATAAAAGTATAAAGCTTTTACTTACAGACATTCCAAGCTCATACAGGCAGTCTCAGAAGGCAGGCTAGCTTAGATTAAATGTATTTACATGTGGAGATTCCCCTTAAGGGAGAAAGGCTCCATGTGGGCCTCTCTTGGCTGGAAGCCAAGAGGGCATCTCCTGAGATGTTGCATCTTCGGAGTCCTGGTGGGAAGAGAGGGAGAGTAGCAGCTCACCTGTATCTTTGAATAGCTACAGGTAAGGCCACTCCCACTTCTGGTCACACAAAGGAAGTGATTTCAGTCTTGGCACAGGAAACTCTACCTGGAGGACCAAGTCCCCTTTGTGTACACTCTAGGAATGTTGTGATTGACTGCACCAGTGTTATACATCCCACAAACCCCTTCTCAGTCTGAACAACATTTAACAAACATAAAACAACTTTATTCAACCACCCAGAGTCCCAGCTTGACACGCAGGTTCTGGAAACTCTCTCGTGGCAAGGGTTTCGTGAGAATGTCCGCAGTCATCTCCTGAGTATTACAGTAGGACATTTCTACTAGTCCATCTTGGATCATCTGGCGAATGAAGTGATACCTGACCCCAATGTGTTTTGAACGTGCAAGGAACTTTTCGGTTTGCGCTAGTTGCAGGCAGCCTTGATTGTCCTCCATCAAGCTGACAGGTCCTTTTCTCGGCAAACCAAAATCTGTCAGGAGTTGATCCAGCCAGATGATCTCTCTGCATGCTTCCGAAGCTGAAATATATTCACTCTCTGTGGACGATAAGGCTACACATTTCTGTTTATAACTGCCCCATATGATAGGTGCATTTCCAAACATAAAAACATAACCACTTGTGGATTTGTAATCCGCCTTATCCCCAGCCCAATCTGCATCACTGTACCCAACCAACTTAGGGTCCCTTACAGCTGGTAATTTTAATTTACAATTCATTGTACCCTTAAGGTAACGCACCACCCTCTTGACCCCACCCAAGTCATGTTCAGTGGGAGAACTCACTTTTCTGCTTAGGATACCCACTGCACTTGCTATGTCAGGTCTGCTGGTAGTAACCAAATACAAAAGTTTACCAATCGCTGACCTGTATTCACTGTTGTCTGGCAGCAGCTTCGAATCTTGTTGATTCTTTAGAAAATCTGTGGCCATGGGTGTCGCGACAGGGTGTGCACCTTGCATCTGCATGCTTTCTATCAGTTCTATTATCTTCTGCTTCTGGCTGAGAAGAAATGAGCCGTCTTCTTCTCTCTCAATTTGAATTCCCAAGTAATACTGGACAAGTCCCAATTCCTTTACTTCCACCTCTTTGTTGAGATGTCTGACTATGTCTTTATAGTCTCTGTCATTGGACGTTGATATTAATAAATCATCGACAAAAGCCAGAATGTAAGAGAATTGTCCATTTCTGTTCTTAGTGTACAGGCACTTGTCAGCTGTTGACTGCTTGTACCCAAGCTGAACCAGCATTTCATGTAATTTCTGGTTCCATGCTCTTGCAGCTTGTTTCAAACCGTAAATTCCTTTCTGAAGTTTACATACAAGATGTGCCTCATTTTGCTTGATAAAGCCTTTGGGCTGCTTCATATAAATCTGTTCAGAAATCGTCCCATGAAGAAAAGCTGTTGCTATGTCGACATGACGGACTGATAGGCCTTTAGATGCTGCAATACTTAGAAGTAATCTAACACTGCTGTATCGCACTGTAGGCGCAAATACTTGATCATAGTCTTCGCCATACTGTTGTGAAAATCCTTGTGCTACAAGCCTAGCTTTGTAGCGTTGCACCTCCCCTTCTGACCCCTTCTTAAGCTTGAACACCCACTTGGACCCAATTGCCTTCTTACCAGGAGGTAGCTCTGTCAGGGTCCAGGTCTTGTTGCGATGCAGTGCATCCATCTCTTCCTGCGCGGCTTGCTTCCAGAGACTGGCCTCAGCAGCTGGCAACCGTTGAACCTGTTCCCACGTGGAAGGTTCCTGTGGTGGCGCCGACCCTGCAAAGTAGGACAGTCGTAGTGGTGGAACGCCTCTGTTGGACCTGGAGGAACGTCTGACCTCTGGCTCTTGTTGAACCGCATCAGCTTCCTCATCTCCTTCCAATGGCGGCATCCCTGCATACGGGTCCTCTTCGTCTCTGGAGCCTTCTGACATCTGGTCCTCCGCGTCTTCTGGGGTGTCATCTGTAGGGGGTGCTACAACACTAGGAGGTACAATACTAGGAGGTGGATTAGTTTCTGGTATGGCTTCAAAAGGAAAACTTACAAACTCCTCTGTTGGTGGCTCATTGGAACAGTCAATTGCTGTGTTCCTTGTGTCAGCCTTTTCATACTCCTCAAAATGAATCACGTGATGTGAACTTGTTTTCCCTGTTTGTAAGTCCACAACTCTGTAGCCTTTTCCTCCAGAAGCGTATCCAACTAGGATACCAGGCTTTGCTCTGGAGTCAAGTTTGTGTCTGTGCTCCTTGGGCACGTGGTAATAGCACAAACTTCCAAATACACGTATGTGTGACAAATTTGGGACTCTTCCATGCCAAAGTTCAAATGGCGTGCGCTCTGTGCCTTTTGTTGGCAGCCTATTCTGTATATAAATCGCAGTATTTGCTGCCTCACCCCAAAGTTTCTTCGACAAGTTGGATCCTTTTAGCATACACCTTGTCATCTCTAGGATGGACCTAAATTTCCTCTCAGCAATAGAGTTTTGTTGAGGTGTGTAGCTTACTGTGGTCACATGTGCTATGCCTTCCTGAGCCATGAAGGCTTCCATTTCACGTGAGCAAAACTCCCCACCATTATCGGACATTAGGGTGGTGGGTGCTCGATGGAATTTGTTCTTGACCATGCTTACGTATTGCTTGAACAATTCCACTGTTTCACTCTTCTCTTTGAGAAGGTATCCCACACAAAACCTTGAATAATCATCCAAAAATATCAAAATATACTTATTTCCTCCTAAGGAAGGTATATTCATAGGTCCAGCTAAATCAGTGTACACAATGTCCAGAACTTTTGTGCTTCTCTTTTCTGCACAACGTGGGAAAGAAGGTTTGACTCCTTTTTCACTTACACAAGTTATACACTTTGGTGTGGGTGTGTTACTTTTGTTTACCTGTAGACCTCTCACAAGATCTCCATTCTGCAGTTCCTGGATGACTCTGATATCCCGGTGACCCAGTCTTCGATGCCAGAGCTCCAGATCTGCTTCATGCTTCTGCTTGGATTGGGCGACTTGTGCTGATTGGTTTTCTGAAACGTTAATCTCATAAACACCATTGATTAGTTTCCCTTGAGCATAAACCTCATCATTTTTCGTTACATTGCATTCTCCATTGGCAAATGTAACCTTGAAACCTTTCTTGTCTAAAGCAGACACACTAAGCAAGTTACAATTCAATTCTGGGACATATTGAACATTAGGCACAGTTGTTTCAAGAGATTCATTGTTCACCTTGAATTTCAAACGCATTGAACCTGCACCTTGTGATTTTAGAACATTTCCATCAGCAATCTGGATTTCAGTCCATTCACTATCATTAATTTCTCTGAAATATTCTCTTTTATGCGCAAAATGGCTTGTAGCTCCCGAATCTAAAATAAATTGGTCACTTTTCCTTTCATTTCTTTGCACATTTAAACTCTTTTCTTGCAGTAGAAATGTACGCTCGTGACCCCCCTTCTTTTCACCTTTTGGTTGAAAGGGGTGGGACTTATTCTTGGGCTTCTGGCAACTCCTTGCAATGTGCCCTTTTAAATTGCAGTTATGGCATATTAATTCTTTGGACACTTCCTTAGACTTGGGAAATTGCTTAGAAACATAACTTGTGTCCCTCCTTGGATTCCTTTGTGGAGAATCAAGGTAATCTCTGCATTCCTCTCTTAAGTGATTTACTAGTTCATTAAAAGTCAAATCTCTGGTGTGATCCATTATACTCTTAAATGAAGTAAATTCTTTTCCTAATGATGCCAGCATAAAAGTCACTTTGGTTGCATCATCAAAAGCTCTGGGAGTTAGGGCAATCCTTTGAACAATTTCATTAAAGTCCTTAAAATGCCCTGTAAATTGTTCTCTGGAATTCATCTTTAACTTCAGCAGTTTATCCAATAAATGTCTATAAGAGTTCTCTGATGATTGTGCATAAACCCTCTCAATATCTTTTAGAATCTGAGATGCATCACTTTCATAGTCAATCAGAGATAAATGCTCATCTTTCAAACTGCTCAAAATTATGTGTTTAGCTTCTGCATCTTGCCTTTCCCAATCTGCTTTCTTGGTTAAATCAGCAAAATCAGGTTTGGGATCTTTCACCGCTTTAAGCACTTGTTTTGCACCAAGATGCACTAAAAGGCGCTGCTTCCATTGCACAAAGTTACGATCATTCAGCAGCATAAAGCTTGATCTTGCTTCACTATCAAAACCTGAGCTTGCCATCTTAATCCTCAAAAATTTAAAAAATTTCCAAAATTTCAAAAATTCCCAAAAATGGCTAAAAATCAAAAATCAAAACTTAAAAATCTCAAAATGTAAACAAATCTTCACTGCCTCTGAGGTCTGTGAGCTCTGAGGGAGGGGAGGGGTCGCTAATCCCCCTTTCACAGCACAATGGAGAACAAAAGACCATGTGCTTACCAGGAAGTACAAACAGAAAAATTCTACTCTGCCAAAAATCACAATCCAAAGCAATCCTTTAAAAATACACAAAATACGCAGTTCTGGGCCCATAACCCTTTGTGGGAGATGAGAGGGAATGTGGATGAGGGAATATTGATTAATATTTCCTATCCCAGCTTGTGCTAACAAGCTCCAAACTAGCAGAGTTTCTCATCCCCAATAAAGCGCAGCAAAGCGTGGCGTTTAAGTTCCTATGAACTTCTAGAACAAGGCAGATCCTGGCACATATTTCCCCTGGTTCCCTCTTAAAAGAAAATACACGACACATAAGCTTATAAAAGTATAAAGCTTTTACTTACAGACATTCCAAGCTCATACAGGCAGTCTCAGAAGGCAGGCTAGCTTAGATTAAATGTATTTACATGTGGAGATTCCCCTTAAGGGAGAAAGGCTCCATGTGGGCCTCTCTTGGCTGGAAGCCAAGAGGGCATCTCCTGAGATGTTGCATCTTCGGAGTCCTGGTGGGAAGAGAGGGAGAGTAGCAGCTCACCTGTATCTTTGAATAGCTACAGGTAAGGCCACTCCCACTTCTGGTCACACAAAGGAAGTGATTTCAGTCTTGGCACAGGAAACTCTACCTGGAGGACCAAGTCCCCTTTGTGTACACTCTAGGAATGTTGTGATTGACTGCACCAGTGTTATACATCCCACAATTAATTGATTGTTTGTGTCTGCACATATCTGCTGCACGGAAAGAACACAAGTTCTGAAATATAAAAAACACACCTTTTTGTTGTTTTACGAGAATACACACACATGTTTTAAGAGACACAACCTCCGAATAAAGTGTCAAATAAACTCAAAGTGTCTCCCCCTCAAGGGATATTTCTTAATTTTGGAAGGGTGAAGCATTGGTTTTCTGGAGTGTGTGTCCGCTATGTGTGCACCTTAAAATTTGTGTAAAAGAGAGAGGCATTGAAGCAAATGATGAATGGGAAGTTGCAGAAATAGATGAATACTTATTGTCCGAGAACTGCCCTGCAAATAAATCAGAATGAATGGTCCCTAAAGCTTTGCCCAAGCTAACCAGGATGAGTGTTCAAAAAACTAGAGGGTGGCCAAGTCTGCTCTCTATAGCTGCCCTCCTCCTCCTGTTCCTTCTGCCAGCACCCTCTTGTGGTAGGAGGGTCAGAAGGGTCTGCAATGGGTTGGTTTATTTCTAGGAAAACCCTTTCTGCTCTGCCTTTCTGTTGCCATGCAGGCGGATATTTGTATATGCGTGTAGCTTCTCAGTCTGCTCAGCCAGCCAGCCTGGGCACTGCACAGTATGAGTGGTTTTTCTCTATGTTGGCTGTCACGTCGCTCGCAGGAGGAGGAGATGTTTATTACCTTGATTCCAGTCCCAGCCCAGTGGGACAAGCATTTCAGGTTCAGTGACCCATTCTTCTATTTCTCTCTCTCTGCCTCCCCACTTGTCCCTCCCCGGTTTCATTCCTCAGTGACAGAGTTGATGCTGGCGCCCTCCACATGCTAGTAGCAGGGCAGAAAGGGATTCTGGGAAATACAGAAGAGGACCTGGGATTGGCTCAAACACGTTTGCGTCTCTGTGTCGCGGATTCCTCCACGGCGTTGTAGCAGAGCTTTGCAAAAGCCACAGGTTCTTTAGTGCAGTATTCTTTTATTGTGAGCTATATACATACAGACAGTTCATGCAGCAGAACACCTGGCTGCACCAAAAGGCAAGACAAGTAGGACTTCACTCTATCTCTGATAACACTCTACATCCACATGCCCTGCTTAACAGGTTCCCCTTTAATACAAAACAACAGCCAATCATCTGTCGGCACACTCCTGCTGAGTCACTGTAGGCCTGTTGCATCAGCCTCTTGCATCAGCTTCTTTTACTTTACAAGCAAACTCAAGCCTGCAGACTTACTGTGTTACACAGCATTCTGTGTATCCCAACACTCTGTACCATACAATTGCGACCGATTAATCCAGAGGGAGTCTCGCGAATCGCACTGCGGCTCATGGGACGGGACACCATCTTTGGCTCCCCCAGTCCCTTCTGCTCAAACAGATGTTGCAGGTCTACAAATCAATATTTGCAAAAAGTGCCTTGTCTGTGCTGTTTGCTTATTTAATGCATCTATACCTTTCCTTTCCATAAAAAAGAACGCCCAAGGTGGCTAACAACAATAAAACCCACAATAAAAAACACACACCACAGCAACCAATTCGCAAACAAGTAAGCAATGTGAAGATAAAATCATATAAGAGCAAATAAAAATGGCAGCTTGTTAAAATGCATAATTAAAAGAGAAATACAGGATAAAACACCGAGCAGCAGAGCTGAACAAAGCAGTCCAGCAGGCCAAACACCTGTGTAAATAAAAAAGGGCTTTGCCTGTCGGCATCAGTGAGCCTTGGAAAGAAGGTCCAGATTCAACTCCTTTAAATGCAAAGAGCAGCAGGCTGCCTCTGGTCCAGGAATCATGGAGCCGAGAGCCAGCCTTCTGAGGAGGAGGGTGCCTCTTCCAGGATGGTGCTGGAAGCCTCCTCCATGACCCTCCCCTCTCTTTCCGCAGGCAAGAACACATCCAATAACCTTTCCCTGACTTTCCTTCCCCCACAGACAGACCCAATTGCTGCCCTGTTGATGACTTCTCAGGCTGTGGAGGTAAATGTCTCTCTGCAAGGTGCCCAGAGATGGAATTAATCCTGCAAGGACTTAGGCTGGAAGGTCAGCCTCTACCTGGCAGCTTTGGGCAAGCTCACAATTAGGCAAGGGAAGCAGCCGCAGGGGCTGGCAGCCTTTATCCATCTTGGATTTCCCCCGCTGTTCTCCCAACACTTTCCTCTTTTTGTTTTGAAACAAAATTGCAGTTTAATCCCTCCCACTTTGAATGGCAGGGAAGAGTTTCACTGACCTTCTTCCTCCTATCCCCCAGCTGCACTTTGTGGGTTCCAGTGAACAAGGACGCCTCAATTTTTCACCATTTGGTCCTTTGGCAAAGGAAACGCCAGCAAGTGACAGGAAGGCAGCATTGCCTGTCTGCTGACCCTCTGAAGTGGAGATCTGTGTGTTTTTTGTGTTAGACAATTTTTTGTTGTTTTAATTCAAATTCACAAGCTTTTTTTTTTTTAGCCAAAGGCCGTGACAAACTTGTATCAGGCAATAGTATTAATAAAATAATACAGAACATGCAGAGACAAAGTATATGCGTATGAACAAAGTAAAGTAATATTCTGCACCAAGGATGGGCAGTGATTGCTGGAAGTGCAACAGCAGGGATCATCCAGTTTGTAATTTAAGGGTTAATTCTAAAGTCAACTAGGCAACAGTAGGGTGGGTAGATACAAACCTAGACAGCATCTTAAAAAGCAGAGACATCACCTTGCCGACAAAGGTCCGTATAGTTAAAGCTATGGTTTCCCCAGTAGTGATGTATGGAAGTGAAAGCTGGACCATAAAGAAGGCTGATCGCCGAAGAATTGATGCTTTCGAATTATGGTGCTGGAGGAGACTCTTGAGAGTCCCATGGACTGCAAGAAGATCAAACCTATCCATTCTTAAGGAAATCAGCCCTGAGTGCTCACTGGAAGGACAGATCCTCAAGCTGAGGCTCCAATACTTTGGCCACCTCATGAGAAGAGAAGACTCCCTGGAAAAGACCCTGATGTTGGGAAAGATTGAGGGCACAAAGAAAAGGGGATGACAGAGGACGAGATGGTTGGACAGTGTTCTCGAAGCTACCAACATGAGTTTGACCAAACTATGGGAGGCAGTGGAAGACAGGAGTGCCTTGCGTGCTCTGGTCCATGGGGTCACGAAGAGTCGGACACGACTAAACAACAAGGGTGGGTAGAGGTGTTGCTTAGCAATCAGGCAGAGGGGCATGATGTTTGCTGGAGTAGCATGTGCCCTGATTGGGTGTGCAATTCTGAGGGAGTTTGACCCTGTTTGATTGAATGTTTTCCTGCTGTGCATAAGGCCTGAAGCAAGAAAGACAAAGGCCACATCCACACCTTCATTTTAAAGCCCTATTATGCCACTCTTAACATAATTCTGGGAACTGTGATTTGTTAAGGATGCTGAGAGTTATTAGGAGACACCTGTTCCCACTCTCAGAGCTACAGTTCCCAGCGAGGTTCAACAATTAGCCCACCTTTCCAAGGAATTCTGGGAACTGCAGCTTTAAACAGTAATGACTCTGTACCCACTAGAAAACATACTGGCCCTGGAGTTTTGCAGTCATAAGGACTAGTAGCTTGCTTAAAACAGATTCTGAGTTCTTGCTTATGTTCTGCTCCTGTGTAGAATTGCAGCTGTCCCTGCCTGCTATCTCAGATCTACCTGCCTAAAATTCACCTTCCCCTCCTAGGAGATAATTCTCTGAGTGTCACTACATGGTCCTTTTGCCTGATTGCAATATTTGTCTCACACAAGGATGATTTGAGGCGTCTTTTATTCTAGAAACAAGTTCAAGAATTCATATCTGTGAGAGGTCTAATAGAGAGGAATGTGGGTGGTGTTTTTTTTTAACCTCTTTCATAAAAGTAGGTCCTGAGATCACTGAATGAAAGTGCCAGACTGGTGAAAGTACCTCTCAGTGTAATAAGAAAGTTATGTAGCAGCAAGATGTGGTGGTTCTCAATAGCTTAGATGGCTTTAGAAAAGGACTATGGAGGAGAGCTCTAGCGACATTTTTTTCTTTTTCTTTTCGCCTCAGGACTTTTTTAAAAATTGAATTATGTTGCATACACAAACAATTAGAACAAAACTTACAGTCGTCAAACAGATTAAGTAAATAAAAAAGAATAAAAATTAATAAGTAAAATTATAATTATATAAAATTACAATATAAAAGAAGAAGAAAGAAAGGAGTCTAGCAACACTTCTTAGACTGCCACCCTCCATGCCCTTACCTAGGATTACGTCTCATTTGAACTCAGGGCTTATCCACACTTACCTCTCCTCCCCTCTTTCCAGGCAAGGCCTGCACTTTAAAGCTCCGTGTTCGAGTGCCTCTGTTTTTGCTCTGGAGTTTTCCCTGTGGAAACCCACTCTTTAAAGCTCAATCAGAGCAAATGGCAATCCATGGGAACTGCAAACTGATTGAGCGCTAAACAGCGGGTTTTCGCAGGGAAAGCTCTGGGGCAAAACACACGCACTCAGGTATGGAGTGGACCAGTGCCTGGAAAGAGTGGGGTAAAAGGTAAGTGTGAATAAGCTCTTAGTGGGCAGGCACCCTTCTGAGTACACCTGTCTATGATTGCACTGTCAGCCGTGGGGTTGGCCAATCATGGGATACCACAGTGGTTCCCAAAGTGGGTTGTATGTCCCCCTATAGGCGGGTGAGATTGCCTCAGAGGCAAGAGGATAGCAGGATGTGTAAATGACTGCCAGGCTTCCAAGAGCTGGTATCAGTGGATGAAGTTCATCAGTTTTGTTGAGTTAATCAAACTGCATAGTTTTAATTGGATTTTGAATAAACGTGCATGTATACCATGTACAGCACCTTGAGCTCCTTGGAAAGAATGGTGGAGTAGAAATGCAATGAATGAATGAATGAATGAATGAATGAATGTGCCTCAGGGTGATTTGGGGAGGAAAGACAGAATGAGAAGAAAGGGTTAAGCACCTTTCCTCCCCACCTGCTCCTGACTTAAAGCTTCTTTTCATAAAAGGAAGAGGAGAAGAATTGGAGGGGAGAAGAGATGCAAAACTCTAGACAAAGTGTTGTTTGGCCCTCCCGAGATTCAGTGCGGGCCCCCTCTCCCCCGCACAAAGAGGAAACAGAGTTTGATTTGCATCCCTCATATATATTCTAATCAGCTTCCCTGTAGAATTCCATATGGCAGGCAAGTTCAGAATGGAGCTGTACCTCTCGGTTGGGAAGGTGCCAGCCGGTGATGGATCAAAAATGCAGGCGCATATTCACCTCCAGGCAGCAGGCAGGTGCTGTTAATTCTCACATGAGATATATAAAGAAAGACAGAGCTGCATTACTTAGCATGCTGTAAGTTACGATTTCAAACTGCCCATCCCTCGGAATAAGGGGTGGGTGGGCCATTTGGAAGGACTCCCCCGCTGTGCTGGTGATCTCTGGGAGCATCTGCCTGGGTGAACCGCCCTGGTGGTCATCTTTCATTGACTTTGCATCTGTTCCTTTTGTCGGCACCGATTCATGGAAGACGGAAGAAGCTTGTTTTCTGCTGCTGCAGAGGGGAGGACAGGAAGCAATGGATTCAAAAGACAAGAAAGGAGATTCTGACTAAACCTCACAAAGAACTTTCCGATGGTAAGAGCTGATCGACAGAAGGCTCCCTTGGGAAGTGGTGGACTCTCCTTCATTGGAGGTTTTAAGGAGAGGTTAGATGGCCATCCGTCTGGAATTCTTGAGCTGTGATTCCTGCATTGCCCGGGGTAGGACTAGATGACCCTTGAGATCCCTGCCTACTCTAAATTTCTATAATTCTACCCTTCTGGGACTTGCGCTCCAGCAGGCTAAGCTGAGTGAAGCTGGGAGGCTGAGCTGCATTTGCCCAGAATCATCCTTTTAGGGTGAAGGAGGGGAAGGGTCTTGCAGGCCAGAGGGAATGGGAAGAACAGGCATGCCCACCTCCTCCACAGCACCCCTCTTTCTAGAGATGAAGTAACAAGGAAAAGATACCAATTATTTCCTGCTGCATATTCCCCACTCTGCCGGGAAGAAACTGCACTGAAGTTTTCTCTTGCATTCCCCACCCCCTAAAAAGAAATAAGGAGGAGGAGCAGATTAAATGAAGTTCAAGAGAAGAGCAATAATTTTAATCAGAGGAGAACAACTGGGGAGGGGGGGCTGTGCAAGTGAAGCACACTTTCCCCGTGCATTATATTCCACCAATTAATTATTTAGTTACATGCTGTCTGTTATGATGAGAGATAATTAGAGGTAATTAGCTGAAAGAAAAATTAAAGGTGGGGAAAACTGCCAGTTGGTTATGAAAGGAGAGGCTCTTTAGATGACTTAGAAGATTTCAATCTTTGGCTTTTGGGGATATTTATTCCCCCTAAAAGAGGGTGCCCAGTGGGGCTTGGTTGATGATGAGGCTCCTCCAGGATTAACCTGAGAAGTTGTTTGCCTTTCCATAGAAAGTCTTCTAGAAACATTTTCCTGACTCCCAGCCTCTAGGCACAATTCTCCAAGAAGTCCCACCTTCTCCTTGAATGGCTCCTGGTGGATCTTCCAGATGCCCCAAATTTGTTAATTAAGAGCACCAGAAGATCCTGGCTTCTGGATCAGTCCAAAGGGCCATGTTATCCCGGTGGCCAACCAGTTGCCCATGGGAAGCTTGAAAGCAGAACCTGAGCACACCTGCCTCACCTGCAGCCCTGATTTTTTGGGAGAGGCTAAACCTGGAGAGCTTCTTTTTCTGTGAGCTCCTCGGTAACAGGAAGGGAAAATTCACATGGGATAAATGAAAGGGTGTAGAACAAGAGATATCGCCCCTCCTCTTTCCCCATGTGGCATTCCCACCAGGATCCTCAATGTCTCCCATTCCTCTGCTAAAAGAGAGAGAGAGAGAGAGCGCCACAACTGCAAGGATAATGGATCTGCCATGTGCTTGTAGATACAATTGATATATGTAGAAAATATCAACTGCCACTGAGAGAGGGGCTGCAGAGGCCAACTCCATTAAATCTGCCGGAATTGGTACATTTGACACACAAAAATGGTTGTAACTCAAAGGCACCGCATGAATAACACAGCCTTTCAAGCCGGGGCCCACCAGTGAAATATACGGCGGCCGCCTCACCTCCAGCCCCGCCACGCAATCCGAAATCAATGCCTGCTGTTAGCTGGAGGATGGGAAGAGCCGCCCAGGAGAACATCAAGGCGGAATCCGTCTCCCCTTTAAACAAAGCTCAGAGGCTGCCCAGCACCCCCTGGGAAGCTCCCGCCTCTGGAAAGCAAACGGCAGCCCTCCCCACCAGAAGCCTTTTGAACTTGCCATTGATTCCTCCTCCCCAGCCACGGCTGCACATCATTAAAAATAATCGAAACGCCAGCCTGCACAAAAGGCCCAGCGGATTTTCATACTGTGGCTAAGTGGCGGCTCCTGTGGAGTTGTGCTCTGGGTGGGCAGGAGGGAGGGAGCCTGGGTTTCCCGAAAGGGAGCTCAGTTAATGGTTGGCAATAGACAACGCCACTTCCTCCCACCCGAAAAGGTGTATCCTCCATTCAGGGCCTCTTGCCAGGATGCCCAGGACCTTAACGTAGACCCTTCCTCTCCTTTCCAGACAGAGATTTCCCCAGCCCACAACAAAATACTTCTACGAAGGCTTGCCGCCCATTCTCCTTACTTGTGTACATCTCAGAAGAGGAGGAAAATATTCCTGCATTGCTGGGGGTTGGGTTAGATGACCCTTGGGATCCCTTCCAACTCTACAATTCTATGAAAAGTGTGTTTATTGTTTATTTATTTAATGCATTTCAATCCCACTTTTTTCTCCAAGGAGCTCCAAGGACCTGCATGATAGTGCGGCAGCCAATATGTTGTGCCAGCATGGTGTAGTGGTTAAGAGGGGTGGACTTGTAATCTGGTGAACTGGGTTCGCTTCCCTGCTCCTCCACATGCAGCTGCTGGGTGACCTTGGGCTAGTCACACTTCTCTGAATCTCTCAGCCTCACTCACCTCACAGAGTGTTTGTTGTGGGGGAGGAAGGGAAAGAAGATTGTTAGCCACTTTGAGACTCCTTAAGGGGAGTGAAAGGCGGGATATCAAGTCCAAACTCCTTCTCCTCCTCCTCCTCCTCCTCCTCCTCCTCCTCCTCCTCCTCCTCCTCCTCCTCTTTTGTTTTTTTGGTTGTATAATCTCTCCCCCCCCCCCCATACAACCATGACTGGTCTGCTTACCATCACTGGGATGTTGTTTATTAATATACAGCAACCATCTTTCCCCTGGCCTTTGACATCTGGGGTATGTGTACTTATAGGACTGACCCTATTCCTGTGGTTTGCTTTAGCTGTTTTTAACACTGAATTTAAAATGGTTGCAAATGCACCTTAGGACCTGTCTGTGAAGGGCGGGGAATGGGTTTAATAATGACAATAATGATGCAATTGTGTGTGTGTGTGTGTGTGTGTGTGTGTATGCATTGGACATGCGCCGCTTGGGAAATGATCAACTCGTTAAGTGCACTTTAACGAGACCTTTCCAAAATTAGCCGTTTTGGACACAGTCTGCAAGTGGCAATTTTATCAATCTGTCAATGGGATAAGAATGTGGGAGGTGCACCCTGATTAAGGTTGTTGGATTGGGGTCATGTCCCCCCCACCCCCACCCCCACCCCCAGCATTAGCTATTATGCTCTGAGCAGCAAAGGAGCATTGCTCTAATCCAGTCATTACAAGGGTTCTTAAAAAGAGATTACAGGATTTAGTTTTGTCAATGGATTTCATAGCTGCTCAACCTAATTGGGACGCGCTCTCTGGGTAAGAGCCTTATTGTCTTTGAAAGCGGTTTAACTCCTCTTGCGCCGAAGCGCTGTTATGGAGCCAAAGGGGAACAGACAAGCCTAGAACCGGGGAAGTTGAAGCACAGCTGATGCTTCTGTCATAACTGTGTTTTTCTCCCTTTCTCGTAACACTAGAACTTGTGAACATTCAATGAAGCTGAACGTTGGAAGATTCAGGACAGAGGAAAAACAAATACTTTGAGCAACACATACCTGTAGTTAAACTCAATCAATCAATATCCTTTATTAGGCATAACAGACCACATGTTATCAAACAGACTCTGTATACAAATTGTGCAAAATACGAGCTTGACAGAACAAAACTTGTATCAATCGAATCCGTAGTTAAACTATGGAACTCCCTCCAGCAGGAGGCAGCGATGGCTTTAAAAGACGATTGGACAAATTAATGGAAGAGAGGACTATTGATGGCTCATGCCATGATGGCTATGCTCTGCCTCCACAGTTGGAGAGAGCAGTGCTTCTGAGTACCAGTTGCTAGAAGCCACAGGAGGACTTGTGTTCAAATCCTGCTTGCATGTTTCCCACTGGGGCATCTGGTTGGCCACTGTGAGAGGAGGATGCTGGAGTGAATGGGCCATGGGCCTGATCCAGCAGGCTCTCCTCATGTTCATCATCCCACTTGAGAAGAGTCTTGGTGCAAGACAATCAGGCCCGAGTCCAGAGCATCAGGTTTTGAGGGATCTCTTCTAGGCAAGAGGCTGTCAGGGGGCAGCTGTTCCATTTTGATCCCAGACAAACACAGCAGTGTTCTTGAGACTGAACAATGGGCTTTCCCACAGAGCCAGATGCAAAGTATTTGAATGGGTAGGTTGGGTGGGGGAGTTCTAAGGTATAGGCAGGTACATTTCCTGGCAGTTGCGCTTGATCCAGATATTTATGTCCCCAGGCCAGGAAAGATGGCTGCTGGAATGAAGGGTGCTTTCCTCAGCACTCTCTCAGCACTGGGAAGTGCCAGACCTCAAGCCTCTAGATGCCAGCCAGGCCCAGAGACAAGCCTATAAGCTGTGTTTCCTACATTGCTGAGGGTTGTACTAGATGACCCTTCCAACTCTACAATTCCACCTGAAACATGTTAAATGCATTCACACACATTTAATGTCCCCACTAGTTGGACCCTCAATCTATGTGCAAAGTTGTAGGCACAGCCCCAAAGAACACCTGCATTATTTTTTAAAAAGGCAAGTTTCTAGTCCTCAAGCTGGGGACTGTGAGGAAGGAAGAAGGTAACTGGCAATCTATAGGCTAGTTGTAGGTTTATTCACGCGAGCTGCTTACTCTCGTCATGGGCGAGCTGCCTACACGTAACCCACAGTACAGTTTGTTCTTCTGAGAGAGAATTCTGTTCGATGTCACACCTTCTGTCCACTGGTGTGGCCCGTCCATCATATTCATTGCCCGCCTTCCTTCTTATAGCCAGGCACCAAATGTATATCCATCTTGCAAAACGCTTTTGTCAGAAGACCCGGAAAATGCATTAAGAAGGGAGAGCGAATGGAATTGGTGAGGGTCAGGCTGAGATAAAGAAACACTAGACTTTTATTAACCATAGAGGGGAGTTAAGGTCTGAGACTTATCCCATCCGCTTATTATTATGGGTTTTGTATTCTCTAAAGAGCAGAGAAAATGGCATCCTTCCAGGAAAGGAGCCAGAGCAGAAAATGCCTGCCTGCCTTCTGATTTAATCCCCCTCCCTTTAAATATTGATTCTTCTTTTTTAATCAAGGAGGGGAAAGAAAAAGAGAAAGGGGGGGGGGCGGAGAGGGAGGAGGGGGAGGGGCCCTTGTCTCTGAAAAAGTATAAGCCAGCATGGAGGAAAGAGTTGAATTTCTAATCAAGGTGAAGTTAAATCTATCTGCGCTAGAGAGGAGCATTTGAGCTGTTTTCTCCTGGGTTCAAAAAGACAATCTGACAAAGTGGAAAGGAAGAGACCTTCGCCGCTGGGTGAGAAACAAGGCAATGAAATTAAAGCTTCTTCCAAGTGCCAAGTGCTTCTTGCCTGCTTTTGGCTCTGCTCAAGGCATTAGATTTTGGTTTATTAAAACAAACAAATGAAAAAGACCCTCTGTCTTGGCCGAACTTAGTGGCAGGATTGATGGCTGGCATGCAGAACATACCAGGTTCAGACACCCTGGCAGCAGCTTCATGCAGGCAGGGCTGGGAAAGGCTCCCACCTGAAACTGTGCAAAGTCATGGCCAGTCAGAGCAGGAGACTAGTAGTAGCTTTCTATGCTGATAAATGTCACAAAAGCCCTTCTGGGTGAGACTGAGAAGGTCCATCTGGCCCAGGATCCTGCTGCCAATGGGTAGCCGTCAGATACCTCTGGGAAGCCCACAAGGAGGCCATGAGGACAGCTGCCATCTCCTGCCCTCCTTCCAGCAAGTAGGATCCAAAGGGAAGCTGCCCCTCAGGCAAAGAGTTTGCATAAAGCCACCATGGGTAGGGGTATGTTTGCATTCATTCATTCATTCATTCATTCATTCATTCATTGCCCACCTTTTCTTCCAAATAGCTCAAGGTGGCATACATGATTCTCCCTCTCTGCATTCATCCCCATAACAACCCTGTGAGGTAGGCTAGGCTGAGAGACTATGACTGGCACCTAAGGCCACACTCAGTGAGCTTCATGGCTTAGTGGGGATTTGAATCCTGGTCTCTCTCAGGTCCTACTCTGACATGCTATAACCACTATATCACACCGACACTCAAAAGCCTCAAAGTAAAAGAAAGAAAAAAGATATTTGATGTCAGATAAAAATGGCGTAGCTGTTGATTTGTGTATCAGCCAGACATCGCGCTTGCTTCCATGTTTCCCAAAGTGCCAGGATGGTGGCATTTCACAAATGGCCTCACGGGGACCTGTGTGCTTGCACAACTTTTGTTTGGGTCACTTCCAAACCACCTGTCTCTTAAGCATCCACCCTGAATTGTTTGCATGACGTTTGTGGGGAGGTTAGATGACGCTGCCAATTTATTGAGGATCCAGTCTGATTTGTTCCCGGGGAGGTTAGAGGTCATTGCCTCAAGCAAGTCCTACCCCATAAATTCAAATGCATGGATCTGTCTCTCGAGTGTAAATCTGCCAGAACGAAACGACGTATACAGGAACCGTGGGGAACTGGATCCGGTTGGCAATATGGATTAATAAATCCCCACCCCACCCCACCCCAAGGACCACCTTTGACAGGTGGGTGCCACCTTAAGGAAGGCTCTTCAATGTATATTTGCAAATCAAAACACTCTCCTGGTTATAAATATTTCATGACGACTCTGAAGGCTACAGAAAGGGACCACTGGGGTCAAAACAGAGATTTCGGTGACATCTACGTATTTCAGGTACCATCGTTGTGATAGCAATTGGGTGGGGGTGCTGTGTTCTACTCCCCAGCAGTGAGGCAGGACCCAGAAGGGCACAGCCACCCTCCCCTCTGTGAAGGGGCTTCTTTCCTTGCATTCCGGAGCTGTCTAATTTCCCGAGGGACAGACTTGCCTAGGTCCCTCCCCAACGGCTTCCTATGCAACGAAAAACAGTAATCTTCTTAAGCAGCATCACTTTCCTCTCATATCAACTCCGGGGCTGTTCTACTCCCTCCTGATCTCTGTTTGATTGTTCCCTATGTTCAGACATAATGTAAAAAGTTTTTTTTTTTATTCCGCCAAACCTTTGGGGTATAAAAAACAACACCAATATATATATATATATATATCTTGCTGACTCTGCTGCTTGTTTTATTATGCTTCCTTGTATGTTTTTATTGATATTTTAAGTGAGGCTGTTTTTCTTGAAATTTATATTGTTATCCCCCCCCCTCCTCCACCGGCTGCTATTATGAGGGTGGGGTATAAACATATGGAAAGAAAGAAATTATACTCTTTCCATAACCTCACTATAGGGCACATTCCGCCCCTTGCAATAAAAGTCAAAAATGCAACTACTGAAATTACTAGACTATATTGCATTGGTTCCCGAAGTAATCCCCCAGAGTGGAATTACCTAGCGGGGGCACCAAGGAGCAAGTGGGCAGCAGGGGACCATTGGAGGTTTAAATGAGTACCAGACTTTGAAAAGTTGACATCACTGGATCAAGTTCATCAGTCTGGTTGAATTAATCAAACAAAACAGTTTTAATTGGATTTTTAAATAAATGTGCAACTAATTGCTACTGTTTTGAATTCTATCTACCTTAGTGGGTCATGCCAACTGCTATTCTGAACAATGCTTTTCATAGAGTAGGGGGTGGGGACTGAGGATGAGTTGATGGAAGCATGGGGCAGTGGTCTGAAAAAGTTTAAGATAGCGCATCACTTGATTGCTCCTGTTCATATTTCCCTTGTAGAGAAGGAGGTTGCAGCTATTTGATCCCCTTCCCTCAGTATTGGGAGAGGTGTGGGATGCACCTGCCTTTGAAGATATCACTTTACCAGACTGTCAGGAGCAGCTGGTGCTCACACTGTTAGCCCAAGGGTCAGCTGCGGAGGTGAGCCCAACAGGCCAGAAGAGGCTGGGCAGGGTGGCCCTGCTGAAGGAGGAGAGATGCTCAACCAGCTGGAGGATAATGGCTCGGATAAAGGTGGCATATTTAAAGGGGGTTCCAAGCAGGGAGGGAGCAAGGACAGAGAAGGAACAGCAGAGAAGAGTAAACGGCTAGGCTGTGGTCAAGCCACAGCACACTGACCTGTTAGGACACACACAGTTTGGGAGGAAGGCCAAGGCAGCAATGTTGGGGCTAGCCACCCCAGTCGAGAGGGGGGAAGGGTTAACTGATGGAAGGGAAAAACTACCGGTACTTGCACATCTGATGATGGAGGGGTCAATGGGGAAGCACCTCACCTGAATGAAGAGCTCCACAGTTGTCTTCTGCAGGCAAGAAAATCCCTGGGGCTCCGAAGACCCATCAAAGGAGAGTGGAAGCCATTCACAAGAACATTTATGTCCAAGAGGACAGAAGAAGACACATCCATGCTGGAGTTGCCGGCTGCAACCCAGAGAGCTGGTCTTCCTGTCAGCACTACTGCAGGAGACAAACAGGGACAGGCCAAGGGATTGATGGGCAGGACAGCAGAAACCATGATGGCCACATCTTTTGCAACCTCAAATCTTTAGGGGAACACACTATCTTTGGGTTGCAAGCTGGCAGGCATGGTCCACCAGGTGTCTCCCATCTTTATCTGCAAATATAGCAAAATGGAAGAAGAACGAGAATAACAAACTGTAGCAGTTGTTGTTATTGGCTGTATGTTATTGGCTAGCCCTATTAAAATAGACCAACTAAAATTAATAAACTGAAGTTAGTCATGTCCATTAATTTTAATGGGTTTACTCTGAGTAGGTCTAGCAATGAATGCAGCCCAACTACACCACCACCACCATTGCTTGCTGACACTGATTTAAATGTATAAATTAATATAGGCAGTCCAAAAAAGCATCTAAATGAAATCAACAACTATAATCTATGTGTGTTCAAATGCAGAAAGGGCAGTAAGAGCTTCAGACCATGAGGTAGTGGTGGATATTAGTCCTTCCAGCCATGCAGCACAAGTCATTTCACTCCCAGAAGCTACTTTTGTCGTCTATCTTCTCTGGAATGTAATTTAAGTGTGTGTGAACACCCGCATACATTGAGGATTTCTCCAAAGTTGATATGAGCAATAGTTACCAGAAAGAAATCACCACAGGTCATGCCAACATCCCTGGGTTTCTTCCGAGCAGTCCAACAGGGCATTATTATTGGATACTTCAGAAGCATGCTGGCATAAAACACATTATTGGGGAACTTCACTCTTTATGGTGGCACCCCCAAATATCCTCCCCTGGCTCTATTTCCTCTTCATGCTGGTTCTGCAGGCAGGCATTAAATCATTGCTGTTATTTCCATACTTCTTGCTCATCATGAGTCAATATCGCCCGTTAGCCAAGAAGGCCCTGAGCAACAAGTGGGTCCCTCTGCCGGCTCTTCCCTCTGTCAAGTGGATGCATTTGAGGCTCAGATACAGATTCTCATTAGTTTTCCCTCACTCGGCTGCTCTATTGATTTCTCCTCATCCTCTTCATTACTAGTCGCATCACAGTTTGGAAGCTGTTTGGAAAAATTTACAAATAGAGCGGGGGGGGGGGGGAGAGAAGAAAAGAAAAAGAGGAGGAAAAGAAAATCCCTTCAGGAGGAGCAAGCCCATGACAGACATCAGCAAAAGCAGGGAAGAAAGTTCCCCAGCTGCTAACTCAAACTTCTCCGCTGTGATGTGAATGAGGGAGATGATAGTTCATGGAGGTGGAAGGAACCCAGGTGCCATCTTGTTAGGGGAAGGACCAGTGCTTTTTGCCCCGCTCAAAAATGTTTAGGGGTACTCTCATTTTCCTACTCATTGAAATACCGTCCCTCAATGAGGCCAAACTTAGATTCACAAAATGTTTAGGGGTATGCGTACCCGTGTGCCCCCAGAAAAAAAGCACTGGGAAGGACCATAGCTCAATGGTAGAAGCATCTTCTTTGGATGCAGAAGACCACAGATTCCATCCCCCATGAAATCTCTAGATAGGGCTGAGAGAGAACCCTGACTAAAATCCTGAAGAGCCCTTGTCAGTCTGGACAATACTGAGCTAAATGGACCTATGGGTCTGACTTAGTGTTGGGCAGCTTCCAATGTTCCTGTTCCAGCCTTCACCAATCTGGTGGCCTTCAGATGTTTTGGGTTATGACAACTCCCTTCAGCCCTGACCATACTGGCTGGCATATGTGCCAGCTTCTAGGGGCCGAGGCACTTAGAGCCCCCTATGGGTTTGTTTTGAGGAGGCTGGGCCCCCCTCACTGTTGAGAGGGAGATCGGTTCCACCTCCTGGCTCCTCGTGACATTGCATGCATGACGTCAGGACACCACATCGGGGCCCCTCAATCATCTTGAGAAGATGACGCCTCTGCCAGCTGGTGCTGATGGGGATTTTAGAGGGTGCCAAGTTAGCAAAGGATAATTTATTCAAACTCTCTGTCCCCCCCCCCAACAAACAAACAAACCCTGTAGAACATTCCTGTAGCTGTGTTGGGGTCTTGAACCAAGTGGTGGAGAAGGAGACACTACTGTACAAGGCAATCGGCCTTAGATTCTGAGGATAATGGAATAGCCACATCCTCAGAACATATAATGAGAAATGTATAATGGGAAACTCAGGTTGAAAGGGAGGATGGAGGAATGCCACGATTCACGAACAGTTTTTAAAACAACAGGAATGTTTGCTTAGCTAGAAGCTGAAAAAGTGATATGAGAAGGGGCAGTTGGAGGCAAAGGCCACACAGAACTGCATGCGTAGACAGTGACACCACATACCCCCAGGACATGCCCGAGGCACGTATGTGCACAAGGTATCCACGCGACCCTCCCCAGTTGCAGGAGGCTTCCTCACCCGTGCCCCTGGCACATTGCAGGAATGGTGATGGGCATCCACCAAGGATTCAGGTGTCGGCCGGCTTGATTAGTTTCCCCCCTCAGATGAATTCACTCCCCATTTCCAATTACTTATTTCTTTTGTGCTTCCAGAAGGAAACTCTTCCACCCCACCAGAAGGCCTGACATTCATGAAATCACATGTCAGCTGCCTGGCGGCAAATGACACCTTGCGGGCCCCAGGCACCAACAAAATAAACTCTCCCCCAGTATTTAAAATAAATAAGAAGAGCTGCTCAGCTTTGGGTAATTTTGCCTTGTCAGGCGCAGAGTGACAAGCCGCACGATGCACTTTCCCCACAACCTCCCTCCCTTTTCTATGACAGGCAAAAGTGAACTTTCCATCAAATGATGCTTAATGGAAGCAGCGTCTGAGGCCACAGACATTCGGAACCATCCAGGGAAGAATTGAGGCCTAATGAGAGGATGTGCTAATGACAGGGATGGAGACAGAGGGATGCCTCCCTCTTTGGACAGTGGAGCACAGGGCAGTCTGGTTTCAGAGATCCAAATATCCAAATATCACCTCTTATACACATGGTAGGGCATCCCTTTTTTCATTGGAGAAATGTTGGAGGGTATGGAGTTATCCGACCCACGAGCTGTCTGAAGGCAATTCTGCTTAGGGAAGTTTTTAAAATGTCTAATGTTTTATTATGCTTTTATATATGTTGGAAGCCGCCCAGAGTGGCTGGGGTAACCCAGTAAAATAATAATAGTAATAATAATAATAACAACAACAACAATAATAACAATAATAATAGCAAAATTATCATAATTGAATGGGACGTCCCTATTTTCACTGGAGAAATGTTGGAGGGTACATGCTCCGTAGCCTCTTCAAATGTTTTTGAGTGGCTGGAACTGTGATGATGCTTCTTGCTGGTTTGGATAGAGGTTGCTCTCTGTATGTGTAGGACACCTTTTTGCACAGTGGAAATGTTGCTGAGATATCTCGGTCAAGCATGAGATTCTTGATCTCAGGGTCATGGATTCAAGCTCCACATTGGACAAAAGATCCCAGCAGTGCAGGGGGTTGGGCTAGATGACCCTCGTGGTCCCTTCCAACTCTACAACTCTATGATTCTATGTAGAAAGGTAAGACTCACATGCAGGACCGGTGCTGGCAATTTTGGCGCCCTAGGCGAGGGGGCGGGCCACGTGACGTCATTGCGTATGACGCACGTTGCGGAGCGGTGGCCCGCCCCCCAGCCGGCCGGGCGCCCCCCGCCGCTGCGGTTTGCTTGCTCCGCCGCTGGTTGGGGCGGCGGCGGGCGGCGGGGGGCAGGCTGACCAGCGCCCCCTCCATTTGGGCGCCCTCGCCGCCGCGGTTTTCGCCCCAACCTGCTTGCTCCACCGCTGGTTGGGGCGGCACCGGGCGGCGGCACCGGGCGGCGGGCAGGCTGGCCAGCGCCCCCTCCATTTTGGCACCCTAGGCAATTGCCTAGTTCGCCTAAATGGACGCGCCGGCCCTGCTCACATGGCCACCCGCTCTTCACCTCTTGCCTCATCCAACACCGGCACGTGGCTCCTGGCATGTGGCCCAGAAGGGAACATAGTTTGCAGGGAATGAAAAAGATTCATTGCATTGGAAGAAGAGTTCCCCAGTCCTACACCGAGCAGAGCAGTAGGGGGTCCTCAATCCCATTCCCTCCACAAAAGGCAGAATCTGCAACTGCACTACAGAAAAAGAAACAAGGGCACACAGCAGAGCCCATAACTTCAGATAGTCCTGCAGCCTTGAAACAGTGAGCAAAATCTACACACATTTTGGCACCCATTATCTGAAACCAGGTTTTCCTGTCTGAGTGGCAAGCTCTACATAGGCATCCTTCTGCTCCCTTTGATTGGAGGTGGTGTTAAGAGATCTCCCAAACGGACTTTGTGCGCAAGACCTTCCTGCTCCACTGGATCAGCGCTGACCTTTCTCCAGCCCCAAATTTGTAATGCGGTAAACTAAGCTTGGCTAATGAGCTGCACTATAATCACTCTCCTTGCATACTTCTCATTTGGTGAGCACTCCGAAGGCAAAGAACTTGTGTGACAAGCTAAATACCAGAGAGTCTGCCAGATACAGTGAATCAGGGAAGCCAGGCAGAAGCATCTCAGGGAAATGGGAGGCTGCATCCCTAGCATAGCTGTCAACTTTCGGATTTGAAAATAAGGGATTTTTTCAAACTTTCGGATTTGAAAATAAGGGATGCCACAAGGGCGGTGCAATGGCACCAAGTAGCCTCGCCACCCTGCACTCCAGAGGCTGCGCGCGAACGGGTGAGCGAAAGAGCGAGCGCATAGATGGCAGGCAGGATGGCTGTCTGGTTGGACGTGAGGGTCTGGCTGCACAAGGCATGCAAGCTCCGCCCCCAGTCAGTCTCAGACTCCTTATTGGCAGCCGAGCAACGCAGCTGAGGAGCCTCCCTGGCCGGCAGGGAGGGAGAGGAGCTGCTTCCTTTGAAATCCGGGAAATTTAAGGGATATCAACAATCCGGGATAGCAGCGGGAAACGGCATTGGAATAAGGGAGTTTCCTGCAAAAAAAGGGAGGGTTGACAGCTATGATCCCTAGCCTTTCAAGAGCTACAACCCACAGATTCATCCAAATGAGTTCTATATGCCCAAAGGGGCTTTAGATTTATCTTTCTCAAATAGCCCCCATGCGTAAGGGTGGGGGAGAAATTTGGTTTGGTTTACATTTCAAAACTCACCTAAGGCCTAAAAGGATCTTCACTGGCCCCCACTAAGTTTCCCAGCACAATTCAAACTCTTGGTGCTGACCTTTAAAACCCTAAATGGCCTTGGCCCAGTATATCTGAAGGAGTGTCTCCACTCCCATCGCTCAGCCCAGAAGCTGAGGTCTTCTGCTGGTTCCCTCACTGTGAGAAGCAAAGTTACAAGGAACCAGGCAGAGGGCCATCTTGGTAGTGGCGCCCTCTCTGTGGAAGCGCCCTACCTTCACATGCCAAGGAGATAAAGAATTACCCAATTTTTAGAAGCCATCTGAAGGTAGTCCTGTATCGGGAGATTTTTAATACTTTGTGTTTTTATTATGTTTTTAGATATGCTGTAAGCCGCCCAGCATGGCTGGGGAAACCCAGCCAGATGGACAGGGCATAAATAAAAATGATGGTATTATTATTATTATTATTATTATTATTATTCAAACTTCCTGCAACAATATACAAACAAAAACTCAGCTACTCTTTAAAAATGAGCACAGCTCCAAATTTTGCAGTGCAGGTCTCCAAGCAAACAATTTCCCACCACCACCTCTCTGGTTGTTTCCACACTCATGCTCTTTGATGCAGCTTAGGCATTGCTTTTCTGCAGTGAGCTAGACAGTGCTATTTTGACTTCTCCCACCTATGCAAGAGGTCCAGATTGTTGGCATCTGTCTGTCTCGAGAGACAATGGAGTGCATCTCCATTAAAACCAAGGTTCCATACAGCACTTAACACACCACTATATTATCGAGCCATTGCCCTCCTTACGGCCATGATCCTTTTCCATTTGCAAAGGGGCCCTACTAACATTTATTGAAAGCTTCCTGTTGGCAAGTTCAGCCCATTTTTCCTCCTATCGATAAGGGGAGGGAAGCCGCCAGTCCTCCTCCTGGGCAGCCTCTGAATTGCCTCTTGAGCTGCCTCTCAAAATTGCCCCAGTGTCAATTCAGGGAGGGCGAGTGTTGTGCCAAGGACAGACCTCTGGGCATTTGAGACACTTCTGCACACACCCAAATGCTGCCCGCCGTCGACATGATGAGTATTTTGTTTGTTGGTCCAGGCTGCTTTCCTTGTCGTTCCGCACAAATTTCTGGGGCTGGGCAAGCAGGTTTCAGCAGCCCTATATCACTGACAGCCTCATGGCTCCATGCGTGATATTGCTTATTACCATGTACATGCCCTATTAGCGGGGGAACAAATTAGATTAACCTAATGTAGTACATCATTATTTAACACCGTTTCAGTCCCTGCTGCTCAAAACCCAGCTTTTAATAATCCAGGAGCTGTGCTTGCCCTGCCAAGCTGATTCTCCGAGCTTGCAAACACTGGAGGCGGGGATCCCTAAGATTATTGTGCTGTTTTACTGAGTCTTATTGTGTTGTGAGAAAACAGAGCAAAGAGTCCAGGGTGTTCCTGAATCCCGAGATTATCCTGCGCTCCAGGTGCATGCAGGGAGTGGGGAAGGGGTGTGTGGGGGGTGGCATTTCCCATAACTATCTGAATTCCCCACTGAGTAATTGCAAAATCCTCTGGTGCATCCAAGCCAAGTTGTAATGTTATTAACTTAGCCAGGCAGAAGCCAGCAGGGGAGGGGAGAAAAAAAGTAATCACGACTCTTTTCTCTAAAAATGGAGCCGAGGGATAATTGAGTTGAGCAGAACAGAACCGTGGCGTTTCCGTTGCCTGAAAAAAGGCAATGATGATGAACAGAACTTACTGGTCTCTCCATATTGATTTATCTTTGGGCGACTCCAATAAATGAATTAACAGAGGAAGTTATCGAAAGGGGCACTGGTGGGCTTTTAAAACTTTCATAACTCCACATTCACAGCCTTTTCTCTAGCCCAAAAAATCTTGCAATATTTGCAAAGTTTCCCAAGCTTCTTCTCTTGGAGAGAGCTCACTCTTCTCCTCTGCACAACACGGTAACAGCAATGTAATATGTCTAATCCTCACGAGCATTTCTATGTTTATTTTATCAGAAAAAAATGGCAATGCTGCCATAAAAAAGATGATTTTATAAGATAGGAGTAATCAAAACAGTTAAGAAACAAACAGGAACAAGAATAACGACTTACACAGGGTGAAACCATTCAAGATTGTCTAGTGCAATGGAAAGAGCGACAAACAAAGAGGAAAATTTATCTGTCATCGGTTCTGAAAGGACTTTATTTCAAGGAAGGGGTCATTGGAGATGAAACTGCTGTTGGAAAGAAGAAGGAAGAATGGTGGATGTTAGTCTGTGACTTGTGGGTTGGGGAAACCCTTAAAACTGGAGTGGGTTGAAAAGTCCAACATTATTTTGTTCATTTTGGTTTCTTTTTTTTTAAACAGGCTAACATGGTTTAGAACTGGATTGTTGGGATATTGGTGTTGGAAGAGAGATTTTATGGAACTAGCTGAAACTGGCTGGGAGACACTGCTGGAAGGAGGAGGGGTTGGGGGGGAAAGGGAAGAAAAGATGAAGTTTGCTCATCTGACAGTGATATTGCAGGACCGGGAGGGGGAGGCGGGGCAGCAAGACTGGAATTTTTTTAAAAGGTTAATTAGAATAATAGGTTATTGGATAAGATAGAAATCCTAAGGAAACACCTATGGGTTCCTGGGGTTTTATGTTATATTGAGGGTATAGAAGAAAAAGCATTTAAATTAAGGGGGGGGGGAAGATATGTAAGATATTTTGATAAGATTAGATAATGAAGATTAAACTGCGTAAATAAGATTTACATTGAAACCCAGAAGGGGAGGTCGGGGGAAGTCCCACAAAGATGTGAATGGGAAATGTGATGAAATAAGAATTTTTTTTGTTTTTGTTTTTGTGTTGGTTGTGTTGTTGTTAGTCAAGCCTCTGTTAATGTGTGTCTATGTTAAAAATCCAATAAAAATATTTTTTTAAAAAGAAACCATTCAAGATTGTCTTGACATGTGGAATGACAACATCTTTATATGCAACATAATTTAGACTGCAGTCTACACCCACATTCCTGGGAGAAATGCAATGGGGCTTACTTCTGGGTAGACATGTTTAGCATAGGATTACACTGTTGGTCCCTGTAACAAACAGTTGCTAAGTGGAAGGTTGAATCCTGCTCTCTGCAGTGCACTGGCAGGCAGAGCCAGCCCACCCATGAGGTTGGATGAAGCGGCTGCCTTAGGTGGCATCTCCCAAGGGTCATCACTCCTGTTTCGCCAGCCAGCTTCGCCATCAGCTTTGCCCTCCCATCAGGTGGTGTGGCAGGGCTTTGCCCCAGCTTCTTTTAAAGGAAACAGCTGATACAAAGCCCCACGAGCAGGCAGGAGGATGGCATTCAGAAAGGATCTCCTCCCTGCCCAGCAGTGAAGATTCCTTAAGGAGTTTGCACCCCCGTCGCAGGGGCAGCAGAGGGCATTTTGACTCAGGTTCTGAAATGCCCCAGCCTGTGCCAGTTTACAGGAGAGACACAGCTTCTTTCCCCACCCACTCACTTCCTTATTCAATTAGAGTTAAAGGAACACTAATTAAACATTAACCCAAAATGATTTGGGCCTAGATCCACGTTAGGTGTTCTCCAGTTCAGCCAGGATCAGGTAAGGGCCAATTGACCAATCTAGGGGCCCCGGAATAAGTGCGTGTGGTGGGGCCCTATCAGTCAAACTCTTGGCTCACCTGTCTCAATATTATTAACAGTGACTGGCAGCTGCTTTTCATGGCTGCACACAGGACTTGTTCCCAGCTATATGTGGAGATGTTTGAGACTGAAGCTGGGAGGTTTTGCTCCCAGTTAATAATAACACCCAACTATTCTGAGTGCAAGAAATCCGGGCAAGTTCAAACGAAAAAAACAAACTAGCAGATAAAGGATAAATGTTATCTCCTTGTCTGGCTTCCTCCTGTGCTCATTTTCTGCTTGTGGGGGTTTGTAAAAAGGGGAGAATTCTGAAGAGGGATCTCCATTACCCCAATCAATACCACTGAATTCTCCTTTTCCCACCTCATTTTGCATCCAGAGACGGAGTGCTATATGTCCAGGCCTCAGGACAAGCCAGCTACAAACATTCATAGAAGGAAGGTTCTGCATCCCGGGAATTTCCCAGAAAGTCTTGAGGGTGTAGAATCCCACCATTTCAAACAGGCTCCCTTGAAAGGTGGTGGACTCTCCTTCATTGAAGGTTTATAAACAAAGAAGAAGAGTTTGGATTTGATATCCCGCTTTATCACTACCCGAAGGAGTCTCAAAGCGGCTAACATTCTCATTTCCCCCCACAACAAACACTCTGTGAGGTGAGTGGGGCTGAGAGACTTCAAAGAGGTGTGACTAGCCCAAGGTCACCCAGCAGCTGCATGTGGAGGAGCGGAGACGCGAACCCGGTTCACCAGATTACTAGTCTACAGCTCTTAACCACTACACCACACTGGCTCTCAGGTCTGATGTCCATCTGTCAGGGATTCTTTAGTTGTTATTCCTACACTGCAGGGGGTTGGACTAGGTGAAGTCCTTTCCAACTCTACAATTCTATGATTTCTTAGGTATTTTTAGAGGGTCAAGTCATACTGTTAGATCATTGCCACTGATCAAGCTGCAGCAATCCCTAATCCCCTTCTACATGCCACAAGGTCCATTTCTCAAAATGAGATGACCAGAATCTCGCTATGGTAGCAGAGAATAAACAGGGTATTACTTTCTCAGCTGTTGATAGAGGCAGCGACTTCCAACTTTATTACATTGTGCACTTGACCCTCCATGACCTTTAATAATTCACCTTAAAACAATCATAAAAAAGGATGAAAGAGAGGATGCTTCTATATCTTGGGATTGATTTCCTGCCAGTCTGCTCAGCAGAGACAACTCTCAGCAGCATAAACTTTGGCCACCTTTCAAGGAAGGCTCAGCTGTTTCCAGCTGCAGGGCCCCCAGGAATATCTACGATGGGTGAGAGCAAGACTTTCAGGCCAAACCGGGGGCTGTGGAAGAAGTGCACAGAGAAAAGCTTTTCTTCCTCTCTCATAGCACTAGAACTCTTGGGGGTCCAGAGAAGATGATGTTGGAAGATTCAGGACAGAGAAAAGAAAGTCCTTCCTCATGCAGTGCATGAAATATGGAACTTGTGTGGGATGTAATCCACTGGGAGCAGTCAAATACAACATTCCTTGTATTCCTAGAGTGGACATGCAAGGAAATGTTTGGTCCAGCCAGTCAAAACTTCTTGTTCCTCCTGGTCTGGAGCATCCTTCCTTGCATGTGACTAGTGGGTGGGCGTGACCTTTCCAGACCTGGTAAAGGGCCAAGGCATGCTGCCTCTCTCTCTCTCTTTTCCATCTTCCTTTCGTCCTGCAAACTTCTCGGACTGCTAACTGCAGTCATTAGGTTAACCCACATATGGGGTAAACCTGTTTGTATATGCTTGTAACTTTAAGCCTAAAGCCTGCCTTCAGGGATCACACTGTGCTCTGCCTTGTCGTGAGTAAACTTTATTTTTATTGCTTATGAATAACTGTGGTGTCTTTATTCTTTTAGGAGGGATTCAAGGAGTCTTACCAGGAAAATATTAGAACACATTTCAATCTGGACAAGCCAGAATGAATTGCTTATTGTCTTAAGAAACTCACACGAGTTTGCAACTAGTTTTCTGCTGTGTAAAGAGGAATGTACTCTGCTAAGTAAAGGAACTTGCTAGTGCAAGTTAGGAAGGATATTAACAATATATCCTCTCCTGCCACCCTCAACATTCCCACAACTTGCACCCACAGGAGGCAGTGATGGCCACCAACCTGGATGGCTTTTGAAGAGGATCAGACAAATTCATGGAGGAAAAGGCCAATGGCCATGATGGCTGTGCTCTGCTCTGCATAGCCGCCTGCAGTGCAGGAATCACAGCTAAAAGATCCCTGCTTAAAAGCCTCCACTAAATCATAGAATCATAGAACTGTAAAGTTGGAAGGGACCCTAAGGGTCATCTGATCCAACGCCCTGCAACACAGAAATCACAGCTTCTCCTCCCCTTCTCTTCCATCAGCCAACCCTCGCTTCCTCTGTAGGACGCAGCTACCCCCTTGCCTTCCCCTTGGTTTGACACTTCAGCTCATAACCTCTCTTGCCTGTGACACCACAGTTTGGTTTCTGTCTCGCTCCAAAGCTGATGGCCACCCATCCTTGGTTTAAAAACCTCCAGTGAATAATAGAATCATAGAACTGTACCGTTGGAAGGGGATCCCAAGGGTCACCTTGCCAAACCCCCTGCAAGCACCCACCACCTTCCGAGGTAGTCCAGTCGACTGTCAAACAGCTCTTTTCATCAGGAAGTTATTCCCAATGTTTACTCAGAATGGCGTTTTTTGTCACTTGAATCCTTTGGTTTGGGTCAGAGCTCTCTTTGGTTTTGGGAGGAGGAGGCATGTTCAGAATCAACCCAGGGGAGACTATATGAAGTCTTTGCATTGACCAGGCCTGGTGTCAATGCTGGAAGAGTGGTGGCTGCCTCTTCTTGCCTTGGCCAACCTTCAGCCGAGGCTGGAGAGCAGCCCATCCACAGCCCAGCTCTGGTGCCTGGCATGGCCACACTTGGTTGCCCCATCGTATATCACTCATTACGAGGGGTTGATCAAACAAACATCCTGGAACTCCTATGGATGATTATGATGACACTGAAGAATGGAAGGGAGCAGCTCTGAGATGCTCTTCATATGAAGACTAACTGATAAGATTTTCAGATTATTTATATCTCCCCAGAAGCCAGCAAGTGTTCCCTGCGAGGCCTTTGGGGCTCCATTGTCCACAATGCTAATACTGGCAGCCTGTGGCTAGCAAGAGAGCAGCGAGTTATTAAACTGGAGGTAACACGTACTAAATTCAAATTAAATGTGGGGAAATAGAAGGGGCTGTTTGTGACTTTCTCATAAATCAGCCAGCAGCTGATGTGCCATTGTCAAATAGCACATTTATTTTGATCTTTTAAAGTGAGTGTGTGTGTTTGCTACTAGAACTGGAGGGGGCGGGGGAGACTTTAAAATCCCTTCCCCACCAATAAAACTAAAAGTATTTTGAAAGTTTAATTTAATTTATGTCACAGTTTAGATTTATTGCAGCTGGGACGATGGAAATAGACTGATCGGTGTTTTGTCAGTTTCGGTCTCTGGTTGCCAAGGCAGCCGCAGCGATTGTTGAAAAAAGAATATATGAGGAGAAACAAACCGGCAAATCCATGGCAGTTTGGCGGATTCCAAGAGCAAGATGGGTGGAGGAGCTGCACTGATCACTGAAATATCACTGAAATAATAAACAACCTTCACTTTGGCATTCCACATTCTGCTATAAGAAATGGTGCCTCTGTGACCTTTGCAAATTATACAAATTGCTGGTGAATTTATCATCTTGCAGTTTATTTTGCAATTTGACTATTTACCGGTAACCATACTTTCAACAAGTTTTGTTAGTCGTTGGGAAAAGCAAGTCCTAACCTCTAGAGATAATAACTTAGAAAAAATTTCTCAGGGAGTTAAGTGTAGCACTTAGTACTACATTCTGCACCACATCTCATGTTAACAATAAAACAGAGTTTTAAAACTTAAAAGAACAAACAAAAGCCAAGCCCAGTTTCTAGCCTTATGGCTTAATAGAACATTTTGCATGTTTACCGTGAACAAGTGTGTGGTATCAAAGTCTAAGAAACCACAAAAGGCTTGAAAGCAGGATGGAGAGCAATGGTCAAGGGGTGAGCAGTCTGGACTCCTGACAACTGAATTCCAGAACCTGAACATCTTTGAAAATTTTAAATCTGTGCTGGATTAAAATTCTGTGCATGTTTGTAAATGGCTTGCTCTGAAAAGAGGGTTTATGCAAGGACCACAAAGAAAACCTGCAGAAAGGACAGTTTCCTAGAAATGACATAGTTAAAAAAAAAACCCCGTGCCATCTTGAAAGAGAAACCCGGGCTGTGTAACATGATACCATAGGGAGCGGCAAGCCTTAATAACCACAATATACAAACTTTTAATAAATTGGCAAACCCTCCTGGAAAGGTTTAAGTGAAAAGCAGACGGGTGAACAACAGCTGTGGAAAAAGAGGTTTGGATGTTATCGGGATTGAAAGAAGATGGCGACTGTCCGTGATTTGGCTTTTGGAATCAGAGTATCAAGGGGCAAGGCGATCGTATGGTGATGAAATATAGACTTAAATCCACACAGGGACATTGTTTGTTTTGATCTACCTTGCTTGCTGGAATACATCAGAGGCTGTGAAAATATAGGAAGGGTAAAAAGCAAGGACAAATAGTTGATTAGATAACTCCGGAGTTTGAAGCATGGGAAACCTCAAAATAAATTTAAATAATAATTTGGCAGAATTGGAACTTTTTTTATATATATAATTGGATAAATAATTTGAAATGTAGTTTGGAACGTTTCAATGTGATTATGTTGTATTGAAAACCTCAATAAAAATGATTTGGCAAAAACAAACAAACAAACAAACAAAACCCTGCAGAATGAGCCTGTGGGTTTTTGGGATGTGGGAGCAATAGAAGAACGTGGAAGATCCTTTTTTCGTATCTGAATTACTGAGAGCTTAACATTAAAGCAGGTGGGATTTTATCTTTTTCATTTCCATTTCCAATCCACATGACTGCAGTTGATTAAGAAATGTTTCTTTCTTCTTGATTTAGGTATTACAACCTACTGGTGCTTCCACTACATTGTTTCCATTTGTTCTTCTGCAGAAAACAGGTTATATTCTCTGCTGATGCATTCCCAGCATCAAAGCTCCCATCACTGGAAATGTGCACATTGTGTGATTGGACTAACAGCCTTGGTTGTTTCTTGTTTCGGGTGGTTCAAATATCTCTTTGCTTGGTGTCTTAAAATACATATTCACCCCGCTCTCTCTCTGATGCCTGCATTTTACATGAATTGCCCTTTGGAAAGGATGCGCTGTCAAGCTCCCTTGTTATTTCTGCTATTGCTAGTAGGTGTAATGTTAATGTAATCTTGCTATATTTATAGTACTGTACTGAAATATTGGGGCTTTCTCTGTATCCTATATAATAAAGAGCCTGTGTCCCTCCGTAGCTTTCCGTGTGTCACAGGAATTCGCAAGTGCGCGTGCGTTCCAGTGACACACGGATTGGACGACGGGAGAGGGGGGGCGTGTCCGAGAGGCAGCGGCGGCGCATGCGCGCCGTCATTTCGGTCACTGCCGCCGCCTCCCACGGACCTGGAGCTGCCCTGCCAAGACTCCCGCTCGGACAAAGCAAAGAGCGGGGGCAGCGGCGCAAAGCACCGCTTCCCGCAGCCTCCTGCACGCCGCCGACGCCGCCCCGCAACCTCCTCGCCCCGGCCGCTGCTCTCTCTCCCGGCCGCCGCTCTCCGCCTCCCCTCGCCGTCTGTTGCGTCCGACGGGCTCCCGGCAGCTGCTGCTGGCCTGGGCTTGGCCCAGGTGCTCAGCCCGAGGACCCGGCCAGCAGCCGCGACGCGAGCGGGTCAGGCAGAGGCAGGCGGGCGGGCGCGCGGAGAGGCGGAGGAGGAGGGGGCGCTTCGGCGGAGGCAGAAGCGGCATCAGCGGCGCCCGGCCAGCCCAGCACCAGCACTCACAGCACGGCCAGCCCCCGCGAGGGCACCTTGCCATCCCGCGGCCCGCAGGCCAAGCCCGGCGCGGAGGAGAAGGCGGCGGAGAGGCCGAGGCGAACGCAGCCGGCGGGGATGCTGAATGAAGCGGTGGAGGAGGAGCAGCCGCTGGACGTCGCTGGGCCTCACACACACACACCCCACGCCGCCCCACAACCTCCTCCCCCCGGCCGCTGCCACAGGCCCGGATTGGGAGGCAGGCGCGCACAGTTTGCCGCCGGTGCGCGCGGGGAGGAGGCCGCTGAGGGAGGGGAAGAGCGGGTGGGGCGTCGGGCGTCGGGCCCGGAGAGCTTTCTAGCGCCCGTTGTTAACGGGCTTAATTTACTAGTGTTGCACTATATTGTTATGCAAGTGTTCTTACAATTATTATTATTATTGTTAAATTATTGTTAAATTTATTAATCCTTTTCTTTTGCCGTGGGCAACTCAAAGTGACCTACGAAAAGAAAGGAAAATAAAATAAAAGACATGCATTTATTGAAACCGGGGCTGGGGGGAAGTTTGATTTTGAAATGCATTCCTGCTTTCTTTGTTGCAAGACACTTTGAGAATGATTCTTTATATGGAAAGGTGCCATACAAATAAGATGATGAAGGAACTGAAGGGTGGGCCAGCTCCTGGGAGCTACCAAAAAACTCTCCATGTTGCTGCTTTTGGACAATTCCTTACACCACCAGACAGAGAACAACAAGCCAGGAATCGCATGTGATTGGTGGAATTGATATGGAAAGCACAGCTCCAAGGGGCTAGTTTTGCATAGCGGTCATCATGCTGCCCTTGGGATGTTGTTGGGCTCTGACTCCCACCAGCCCCAGGCCAACTAGCATGGCTGATGATCAGGGATGATGGGAATTGGAGTCCAACTGTGGGTGTGTTTACATTACTACCTTAGAGTTCAATGAAGTGCTCCCCCCGGGTGGAGGGTTTACAGCTCTTCCCCCACGTCCAGCTGTTTACATCAGCATGGCTTTATTACCTTTCTGTCTGTGAACACACTAGGTCAGGCACCCCCAAACTCAGCCCTCTAGATGTTTTGGGACTACAAATCCCATCATCCCTAGCTAACAGGACCAGTGGTCAGGGATGATGGGAATTGTAGTCCCAAAACATCTGGAGGGCTGAGTTTGGGGGTGCCTGCACTAGGTGGCATTGATGGGACGGGGACATATTTACCCTCTGCAAAGGTGTGAAGTTGGTCTGAGAAACGATGTCAAACAGTAGCATTTTATAACCAAGTACACACTAAATATGCATTTTGGATAGTATTGTGTGAACATGGATTAAAAAGCCAATGCTGGAAAGACAACAAGTGCTCATTCAATGGGGGTGCGACCATGAGCAGAGCCAAGGGGGTGGGGGTGGGGGGCAGCTGCCCCTCCTAAATCAAGTAAATAAATAAAAATACTTAACTTAAAGTGGAAATTGTAGAAAGATTTTGACAGATTTTTCTGAGCACTTGGGGTAAAAATAAAGCAAGTCTCCATAAATCCTGACTACCTAGCCAGGATTTATGTTAGGGAGTCAGGTAGTCAAGATTTATGTTAGGGGGGCAGAACACCCACCTGTCATCAACCCCTGTTTGTCTAGCAGATTCGGAATGAAATGTCTCAACAACAGTTGTTTTACATTACATTACTTCTGCTTGGGACACAAGACTAGTAGGTTCTTTCTGTTAGGTCTCCTGCACTCATTGTGTGGTCTTGAACAAATCATTTTCTCCCAGTTTTACTTCCATGTCTGTAAAACGGAATAACCACTACATGTTTTCCAGGGTGAACACACTAGAGCTTGCATAGCAAATAGCATTTCTATGGGGAAGTGATTAGTAATACATTCTTGGCTCCAAACCCGGTTAGTGTTAGTGAATGCATGTTGCAAACGTGTTCGCCTTAGATTCTGTTTCAGAAATGGATGAGTAGGCTCAGCCAATCTGTCTTCCATGGCTAATTGGCAAGGCACTTGTCTTGGCCTCATTTACTGTCACCAAAGTCCTGAAATGTTTTCATCTCTAATTCATAATGAATTAGCCTTTCATTATGCTGAAAAATTAAAATTTCATACGAAATAAATATTCATTTTTGAATGGCGGATGTGTCCCATCTATCTCATGTACAAAACACCCATTTGACTTGCGAGTGCTCATTATGAATTTTTGTTAATTAGAAGGCTAATTGTGCTTACAACAGTTTTTCCCCAGACCCACCAATTCCTTTCTTGCAGCTGGCAAGGGGACAACCAGATGTGTTTCTGTGTGTAATGCTGCTATTACCAGAAAATCCGTCTTTCTACTGCTGAAAATGATATGAAGGTGAATTACAGAAACCTATATAGTCCTCTTCAGGCTTAAACTGCCCCCTTGCCCCCCCCATCTCAGTGTAGACTGGGTGCCCCCCTCTGCCCCAACCTTCCTGCAATGAGAGGTCTGAAGGGAGTTTCTCAGCATGCTTATCTGAGGACAGTTAGAAGCCTCCCTGCATTATCAGGGTTTCTGATCACAATAAAGTCTACATATTAAGATGCCAAAGGACTACGGGAAGCAGCCATGATGAGGCAAAGGCGAGACCAAGAGAAGGAACCTCTCAGGGGAGAGGGTCACCCAGAGGAGGAGAGCTGTCAGAAAAGCTTTTGAGCCTCTGTGAGAGTTGGTTATGCCACATGCAGCCAATGTGGTGGCCCTCTGGATGTTGTGGGACATGGGTGGCGCTATGGTCTAAACCACTTGGGCTCTTGGGCTTGCCGATCGGAAGGTTGGCAGTTCGAATCTGCACCGCTTGCATCATTTTAACAAGCATTCAGTTATGATCTGCTGGGAGCCTGATCTGCTGGCCCCCTTGCTTATTTTTGAGGCATTCGTTGTGTTCTGTTGTGTACCGGGCTAAGGAATAAAAGAAGAAAACACTGAAGATGGCCTTTTCTTTGAACAGTGTGTGGCGGCTTTTCTTTTGCAATCCAAATTAAATACCCTCTACTCTGCTACATTGGCTCATTTGCCTTTGCTGATTACAGTGACTTGGCCATCTTTAGCGATGATTAGAACAGTCAACCCATTAGAAGATTTTCAGTTGATCATTTACTTTTTAAACTGATTCATCAATCAAGCAATCCATTAGAAACCCTTCAGTATCTGAAAAGGGCACTTTCCACGGTTAATGAATGAATATCCCTTGTTTGTCTTCCTGACCCCAGGGGGGTACCTTGACCGACCCATATGATAAAACTGCAGGGCAGCTGTTTGCTCTGTGTCACCCTGTGGATTGATGCCATGAAATGGTTCCTAGATAGAGGCTGTTGGGCAGACAGGGTGCACTTGGACTAGATCACCTTTTGGTCCTTTCTAGCCGCATAATCAGATCACTTGCGTCCAGTTCACAAGCACAAGGATGCTCACCAGGAGCTGACTGCAACATCAAGAGCTGACTGCAACATCAGATTCCATTCGCCATAGATTCCATCACTCATGCTTGTTTCTGATCTTGCACCACTTTGGCTGATGCATAATCCTGCCCTTGCTTTTTGCATGTAACAGCAACATCATTTGTGCATGCTGAGAAGAATTGTGGGTGCAATTGCACAAAGTTTGTTTCTTTGCTTTTTAAAAACAGAAGCACAGGTTTCTTTCAAAACACAACCCCAAAGCAGAATCCCGCAAGGAGGACAGCAGCGGCACATATGTATGAGAAATGGACAAAGCACATGTGCACAACACATTGATATCTATGTAAGTCTTATGGCTTCCCCCTAAAGGATCTGGGAATTGTGGTTTGAGGAAGGCACCACTACAGAGCTCCCAGTCCCCCATCTCCACAAAACAACAGTTTATGGGTTCCTTGAGGGGAGGGAATGGCCAGACACTATTGCAGCTGAACCCTGAAGAAGAAGAGGAAGAGGAAGAAGGGGAGGAGGAGGAGGAGGAGGAGTTTGGATTTGATATCCCACTTTATCACTACCCGAAGGAGTCTCAAGGCGGCTAACATTCTCCTTTCCCTTCCTCCCCCACAACAAACACTCTGTGAGGTGAGTGGGGCTGAGAGACTTCAAAGAAGTGTGACTAGCCCAAGGTCACCCAGCAGCTGCATGTGGAGGAGCGGAGACGCGAACCCCGTTCACCAGATTACAAGTCTACCGCTCTTAACCACTGCACCACACTGGCTTTCTGAAGGAGAAAGTAGGGATGCTGGTGGAAACGAAGCTGGTGGAAACACGGTCGAGTTGCCTCTGAGCATGTGCAATGTTTGTTTACTGTCAGTGTTGAGTTGTACATCTGGGATGATGAATCTCAGCAAGTCAGCTTGGCAGGTATGCTTCAGCACTGAAGAGCCACCTCTGGGTGCCAGAAAGGAGCTCACGTACCCCCTGCCCACCTCCACCCCACCCCACGGAGCCAAGGCTTTTGACATTGTGTGTTTATCCTCTCAATTTACTCCCCACAACAGCTGGTGCTTGTATAAACTTTGCGCAGAGATTACCGGGCCCTGCAGGCTCTGCCTGGTGCAAGTATTTTTCAAACAGATCAGTAGCTTAGCCTGTTTCAGTGTCAACATCTAAATAATTTCAGCCCCTGAGCAGTGTGAACAGGAGTGTTTACACTCCGAAGCTGACCTAAAACAAATGTTTATGGAGGTGACTCCCGAGCGTTGAGCCAGAAAGCTGCAGCGACGGAAAGTCCTCTCTGCTTGCAGAAGGCACAACTGGAGCAGATGCTGGAAAAGTGTGTGTGTGTGTGTGTGTGTGTGTGTGCAGATGGCCTTGACCTCTGCATTTCAGTGCCTGAATTTAATGCCTCCCCTCCCCTTTATAGTGTCCTCTGGGTCTCACTCGATAGCACTTAATAGCCCTCATCTAAACTTAGCTCTTGACGTCTGGGCTGCTTGTAAGTGTTAAAACTGATAGAATTCTGCCATAAATTTTCTGCCAAGATATCATCCAGGTAGTCAACAGGACCAGTTTTAAATGCTGCCTGATTGTTTTTTATTATCATTAGTGTGTGTACATGTGTTAATTTATCAAAGGCAAAAGCCCCCAGCTTGAGGCAACACCATAGAATCATAGAATTGTAGCGTTGCAAGGGACCCAAAGGCAAATCTAGTCTAAGGTTACCAGATGTCCCCGTTTCCCAGGGACAGTGCCCGGATGTACAAATCAGTCCCCTGACAAAATCCTATCATAGAATCATAGAATCATAGAATCAGAGTTGGAAGAGACCACAAGGGCCATCCAGTCCAACCCCCTGCCAAGCAGGAAACACCATCAAAGCATTCCTGACAGGTGGCTGTCAAGCCTCTGCTTAAAGACCTCCAAAGAAGGAGACTCCACCATTCCTATCATTCCTATTGAAATTGAAAAGTGTCCCCGGATTCACTGAAAAGAATCTGGTAACCTTAATCTAGCCCAACTCCCTTCAAAGCAACATCACAGGGTCTCATGTTGCAGCTCTCTCCTGCTGAAGTCAATGCTGAAATGGAAGTGCTTAAATCTGGCTGGATCAAACCCGCTCTGTTTAAAATGCAGCTGAAAGGCACGAGGTGGAAACACCATCCAGCCTGAAAGACAGGTGTAACATTAAATTAAAAAGTAAGCCTCAGGAAAAGAGGGCAAATGGACAGATAGAATGAAACTTAAGACAGTGTTCTGAATGCTGCCTGGGAGATATGAAATTAATAACGGAAAAGACAACATTTCTGTAAAGACACACTGCTGATGACAGGCCAGTCCCTTTCAAAGTTTTTCTATCCAGTTCTAATAAGCTATGAACTCCGCTTCCCAGTGACAGCCCTCAAAATCCACCAGTCCTGTCTAACAGGACTGGATGAGCAAACATTCTCTCAGTTATAACATTTTAATTGTATTTCCTGGGGCTGAACATGTGTTAATAAAGCAGACCTTTCTGCCTACCTGCAGTTTCCCTCATAGTACCTTCTGCCCCATGGATTCCCTTCCAGCTGGCTATCTTCTTCCCCCCACCCTATACGGAGATAAATGCTTGGTATATGTATATTTCCCAACATCAGTATCAAGGAAATTTTTCAGCCCAAGGGTTGCATCCCCTAGTGGTCAGCCTTCTGGGGGCCACATACTGGTGGTGGAGGGGGCCAGATGCAAAACTGGGTGAGGCAACTGATGTGGCAAGGGATGGAGGGCCTGTCCATTTGGATTCTCTCAGCTTCTCGTTCATCCAATTTTACGTTTGGTTCTCTACATTCTTCATCAAATTGCATTATTTTAAAAAAAATTCTCATGAAAATTCACCAGTAGTTCAGTGTCAATTTCTCCTAATGATGTGTACCTTTGGGCGAGCAATTTCTCCAAATATAATTCATTTTCCTGCACGCTCTTTTCACTGAAATATTCATTCTGATGAACAACCCCACCTCTACATGTTTGTTTTTGTAAACATTGCTTGGTTGGAGAACTTCTTTGAAAAATCCAGATCAGTGCGAATTCCTGCATTTTGGTTCACGTATTATTTCGGAAGGTGGTAGTTTGGGATGTTTGCCGCTAAAAGTGAACTGAGTCTTGAAATAAACAGAAATCTGCTCTTATTCCCTTATGGGGTACACAAGAGCCTTTCCAGGTTCTCCATCGGTAGGAGCAAATTACAGAGGCCAACCAGAGAAAAATTGAGAAGCAAAATCTTTATTTTCACTGTTGCAACAGGGTGCTTTCCTCTCTCTCTCTCTCTCTCTCTCTCTCTCTCTCTCTCTCTCTCTCACACACACACACACACACGCGCACACACACACACACACACACACACACACACGAGCAGGGGAAAAAGACCCAGAACAATGGTGTGCCAGCCCCTATATAGACTTTTGAAATTCCCCCCTTGAAGTCCAGCCCACCCCCAGATACATCATCCTACATCACAGATCCATCAGAACTACATCACAACTTGGGAAGGTCAGAGGAGGTAACTTGAGAATTTCCCACACCTGGCCATCCCTCCTCGACCCCTCCCAAACACACATTTCTGGAAAAGAAAAGGTTTCCTGATTTCCTGCCCTGGCAGGGCAGGGCAAATGCAGGGCTAACGACTGTCCTTTGTGAGGGAAATGGGCCATCTGGTACCTGGCCAGCTAGGAGTCAAAATGGTGCGAGGCCTGTCTTTCTGTGCTGTTTTAAGACATGTGGCCTTGTTTGCTTGGTACATTAATATCAATTATTATAGATATAAAACCTTAAAATTCTTACAACAGTCTAATTTCTCCCCCATCCCTAAATGTGACTGTACAGCAGGGCTACATTTCAGCCATGCAGAGGCCTGACATTTTTGCACCCGCCTGCGTATGAGTGCGAACACACACAGAGGCAAGCCAGAGACAGCATGGCAAGGGCACACCCCACTGAGACAAAAGCACCATAGGGTGGTGCAGAGCTGAGCCAGTGGGGGGGCATGGCTTGGGGAGAGTCCAGAGGTCCAGATAGATTAGCTGGGAGGGCCACATTTGGCCCCAGGGCTGCCTCAGGCTCCTTGCCCCCTCCTTCCAGCAACTGACCCCCCCACTTTCCCTCAGCTGACCCTGAGATGGTCTGTCCCTCTCTTGAGGGGATGAATTCAGAGCAGGGGTCCCCCAGAATTTTGAATCTGGAGGAAGAACTGGAGACCTAAGAAAGTTTCATGGGCAGCTTTAAATACCCATTTTGTAAAAGAAAAAGAGAGAGAGAGAGAGAGAGAGATACTCAGGACCTCTCCTTCCCAACGAGCAAAACACATACCCCAGAAGAAAAAAAGCTCAGGTGCAAAAATAAAAACAGTCCTGCACCTCAGAAAAAATATGCACCCCCTCCAACCAATGCAAATACAAAAGGAAACACACATTATTATTATTTTTTACATAAATTAAAATTGGGAGGGGCACTTGGTGGGTGGCAAAGGAAAGATTGGAGGGTCACTGCGGTGCCTTTGGGAGCCACATTGAGAACTTGAGAGCTAGAGAATGTTTCTTGTGCTTCTTTCCAATGCAGCCCCTGGTGGCTCCACCCCTCACTTTAATTGAGTTTCATGATTGGCTGCGTGGTTTGGATCACTCATGGAGCCTGAATCTCCCGTGTGCAAGATTGCATGTGTCTGTTCGGGACTCTCACTTGGCTAAAAGGAGAGGGAAATAGGGGCATTCCATTGGGCCTTTCCTGGAGGCAACGAGGGTTTTTTGTTGTTGTTGCTTGCGTTGCTTCCCATCTTGCCTGCAGATCTGGGATCCTCCTGTGCCCAGGCTGAGATTGCTGGCCGTGAGATGCAGCAGTTGCTTGCAAGCAAAGCAAGGTGGTGTGTCCAGCCCAGCCAGTGTGGAGGGTTTGGGTGGGGCGGCCAGGCTGGTCTCACACCTCCCTTCCTCACTGAGTGGCCAAACCAGAGCTGGACTTCTAGCTTGCTCACAGCCCTTGAGACATTCTTGGAAGTCAACCAGGAACTTTGAATCAGGCTGTCCTCCCTCTCTTCCTATGCATCTGCCTTGAATAATAGAATTGTAGAGTTGGAAAGGGACCTCAGGGTCATCTAGCACAACCCCCTGTAATGCAGGAGCCACAGCAAAGGAATCCCTGGCAGATGGCCATCCAGCCTCTGCTGAAGCAGAGCCCACCAGCTTCTGAGGGAGACCATTCCACTGTCAAATAGCTCTCACCACCAGGATGTTCTCCCTAATGCATACCCAGAATCGGCTTGCTTTTAATTTGCTCACACAACGCTGTGTAATAATGCCTCTGTTAGCTCCTGTGATATTATCTTAATTTTTAATCACTGCTGCCTGATTATTCTCCAGTTTTATGGCCTGTTTAGCATGCAGAGCACTGTGAAATTCCCCTCTCATTCATCCCCACAACAGCCCTGCAAGGCAGGGTTGGATGGGTAATGAAAAATGCATCAGAATAGAGCATCTTCTTGCTTTCTGCTGTTTTAATGCCTCAATTCTGCGTCTCGCTAATAACATAATTGCCGGCAATATATTAAGCGGACTCCTTTAATTATGATGTTTGCCTTTTCTGTTACATTAGGAGGAAGCCTGCCTTCCCTCTGGGAATTTGTGTAGACAAAGCTCATAATTATATTTTAGCCCTTGAAAAATGAGATTATTTGTTCTTGTTTTTTAAAAAACAACAACCAATGTGGTGAGGGGTGGGGGGAGGGGACCACAGGCTTCCTTGGAAATTTTCAGAATCAATTATCAATTAAAACTGCAAGGACTTGGGTAGTAAAGCGAGGGGGCTACATTGATCCTGGACCAGAACTCTTTAGTCTTTCCAAAGAATGCAGGGCATGCTGCAACATGGACCTGGCCTTACTTTTCCAAGGGCAGCTCCTCTGCAAAGCTCTTGAACTGAATGGTCAAATCCTGCTATTTTGGTGTGTTCTGTTTGCTCCCATTTTCAGCTGGGGGGTCCACATCTCCCTCTGCTAGGCAAGCAGGGCTGCCACTTGATCAGACCTTTGGAGGTGTGGGCCCTGAGCAGTGAGCAAGTGATCTGCCAAGAGGCGCGGCACAGAGCCTCTTGAGTAAGTGAGTAAGTGAGTAAGTGAGTAAGTGAGTGAGCCAAGCTGCATTCTGCAGGGGAAAGGGGGGGATGCTGGGGAATCCAATACAAGGGGGGCGGGAAATCCTGCTCTAGTGATGGCAGACCTTGATAACACAGAGGAGAAGAAATCCACATCTATCCAAGATCCGGATTTTGTCCATGCTCAAGAGCCGAGAGAGGCAGAGGAAGGAGGAAGAGAGATGGAGGGAGATAGATAGAACATGAAGAAAAAGTGCCATAATAATATTAATAAAGATGTAACGATGTTTTGGGGAAAAGGCTTGCTGATTCAAACAGTTAATTAAAATGCACTAAGGGAAAAATCTATACAGAGTGAATTAATCTCATCTGCAATTATACAGCCCGTTCCCAGCCGCTCTGCTGGTGTCGTGCATCCAAGATAAGGCCTCTCTCTCTCTCTCTCTCTCTCTCTCTCTCTCTCCCCCCCCCCTCTCTCTCTTTCTCGTGTGAGAGAGAGTGTGCCCCATCTGCAGCCAAGCCTTGGTGATGCCGGTGCTACTGAAATATTCCAATCTTGTTTCCATAATAGCTTCTGTCAGTGTTACTGACAGGCTGGGCATTAAGTCTTTGGCAAAATTGTAAGGATTATTAACATGCGAAGTTTTCATATCCTTTGACAGCTGTCTTCCCCCTTGGGATGCTGGGTGACTGATTTCGATCATCTTCCCCAGGCTTTCTCTATCTTCAGTGTCCTGATCCTGAAGATCCACCTGGGTTTGCCTGGAGTCATTTGACCCCAGGGGGCATCACTTTGGTATCTCAATAAAGCTTTCCCAGCTCGTGGCTTCCATTCACGTGTCCACAGCTTCTGATTAATCTTTCTTTGAGTGCTGCTCTTGTCCACCTCAGCCCTCAATTCCAAACGGCGATGTGATTTCCTGCAAAAGTTCCATCTCCCATGAGCAGAGGGAGAGGGAAAGCTTTTGCCCCTTTATGTAAATGCAGGCAGAATCACAACTGAGTTTGAGATGAAACTACATTGCAGCACAGTTCCGCTCCTTCCTCCAAAGCACGGACTGAGCATCCTGACATTTTCAGCTCTATTATACACTCTGGAACTCCCTGCCTATTGACATCAGACAGGTGCCCTCACTGGACTCTTTTCGGTGCCTGCGAAAAACATTATTGTTTAGACAAACAACCTGATCAGATGGGCAGGGTACAAACAGTAAAATTATTATTATTGTTTTTACCCAGACATGTAGAATGTTGATGCATGTGATGATCTGTTTTTAGTTTACTGCTGATTTTATCTTTTGAATGTTGTTCTGTTGATAATTTCATTGTTTTATTCTCTTTGCAAACCACTTTGCTTTTTTTTAAACCCCCTCCCCACAAAGCCTGATTATCCTCCACAAGGGCCAGGGCTTTTTCAGTGTTGGCTCCGACCTGGTGGAATGCTCTGTCCCATGAGACTAGGGCCCTGCGGGACCTGATCTCCTTCCACAGGGCATGTAAGACAGAGTTATTCCGCCTGGCCTTCAATCTAGCCTGATCCCCTATTCCTTTTCCCCCTTCCCTTTTTTCTGAAGAAACCCTTCTGGGTCCCCACATTAAAATCCTTCCCTGGTCTGCCTACTGGCCTAGCAAGACTAACTTGGCCAGGTAGCCCTGGTGATCCCACTGATGTTTGTTTTTTATGCTGTTTTAAGCTGTTTTTAAAGTTGTTTTTAATCATTGTTTTGTATTTGTTGTTAGCTGCCCTGAGCCCGGTTTTTGGACTGGGAAGGGCGGGGTATAAAAAATTATTATTATTGTTATTGTTATTGTTATTATTAACAATGAAATGGTGTATATATTTTATGAAATAACTAAATAAAATAAATAAGTCACCTCTTTTCTGTGGCCCCCTGTCCAGCAAACAAAGGCTGAACCTGCGTCCTAGGCCACCTGCTTCATAACAAACTTCTTGATCGGCACACCACAGGTGCAACAGGCACCCCTTGGGGGGGGGGTTAATCCAGATCACCCTCCTCTCCACAGAGCCCAAACTCCTTGGGCTTGGCACCCTCACATTAATCCCACCCACCCTGCTTTCTGAAAGCTGGGAGATATTGCAAGCTGCCCGTGAATCTAGCAATGCCGCTGTTGACTTTGCTCCTTCCACAGCCGGGGAAAGCAAACGGCGACAAGCCTGAGAGGAAGAGCGCTTGCTCTTTCGTTCGCTCACTTGCTGGGCGCTTGGTATTTAATAGATAAGAGCAGGTGGGGTTCCAGGCTGTTGTGGCAGGCCAGTCCTCTGCGCCTGCCCTGGAATGCTGCGGCTGCCCGGGTCAGCCAAACAGCAGGCACCTAATCCACTTCAATCTAGTTACTGTGGCAGTCGCCCTGTTAAATGGAATGGGCTATTGATTTTTGTTTCACTTCCAGCCAATGTATTTTCCATCACGGCTCTGAGTAGAATAGAGGAAAAGCACTCCTTATTAACTGTTCTGCCATTCAGACCGGGAGCGGGGTGAGCGGCTCAGGGAGCAGGGGGTACATGGCAGGGGGATTCAGGGGGGGGGGAATAGGCCCATAGGGGGGCAGGAGGTGACCAGCTGCATCCCGGAAGGCCCCTTGGAACATTTATAGGGCTTCAGCTGTGCAATTCAATCACTTGTAAGGACCCACAAAACCACGATTCTGTGGTGTTTTGGGGTCTGGAAGCAGGCCAGGGAACACAAGAACATAAGGAGAGCTTGCTAGATCAGGGCAATGGCTCGTCCAATCCAGTATCCTGTTCTCACAGTGACCAAGCAGATGCCCCTAAGGGAAACCGGCAAGTAGGACCCGAGCACAAGAACCCTCTCCTCTCCTGTGGCTTCCTGCAACCGATATTCCAAAGCATTGCTGCCTCCAACTGTAGTGGCAGAGCATAGACATCATGGTTAGTAGAGACCTATAGCCCTCTTCTGTGGGAATGTTCAGAGAGGCAGGAGAGGATATATTATTTAATAATATCCTTTCCAACTTGTGTTAACAGGTTCTATGATTTAGCAGAGTAACCTTCCCCCTTTTAAACTTGCACAGCGGATAGGTTTACCAGGCTTGCTTAAGCCTCTAAAATGAGTTTCCTGGTAATTTCCCCTTTTATTCCCTCTTAAAAAGAATAGACACGACACAGTCTTGCATAAAAGTATAAAAGAGTTTACTCACAAACATTCTGTTCACAGATGGATCCCAGAAGGCAGACTTAAGTTACAAAATATATACACCTGGAATCTATCCCATAGGGAGATAATTCCTTTGTCTGATGCTTCTTTGACGAAAGCAAAATGGAGAAGAGGGAGATGTGGTGGCCAGTCCTGTGCTTTTGTTACCTTCACAGGTAAAGTCACGCCCACCTCTGGTCACATGTAGAGGAAGTTTGTCCCAGCACAGGAGGAAACAGGAAGTTTATCTACTGGCTGGACAAACATCCCTCTTCATGTCTAAACATGTCCACTCTAGGAATGTTGTATTTGACTGCTCTGTGTTTCACACCCCACATCTTTTCCATGCGTTTGTCTAATCCTCTGTCGCCTCCTGTGGAAGTGAGTTCCATAGTTTATCTGCGTGCTGTGTGAAGAAGGACTCCTTTTATGTGTCCAGCAGGGGCAGTCTCTGGTGGATCATTTTGTGTCTGCAAGGCATCAATAGTTTTATAGGACCGCTAGGAACTCCATTAGCTCCCTGTCTCTTGATTCCTGCTAAGCGTGTATCTGCAATATCAGCCTCTGGCCACCAGAGGCAGCAGTGCTTCAGGCCAGCTGCTACAATGGCACAGAGAGTCAGGTGCCTCTGGGGTCCCACTGAGAAGATTCCCCGTTTCAACCCTTCCCTGGGCACCACACAGGGAACAAAATTGGGAGTCTGGCTCTGTGCCGAGGAGGGCGAACAAGATGATAAGGGGTCTGGAAACCAAGCCTTATGAGGAACAGCTGTGGGAATTGGGTATGTTTAGCCTGGAGAAGAGAAGACTTTGGGTCATATGATGGCTGTCTTCAAATATCCAAAGGGGTTGTTTTCAGTTGCTTTGGAGGACAGGACCTGAACAAATGGATTCAAATGACGAGAAAGAAGATTCCAACTCAGGGCTGTTTGACAGTGAAATGGACTCCCTCAGAATTGGTGGACTCTCCTTTGTTGGAGGTTTTAAACAGAGGCTGGATGGCAATCTGTCAGTATTCAGTAGCTCATCTTCTGTTCAGGCAACCCCCCTCCTCCTCCCTGCAGCGAGCGGGTCGGAGTTCCCTGCGTCTTAACTTCAACCGCCTCCCTTTCTTGCCGCAACTGATCATTTCAATGTTGTGCTTGATGGGCTGGAGTTAGAAGAGGAATTTGGACTCTGCTAATCACAGAGCGTAGAATATGAATTTAAGAGCTTCCCACCTCGCAGCACGAGGCATCAGTTATGATTGCAGAGGCAGGGGGAGGCAGGGGAGGGTCTCTGGCTCAGCAGCAGAGCATCTGCTTCGCATGCAGAAGACCCTCCAGTTCATTCCTTGGCAGCATCTCCAATTAAAAAGATAGCAGAGGGGGGGGCAAAGAGTCTCACCCATCTCTGTCCAAGGCCTTGGAGATGCGCTGCCAGTCTGAGTGGGCAAAACAGGGCTAGATGGACAAAGGTTGCTGCCTGCGTGGTGAAGACTAGCAACAGTTCTCATTGCAAGCCAGAATTTGTAGTTCAAACCACCTGGAGGGCACCTGGTTGGGGGAGCACTGCACCCACTCAATAAACAGAGGGGCAGTGTGGTGTAGTGGCTGGATTGTGATCTGGAAGACCAGGGTTCAAATCCCCACTTGGTCATGAATCTCATTTGGGGGCCAGGCACAGCCTTTCAGCCTAACCTACCACACAGGGTTGTTGTGAGGATAAAATGGGGGAGAGCGGAGATACATGTACGCCACTTTTTGCTCCTTTGAGAAAAAAAGGTGGTGTATAGACACAACAAACAAACAAACAAACAAACAAATAACACAAACAAGTGAAAAACAAAGCAGGAAGTTTCAAAGAGAGGCGTGACCCCTTTGCAGAATTAATTCTGTATGTAGAACTAAATTACGTAGGCGGTGACTTTGATCTCCTGCTCCACCCCGATCGCTGAATGCTTACCAATGTGCAGTTGTCAGGGAGGGAGGGTGATACCAGGATCCCAGCCTCCCCACGCCTGTGATTTCATTCTAGGTGCGGCTAATCACTCAAAAGGGCTGGCGTGAGCCGCATAACAATGAAATGGCACACACTCCCAGAATGGTAAGGATGGAATTCTGCATCTGGGATTGGCTTCCAATTCCTCACTGCAGACCAGCACCACAGAAATTCACAAGGACCATTGTGCTCTATGAGGAGATGTGGCAAAGAGCAGAAATGGCCGTGGGGTGGATTGAGCCCTGCTGGAAGTTCCCAGTAAAAATCTGGGGTGCGTGCCGGACTCCTGAGCCTCAAATCTCCTTTGCGGTTGCTTGTTCTCCTCCTCCTCTCTGCAAAGCTCTTTGCCATAGATGGCAGCATCTGACAGCTCTGGAAATCTCTGCCTCTTCTTGTCAGGAGAGCAACAGGCTGTGGAGAAAGAGTTGCAGAGAAAACATGAAGCAACAGAGAAGCCAAACACTGTGATGGACGGCAGAAGGAGGACAGGTGGCTGAAAACTGGCCAGGTGGCAGCTCTGGGCCGAAAGCACAGAAGGAAAGCAGTGTGTTTGAGGTAGGTCAGGCTGGGGGAAAGTCATCAGTCCATGGTGAGCTTCGAGGCTGAGCAAAGATTTGAACCTGGATCTTGCTGGTCTTAGTCCAACACCTCAACCACGCTTTCCTTCACACACGTGTGAAAACACACACACACACACACACACACACACGAAGAGCCCTGGTGAATCAGGTCAATGGCCCATCCGAATCCTGTTCTCACAGTGGCTGACCAGATGTCCACAAACAGAATTTGAGCACAAGAGCCCTCTCCTCTCCTGTGGTTTCCAGCAACTGGTATTCAGAAGCATTGCTGCCAACCAGCTGTGGAGGCAGAGCATAGCCATTTATGGCTAGTAGCCTTCATAGTCCTCATCACCAACACACAGCCAGCAGCCTCTGTGCCTTATCTTCTTCTCCCTCCTCAGCTCTTTGTTCACCTGTCAGCTAGCTGATTTGGCAACCTGTCACTAAATTGAATTGTGCAACAAGTATGGAAGGAATTTTTCTGCAATTGTACTTTGGAAGATGCAGGCAGATTTCCTAGCTGGTGGCAACATTTAATATCTTTCGTGCTCTGGTTTCCATGGTCTGTTGGCTGGATATTATAAAATTGGGTTTGCTGGATGGGACTCCTCTCCTTTTGTAAAGGCTATTGCAAAATGCCTGCCTCGATTTCTCCCCAAGGAAAAAAAATGAAGCTGGGCCCTTTGGTACCTGGTGCAATTCTGAGGGAGGGCACAAAAGCCACTAGGTGGGGCCTTGGATGCAAAATTTAGCTTTCTGACAATCAAAGGTTTCACTGAACAGCAGCAGCAGCAAACCCTGTCAGAAGGCAAAAGAGTTGTGGGATGGCATTTCAAGTGGTCAGATGCCCTCAGCACTCACTTCCCTTTTTGCCCCACTCCCAGCACAGTTAATAGTGCAAAAATTCAGAATAAAGCAGATGCTGAGGTATATGAGAAATCATGCACAATAGCTTTAATGCACGTAATTAACAGTAGGGGTGGGCAGATTCCTCAAATTCGGTTTCTCATTTTTCCCCAGACTTGAATTCAGTTCAGCACAGTTCGTTTTTAAAAAATAAAGGTTCTCATGAACATTCACCACCGTTTTAGTGTGAATTTCTCCTGATACCTACATTTTATGCACATGTGTCTAATATGCACATTTTTGCAGGCGTTTCCCTCCAATTTAATACATCTTTCAGGCTTCTCATGCACACTTCCCCCTCATGTATGCATTTTGCTTGGTGAGCTGCATCACAAAATTCAGAGAGATGAAAATTTTGAAGGAAAGACAGATTGCCACATCCAGTTTTTCTTCTTGCAGGGTTCTGATACTTCTTTTTTGACACCCATACACCAAAGCACTGCACCTGAGTTTTGACTTACTTTCTCCTTCCTGGCAGCAAGGACCTGGAGAAGGAAGCTCAAGCCATGTGAACTTTCAGGAAGTTGCATATGGGGGTTGGTTCACCAGCCCTTTTAGTAGGAGATTGAACTCAGGTTCATGAGAGTTTTGCCTTGGAACTGGGCAGAGATGCAAAATTTTGCAAATGCTTGGAATGTGAATTCAAAATTAGGATTTCTCTTTTTTTAAAAAAAGTATTACAACTCTGAGCGCTGTTAGTATTTCATGCCTCCGAAGCTGCAGATGTGATTGGTATAATTCACATGCCTGCCTGGGAGAGTGTGGGAACGGAAGACAGTCTTATCTCTTCCGCTATGTGTACTGTTACACTGTACCTTTGCTTTTGTCCTGTCTGTTCTCTCGGAGCTGGAGAGAAAGGACACAATGATTCCTTTGTCTGTATGTAGTGTGTAAATAAATACGTAGATTAGCTCTACAATGTCTCATTCTTCTTGCTGTGTTACGCCAGAAGATTAGTGTGCATTTACCAGTTGGTATATGTCGCTGAAGCGCACTGGAGCACACTAGTTTGAAAAGGCAGATTTTTAAAAAGTCTCCTAAGGCATCAGCAAGACCACACTAAATGCACCCCCCCCGTCTCCCTTCAACCCAATATCCAGCATTCATGCATAGGTGGAGAAACTGAGATGGGAGGAAGTAATACAATTAGGAAAACATAAAGTTGAATTTTGCAAGCAAATTGGACCTCTGATGTGCATTTAGAATACGCACAGGTGCTATATGCTGACAAGGCCTCACTTCTGTGAGCAACCATGGGGCAAATTTCTGCATACCCATCAACTGCCCCGGGGAAAAAATGGGACGCCCCAGGGGGTATTTTTTGTGAGAGGACAGTGGTCAAAATGGCTACCACAATATTGCACAATTTTGGGCTGTAGTGTTTGGGGGCATGCCGGAAAAAGTGTGTTTTTGGGGGGTGGGCGGGCATGATCTCGTGCAGGTCACATGACCTGCGCAGGAGTGAGGACCCAGAAGATGGCGTCCTGGATTTGGGCCACATCGTGTTGGAAAGTATGCATTCTGCACTAACTGGGCTTTCTGGATGAAGCACAAGAGAAGCTGCACACAAAGTGCTGACAATATTTCTCTCACCTACGATGAGGATGGGGGAGCAGTTTTCCAGATACCTTCCAAATAAACCTCTTCTTTGAAAGAGAGAGAGAGAGAGAGAGAGAGAAAGTTGGTACTTGCCAAAGTGTCTGTGTTTTAGCTTGGCAACCTCCTCCACCAGCTGCCCTCTGAATTGACACACACAGTTTAGTGCCTCCGCTTTGTCCCCTCCTACAGGCCTAGTGAAATGGCAGAGGGGGATCTTTAATCTCTTGCGGCACTGTGCGGAGTTTCCTGCCTTCAAAGCCCTCAAAGGAACCCTTGACTTCTCCTCTGTGCGAGCGGAGAGCGCTACCTTGCTGAACAGGTGCCCCCCCTGCTTCCTGCAACCGCTTGGTCTCACTTCTTTTAATCATAACATGAAGGACAATGCAGCGTGCGCTTCTCCCTCTTGAACACCGTTTGATCCGGCGACCTTGAAACCGGGCCTGGAAATAATTACCGAGCAACAACTCTGCTTTACATATGGCATCAAAAGGGAGGGTGTTAAACACGCGGAGTCTTTTGTTTGGGGCAATGGAGAAAATACTAATCCACAAAGAAGAATTCCAGAGGCATCCACTTAGCGGCTGGTTTATTGCTTGGCTGAAACATTTCTATCCCACCTTGCTGCTGTGTGGTGGGTTAACAGAGACCATAGGGCACAAACCAATGGATTCCAATGACAAGAAAGGAGATTCCGACTAAACATTAGGAAGAACTTTCTGGGGGTAAGAGCTGTTTGAGGGTGGAACAGATTCCCTCGGAAGATGGTGGACTCTCCATCATTCGAGAATTTTAAGCAGAGGTTGGATGGCCATCTCTCATGGATGCTTCAGTTGAAATTCCTGCATTGCAGGGGGTTGGCACTAGATGACCCTCAGGACCCTTCCAACTCTACAATTCTACGATTCTTTAAACTGAATGCCCTGCTGAGGACCCACTGCTTGTTGCATAGGATTGGGCAGCATATCCCAGGGGTGCACCCTCAGTCCATAGAGGTTTATGCTAGCCAAGCCTTCTGGCCTCTTCAGTCACCCCCAACCTTCCACTATAGCTGCACAATGCAGAGGACATTGGAGGAAACTCACACAGCTTAGAAGAAGTGTTTGGATTTGATATCCCACTTTATCACTACCCGAAGGAGTCTCAAAGCAGCTAACATTCTCCTTTCCCTTCCTCCCCCACAACAAACACTCTGTGAGGTGAGTGGGGCTGAGCGACTTCAAAGAAGTGTGACTAGCCCAAGGTCACCCAGCAGCTGAATGTGGAGGAGCGGAGACGTGAACCCGGTTAAGAGTTAGTGGTTAGTGGTTAAGAGTGTTGGGAAGAGCCAGGTTCACACCCCTGCTCAGGCACAATACTCCCTGGGCCATCTCTCTCAGCCCAGTACCTACCTCACAGGGTTGTTGTGAGGATCAATTAAGGGAGGCATGGAGACCCAGCCATGCCATCTTCTGCTCCTTGGAAGGAAGACAGGATATAATGCAGTTAACAAAGGAGGAAGGTCAGCAAGCAGTTGAGGCACTGGTGTTTCTTAGGGATGCTTGGCTTCCAGGAGAAGCCCCCACCAGAGGTTTCCCCAGCATGAAAACTGCCCTCTTTGGGCAGAGGCTTGTTAGGCAAGGCTTGAAATGGGTTATCTGAAGGATTTCCCTCACCGCCACCCCCACCGCTCCGCGATTCAACAAATTTGTGTCTATGATTTGGCATTTATTAAGTTAGCACACTTGGCATGTGGCAGATGTAACCCATCTTATTACTGCCAGGTGATTGGCATTCCCAGGAAGAGGAAATGACAGAGCAGTATAACTCCTGAATCGCATTTGGAGCCTCCATTCGGCAAGAGGGATCGGCGAGATTTACACTGCGAGCGTTTCTGGAAGGGGAACTTCCTTGCCGTTTGAGTGGCAGGTCCACAGACGTGCACCTTGCCTGTTCGGTGTCTGTGCGGTTTTCTCGGACCTCACTTTGAACGCCTGTGTGTGTTTTATGAGTCTATTAAGATGTGATTTACACTCTCTCTTTTTTTCATGTTTCAATTCCCCCTCCAGCATGCCCAAGGGACTGGCAAATTAATTGGAGGGAGCCCAGTCCCAGATGGCAGGTTGGATGAAACTGCTCACAGCCTTTCCACGGAGCACAAAGGAGATGGGGCCTCTTTGCTGTGCATTCCTCTAGACGGCAGCTGCAGCTGAACTGAAAACAACAGTCTTTGGTATGGGGGGGGGAGAGGGGAGGGCAGGAGGCGGAGGAGAAATGGAGAAGCCTTTCCTCCAACTATGCAGAATCACCCCCCTCCTTCTTATCGTGAGCTGAGCCTGACAAAGAATGCCACTGGGTCACCTTGAAAAGGGTACAGTTGCCCTGGCAATCTCTAGGTGGAAACAGTGAGCCAGGTATCTGCCGGCAAGCCAGACGAGCAGAGGTTGAAAAGAGGATGGTTGCTCTTCTTCAGGTGTGCCTGGAGCTGCGAAGACCGAAAGGGAAGTTTCCAAACGGCAATAAACCACTGCACAGGTTATTTTTTTAAAAAACCAGATTGGACTGGATGGTATCCTGCACCCGGTCTTTCTAGGCCAGCAAGGAATCTACCCATCTCTAGCTGGGGCGGCTGTGCTCTGCTGCCAAGGTCAGAGGCTGTTGCAGGTTGGAGGCAGTTGTTGGTGAAATCAAACCACTGGAGAATCACAGCACCTGCTGTGGCTGCAGAGACCGATAACTAGTAACTGCTGCCTTCCGTGTTGTTTTTGCTGTTTTAGCAGCACTGAAGCGACCTCCCTGGGGCACCAGCTTGAGCAGTGTGTATGGAGGTCCTGGGCTGCCCAGATGACAGATGTAGTCCAAAGGAAAGCAGAACAATACATTTGGCACGAAGGTTGGAGGCAGTAATGCTTCTGAATCCCAGTTGCTGGATGCCGCAGGAGGAGAGTGTGGTCTTGTGCTCAAATTCTGCTTGTGGGTTTCCCTTGGGGGCATCAGGTTGGCCAATGTGAGAACAGGATGCTGGATTAGATAGGCCACTGGCCTGATCCAGCAGGCTCTTCTTAGGTACTTACCTCCACAATTGGAGGCAGTAATGCTTCTGAATCCCAGTTGCTGGAAAACGCAGGGGGTGGAGAGCTCAGGTCCTGCCCGAGGGTTTCCCAGAAGAGCCATCTGGTTGGCCCCTGTGAGAAATGGATGCTGGACTAGAAGGGCCATTGGCCTAATCCAGCAGCCTCTTATGTTCTTATGTTGTTTCTACCAGCAGGGGGTCTAACATGCAACTGATCGCTCTGATAGCCCCCAAACACTGGGTGGTTTTAATTGCACTGTATTGCTTTACTGTATTTTAAGTTATTGTAACTAGCCCTGAGATCACTTGATTGATTGATTGATTGATTGATTGAGTGAGTGACTGACTAAGTGAGTGATTAAATGCATTTCTATCTCTATCCCACCTTTTCCTCCCAGGATCTCCAGGTGCGGCATGCATAAGTTCTCCTCCTCCTCTTTCAATCAGCATCCAACATGGTCTGAGCCTCCTCCACCAGCTCAGCAGCCCGAGGCCTCAGCTGCAGGGGGTTCTCCTGGAGAGAAGGAAGGCAAGGGAGGGGGCCGCCTTGGCAGCAGCCAGACCCCCATTCTTCTTCCTGCTTGCCAACTTTTCTCTTTCCGCAGGAGAGGGAGCCAAGGATTCCTGACTTCACATCAGTCTCTCTCCTTCAAAAGTCTGGTCACATTTCATGCCAACAAGAGGGGAAGTTATTAAAATAAATGTGGAGGAAGTTTATCTCTGGTCTACAGGCCCCCGTGATCAATGCGGTGCAATGGAGAGGAGAGATGGAATATTTACAGGGGCTGGTCGGCACACTTTAATGAAGGCAAGGAATTCATTAAAAGGCAGCTGAGAGCTGGCAACCCCCCTTGCAATCTCACCTGGAGGGGAGAGGAGGCAGAGGAGGGTCATGAAGGAGGGACCCTGGAGCACTGCTGAATGCTAAGCCTTTCACTCCTTGGTAGCTAAGGCAGGGAGATGGGAATTGTAGGCAGGCTGGATTGGTTCCTGGAAGCTGGGGATTGTGTGTGTGTGTGTGTGTGTGTGTGTGTGTGTGTAGAAATGCCATTCAGGTTACATTTTCATGTGAACTTCCCTAATCCCCACTGCCTGAACCAAAACACACAGATCCTTCCAAAGCCATACGTCTCTGAATTTTGCAATTCTGCAGTTCTGTGAGCAGAAAATGCGTAGGAGAAAATGTCTATAATAGGGGAAAGTGTCTGTAACAAGTGAAAACAGTGTGAAAAAGTGTACTACATATTAGAAGAAATGCACACAAAAAATGCTAATGATTCTCACGAGAACTTCCCATTTAAAAAATAGTTTGCAAACTGTTGAGAAACTGTGGTGAGTTGAATTTAGGATTGGGAGTAGGAGACAGCTGGATTCTTGTACATCCTAACTCATTTGTAACATGAAAGGGTGCCCCCCTCAATCTGGAATAATATAAGCTTATTCTGAACATGCTGATTTCATTCTAGATTGATTCTTGATCCTGCCATCCACAAGGATGGTTGTGGTTATGTGACACCTGTTTGAAAACCTTTTCCTTAGTTATAATAATAATAATAATAATTTATTATTTATACCCCGCCCATCTGGCTGGGTCTCCCCAGGCACTCTGGGCGGCTTCCAAAAGAACATTAAAATACAGTAATCTATTAAACATTAAAAGCCTCCCTAAACAGGGCTGCCTTCAGATGTCTTCTAAAGGTCTGGTAGTTGTTGTTCTCTTTGACATCTGAAGGGAGGGCGTTCCACAGGGCGGGCGCCACTACCGAGAAGGCCCTCTGCCTGGTTCCCTGTAACTTGGCTTCACGCAGCGAGGGAACCGCCAGAAGGCCCTCGGCGCTGGACCTCAATGTCCGGGCTGACCGATGGGGGTGGAGACGCTCCTTTAGGTATACTGGACCGAAGCCATTTAGGGCTTTAAAGGTCAGCACCAACACTTTGAATTGTGCTCGGAAACGTACTGGGAGCCAATGTAGGTCTTTCAAGACCGGTGTTATGTGGTCTCGGCGGCCGCTCCCAGTCACCAGTCTAGCTGCCGCATTCTGGATTAGTTGTAGTTTCCGGGTCACCTTCAAAGGTAGCCCCACGTAGAGCGCATTGCAGTAATCCAAGCGAGAGATAACTAGAGCATGCACCACTCTGGCGAGACAGTCCGCGGGCAGGTAGGGTCTCAGCCTGCGTACCAGATGGAGCTGGTAGACTGCTGCCCTGGATACAGAATTAACCTGTGCCTCCATGGACAGCTGTGAGTCCAGAATGACTCCCAGGCTGCGCACCTGGTCCTTCAGGGGCACAGTTACCCCATTCAGGACCAGGGAGTCCTCCACACCTGCCCGCCCCCTGTCCCCCAAAAACAGTACTTCTGTCTTGTCAGGATTCAGTCTCAATCTGTTAGCCGCCATCCATCCTCCAACCGCCTCCAGACACTCACACAGGACCTTCACCGCCTTCACTGGTTCTGATTTGAAAGAGAGGTAGAGCTGGGTATCATCCGCATACTGATGAACACCCAGCCCAAACCCCCTGATGATCTCTCCCAGCGGCTGCATATAGATGTTAAAAAGCATGGGGGAGAGGACAGAGCCCTGAGGTACCCCACAAGTGAGAGTCCAGGGGTCTGAACACTCATCCCCCACCACCACTTTCTGAACACGGCCCAGGAGGAAGGAGCGGAACCACTGTATAACAGTGCCCCCAGCTCCCAACCCCTCTAGGCGGTCCAGAAGGATGTTATGGTCGATGGTGTCAAAAGCCGCTGAGAGATCCAGCAGAACTAGGAAACAGCTCTCACCTTTGTCCCTAGCCCGCCGGAGATCATCAACCAGTGCGACCAAGGCAGATTCAGTCCCATGATGAGGTCTGAACCCCGATTGGAAGGGATCCAAATGGTCCGCTTCTTCCAGGCGTGCCTGGAGTTGTTCAGCAACCACCCGCTCAATCACCTTGCCCAAGAATGGAAGATTTGAGACTGGGCGATAGTTGGCCATATTGGCCACATCCAAAGATGGTTTTTTAAGAAGCGGTTTAATAACCGCCTCTTTTAGTTAGGTTATCCACACCCTTTCTTCCCTGCTTCCTGCCTCAGGTGAATGAAGAAGGAAGTAGTGATTGTGATCTTGGTATATGCCCACCCACAATGCCATTGGGCAGGTGCAGATACCCCTCCCGATTGCTGGGACCACCAACATCTGTTATTTGTTTTCAAATGGACACACTGCAGGGTAATGCAGAATCCATCTGCAATAAACTTTTGTTTTTGGAATGAAACCAGTTCTTCAAGAAGTACTTTTTGGGGGGACAAAGAATATGCAATAGATCTAGACTTTGTTTGGACTGTGTAGGAAAAAAACCAAGCACCCAGTCACCTTTGATCCTAGAATAAAATGCTGTGTGTGTATACATAGCCCGAGAGAAACCTAAATTGAGAGTTTCACCCAACCCTACTGGGAGCCTGGTTGGTTTGTTGACTTGGAATCAGAGTGTTGAAAAGGCCAGCATAGGCCAGCCTCCTGGCTTTTCCACACCAGGTTAATTCACAAAATCAAAGCACAGTCTGGGTCAGAAATACAAAGGAAGTGCATCGCAAGAACATAAGAAGAGCCTGTTGTGTCAGGCCCAAGTGGGCTCCTTTAGTCCAGCATCCTGTTCTCACAGTGGGCAACCAGATGACCCAGTGGGAAGCCCAAAAACAGAACCCGAGCACAAGAGCCCTCTCCCCTCCTGTGGTTTCCAGCAACTGGTAGTCAGAAGTATTGCTGCCTCCAACCGTGGAGGCAAAGTATAGCCATCATGGCTAATGGCCTTCTCCTCCATGAACTTGTCTAATCCTCTTTTAAAGCCATCCACAGTGGTGCCCATCCCTGCCTCCTGTGGGCACAAATTCCATACTTTTGCAGTCCGTACTTTTGCCTACCCTCAATTTCCCAATATTCACCTTCACTGAATGTCCACAATTTCTAGGGTTGCGAGAGAGTCGCCTCATTTCTCTAAGCCAAAAAGTCCCAAACGCTGTAAGTTTTCTTTGCAGAGTTGTTCAATCCCCTTGATCATTTCGGTTTCCTTTCCAGAACCTGTTCATACTCTACAATATCCCTTTTGAGGAGAGGCGTCCAGAATTGTATACAGCAGTGCAGCATTCTGATATTGGCAGTTTTATTTTCAGTGTCTTTTCCTAATGATCCCTAAGATGGAATTTGCCTTTTTAATGATTGCCACATCAAGCTGCCTACTATGACCCCAAGGTCTAATTCCTGGTCTGTCACCTCCCGTTCAGACTGCATGAGCGTATATGTGAAATTAATAATAATTAAAAAAATTGCCCTGACATGCATCACTTTACACTTGTTTTGCTGAATTGCATTTACCATTTTACTGCCCATTCACTTAGACGGGAGAGGTCCTTTTGCAGCTCTTCACGATCTCTTTATTTTAACAACCCTGACCAATTTAGTATCTAGTTTATTTGGCATGGCACTTCTCTTACGGCACACTAGTGTGCCCTGACAAATGGCTTGGGAACAACCAACTTCATTGTTTCTAAAATCAGTATCCGGCTTTGCTAACATAAAAACCATACTTTGGTCCTCTGCCTCACCGAGTGCCTGTGAGTGCTGCTAACTGGTGCTGGAGACCCGTTGCCCCAGTTAGGCACATGGTAGGTGGCACCAGTCTGCCAGGATGTGCCCTATTGCCTTACAGCTGAAATAAACTGCAAACTCAGAGCCTCTTCCAGAAAAAAATGTCCACTGTGAATTTCTCAAAATATCCTCTCCGGATGGGAAGTGAGAATTCACTCTCCATGCAGGGTAAATTTTCTGCATGGAGTGATATGGGCAAATGGAAAGTTATACATCATAGGTGAGGGATGGGCTACAGGTATTGCTTTGGTCTCTCTGGGCTTGTGTGGGAGATGAGCTGGGTTTGCTCCAGCCAGGAGCCTCTGCCACTGGAATCCCACTGGCTGCTTTATGGCCCTGAGCTTGTGCGTCATGCGCCTGAGCAAAGCCTGAAGTCCTCCTCTGGTAAATCACATTGCAACCGAGAGGCCCTGCCTGAGGCAAGATTATTAATGAGGCTGCTCAGAGAGTGCAGCAACCTGATGGCTGGGGAGCTGTTGAATAGGAACCAGGAGAGATTACAGCTTGCTGGGTTTTGTTGAACAGTGTACAAACACAATGAAACATTGTCCCGGTGCTAAATATTCTTGTCATTTTTTTCTCCTCTCCTCTTCTTGGATTAATGGCATTTGGCAGGCTGAAACAAAGCCACTTGCTTGTGTTGAAAGCGCTTCATTTGCCATGATCTGGGTGCTGTAGTCCTCTGCCAATCATAGCAGGGCTTCTTTTGTCAAGAGGAGAGATGCTGCAGAAGACAGGGCATGAGGAAGAGGGAGGCCCGGGTGACTTTGCAGGGAAAACACCGGTTGTAGGATCTGCATGAAGATGGCAGAAAACAGGATGCCTCCTCCCGCCCCACACCAAGAGCTGTGGAGAAGGCAGCAAAGCTATTCCTGCAAGAGAAAGAATTTGGAAGAGGGACCTGGATTCATTCTTGGATCCCAGTGGCAAGGAGCCAATTTAGAACACACAGGTCTTCCTCCGGTGTTCACTTCCAGCACTACCACAGTGACCGTCAGGTGTGCAGTGGTTGAGGAAGTTGACTCTGGGCACCAGTGATCCATCTTGTGAGCTGTGGGAGATGTGTGGTAGTCTTGGTGGAGGGGCATGCATGGGGGTTGGCAATGCCTAGAACAACTTCCTGCTTCTGCCGGAGGACCCTTGGCAGTAGGAGTCTCCTGCCATTGTGGGAGCAATTTGAAACTGATGTTTAGAGTGGGGAGGGGGGCCTCAAACCCAGAGAACTAAACAGCAATCCTTTACATGCTTCCAGGAGCCTCACCACCACCACCACCACCACCACCACCACCACCACCAGCAGCAGCAGCAGCAGGGCATGGTCTGATCAATCAATCAATCTCTTGACTCCTCCAGACAACATCCCTCCTGATTTGCTTACACAAAGCTTATGCAGTGTATCTTCCACCTCCTCCACCTCCTCCTTATTTATACCCCCTTCCCCCAATTGGGACTCAAGGAGGACAAGCAGTGGCAAGAATGGGCCCATCTGCCATGTCCAACCAAGTCTCTATTACACATGCCAGGTCAGTTCCTCCATCCACGATCAAGTCATGGATGGCAGCGGTCTTATGAATCCTTGACCTGGCATTGCACAGTAGCACCTTAAGGTCATGTGGGACACCCTTGTTGATACCTGTATCCTTCTGGTCAAGACCAGATCCGTAGGCAGGGATAGTCTTCAGAAGGTGACTAAATTTGGCTCCTCGGTAATGACATGGTCTGGTTCGAGTGTAACTAGCCTGGTTATTGCTGCTGCTGCCCTGTTTCTGCCACTGTTTTATTTTTGTGGATTATGATGGTTGATTCATTGTTTTTTATTTAACACAATTTATTTATTTATTTATTTCCAAATGGTTTTCAGCTGCCCTGAGTACTGCAACTGCAGTGGAGGGGTAGGAGATAAACAGTGTCTGTGACAAGCCACCAACTTTGATTTGTGTCAAGGCAGAGTGAAGTTTAGCTGCGGATTTACAACTCTCCTCTGGGCTTGGCTTGGGAATGCAAATGAGGGCCGCCTCCGCTACTGTGTTGTGTCCAGATGCAGGTCCTCCTGAGACTTCAGTGTACAGGATTCTTTGTGCCTTCATTCTTACACATTAGCATATTGCAGTTAAAAATGTGAAAACTATTCAGAGAGAACAGCCTGAACATATGCCATACTGACAACATGAAAATATATGCAAAAACATTGGCACCATATGCAGATCAAATGTCCTATATTTTTAGATACTGGATCTGTTTGCCCTAGACATGCATGCATTTGTGAAAGTTGGTCACTTATATCGAATACTTTATTTATTTCACACTTGCCCCTGTTTTCACATCGAAAGTGACATTTGGGGCTGTCCCAAGACACTTTGGTGCCTGGCAGAAAATCAGAATGAAAAGTCTCTGGGCCATTTGTGGAGAGGGCACACAAAGAAGGGCCTCAGGTGTTGATTGCAGGGTCCAGGTTGGCTCATATGAAGAGAGGCTGTCCTTGAGTCTCTTGAAGAAAAGCGTGTGCAATTCTAGCCACTGCAGAATGGAAAAGACTCAGAGCAGGCGCCATTATATATCTTTTGTATCTGAGATCCCTGTGTGTGCATGTGTGTACCTAGACAGTTATGGCGATGACTTACCTGGAGCCAGCTATGGGGAGAAGTTGCTACTGTCTTAAAAGTGATTTACTTCTGAGTTGTAAAACCCAGTGGCTGCACTTTTGCAAGCTGTTTCTTGGGGGCTGTGATTTAAGGTTTGTTTAGAGATAATTTCACTGGCCTCTGGGTTTACAAGCAACTTCAGTTTCCATGGACCAAAAAGTTTAGCAAGCCACGTAGACGTGGGAGTTGTTTACTACAACCTGTATAATCTGGAGGCGATGGGAGGAACCATTGCAATATATTAGATGTCACAATAAAAAATCTGGAGAGGGAAGAGGCAGTTAAGGCTTTTCTTTCCTCCTTTCTCACCGAATTTGAGGATTTCAGAGCTGGAAGAACTTGCTCCTCAGTTCTTGTTCCATCATTTGTGGCCTCTGTCCTTAGAGCCAGCTTGGTGGCACAGCTGTCCAGCAGTGTTCTTGCAGATGCCCCAATGTAGAGGACGTCTCTGGACAGTTGCAACTCTCCCATTTGCAAAACATTATGGTTGTGGATTGGGCCCTGAGCTATCTAATCATTTGCTGCGTCTCTTGCATTGCTGCACGTGTAGCCATTGCTTTGGGTTCACATGCTCAGAGAAAATTATTGTTGTTGTGAGTTTGGCTGGTGACTCTGCATGGTGCCCTCAGCCCCTTCCAGTTCTTGAGGTCCTGTACCCAAGAAAGTTAGAATCTGTCAAGAGGAGTTTGTGGAACTAGTCAGACAAGTTACTTTGTAATACAACGACCTTAGCTGGCCACTTAAGTGTCCTCACAAGCATCACAAAGAATGAGCAGGTTGCGAGAGCTACAACTAGGTGATGACTTTCCCCAAAGAATCCTGGGAACTGAAGTTTTCCCCCACGATGCTAGGAAATCGGTGCGGGTGAAGCTACATCCCCAAGGATTTTTTAGGGGAAGCCATGTGCTTTAAATGTGGGTTGAAGGTGCTTTAAATGTATGGTGTGGATCTGCCCTTGAACCCCTGGCCAAATCTGTGTCATCCACACACTGACCCTCCCTGACAAATGACATGCGGAGCCCAGCTTAGGATTCCAAAGTTCTGGTGGGTTATCCTTGTAAGCAGAGCCAGAAAAAAAGGACCAAACTCGTTCTCTGGATTTTGTCATCTCTTCTCAACACCCCGTCCATCATTCCGCAGGGCCATCTGTTCCCATCTGCATTTTTAATGCTGCTCCATCCCTTGTTATCGCTGTGTTGCTGCTATTTGCATGATGGTGTCGGCTGGGTGCCGTCCGCTTCATCTGTCCTGGTGTGACAGCCACTGCCCCCCTTGCTCAGTGGGAGGAGGCCCCCTGGGCTGCCTGCGCCCAGTCCCTAGCCCGGTTGCATCTTCCTGGGGTGGGCCAGCATCCCTGAACTTGGCACAGATACAGGTATGTTCTTTGCTCAAGATAACAGCATGCTTGAGACAGAAGATGCAAATAGCTGCTTTGCAAATAGGGTCCTTCAGGACTGGTGCCTCCTAGTGTTACACAACCATTGCTCCTCTACTGTGAGCTCCACAAGGAAGGGCAGTTGACTTGTCACACTTCGCAGGGTATTGCACTTCTTCTGTGTTTGTTTGGGTATAATCTGCTATGTCTTGGAATTACTTAGCAGAGTTAACTTGGAAGCTGGCTGCTATTGGATACATCTGAGATACATCTGAGATCACACTGAGAATTTAATTTTGGGGAAATAAGAAAGCCTATGCTTATTATAGGGAATGCATATTAGATAGTTCCTATTCCAGCTAACTAAGCTGGAGATCCAAAAATCCAAGCTTGGCTTTTCATCTTTCCAGGAGAGTGAGACAATAATGGATGAAGGAGCAAGTATGTAGCTTGGGGGCACTTCTGGATCCTTTTGCTATTGCTTGAGTTACAGGTAGGTAGCTGTGTTGGTCTGCCATAGTCAAAACAAAATTAAAAATTAAAAAATTCATTCCAGTAGCACCTTAGAGACCAACTAAGTTGGTCTCTAAGGTGCTATTGGAAGGAATTTTTTTATTTTTTATTTTGTTTTGACTATTGCTTGAGGCTCAGGCATACGCTCCAACATTTGTCAGAAGAAAATAGGGACATCCTATTCCATAATGATAATAATGATAATAATTTTATTATTTATACCCTGCCCATCTGACTGGGTTGCCCCAGTCACACTTAGGCAGCTTCCAACAGATATAAAAACATAATAAAACATTAAACTTTTTTTTTTTTTTTTAAACCTTCCCTATACAGGGCTGCCTTCAGATGTCTTCTAAAGGTTGTATAATTACTTATCTCCTTGGCTCAGGGGTTGCAGAGCTCCATACTCTCCAACATTTCTCTGATGAAAATAGGGATGTCCTATTAGGAAAAGTGGGACATTCCGGGATCAAATCAGAACCAGGGGCAGCTTCTGTAAATCTGGAACTGTCCTTTGAAAATAGGGACACCTGGAGGGTCTCCTCGGGTGGCCTCACTAGCACGGAGTGGCTTCCATCAGCTTTGGCTGGTGGCCCAGCTGTGCCCCTATCTGGACAGGGATAGCCTAACTTCTGTTCTCTATTTAAAGGTAGATAGCCGTGTTGGTCTGTCATAGTCAAAACAAAATAAAAAAAATCCTTCCAGTAGCACCTTAGAGACCAACTAAGTTTGTTCTTGGTATGCGCTTTCGTGTGCATGCACACTTCTTCAGATACACTTCTTCTGTTCTCTATGTTCTAGATTAGATTACTGCAATGTGCTATATGTAGGGTTGCCCCTGAAGATGGTTTGGAAACTTCAGCAGGTTGTTCACTGGGGCAAGATGGTTTGAGCATATTACAGTGATCCTGGTCTAACTGCACTGTCCTCATGCAAAGTGAGTATGTCAAGGTTGCTAAAGCAAGAAAGGGATAGCACACACTAGAGCTGACTTTTTTTAAAAAAATAAAAATAAAAAAATAAAATAAATGGTTATTTTAAAGACTTTTATAGATTCCTAATTTCTCCCCGTGCTAAATTGTGCTGATTGGAAAGCAGCAGGTCTTTAAAATAAAAATAAAAATCTATGCTAAAACACTTCCCCATTTAAGTGCCATAAAAATAGAAGCAACAAAGCATGTTATTTATTTTTTAGTGACAATTTATGTACCGCTTAATTATAATCATCTCTAAGTGGTTTACAAATAACTCGATACAATAAAAATAAAAATCAGTTAAAACTATAAAATCAGAATTCAATTGCAGTGCCTGCTGGAATAAAAGGATCTCCAGTTGGTGCTAGACGTTCAGCAGGGAGGGAGCCTGTCTGGGCCCCTGGAAGGGTATTCCATAAAATTGGGCCTACAATTCTGAATGCACAGCTGCTGGTGGACATGAGCAATGAATCCTGCCTGCTCATGTTCTGCAGTTCACTGGACACATTTTCTTGTTCGCTGAGGAAAGGAGGTGGTGGTGGAATCTGCTCTCTTTGTCAGTATCCGCCATGTGTGAGAGACAAAGAAAATCTGACTGATTCAAAATGTGGGTTTTTTTCTGTTGACCGGGATACCTTTGATTGGGGATGTTTATTTCCACTGGAAAGTGGGCAGGTTCTATTCCCCCCTCCCAGGATTTATGGATCTAAAACAGATAATAATCAGGCCAGATTCAGATTGGATGGAACCCTGGAGGTGTGCTAATTTGTGGCGGTATGCGTGCACAGAAAAACATGGCCTTTTATGATTTAAAGACACATCACTCAAGTTAAAGGAACTAACACACTAGGTTAACACACTCAAGTTAAAGGAACTAACACACTTTTGCAAGCATTTTATAACCTACATATTCACAACAGCCATGTTAGGTAGGTCGGAGAGAGCTGGCAACTGGCCGAAGGCAGGAAATGAGGGAATAAAAACAGTGGTTAGTGAAGTGTGGCTCCTTAGAGTTGTTGTTTGGCAAAATGCCATTTCCCTGCACTTTGTGGAGAGTTGTTTATTTATAATTTATCTATTTTTGAAAACATGTTTATTATTTTGCATTGATTTACATCAAGATCAGACAGCGTACCATTTACATCAGAGCCTATTTATTTATCTTGGCGACGTCCCATCCTTACATCAAATTAGGAAAGGTTAAGCTCCCCAATTCTGTGTTTAATGCAGGGGAACCCAGCTGTTCTGATGATCCCGCCACCTTCCCTAAATGACAGGCTCCCCCGTGCATCTGGTTTTCTGTGTGCATTGGGCCTGAAATGCTCCGCATTGTGTGGTGGGCCTCGTGAAGCATCTGCTGGATCCAGAGGGGAGTGCTTAGCATCTCACGGCTCTGCCTGCTCTGAACCTGCTGCTGCCTCTGCAGGAGGCCCGCCTCATACAAATAGCTTCTCCACTGAGGTGACTAATGACTTGACAGTTTGGGTCTTGTCCCACTTCTCTGCGTGACAGGAGGGTCATGGGCAGGGAGGAGGAGCTGAGGCAAATGCCGCTGCCGCTTTTTATTTTCTTTAAAGGGAAGGAGATGATAGAAGAAGGGGCCAGAAGTTTGCTCCGCAGGTGGAAACTGCCTCCCTGCGATGGAAAGGAAACCGAGCTTCTTCCAGGTCAGTGGCGCTGCTCAGTTGTCTGGAAGCGGAGCAGAAAGGGGAGGAGGAGACGGCTTCCTGCATCCCTCAGAGCTCATGGCTTGGGTTGCTCTGTGCAAAATGGGTTCCAGTGACTTCCTAAGGGCTTCCGCGATGGCTAGGCTCTGCCTCCAAGGTCTGGGGCAGCATTATTCCTGAACACCAGTTGCTGGAAACCACAGGAGGGGAGAGGGCTCTTGTGGTAAAATCCTGCTTGTGGGTTTTCCACCGGGGCATCTGGTTAACCACTGTGAGAAAAGGATGTTGGACCAGATGAGCTGTTGGCCTGATTTAGCAGGCTCATCTTACGTGCCCGGCAAGTTCGGATCCTGAACTGTTGCATTTTTCAGGGCTTAGCTTGCGACGGAGCTCCCCAGAGCTGTGACGAGGATGGGCAAACATGCTAGCCTTGGTTTCCTTCAGTTTTACATTTCCTCCAGCTGGAACTCACTGGAACTCAGTTCTGGCACCTCTCAGGGGTGCGCGATTCCCATTATAAAGGCAACAAGGAAAGCGTTGATGGTGAGTTCTGGTACCTCTTTTCCTAGAAAGGTATCACTGGACACAGGCATTATGAAGACTAACCCCCGAAACTCGCAACATTATACAGGGCAAATCTAATCAGTGAATACAAAGTCAGCTCCAATGCATGCTTTATTGGAAGTAACACTTATTAGGTTTAATAAGACTTAACACTTCACTTAATCCTATTTGCAGGTTCAAAGTTAGATGCACTAAAGCTGAGCATCACACATTGAAAGCCCTTCCAATGCACATTTAAAGCATATGGCTCCCCCCCCCCGGAGAGTCCTGGGAACCATAGTTTCCCCTCATAGAACGACCGCTGTCAGCATCCTTAACAAACTGTGGTTCCAGGATTCTATGGGGAAAGTCATCCGCTTTAAATGTGCATTGGAGGGGCTTTAAATGTATGGTGTGTAGCTGCATTTTTCTCTGCTGTTAGAGGACGTAGTGGATCCACATCTATAGTGAAGATGACTAAGTTGCTTGAAAATCTCTAGTCACACTGACACAGCTTGATCATACAGTTGGATGCTAAGAAGGAAAGAAGGAAGGAAGGAAGGGAGGGAGGGAGGGAGGGAGGAGTAAATAAATAATTGCCACTGGTCTTAATAAAAGTCTGTCTAGTAAAATGCATCCTTGGAGTGGGATTTTATGCTCACTTCAAAATAAACCCCAGAAAGTGCAGCATTAAAAAAAGCATACACTCTCTCACACACCACACCATTTCCTGGTTCAAATCTTGTTGAATTTTAACTATAATGATCACAGGCTTCCTGGGAGAGAACAGCCAAGCACCCTTATTCCCTCAGTGCCAGGTGTCTTAGTCTGTTTTTGCTAACTGAGCTTGACACTTCCCCAGGTTGACAGCATTTTTCTGGGAATTCTCTGGGGGAAAGTTGTTAAAAATGTGCTTTGTATTAGCCGAAGCCTGCAAGATACAAGCCTTTTAAAAGAACCTGCTCCGGGGCAGCGTAAAGATGTTGCGATAAAAATAAAAGCAGATTAACATGCCACCCCCGCCTTGAATTACACTGGCTGGATGAGGATAGGATCTCTGCTACATCCTCTTGCAAGGGCAGAACGCAAAGGTGTGCAGGTGGTGTGAGTAAATGTCAGAGCTGTGCTGCTATAACTGTGGCACTCAAGTGATGCCATGAGTGCAGGAGACCTAATTGGGCAGAGCTGAGGTTATGACTGTGGAGGAGTTGGGCTGAGCTGGCATTTCATGCTGGTTCAGAGGTGGCTGCGGCCCCTGTGATGTCACATTTGGCAGCCAATGGGGCATTGCTGCATTGCTCTGATCTGTTTTTAGAGAGCGGGGATGGCGGTGCAAGGATATGGTGCCAAAAGGGCACACTGGGCACATTCGATGAACAACCAGGTCTGGTAACAAAGGTTGAGAAGCCAGCATTGCCAACACTTGTTTTCTCAGAACCCGTACGAATAAACATGCATCAGTATGAACTTCCACTCCTGCAGTGGGAGATGCAAGGAAAAGGCATGCCACATAGGGAATGGCAAGTCAAGGAGCAGGATCCCAATTGTCTTACTTTAAATGTTGTGAGGATACTATGCCCTTTTAAAATGTGTTTTTTGGGGGTGGGGTGGGGTTATTGGGTTGTTGTTTTTGTTTTGATTATGTATTTTGGGGTTTTATATTTTGATTTTATTCTATGAATCGCCCTGAGACTTCCGGGTATAGGGCGGTATATAAATTCAATCAATCAATGCTATATCAAAGTGTGGCTTCTCCAGACCTTTTACCAGCTTTGTCTGGTTTGCCAACTACCGGTATGGACATTGTTGAACAGGGATAGCCTGACCACTGTAGTCCACCTCTTGGTAACCTTTGTGACAAAGAGGGGGAATCTCAAGAGAAGCCTCTCACGATTCCTTCATTGCCCAACAGCAACACAACAGCCCTGCAGTGCTTCCAGTGGGTCTTACTCTCTGGTAATTGTTGCCACCACTTACTTACTCCTGCAGCCCAGAGGGAGGGGGCCTGGGATGCACTAAAGCCATTACACTTCGAGCTTCCCTTATGAGTTACACAGAGTGTAAAGGCAGCTCGTGCTCTCTCTCTCCCAGACCTCAGAAGAGTGTGCTGGTCACTTGCAACTCTAATTCTAAATGTCCAGTAGCCTGAATGCCAAGCGTCTTGGCACGTGGGGATTATAAAACCCTGAGGCTGACAACCACACCACAATCCAGTAGTCAAATTAACAAACTTTATTAGGAATAAAGGTAGGAGGGAAACAGGCAGAAGGTCAAGACAGAATACAAAATGAATCAGAGCCTTGTGGTTCTGAAACTGTTTTAATCATAGGACTCAGCTACATTAGTAGAGAAAAATCATTTTATATACTTATAACACTGTGTAGCACCAGATGGCGCTGTGGAGTTCCGTCTTTCGCCAAGGTGATTTCTCACTTTGAGGTTTACAAGACATTATCCTGAAACACTTTTCTGATGTGTCTAGATCCAGCCCTAGCCTAGCCGCTGCTGTACAATAATTCCAATTCAATTACGAGTTCAGCTTCACAGAAGGTTCATTGGAACCCTGAGGTTGAGAGGGAACAAAGACTGCAAAGACAGCTCAGTTTTTAAAGTCTCCCTCCCCTCTCCTGGCCAGGTATCTCAGGTTCCTCAGAAGATACTTTAGGGAATTGATGGGCAGCTCAGGCCTTTCTTCACAACCTCAAGGCTGGATTACTATATAATGTGCTCTTTGTGGGGCTGCCCTTGGACCTGGTTCGGAAGCTCCAGCTTTGGTAATCAGGTATAGGAGTTCAAATTAAAGACACAGAGCAAAGCTCATGCTTTCTGAAGAAACATGCTGAAAAAGAGGTTTTAAATGACAGGAAGAAGAAGAAGAGTTTGGATTTGATATCCCGCTTTATCACTACCCGAAGGAGTCTCAAAGCGGCTAACATTCTCCTTTCCCTTCCTCCCCCACAACAAACACTCTGTGAGGTGAGTGAGGCTGAGAGACTTCAGAGAACTGTGACTAGTCCAAGGTCACCCAGCAGCTGCATGTGGAGGAGCGGAGACACGAACCCGGTTCACCAGATTACGAGTCTGCCGCTCTTAACCACTACACCACACTGGCTCCACACAGGAAAGCAGGGAGATTTGGCACATTACCCCTCATTGGAAGAAAAGCAGTGTTGGAGCATAGTTTACTTCTTTTTAAGAGGACAAATAGTGGGAGAAAGGAACTTAGGGAGTTCTTTGGCCTCCTCTCTAGTTTGGCCCTTAGAAGAATCTTCACCAGGTGCTTCTTTGCACTAAATGCAGCTTCCTGGAGACAGCAGAAGCCTGTAAAAATGAGAAATGAGTCCAGCCTCAGAGATGTCTGCATCACCTCCTGCCCATCATTACAGGCCTCTTTTTCCAGCGTGAATGTACTAAAGGGCACTCCATTCTGCAGTACGCAGAGTACAAGCAAAACATTGAGCCTGCCAAGAGTTTTTAATTCATTAAGGCAATATTGGTCAATCAGGATGCTTCCCTCATTTTACATTGAGCAAACAATGAAACCTCAAAAAATTTACACTGGTCATTCAGAGCAGTAATATCACCTCATTGATTTTCTTTCCCTGATGTCTCCCTCCCCCAGTCTTTTTGTTGTTGTTGTTGCTAAATTTAAACATTATTGGTTTTTAATCATAAAAATTAGGTGCTGTGGAGATTTAAAACCACAGAGAGAACAAATGTTTCCCCTCCACAAGCTGTAGCTTACATGATTCTTTTCACCCAGATGCCACAATCTGAGAAAATCTAAAACTCAACATATTGGCGGCATATTGGCAAGGCAGCCAATATGTCTTTTGTCGAAGGAGATCTTAAGGCCAAGAGGTTTCAATTATTTTTTTTGCAAACTGTGACCTTTTTTTGTTTCTATTTTTTCAGTGGCAAACAACCATGGCACAAACACTGGAACAAACAAACTTCTAATGGCTTATTGCCCCATTATAGGCAAGAACAACTCCCAGGAACCCCTGCAAGTCAGCGTGGATGACTGTGGTCAATAGAAGGACTAGGAGTTTCTCTAAGATAGTCAAGCACAGATCCATGTCATAAAGCAAGTCGAACTGATGTCACCAAGCAAACACAAAGATTTTTTTAACCCCACCCCCTTTTCTGTGTGTGTGAAGTTGTTGATAGTTACAGAGTAAAAGAATCAAATAAAATTTGGCTTATTTGGGGCAGATTGGGATGGCTGAACAAGTCAAAAATTGTTTGTGACTTTGACCTTCAAAGATTGACCAGAGCCCTAGCTATGTAGATACTCCTGGCCCTTTTTAACCATACAGACCAGGGGTCCCCAAACTAAGGTCCGTGGGCCAGATAAGGCCCGAGGGACTAGTTTATCCGGTCCGCGGCAACCGGCGCCGCCCGCTGCCGCCACCCGCTCTTACTGGCGCTGCGCTGCATGACTGCCCACTTCCGGGTCAGAGGAGCACCAGAAATAGCTTGTGCGCATGCGCAAGCGTTATTTCCGGTGCACATCCGGGTCAGAGGAGGCACGTGCACATGCGCACAAGCTATTTCCAGTGCTCCGACCCAGAAGTGCACCAGAAATAGTGTGTGCGCACGCACACGGGTGTGCGCTCCCCTGCCCTCAGGCCCGCCGCGCGATCAGTGCTGGAGACACCGGCCTGAGGCGCGGTAAGTTTGCTAACCCCTGATACAGACTAAGATCAACCAGTTGTTCTCCTGGTGTTTATGAAAATCTTTGGCTCACCTAACGATCAGTCTCACTTGGAACCAGAAACATCCTTTGTTGTAATGTATTTCTTTATAATTGATATTTGTTTTTGCTTTTTTAAGTATCATGTTGATTGGGATATTTTGAGCTTAGCACAGTTAAGATTTGTGCTATTAATAATCCTTTATGTGCCAAGCTTATGTTATCAGACTGTTTCTCCTCCTTCCTTTCCCCATATTAGATTCAGTATGGATTAGGAAATGCCATTTTGTTACAATAATCAAAATCTGAAACCCTGGAGTAATGTTTCTGGAACAAATGATCTGCTTATTTCCAGTTTTGATTTGAAAACTGATGAACGTTGCCGATACCTCAGTGTGCTGAAATAGCTGGTATACCGGGAACTGCAGCACATAGAATGATGTCAAACACTGAGCAACTGGCTGAGCATCAAACACTTTCCCTGGTTTCTTATTTGCAGATGGGGTTGCCAACAGTTTAAAGGGGAGACTTTGCTGTGTGGTGCACTCTCTTATCTCTTCGCCTGGGCTGGCAGGATGCTTCAGATTCACAAGAGAGGCGAAGGGACTGTGATGTGCTGCAGAATGTCTCATTTAAATGGGCAAAGCATCTGTAAATTGGCAGTTTAAAGGAGGCAATACAGTAGCGTGGCCCATCCTTCCTGCCACCTAAAAATCTGATTGCTTTGTTAGAGGAGAGCCAGAGCACTCCTGATTGGTTGGGGTCACTGCTGTGATTAGTCCAGGAAAGGTAAAGGTAAAGGGACCCCTGACCATTAGGTCCAGTCATGACCGACTCTGGGGTTGCGGCGCTCATCTCGCTTTATTGGCCGAGGGAGCCGGCATACAGCTTCCAGGTCATGTGGTCAGCATGACTAAACTGCTTCTGGCGAACCATAGCGGCGCACGGAAACGCCGTTTACCTTCCCGCCAGTGCGGTTCCTATTTATCTACTTGCACTTTGACGTGCTTTCGAACTGCTACGGTAGGTTGGCAGGAGCAGGGACCAAGCAATGGGAGCTCACCCCGCTGCAGGGATTCGAACTGCCGACCTTCTGATCGGCAAGCCCTTGGCTCTGTGGTTTAACCCACCTAAAATGGCCCTAACCAACTGCCTTGTGCTGACTACGGCGCCCCTGTTCAAATTTCCAGGAAGGAAATATAAGAAGACAGAAAAAATGGTGCTGAAGTGACAGCTACCGAGTGAAAGGGTGGCTGGAAAAAATCCCCCCAAAGTTGAGATCAAGAGCTTTGTTTCCATGACATTGGTTGGCTCAGCTCTATTAAATATGCCAGAAGCAAGGCTATTAGCTGTGTTATGGAAAGCAGCTACAGGGCAGGTTCTCTTTCTTGGGCAGCAGAGGGATTCGGGGAATTAGTAATTATAGGGAGCCCATCCCTGCATGGATGGAAACTGACACCAAGGGCAAGTAGGAGGCAAGGAGCTTCAGACAAGATTTGGCCTGAAGGGAGAGGAGGCTAATGCCTTCCTGAAGCTAAGCAGGTCTGGGTCTGGTTGGCACCTGGATGGGAGACCCCCTGGGAACCCCTTCAGTTCCATGATGGAAGAAAGGTGAGATATAAATATAAATAATATAAATAGCCAAGGGACATTCATCCAGAAACCTCACAAGAGAAAACAACCAAGCAGGCTGGATCCCCAATGAGAAATGGGCTCATTTTCTTTGGATTGAACATTAGAGAATGAGATAAGGTGGATGGGGCCTTTTTGACAATGGCACCCAAACTGTGGAGTGCCGTTCCCCAGAGAACCTAGGCTTTTCAGTGCCAGATAAATGCCTTTCTATCCTCTCATTTTAAGATCTTCACTGTTTTCAGCTGTGCTGTGTTAAAGTATGCTTTGCTTAGGTCCAGGAGTGTCAGGTTGGCCCCATGACCATGGGTTGCCTGGGGTCATGGATGCCATGCAGCGTGCATAGCCCTGGCACTGAAATTTGTGGGTGCCCAGCCCCTTCATGGGGAATTTTGTGGTGCTTTGGCACCTAGGGCTCCAGGAAGTTGGCACCAATGCTTTGGTCAATTTTATTTATATTTATTAGTTTTGTAATGTTAATTTGCTCTGATTATTTTAAGAGATCTTGTTGATGGTCTTTCTGGCTTTCAACTTTTTATTGTCAAGTGCCCAGGGGTCATTATCTATTTATTGCCCAGTGATGGCCAAGATCCTTCCTTTATTTACATCATTTGTATAAAATGGAAAGCATCTTGTAATGTATACAAATCCATATAAATCAATGGAAGGATCTTGGCTCTGCCTGGATAATACATTCAGGCTGTGTACACACTGTATACTTTTAAAGCACATTTGGTGCACATTCTTCCTCTCAAAAAATTCTGGGCAGTATACTTTACTCACAGAGTTCCAATTCCCAGCAACCCTTCACAAACTACAGTGCCCAGAATTCTTTGAGGGGAAGAATGTGCTTCAAATGTGCTTTAAAGGTATAGTGCATACACAACTGTGAGGAACCTCTGCTTTAAGACACTTTCATCTGATTGTAGGAAAATAGTGGTCCAGCACTGCTAAAGGGCTTTAGCATGGAAACAACCCATGGAATTTTTAATTCTTTTTTTTAAATGATGGTGATCCAGTGTTTTCTTCACTATGTAGAACAAGAACATACTGTGAGGGAGGGGTTCTTCCCCCAAAACAGCCCCATTTTAAATGGCTTTTATGCCTGATTTAAAAACAAAACACTGATCCAACACAATCACTTGTATATGTGGTGTGTGTGTGTGTGTGTGTGTGTGTGTGTGTGTGTGTGTGTGTGTGAGAGAGAGAGAGAGAGAGAGAGAGAGAAGAAAGAAACATCCACTGAATGACATTCCTTACAGGCCAACAAGGGAAAATGCTCTAATATAAAATATTCATCCGGAAAGTCTGCCTTTGAACCTCCTCCTCTTCCCTTCATCCAAGTGGGAGAAGGAGGGATGAAGAAGCCGTTTCTCTGAGAAATCTCCATCTTCTGATAAGATACCAAATCCTCTGATTGAGACCCTGGGGGGCTGCAGAAGGGCAAAGAACGGGGAGGGATAATTGGCTGCTGGTGCAGCATAGAGGCAGGGAGGGCAGCTGTGGCTGAGGGGAAGAACACCTCCACTCCTCTGGGGCTGGGAAGCAGCCTGATCCAGACTAGCTCTTTTCCTGAGCCCTCAGCCTGCTCTCCTGCAGGGCAGGAGAGGGATCATTAATGCTTTCGGGTGACTAGTGGAAACACTGCAGTGGAGCTCTTGAAGCCTGGCACGTTTTACAAATTGCATTGGGGTAGTGCAGCAGAGACAGGGGCAAATGCCAGGGTGACCCATTTGGAGTTGCTGCCCAGGAAAGCTATTGGCATGTGTTGGGGATTCTGTGTTTTACTGTGGCATGCATCCTCGTTTAATCCCCACAGCTAACCTGTGAGGTAGGTTAAACTGAGAGGCAGTGACTGTTCCAGGGTGACCCAGTGAGCTTCATGGCTGAGTAGGCATTTGAACCCAGGACTCCCAGATCCACATATATAACATACTAACAGTTATTCAGCCATGACTTTGGGCCAACCACTGCCTCTCAGTCTAACCTACCTCACAGAGTTGCTGCAGGGATTAAATGAGGATGGGGAGAACCATGTATGCCACTTTGGGCTGCTTGGATGAAAAGGTGGGATAGAAATGCAATCAATCAATCAATCAATCAATCAATGTGCTTTTTGCCTCTCTTAACCGCAACTATCATCTCATTGCTCTGTAGTTGTAGGCAATGCCACCTTAGCCTTCAGAGTTTAATGGCAGACCCCATGTTGTCACCTCAAATCCAGGCTAGAAGGCCTGCTATCGTGACCTCCAGGTCCACACTCTTGTCAGTGTTTCTTCAGCCATCTTTGCATTTAACATAATATGTGGACAAGGCAATCGGGGGAAAGAGGGGAGAGGAGGTGATCACCATGGAGGCCTGTGAGTGCCCCCCTTTGGCCTCCTGCTTGAAGAAGTCTTGTGCACAAAAAGCGCCATGGTCACAGTAGCCCGGGGAAGAGCTGGAGGGACTCTTAGGCACCTCTGCATATGTCTTTAATATGGTGCATTTCTCTCCGCCAGATGGTTCAGGCTGGAGCACAGCTTGGAGGAGGGCAAGGGGGGAGGCAAAGAGGGAGTCTAACTCAGAAACACAAACACGGGCAAAAACAACAACAAGCCCCGTTAGCAGTTGCTGGCAACGTCTCTGCGCCTGCTGGACCCTGACAGAGTGGGGCTCTCGGGTCCTGTCTCCTCAGCCTTATTGGCTCCTTTGTGAACAGAAATTGCCTGCTATCTGGTGCTACAACAGCATCCATGTAGCACTGATGCTTTTGCAAATGGAATTGTATTTCTCACTGAGTGCACATCAGTTGCGAAGGTGTTGTTGTTGTTGTCGTCGTCTTTGCATTCCCATTCCCCTTTATATCTCTTACATTGGGAACCCGGTTCCTCCATGCTAACAGCGATCCACATTCAGATAACCAATGAGTACGTCCTCAGTTCCTTCCATACAGCAGGCAGCTCATCTCTCAAGAGGTCTCCTGCCCCACGAAGGCAAACCTCAGTTGCATTTTCCCTTAGTGCTATTATCTCTCCCCAAGATAGCGGTGCAGGTTGGTCTCTAGAATTCCATTGGCAGGTTGCTGTGGGGTGACAGCCTTGCAGAGGAGGCTGGGGGTCAGGGGAGGAGGAGGAGGGAGAGGTGTCACTGTGCCCCCCCTTCTTCTCCTTTTTGAAATTCCCATGCTGGTGTTGTAAAATGGAGGCGGTCCTCATTTGGTGCTGGATTGGCAGTGAAAAGGCAGCCTCCTTCTCTGCAGACAATAGCTGCTCTAAACTTTACAAGTGATGTGGGCTGCAGGCTAATGTATGTAGAAAGGGAACTTTACCTAAGCACAGTGCAAGTTCTATAATGATATAAAATGGCTGCTTCCCTAGGTTTCATTTTCATTCTTGCTGTTCCCTAGAGCTGCTTCTCGCCATACAATCGCTTTCATGGAATATTTAAGTCCCTCCTTTGCTCTCCGAAACCCATTTTTGACTGCCAGCCTTTCACATGCATCTCTACGCAACAGCTAACAGACTGCGTGGATTTGTTAGGAACATAGGATGATGCCAAATGCATATTTTCTCTCGGCAGCAAAGGCGTCTGCACATTTTTGGAATGATTCTGTAGCTCTTTCCCAATCCCATTTGCTTGAAGAATGAATATTGTATTTTAATATTCTGTTGGAAGCCACCCAGAGTGGCTGGGGAAACCAAGCCAGATGGGTGGGGTATAAATAATAAATTATTATTATTATTATTATTATTATTATTATTATTATTATTATTATTCCCACCCCCAGTTGAAAAAGTCTTTCCTACTGTGCTATTAAAAATAGTTCTATGATATCAGGAAGCAAAGTACAGGCAGTTATTGGATTGCATGAAATTTGTCAGGATGGTCCAAAAGTTGCACTTAAAATAAGGTTGGAAAAAAGGGAGATTAAACAACGTAAAATTGGTGATGGTGATTTGATCTGCTGGGCATTTCTCCCCTCTTCTTTCTTATCTTTCTTTTTTATCGTGCAGTTGAAAGATTGTGAAATGGTGGCAATCAAATTACACAGGACATTGTCCAATTCGAAGAGTTCACCCCAGTGCACTTTGCTCAAACAGGCGGTGTGTGTGTGTGTGGGGGGGAGGCCCATCAGCCTGCCGGCGTCTTTCCCTCCCCAGCCCAAATGAGTATCATGGTTGCCACAGGTTATTTGCTAGATCGGGAAATGAATTTCCAAGTGAAGGGGAACGTGGAACTGCAGGAGATTAATAGATGTTATTGTGTTGGCTCTCCGCGGTACCTCCCTGGGGCTGTGCTACAGGAATATCATAGCATGCAAATATCATTTGTATTGTGATCATCTGCATGAGCGGTGGGAGGTGCTTTATGTCAGCGAAATTCTCCCCGAGGCCCCCACAGAGAAGAGAAGAATTCTGTTAAGTGTGCCTTGGCATTTAAGGGATTGCTGCCTGTTCCAAGCAGATGTTCCAAGGATTAGACATCTCATTTTGCCAGGCACTTTTCATATTAGAGAAAAGGGAGCGGCAGAAGAGAGAGGCTACAGTTATTTCTATTGGGGTGTTTTGTTTTGTTTTTGTTCTTTGGCTGGGTTTTCATGGCAATGGGGGGGGGGCTGCGATGTCCAGCTTCCCAGGAAATCGCTAGCGATCCGGCTTACGAGTTGGAAAAAGGGATAGAAAGATGGTTAGATTAGCATCTCTTGAATATTCATGACCCTTCCCTCTGGGTTCTGGAAGCTGAAATGCTATTTATCACCAGAGGTCCTTGTTCATACTTTATCTTTTTTAATAAGAAAAAGAGGCAGGAGGAGCTAATTAATTAATTAAGGCAATCTGAACATGTTCAGAGATTCTCTCTTTGTTATTTTTTCTCCATATAAAAGTTTTATCACAATAAGATACAAGTAGTTTTTCAGCATGACTTCCACTGCCTACACTCTATTTTTTATTCTTCTTCTTGCCTCTCATGTATTCTGGAGTTCTCACAGGCTCAAAGAGGTTCTGGAACTGAGCTGGGTCTCCTATTCAGCCCCCATGCTTTTGGTGTTTGTCTCCATTATCTGGTCCACAGGGATCTATTTCTGAACTTGGTGGCTACCGTTAGATGTCATTGGGGCTAGTACATCTCCTCTTATTCCATCATCACAAATCCAGCCCCCCCTCCACTCTGTAAAGCCTCTTCAGCTAGGATCCATTGCCACATCCAAATATCAAATGTGAATTATGAAAATAAGTTCCCAAAGATGAAAAGGGGCCCCTAGCTTCTGGGGAAGGGCTGTTGTGATTCCTGCATTGCGGGGGGTTGGACTAGATGATCCTTGGTGTCCTTTCCAACTCTATGATTCTGTGATTCTATGAGTCTGTGCTTGGCATGCAGAAGATCATGAGTTCAATCCCTTCTCCACTGCCATTCACAGCTGGGATTGGGAAAGATTTCTGCTTGAAGTCCCAGGGAACTGCTGCTGGTCAGTAGACCATACTGAGATAAGCAAGACCAGTGGTATGACATGAATATCTGCCTGGCACAGATGAAAAACCATCTCCCCCCCTCCAGTCCTGATTTTCTATTCTATTACTGTTATTATTTGTTATTTATTATTAGGTCATATTCCACCTTCCCACTAAAGACCTCAAGGTGATGTACATGGTTCTCCTCCCCCCATTTCATCCCCACAACAACCCTCTGAGGTGGGTCCAAGGTTACCTGATGACCTTCATGGCTTCATGACTTGACAGCTGATGTGCCCCACTGCTCCCCATGCACTTCCACTCTTGGGGCAGGACTTACAGCTAAACTGCATTCAGCAGTGTGGGTGCAGGCAGGCGAAAAGCCTGTTTGGAAGAGGGTGTTTGGAAGCATAAAAGTAGCAGGAAGGGGAAGGGTTATGTATTGGCACCACTCCTCTATTCGCCGTCATCCCCAGAGAGGTTTTTCATGCACAAACACACACCACAGTGGGTGTTCACTCTTGTGAACATTGGCTTCTTACATACCGCTGAGGTAAGTGCTTGAGGTACTTCCCAAATGTTGCCATCTAGGCTGTGACAAAACCTTTCCTTGAATTTCTCGAGACTCTTTCTCAGGGTACTTTATGATTTCTTTAGAATTTTGGTAAGTGCAAGATTGTTGTTATTATTTTGATTTATTTACCCACCCTTCAACCTAAAGGCTCAGGGCAGGACAGAACAATTTTTAAAAATAACATCAAAAGCAGTTTATCGCCATCTTATCATTGTGAGGTGGCCATTGATGGAGTATGTGGTATGGTTGTGACAGGGCCATTGGCAGAGCATGCATTCCCCCCCCCCAATGTTTCTCCAGTGCTCTCTGAAGACACCTCAGCTGCCTGCGCTTCCTCGACCCCCATCATTCTGCACGGACACTGAGGTCCAGTGCCGAGGGCCTTCTGGCGGTTCCCTCACTACGAGAAGCCAAGTTACAGGGAACCAGGCAGAGGGCCTTCTCGGTAGTGGCACCCGCCCTGTGGAACGCCCTCCCACCAGATGTCAAAGAGAAAAACAACTACCAGACTTTTAGAAGACATCTGAAGGCAGCCCTGTTTAGGGAGGCTTTTAATGTTTAATAGATTATTGTATTTTAATGTTCTGTTGGGAGCCGCCCAGAGTGGCTGGGGAAATCCAGCCAGATGGGCGGGGTATAAATAATAAATTATTATTATTATTATTCCTGATCTGGAGAAGCCCCTGAGAGGAATTCCTTCACCACATGAGCTTTATCAGAAGTGCCTGAGATCAGCGCAACCACAGATTTGTTTTGAAGCGAAGTCCAGACCACCCTTAAGCTTATTTGCAGCCTTGAAAGTCGGACAATATGAAAGAAGCCTTGCACCCCGTCTACAAAAATTTATCTGACATTCCCTCCTCCCTTTCATAATTTTCAAATGTTACTTCTTTTCTCCTAAATTGGTGAAGAGTAGTGGTGGTAGTTTTAAAGCTTGGGAGAAAGGAGATTCTCATTGGACATTAGGAAGAACTTCCTGGGTATAAGAGCTGTTTTGACAGTGGAACAGACTCCCTCGAAAGGTGGCGGATTCCCCTTCCTTGGAAGTTTTTAAACATTGAAGGGGTTGGACTAGATCACTCTTGGGCTCCTTTCCAACTCTTCAGTCCTATGATTTTGTGATTTAGCACTGTGCTGGTTATGATATTTTTGAGACATGTCCCGCAATATGTTGTTAGCCTCCACTAAATTTTGCATTTCCTGAGGGCCTTCTATAGATGGCAGTGTTACCCAGCCAGTCTATTTCTTCAGCCACTCTTATTGGGCTTAATACCAAGAAAAACTCCAGGCATCACATGGGGCAAAAATCAGGGTTTCCCTCCCAGCGGCCTCCTTGTTCGCTGTTCTCTTAGGGACCAGAACTGCCATGTGTCTGTTGCAAAATCTTAAGAATGATGCATCATTTGCTAGATTTGCTGCCTCAGACTCTCAGGACTGCTTCTGGAAGAAACCCATTTTTTTTTAATTTATAAAAAGATGGTTTCAGTAATTCACTTTTTCTTCTCTTTCTAAACAAAATTAAAGCTCTTGCAAAGTCCTATTCAGTGTGGGATCCACCCCCCCCATCTTATGTATTCAGTTTTAGTCCTGGGATGTAGACACTAAAATGTGTGAGGTTTAAAACATTCCTGTTGTTTCTTAGTTTCTACCTTGTTAACCTGGCTTATCTTCCAGTGCATTTCAACTCATATGTAGATATATCTGTAGTCCTAATACTTTTTCAAACAACTTCTTATAATACGTTGTTGTCTTCAGAAGCTCTTAGCACAATAAGGCAAAGTGTTTCTTATTGAGCTTTTAAAACTTGAATTATGAAGGGTCATAGGCTTTTTGACAAATTTGAAGTCAAGAATTAACTTGTCAAATGCAATCTTTTATGCTTGGTATTTCTAAAACACATAAATCTATGAAGTTACAGGGAACCAAGCAGAGGGCCTCCTTGGTAGTGGCACCTGCCCAGTGGAATGCCCTCCCATCGGATGTCAAACAGATAAACATTTATACGACCTTTGGTAGACACCTGAAGGCAGCCCTGTATCAGGAAGTTGCCTGATGTTTTGTTGCTGTTTTTTTATATATATATTCTGTTGGCAGCTGCCCAGATGGGTGGGGCACACTCATCAACTATCTATCTATCTATCTATCTATCTATCTATCTATCTATCTATCTATCTATCTATCTATCTACCAACCAACCAGTCTCACCCCCAACCAACAGCAATATCTCTATCTCTATCTCTATCTCTATCTCTGCCTCTGCCTCTGCCTCTATCTCTATCTCTATCTCTATCTCTATCTCTATCTCTATCTCTATCTCCATCTCTATCTCTATCTCTATCATCTCTGCATGTGTGTGTATTCAGCAATCTTGAGTTAGAAACTTGCTTTTGATTTCTCCCTCTAAATGCTATTTCATTTTCACTTGGCACGTTTGGAGTTTTTTATTACCCTTCTGGCATCTGTCCATATGTAGCATATTCAGCGAAGTGCAGGTTCATTGAAAGCTGCCTAATGGCCCAGTGTTAACAGAAAACGAAGTCAAACCGGGGCTAAGTATGAATGCCAGAGTGTGCAGGAAATTACAGTGAAAACCACACTTCCTTCACTCCTACCATGGCCCCCCTGTTGCTCTGCTACCTAGAGCTAAGCCATGGCTCGGCTCGGCTCAAGGTTGCATCTGCACCGGGGCTCATGGTTTGTGCCTCTGCCCCCTGCCCTTTAAGTAGACCATAGAACATCAAACTGAAGGTGGAAGATGAAAGAGGGATGCTCTTTCCCATTGCCTCTCTCAGTTCTAGGTGCTTTTCAAGGCTCAGATTGAGTTCTGAGCACTGAACATAAAGTGTCTGTGTGTGGGGGATCAAGACAGTAGGAGAGGGGGCATGGGGGGGATGGAAAGGACAGTGGGGTGGATGAGAGAGAGAATTCATGGAGAGAATGCCACTGGAGTCAGGAGGGAGTGTGATTGGACAGAGAATTGCATGGAAGAAAGAGAGGGGGAGGGAGAGGAAGAGGGAGGGAGGGATAATAGGATGATTCACCCATAGGCATGAAGGATCCAATAAAACATATTCTGTTGAAATCGCATAACTTGCTGCCCTCCCAATGCCCCCCCCCCCGAAATCACATCTGTTTCCATTGACTGAACTGTAACAACAATCATGGTGATTCTGGTACGTTCTAGTGTTGACACGGCACAAAAACCTGGAACTGGGGCAGAGATCCCTATGGATCTTCAAATGTGTACGCAGATGTGTTCTGTCACTTGCTGCTGGTTGGCTGTCATCCTAAATCCAAGAAACTCCATGAGTATTGTGTGCCCTGGATCAGTTCTTTTGTGGTGCTGGCTGTGGTTTTTGCTGCTGCCACGTGGAAACCTGATTGCCTTGTCAGAGGAGAGCCAGCACACTCCTGATTGGTCACGGATGTGATCAGTCCTGGAAAGGTAGGTGGCACCTAAAATGGTTTTGTGGTGCTGGCTGTGGTTTTTGCTGTGCAGGAAGCTTTCATTTGATGTTGATTTTTGCATGGGTGGTGGTGGTGGAGGAGACAGCACTTTAAAACCATACAAGTTCAGGAGGATCTATTTTAATTCTGCCTCTGACTTTTATCCAGACCTCTTGGGAAAGCAATGTGTGAGCTTGTGGGACTTCTTCTCCATTTGTCTGGGACAGGGAAACCGAGCCTGGTGGGGGGGGGGCAACCAGAGTGGGGTGGTGTTTGTGGCATTCTCTTGAAATCTCAAATGTGTCCACACTCCCCCAAAAGTTGCCAACCACTGGTTCTAGTCCATCTGTCAGGCGGCTTCAGGGAATTGGCTCCCCCCCTTTGGCAGTAGATAATAATAATAATAATAATAATAATAATAATAATAATAATATTTTTATTTGTACCCCGCCCATCTGGCCGGGTTTCCCCAGCCACTCTGGGCGGCCTCCAACAGACATTAAAATATATTAAATACATTAAAATACATTAAAATACATTAAAATACATTAAAATACATTAAAATACATTAAAGATAAGCAGAACAAAGAGAAAGGAGTCTTCTTACCAGTTAGAAACTTTAATGATCACGGCAAGAGAACAAAGAACCCCCTTCCTAGGAATGAAGGTGCTCCTAATTAAGGGTTCCACCCACTTCCTCCCTAGTGACTCATGTCACTACCAGGTCTTGTAACCTGATCTTGTGACCATCCGTGCTTTCTGTGTTGCCACCTTATCTGCTCTTCTTAACCTTGAGCTGAGCGGATAAATGCTTTCCAGAGAAAGTGAGTCTGTTAACTCTCTCTCTCCCAGTGCTTCTCCTCCTGTCTGTTCCCCATCCAGTACTTCCCAGCTTCTGTCTTCTGAACTATGTCCCTCTGCAAACCACTGTTGCAAACCTGTACTGTCCTCCAGCTCCTGGGAAGATTCAGGATCCTGATCAGGGGCAGGGGGAGGGGGAGGCTTCCACCATTCCACCTCAGTGCAGCCCTCCTCAGCACAGTCCCTGACACCAACCCTCTGTTACAAGGTGGGGCATCTCCCAAAGCAATGGTTGGTCTGTCTAAACCAGTGGTCCCCAAACTTTTATGGACCACTGCCTTCTTAAGTTCAGTAAACTCACCCCCAGTGCCCTCTGCCTTGTCCTATAAAAAGCATTATCCAGAATAGTGGTTTGCACAACGAACTAAAACCATTCTCTCCCTACCCCTACCTGGACGTCAGACAAACCTGCCAGGCACATGCAATCCATACTGGTCCTTCTGGTTGTTATACTCACCTGGGAAAGGCTCCAAGGCAAACCTTCCTAGTCTCAAACTCTGTCCTGGGAAACGGTGCCATGTGGCTATGAGGCTGGATGCTGTGCGCACTGAGATCAGGTCACATAATTAAAACGTCCACCTCGCTGCCGGTCCAGGCATGGCACGGCGATTATCCAAACACCCTCCGACCTGAGCCACATCTTTCTCCCAGCTTTCACTTTGCCAATATTTATGGCACAGGCCAGAAAACTCAAACATGGTTTGTGTTTCAACTTGATGAAGCCGAGGCTTTAAATCACACCAGCCTGCCAAGCAAAGTACTTTAGCCTCCTGCCCTCGACACTGTAAACAGACTGCCTCTTCAGCACTCCCGGGGACAATTTAATGGACTACTTAATACTGCCAATAGCTTTTTGAATGCCTCGGGTCCCTCCTCGAAAAGTTTCCCCTTTGTTTGTGTTTAACCTTCCTCTCTTTCCTCTTGTAATCAGCTGCTAAAGGGAAAAGCAGTGTTGCAATTGGGGCCAATGATCGCTAGATTTCCTGAATATGGAAAGAGGAAGGGTGGACTGTGGCAGAATGAGGATTGATGCTCAGGGGACTTCCAGGCAAACTGCTTATTCAGCATGCATCCTGATTTGTTTTCAGGGAGGTTAGATGACTTCGGCTATGTAATGAGCATCCATTCTGATTTGTTAGCAGGGAGGCAAGAAACTGGTATATCTACGCAAGTGTTGTCCGACAATTCCCGCCCCTCCCCGGATTTTCTCATCACTCCCCTTAACACAAAAGTCTGATTGGGGGAAGAAGTGGGTTTAATGCCCAAGGGTGCCAAATCAGCTTTCACTCTGCTACCTGAATTTGTTAGTACATGACTGAATCCCACCCCCTTAAAAGTTGCAGCCTTATGTTTTGGTCTTTCTAAAAATATTCTTATTTTGACTTTTGGTTCCTGTATTGCAAGTGGTTGACCTAGATGACCCTTGGGGTCCCTTCCAATTCTACAATTCTATGAGGAGATGAAATGTCTTGCAAAGCAACAAGGCCAGTCCAAACTTGAGGTTTCTAACAGCATTCAATGGGGCTTTCATTTCCAACTGAGCTCAGGTTGTGTTTTTGGGGGAGGTGGGTTGTGAACCAAACCCAAATGCATCCCCACATCTTGGAAAATGTGGGGGATCTCTCTGCGGGAATGCATTCCCTTGCTTGGCTTTCTAGGAATTCAACTTCGCAGGCAATGTGATGGGATGATAGACCTCTTGCTGCAAGTGCTGTTTAGTGAATTGGTTGGAAGCAGGCATAAGCTGAGGTATGAAATCTCCTTGGTTCTCCATGGCAAGATTCCTCTTCTACCCATTTAATATTTTCTTAATGATCTCTTTGCTGTGGTGCTCATTGATTCACAGGGAGATATATCTTGGGATCAGACAAGACACCAGTGCAAAGAAATACTTCCTTCTTCCTTCCATCTGTCCATCCTTCCTTCCTGTAGCTCTTCTTGATGCAAGACTTCTTCTGTTTGCAAGGTAGAATTCCCCCAAGAGCTTGGGAAATGATTTATAATGAATTGAAAAAAAATGTTTAAGATAACTTTTGTTAAAAAAACCAGAAGCTTTTTTTATTAGGCATTTCAGGTCAAGATATGCCAAAAGAGAAGAAAAAACTATTCATGTATGCTACAACAGCGGCTAGGATCTTACTAGCCCAAAGATGGAAAAGCGATGAAATACCAACCAAAGAACAATGGCAAGAAAAAGTGATGGAATTTGCTGAAATGGCAAAGCTAACTGAAAGACTCAGAGACAAAGACAATAGAGACTTTAAAGAAGATTGGTAACCATACGTGTTGTATCTATGGAATCAATGTAAAGAAATGGACGCAGTAGCAGGGTTTGAGTAAAAAGGTAAAGGTAAAGGGACCCCTGACCATTAGGTCCAGTCGTGACCGACTCTGGGGTTGCAGCGCTCATCTGCTTTATTGGCCAAGGGAGGCGGCGTACAGCTTCCAGGTCATGTGGCCAGCATAACTAAGCCGCTTCTGGCGAACCAGAGCAGCGCACGGAAACGCCATTTACCTTCCCGCTGCAGCGGTACCTATTTATCTACTTGCACTTTGACGTGCTTTCGAACTGCACTTACAATTAATAATATAAACATAGAAGTTGTAAAGAGGAGGTTAAAATGATGACAATATAACAACATTTAATTTAAGGATATAATATTGAAGTACAGTATGGTAAGCAGGACAGGTTTAAATGTAATAAACCAGAAGGGGAAGTCACGGGAAGTCACTGGGTAGGGGTTGGGGGAATGCGGGGAATTTAATTTGTCATTATTTGTCATGATGTAATTATGGAAAATAATAATAATATAAAACTCAATAAAAATAATTTATTTATTTTTTTAAAAAAGAACTCCCCCAAGAGTTTGGCTATGAAGCATCAAATTTTGCCAGGCAAAGGGGAACTGTGCTGTTTGAGTGAATTCCTCTGAAGTATGTTGGAGTAAACAAAACAACCACTCATTAAGCTGTCAAGAAGAAGTGATGGTGGTGGGATTGTAACTTAAAGTGCAGGACTGCTTTGGAGAAGGATTTGATGGTGGTGGTGATGTGTGTGTGTGTGTGTGTGTGTGTGTGTGTGTGTGTGTGTGTGTAGATGGTGGCTTTCCCCACTGAACAACGGATTGAATTTGGAGGCCAAGGATTAGTGAGAGATGCCAGAGAGCTCAGTGGCAAAGGGAGCAGACTTTGCATTCTGAAGACTTCTGGTCCAGCCCTGGACATTTCTCAAGTCAAAGGATGTCAGGCAGCTGGTAAAAAATGAGCTTGTAAAAAGAAAATGTTTTGATATGCAGATGAGTGAAAACACTAAAAATGAGAGCAGCATTTCATTCCTGAGGCTCTATTGAGAATGCAGAGTGAGAAGCACCACAGTAATAAGGATATCGATAAGCTGGAAAACCTGCAGAGGAGGGGTGACCAAGATTATTAAGGGTCTGCATACCAACACTTAGGAGGAACGGTTGAGGGAACTGGGTATGTTTAGCCTGGGGGAAAGAAGACTGAGATGAGATAGGATAGCCATCTTCAAATGGTATTCCGCTCTGGTCAGACCTCACCTGGAATACTGTGTCCAGTTCTGGGCACCACAGTTCAAGAAGGATATTGACAAGCTGGAACGTGTCCAGAGGAGGGCAACCAAAATGGTCAAAGGCCTGGAAACGATGCCTTATGAGGAACGGCTTAGGGAGCTGGGTATGTTTAGCCTGGAGAAGAGAAGGTTAAGGGGTGATATGATAGCCATGTTCAAATATATAAAAGGATGTCATATAGAGGAGGGAGAAAGGTTGTTTTCTGCTGCTCCAGAGAAGCGGACACGGAGCAATGGATTCAAACTACAAGAAAGAAGATTCCACCTAAACATTAGGAAGAATTTCTTGACAGTAAGAGCTGTTCGACAGTGGAATTTGCTGCCAAGGAGTGTGGTGGAGTCTCCTTCTTTGGAGGTCTTTAAGCAGAGGCTTGACAGCCACCTGTCAGGAATGCTTTGATGGTGTTTCCTGCTTGGCAGGGGGTTGGACTGGATGGCCCTTGTGGTCTCTTCCAACTCTATGATTCTATGATTCTATGATTCTATGATTCTATGAAATATCTGAAGGGCTGTCAACTGGAAGATGGAGCAAACTTGCTTCCAGCTATTCCAGAGAGTAGGGCCCAAATCAATGGATTCAAATTGTCAGAAAGGAGATTCTGACTAAACATTCGGAAGAGCTTTACGATGAAAAGAGCCATTCGACTGTGGAATGAACTCCCTCAGAAAGTGGTGGAGTCTCCTTCATTTGAGGCTTTTCAACAGAGGTTGGTAAAGGTAAAGGTAAAGGTAAAGGTAAAGGACCCCTGGATGGTTACGTCCAGTCAAAGGCGACTATGGGGTGTGCCACTCATCTCGCTTTTCAGGCCAAGGGAGCCAGAATTTGTCCACAGACAGCTTTCCAGGTCATGTGGCCAGCATGACTAAACTGCTTCTGGCGCAATGGGACACTGCGACAAGTGCCAGAGCATACAGAAATGCCATTTACCTTCCTGCCACAGCGGTACCTATTTATCTACTCACGCTTGTATGCTTTTGAACTGCTAGGTTGGCAGGAGCTGGGACAAAACAATGGGAGCTCACCCTATCGTGTGGACTCAAACTGCTGACCTTCTGATCGGCAAGCCCAAGAGGTTCAGTGGTTTAGACCACAGCGCCACCCGCTCCCTAAAGGTTGGATGGCCATCTGTCAGGGATTCTTTGACTGAATTGCAGGGGGTTGACTATATGGCCCTTAGGGGCCCTTCCCACTCTACGATTCTATGAGTCTATGATTCTACGAGGAAGAAGGAGATTCTTCTCAGCCCTCCTCCTCTTGCAAACAAACCTCCCAGGCTCCAATGAAATTGGCAGATGGGTTTGGGATTGCCAGAACAGCGGCATCAGAGCTACATTGCGCCAACACCCGCCTCTCCCGATGCAGAATGTGTTTTCCACTCATCTCACCACTGTTTTTATTGTGCTTACAAAATCTCACATCTTACAGACACCACATAGGAGCCTCATGAGGAAAACAAGGTTTTTTTTATATTTATAAGTAAATATGCGGCTGGATTCCAGTACAGTTATTCTTTAAAAATATATAGTTGGCCCTTGCTCCAGGTGCACACATGCTTGCATTGAGATGAACGTCTCTAAGTGGAGAACAGCCTGTTTGCTGCACAGCACCCGCCATTATTCATAAGCGCTTCCATTTTAATATTTCAGGGGCTGCTCGAAAGCTACTTTGTCACAAGGCTGCTAATTAACACAATAGGATTATGCCGAATGGGATGAATCATTTACAGCAAATCACCCACTAGCATTTCATTTCCACAGGAGGAGGTTTCTATCACTGGATCCATTTTGGAGAGAGCAGTTTGAATTAAGCACACTTATCCCTGGGTGCTCACATTTCCCCGGGCATGCCTGAAGCATGCGGGCTCCCAATGGAGGATATTTGGAGAGCTGTTTGTGGCACAGTGGGCAGCCTGTGGGTAGATCGAGGTAGATATGATGGCAGAATCTCCCAACTCTGTCAAAGGCTCATTTGTAATAGCAAGAATGAGCAGTTAGAATGGTAAATAGAGGGTTTAGTGCCTGCAACAAAAGGTTGCAGTTTATCACGTCTCTCCAGCCAGCCAGCCAGCCAAGCTGTCCCCCAGAATACAGTCAGTTGCAAGGGCATCAAGCTCGGCACTCCCATCCCCTCTGCTTTAGCTGTGATTCCTGCACTGCAGAGGGTTGGATTAGACCCTTTGGGTACTGTGCAAATCTACAATTCTATGATTCTCCATTTTTCTTTTCTAGCTGACCTTCAGAATTATCATGGCTGTTGAACATCCACAGTCTCCAAACGGGTATTTCGAGGTATTTCTTCAACATCAACTTCATTGGACTGGTCATGTTGTGCGGATGCCTGATTATCGTCTTCCAAAGCAACTACTCTATTCCGAACTTAAAAATGGGAAGCGTAATGCTGGTGGTCAACAAAAGAGGTTTAAAGACTGTCTCAAGGCAAATCTAAAAAAATGTAGTATAAACACCGACAACTGGGAAACACTGGCCTGCGAGAGCTCCAGTTGGAGAACAGCCTTTACCAAAGGTGTCATGGGCTTTGAAGACACTCGAACTCAGAATGCAGGAAGGACATGTGGGTCCAGAATTGGCCTCCATAGTCACTTACGGACTCATGGTTAAAACCATGTTTATGGAAGACAATCTTACTCAGCAAAGAAGAAGAAGAAAGATTTCGAGGGCATTTTGTTCCCTTATTTATTCTGTAAACCTCAGAAGGTTTTTTCAGTGCCTCCAGTTTTATTCCAGTCCTGCCAGGACTCAGCACCAGATTTCCCTATTCAAGGGACTGATAATGCTTCTCAGGCATGACACATCCTTGGACTCAGGGATGGGCAAACTCTTGAAAGCAAGCCAGATGCAATCCCCAGGCCCTCTTTTCCCGGACCCCTTCCCCACCCTGCTGAATTTGTTTCCTTTGGGTTGGCTGAGCAGTCCAGTGAGGGTGGGTGAGAAGGGAAGGTTTAAGCCTTCTCTTTCTGCTGACGGCCCCTCCTGCTGTTGCAAGAAAGAGCTCAGCAGCAGGGAAGAGGATTGCCAGGGGCTGAGTCCCACTGCAGATTGCTTTCTTCGTGTCATGTGTGCTGAATCCACAGCACGGAGGCCAAACAAGCCACCTGTGGAAGAATAATAGAATCATACAATTGTAGAGTTGGAAGGGAACCCAAGGGATCACCCAGTTCAACCCCTTGCAATGCAGGAATCATCGCTGAAAGCTGGTGGCATTTCCATGCTCTGTACTGACCACAGAGGTTGTGTATTTTGTGTGTGTGTGTGTGTGTGAGAGAGAGAGAGAGAGAAAGAGAGAGAGAGAGAGAGAGAGAGAGAGAGAGAGAGAGCACTTTCTGATATCATCTTTTGCCCAAAGGCATTTATAATATTTATAGCTGGAGTCTTCAGGACGTGATGTCACAGGTTTTTTCATATCCTGTTTACAGCATGCAAGGAGGTGTTGCATCTTGGAGGTGTTGTAACTTTCTCCACACCCCTGAACTTTCTCAGTGGTTTGACCACCCCAGGAGTGCCAGCTTGGCCCCACAACCATGGGTACCCAGGGCTCTGGGTGCCATGCAGTGCAGCGTGCCTGGCCCTGGCCCCGAAATTTGTGGGTGCCTGGCCCCTTCATGGGGAATTTTGTGGGTGCTCGGGCACCCAAGGCCCCAAGGACTTGGCACCAGTGGTTCACCCCTGGAAGCACACTCCATTGTCTCTCGAGACGGATGGATGCCAACAGCAACAATCATGCGAATATATTCTGGGAATTCCAGACAAACCATTTAAATTGGGGAGGGCACGCACATGCACATTGTTGCTCTTCAAGGGTTTTCCCACTAAACTTCAAATCAGTTTTCACCGCCAACAAATAATATGGAGATTTTGTTTTTCAGAAAAGCTGGATAGCATCAGTCCAAATCTGGTTTTTTTAAAAATAAAAAACTGATTCTTAAAACCAGCATTGAAACTGGGGTGGGAGACACACGTTTGCACAGTCTAAAATGCCAGATATATATGAAAAACCTACCATTTCATCTGCTCTCGCTGTGGTTTATTTTGCCTAACCCAAACCCTGTTCAAGCAGGTTTTAAACCCTACATGAAATCAGAAAGGGATTATGCAAATCGTTTTCCTTTCCTGTACAACCCACGATATGCTAAACCTCCCCTTATGGGACCCACGTATTATAATCTCTGGGTTTAGGAATAACGGGATCTGGAGGGTCATACGCTTTGTTGTGGGAACAGCTTGTATAGCTGAGATTGGGGGAGGCAGGGAAGGGAAGGGACGGGAAGAGGGCCTTCCTTTCAAGCCCCTTGAATTAAACCCTTCTTTCAAAACCTCTTGCTTTCTCTGGTCAAGGTCTCAGAAGCACAGGAGCAAGAGAGGCCTGTGAAATTCATGCATTGATTTCTTTGCTCTCTCCAACAAGCCCTTCTGGGAGGCAGGCAGCTTCAGTTCAGGAGTTTTGTATTTGGGAAACTTCATCTTTTGAGGTTTCTTTTCTGAGGAACTTATTTGAAAGCAAAGGCAGCTGAGGGGGAAATGCATTATTGAAAGGCAAGCTGCCTTTTTAATCTAAAATTCAGCAGGAATCTCTGACGGGGGGAGGGGAGAGGAAAAGGTTATTTCCAAGATTCTGTCCAGCATTTCTTTCTTGAGTTGGGTGGGTTAGCCAGGAAAATGGGAGGGGTGGGGTGGGGAAAACAGACGAGCTCCCCACTGGCTTCCTTACAATAATGAGAGAGCAAGTGGGCAAAGGGAGAGAGTGGAAGCCAGAAATACTGGCACCCAAAATTAAAAATACCAACTCACGGCAAAAAAGAAGAAGCACAATAGCTCATCCTAACAACGCAGTTGCTGCTTGCTGGATAGCTTCTCTTGGGCCAACATGCAAAGCTCTTCCACATGTGTTGTTCTTCCAGAAAGTATGCATATTTCACATAGAATCATAGGATTTCTAAAGTTCTAAAGGGCCATCTAGTCCAAGTTCCTGCAATGCAGGAATCACAGCTAAAGCAGCCATGACAGATGGCTATCAAAACTCTGCTAAAACACACACAAAAGCCTCCCATGAAGGAGAGTCTACAACCTCTCAAGGGAGTCCATTCTATGGTCAAACAGCTCTGTATAAGTTTTATGAACTAAATAAAATTTATTTATTTATTCTTAATGTTTTAGATCTCAGCCTTTTGCCGGACCCAAAGGCGGCTGAACACAAATTAAAATGACACAGATAGAAGCTAAAAGATATATAAGGCAATCATTAAAAAGTAATTTAATTAAAACAATATATAACAAGGTATTCAAAGACAGATAATAAAAATAACAGCACTATTCAAAGCCCTCTCCTTAAAAAACAGTCAGTTCAACATTTCTAAGCGGTACATCTCTCCATACTATATTTTGGCAAGGAAAACGCTGTCGTGCTTCAGTTCTTCTGGTCGCTGAGAGGCAGCTGCAACAACTGCAGCAACAAGACAGAACAGCAGGAAGGCGAGGGAGCGAGCAAGTGGCATGGGTGCTGGGGAGCCCAGGTGAGCTGCTGAGAGAGATGTTTAAAGGTAACCAGTGGTGGTGTAGTGGTTAGAGTGTTGGACTAGGACCTGGGAGACCAGGGTTTGAATCCCTGCTCAGCCATGAAGCTCACTGGGTATGACCTTTATTCAGTCCCTGCCTCTCAACCTAACCTAGCCTACCTCACAGGGTTGTTGTGTGGATTGAATGAGGAGGGGGAGTACCATGTATGCCACCTTGAGCTCCTTGGAGAATGAAAGGGGGGATAGAAAGGCAATGAAATAGACAAATGAATAAATGAATAAATAAAAGCATAGAAGTGGTTCATCTTGATTAAATTTTGCTGAAGTGGCATTTAAAGGAGGGGGGAGTGCTACAGAGAGGGGTTTGACAAACCACCCTCTTAACATTTCCCCATCTCCATTAATGAGCTACAGAGGGAAGGGGATGGGGTTTGGGGTGAGCTGTGGGGTGGAGGGGTATGTGGTGAGCAGGGACAACAGTCCCAAGCATAAATTACAAAAAAAGGCTCTTACAAAGAATAAGCACAATTAAAACCCATCCTAGAAATAGAAAACTACATTAAAATTCCTGCTGAAGCAGGGAATTCTTTGTCAAGCAACTGGAATGCAGCAGAGACAATAGGCTCGCCCATAATCTTAGTCAGATCTGCAAGATTCCGAAGCAGAACGACAAAAAACAACAGCACAACCCATATATTGGAGCACAAGCATTTTTACAAATAATGCCAATGTGTAGATCAGAGATGGGGAACTTGCAACTCTCCAGATGGTGCTGGACTAGTGGGAGCTAATGGGAGTTGGAGTTAAAGACTTTTGGAGAGTCAGAGGTTAGCCATCCCTGGTTTGCATAGTATGCATGCGAAGTTCAATAATTCTTGCTACAGAATTAAAATTTCATCGGGTGCAAGGTTATCAGTAAATGGCTTGGGATTCCTATTCTTATTACTAATTCAATTTATATACCACCCTTTATCAAAAGATCCCAGGTACAAGATTAAGAACACATTCTGACTTGAATGAAGCTTTTTTGACAGTATAAAAGGGTTGCAAAGAGCTGAACACGCAGTAGCGTGCAGGCACTGGGTTTTTCCTGCTCCATCCTTTCCACGCAGCTCTCTGCCCTCCCTGCAAACCTCTGCTGCAGACTGAGGGACCCCCAAGACCAAAAATGCGACCCAGAATGTGAGGAAGGGTGCATCAGGATGGGAAATTTGCAACCACTTGTGCACACAAGTAGATGCTTCCTGCTCTTTGGTTTGTAGACTTTGTGAACAACACTATCTGTTAATTGGTTCTGTTTCTGGACAGGCTGAAGACCCTGGTAACTGCCATCAGGCGAAAGTGAAGCATGAAGTTGCAGTCTGCGGCTCCACGTTGTTTCAGAAGAAGCTACATGCATCCGAGGCATTGCAATTCTAACATGAGGATGCATATGTGAGGGGTTGTGCTCATGCATTCCCTGCAGGAAGTCCCTGCTTCAGTCCCCAGAAGTTCCAGTGGAACAGATCTCGTTGGTAGGTGGGCTGTCTTTGGAGAGTCACTGCAAGTCAGAGCACAGAGTACTACACTTGATAGTCCAGTGGTCTGATTCAGCAAAAGGCTTACTAAAAGTCTTATAACAACTTACAACAGTGCCCTTCAGCTCTCTATATTGGACAAACAGACCAAACCCTACGCCAAAGGATAAATGGACATAAATCTGACATCAGGAATCACAAGACAGAGAAACCAGTAGGAGAACACTTCAATCTCCCAGGACACTCTATACAAGATCTCAAAGTAGCTGTCTTATTGCAAAGGAATTTCAGAAATAGACTGGAAAGAGAAGTTGCTGAATTGCAACTCATTACCAAGCTTAAAACCATGGAGAGACCTGGTCTGAACAAAGACATTGGATTCTTATCTCACTATACATGACAAAGCTATTTTTAACCTTCTCACCCCTTGCTTTTTCCTGTAAGACTAATTGCAGTCGTAACAGTCGTCAGCAGGTTTACCACAGCTATCAGCCTATCACCCATTCCCACCACTCTTCTGAGTAATACCCCTCCCACCCTCTCACTATATATAAGGGCCTGGTGACTTCTGTTTCAGTGTATCTGAAGAAGTGTGCATGCACACGAAAGCTCATACCAAGAACAAACTTAGTTGGTCTCTAAAGTGCTACTGGAAGGAATATTTTTATTTTTTATTTTGTTTTTAAAAGTCAACTGTTTATGAGTCAGCTTGTCTTTGCAAAGAGTCGCTGGTAGGGCTGAGCTGAGGTTGCAGCTGAGGTTGCCATTGACCAAAGAGCAATCTGGTGTTGCCATAAACTGAGAAACTCACTAGTAGAGAGTGAGAGCCAGTGTGGTGTAGTGTGTTAAGAGCGGTAGACTCGTAATCTGGTGAAGCGGGTTCACGTCCCCGCTCCTCCACATGCAGCTGCTGGGTGACCTTGGGCTAGTCACACTTCTTTGAAGTCTCTCAGCCCCACTCATCTCACAGAGTGTTTGTTGTGGGGGAGGAAGGGAAAGGAGAATGTGAGCCGCTTTGAGACTCCTTCGGGTAGTGATAAAGAGGAATATCAAATCCAAACTCTTCTTCTAGTAAACAGAGTTGCCACACATACACACAAACCACACCTAAAGGTAAATTTAAGTGGGGAAGTTTTTTGTCAGATGAAATGACTGAGAAAACATCATTTTTAAGTCTTTCCCCAACACACTCACTACAATCCTTACTTCTTATTTTCCCTTGGTAAACCAAAGTAGCATGCTTTATTGCTGTCACCATTTTTTTTTTTTTTACTGAAGGAAACTGTAGTTTGACTAGACTTTGAAAAAAAATATGGGGAGTCGCTTAATGTATCATTTCAAATTGATTTCTCTGGGCTCCGAGAATATTGCATCCCTCCCCCCGCCCATTCCAAAACATCAATGTGATGCCTTCCAGATGAGATCAGTTCATTATTTATAAAAGCAAAACTCCCTGTATGTATTAAATATGAAAACATTGTATCAGTGGTGGAGGGGAGGGGGGCAAGAAAGAGATTCACAAGGATTAGGCTCAGATGTCTTGATGCTTGTCTCCTAATGCATAGCATTTGCATTCATTATAGATCCTTCTGTACCTCTAAACATGCAAACTGATCCGCTGAATGGATGATCAAAGCAGGGAAATGCAGATCATAAACCACGCTGTGTTCGCTTAGGAACTAAAAACTCTCAAATGAAAAAATAATTGTCGGATGTCCAGGAACATGAAACTTGGAAATGGAAAGCACCAGAGAAGGCGTGAGAGTGGCGGTGGTGGGTGGGATTAAGGGGGAGTCCCGATTCTCATCTGGAGACAAAGGCAACAACCAAATTGGCAGTGAGCAGATCTGAAACCAGCTCAGGAAATGGTTGTCCTAATGGGACAAGGCTTGCATCCATTTGGAACCAGAGGCCTCAGCCTCTCTCTCCTGGTCTAGGTGTGTTGGAGAGGCCCTGGCCTTTTTTTCTTGCTTGTCACTTATCTGATGGTCTAATGTGATAATAATAATAATAATAATATATAATAATTTATTATTTGTACCCCGCCCATCTGGCTGGGTCTCCCCAGCCACCCTGGGCGGCTTCCAGCAAATATTAAAAAACAAAACATTAAAATCACAGATTAAAAGCTTCCCTGAACAGGGCTGCCTTCAGGTGTTTTCTAAAGGTCATGTGGTTGTTTATTGCTTTGACCTCTGGTGGGAGGGCGTTCCACAGGGCGGGCGCCACCACCGAGAAGGCCCTCTGCCTGGTTCCCTGTAGCTTCGCTTCTCGGAGTGAGGGAACCGCCAGAAGGCCCTCGGCGCTGGATCTCAGTGTCCGGGCTGAACGGTGGGGGTGGAGACGCTCCTTCAGGTATACAGGACTGAGGCCGTTTAGGGCTTTAAAGGTCAGCACCAACACTTTGAATTGTGCTCGGAAACGTACTGGGAGCTTTAGGATCTCTCTTTATGGGTGTTTTGGGGATTTGCCCTTCCATGCCCTTTCTCTGTGCTTTCCGACCTTTCCCAGCAAGGGCACTGGGTCAATTCATTTTCCTCGTACCCTTTGTAAGATTACTCCCCCCTCCATCCCTCCCCCCCCATTTTTTAAATTGATTTTAACAATTTTAAGCACTTAACAATACCGTTAAATTTTCATCCTTCCCCCCTCTCACTGAGGGAAGTAAATTTTCATCCCCCTCTCTCACCGGGGGCAACATAAACATTGTACATTTAACATAACTAACATATTAAATATCATTGCTTGGACCTGGCCCAATTCTGTGGGCCAGGTATTCCTTCATTCCTTAATTTCATATTTCGGTTGACTTCCTCAAGTCCCCCTCTGTTGAATTCATTATCTATCCTCTTTATCAGTTTTCCAGACTCATAAACTTCATAATAACCTAAAATACAAAAATCATTTTACTTAAACTAACTCCTTTTTACTCCCCCTTCCATCCCATTGCTTCCTTTACTGCTCCTTTCTGGGTCCCATGGCTGCCTCTATGACTGACGACTTTCCCATCCTTTTCACGACCCTTTCAGTCCAGGGGTCGGTGCCAGAAAACACCACATAAGGTACAAAAGGTTTGGATATCTGCATCTTATAAAAGTTGTGGCATTTCCAAAACTGCTAGTCTTGTGAGCTGCACTAGTGGGGCATTTTCCGGGTGGGAAATTCTCACCAAATCCCTTTCCAGAATCAATAATCAGCAATCAAATCATAGCTACATGGATGAAGCTAACTGTATTCGTTGGGGAAATTGTGAACATAACTATGAGATGCATATTTTTAGGACACACCCTATTTTGTGATAAGTTGTTTTTAATGTTGTATTTTAAATAGTTGCAACCTGCTCTGGGACCTCGGGGTGAAGAGCATGGGTGTAGCCAAGGGGGGGGGGGCAGGGGAGCAGCTGCTGTGGGAATGTTAAGGAAGGTAGGAGAGGATATATTGTTTTGATATTATCTTTCTTCACTCACGCTAGTGAGTAAACAGCAGAGCACATTCCCTTTGCAACTTATTGGAAGCAAGTTGATGATTCACTAGAATCCTTTAATTAAGCAATCCAGTCTGGCTTGTCCAGTCTGGATTGTTCCCGGTAAGTTTCCCCTTTATTTTCCTCTTAAAATAATAACACAGCGCAGTCTTATTTAAAAGTAAGAATAAAGTTTTATTCACATTCAGTTCACAGCAGTACAGTGGTACCTTGGGTTAAGAACTTAATTTGTTCTGGAGGTCCGTTCTTAACCTGAAACTGTTCTTAACCTGAGGCACCACTTTAGCTAATGGGGCCTCCCGCTGCCACCGCACGATTTTTGTTCTCATCTTGAAGCAAAGTCCTTAACCTGAGGTACTATTTTCTGGGTTAGTGGAGTCTGTAACCTGAACCATCTGTAACCCGAGGTACCACTGTAATCTGAAGGCAGGCTTTATCTTGTGGTTACAGTGAAAAGAAGTCTGAGCTACATCTCAGACTGTGATGGCCTGGAATTTAGACTCAGATGCTGAACCTGAGGGATCCCAGCCTGCACAGGATTCCCTGCCTCCAGAACCAGCAGAGCCAGGGCTGGGGCCTGAGTCTGAAGGGTCCTCACCTGTGCTGGATCCTTAGGTGCATGCATCTGATGAGTCTGCTCTGGCTCCTGATGGGAGGGAGGACCCATTGCCTGCAGGTGCTCCACTCCCAGCCCTGTCAGGGGAAGCTGAGGTTGCCTCTGGGTCCAGTAACCCTCCAGCCTCTCCTGAGCTGCAGAGGCTCAGGGCAGAGAGGTGAAGGGAACTGAGTTCCCGCAGGAGGAGTGCTCACCTCCAAGCCAGGAGAGGCGAGTCACCAGAGGATCGGGGCTGCCCTATGCCTCGGGGCAGATAAAAGCCGGCCAGCCCCAGCCCCAAGTTGCAGGAGCAACATTGTTGCTGACCAGTTCCTGCTTGAAACCTGTCCTGCTTTCCTGCCTGAGCTCCTGACCTGCCCTGGTTCCCTGCTTGCCTACCTGTTCCCAACTTTGCCTGACTCCCTGCCCTGCACCCAGCTTCAGTGACTACGGACTTCCTTTATGTTGTACCTCTGACCACGGACCGGACTTGGACCTCGCCTTTTGGGTAACCCACGGGACCAGCACACAGACTTTCTGCTTGTGGGCTACATCCTATGTGAAGGTTGAGCCATGTGCTGGCTAGGAGTCAGGAGAGCGAAAATCCAAGAGTAAGAGACCAAGAGAGAGAGATACTTGCATGGCCAACCATTTTAACTGCTTAGCTAGGGTCATGCCCATCTACCTGGTCACACACAGGGGGAGGAAGCTCCAGAGCAGGTATGGCAGGAAGTCCTCCCTGTCTGGAGCCACATCCCCCTGTGTGTCCATTCTAGGCAACAGGAAAATATTGGACCTGGCTGCTCTAGTAATAATGCATCCCACAGTTGCCCCCCTAAACCAATAAAAATCAGTAAAAATCATACAAATCTGATATACTGCACTCCCTAACAAAAGCCTGCCCCCCAACAAAAACCCTGGCTATGCCCATGGTGAAGGGCAAATAAACAACAACAACAATTTCAGATTATGCAATGTGGCTGACTTTGATGGGGTTTAATTTTTTTCTGAATGGGAGGGGAGAGAATGGGAACATGGTTGAAACTGGTCCTACTAGGTAAACGACACCTTTCTGCACCATAAAATATTAAACCTGGCTGTTCTATGTGGGGTGAATCCCAAATCAGACCATTTAAATTACAATTATTATTATTGCAATTGATACAATCATAATTCTTCTAAACCACCATCTCAAGGTGATTTACACATAAGATAATTTAAAAAAAGTTTAAAGACACAGAAACAATAAATATCTTTAAAACAAGACTAAAATCCTAACAACTGGACCTTCGTGATAAAGACCTATTTATCCAGCTGAAGTCAAAGTAAATAATTATTTTCTTGCTTTGGGAATACTGTTGTGTTTATTTTTTTATCAGTTGTGCAAACATTTTAAAAATTAACATATGAATTCCAGAAAATCCCAACAGGGACGCTACTCCTGATTCCAACACCAAGCTACCCATCATTTCTCAACCATAATGTGTGTGTGTGTGTGAGTGAGAGAGAGAGAGAGAGAGAGAAATAGGACTAAGAGGAAGTGCAAAATGATGTATGAGGAAAGGTTGTCCTTCTTCGGTGAGTTATGTGGGATGTATTCATTTTAGCATAAACAGATCCAGCTTAGTCTGCGTCTGTGGTACATTCTGTAAGCAGACAAATGGAAATTGGCTGATTGCAGACCCCACCTGAGCTTGTTGCGCTGGAAATGCTGCTCTATCCTTTCTGCTCGCTGCTTGCGTTTTCCTGCATCCGAGTCTTTGAAATGCAACTGTAGCCTCAAGACGTTAGCACAGAAGCCACTTTCAAAGACCTTGTAAGGGGACAAACTCCGCAGAATGCTGCTGGCAACAAGAAGGGGAGATCGTTTAAAATTGAAGCAAGGCTCTCTTCCTCCCTCCCTCCCTCCCCAATCTATTTATTTGCAGAGTGCCCAAGGAAATCAGTTAACTCAGGAGAGAAAAGAGAGCAGTTGTCATTAGAATGTACATTAACCAGGAGTGGGGACGTTGCAGTTTCTAAATGAAATACATTTGGGGGGGGGGAATTAAAAGCAAAGACTGGCACCAAGAGCACCCCCCCAGCACTCTAAAACCGAGGGTTTTTGACCTCTGCTTGGAAATGAAGAAGTTGTACGGGAGAGAGGGAGTCGTGTAAATTATTTCTATTCTCTGCACTGTGACAAGAGGAATCAGCGAGAAGCTGGATGTGGAACTGGGCAGTAAGGTATTTTGTCTCTGGAAAGCACCAGAAAGTTGAGTGATGCAAGATAGTGAACTATGAGCATGCCCCTTTCCTTCTTCATTTAGCCTCCTCCTCTCTGCTGCTGATTTTGCCCAGCAAACATCTCTGACAGATGCTCAGAAGCGTCAGATACTCTCTATTTTGGATGTCTTCCTGGTAGAGGAGGTTTGGCCGAAGGGTCGGCCTCCTTTCCCTTGGCCCTCGCCCCACCCCCAGCCGGCAGTCCATTGTCCTCCCAGGCCGGGGAAGGGACGATGGCCACCTTGACGCAGGTGGGTGGCACCTGGCCAGGTAAGCCCCGCCCACCTGTTGGAAGGGGGTGAGCGAAATTTAGAAGCCTCAGATACTCTCTGTCTTGGATGAATTGTATCTAAACTGTTGAAACTCAGAAATGCCACACCAAAATTTCTTTCGATGCCCAAATGAAACGCCCATTCATTGCAAAGAGATAACAAAGAGATTTTTAATGACAAATTAATTGATGCGGGGTAGCACACACAAAAAATCATTTAATCCTAACACCCTAAATAGATAAGGGTATCTATCTATCCTACAAGGTGAAATAGAAGTGGTGGAGCAGGACAATTTGAAATCAAGCTGGGCGCCACGCCCCTGCAGACGGTGTGCCACGCCCCCAGGATGCGCGCCAGCCCCGCCCCCGCATGAAGCTCCGCCCCTGTTTGTAATGAGACTCCAAGGAGATAAAGACTGCTGGGATACCTCAGCTGAGCATGAGATTCTTAACCTCAGGGTCATGGATTCAAGCCCCACATTGGGCAAGGGATTCCTTGGCCCTCATGGTCCCTTCCAACTTCACAATTCTATGATTGCAAAATTTAACTCTTCTGGCTCTAGTTAAACTGGTCCTGCAGCTTTGTGAGTGTAAGTATGCGATGAAGCTGGGGCAAGAAGTTAGGATCAGGAATTATGTGCCTTAAAGTGAATCCAGCTCTTTCACCCAGCCAAACAATGGAACCCTTACCTAGACTTCTTGGTCTGCTAAAGATGTTCCTTGAGAGCATTGCATAGATGTGAAAGGAGCATTGGAGCCTGGATTGTGGAATAACAGGATACTGCAGGTTTTTGGACTAAATGAGCCTTTGGGTCCCTTGCAACTCTACAGTTCTATGAAATTCTATTCCTTAAATAAGTTTTTTTCTTAATTCTCATAGGTGTGCATGTGAAAGGGAGGGAGTTTGGTGCTGCAATGAAAAATGATAAGACGGTGGGATAATCCCCTGATCCCTTCTGGAAAATGTCAGAATTCAAAAGGCTATGCAAAATGGGTGTCTGAGATGCCATCCTGTTTACAATCACGATCTACCTGTATGTGTGGTTTCAGTTCTCTGAGAACTTGGGCTACTGTTGTGCTCTTAACTAGCTGAGTTAACACCTAAGTGGCATCTGTATTTGACATAAGAGATTTAAAAAATATATATTATTGATTATTTTTTCCATTTCCAGACTGCTTGCTTTCTGAAATACTTTGAAGCTGTTTGCAGTTGATAAATACATCGGCATATATACACAGTAGGTACAATGAAGCCATGTCAAATGATTCTCATAGCAAAATACACAATACCCCTATCCATAAGCATAATATCAAAGTGCACTTCTGCCTGCCTGTCCAAATACGCCGCTTGGTATGCCAAGCTACCCATTCAGACTCCTTGTCCTCACTATGTGACCAGCGACATAGTGGAGAAAGGACTTTGCAGCTCCACTGTGCACTCTGCCATAGTCGAAGGATGTTGTCCCTGTATTTTATTTTTTTTTACAAAGAGAGAGTTTGCCAATGTGGAGGTAATGTGCCTAAAAATTTACCCCACTACTTACTGGTTTGCCCAGGCTATGAGGCTTAAGAGCAGCCGTGTGCAAAGATTTAAATCTCCCATTTGGGAGATCATTTGGGCATTTGATTAACTTTTTATTAGGGGACAGGTCCCCCTACACCTCTGTAAAGTGGCCTGTTTTTCCTTTAGAACAGCAGTTTTAAGGAGAAAAGTGGGGTGTGCGCACAGTAAGTTAAATTATTCAGGGCAGAAAACTCTTATCTGACAGAATGCCTCTTTTTAATAATTATTTTAGCTGTGTAATGTATTTTATTCTGTTTTATGTATATTAGCTTTTGTAATGACTTTGACTATACAAAACAATAAACAATAAAATAAAGAAATACAACCAGAGAACTCTGCAAGGTAGTATAATATTAAATTTCAATCAACACACCTGCATACAATCACTCACCTAATCTCACGCACCATCTATTTCACAAAACCACTACAGCCATTCACCACCTCAGAAACTACCTCTGTCAACCACACTACATAAACTGCTCTCACACCCAACAATATTATTAGCCACATGCAAAGGGCCACTGCCAAGCTTCTCCTAATCTCTGAAACATTAATGGACTCACATCCTCTGAACTATGTCATCTCCTTTCCCATCTCTCAGCCGAGGAAGGCCCAGGTGTATGCTAGAGCAAGCTCTCTCCCTAGATTGAAGGTGCAGAACTTCTTCCACCTACTTACTGTCCAAACTACATCATCATAGTTCAGGACCTGATCAACAGTCAGCCCTGGTAGCAAATATCTACCTCATACTCAAGGTGGTGGCTGTGAAGGTCACCATAAACTCAAACTTTTGCAGCCAACCAGATGCTGGGCTCTCCTTTTCCACCAGCAACTTGGCCTGCTCAATTTTATGCTCCGTTGCTGTCTTGCTGGTGAGTGTGCCATGCCTTGGCTGAAAGCTGCAGGATGAGAGTCCTTTTGCTGTGGCCCTGTGACTCGCACCCTTGCCAGATGCGAAGTTTAAGAACGTAGAATCATACAATTGTGGAGTTGGAAGCGTCATCTAGTTCAATCCCCTGCAATGCAGGAGTCACAGCTAAAGAGTCCATGTCAGATGGCCACCCAACCTCTGTTGAAAAATGTCCAATGGAAAACAGGCCGTCACCTTTTGAGAGAGTCCATTCCACTGTCATACAGCTCTTGCCCTCAGACAGTTCTTCCTAATGTTTAGTTGGAATCTCCTTTCTTGTCATTTGAATCCTTTGGTTTGGGTCCTACCCTCTGGAGCAGCAGAACACAAGCTGACTCCATCTTTCATGTGGCAGCCCCTTAGATACATGGGGAAGTGAGAGAGAGAGGAAAACCACAGTCTTCCATCAGGAGCCTAGCTGAAGGGAGATTCTCCTGTGGGGACAGATAGGACTTTTAATTATCTTTTGTGTGCTGAGTGGTTTATCAATTTGTCTGCTCGTTGCGGTTGAGTGCTGGCCATGTAGCATGCAGCAGAGAGGTTCAGAGAGGAAATAGGTAGCGTGGGGGTGGTTATATCCAGCATGCCTCACTGCTGATGCCAACTGTTCAGTCCAGTTATGAATCGAAGTGCAGCCTTTCCACATTGTCACATGGAATGGGGTTAGTTGGGGACTGAGAGGAGGGTGTGGCACAAGGATTTAGGGCAGGGGCCTTATGTGAGCACCCCCGGGCTCACACTTTCATGCAAGTCCATGCAAACAGCTTCATATACTGTTGAGAGACTTCTCCTCCTCCTCTTCCTGCACAAATTTGTCTGATCCCCCTTAAAAGGCAGCAAACCAAAGAAGTGCATAGAAAATGAATTTTGTAAGTTTTTCTGGTGATAGCCCTCCAGTCCTTGAGCAAACGTTCTCTGCAAAATTTCCTATAAGGTATTTGTTGTTGTTCCTAAAATACATTTAAAGAAACAAACTGAAAACTGAATGTTGTCAGTGTAAAAGTTTTGGGTAATAATGTTCATCTTTTTTTTTTTACTTCCGGTTGGCGTGCCGGAGATGGCGGTCGGGGGGGACATGTCGCTCCTGACATTCCCCCGCCAGACCGGGCAAAGGGGAGCTCGCGCCAGTGCCGCGACCCCCAAAACCCCCGGGAAGGGCGTCCCGGGGTCTGTAGGACCTGCAGGAGCTCGGACGCCGGTCCCGATCCCAGGGAGCCCTCAGCGGGGCTCCCGGGAGCGATCGGGCGGCGGAGCTCTAGGGTCCGCGAACAGCCCCGTCTGGCGAAGCTGTGAGACCGCCACCGCTGAGCGCGCCGATTCCTCTAAGATCTACAATTTGGAACTGTGAGTAACCTAAAAAAAAAAAGGAGCTTTAATTTGGAATTAATCTGGACTGGCTTGAGGACGCAAAAACGGAGGTCCGTCCCTTGCCATTGTGTAACAACGACAGGGCATTGTTGCACAGCTTTGAAAAGTTTTGAATGGAATTTGACACTTTGTTTCTGAGACTTAACCCTTGCGCCTCCCCCGGTCCTAGGGGGCAGATGAAGCTAATTTAATTCTTATGAGCATGAGGATTATTTTGGAGTTTTGGAGACTTTGAAAAGTTGAAAAAGTTTGGAAAAGTTTTAAAAGAACTGCGCATTAAAATGGCGGTGAAACAGGATGTGGATCTGACAATATTGTTGGAAAAGCTGAAAGCGTTTAGAATGGAGTACAATGCTGAAGTGAAAGCACTGAGAACAGAACTGTGTGCTGCTGGGAGCAGCTTTGTGACCGAGATAAAGCAAAGCATAAACAATGGTCCGACCGGCCAGGATTTACAACCAAACCCTGTGAACAGTGCATCTGTTGAGACTAAACAGCGAAAGTTTATTTTGAAGACAACCAGCTGCAAAAGACTTTTCCAATGTAAGTCAAAAAGAGCTGCCATCATTTTCAGAAAAAAGAGAAGCGTCAGGAGGAAGGTCAGCAAACTACAGCCTAAAGACAAGCAGCGAAGAGGATGCCGAGACAATGTGGACCAGAAATGGAATGGATGGCTAAAGAATCTGGTGGATACTGTTCCGGATGCTACTCTGCAGCAAAGACAATGGGTTTCAAAGTTGGATCCTGAAGGAATAGGATGAACATTAATATGAAGCAACTGTTTTGTGGCCTACTGGTTTTTGATTTTGGATATGGCAGGAATTGATTACAATATGTTTTTTTTGGAAAATAATGATATAAGATTGATATACATTGATAATAATTGATCATTGATAATAATGATATAAGATTGATAATAAGGATATAAGATTGATATAAGATTGATATACATTAGAAATGATAAGTAATTTTTATAATGAAGTAGTCTGCACCAGGGACTGGGGGGGGGGAATAGGGATGTTACTGAAGTAAAAGATAAGTATGTAAAAGATGTGAGTGGATGGTAAACGATTTGTAATTTAGGAGATTATTGAAATGTTAAGGATGTGGAATTAGGAACCTGGTAAGAATGAATATTTTGATAAATGAATACAATGTGGGGGGCGTGGGGAAGTCATTGGATATTGTTTAAATTGTATGTGATCCGGCTCGAATCGGGGCCGGACAAAAATTTGAAAAACCCAATAAAAATTATTTAAAAAAAATAATAAAAAAAATAATGTTCATCTTTTTAGCTCAGCATGGGCTCTGGAGGGTTCAAAATGACTGAAAGCAGGGCCGGGTCCACCAGGAGGCAGAATGAGGCCCTCCTTCAGGTGGCAGATGTTGGAAGTCAGCAGCAGCCCACCCCAAACATCTCTCTGAGACTCCACCCTCTGTTGAAGACCACAAGCCTTTCATGTATCTCCTAAATTAGCCAGCTGCTTTCAGGTGCATTGAAGGATAGGTGCCAACTCCCCGGGGCCCTGGATGCCTGAGCACCCACAAAATTCCCCATGAAGGGGCCGAGCACCCACAAATTTTGGTGTCAGGGCCATGCACACTGCATGGCACCCACGGCCCCAGGCACCCACTGTGGTGGGGCCAAGTTGGCACTTCTGCACTGTATGTGGAAGGAGGGGGCATTAATTTGTCCTGACTGAAAGAGATTCGTAACATCATTAAATACCAGTAATTTGTGGGAGCATCATGGAAAAGATTCAGATTTGAAGGTGAAACCTACAGGGGAAAAAAACCTGTATTCAGGTTTCACCGAAGAAAAATATGGCTTCTAGGCTCCTGAGGCTTGGTCCTCCAATGGCATTTTATACACCAAAGTGTTCTCCATTTATCCTGCTTTCGGAATCTATGCAACCATCCGACAATGTGCTACTGGGCTAAAAATGCTCTACACCCAGCCTTTCCTACAGCTAGTAACGCTCACTGTACCTTTCTGGCAAATGTCTGCTTAAATCTAGTGTTATGATAGAGGAACAGAAACACCCCTCTCTCTATTTTCTCTGCACCATGCATAATTGTATAAACCTCTGTCATGCCCCACTTACCTTCTCCCTCCAAATGGAAAAGCTCCATAATTTGGTCACTGTTCAATGACACACACACACACCAGTTCACCGAAACAGGTACCTTTTATGGGGGCAAGCTTAAAAAAAACAACCCTTTTTCATTTCTGTCTGGTCAGCCCATCCCAGCCCCCCCCCCGGTACCCATTGCTTTGCATGTTCTGGTCCATAAGATGGTCCTGTTCTTTTTTTGTGACAAGCCACCTGATTAATGTGGAGCGATGGCCCAGCAATCTGTCAGGCCCAAGTGCAGGGGAACTGCCTTCTCCCTGGACCTGTTGGCTGATGAGGGCAATTTAGGTTGATTGAAGAGGCCATCAGCTGTATCAGGGAGGCTTTCAAATAGATTTGACTGATGGGATGCTAATGGGCATTCTTGGAAGTTGCACTGCCTACAGATGTGGGAGGGGGGGAAGGGGCACTGGCAAAAAAGAGAATTTTGAGAGCATTCTGAGGAGCTTATTAAGCAAAGGGTAAGTCCTGGAACTGGGCATGACTACTAGCACCACTTGGAAGACACGCTGCAATCCTCAGCTATGGGCTTCTTGAGCAGCATAGTGACTCCTACAAGTCAAGGACGATAGAGGCATGGTCCCTTAACCTCTTTGGGCCTCTTGACTCCACCCCCACCCCACCCCTAAATATAAAAAGTGTTATTCACATAGTTAAACTATGGAACTCGCTCCCACAGGAGGCAGTGATGGCCATCAACTTGGAAGACGTTAAAATAAGATTAGATAAATTCAGATAGGAGAGGGCTGTTCAGAGATGCAGGCTACTAACCATGATGGCTATGCTCTGTCTCCATAGCCAGAGGCAGCAATGCTTCTGAGTACCAGTTGCTGGAAACCGCAGGAGGTGCTTGTGGGTTTCCCATTGGGGCATCTGACTGAGCATTGTGAGAACAGGATGCTGGACTAGATAGGCCATTGGCCTGATCCAGCAGGCTCTTCTTCTTATGTTCTTATTTTGCCTCCCAGGTAGGACCACATGCCTGCTTCTGGGATAGGCAGGAATCTCCCTGGGTTCCCAAATTTGATGGTCCAGTACCTGACCCTGCTGTGGGCTGGTGGCATCTTCACAACATCCCTGTACTGTGGCTATTATTGCCAGCCATTTCACAGAGGCACACCATGGATCCATAGCCAGGATCTGAGGGCCAAGTTGGTGGGTGGATGTGGCTGCCAGGCAGTTGACTATGGTTTCAGGCTGTTGCCTGGGTAGATTTCTTTGACAAAGACTCTTGAGGCAAGCAAGGTGCAAGATGACTCAGAGAAGCACTGAAATGGGTACAGAGCAGGGTCCCTTCTTTTGAAGGGGCTGCAGCCTCCCAGCTCTGACTGGCATACCCGGTAAATAATCACGCCCTGGCTACCCAGCAATGGAATTACTTTTGGATGCTCTGTCAAGCACAAGATATAAATTGTGTGATGCTTTTCTAAATGTGTCGGAGAGATTGCCTCTTGAGTGACACCCTCCATTTAGAGATGTCCACTAAGGTGTAGAAAATTAATTTGCATTTTTATTTTTTTTATCTGCTTCCTCTCACCAAAACGGGGTTGGGAGGGGTGAGAATTCAGTCATGTGGATGAAGTCAGAGAGCTAAACCTTCCTCCAAGATGATAAAGTTGATGTTTTCTCTCCTTTGCTTGTACTCTTTTTCTGGGCCTGATTTCCCCTCTCCTTTTTCACTGACTACTTTCTTCGTCTCGGGACTTACGGAAACATACCTGAGAATTAAAAAAGAAAAAATACAGTTGGCCACCTGTAGCTCTGTGAAACCTTTATGCACATTTGACAGCTCTTTCCCCATATATCCCCCTCTGTAAGCATTTACATTGCTGTTTCTGTCTCCAGAAATATGAATTGTTGGATGTTAAGCATTATAATTCCAATCCACTGGAAACATCTCCTGTGTAGGCACGGTGAAATGAATCAAGCCTGGATTCATCCTTCTGAGCCATGGCCTGTGAGTATAAGACAATCCCAGTGGGTTGTACTGTACAGTTGTACCTTGGTTTTCAAACTGCTTTGGTCTCAAATGTTTTGGCTCCCGAATGCTGCAAACCCGGAAGAGAGTGTTCCAGTTTGTGAACTATTTTTGGAAGCTGAACATCTGACAGGGCTTCCATGGTTTCCAATTGGCTTCAGGAGCTTCCTGCAGCCAATCAGAAGCCATGCTTTTGTTTTCAAAAGTTTTGGAAGTCGAACGGACTTCCGGAACAGATTCCGTTCGACTTCCAAGGTACATCTGTACTTGGGATCCAAAGCCCATATTCCACAAGGCCAACCTGGCGACCTCCAGATATTTTGGACTACAACTCCATGACAGTACTGGCTGGAACACATGAGAGCTGTGGCTCAAAATTCCAGATTTGTGAGGCACTAACTCCCCTGGTAAGAGACCTAGAACTCGAAGTGCCAACAGAACCCAAGATGGGAGGGAAGATGAGTGACGTTCGATGGCGTCTTCTTTATTTTTTGAAGAAAGGCTGGTCTTTAAATTCTGAGATCTTCACTGTTCTTCAACCTGGCAGTCTAGTTATTTGTGCCATAAAACTGATATACCGCTTGGAGAAAAAAACACACTCTCAAAGTGATTTACAAAAACAATAAAATTATCAGTAAAAACTGCTATATAAAACATTCAAGTAATAACTAAAATCAGCAATAGGCTAAAAACAGATTAAAAGCCATGTCAACGTTCTACGTACCTGGGTGGGCTTGTCTAAACTAAACATTTCCTTTAGCAGGTGCCAGAAAGAGTACAGGGAAGGCAACTACCTGATGCCAATAGGCAGGGAGTTCCGAAGTGCAGCCGCTGCTTCACTAAAATATCAATTTCTTACAAATGCAGAACAGATATTATTACAGCAGCACCTGTAACTGCCAGTTCTGCAGATCAAAGTGGTTGAGTGGGCATATATTGTCAGGGGCTGGCCGGTTTCCGAAGCGGTGCCAAAGGAGACAGCTGACCTAGATAGGGCTCCGCTGACGCCCGAAGAGTTATTGAGGGTCTGGGATCAGGAACAGGCACAGCCCCTGCTGACGCCAGAGCAGGTAGTGCAGCAATGGGAGGAAAGCTCCACCAGAGCGCTAGCACAGCCAATGGGAAGGGATCAGAATATGGAGACCGAGGAGGAGTTGAGGCTTAGAGAGCCTACCGGAGCATCAGACACCACAAGCGGGGAAGGTGAAAGCGAAAGGGAAGGGGGAGCCGTAGGGCTGCCCAGGTCAAGGGCGCGGAAGCGGAAAAAGGAGAGGCGGAGACTAGGCTTTCCGAAGCTCCTATGCTGGGGGCGGAGCCGCAAATCCGTACTAGAAGGATCTGACTCCGAGGGGTCGGATGCATAATCGCAAGGTCTGGATTATCAATGTTATGAAATAAAGTGATTAGTTTAGCAGACTGCGTTTTGTGGATGCTTACTTCCGAGGAGACACCCATCCGTCTCACATATATGGGGTCAGGTGATCTTGTACATAAACTGGTCCCAAGAACAAACTTAGTTGGTCTCTAAGGTGCTACTGGAAGGATTTTTATTTTTTATTTTATTTTTGTCCCAAGTTATTCAGGGCTTTATATACTAATAGCAACACCTTGAACTCGACTCTAGCATGAGCCAGGGCATTCTTAGCATAGTGAGTGGGGATCTGCTTTTACAGCTGGTCTTTGCTTCTGAGTCTATGCGGTTTTTGAAAGCAAGAAGCTGACAATGTAACAAGAGTCCTGCTGGTTAAGGGCCCACCCAATCCACTATCCTAGTTGCATCCAAAGGTTGAGTCAGAGAAGGAAGCCACCTCCTGCTTATGCCCACCGCACAACTGCCATTCAGGCAAAGCATATACTGCTTTTTGATTAAGGGCCCACCCAATCCACCATCCTAGTTGCATCCAAAGGTTGAGTCAGAGAAGGAAGCCACCTCCTGCTTATGCCCACCGCACAACTGCCATTCAGGCAAAGCATATACTGCTTTTTGATCACAGAGGGTCTGTTTAGCTGTCATAGGTAAAACAGACAGCATTGGTCTCTACCCTATGGCTTTAATGGCTTGTATAATTTATTAAAATTAATAATATATATTTTTTTGTTTCTGCCCTAAAGTCATCTAAATTCATTTCCCCAATTTTGGGGCTGGTGAACAACAAAAAAGACAGAGAGATGGTGAAATGGTGGAAGAGAGGATGAGAATCCAGCAAAGAGAGGCAAATCCCAAATCAAGATGGGCTCCCGATAGAGTCTGCTTTCGCTCGCAGTTTTCTCTGATTAAAACCAGCTTGTTGTTGTTTTCACATCGCCAAGGATCTCCTGCATGCATCTAATAAATCGCAGGCACACCATACGGTTTCCCAGACTCTAGGGTCTCTCTGGGTAGTCTGTTGCTTCCCATATACTGCTGGAATATATTTGCCAGCATTTCAATTAGGTCATCAATAACCCGGTACAGCTGCTGAGGGAAGAACTCAGATGTTCATAAATGTTATAGTCCATTAAGTTCAGATACTTCAAAGGCAGTTTGGAAAGAAAGTAATTTGTTCAAGTCGGGTGTCAGGATTGCTGGATGCAAATTGCACTGATCCCCACCCCAAGCCAAAGAATGGTGGAACAGAGGGACTGAAAAGGTCAGGTGAAAGCGAGGTGACCAGTTGTGACAAACAACACAGATTGGAGGGTTCAAAACAGAGTGTGATTAGAGATCAGTTTGCACAGGCAAACACAAAAACACACACGAAAGTTGTTCAGACTTTCTTGATCAAGACCTTGCAGGGAATTGAGAGCCCATTAGCCAGAACTGGCCTGACAAGCCATTTTTGATAGCCTAGTATTCCCCTGACAATTTTTACCCATTTTCTTCTCATGGCAACAGCTTCTGTGGTAGCACTGGCCGAGCTGCCGCCATCAGGAGCTGTCCAAAGCACTCCACAAATAAGAAGGGGTGCTCCAGTTCTCCGAAGGCAGGTGAAATGTTGGAGAAGTTTCCTTCTGCTTCCTGAGTCCTATGACCAACTCTCAGTGGATGTGTGGCTTGTTCAGTGCTTTTTTCAGAGCCACAGAAGTCACCACCAGAGCCACCTGCCACCCAGGGGGTGTGCCTGTATGCATGTTGTGTATATGTCTCAGGTGCTATGTGTGTGCTAAGTGAGTAGGCAGGTGTTTGTGTGCACGGTATACTTGGTGAGTGTGTATGTCTGATGTGCGTGCATGGGTGTGCAAATGCCAACATGCCCACCACTAGCCTTGGAGGGTTGCCCAACTGTCAGGTTCAAAAAGGTGAGCCACCCCTTGGTGTAAGGGCACAAGCACCATGTCCCCCACAATGGCTATTGAGGTGCTCTGGGGAGCCTCCCAGCAGGCAGTCCTCTCCCAATGTTGCTCCCCAGCAACTGGTGTTCAGAGCCACACAGCCTTCTATCCTAGACGTAGGATGTAAATCATCCTGATTGTGGCTAGTAGCCATGGATAACAACAAGTAACAGTCAGTGGTGGACCTTGGGGTCTCAAATTTCAGTGGTGCCCTGTGCAACACCAAAATTTGATGTCCCTCACCTCTCACACTCCATTCTAAAGCAGAGTTGCACCATCCCTTGTGGCGCCGCCGATACTCTGCCCCCAGTGCAACCAAACCGGTCATGCTCCCCTAAATCCACCTCTGTAGCCATTATCTTCTGCGAGTTGGTCTAATCCACTTTTAAAACCATCTAGATTTAGATGGGTGATAAAGTTATCAGTAGCTACTAGCCACGATCAGGGCTATTCAGAGGGGACCATTTGGCCTGGGGTTCCAGCTCAGAGAGGACCTCAGACGTGGACATTTGTTTATTTTTTTTGACATTCGATGAGCTTCACAACTTGCTATGATGTGCATCGAACCAAACATTGGACTAAACATAGGAAGAACTCTCTGGTGGTAAGAACTGTTTGAAAGTGGAACAAACTAACATGGAAAGTGGTAGACTCTTCTTCCTTGGAGATCTCTAAGCGGAGGTTGGATTGCCTTCTGTCAGGGATTCTTGAGCTGAGATTCCTTCATTGCTGGGGGCTGGAGTAGATGTCCCTTGCGACTCAACTCTACAATTCTATGAAAATGTGAAACCCTCTCTCAGCTCAGAGTTGCACATGTAAGCAATTAAGAGATGTGATTTGGGGAAAGGCTTGATTCCCTCCTGTTTTTGCTAACCTATATAAATTTTGCCATAATAAAGAGTTTAAAATGTTTGGGAATATTAATAAAATATATTGGTTCTGATGGCACAAGATGGAAGTGTCCTCTCAGACCAGCTGATTATATATACAACCCATCCCCCTCTCTCTTGCTGGTGCCTTCTTTTGTTTTCAATGTATCATCATTTTTTAATTTTATTGTGGCTAGGGGCCTCAAAAGCTGGATGAAGTCCAGGCATCTCTGGACCTCTGAGAGGGCCTGGCCAGGAAGGCTATCTTCTTCCTCTAGTATTGGAGGCACTGTGTCTCTGTATGCCAGATGCCAGGAATCACAAGTGAGAAGAAATCTGCTGCATTCAGGTCCTGCTTTTTGACTGCCCATAATGGGCATCTGGTTAGCCACTGTGAGAACAGGATGCTGAACTACTTGGTCCTTTATCCTGATCCAGTGGGACTCTTAAACTGGTGGCCATCACCACAGCTTGTGGCAGCAAATTCAACAGCTGAATGAATTACTGCATGTCTGTTCTTGGACACAGCTGCTTGGAGCACCTAGATTTTTTTACTGCTTTTTTGTGACCTGAACAGTCATCTACCAAGCCTGTGTGGGGGTAAATGAAGTCACCCATGACTACAACATTTTCTCCTTTGAATGCCTCCTTGGTTTTGCTTTCTGTCTGAAGATCAGCTTGAGCGTTAGTGGGTGACACTGGTGGATCTTAAAGATGATGCTTGATGTTTCTCTGTGGCATCTTCAGGCTAGCCTGGGAAGCCCCTCCTGCCTGAAACCCTGGAGAGGGGCTGCCAATCAGTGCAGACAACCCTGAGTCAGATAGCCCAATGGTCTGACTCTGTATAAGGCAGCTTCCTATGTTCCAAGCAAGCAGCATGCAATGCCAGCCCCCCCCCCCAAAGGTGGCTTCTTGCCCACCAGCTACAATCGATGCTTCTGTCTCCTTCACTGGTCATGTTCCAGTTGTCCAGTTGTTCCCATCAGCCCCTACCCAAGGTAAGTCTAGTAGGTAGTTGCCACCAGCCATCACATTTCATCAAAGGTTGGAAATGGCCTCTCTAAGATACAGTGGGCCCAGGGCACTCCATGATTTAGTGGCCATTATCAGCAGCCCCTTAAACTGATTCCACACATTTAGCATATCTTTTTGCTGTGGCGGGGGGTGGGCACCTACAGTTTTGGAACTTCAGTAGTTCTGTGCTGACCTTTTTTTATTTTTTACAGTGCCATCCAGCCATCAGCTTTCAAAATATTCCAAGAGATGAAATGAAATGATGGCCTACAGGGCATGCTATAACTGCACACCTCCCCCCTTGTGTGACTGATCAGCCTTGTGAAGAAGGGGGCTGGCATCAGTTTGTGACAGAAGAGCATCATAGAAGGATGCTGGCATCTGGTGGCTGGAGTGCCTGATGAGAATCCTGGCTGACTCGCCCAAGCAGAAGGATGGCACCAGGGGCTGAAACGTCTCCAACTGTGTGAAGTTGCCAAGAAACAGCCGAGAAACTTCTGCGGCAGAAGGAATCTGGGCACGGTGTGGATGCAATCTGATGAAATGGCACATCTGTCCTAAAACTCAGGTAAAGGAGTCTGGGTCCTTTCTAGACATGAATGACCTCAGTACTTTCATCTCTCTTTCCCTCCCTGCCACTGTGACTGTAAGTCTGCCCCTAGCCTTTGAATCCTGGAATTCCCCACACTGCTCAGAAAAGAGGACAAAGCAAAGGAAAACTTTTTGGACAAATTTGTGGAGGAGAGGGCTGTCGATGGCTACTAGCCATGGTGGCTATGTTCTTGCTACATGATCAGAGGCAGTAATGCTTCTGAAAACCAGTTGCTGGAAGCCACAGGAGAGGAGAGTGTTGTTGCCATTGGGGCATTGGCTTGGCCAATGTGAGAAGAGGATGCTGAACTAGATGGGCCATTGGCCCGACCTGGCAGAGCTCTTCTGATGTTCTTCTGAACAATTGTGGCTTTCTAGCCAAGACATTGGTAGGATGTCTGACTTTTTAAACATTGGCGAGTTGCCTTTTTCATGCTGTGAGGGATTGTGCAAGGCTGGAGACTTAGCAGAGTTGGGTCCCATTGATGCTGCAACATGGGAAAGTCAAAAGGGGGTAGGAAAGAGGCAGTGAAATCTGGAAGCTGGGAGTCTGTGTTACGTGGAGTTGACATGACATAGGACTTTAAACAGAGGTTGGATGACCACCTGTCAGGGGTTCTTTAGCTGTGAGTCCTACATTGCAGGGGGTTGGGCTAGATGACACTTTGGGTCCCCATCAAATCTCCATTTCACTGTTTCTGTGACCCAAGCAGACTTAGCTTCCAGGATTGTGGGGTTTGGGTTACAGAGCAAGAAGGCAGATTTATTGAGCTGGGGAATGGGCCTAGGGAAAGCTTTGATTCATCAACCCTCCCTATGCCGAGGCTGAGGCTGGGAGAGATTTAGCTCTCTTGGAGACTGCAGAGACTCTTATCAGAAAGGGAGTTTTCACACACCCTGGTTGAAATGTTAGGTCAACAACCTACATAACTTAAAGCTTATGAGGGACCCAAAGACTCTCCTTGGAAAAGCTTCTGTGGAGGAGAGATCTTGACAACTGTTCTGGTCAAAGGTGGTTTGAAAGATGTCAGCTTAACCCAGAGAGATCAGTTTGTAAATTTCATGCTATCACTCTGTATGGGGTGGGGGTGGGGAGAGGGGTGGGAGGATGGAGGCTGGGAGTGGGTGACTGCTTTATTACAAAGTGAAGCCAGCCAGCCCAGCTATGCCCTGGGCTCCTTTGGGTGGAAGTGTATAGTAGTAGTAGTAGTAATAATAATAATAATAAATAATAATAATAATAATAATAATAATAATAATAATAATAATGGTGTCCAGAACTTGACAGTATCCCAGGTGGGGCCTGACCAAAGGAAAATGGAGCAGTACTACCCAGTGCTTTTTTTCTATAAAAAATGTTTAGGGGTACTCTTATTTTCCTACTCATATTGAAATACTGTCCCTCAATGAGGCCAAACTTAGATTCACAGACTGTTTAGGGGTATGCATTCTGTACCCCCAGAAAAAAAGCACTGGTACTACCACTTTCCTTCATCAGGACACTATACTTCTGTTGATGCAGCCTAGAATTTCATTAGCTTTTTTGTTGCTGTGTCATGCTGTTGACTCATGTTAAGCATGTGGTCTGCTAAGACCCCAAGAACCTTTTCACATGTACTGCTGTCAAGCTAAGTGTCCACCATTCTATATTTGTGCATCTGGTGTAGAACCTTCAGTGTAGAACCCTAAGTGTAGAACCTTCAGGTTGAGGAAGACTGGTCTAACGCATCTCCTTCACAGCTTGCAGGCTCCTGGGGAAGAGAAAATGATGGTTAACCAGTTTGAGGTGGTAGGTTTCTGGACCCAGGTTCAAGGCTCTCACATTAGCCTCTAAAGCCCTATATGACTTGGGCTCCAAATATGTGAAAGAGACTCCTTTGAGTATTAAGATTAGCAGGGGGAAGGATCCCAAATGACACAGGCCTCTATGTGGCGAGGCTACCTTATTGATACATGACTCTGATTTCCAAGATGTCTCTTTGCAGAATCTATTTTATTACGATGTCTTGCAAAAGTGCAGGGAACCTTCTGTTCATTTCCTTCCAACTGCAATAAACGTTACACACAGTTGTTGCTCTCACTTGTTCCAGTTACAGGTAGATAGCCGTGCTGGTCTGTCATAGTCAAAACAAAATTAAAAAATTCCTTCCAGTAGCACCTTAGAGACCAACTAAGTTTGTTCTTGGTATGAGCTTTCGTGTGCATGCACACTTCTTCAGATACGTATGAGCACACGATATGATATGAGCACACGATATGAGCTCCAGATATGAGCACACGAAAGCTCATACCAAGAACAAACTTAGTTGGTCTCTAAGGTGCTACTGGAAGGAATTTTTTAATTTTGCTCTCACTTGCTTTACTGTTTATTTTGCTTGTACATTGTTATTTCTGAAAACGCAATAAACACATCCTTTTTTATATAAAGAATCAGCAGAGGGGGCCCTCTTTCCTGTGGTAGTAAGTTGTTTTAAACTGTTTTAATGCTGCCATTTAAATTTTTGTAACCCACCCTGGAAGCTTATGGGTGAAGAAATCAAATTAATTAATAAATAATAATAATAATAATAATAATAATAATGTGTGGCTGTTATTAAGGTGTTTAATTTTAAAAATGCACCATCTTTCATTTGGAAGTTAATTCTTGCTTTCTTTACAAAAGGTGTATCTGAACTGCCCCTCTCCCCGCCCCCACGCCATTGTTCCAAATGCAAGCAGGTTTGCCTCCTCTTCTGATGTCTGCTCCTTTGTCTGGTGCAGCAATTTGAAGTGAGAGGGAAGGCGAGGCTGGCTCGAAATGCACTTATTTAAATGCCTGGTTCATCAGTGTCACTGGTAATATTACAGTGCATCTGTTTGTGTGTAATTAGCAGACAAAAGTAGCGAGGAGGATGCTTTGGAAATGACTCATTAGCAGACTACTAACGAAGATATGAGCCCGGCCACGCGGCTTGCAGCAGAGCGCAAACAGATGGGCTGCTCCCCCCCCCCCCCGCTGGAGAGGGTAGATTCAGAGGTGAGCAACTGAAATGGGTTGTTCATTATCGGCAGCTCCAATTTGGCTCGGATTCTGCAGCGCTCATCGGAGAGGAGGGCCTTGATGTCCAGCTTCCAGTACGACGCAAGAGATCAAGGAAGGCGCGTTCCAAGTTTTGCAGACTGGGACTGCATCAACCAGAAGTCTTTCAGTATTGCTGTATACAGAGACGGCCCACTGGTGAGGCAGGCTGAAGAACATGCCTCAGGCAGTAGATGTGCAAGAGGTGTCACCCCTTTGCCCCACTGCTTCTGCCGCTGCCAGAACGAGGGGTGGAGAAGACAAATGGCAGCACCTTGAGGAGCACCCTGGCTCTTGCCGGGTTCAGCAAAATTCAGGGCACTCCTGCGCACAGATTTGTTGCTCGTCTCCTCCCACCCGGAGTGGAGTAGACAAGTGGCAGTGCTTTGAGAGGTGCCCTGGCTCTCACTGGGTTCAGTGAAAGTTGGGGTGTTCCTGCCTGCAGCTTCGCTGTTTTTCTTCCCTCATCCTTTGGGGCGAGAAGACAAGTGGTAAGGCTTTGAGGAACGCCCTGCTTCTTGCTGAGTTCGGGAAGAGGGAGGGGCATTCAAGTGATGGTGGAAATGGGGGCGACGGCAGGGGGGGCAGGGAGAGGCACATTCCCATTTTGCCTCAGGTGATGATATGGGATGGGCCATCCTTGGCTGTATACCAAACCAGCATTTCCCGATCAGACATCCTCCAGCTACTTTGGACTACAAGTCCTGTAAACTCCAGCCAGTGTGCCCTGTACATCATGCTGTGGATGATGGGAGCTGTGGTCTAGAACTTATGGAGGACAATCAGGTTGCAGAAAGCTCTGCATATCTTGAAGGGTCGCTTGCATGGCAGATGAGAGTTTCTGGACATGCTGTAGTTTTTCTTATCTAACCGAATTGTAGCTAAATACCTGTAGCTGCTATACAGCTCTTTACAGCCATACGTTGGCACCTGGGAGGGCCTGAATAGAACTGATGGAGGGACAAAATGCCTTTGTGTATCATCCAGGTGTGTGTGGAAGTTCAGCAAAGAAAGCTTTTCATGGCATGAAAAGGTAGCAATGGAGATATTTTTTGAATTGCTGTCTGACCAGTGTATGTATATGTATATGTATATGTATATGTATATGTATATGTATATGTATATGTATATGTACACCCACCCACATTGAACTTAGGCTATACATTGCCCTTTAAAAATCAAAAGCTACAGCTGCAATCCAATATGAGCAATGTCTTAGGATGCAATGATACAGGAGCAGGAACCTGCCAAGCTGGCTCTATGTTCTTTAAGAATCATAGAATTGCAGAGTTGGAAGGTACCCTAGGATCATCTAGTCCCACCCCCTGCAATACAGGAACCCCAGCTAATAAATCCTGACAGATGGCCATCCAACCTCTGTTTAAAGCATCCAGTGAAGGGGAGTCCACCAATTCTGAGGGAGCCTGTTCCACTGTCAAATGGCTCTTCCTAAAATTGAGTTGGATCTCCTTTCTTGTCGATCGAATCCATTGGTTCATGCAGGGGAGTAGCTAGCTGCTCCAGCACCCGGAGTGGTGGGGGCGGGGCGATCTGCCCATGGAGTCCACCTGGCAGACGCAAGCCCCATGCTGACATTTCGGGCAGTGTGGGGCCCTGAGCCACCGTGTCACTCCCAGGAGTGACGCATGGCTCGGACGCGCTGCAGGCCAGGCCCCACCATGGTAAGTGCTGCCACCCACGGTGTGTCATTTTGTCACCCCCTCAGGGATGACACCCGGGGCGGACTGCACCCCCTGCACCCCTCTTCCTGCGTCCCTGGGTTCCTATCCTCCCATCTGGAGCAACAGAAAACAAGCTTTTTCTATCTTCCACAGGACAGCCCTTTAGATGGGGGCGGGGAACCCCTGCCCTGGAAAAGGAGGCCACCTTGGCTGGGTGGGTGAGTCAAATGCACCAGCAGCTCCTTTCGGGCAGCTTGTTGGCTCTTTCTGGTTCTCCACCCCAAGCTCATTTGGAATTTCTCTCCTTTTTGAACCTCCCCCCACCCCCTTATCTTTCCTCCTTTCCTCCACATCTCTTTCCAGTCCTGCTGTGCTCTGTTTCCCTCCCTGAGTCCTACAGGTGCTTGAAAAAGCATTAAGCTTTTATGTGCTGCAAAGAAGAGAGATGGGAAAGGAGGGGAAGAGCCAGCTCCCCGTCTGCTTTTCGGGAGCTAGTTCGCAGCTGCCCAAGTGCAAGAGACAATAAAAAAGCAGAAGGTGATTCAGAAGGGCTCTGAACCCCCCCCCCAGCCCTGCTTAAAGACACAAGGGCAGCCACTTTGCACAACGCCACGTCCTTCTGCTTGGGCCACTTCTGCTCATTTGCCTCATCGCTTTGCCATCAGTGAAGCATCGAGCGAATTCCAATCAGGCAATTGGCTTCCTCAGAGCTGAGAGAGAGCGAGAGCGAGAGAGAGCCGAGCACAGTTTGATCATCTGCTTAAGATGGAGAGGAGAGGAGTCTCCAGTCTGACTCCCACCTTGACCTTTCAAGCTGGAGCAACTCACCCCAAGCTCTTCAACGCTTTAATGCTGCCCCTGATACCACAAGCACTTCTGGGAAAGCCTGGGAAGTGGAAGGATTTCTGTTTAGGCCCTTGTTGTCGTTGGCTGGGCTTTTGTGTTTGCTGTCAGCTGTTGCTCACAAAGGCAGTAGCAAAAAGAGGGTTTCTCACACAGTCAGCAACACTGAATTTTTCCAATTAATCCTTTTATTACTTATTTATGTGCTCCATTTCTATCCCACTTTTTTTCTCCAAGGATTTCATGTGCACATGGCTCTCCTCCTCCTCATTTTTAATTCTCACAACAACCTTGTAAGGTAGGTTTGGCTGATAGAAGGCAGTGACTGGCCCCCAAGGTCACACCAAGTGGGGCCAAGTGGGGATTTGAACCCTGGTCTCCTGGGTTCTAAAGGTAAAGGGACCCCTGACCATTAGGTCCAGTTGCGGACGACTCTGGGGTTGTGGTGCTCATCTCGTTTTACTGGCCAAGGGAGCCAGCGTACAGCTTCCGGGTCATGTGGCCAGCTTCTGGTGAACCAGAGCAGCTCACGGAAATGCCGTTTACCTTCCCGTCGGAGTGGTACCTATTTATCTACTTGCACTTGATGTGCTTTCAAACTGCTAGGTGGGCAGGAGCTGGGACCGAGCAACGGGAGCTCACCCCGTCGCGGGGATTCGAACCGCCGACCTTCTGATCAGCAAGCCCTAGGCCAGTGGTGGCTAACCTTGGCACTCCAGATGTTTTGGAACTACAACTCCCATCATCCCTAGCTAACAGGACCAGTGGTCAGGGATGATGGGAGTTGTAGTCCCAAAACATCTGGAGTGCCAAGGTTAGCTGCCACTACCCTAGGCTCTGTGGTTTAACCCACAGCACCACCCGCGTCCCACTCCTGGGTCCTAGTCTGACACATTAACCACCTCTAGCTCTAGATGAACCAATCTAGCAAATGTTGCACTCTATATCCAGAATGTGACTCACCACTAATGGTTTTGGGTGGGACTTTCTTTCCCACTTTTTTAGGGGAAAGGGAATAATGAGTAGACCACTCCCAGTATGAGGGTCCTACCACAGGTGCAGCAAAGGTTCAGGTTCACTAAGTGAGCTCTCTTAAAGAAACCCTCAAGAATTAGGCTGGCTTCCTCCCCTGCATGCAGACAGATCAAGAGGCTTGGGGGTGGGGTGAGGGCTCACAGCTGCTGATGTCTTTAAATACCTCTAAATGCCCATCCCACTTGCTTGTCTCCATAGCCTCTTAATTTCCAACTTTCTTCCTCCAGGTAATCTTTTCTACTCTGACTTATCTGCCGTGGAACTGCAGACTGTGTCCTAGGACACATTCTGTTGATGCCGAGCACCAACCAGGCTTAGTGAACCCCACGAGGAATCTCTGACCAGATGTTCAAGAACCGCAGGCTTCCCTGGAAGAGAGCATGAGAACCACATTCCTGCAGCCCCTCTTAGAACCTCTCCAGGCTTTTTGGGCCAATATTTTCTGCAGCACACATGCCCCAGGCACCCCCAATGTGGGGCGGAACACAGCGTGCCTGACTGGGACATGGGGAAACTTAGCCTCATGCTTAGGGATAATGGCTGGGAGATGAGTGGAGATGGTGTTTTTCTGAATTTGAAGGCAGGGAGAGAGTTACACCACAGAGTAGCCCTGGGAGAAGGGGGCAGCAAAGGAGGATCAGTCCCCGAAATGCTGTATAAGGCCAGCGCCCAACTTCACCATGTCCTGCTGAGTTATCTGGGTAGATTCTTTCATAATTCCCTCCACCTGCCAGCTAGACATATTACTGAGTTCTTCAGTCTTTAAATCCCTCTAAAAGTGCCATTAAGCTCCTCATTTTGCTGCAATTTACAATTAGTTTACATCATTAAGCATGGTAAGAGTTGCTGCCTAAGCAACCATGGCCCCTATCTGTCATTGATTATTGCTCCATGTTGCTAGATGTTTCTGCATGCAAAACAGAGAAGAGGGAGGTTCTTTGGACACATGTTGGCTGATTTATGGCAGGCCGGGCTTGGAGGTACCAAAGGGAAATGCCGCAATCACTTGCATGTGTGGAGGTTGTGCTGCTAAGGACATCCAAAGAAGCCTGGAGCTCCAGCATCCCTTTGGAGGCTATAGAAGGCCTCTGCCCCGGTTCTAGAGGGAAAGCCTTCTTGGGGAGGAAGTTCCCTCTGTTTCCTTAATAGGGATTTGTAGTTTTTGACCGCTTATCTTGAACCAGTATCAGAAATCCTGTTGGTTTCTCCTCTCATGTGGCCTCCCTGGTCCATCATCTCCTGGTCCCTCTGACACCTTGCCTCTCTCTCGGCCTCCTGAGCTTATAGAATCATAGAATCGTAGAATTGTAGAGTTGGAAGGGAACCAAGGGTCATCTAGTCCAGTGTTTCCCAACCTTGGGTCGCCAGCTGTTTTTGGACTACAACTCCCATCATCCCTAGCTAGCAAGACCAGTGGTCAGGGATGATGGGAATTGTAGTCCAAAAACAGCTGGAGACCCAAGGTTGGGAAACACTGATCTAGTCCAACCCTCTGTAATGCTTATTCCGCAACCTCCTTGACCTTCCACTTATGCCACAGCCTGGACAGCTCAGTTAGTTGAGCATGGTGCTGATAATGACAAGGTTGCAGGTTCGATCCCCATATGGGACAGCTGTATATTCCTGCATTGCAGGGGGTTGAACTAGATGATACTCAGGGTCCCTTCCAACTCTACATTTCTATGATTCTATGATTCTGTGTCACAGAAGCAGCATGCGAAGGGCTATAGCTCAGTAGCAGGACATCTGCTTTGCATGCAGAAGGTCCTGAGTTCAAGCTAATTCATCAAATGGAGGGTTGGGCACAGCGCTGCTACATGCTGACATTAGAGAACTTAAGTGTTGTAGTGAGTAGAATGTTGGACAAGGACCTGGGAGAGACCAGGGTTCAAATCCCCACTCAGCCATGAAGCTCACTGAGAGACCTTGGATGCCAGTCACTGCCTCACTGCCTAAATTTTCTCACAGGGGATTAAAAACGAAGCAGAGGAGAACCATCTATGCCAACTAGAGCTCCTTGGAGGAAAAGATGAGCTGTAAATACAGTAGATAGATAGATGGTAGATAGATAGATAGATGATAGATAGAGATAGATAGATATAGATAGATAGTTATAGATAGCCTCTTTCCTCAGCAGTTAACCATTTGTTCACAGTTTGGGGGCTTCTTTCCTTCTCTCCCCTCCCCCCCCAGTATTGACAGTACTGAGTCAGATGGTCTGATGGTCTGACTCATACCTTCCTATGGAAACAGCAGGAAATGGGCATTCAAAATCAAATTGAAAGTTGGTGGTGTAGAGCAGTGTTTCTCAACCTTTTCGGGGCAACGGCACACCTGTCTCATGAAAAAAATCTCGCGGCACACCACCACCAGAAAATGTCAAAAAATCACAAGGAGACGCTGTGCACCCACAAAATGGCGGCGGCAACGTCGCCATGGCAACGGAAATCACGGAGCTATGCGCCCAAAGTAAAACGGCCCAGGGAAGCCTAAACGGCTCGCCACAGCAGCAGCCCCACAGCCCCAACCGGCAGCGCCAGGAAGACACAACCGCCCGGGGATCCCCGCCGCCCTCGCGCTTCCGAGCGCAGCAACCTCCAACCTCCCGACCCGCGCCCCCCAGCGCCCCCCAGCCCCCCCGCGACACCTCTCTCCGGCTCCCACCAGAGTGGATGCCGAGCTCTCCGAGGCGCCGCTCCCCGTCGCCGAGGTCGAGGCAGAGCGGGGGGAAACCGAGCAGCAGGCGCTGGGCCTGGACGGGGACCCCGGTGAGGGCAGCGATCGCGGCCCGGAGCTCGCACAGGCGGGAGTGCGCCGTGAGTCTGGGCAGTGGACAGGAGCTGCTCCGGGCTCCACAGCGCCGCCGCAACATCTCCCCGCCTGAAGTTCCTGAGCTGTTCCGGCGGCGGCCGCCGGGCTTCAGCGCCCCCCAACAGCAAAATGGCGGCGGCTACCGGCAGCCCCCGCGTCTCCCTCCTTCGACTTCCCATTGGTCCCTGGCAACCAATCAGATTCGGCGGCGAGCTCCCAGCCTCTCCGCGGTGCCTCCTCTCGGCGGTGGCCCTCTGCGCTCCCTTTCCCCCACTGGAGCCGCCGCCATGCGCCTGCGGCGTGGGTCCCCAACGGTTTTCCCGCGTCACACCAGCCGACGTCTCGCGGCACAGTAGTGTGCCGCGGAACACCGGTTGAGAAACTCTGATGTAGAGGTAGATCCTGTGCTCCTCCCAATATAACTCTGAACTGTAGATGATAATGTTGATGAAGCTTCTGGATCTGCCAGGAATATTCAGGACTTGCCTTGTTAGCCAACCGGGAGTGAGAAATGTCATTAGCAGCATTGCAGCTCTTAATGGAATGGAGGTGACAGGAGAACCCCCCTGAGCACCTTTCATATTCTGACAGGAACAGCCCTCTTTCAACTCTGCTGTATGAATTTATCATGGGGCATTTGATCAGCCATGGTTTTATTCTGGGCTCTCTAAAATAGGCCAAGTAACTAATGGCCTTTAAGAGAAGTGTAGGTGTGTGTGTGTGTGTGTGTGTGTGTGTGTGTGTGTGTGTGTGAGAGAGAGAGAGAGAGAGAATGAATGAATGAGAACTTCCTTCCTGATCTGACTATAAGTATGTTTCATCTCCTTTGATCTTAAAATAAGACGAAAAATAGCACTCACCTTCACTTTGTGTCATCCTGACAAGCTGTTTAATAGGAGATGTGACATTTGCCAAACTTTGAAATGTCTTAGGCTACAGCAGAGGTGGAGAGCATCTGAGTTTGATGATATCTAGGTATTCTGGGACTCCATCAGTCCTAGCCAGCTTAGCCAATGGTCAAGGATGATAGGGGTCAACATCCTGAGGACCACAGATTCTTCAAACCGGATGAAGAGTCTAGACCAATTGTTCTCAAACTTTTTGGGACACCACCCATGAACTCATCCCCAGTGCTCCCTACCCTATAAAATGCATTATTCAGAATGGTGGTTTGCATGACCCATTAAGGAAGATAACAGCACAGTAAAAATCAACACAGTAACAATTAATTGCCCAGTTACGCAAAATCCAATTGAAACCATTTAGTTTAATTAATTCAACAAAACTGATGATCCAAAACTTGATCCAGTGATACCAGCTTTTCAAAGTCTGACAGTCATTTATACCTCCAGTGCCCCGAGGGCACCTTCTTTCCTCTAAGCACCCCTAGGTAATCCCACCTGCATCTCAGAGGGCAGTATTGCCTACTTTGGGAACCACTGATCTAGAGTCTAGACCCTCACATACTTTTTTTTTTTTACAGCTTCACCTTCAAGTACAGTACTACAGATTTATGGGAGCGGGGCTAAATCCCCCCAAAACTATTTTTGTTTGCATCCAAGATTGTAGTTCAAAACTACTAGGGTTTTTTATAGTGCAATTGTGTCGGGAAACCAGCTTAACTCTCCAAGCCTAGATTAAATTCTAACACCTGGATCTGGGGATTATTAGGAGTCTGGCATGCACAAACTCATACATATGTGATAGCGTACAACTCATACATACAGAGGTGATAGTGATGCAAGATGATAGTGATGCAGTACCTTCAACATGTCTGGTGCTTCATGAAAAATAACAGGATACATCCCTGTCCCCAGGAGCTGACATGATAAAATTATATACAGTATGGTCACGATTTGCATGGGGGAAGGGGATATGTTCTGGGGATTGTGCATATATGCAAATGCATGCATTCTTGAACCACCCCTGCATGAGCAGGTTTACTTTTCCAGAGGCCCCAAGTAAGACAGCTTTTAAGTTTTCTGCCTTTCTTAATGGGTTCTGGGATGCTCTTGATCGGGCTGGGAGGCTCTCAAGGGATCTTGTGGGGCCGTCCTAGTTCCCATAAGATCTTGCCAAAGCATTCCAGAACTTGCTTGAGAGCATCCCAGAGCCTGGTAGGCATTTAATTTGTGTGATTTCAACCAAACAGCCTTCAACCGTGTAAGGCTGAAATCTTCACAACAGCCCTGTGAGGTGGGCTAAGCTGAGAGACAGTTAGCTTACATTATGTTGCTGTTTATTTATAAGCTGCCTTTCTGCCAAAAAGGCTCCCATGGTGGCTCCCAAAAATAAGTACAGACATGTAAATGCAATAAGGCAAATGCAAAATAATGAGAATACAGACAATATGAAGGATGTACCGGTAAATGAAAAAAAAACATTTCAATAGTATTGAGAAGCAAACAGATTCCTGTTCCTGAAAATAAAAGACAAATAACATTTCCTACAAAAATGTTAACAGAAGACAAGAATACATAAGCAACATTTTCACCTTATCAGGTCTGAGTGACTGGCCCAAGGTCACCCAGTGACCTTCATGGTCAGGTGGGGATTTGAACCCTGGTCTCCCAGTCTGACATTCTAACTACTATGCCACTGCTGAACCTGTATAGCACCTCTGGGCCTATGTAGCACTCCTTCAGTTATAGCATTCAGGTCCCCAGGATGTAAATGTAAATTCTAGAAAAACTCTTTTTAAAGTTACTAAATTTTAATTACTAAATTACTTTTTAAAATTACTAAAGGTAATCTCATTCCACAAAGATAATTGCACCTATACACATAAAACATAAAATGAATGTCACAATACAAATAATACATAGCCAACTTAAAGCTCAGGAAGCATAAATTTGTGACTTGCTAGGTATCCTTGGTTACTGTTATTACTCATAAGAGAAATGTCAAGTAACAGAAGTGGAAAAAATTATATAAGATTGACCTTTATCTTGGAATTTTATAATCTAATGATTAACAAACAAGCTCCATTTTTGCAATAAATATATTTTGTGCTTGTCCTTCAGGTATCATTTGTGGAAAGTTTTGTAACAATGCTGTCCCAAACCTTCCCGCACCATTGCAATATAGTTCATCTGATATCCAATTCTTCATTAAGTTCTAGCTTAATTAAGTTTTATCCCCATCACCCTCCTTACGATTTAGGGGATGTCCTGCCTGAGTCCTCCCACTTTTGCTTTGCATCTGTCGACCTCAACTTTGTCTTCTGCCTTTTCGCATTCCTTGGGCAAATGGATGCCCCAGAACCATTAAGGTTTATGACGCGTTTGTCAACAAAAGGAAAGGGAATGACAAATCTCCCCCAATGAAGTATGCTCTGAGCCGTATAAGAAGGGGTGTTGCACATAATGAAAGCGGACAGTTAATCAATAAGGAGTAACACAGAGGGAACCATTCATCTGGCAAAAGAGAGACCAGAGTGGCCTCCTCAGAGCCAAAGCCATTTTCTTGTCCTTTGTTAGGATTTGCTTTCTTGGCTTTTGCATATGAACATAGGAAGAGCCCCGCAGCTCCGTCAGGCCCATGACCCATCTAGTCCAGCATCCTCTTCTTGCAGTGGCCAACCAGATGGTTTGACAGCTCTGGCCTTTCCTGGACTGGGAAAGCCTGGCCACAGTAGTTCACGCCTTGGTTACTTCAAGACTGGATTACTGCAATGTGCTCTGTGTAGGGTTTCTCTTGGGCTTGACCAGGAAGCTGCACTTTGTGCAGAATAAAAAGGTAAAGGGACCCCTGACCATTAGGTCCAGTTGTGTCCGACTCTGGGGTTGCGGTGCTCATCTCGCGTTACTGGCCGAGGGAGCCGGCGTACAGCTTCCGGATCATGTGGCCAGCATGACAAAGCCGCTTCTGGCGAACCAGAGCAGCGCACGGAAACGCCGTTTACCTTCCCGCTGGAGCGGTACCTATTTATCTACTTGCACTTTGACGTGCTTTCAAACTGCTAGGTTGGCAGGAGCTGGGACCAAGCAACGGGAGCTCACCCCGTCGTGGGGATTCAAACCGCTGACCTTCTGATCAGCAAGCCCTAGGCTCTGTGGTTTAACCCACAGCGCCAGGAGTGAGGCCTGTGCTCAGAGATCTGCGTGGGTTGCCAATCTGCTATTGGGCCAAGTTCAAGGTGTTACTATTAGTATATAAAGCCGTTTACAACTTGGGACCAGTTTAACTGCAAGATTGCCTTAACTGCAAGAATTGGCCCTGTTATAGATACCCCATAATGCCCATTCCATATTTGTAAGACTTGGATCTTTTACTGCGGCAGCATCTACACTTTAAGCTCCCTGCCTGTTGATACCAGGCAGGTGCCTTTGCTGTATTCTCTTCAGTGTCTGCTAAAAACCTTTTTGTTTAGACAAGCCTACCCAGATGTTTAGAAAGTTGTGTCTGTTTTAATCTATTTTTAGTCTATTGCTCTTTTTTTTATTTCTGAAAGTCTTAAATTATCATAGTTAACTTTTATTATGTTTTATCCTTTTTGTAAACTGCTTTGAGTTTACTTTTTACAATCAAGTACTGGGTGAAATTTATGAAATAAATAATAATGGGAAGCCTCCAACAGTGGAGGCACTGACATCATGGCTAGAAGCCAGGCATAGCTTTATATTCCATGAATTTATCTAAACCTCTTTTAAAGCTGTCCAAGTTGGGTGGTCATCACTACATCTTATAATAGCACATTTCATAGTTTAGCCATGCACTGTGTGAATAAGTCCTCCCCTCCAACCTGATATCACTAATGCAAGTATTTCTCTAAAGGCAGCTGTGTCCAGGAAGTGGCTCCGGTGGGCTCATCAGACCTCAGCTTGCAGCCGCTCAGTGGTATCATTATTGCTAAAGGAATCTGGGGGAATTTTGTTGCTAAGAAACTTTGTCAATTCAGCACAACACAAAGCACGGCCTTAACATATCTGCCTGTCAGCAGAAAAAGGAGAGGGAGGGGAGTGGAATCGAGGCAGAGGAGAGGAGGAAGCTTTTGAGGGAAGTCTGTAATGAAAAGGTTAGGTGATCTATTGAGGATAGAAGACAGGATGAGAGGACATCATGTACCGCTCAATTTTAGCGAAAGTTGCATTTAACAAGGTAACCTGGGGAACCAGACCTGAGGAGCTATCGTTTGCTGTGGATGAGCTATTGATTGCAGCAAATGAAGGACAGAAAGGAACGAGGGACCAGTGGATGCTGGAGGTGACTTTGGACCACAAAGAACATCCCAAACTGAGAAGATGCTAGTCTTGCAGAAGAGGGCGTGGTTGGCTTTTGGGCTCTGTGAAATGAAATAATTCTGATCCCACTTATATAACTTCCTAGTGCCCTATCAAGCAGATTTAGGTAGATATACATCCAGTGTTTTGTTTCTGGGGGAAATATGCTTGCTATTACATGGAGTGGTTTGAGATAGGAGGGTGGACATCAGTGAACGCCCTGTGGATGGTGATTTGAAGTCCATGGAGAATCAAAATGAACACTTTATTGATTTACACTTGTCTCCCCAACCAGATGTTTTGGATAATAATTCCCATCAGCCCTAGCCTACAAATGATGGAGGAATGGTGTTAAAGCCCAGGGTCTGAGGAATCCAAAAGAAAGACTAGTTTGAGACAAATCTTGCTAACATTGCAGGAGATGGGCCCTGAGACAGCTCATCTTGTCCATTCCACCCCAGCCTGACCACTGGCTGTTCTGATCAAGGCTGGGAGAGGCTTCGCCAATATCCTTTCTGTGCCACCACTGAGACCACTTATCCCACCCTGGCTCCACAGAGGAGTGAATCCCTCCTTTGCTCCCTGGGAGTTTGCTGGCAGCTGCTCAGTTCAGACCAAGAGGGATGCAAACTCTGTTAGAACCAGTTCATCTCTAATTCTAATATAAATTCAAGAGGATTCCAGCAGGGCTGTGTTTGCTAATTTGAATGACTGACAGCCAAGTGTTAGCTGGAAATGCTCTTCGTTTCAATAAACTGTCACGCTGACTCTTGAAAGGAAAACAATTGTACCTGTCACATCACCTGAGATAACCTTCAGTGGCGAGAGTGTTCCTCTTTTGTCAGGGCGATAAAGCCGGTGTTGATATGTAATATACTGAGCCCGTCAAACAGCCTTGCGGATTGTCTCTCCATTTGCTAATTAATTTTATCAGGCTCGTCATCTTTTTTGCTCGAGCCCAGGCAATCCTAAGCCTTGCAGAATTGATTTTTTTTTTTTTTACTAGCTGAGGAATGGTGGAGAAACTTCTTTGTGCTAGGCAGGCAGCTGACAAGATTGCTGAGAGGCTGCTCTCTGTGTGCAAAGTTGTGGTGCAGCAGGAAACTCTCCAGAGCTCCCAACGCTCTACACTTGTGTAATAGGGCACAGCCCCGTAAAGCAAAAGCAGTGGTCCTCTGAGTGGGTGCTTGAGAGGTGGCCCTTTGCTTGTTGCAGGGCTACCTGGACTCCAGATGGTGGCTGGAGCAGCATTCTTAGCTCATTGCTTTGTAGCCGACCTAGCAGAGAGCTCTCCATGGTCCTGACCATCAGAAAGTGAGCCTGAAGTGAGCTTCTGACTTGCCAGGACATCCCTGTGGGCTCCAGCTTGGAACTGGACAGTTTGGCAGCCTGACTTGTAGTCCAGGCTGGGAGGATTATCCTGGCCAGAAGCTGTCTCACAAAGCTGAGAAAGAGCCAACTATCTGTCAGCATTTGTGTCTGTGAGGCTTTCTGTAACCACATTGTCCAGGAAGGATGATGGTGTTTTGGAGGCCCTGCTAGCTAACTTCAAATTAGCTCTCGGATTCTCCAGATGTGCTTCCTGCCTGCCTTCCAAATTTACCCATAAGCTCCTTAAAAATACCATTGCTCTGGGACTCCTCTGGATGACAGCTTTTTGGACTGTTGATTTGGCAGTGCAGCACACAAGCTGGAGCATTGCTGGCCCCAGCTGGGACACCTCTGTGGGGAGGACTGTGGGAAACTGCTCCCCTCCCAGCAGTGACCCTCAGTGAGCAGCGACAGCAGTGTGCTAATTCTTGGAACTAGATTCATCAGTCATTCCCCCCCCCTTTCCTTTCTTTCTGATTTCTGCTCCCAGGAAAGTTTTTGCCAGCTTTTCCTATTTGGTTTTTTTTTTTTTTTTTTTTTAAAGAAACTGTCCACTTGGAAGATTTATGGCTTCCAGGGTTTCACTCCCCCCTCCTACTTGTTCTTTCTTTGCTTTTGCATTGCACAAAACATCTGCTTCCATTCAGTCCTGTGTCAGCCTCCTGCGCATGTTGCTGTTGCAAAATGGTGCTTGCTGCCTTTTACAAAGCAGCTGGAGGCAGGATCCAGGAGGAGCACCTCGTACCGCAGCAGCAGCAGATTCCTCATCCAGCTGGTGAAGCAGGCACTTTTGCTGTGCAATTGTCTACTCCACAATGAAGAGAGGGGCGGGGGGGGGGGTGAGACCACAAAATTGCTATGGTTACAGTTGCTAAATGTATCACTGGTCCTAAGAAGCAAAGATGTATTAAAAGTCGGCCGCTGGTGCATGAGACCTAGATGAGACACAGGGACAAGTAGAATTGGTGGCTTGAGGATAGTTCAGAGGCAAAGGTGGAAGAGGTTCAGATGAGACTGGAAGGTGGTCCAGGAAAGGACTTGAAGGAGCAGAGTAAATGACAAAGAGAGAGTGAATGGAGGAAAGTTTCTCTTTCTTCCATCACTAGAACTTGTGGACATTGCAACGAAGCTGAATGTTTGAAGATTCAGGGCACATAAAAGAAGTACCACTGGAATGCTTCTCAATACCAGTTGCTTAAAACCACAGGAGATCCTGCTTGCTGGTTTTCAACAGGCATCTGGATGACCATTGTTAGAAGAGGATGCTGGACTAGACGGGCCATTGGCCTGAGACAGCAGGCTGTTCTTACATTCATGCATTCTTATGTTTTTATAGGACTTAACTCTCAGGGGTCCTTTACCTTTATGTTCTTATAAAGGAGACTAATGTTGCCTATGATGGATCAGATGAAGGTGGGTCCAGATCATAGAATCGTAGAGTTGGAAGGGTCCCAAGGGTCATCTAGTCTAACTCCCTGCAATGCAGGAATCTCAACTAAAGCATCCATGACAGATGACCATCCAACCTCAACTTAAAAACCTCTATTGAAGGAAAGTCCACAACCTTCTGAGGGAGTCAGTTCCACTGTTAAATAGCTCTTACTGTCAAAAAGTTATTCCTGTTTAGTTGGAATCTCCTTTCTTGTAACTCGAAGACATTGATGCCTCTGAGAAACTTGCAAGTAAACCAACAAGGAGATAGCCCTTCCTTGTCACTTGCCCGTAGCACCTGGGGACCAGAAGTAGAGAAAGCTGCTGAAGATGGAGGTTGTGTTTAGATGACTAATAGTTTAGGTGACTAATAGTTATGCATAGACCAATCACCTCAATATATGAAGGAAGGCCATTGCATCCCAGATATGAGGAGTGGAGGAGGCTTTGGAGGAAAGGGAGAGGAGGGTGCAGGAAGGTAGAAGACAGAAGATGCGCAAGAGAAGTGGAAGAAAGGAAGCCAACATCAGAGAGTTGGGAAGTCTGGAAAGATGGGCCTGGGACCATGATATCAATGCAAAGGAATCTTGGGCACAATGTGGCTCCTGTCCAATTGGCCACTGTGAGAACAGGATGCTGGACTGGGTGGGCTATTGGCCTAATCCAGCAGGGTACTTCTTATGTTCTTACCACAGTGGTGGCCCTACTGTTAGGGAGGGTGAAGCAGCCGCTTCAGGTGGCAGATGCTGAGGGTGAGGAGGCAAGATGTTGGGAGGACAGAACTGGGTGGGTCATGGGCCCTTCCCTGCCCTGTTTCAGCTAACCTGTGCAGTGGAGGATGCTGACCAGGGCTCAGCATCAGAGGAAGACTCAGCTGACAGTCTGTTTGGAACGGAAGAGTGGTGCACCACTGTGTCCTTTACCTTAGTCTGCAAAACATACTGGGTCAGCTCCAGAATGCTGAGTCATGGCTGGAAGTGAGCCAGCTGACATCCTATTCCTCTCTCTCCCTCTCCCACCTCCCCCCCAAACCATAGGGCTTGTCATGTGGCCTCTAGCACACAACCCAGGAGGGGCACATCCTGACCCTTGGTGTAATTACATTGATGGTGGCTGCTCCAGAGGACCCTGCTGGCTTGCAAAGGGGAGAGAAAACTCATTGCAATGACATGACGTTTCTGTCAGAAAGCTGAAACTTGATCAATAGCTGATTAATCTGGTGGAGAAATTAATGTATTAAAAGTTGTGATTGATGTCAAATACATTTTCTCTTGCCTATCGATCTTCCCTTACTTTTAGGCTAGACGTGCCAAAATGGTAGAGCCCAGAGACGGCAAGAGCCGCAAGTACATTCATCTCCTTAATTCTTATGGGTATAATTTACTAAGCACTGCAATGGACTGAGTTAAATGTGGTGCCATTGATCTGACTGCTGAATTGTCTGATTTGATTGGCGCTATGTCCAACTCAATAGAAAACACTACTGGGTCAATAAGTAATGCTAGTAATTGGATAGCTGTTTTCTGAAGAAAGATTGCCTGTGTTTAATGAAAGAGAGGCCACACGCTCCCCTTATTCTCTCTCTACAGGGATTTCATGAATTTATTTAGGAATTGCTTGTGTGTCAGGAGAGATCTTAAAATGCATCAAAAGGCAGCTTGGTTTAACCCCAATGCTGAGTGTCCACCTCCTCCCCCATCACCAGGCCCACCTCCATACTATATTTCAACAGCCTAATTCATGGTGTGTCACAAGCAGAGAGAAGGTTTCTTTGTTTATTGCAATTTTTATCCCGCCTTCTTCTCCAAGGAGATCAGGATGGTGTACATTGTTATCTCCCTCATTTAATCCCCCAAACTGTGTGAGGTAGATTTGGCTGAGAGGCAGTGCTTGGCCCCAAGATCACCCAGTGAGCTTCATGGTCAAATGGGGATTTGAACCCTGGTCTCCCAGGACCTAGTCTAACACCAATCACTACACCCCACTGGTTGATGCTTAATAGCATTTGTCTTAGAACTCCTCAAAGGGACATAGCAGCACACACTCTGGACATGGGGTTGTCATCTACTAGCTTTTACTCACCTACTGATATTAATAGACCAACACCATTAATTTCAATGGGTCTACTCTGAGTAAAACTTAGCTGAAAACAACCTCCCCCCCCTTTTTTTTTGTTCTGGCGTGATGGTAGTGATCTGAGCATGGAAGGTCAGTATGTGCATCCTGTTAGCATTTGGAGTTAGAATGCTGTCAGAAGCTGAACTGAATGCTGAATCCCTGTTGGAAGAGCACACTTTACCCTGGATATAATCACTCTGCATTTATAAAAATAAGAAAGCTATGTTTATTACAGAAAATGATAGAAATGATCCTAGTTCTAGCTAACAATGAGCCTTTCTTGCTCTTGAATTGCAGGTGAAGAGAGATCCAAAAACAGGGAGGGAGGCAAGGATGGGAAGTGAGGTCAGCAGAGTATCAGTCTAACACTGGAGGAAGTTCAATCAGTCAGCACAGGAAGTACAGTCTAGGAAGCTTGGAGGTTCCTCTCTATCTACCCTTACCATGCAGTCAGCCCATCAGCCTACAGTACAAATTGAGTTGCAACCTAACACTTCTAACCTGTCCTTTGTCAGATCACTTACGTCAGGGGATTTAGACTTGGTCCTTCTTTCCAGCCGAAAATCTACCTGCCCGGAAGCTGATGCAATATCTGTTGTCAGGGGCAGGGCAGCTGGATGTGGTTTGGGGAAAACAGCCTCATGGGTCAAATGTGAGAGGGCTAGTGGGCCAAATTTGTCCTGAGGGCTGGAGGTTCCCCACTCTTGTTCTGGATATATATATATAACTAGATATTTAACTAGATAAATGGTTTACAAATGAGTTTGTAAAAGGAAAATGTTTGATATGGAAATGAAAACACTAAACCAGCAGCATTTCATTCCAGATGCTCTATTGAGAGTGAAGAGTGAGAAGTACCACAGCAGGGAGGGTACTGATAAGCTAGAAAATGTGCAGGGGGGGGGGCGACCAAGATGATCAATGGTCTGGAAACCAAGACTTAGGAGGAAAAGTTGAGAGAGTTGGGTATGTTTAGCTTGGAGAAAAGAAGACCAAGAACCACCTTCAAATATCTGAAGGGCTATCACATGGAAAGATGGAGCAAGCTTGTTTTCTGCTGCTCCAGAGGGTAGGACCTACACCAATGGATTCAAATTATGGATTCCGACTAAACAACAGGAAGAACTTTCTGATGGCAATAGCTGTGGAACAGTGGAACAGACTCCCTGAGAAGGTGATGGGCTCTCCTTCATGGGCGGTTTTTAGCAGAGGCTGGATGGCCACCTGCCAGGAATTCTTTAGCTATGATTCCTGAATTGCAAGGGGTTGGGCTATATGACTCTTAGGGTCCCTTCCACTTCTACAATTCTGGCCTGTGCATGGGAGCTCCGTGGCCTAGTGCATTGCACATGGTTGATCACACAGAGCATTTGCAAAGTTCCAGAGCCTTTGCACTGAAGCCTCAGCAAGAGAGCCACCCAGGAGACCATGCCCCACAAAAATTGCTGGAAAGAGGTGCCATATGAGTTCCTCATATGAGGCATCCAAAGGCCACCACCACCTCTTTTTTTCTTTTTGCAGCTTTGAAAACCCTCTCCCTTCCCCACATTTCTGAATCAAGCCCAACAAAGGCATTTGAAAAGACCTTCCGTATTACTGTAAGAAAGTGATTTATTATTATTATTTATTTTTAAAAATCATCATCATCATCACAATTATTCTATTTTGTCACTGGATGGAAAAACTGGGGGGCTTAAATTTACCATACCAGTCACTCAGGAAGCAGCACATCTGGGAGGTCATTTTTATGCCACTGTACAGTAAAAAGGAAAAAGGAAAGGCATAATGGACATCAAAGCCTGTTTCCATTTGCTGCTGCAGCATAGATAGCCCTATCAACACCACTTTCTAAATTATGATAAATTGGAACACTCTGGTGAGCAGCATGGGGTTGAGAAAGCTGTGGGGAAATGGCATATCTGGGAGGTTTCTGCTTTTTAGTGGTGATGATTGTCACCCGCAGGTGAAGTGTGTTAATTATTTATTTCGGCTGATGGCTCTCCTTGTTCTCTAGCTTGAATGTGATGTTTTTAAGCAATCATAATGGACACTGATGGCACCAGTGACCTTTGGAATGGGGTGGAGGGAAGTGAAGACTCTTTTTAGCACCCCCCATACCTTCCAACGCAGAAACCCAGCTCGTAGGCCCTGGTAGCGTTGAGACGCCTGTCTCAAACAGCCCACAGCAGCCACTTAATTGGTGTTCAGACAATTGTGACAACGTGCCTGGTTGTGACAGCAAGAAAAAGCTCTTAGAGGTGTCACTCCCCTCTCTGGGCTGCCTCTCGCCAAGAGCCGAGGCCTTCATTTACCTCCAGCAAGGCAGGCTCCTTGTCCGGGCCTGTGGAAGTGTCAACTCTGGTCGAGCCTCTCAAAGGAAGGATTTCCCAAGAAAACACACAGTCTTGAAATCAATTTACTTCTTGGGCTTTTTGCAGTTTCTTCTTAAGCTGTTAGCTGGGTCCAGTTGGGAATTCATCCACCAGGCTTAAAGAACTGTCAGTCTGTAGCTTGTCGGGCTGCAGCAACCTCTCATGCCTTTCCGTCCTTGGCAGTCCAAATGGTCGCGTTGTTCCTGTTAGTGTCACTGCGATGGCAGCAGCAACAGCGACAAATATGGTGCCTTAATTACAAACAGGGAGGGGGATAGGGAGAAGGCTGTTACAAGCAGGCAAGGGAAAGAGCCACTCTCCCATAAAAATTACTTCCTCTGACACCCCCATTCAACCAAATGGCTGGATTCCTCCTCCTGCTCAGTCTGTTAAAAGTTACTTCTTCCTATTAAGACTTACACAGGGTTGAAGAAGTAGAATTACAGAAACTGTTACCTATAATGTGTATTGCAACAATACCTATTTACACCTTACAGCATAGAAAACTACCAACGACATTAATCTAGTTCTGGGTAAACATACCTAAAACGATTACATTTCCACACACCACCAGAGTGTTCCAGGGTTGGAAGGACCTGACTGTAAAATCACACTGGAACATCCCATGAAAATTAACTCCGTTCAGATAGCGGTGCGCATAATCTGTTGATTTTGTTTCCTCTGAGATTCTCATTTCCCCAAGTTTTAGTTCTGATTTCCACGCCAGTTTGCAAATTATTATTATTATTTTGAAAGAAAAAAAGTCATGGTGAAATTTCACCAGCATTTTCATTCACATTTCTCCTAAGACCACATCTGTACTATGCATTTTTATTGATTTTATACAGTAAAACTCATGGACATCCAGTGAAGGTGAAGGTTGGAAGATTCAGGAAATACTTTTTCATGCAGTGCATAGTTAAACTACGGAACTCATTTCCACAGGCAGTGATGGTGACCAAGTCAGATGCCTTTAAAAGACTATGAGCAAATGTATGGAGGAGAAGGCTATCAATGGCTACTAGCCGTGATGATTATATATTCCCTCCATTATCAGAGGTACCATTCCTCTGAACACCAGCTTCTAGGGAACACAAATGGGTGAGGGGAACTATTGTGATCATGTCCTGTTTGTGGGCTTTGCAGGACCACATGGCTTGCTACTGTGAGAAAAGGACTATGCAGGTTTCGGTCTGGACCAGCAGCTTCTTATGTCCTCTTCATGAGATTGCCTGTCAAGAGGAAAAGCCAGGCTCAAAAGAGTCAAAGGACTCCATTCGAGAGCAACAATGTCAGAAAACATGAATTCGTGAAATGCAGATCAAGCATATTCTCCTCTCTTTTCACCACAACGTTGCTCACACATGAATGCTCATTTTCTGAGGGCTGGTTGTCTCCGATGCACACACTCACTGCCTGACCGTGGCAACATGATGGCTTGCTTGTAGGAGTGGCCACAAGGGAGGACTTTCATATCACTTCAAACCCGATGCTGCTCAATAAGTCACTTCCCATGCTCCGCAGCTGCTCATAATGTTAGCAAGTACACAGCAATCAAGGGAAGAGATGTCAAGGATTGGACATGCGTCATTTATTTATTTATTGCATTCATCTCCCTCATTTTTCTCCAAGGAACTCAAGGTGGTATACATGGTCCCCCTCCTCAATTAAAACCCATAACCAGAGGCAGAGCTAGCTGCTCGGAACCTGGAGCGGTGGCCATGGGGGTGGGGCGAGCGTCCCAGAGGGTGAGATGCCCATGGGGGGTGGAGCAAGACGCCCATGGGGGGCTGCTTCCTGGGTGGGGGGGGCACCGTGCCTCTTTGCCAGCAGCCTTCCTCTCTTCCCTCTTCCTTTTGACAGCTTGGGGGAGGCTTTCCCCCCAGGAAGCAGCCCGGGAGCGGGGGACAATGGCACGCCGCCCGTCCGCGACTCCCAACCCTCTCCCGAGCTGTCAAAATGAAGGGCCAGGCAGCGCAGCTCCACCGCTGCCTCTGACAGCTCGGGGTAGGCTTGGGAGTTGTGGGCAGGTGGCAGGCCAAATGTCACCCCCTCAGTGATGACACCCGGGGCGACCCGCCCCCCCCACTCCCTTCCCCTGCCCACAACAACCCCTGTGAAGTAGGTTAAGTTGAGACTGAGAGGCAGTGATTGGCCCAAGGTGAGCTTCATGGCCAAGTGGGGATTTGAACCCTGATCTCTCCCAGCTCCTAGTCCAACACTCTAACCACCACACCACAGTGGCTCTGTGTGAACCAGGCCCTAACTCTTATCCCCATCGCACCCCTGCTGCTGAAGTAACATGTGGATTGCCAGCAGTAGAAGATGATGGTCAGGGGAACAGCTGGCTGGGCATCATCACCAAGGACCCTCTTGTGCAATAAGCTGCCTGTCATGGGCCCCATTGCACCAACTGGGATGAGGCAGGGCTGGTGAGATATGGCAGAGAAGTAGAACCCAGAGGTTGGGGGCAGGGAGATCCTGCCAGAAAAAATTCCTTTGCTTTGTTGCTAGATAGCAGAGAAGGAGAGAGAGGCCTCTCTGAGCCAGTCTCTGTTCTGTCCCTTGAGAGCGATGTTCCCATGGTAGCCAAGGAGGAAGCTGGCCAATTAGCAGGGCTGGCTGAGTCAGAGGTTGATGGGGAGTCCGAAGGAATGACTCGGGTCCTGTCTCCAAGGATGCACCACTGATTGTCAGTGCTGAGGTAGAAATTCTGCAAACTCATTATCAGTGAGGCCAGTGTCATCCTGACCACAAAACCCGTTTAGGAGGAAACTACTGCTGACTGTTAGGGTGAAAAAGATAAGATAAGATAATTTATTTCTTGTCATTGCACAAGTACAAGCACAACGCTATACAAGTGCAACGAAATTGCATGCCATCCCGTAAAAGAAACAAAACAAAACAAAACACAGCACAACACACACACACACACACACACACACCAAAAAGACCACACACGCACACACACACACACACACACACACACACACACACCCATCACAGCTCTCCAAGGTCATATTATCTGGTTACAGCATTTAAGATGGTTATAGCTCTTGGGTAGAAACTGTTCTTCAATCTATTTGTTCTTGATCCAATTGTTCTATATCTTCTACCCGAAGGCAGTGGTGCAAAGAGACTATATCCTGGATGAGATGGATCCTTTAAAATATTGTTTACCTTTTTAAGGCAATGGGAACTGTATAGTTCTTCCAGAGATGGGAGAGGATGACCAGTAATATTTTGGGCTGTGATTATGACCTTCTGAAGTACCTTCTTCTCCCTGGCTGTGCAGCTGGAGAACCAAGCACAAATACAGTATATAAGAATGCTCTCTATGGAGCCTCGGTAGAAGGACAGCAGCAGTCTCTCACTCAGATTGTTCTTCTTTAAAAGTCTGAGGAAATAAATTCTCTGCTGGGCCTTCAACTCCCAAAACAACTCCAGATAAGGTGCAAGGAGGGCTCTGCATGTATAGTAAAAAGAAAAATGAAAAAGTTGAGTAAGTGTTTTCAAGGACTATGGTTGGATGATAAATAGTGAGATGCTAGGGTGGCAGAAGGTGGTTGGCTACAGAATAAGCAGCCAAGATCAGGGGTAGGCAACCTAAGGCCCGTGGGCTGGATGCGGCCCAATCACCTTCTTAATCCGGCCCACGGATGGTCTGGGAATCAGTGTGTTTTTACATGAGTAGAACGTGTCCTTTTATTTAAAATGCATCTCTGGGTTATTTGTGGGGCATAGGAATTCATTCATTCCCCCCCCCCCAAAAAAATATATAGTCCGGCCCCCCACAAGGTCTGAGGGACGGTGGACCGGCCCATGGCTGAAAAAGGTTGCTGACCCCTGGCCAAGATGACATAGGGTGTGTGTTGTAATGGAAATGCTCTTGCAGGATCTTTTGGACCCTTTCTTGGAATGCATTACTGAATAAAGTCTGAGTAATTGGGAATTTGGTGTGACTCTTAAAGGAAATTTTATCCCATACTGTGAACAGACCTGCCAGCCCACCCTAAGCAGGGCATGCTAGCAAGCACAGTCTTCTTGCTAGGGGTGAGAATTGTGTGAAGGACTGAGCCTACCCTGCTCTTCCAAAGTCAAACAGGAGGGGAATGTCAAGTGCTGGGAATGTCTTAGCTCCCACCTAGCCATGAATCTGAGAACTTATGAATCATGTACCCTGTACTTTGAACTCATGCTCATGCTGAAGCCATGTGCTGATTTATTGACTAAAGCTCTCTGGTTTTCTCAAGCTGAGAGCAAGAGCTCCATGCCTGACAGAGGGAGCCAGGGCATCACTTCACACCCTCAGAGGTGCTGCTGTCCCCCATGGATGGCCACATTCTCTCTCCTCCCTCATCTACCACATTCCCATTCAGAAGAAACCCAAACCAGCTTTCTAGGCATTTTGGCTGGGAAGAAAACCTTCCCTCCCAGCCCTTGTCTCCTTTGATGGCATTCAGCTCGGAGGCAGAGGTGTCATTCTCATGCAAGAGATTTTTGCTGCTCTTCATAATGTTCTGTATTACAATTGAAAGGGGAACAAGCCACAGCTTTGGCAGCAGAAAATTGAATTAGCTTGGCAGCACCATGACACAAAATAAGACAGATATTGTACAGAAATATAATTGAAGCCGTATTATTCAGCCATCCTGCGAGGTTATTTGTCAGCATACAGGCTGCGCGTTACAAATTAAAATGGCTATTGATTCTAAAGTTGTTTTAAAGTATTTTCTACCTCCAGCTCCTTTGAAACAATTATCTTGAACTGTCACCAAAGAGCTGAATCTCGGTTTTAACCAGGCCCTGGGAAGATAATGTATTTTCGCTACATCTTGGCGCTTGGCGGACAACTCAGATTATACGCTTTTAATAGGTTGCTTGTTCTGCTCGGGACAATGGGGAGAAATGAAGATGAAATGCCATGATACGGAGGGTGCTGGCTGAGGCTGGGAGGAAGCAGGGTGGAACGCTGCATAGTTTGCACTCAAGGCAACCCCCCCACCTCCCGCCAGGCCAAAAACTATTGCTCTCTGCTCTTCTCCCTTTGTTTTGCAGGAACAGGAACAGCAGGAAGATGGGGAGTTACCTTATACTGAGTCAGACCCTTTGATCCATCTATCTCTGTACTGCCTGCACTGACTGGCAGCAGCATCTCTGCAGGGTTTCAGGCCAGGATTTCTCCCAGCCCAACTTAGAGATGCCTTGGGGGATTGAACCCGGGACATTCTGCATGCACAGCAGGTACTCTGACACTGAGCGGAGGCCCTTGTCCAAGTTTTGCAGGTGGATTTTGTGGAAGGTTTTGGTCTCAGGGGTGTCTTGGTCTAACTTACTGCCTCCAGGAGGCAGTAAGTTTCTTCAGGGTCTGCCCTAAACATTTTGGTGCCTGAGGTGAAAAACCTAAACTCACCAGGAAGCAGAGGTGGATTATGGGGAGCGCAACCAGGTAGGTCAAACTGGGGGGGGGGTGCTACAAGTATTATGTAGAATGGAAGGTGATAGGCGGGGTGGGGGTACTGAATTTTGGTGTCACACAGGGTGCCGCTGAAATTCGAGATCCACCACTGCAGAAAGCTCCCCTATGCAAATTCTTCTATGGCAATGAGTTTGCTCTGCACCTCAGCTGGGTTCTTCCTCTGCTTCTGCCCCTCAAAATCCCCCCCCCCACCTCTAATTCACCATCTGCACTTGAGCTGCATTTCTGGGGCGTTTATTCCCTCATGGGTATCTTACTTAAATTCTCATTATTACATTTATACTCCCTTCCTCCCAGAAGGGTGGTTATCCTACTCTTTTAACCTGTAATCAACCCTGTGAGGCAGGCTAGGCTGAGAGAAAATGGTGAGGACTTGCCCAAGTCCAACCGATGTGCTTTGTGCCTTCAATCCTATCCACTATGTGGCTACACTGGCTACTTTTTCAAAAAGCAAAGGCTGAAAGTCTCATGAGAACGCCCAGTATGTAGGTAGGTCAGCCTTTCCCAACCCAGTGCCCTCCAGATGTTGTTGATTACAACTCCCATCATCCCCTGTCGTCTGCGGGAAGTAGCAGTCCAATAGCTGGAGGACACCAGATTGGCAAAGGCTGAGATGTGGATGAAAAGGTCTGTCCTTGTAGGGTTAAGACTATACAGAAGTCTAGTGTCCAGATCAAGGGAAATAATGGCACCACTCTATTCTGTTTTGGTCAGACCCCACCTGGAGTCCAGTGTCCAGTTCTTAAACCACAGTTTAAGAAGGATATTGACAAGTTGGAATGTGTGCATGGGATGGCAACCAAGATGATAATGGATATGGAAAAGAAGTCTTATGAGAAACGGTTGAGGGAACTGGGTATGTTTAGCCTGGAGAAGAGAAGACTGAGAGGTGATATGAGAGCCGCCTTCAAGTATTTGAAGGGCTGTCACATGGAAGATGGAGCAAGCTTATTCCCTGCTGCTCCAGAGGGTAGGACCCAAATGAATTGATTCAAATTACAAGGAAGGAGATGCCAACTAAACATTACGAAGAGCTTTCTGATGGTAAGAGCTGTTCCAACAGTGGAATGGACTACCTTGAAGGTGGTGGACTCTCCTTCGCTGGAGGTCCGGGGAATTTGAATGACCAGCTGCCAGGGATTCTTTAGCTGTGATTCCTGTATTGCAGGGGGTTGGACTAGATGACCCTTGGGGTCCCTTCCCACTCTACAATTCTATCATTCTATCTGTAGGGCACCAGGTTGGCACAGGCTGATGTAGATGAAAAGGTTTGTCACTGTAGCAATAAGGGGGCTGATAGTGGACAGCTAAAAGAAAGGGGGGGGAGAACAAATATTGTCCCCACTTCATGGTAACTGACTTTAATACATGCTCAGGATTTTGATTAGAGCCCCCCTCCCACTTATTCCTCTATAATTTACACACTGGGTTGAAGCAAAAAAAAAGGTGCTAAAAGACATCATTAAACTTTTACCCATCTAATGGCACCTGAGATTTAGCGCCCCCCCCCCCCGGTTGGATTACCTTGCTCCATAAGAGGAAGAAAAAGGGAGAGAAGAGACAGGCCTTGCAGGATGCCAAATTAGTTTTAAGAAAGTATTAGAGCCGAGGATTCTAAAGGAAGATAAAGCTTGCAGATAGCAGCTGCTGGGTAGAAAATAATGGAGTTCCAGAGGCAGTTTCAGGGTTTGAGTGAGCGCGAGAGAAGCAGGTGGAATGTGTTCGACAGGCACGGGAGGACGGATAAAACAGGGCCCTGACAGGCTCTTTGAAGAAATAAATAGCATTTCAGAAGATGGACAGCAGCAGGCTCCACACCGGAATTGTTGGCCCCTGGATCCCTTTACAATGGGAGGAAAGCTACCAAACTGCAGGCATGTGGGGTGTACGGACCACAGCAGTGGCAAAAGGTAAAAGCTGCCCCACATACGGACACTGGGCCCCCATCCAACTTATTCCCCAGTGCCACCTATTTCTTTAAAAATAATTAACCAAGGAAGGGGTAAACATTGCAAATAACATCATATTTAGTTTAAGAATGAACAAATCTTGCCATTTTGGGTTTCTCTAAACATTTGCTGTGCTGTGGGTTAAACCACAGAGCCTAGGGCTTGCTGATCAGAAGGTTGGCGGTTCGAATCCCCGCGACGGGGTGAGCTCCCGTTGCTCGGTCCCAGCTCCTGCCCACCTAGCAGTTCGAAAGCACACCAAAGTGCAAGTAGATAAATAGGTACCACTCCGGCGGGAAGGTAAATGGTGTTTCCGTGCACAGCTCTGGTTCGCCAGAAGCAGCTTAGTCATGCTGGCCGGTTCCCTTGGCCAGTAAAGTGTGATGAGCGCCGCAACCCCAGAGTCATCCGCGACTGGACCTAATGGTCAGGGGTCCCTTTACCTTTAAACATTTGCTGTGATAGCCACCTTCAAATATTTAAAGGGCTGCCACATGGAAGATGGAACAAGATTGCTTTCTGCTGCTCCCGGTGGTAGAACCTGAACCATTGGATTCAAATTACAAGGAAGGAGATTCCAACTCAATATTAGGAAGAACTTTGGTATGGCAAGAGCTGACATTGGAACAGACTCCCTCAGAAGGTGGTGGACTCTCCTTCTTTGGAGGTTTTAAGTAGATCCATAAGCAGGCAATGATGGCCCCAAACAAGCATCTGTCCAGCATCCCACCTAAACAGTCACATAGAACCCTACTTTTAGCCCCAATTTCTGTCTCACTTTCTTGCCACACATTGCAGAGGGTGGGGCTACAACTTCTGTTGCATGTAGAAGGTCATAGGTTCAATCTCTGCCATCTCCAGGTAACTGCTGCCAATCAGCCTAGTCTGACTTGGTATAAGGCAGCTATTTGTGTGTTCCTTTCAGCACCCAAGCTGTAGGCAGATGTGGCTCCAAGTATCTTCCATGATGGTTTGTTACCAGGTAAAGATTAGCCTGGTGGACCACTAGTCTGGACCAGGCTGTACCAGAACTTGGAAACTGAGAAGACCATGCTTGGACTAGAATCAGGTATGTCCAAAGTCCATTTCAGGGGCCTAATCCAGCCCACCGGTTGGTTTAATCTGGACCCTGTGGCAGTTTATTTCCTGGGGGAAATCCTAAAACAACTACTTCAATCCTTGAAAAAAAGCTCAAAAATTCAACCCTAAAAAAAGTCAACAACTTTGGTTGGCCCTTTGGTTGGCCCTCACGGCCCTTCACTTCATCAAATCTGGCCCTCTTTGAAAAAAGTTTGGACACCACTGGACTAGATAGAACAATCTGCATGTAAGTAAACTGATAATCTTGAAGAAAACAATCCAGTCTCTTCTCCTCCAAGCTGTCTTCATAGTAGTTATAACCAAACCCTTCTCATCTGGAGCTCGGAAAGCCAGGTTGATAGTGATTAACTTTGGGTCTTGTTTCAATTGATGTCTTGCAAACTTTTAGCCAGGAATAAACTCTTGTGATTAGCCAGGACTTAATTGTGCATTAATCCAACTCTCAACGTGCAGAGAACTAATGAAGTAATTAAAGGGACTTCATCACCTCTCACCAAGCCCGATCAATACCTTATCGTGTTTTTCCAGGGCAGGAGAAGAAAAAGGAAATGCTTCGGGAGGGAAGATCACGAAATCCAGAAAGCCCTGGGTGGGTTGCCTTTGAAGTTTGCTTTTTGAAAGGGCGAAGAAGGGTCTTAAGCATTCTGTGGGAATCGAAGCACAGGAACAATTTGTAAATAGGAATGCCATATTTCTGGGCATTCAAAAAATAAAATTCACCTGTCTCATTACAATCATTTATTTCTGTTTTAGCAATCACCCTGGAAAACCTGTTGAAGTTTTTCTTTATTTATGAGACAGGTCTTCAAAGATATTTCCCTTTAAATGATGGGTGAATGACCCATAATATTCTTAGATACACATTCTGCATCATGGCGCACACCTAAAAAACCCATGACGTGTGAAAGCCGCAGACATATATCATGCAGGTGCACTCGCTGATGGATGGGATTGGCTGCTGCTCTCTGCCGACAACATTTTACCAATTTCCAAGCCTTTTTTTCAAATTCAACCCCTTGAAATGAACATCTTCACCATAGTTGTGCCAGCATAGTGGGCAGCCCTTCCTTCCTTCCTTCCTTCCTTCCTTCCTTCCTTCCTTCCTTCCTTCCTTCCTTCCTAGATCTAGTATAAATCCTGTGATTCTTGTATGTGTCAAGTAAGCCCATAGGGTGTATTTGAGGGTGAGAAGAGCCCCCCATTTGATTTACAAAATAAACTGGAGAGAGAGAGAGAAAGAGCCAACATCCAGACACTGCCATGTTTCCACCATTCTTCTCGGGGTCCTCTGAGCATCTTTTCCTTTGAGTTAAAGCTCCTTGCATAAAGTTTACGACTCCGGCTGGGGTATTTCCAGCAGATTACATTCAACCCAGCCAGCGTAGTGTGCACCAAGAGAAGCCAGTAAATCAGCGGCTGGCCTCATAATCGCCTCAATGGGTCTCTGCGCTGAAGCTGAGCCCCTTGTTAACAGCTGGCATCTGGTGAACAAAACAAAGATTTGGCTTTCCAGACACTTTGCACATCCGTAAAGAGGGAATGGTGGGCCCGCTCACTTTTGGAAAACCCTAGAGGGAGTTATCTTCCTAATTTTGAAAGGCTCCTATTTTTCCAAGTCCATATTGCAGATATTTTAATATCCTCACATCCCCAAAGGGCCTTGAGATTAAGGCACTGGCAGAGAAGAACTTTTGTGATGATTTTCAATGGAAATTTTGTTGTTCACCAGCTTTTGCATTTCCTGGATGTTCCAATGCACCACTCAAAGCTGTTATGTTTAAACATTTTTAATATATATATATGTTTCAATTTTATTGTTTTGCTACTTTGGTATTTGCTTCCCTGGGCACCTTTGGGAGGAAGTGTCAGATAGAAATTTAATAGTCAAATAAATGTGTACCAAAATGTGCTTGGAAATACATATTTTGTCAGTATATATGTTTTGAAACATTTTAAATCTGTAGCAGGGTTTTGTTTTCAGAAAACAGGCAGATTGTGCAACAGACTAATGGAAAAACACAAGTAGCATGGACCAGAGAGAAACTCAACCCTCTTGTCAGCTCATCTGAATTTTATTCTCCTTTAACCTAACCAAGGAGGTCTGTCCTTATTATCCAAGGATGGTGGCTTCCAGATACTTTTTTTCCACTGCATATTCATAATTTGTGCTCGTGATAGTACAGGGGCAGTTATGTGTGAGCCTGCTTTCAACACTGTTCCTGCAAAAGTTTTATGGCTGACACTCTGCTTTGTTTCAAATCAGTGCACATCCCATAACTTCTTGCTGAAACCCTGTGCCTTCTTATACCATAAATGTTCTGGTTTATTTTTCGTCCCACTTTTGTTGAGCTTTAGCACGTCAGTTCCCTTCAGCTGGCAATAATGCAGCAACTCTGGGGAAGCATCACAGAACAACTAATAAAGTAAAACAAAGTGTGAGCGGTCCAGTATAAACCGACCGCCAAGGCAGCAATTGCTGCATCAGTGGTGTGTTGCAGAATATACCCACAATAGCCTCACCTGGAATGCTAATCTCTGTGCACTTTACAGGTCTGTGTGTGACTCAGCTGCCTTCTTTCCCTTTCAACAGAGATGTCTCCATCTTGAATTTGTCTCAGGAATTAAATGCTGGATTGCAGAGATCACTTTATGTTTAAGCACCCCCACCCCCCATTATCATACAAGGAACCTGGTTCAGCTGCTCTGATTCTATTTAGTTTGAAGACAATGAAATAATTCTCCCGGTTTGTGGTTATAGTTGGCGTATTATTTGCAAAATGTGTCCTCTGCAAATCACCTTTCCACCAACATTTTTATATAAATCGACTGAACTCTGAGTTGTTTGCTGTGCTTTAATTACTGGAGAAAGAGAGCACGGCACTCTGATATTACCCAAATCCTTTGATTTATAATTACCACCGTTTGTGTACTTTGCATTTCAGTCCTGTGCGCCAGAACTCAGCTTTCCAGCCTCTTGAGCTAAGAACTTCAGCCTTAAATTAAATGTAAATAGACTGATATCTTGCTTTCTTTCTCTTTCTCCCCCCTCTGTCTCATTTTCCATTTCAATTCTCACTGCAAATCCGGCTTAGAAGATGGAAAGAGGGACAATGTAGAACACCTCCTTTGAAAAGATGAAATCCTTTAATACAAAAATTCTTTTTCCCCCCTCTAAGGGTGTTTACTTGCAAACTCAATACTTTTTGAACTTCATGGAGGAAGCCAGATGTTAGAAGCAAATTTCTAAAATTGGGACAAAGAGGGTTGCACACTGTTGAAGAGGGATAGGGGAGTTGGTCACAGTGCATCCTTGAAAACTCCAACAGTCCCTACCCCAAGGTGTGAGTTAATAATTTCTGCACCATATGCTGGCTGGCTACTAGAGGAGGCAATGCAAACTGTGAAATGAGACTTCTTTGCAGCCTGCACTGCCACAGGGTAGGCACAATTAGGTGCACTAGTCAGTGTTAAGTCGGCTTCAGGTATTTGAATACCTGAAGACGCATCCCTACCCCCATCGTTCAGCCCGGACACTGAGGTCCAGTACCAAGGGCCTTCTGGCGGTTCCCTCACTGCAAGAAGAGAGGTTACAGGGAACCAGGCAGAGAGTCTTCTTGGTAGTGGTGCCCGCCCTGTGGAATGTGCTCCCATCAGATGTCAAGGAAATCAACAACTATCTGACTTTTAGAAGACATCTGAAGGCAGCCCTGTTTAAGGAAGTTTTTAAAGTTTGATGTTTTATCGTGTTTTTAATATTCTGTTGTGAGCCGCCTAAATAAATTATTATTATTATTATTATTATTATTATTATTATTATTATTATTATCATCTTCACTTGCACTCTAGTCTTCATCTAGCTTGCTTCATAGTTCATAGCTCCCCAGAATGCCAAGCAGCCACTGAAGTGATCATGTCAGCCACTTGTTTCATCTTGCCACTTGTTTCATCAGGACAATGACAGGATTATCAGCTTTCTCTGCTGGAAAAACTCCCAGATTTTCAGAAACACTCTAGGTTCCATCAGACTCTGAGGGCAGGCCATCCGAACAGGCCCACCACCCTTACAGGGGAGAATTGCAGCTACAAATTCCAGCATTCTTGCATTGCAGGGGGTTGGACTAGATGACTCCTGGGTACCTTCCCATTCTATGATTCTATGCTTCTATGATTCTATAAAACCAAAACTTCCCCAGATAATGGCCTGACCATGATAATTGAGGGCATTGCCTTTGGTCCATGTTTCCTCATGGCAGGCAGAGCTGCAGCCTGTTCTGGCCATCCCTCTCTGTCCCATGAAGTTGGACCCTTGGTGTCTTGTCCCATTCTACAATTCTATGAAATAAATAAATGTGGGAGCTAGAGGAGTGCTATATAGCAGTCACACCCACACGCTGCCCTTGAGACAGGATCGTCCTCACATCTCAATAGACTTTGAAGTTCTGTCAAATGCCCAGCTGCAATTAGGATTTTTCTCACATCTGCAAGGTATTGGAGCTCTTCAGCAACCGGATTTACCAAGACTTTATGGTTCTGACTCTAATCTCTCCCTGTCGATTCTGACAGCGGGGAATTTAGGAGGAGACGCAGCAGCCGTCTTGCACGTGGCTCTCCTTGATGAGGCTGGAGGCAGGTGGCTGGCTTGGCAGCCTTGTGTCGGCTAATCTGGGAGTTCATGACTCTTTGATGGCAGGTTCATTACGGAAGTCCGTGTGTATGTGTGTAAGAGCAGCACAAAACCTTCAGGATAAGGAAGAATGAAACACATTGGATTGCAGTCAACTCAGTTTTACTCAGAATAGATCCATGGAAATTAACTAAGGCTGCAATCCTATCCCCTACTTTCCTGGAAATAGGCCTCACTAAACTCAGTCTACTTCTGAGTAGACAAGGCCAGGGTTATTAGGCAGAAATTGTGCTATTAGGCGGAAATGCTTCTGCAGACCAGTTGCTGGAAGCCACAGGAGTGAAGAATTATCTTTTGCTCGACTCCTGCTTGCAGGTTTCCCTTGGGGCATATGGTTGGCTACTGTGTGAAGAGGATGTTGGAGTACATGAGCCCACTTTGGCCTGATCCAGCAGGCTCTTATGTTCTTAGTCGTGCTCATTTACTTCAATGGGCATGTTCTGAGTGGGACTAGCATTTACTCATTTACTTCAATGGGCATGTTATGAGTGGGACTAGCATTTGATACAACCCCATTGCGGTTGAATCTGGTCGTTGGCTCAGCTATCTCAGCATAGTCTGATCTGATTGGTGATGGTTCTCCAGGGTTTATCAAAACTAGAAAGAAATATTTTTGTATCTGGGAGGGTCTACATGCGGACTGCAGAATCTGTTGCACAAATCATATGGGACTGGCATGTCTTTGCTGTCAAGATCAGGACATTTGTTCCTAGACAAGGATTTAGGACATCATCAACATCCTTTCTAACCCTCTGATGTCAAAGGAATGGTTTGTTCATCCTCTGGAAGAAAGTGATGAAGAGAGACGCCACCAAATCCTTGATATTTTATGTTTACCTCAGTGAGCAGGTAAACATTCCAGAGGATGAACAAACCATTTCTTTGACATCAGAGGGTTAGAAAGGATGTTGATGATTTTATTTATCTGCATATTTTAAAAACCTGTATCCCACTTCCTTCCCAGAAAAAAGCTGAAAGTGGCTTACAATAAAGTGTACAAACTCTTCAACCCTAAAAGGGCTTCCAGAGCTCAAAACTGAAAAAAGCAGCCAGCATGTTAAAGCAATAAAACAAAAATTCTCTGTGTGGCTCAACTGCCCAAAGGGGAATTTTTTTTTATAGAGGTACTTAGACTGGAATGAAAGCACAGCAAGAGCCTGGTTGCAGAATTAGGCCCAGTGTTCTCACAGTGGCCAACCAGATGGCAGAAAGGAGTGAATCAACCCTTCCCAGCTCCTGGCAATATGAAGTTAGGGAAAGTATTTACTTTTTTTTAACTCCCAAGTGATAAACCCTGCAATTACTTGTAGCCTAATAAATCATCTGTCCTTTTGTGCAAAAAGAAATAACAAACTAATTAAAAAAGTTTCGTCCTCCCAAAATGGGCAATCGATACCTTATCTTAGTTCTGTAGAGAGAAATTGGAAACATTTCACAGTATGGAGAGTCCCCCCCCCTCTCTCTGAGATTGTATTGTTATAAGTTCCGGGGGGGGGGAGAGAAACTCCCCTAAAACATCTGGATTCAGTAAAGAGTTAGAATTTAAGCAAACCCCTGAGTTTCTGGGTCTAGTGGGGGCTGGTTTAGTTTTTATGTGTTCACGAATACACCTGGAAAGAACCATCAAGAAGTAATCAGCGGAATGGCCGAGCCATTATCCCATTAGAAAGGCCATTAACAGAGACTCTCTGGGTGGGATGGAAAATGGGGAAAGCCCCTCCCAGAGGTGATAGCAGAGACCAAAGGCCAGAGTTTCAGGAGAGAGGGGCAGAACTGCAGTGGGTGATGAGGTATGCAAACAGTTAAAAAGTGTCTCTTTTGCAAACTGGAGTGGGGGGAGGCAGAGCACAATGCGGGCAGTCTGTTTTATACTGCAGAGAGAGTCAGATGTGATGATTGGAGCCTCTTGGAATCAGAAGCTGCAGCAATAGCAGGAGCAGGAGCCTCTTGGAATGTGAATGCTCTGTACTCTCCACCTAGACGTAGCTTGCATATGTGTGTAAATAAACCATATATCATGAAGACACCACAGACTCCACTGTGCCACATTGTTCCAAAAAGAAACGCAGACCCTGGTAAGAGTGTCTTGTACTTTTAGAATCTCATCCTGCTTGGAAATGGGGTGGCGTGTACAGTATTGTGGGGTTGGAGGTGCATAGTTTATATGGAGTAGGAAAGGCAGAAAATGTGGGAGAAAGGGGGAAGAACAGTCTAATGACGTCCCCTCCCACTAATTCATCTGGAGCACAATCCATCCTTCAGTTCTCCTGGTGCTGCCTCATAGAAATGAATGGAAATTGTGCTGCTATGGTTGTTGCCATGTAGGAAAAAGTCCTGGGATGGAGCTGGTGCCAGGGGAACGTGTTCTCTGTCTCCTGGGCTTCCACCCTCCACAGAGCCAAACTTTCCTGCCAAATTCATACATTGTTCTTTCCTCCTTTGACACCCTGGAATTTAATACATAAGTGCATTCCTTTCTCCAAATTGAGAAAGTCGAGTCTCTTTTCATGTACAGTATTTGAAATCCCTTTTGAACCTCGCCCAGCTCTTGGCTCTCCCCACCCTCCCCTTCCGGAACATTTTGTTCTCTCGCTCACAAAGATCTCAGGAGCGTTAATATTGTTGTTGCAGTGACTGACAGTTGCTGCGAATGTGGCTGATGGAAAGTAAAATGACTGTGCTTTGGAAGCTGTACACAGCCATGGTGCTCAGTCACATCTGCCAGGGAAAGGGCAGGATTTGAGAGGTGTCCACCAATTTCATGGAGAGCTTCTGATCTGCCCCCATACCAAGGGAGACTATTAAAAGGCAGCCTCTCCACCACCACCTCATTTCTTCTTTGGTGCTGACTAAGACATTTTCAATCATCATCCTTTGTCCTCTGGCCTCTTCCCCCTCGTTTTCTCTCCAGTGAAGGTGAGTGTTGTAGCTTGGTTATCTTGCAGGAACAGCCATTGGGGAAATAAATGCAGGACACAGACGCCAGTGATCTACATCAGTTTGGTGTGAGGCATCCAGTCTGCAGTTCCTTATCTCATCTCTGCACCTTCTTCTGAAATGATGCTGCCGAAACTTTGTTGGAAAACTGTGATTAGCTTTGTTGGTGATTGGCTGTCACAGAAGAAACAGAAAGGGAGATGGGAAGGCACCGTATCATAGCTGTCAACCCTCCCTTTTTTTGCGGGAAACTCCGTTATTCCAATGCCGCTTCCCGCTGCTATCCCGGATTGTTGATATCCCTTCAATTTCCCGGATTTCAAAGGAAGCAGCTCTTCTCCCTCCCTGCTGGCCATGGAGGCTCCTCAGCTGCGTTGCTTGGCTGCCAATAAGGAGTCTGAGACCGACTGAGGGCGGAGCTTGCATGCCTTGTGCAGTCAGACCCTCACGCCCAACCAGACAGCCTGCCTGCCATCTATGCGCTCACTCTTTCGCTCACCCTTTCGTGTGCAGCCTCTGGAGCACAGGGTGGCGAGGCTACTTGGTGCCATTGCACCACCCTCACGGCATCCCTTATTTTCAAATCCGAAAGTTTGAAAAAATCCCTTATTTTCAAATCTGAAAGTTGACAGCTATGCAAAGGCCACCCCCCCACTGTACTTTTATATCGCTTTAACAGTCATGGTTTCCCCCAAAGAAGCTCTCTGGAGAGCTGGCCTCAGGCACAAGGCCCACTGGCAGACCAGTTCTGCAATACAAACAAGCAGTGGGGTGCAGTGTATTTTGTTGTAGGAGGGCAGGGGCGCCAGCTTGCATGGGCGATTGGGGGAAATGTTGCATTTGTGACGTCGCGACATCCAGATGTCTCGTTCAAAGCTGGGCAGGCTTTGGGAAGGTGGAGGGTGGGCTCTTGGACCCTTTAGGGGACTAGCCTATTCCCCCTAGTTCAGGCACATCCAACAGGTAGATTGTGATCTACCGGTAGATCACTGGACGTCTGTGGTAGATCACCGGTAGATCAGTGGCTCCCCCCAAAGAAGCTAAAAAACTTTGGCTCCCCTAAAAAAAGGTCAACATCTTTGCCCTGCACCCCTAAAATGACCTGAACCACCAAAAATAGGGCTTTCCTTCCTAAAAAAAAGCTCAATGTTGCTTTACTTTTCCTTAAAGAAGCTCAACAACTTTTACGTGAACCCCCCAAAACAGGGCTTTCCTTCCTAAGAAAAAGCTCAACAACTTTGACCTGAACCCCCCAAAAAGGGGGTAGGTCACTGCCAGTTTTTAACTCTGTGAGTAGATCTCAGCCTCTTGGAAGTTGGCCACCCCTAGTTCACTGACCGAACACCACGGCAAACAAGTCTGCAAGTGTGACACCAAGGCTGGCAACTTTAACTCCGCCGTGTGGGAATCCCTTGCAATGCCTGGAGACTGTCAGTCAGGTCCTGTATCCCTAGCAGTGGCCAGAGGAGGAGGAATGACTGCCAGGAGGAGTGCAGAAAGAAGAAACACCATGGTGTTTCTCTCTTCAATTACAAACTTTAATTAAAACAATTACCAAGTATAAAGTGCGGTCTTTCAGGACAAATACATGTGCAGATGTTAAGTTTCAGCTGAGAGGTGACAAATGATATTTTATTTGTTTGTTTGTTTAATTTCTACACCTCCCTTCATCCGAGGATCACAGGGTGGTTTGCAATATAAAAACACAAAAATACAGAACATAGTAACACACACACAAACATACCCAATTAAAAGCCCATGGATTGTTTAATTGGCCAAAGGCCTGTGAGAAGTGGAATGTTTTTGCCTGGCGCCTAAAGATATGTAACAAAGGCACCAGGTGAGCCTCTCTCCGGAGAGCATTGCACAAGCCTTCCTTGGGACACGTATCATTCTCTCCCAAACCTTCCCTTACAACGAAATCCTGGGAAGACCCCCCCTATTTTTATATACATTTCTCTCCACCCTACCCCTGATCCTTCAAGATGTCCACAGATTTCATATCTCTAAACAGCCCTGAGAGGGATATGTTTTGCAATATACTTCTAAATCACAATAACTGGCAAATGCCTTTTGGGAAAACTGTGTAAGAAGAGGGAGTACAAACAGAGAGTGGGGGCTGCTGCTGCTGCTAAAAAGTCATATTTTTAATTAAATTGTGGGCATTTTTAACTGATAAGAAGCTCCTTTGGCTGGTGGTTAATGCCATTTAGCTGCATTAATTGGGATGTTTATACTTGGGAGTTTTGCAGGAAGAAAAAGATACTGGAACTGTGGAAATGGATCAGAGAGGCTTAAAAACCTGGCATCGGTCCAGCTCTGTTGTCCGCATTATGAAATAGAAACTATCTTATCAGCTTGCATAAAACAGCTTGTTTCGGGAAGATTGCAAGGACCGCATTTAATTAACTGAGCTTTGGGAACAGTAGAGTCTTATTGTTGAGAAATGTGCCTTTGCAGGGAAAATAAAGGCGTTTTCATTTAAGGGAAACAAAAGCGGGGTTTATCAGAACATTGCTTAATTGTCAGGCAAGCTAAAGAGCTTTGCTTGTGCCATAATTTATGAACTCACATTTATCAGTGCACCAACAAACAGGTGCTTCTCTTTGGGCTGAGGAAAGGCAGGGAGGCCTCGCTGCAAATCCCAATAAAACGCAGGCCAAAATAAATGACCGCTATTTCCCTATAAATGTTCCATGACTGCCTTCATGCAATACACGGGAAGCTGCTTTATTCCTCCAAGTGAGACTGCTGGTCCTTCAGCCTTGCTCCTTTCTCTCCTGTGACTTGGCCTGCACACATTTCTCTTTACTCTCTCCTCTGCACATCTTCCAGCTGGTCAATATCCTTTTTAAACAGTAGTGCCCAGAACTAGACACGGGACTCAAGGCAGGGTCTGACCAAGCCAGCTTCAATATAACTTGAGCAAAGTTTCTTTAATTAAGTTGCATCGAATCCCAGGTGCATACGGTACATTTTCAAAGCCTTCCTTTCTGCCTGGGTTTCTGGGGGTCGGGGACAGGGTGGGGGAAGCAACCAGGCAATTCCATCACCTCCTGGTCTCTGCCCATTGGCATGGACCCACAGCGGGTGACTTCGATGCATTTCAACCTGCGCTGATGTGTACTGCAGTGGGCAAATTTGCAATGGGCAGCAAGAAATTGTCTGTTTGCAACAAATAGCGACAGTGTATGTGATTGTGAGATGGCTAGAACATCACTATCAATGATCCTGATAAATAATTGCATGAGGTGTAAAATGTGGGTGGAAGGGTGTGTGTGAGAGAGAGCTCTCTTGATCTCTCATATCTATAACCTGGGATGCATGTGCAGCTGAACCCAAGGACAGCAGCACTCTGAGGTAGCAAAACATAATACCTACATTGGCTCCCAGTACGTTTCCGAGCACAATTCAAAGTGTTGGTGCTGACCTTTAAAGCCCTAAACTGCCTCGGCCCTGTAGACCTGAAGGAATGTCTCCATCCCCACCGTTCAGCCCGGACACTGAGGTCCAGCACCGAGGGCCTTCTGGCGATTCCCTCACTGCGAAAAGTGAGCTTACAGGGAACCAGGCAGAGGGCCTTCTTGGTAGTGGCGCCCGCCCTGTGAAACACCCTCCCACCAGATGTCAAGGAAATAAACAACTATCTGACATCTGAAGGCAGACCTGTTTAGGGAAGTTTTTTATGTTTGAAGTTTTATTCTGTTTTTAGTCCTCTGAGCTGCCCAGAGTGGCTGGGGAAACCCAGCCAGAGGGGCGGGGTATTAATAATAATAATAATAATAATAATAATAATAATAATAATAATATAGAAGGGACCCCAGTTTTCTATTCATGTTTTCCTCTTGCAGGCAGATGTTTATTTGTCTTAAATGTAGGGCACCATTACAAAGTTGTGATCCTTCACCAACAGTCTGAACCAGTACAGCCCACCTCACTCCATGATGTCCCTGTACTCCACAGGGGCGTGCATGCATTTTGGAACAAGAAAAGCCAGTAGACTGAATGGGACCCAATAGGGTCAATTTTCATTTGATCCTAAATGAATGTGCATGGATAGGAATAAGGCTCCCTTCTGTTCCCATTCATGTCTCTAGAGGTGGTTGTAGCAGCAGCAGCGGCAGCATGGCTAATTTCTCTCCCTTCCCTCATGCTTGTTGGTGGGAACCAATAAGACTGAGGATCCAAATACACCAACTTGAATGCACCAATAGTAACTGTTCCTTCTGGGACAGGAAGGCAGTTACTTTACCCTAATGTGATCACAGACAATAGTAATATAGATATGATAACACTTTGAATCAATACACAACACTTGTCATTTTATTTACCCACAATGTCATGGATGGTGTGTTGTTCAGGGTCTTCATGGTGAAAAATCTCCCCCTCTCAGATGCATACATTGAAAGACAAGCCCATTGGTACTTGTCTTTTGCTGTGTGGTAGACAGGAGTGCCTGGCGTGCTCTGGTCCATGGGGTCACGAAGAATCAGACACGACTAAACGACTAAACAACAACAAGCTACCATTTCTCAGAGCAAGGAAATATTTCAGAATAAATAAAAGGATGCCGCCTCTCCCCATGGGACACCTTTTGCTACCACTACCAAACACAGTCCCCTGTAAACAATTGGGTTAAAAAAATAGAACATGAGCATGGATGTAATAAAACAAATCTAATTTGTGAAAATGACTAATGAAATGATGTGCTGCTTAATAACAAAAATGAACTAAATAAATAACCAATGCAAACACCTCTGCTGTTGTGTGAGTAGATGTCCAGCCAACAGTGGCAATCCCCTTTTTCTGAATTCACCCAGACCTGGACTTTGAGATCCTTTTCAGGTGTGACTTTTAGGGGCCAAAATTTGAGTTTCAAATGCCCAGGATTTGTACACACTTTGTGATTTTCACCTCATTTTTTTCCAGTTTCTGAAGAGCAATACCACCACCTCATTCAAGTCCCTGGAGCGAGATGGGCTGTCCTGAAATTTAACAAGCAAATCAGAGACGAAATAATTGCAAGTTTAAAATAAGCAGTAATAAGCCTTCCTCTTCTTTGCTAAAGGAGAAAGTGGCGTAATGTGCGTGAAGCATTTTGAAGGTTTGAAATGCTCTACATAAATGCCCTGATTATTATTAATTTGCAGAAGCTCATTTCAAGCTGCTACGTTTAAATATATTACTTGAATGCATCCATGTGTTTCTAAAGCGAGGTAGGAGCGGAGGCTGCCTGCCTGATCCCTCGAACAAAAGGCTGTTCATGTTTTCAATGAGTTCATTTTGTTTGGATCTCAAGTGTGATTTGATCAGCAAATTGTCCTTGGCATTTGACATGCCTGTCACCACCACCAAACGCCGTGATTCCTGCCTCTGGGAAATTAATTTCCCAGCCAATCTCCTGAGCAGCCTAGGCTTTTCTCTTTACAATCGCTCCTCTTACTAGCTGCCCACTTCATTCTCCTGCAGAAAAATATGTATTCCAGGCGGTTTATTAACCAGCGGCGAAGACTGCCAAGCTTTCACAATCCTCCTGCCGTAAGAAAATACAGGGCTGTAGTGTATCAGAGATCAGCATGAGCTGTTGTGAACAATAACAGTTCGTGGAAAATTCCAGCTGGGAGGAGCATTGAGAAATGTTCAAGGGCAGTTTCCCCCTCATGCGATGATTGTCAAGGAGGAAAGAGACCTGGGATGTGAATGGGAGGTAAAATCTGTTATCAAGGGAGGCCATTATGATACGCCAGGAGAAGAGAGAGAGAGAGAGAATTGGATTTCAGAAGAAATAGAGGCAAGCCAGATGCCCCAAGGAAGCAAACTTTCTGAAATAGAGGAAATTGCAAATTTTCCCAGAGGGAAAGTTGGCAGGCAAGAAGGAGGGAGCCTGGAGGCACTCTGCAGGCATGAGGAACCAGCTTGTCCCGTTGAGGCAGCTCATTTGGGGGAAATCTTCTCTGGGGCTTAATCTCATCTTAATCTCAGCATACTGAGTTGTACGTTGTAAACAATGCCTTATTTCTTTAGACAGCTGGGAGTGACCAATAAATATGTCACCAGTGCACCAAGTTTATTCCCTATTGGAGGGAAAGGAAGGCAGGGAGGGGGATATATATTGCTCCTGTGGAACTCCCTTCCACTTGAAGTTCACCCAAGTTCCACTTGAACTTCATCCTTGAAGTTCCAAGGATGTGTACACATTACTGCCCCAGGGCACAGTGAAGTTGCGTTTCATAGCCCCACTGGCTGCTCACAACAGCATGGCTTCATTAGTGTCGGATTCATTTCTGTTTGTATGCATACCCAGGTGCATTGATGGAGCAGGGATGTCTTTACCCTGTGCAAAGGTGTTTGCACCTTGACTAGAGATGAATTAGGAATGGCTTAAGGACTCCAGCTGGTTTGAGAAACAATAGCATCAGACAAGACCCTCTTATAATAAAGTATAGGATACATCTGCATTTTGGATAAAATGTGAACACAGACTGAAAACCCAGCCCTGGGAAATAACACTGTGGGTGCCCAGTCAGCAGGAATGTAGACACAGAACTTTCTTTAAAAAATGCTCCCATTGGGGCACAGATGTTGAGGTTGTAGTTTCGCTGCCTATATACTTCACTTATTGTGTGGCATATAACAGACCCTCCAAGTGTCCCTATTTTCCAGGCACGTTCCTAATTTGAAGAAGCTGTCCTGGTTTCTGATTTGATCCTGGAAAGCCCCACTTTTCCTTAGCCTGTCCCTGTTTTCATTGGAGAAATGTTGGAGGGTATGGAGTTATCCAACCCCTGAGCCATCTGAAGGCAATCCTGTCTAAAAAAGGGTTTTTTTAAAAAAATTGTTTTAAAAAAAATATTATTATTATTGTTGTTGTTTTTATATGTTGGAAGCTGCCCAGAGTGACCCAGCAAGATGTGCGGGATATAAATAGTAAAATCATCATTATGGAATGGGACGGCCCTATTTTCTTCGGAGAAATGTTGGAGGGTATTCACATAAGCACATAAAATAAAAAGTTCCTGGTATATAATTAAACCATCTAAATCTGCCGGGCTGTTGGTCACCTTGGTCTGTTGGTCACGCTGAACTTCCAGAATGATCAATGTGACCAGGGGATAGACAAAAGGGGCCAATCACTCTCTTGGGGCTCCCATTCTGTGAGGAAGTGCAATTCCAGTGAAGCTGTCAATGGAGCTGGTGCTGCAGCCAGAAACAGGTGAGCTACCTGCTCACCTGGAAGGAATGTAATCCATAAAGTTGTGTGATTCATGTTTAAAGATCCTTTTGGCTGTAATCTCTTTAGCCACATTGCTTTCTCCCTGAGCTCCACAGTAGGATCAGAGAGCCTTTGCTGCTCCCTTTCATCCTGCCTCTAGATTCCTGTCCCTTTCCTTGTAAGCCTCCCACATCCGTCTGATGCAGCCCCTTCCCCCTCCCTCAGTGATGGGGATTTAACTCACCTCTGAAGCCTGTGGCTGAGATTGCCACTTCTGCCTCCTGGATGGAAGGTCTGGAGAAGGTTTTTTGTTGCTGTTATCGAAGGGAATCCTTGCTTTGTTCATCTGTGTTGGCCCACAAAGGGTTAATAATCTCCCCCACGAAGGAGGGGTGGGTGGGGGGATGTGGAGCAGCTCCATTTATCCACTTTGGTAATTGAAATCAATTCCAGGGCCTTATCTTTAGGAAACCTATAGAGGCAGACACTAATCTGCAGTCTGTGGCATTTTTAACGGAGAAACCTATTTGAAAGAGAGAGAAGGGGGAAGCATTATCCCCTCTCCCCACCTCCCTCCCAAAACCAATCTCCTGCTTTTCCTTTGCAGGAAAGAATACGACTCCCCTCCCTGCCCCATGCAAGAGGGTTTCTTTTCAAATGTTAACACCAAGTATTGTTCAGGGCTTGGAGCAGCGGAGACAAAAAAATTGCTTAGATTTGCCCTCTCGGCCTCCTGCGATCAATTAGCTGATATCTTTGGATTTGCTCAGGCAGGGAAGGTGTGGGGGAAGGCGGGGTGGCAAAAGTTTGGATTTGTGGGTGGAGGAGAAAGGATGCGTCTCAGTTGCTGAACAGCCTGCCCAGAAACCTGGAGTCCAGGTGAAGGAAGACGAGAACAGAGAACATCAGAAGAGCCTTGCAGATGGATCAGGGCAAAGGAGACCCATCTAGGCCAGCATCCTGTTATTACAGTGGCCAAATGTCCCTAATAACCCAGGCATCCAAATGGACTGCTTCTGGACCTAGAAGTTCCACAAGAACCTAAGAAGAGCGTGGCTGCTGGATCAGGCCAAAGGGGGGCCATCTAGGCCAGCATCCTGTTCTTACAGTGGCCAGATGTCCCTAATAACCCAGGCATCCAAATGGACTGCTTCTGGACCTAGAAGTTCCACAGGAACCTAAGAAGAGCATGGCTGCTGGATCAGGCCAAAGGGGGGCCATCTAGGCCAGCATCCTGTTCTTACAGTGGCCAACCAGATGCCCCAATGGGAAGCCTGACAGCAAAGAAGTCAGATATGGAGGAGAGGGCTATTGATGACTACTAGCCAGGATGGCTCTGCTCTGCCTCCACAGTTGGAGGCAGCAATGCTTCTGAAAACCAGTTGTTAGAAACCGCAGGAGGGGAGAGGGCTCTTGTGCTCGAATCCTTTTCTGTGACTCCTCTACACTTAGCACATGTTCCTGAAGGATGGATTGCAAAGAGTCCTTAAAAAGTTTCCACCAGTTTGATAGGATGAACCTGTAAATGCTAGACCATGTTCTCTCAAGAAGAGTACAACCTCAATGGTGCACTTGTACAGGCAATGACCATTTCACACGGGGTTGTGTTCCTGACCCCCATGGGCATTGGTGGAAACCCGCTGTACCCCATTGCACACCCGCTCCACCCCCCTTCCCAGACACTTCTGGGGTGCAGCGATGCCCACGTGCAAGACCACACATTTTTTGAATCTTGAATGCTTGAATCTTGTGAAACAACACATTTTGCTTGAGAGGCAATCTGCAAAGTACTTTGCAGTAATCGTAGATTCCACACCAGATTCTTCCCATATTGAACAAGCAACATTTCTTTGGAGATACATACTTTTCAAAGAAACGCTGAAAGAAAGATTTCTCAAGTTTGCAGATCGTGGCAACGAAAGCGGGGAAGAAATTGCTCATTTGACAAATGATACATTGAAAGAACATGCTATTCCTCTCAGTGATTGTAGAGCTCAAGCCTATGATGATGAGGCAAATATGACCGGCAAATGCAATGATCCATAAGCAAAAATGCAAGAACAATGCTGAACAGCAATTTTTTCACCTTGCAGTTGTCACACATTCAACTTATGTGGAAATGGTGATGCTGAATCCATTCCTGCTGCAATAACCTTTTTCAGAACAATTCAAACTGTGTACCGCCTGTTCAGTTCCAGTCCTAAGCAGTGGGAATTACTACAAAACCATATTGGTCGTTGTCTTCAAGGTATGTCTGAAACAGGATGGTCAGATTGTGTTGAATGTGTACAGCCTTTTGCAACTCCCTTGCCTGGCATTAAATTAGCACTGGAAGACCTTCTAGAACTAAATGTGATGGTGAAAACAACAAATGAAGTCCACGGAATTTCATGAAATGTGACATCTTTTGTCTCTGTGTTAATGTCAGCCTTGCGGCACGAAATGCTAGCTGGCTTAGATATTTGCAACAAGGTCATCCAAACTAGAGATGCCACACTGGATGTGGAAGTAGCAAACATTGAAACTTCTCATACAGCTGACAAAACATTGAAACAACTGAAAATGCATGTGGAATAAAGCCAAATTGGTTGCGTCAAACCTAAATATTGAAATAAAACTCTCCCATAGATGTGATGGGAGTTAGGCGCAAGAGGGTAAGGCCTTAAGACACCTGATGCTAACTTGGAAGAAGTGAATGGTACAGATGATACTCCAGAAGAGGCCTACTTCAGAAATTGGGTGTTTTATGTTTCCGTAAACAATGTTGCAGCAGGATTAACTGTCCACTTCAATGCTACTAAGCAGCACGCAGAAAAAAATTGATTTCTTGTGGAAATCTCGCCATATACGAAAGTGATGTGGAGAGAAAAGCTTTATCTTAATCAGAGCAGCATTCCTTCTGACCTTAATGGTGAGAATTTAGGAAAAGAAATGCAACATTTACCCTCAGTACATAAAGCAAATTTGGTAAATGCACTGTTAAAGCCATGGGATCTGTTGAATTTGTTAGCACAGTACTGACTTGGTGACCTGTTTTCAAATGTTTGTGTTAACTTAAGAATACTATTAACAATTCCAGCAACAGTAGCTTCTGAGAAGAGGCCATTTAGCAAACTTCAGCTAATTAAGAATTATTTAAGGTCTACAATGTCTCAGGAGCGTCTTGTGGATTTGGTCAGGCTAAGTACTGAATCAAACATTGCCAGAACAATTAATTTTCATGCTGTAAATTAAAGTTTTTCATTAAAAAAAGGTCAGAAAAGCTCTTCTTGGAAAGCAAATAGTAAGTTTATCTACCTTATTTTTAACTAATGACTATTGTTTTACTAATACTAATGATGATCTGATCTGCACTGCAATAGAAAAGGATGTTTTGATGTGAATTCTTTCTCATTTTCTGTATTGTAGCAAAAACAAAGATGTTCAAATCAAATGTGCTTTCTTATCACCAATCCTCTTTTATTTCTTTACTAGCTGACCCGGCCACGCGTTGCTGTAGCTCATTTTGTGAACGTTTGTAATATTGCAATGCTTTCGGGTATACAAATGGTTGTTCCATTTCCTGTGGAGATATAGAGATATAGAGATATCTCTCCCCCACCGTACTGGACCCCGTTTTCTGCTGGCTCCCCACAGCTTCCCCCGTTGAACTTCCGCCTGCTTTTTGCCTGCCTCCCCATTCCCTTCCAAGGTCCCCCCTCAGACCATGCCTCTCCAAATGGCCCCTTTCTCCCTCCCTCACAAACGGCTCGTTTCAATTTCCCAGTGAAAATGCTGGCTCCGCCCCCTGCGCACATGACCCCGATTTCGCCTGCCTCCCCACAGCTTCTCCCGTTGAACTCCCGCCTGCCTCCGGTGAAAATAATGCCCCCGCCCCCGCGCACATGACCCCGCTTCGTCATTGAAATGAAACTACTGTGTGCTGCTTCTTCCTCCCTCAGAAACGTCTCCTTTCTAACGATGGCGTAGCCGTCCCCGCCTCCAACGCCCCTCCCTCCCTCTCCTCTCTCCTCCTGCGCTCTCTGACCCTGTATAGCCTTATCACAGCAGTGATGTCACCACATTGACAATGGTGTTGGCTATGTGACTATGTAGTGTTGTGATGTCATGCTGCTCACTATGCGATTGGTTAGGATCTAAAAAGTATGTTTCTTCCTTTTTACCTGTTGCTGGTGTGATATCTGTGTAATTTTCTTTTTACATAAAAACACTCCAGGAATGGAACCCAATGTTGTGTCAAAATTTCAAAGCAATCGGTGCAGTACTTTCGAAGATTTGAGGTTTTGAACAAACACACATTTCCATTTTTATTTATATAGATATTTATTGTGGAGGGAGTATAAGAGCATGAGGTCTTAAATGCAGAGAATTAACAGAGCGCTGCACTGCACCCCTCTCTTGTCTTCCATACCCTTTTAGACCTTACAGGCTACAGCTCATGGCATAGAACCATTGTGGATAAAAACAGAATGATTAATGGAGAAGAGAAAGGGCCCCAAAGAAACTTTGTAGCCCCTGATAAAATTCCTCTCAGAGGTCCTGTTCCTGAGTTGCTTCCTTCCTATGCCCTACAACTCTGAGGAGGCAAGATGGATTAGCCCCAAAGGTGATCCAATGGCTCCCAGAGAGCAGCAGTGGAGACTGGCCCATGAACCTCAGTTTGCCCTTAGTCACTCTTTGCCCTGCTTGCTTGCTTACAACCAGCCAAGTGGGGTGGACCTGCCAGCCAGCTTCCTTCTCCTTAGCCTCCATGTTGCCCTTGTAGGAATCAGCAGGGAAGGGGACGGGGACAAAAACAAATTTATTTATTTAAGTGCAAAAGTACTTGCCTACCCTTCACCACAAAGTCCCAGGGCAGATTGCAGCAATAGAAAATGCAATTATGAAAACAGATAACAGCATTACAATAATAGCATACAGAAAACTGTTCCGACTGGAGCAGAACAAGATCTAGTCTGAGAAAGAGGTAGGTTCCACAAAACAAAAACAAAACAAAACACACCTTAGCTGTCAAAGGCCAAGGTAAAAAAAAGGTGCATCTTCAGGGTAGGAGCTGTACAATGAAAAAGCTAGATGTACTTCTGTGAAGAGGGAATTCCACAAATGAGGGGCTGCCCCCTCCTGGGCTGCCCTTCCTTGCACTTCTGAGGGTGGGTGGCAGTACTAGCCAGAGATTCCCCAGCTCTGCAAATCTTAATACCTAACCAGGTCAGCAGGGATGGAGATGGCGATTCTGCTCACCATTGTTGTGTATAAGCTACTTGGACTTCTTGAAGGTATTGTGTTCCCCTGTATCCCTAGCATGGATGGATTTTGTAAGCATCCACCTTCCTGTCTTTCCCAGGCTCCCCCAAAGCCATGTTCTCTTCAGAGAGCTTGTAAGGCCTTGGAAATCCCGAATGACTTCAGTTGAAATGCCCGTGTGACTGATGATGATGGGCAAGAGGCATGTGAGCATGTGGGATGGACATCCACATGACTCAGCAAGGGAAGGGGCAGTGCTCAGGATCCAGTCCTGATCCTCTGACACCTACGTTCACTCACACTTCTATGGAACTAATTCATCCTCCCAATTATGACCTTCTCTGTCTCTGTCATTGGAAGGGAGTGGGCACCAGCCACCACTGTCAGATGGCCATCCATGCAAGATGGTGCAACACTTGCCTGGCATGTTCAGGCACCCCTTTTCAGAGACGTACTAAAAAGAGGAATCCTGAAGGACCAGCTCCCCCACCTCCCCCATTAGCCAGGAAGGATGGGGCAGTCAGACTGACTATAAACCTTCAGTTGCTGATGCAACGACTTCCTAAACCAGCACAGAGTTCTAGAAAGTTCCAGGATTTGGCCCTCTAAAGTTCCCATAACCTTTGGGGAAAGCAATGATATATCAACCCAAACCACCACACCCAACATCTGGGAGCGTAGAAAAATGATTGCTTAGTTTACAGTTTCCTGCTTTAATATATGGTATGCACTCCTGGAACTGACAATAGCAGCAAGAAGAAGGACATGGATCTAGGCATGTGCTCTGTGGCTCACATGACATCTCACATGTGTCATGCACATGTATCCAAGGTACCACATCCTATGGGCTCATGGGAGGCAAAGCCCTTGGTCCAACTGATCCTTGTAGTTTCTGGAAAAAAATAATTGCACCCAAAGGAAAGTAAACAAGAAAACCAGACACAACAATGTTCCCCCATAATCGCTTGAAGTGAGAGTCCAACAAAGGGAATGGATTTCTAATTTGAAGCCAATCAGGCTTGAAATCCCGGCTGTTCTGATTGTAATTACATAGATCAGGTAATCAATAAAGAGTTATAATGCACAAGCCCTATAAATGCAAAGTGAAAAAGGGAGGGAAAGAAAGGAAAAAATGGGGAAGAGCCTTTGCATCCTTGCAACCAGGTGGAGGGTGGAATGGGAGCTGAGATGAGTTGAAGATGTCAGTCATTCAAGAGGAATTCAGGATGACCCAGGGGAGATAAAGGCAAAGGCATGCAGCCAATTCAGCCTCCTTTGATCTGAGGCAAGGTCCTAGGAAAGGTTTGTGCCAACAATTTTCAGGGTATTTGCAAGTAGCTGGTGCAGTTTGTACCTAAGCACTGAATTATGACAGCCTTCCCCAACCTGGTGCCCTCAAGTTGTTTCCGACTACAACTTCCACCATTCCTGATCATTGGGCTGTTTGGCCTGGAGCTTATTGGAGCTGGAGTCTCAACAACATTTGGAAGGTACCAGATTTACCTTTCAGGCTGAATTATTTGGGGCCAGATTCAAATAACCCAGAGGGCTAGCAGAAGCCAGCCCAAGGGTTTCCACTACACACATACACACTGGGTGCCCCAAAGGAAAAGGTTGTGGTGGGGGATCCATAAGTGGGGTGAAAACCCTTTTGGGAGTGAAATAGCTCATAAGCAAAGCGTGCAATAAGGAATACGTTCTTCTTAAAGTGATGGACCTGCTTCCTCTCCTCATTTGCACTCATTACTACAATTGCTACCTTGAGGAAATATTCTTAAATTGTGATGGCATCCCTTTGAGCCAGACAGAGTCACTCAAATTTTGCCACCTTCCCTAACAGTTGTTTCCTCATAATTTCTTCCTCCTATGGATCAATTTATCTGTCAGTTTTGGTCTTTCTCAGTTTCCACATCTTAAATTCAGTTCTCCACATTTCCACATCAGTTTGCATTTTTTTAAAAAAAACAACAACCCCCCATTATTATTTTTACAGAACTTGGGTGCAAATTTGTCTTAACATGCACTTTTTAAATGCAGTTTTGCATAATACAGACTTTTGAAAACATTTTCCTGAGCATAATGCATTTTTATACGTATTATTTGGTTGAAGAAATGCATCACACAAGTCAGAGAAGTGCAAATCCTGAAGGACAAGTGCATTTCACTTTCCAAATGGTTTGGGGAAATTTGAATTGCAAAAGGAACCAAATTTCTCCCCTATCTGTACTCTCTTCACTTTATCAATCTCCCTTATCTTTTTTTTTTTTTTTAAATATTTCACTCTGCTTGAGCAAGTCTTCACTCCCATCCAAATCTTTGCTAATAGAGATCTCTTGACTGATGGCAGAGTAGGATTTCTCCCTCTCAAATCTCCTATTTTCCTGTAAAAAGTTAACAATTCATAGTTTCCTCCAAACTTCTTCTGCAAGACAATATAATTAAATGAGGCACATTAATAGCATGAGATAAGCCTCACTGGTCACATTTATGACAATATAAAAAAAGAAAGATGGGGGGAGACTAGGAGCAAAGAACAGAACCCTCTTAGACGCGATAAATCAATGCATTTTGATGCATAAAATTTGGAAATACAACTCTATGAATTGTAATAGAGCGTGACGAATTCTCATCAACAGAAGTAAATATTAAAACTGCAATGACAAATCGGCGCCTTGCATCCTGATGTTGGAGTGTTTTCTTGACACGCAAACCTCCAGCGTGGCAGCTCCTCGAACTTCATTCCTTTTTAATATAGATAATTTGCTTAAGTGCTCATCACGGCTCACAACTGACAATTGCCCTTTTAATATTCTGCTAATATGAATCTGCATTTCTGGTGCTTGATGAGGCTGATTCTCTTGTATTTGAGCCTGGCACTTCCACCGCAAGCGGGAAATGGAGACCAAAATGACAAACTGGGGGGGGGGGCAAAGCGTGAGGTAGAGGAAGGAAGGCTCGAGTCCCAGGGTTGTCTATGGCTGCATTCACACCATATCTTTAAAGCACAGTTGTGAGGTGGGGGTGGAGGTCTGCATGACGCCTTGAGTCCCTTGCAATTCTTGGATTCCTCCTGTATCCATTGGGGTAGAAGGTATGAGAGCAAGCCTGACAAACCAGTCTCTGTGTCTAGGCCAGTGGTTTTCAACCAGTGTGCTGTGGCACCCTGAGGTACCTTGAATGATAGTCAGGGGCACCGTGGGCATCACTGGCCTCTGTCCCTCTTTCCTTCCCTCCCTCCTCTGATGCCCTCTTGTGTCTCTGCCTTCCAAAGGCTTGCACAGCTGTTTGTTGCAGCAGACCTGGCTACAAGCTCCCCAGGCAAATAGTGTCTCTGGGTCTAGCCAGGCCCCTGTGGGGCAGTGGGAGGCACTTCTCTTTGGGGTGGGGGGGCAGCTCAGAGATCGAGGCAGTGGCAGCGACTGCCCAGAGGACTCCCAAGGAGAGAAGAGAGGAGGTTGAGGAAACACTCCACAAGGGAGAGTGTTTGAAAAAGAATGAGAGGCTTTCAGTTTGACAGGCAAGGGGTGACATAACTGGGCTCTTGAGCCCCACAGGGTGCTGCAGGAAGAATGTAGCTGGTCAAGGGAGCCATGGACTCAGAAAGGTTGCCTCTGGTCTAAGACAATGGTTTTGGCTGACTAGTTACCCTGTTTCCCCTATTTTAAGATGTAGTCATAAAACAAGCCATAGCAGGCTTTTTTCGCATTTGCGAAATATAAGCCGTACCCCGAAAATAAGCCATAGTGATAGGCACAGTTCTGGAGGGCGCCAAGGAAAAGGCTGGGCTGGGCTTACGTAATAAAAATAAGACATCCCCTCAAAATAAGCCATAGTGTGTTTTCTTGAGGGAAAAAATATATAAGACGGTGTCTTAAAATAGGGGAAACACGGTAAGCACCACAATCAGCATAACCAAAGAAGCTGCTCTGTGCAGGCTGGAAGCTGGACACAGAAACATGCTTGCTCTGTGTGGATACAAAGATGGGACTAATGGAGAAGCAAGATCTGTTGGTGTGTCACACTCAGGTTGTCTATATGTATCAATAAAACCATATATCCTAAAGACACCAACATCTTTGCTGACCTTAATTCCAAGGAAACCATACCTGGGTAAGTGCTAGGACCCCTGGAATCTTTCACTGCTCAGAGATTGGGGTATCTTTAAGATATATGGTTTGATTATAAACCCCATTCTTGTTGTGAGCCAATGGGGTGTAGCAGTTAAAGTGTCAGACTAGGACCTGGGAGAGACCAGGGTTCAAATCCCCGTGAAGCCATGAAGCTCACTGGGTGACCTCGAGAGCCAGTTGTTGCCTCTCAGCCTAACCGACCTCACAAGGTTGTTGTGGATTAAACAAGGAAAGGGAGAACTCCTTGCAGAAACTCCTTGAGCTCCTTGGAGAAAAAAGTGGGATATAAACACAAAAAGAAAGAAAGAAAGAAAGAAAGAAAGGAAGGAAGGAAGGAAGGAAGGAAGGAAGGAAGGAAGGAAGGAAGAAAGAAGCGAATTGGCTGCCGTTTTCTAGTCTTGAGAAAAAACGCAGTGCTTCTCAAGAATTGACAGGGTTGATATGTCATGTGTATGCAGCTTCAAAAACTAGCAGTAGGAGGAAATTGGACACAAGATAAGTGGTCATGCAAAGACTAAGTCATTCTTTATAGCTTAGAAAGTGCCCAAAGGTGCCTGGAGAAAGATGCAGAAGATTGTGGACTCCTGCCAGGAGCAGCAGCAACTTGTGCAGGGCTGGCCAGCTCCGTTATGCAAGCTCCACCTGCTGAAACCCTGCTTCTGCTCAACTCTTACAGAGCCCATCCTCTTTTGCATTTGGCTACCTTAAGGTAGCATAAAGATCTGAGCATCCATGAGGGAGGGTGGATCACCTGATATAACCAGACGGGCTCATCTGCTTTCTGACCCTCCCCTCCCGCCCTCCCCAATCATTTTTGATAAAACAACCACCTCTCTTCCCATTCATGCTGGCCCATTAGCATACCGTCACGCTTCTCTTGGTCCAAGGAAGTGGAGGCTATAATTGGACCCTTTTAACAAGGTACACAAGGCATTTTCAATGCAACTGCTTTCCTCAAATCGTGTTAACCTTTTCAGCGTTGTGCAAAGGAAATTAATTACTCGTATCAGAATACGTGACCTTTTCACGGCAAATGGGATTAGTGGCTGCTGTTCCTCTCTCTCTCTCTCCTCCCTTCCCTTCCCTTCCCTTCCCCTGCCCTTTTTAAAAGAGGTTTCAAGCCCGCATTGTGTCCAAAGCCAAGTTTGGTGTTTGCAAACAAGTTTAACTAACTGCAACTTTTTTAAAAAATCATCTCCATGAAGGAAACAGCCCTCATTTGTTTCTTTCTCCATCTTTTATGTTTCTGTTGGTGCTTCCATGACGGAGGCAGAAGGGCAAATTGTTTGTTTGCTTGTTTGTTTATTTCAAGTATTTTAAAACCTGCCCTTCACCAGATGATCCCAGGGCAGGAAATGCTTAGATGTTAAAACCTCAATTAAACAATATTCCAAAACTAAAGCAGACGATACAGAAACCACAGTTAAAACATCCTGGACAGTGACTTAGAATCATAGAACTGTAAAGTTGGAAGGAACCCAAAGGGGCGTCTAGTCCATCCCTGCAATGCAGGAAAAGTGACTTGAAAGGGATGTGCTATTAATACTCACTTTTGTTGCCCCAGCCACTTTTTTACTCCAACCTCACCTGGTTGTTGTTGTTGTTGTTGTTGTTGTTGTTGTTGTTGCTGCTGCTGCTGCTGCTGCTGCTGCTGCTGCGTCATTTACATACCACTTTTTCTTCCAATGTGCTCAAGGTGATTCTCCATTCCATTTCATCCTCATAGCAACCTTGTGAGGGAGGTTAGGCAGAGAGACAGTGACTAGCCCAACACTTTATGGCTGAGTGGGGATTCGAACCCTGTCCTCCCAGGTATTAGGTCAACATTCTAACCCTTACACCACACTGGCTCTCTTTTATCCTCTGTGTGTACATACAGCATGAATGCACATTCGGTGTAACCTAAGAACAGACCTTGATGGCCTGGTCTCAAATTGAGCTAATACCCCACTGGAAGGAGTAACCCCATGGATTCTGTTCTTCCTCCCTGCAGGTCTTTGCCTCTCCTTTGGAAGCACAAAGACCTTCCATTCCATTCATCTGTAGAGCTGCTGAGCTACAGAAAAGGGCGATGATGAATATGCTTTTGGGATGTGGACTGTCCCATCAATCACCTGGGCAAGCTCATTAACAAGAAAGATGCAGAAAACCTCAAAGTCCTTCAGAGAAGATGGCTTAATGTGTTTTCTCTGGTTGAGAAAACTTGCTTAACAGAACACCCAAGAGAACAAATTTTGATTACTAATTTTCTGTGTCCCGAGCACACAGCTCACAGCAACCATCATTTTTTTCTTTTATTTGAGGGCAGAGAGAGAAAGATAAAACTCCTATTGCTTTGGCAAACTTAGTGACTGGTGGCAGAATTAAACTTATAGTGAATCTGGAAATAAATCAGCAGTCTGAGACTGTAGATTACCTTGGACATACATCAACATCATTGTAATGGGGAGGGAACTATCGAGGTGCAAGATGGGACAGAATTCAGGCATCAGAGTTTGCAAATAGCCCAATGAAACCATACCTTGAATAGATGGATATATGTACCGTATATGAATATGGTACCTATGAAATGGCAAATCGTGACTCATTGCAAAGATAAAATTAGTTTAATGACCTGGCTTTGTCTGTTTCCAGGAGGATGCAAGATGTAATCAGGGCAGAACAAGTATAAATACAACACCAAAGAGTAATTTCAGACATTCTACTGATGTCCTATTTATCAGTGCTGTATATTATTCTTTGGATGTATCCCCAATCCAAAAATATTAAGTTCCATTTCTTTGCCTATTAACATCAGGTAGGCACCTTCACTAAATCCTTTTAGATACCTCCTAAATACCGGTACATCTATATAATTTCATGATTCTGTTGATTTTATCTGCATATTATTGGTAAATTATTTTCTATTGTTTTGATATTTACTTAATTTTTTAAAATAAGGTGGTTCCTAATTTTTCCTAAACAAACAGACAAAAAGCCACAATGCTGCTTTTGATGCTCTTTTGTTTTTACTTTGAAGCTGGTGACTTCCTGCCAAGTCAGGTTCTTGCTGAGCTAAGTTAGGGACTGAGATAGCACAGGCATATCCTGGAAGGCTCTTTCTGTTTTGTAGGAAAGTCCAAACAGGTTTTGACATATCCATGGATTTTTGGACATGCAGGTCACCAAAGTGCATTCTTGAAGTGTGCATAATATGGTAATTTCCCCAAAATCTACACATCACAGCATCATACATTACAACACACTTTCTCCTGATTGATTGATTGATTGATTGATTCCATGTGAGCTTTGCTTACCGGTATTTTAGTCAAGTGACATGGAGGCAGAGGCAGCAACTTTAAAACCTACTGGTTTTTTTTTGTTTGTTTAACTAAAGGATTAAAGTAAAATCATTCTGTACTCAAGTTCATTGTAAGTGGGAAGTTTTCATTTCCTTTGGAAAGTGAAGGCTTGCAGCAATGAACACTGTTAAAACTGCAGAGTTTGGATAATCGGTGCTGAAGATCACACAAGTGCAGAAAATATAAATTAACTCCTAATCATTTTTGTTTTGAATAACAAAAAATATTAGCTTTCAGTGGAATGTAGCGCCAGGGCTTGTTTTATATTTGGGAATTATGAACCTTATAGAGTCAACCTATGAGGGTTGAATTTTTGAATCACTATTGCATATTTATATGCAGATTTTCTTGATAACTAATTAACACTTTACAATTCACAATTTCATGTGGAAATATGACAGAGATTATTTATGGGTGAAAGTGAAATGTGAAAGTGATAAGGACTGGAAAGAGGGTGATGATTGAGCCATCCAGGCTTCCTGGCTAGACAAGAAACCACTCCCACTCATCCCTGTGGGCTGCCTGGGGATAAGATGCCTGAGCACTACTATGGGACATACGGTACTTTCCTTCACTGCTGTTTTGAGAACCAAGACAGGAGGGGGCCATCACTCCCTACTTCTTGTTCTCTCTGCTGTGTTCAGTCCTTCTCCCCCTCCAAATGATCGTTTTTATGATGGCTTCCCACCCACCACCCATCTTATAGCTGAGGGCACCCAAAGTCTTCCTCCCAACCCATCCAAATAAATCTACTACTTTTTACTGTAGATCGTATTTTTCAACTTTTCTTTAATTTCCTTCAATTGCTCCTCAAGTTGCTGAACTCATCACAATCAAAATGCTGGAGTCAGCTCTACGTCGGGACTACATTTCAAATGGTGCAATATCACTGCACCCAAGAAATGTAAAGTACTACACTTGGGCAAAAAAAATGAAAGGCACAAATACAGGATGGGTGATACCTGGCTTGAGAGCAGTACAAGTGAAAAGGATCTAGGAGTCTTGGTAGACCACAAACTTGACATGAGTCAACAGTGTGATGCAGCAGCTAAAAAAGCCAATGCAATTCTGGGCTGCATCAATAGGAGTATAGCATCTAGATCAAGGGAAGTAATAGTACCACTGTATTCCGCTCTGGTCAGACCTCACCTGGAATACTGTGTCCAGTTCTGGGCACCACAGTTCAAGAAGGATATTGACAAGCTGGAACGTGTCCAGAGGAGGGCAACCAAAATGGTCAAAGGCCTGGAAACGATGCCTTATGAGGAACGGCTTAGGGAGCTGGGTATGTTTAGCCTGGAGAAGAGAAGGTTAAGGGGTGATATGATAGCCATGTTCAAATATATAAAAGGATGTCATATAGAGGAGGGAGAAAGGTTGTTTTCTGCTGCTCCAGAGAAGCGGACACGGAGCAATGGATTCAAACTACAAGAAAGAAGATTCCACCTAAACATTAGGAAGAATTTCTTGACAGTAAGAGCTGTTCGACAGTGGAATTTGCTGCCGAGGAGTGTGGTGGAGTCTCCTTCTTTGGAGGTCTTTAAGCAGAGGCTTGACAGCCACCTGTCAGGAATGCTTTGATGGTGTTTCCTGCTTGGCAGGGGGTTGGACTGGATGGCCCTTGTGGTCTCTTCCAACTCTATGATTCTATGATTCTATGATTCTATGATTCACTGTGCCTTTCACTTTTTAAAAAGAGAAAGTGGGATCCCTTAAAATGGTTAATTGTCGTTCCTCCTCATCTGCGCCATTTATTTATTTTTGCCCTTGCTTCAGTGATGCAGATATCAAAAGCCTAATGTTAAAAATCCAATTTAAAAAGCATGGAAACAAACAACAGGTACCCAGGTGCTGATTAACTGTGCTTTTTGTTAAGAGAGGAAAACAGCATTACAAAGAACAGTCTTTGAGAGAGGTCACAGTGATTTATTGCAAAGCAGTCTCATTCATTCAGAATAAAAGAATGTTTCATTCAGAATAAAAGAATGCAGAATGGAGGCAGTTAAGAGCTCTAAGCAAAAACAGGCTTGGCTTTATCGAGGCAGGTGCCCCACACTCATCCTTGGGTGCGAGTGTGAAGGTAGTTTTCCTTGGTGAGTCAGCTCTACAATGCAAATGCTATGAAGAATGGAAAAACCCACTTTGTAATATACAGGATCTCAGAACTGTTGGTGGAGCTGTATAAAAAGAGGCACTTTTTCCATCTATGGTGGGACTGCCCAAAGATATTCATGATCTGGACAATGGTTTGTCAATAAATGACAGAAATCCTAAAACATTCCACCACAGCTATGTTTACTAAATCTGTGGGATGATCAGTTGAAAGTTTTCAGCTCTCAAGAGCTCTTGAAATAGATGTCAGTGGCTGCCAGAACCTCAGGTGCCTCCGAATGGAAAACACTATGCTGTTGGGTGAGATTTTATCTTGTAAACAACAAATACAGGCACACAGAACTGCCTCTCTGCAGTACAATGTGAAATTTGGCTTTTCTAATCACAGAATCATAGCATCATAGAGTTGGAAGGGATGGTCTTAAGTACTCTACCAATTGAATGGTCACCCGTGCCCCCCCTCAAAGTCCCATTTCTCCCCTCTACCACGATTTCTGACTATGGACCATTCTAATATATGCTGCAGAATCCCATGGATGAAGCAGATCTCAGTGGCAGAACACTTACTCTGCATGCTGAAGATCAAGCCTTGGCATCATAACTTAGAAAGGGTTTAGATCCACCACCAGCCGCAACAGACACTCCTACAGTAGATGGAGATCAAACCACTCCTACAGTAGATTGAGATCTTTCCTCTCACTGTTATCATGGAAAAAAGCTGGTTGCAGTATCTTGTAGGGAATGTCCATTTTTATAAATTCCTTCTCCATACATGTTTACTACAGTTATACATTGGTTCTTGAATGCCTTGTGATTCAAACATTTTGGCTCCCGAACGCTGCAAATCCGGAAGTGAATGTTCCAGTTTGTGAACTTTTTTTGGAAGCTGAACGTCCAACGCGGCTTCCGAGGCTTCTGATTGAGTGCAGGAAGCTCCTGCAGCCAATCGGAAGCCATGCCTTGGTTTTCGAATGTTTTCGGAAGTCTAATGGACGTCCGGAACGGGTTCCGTTCGAGAACCAAGGTATGACTGTATTTGAAATGATGTTTCCATCCTGAGGGCAAAATCATGAAGGATCCACTCCAAAGTTAATCCATGAAATATCTCCGGTTCCAAATTGTTCTGTCCAGCTGCCAGGGTTTGTTTGGGAACAGTGGTGCCCAGCTAAACAACATGACACATTGAACAGGTGGAAGAATGGAGTCAGGCCCATTACCAGCTGTGAATGTTAAATGAGCTATTTCTTGCAACGAGTAACAGACATGAAACACTGTCATTTTGTGGACAGTTTGAAATGATTGCAAAGAAGAGAAGGCAGAAAGAAGAGAACAGCCAGGGAGAGAGAATGAAAGACAAGAAGAAGAATGAGGCAGGTAAAGAGTAGAAAATGCCTAGCCTATTGATTTAAAAATAGCATTTTTGTCAACCTGAAATTGTTTTAAGAATTGATCATGTTCCTTCAGTTTGCCAGCATTCTTACTCAAATGATGAAGTCCCTCTATCTTTTTCCTAAAAGCAAAATAGCTCTCCCATTTATGTGCAGGTACAGAAAATCTGTTGTTGAAATATGAGATGCAAATATGTTCCTTTTAAAACTGAGAAATAAAGGGGAAATTTCAGCAGAAGATTTTATTAGTTGCAAAATATCCTCCCCTTGGTGCTTTTTGGTGCGGGGGCACTGTGAAAGAAGGTAAAAGTGTCTACCTGTTCCGAGTGAGGGAAATGGCTCCCAAAGCAATGCTCTCACTCAGCTTTGTCTGTCTGATATTGCCAAGCCAAATCTGTGTAGTGTCATGATGACAATGCACCATCTGATCTCTAATTGGCTGGGGTTATTCTCCTGGCAGAAGAAGCTCCAGTAGCACCACAGCAAAGTCCAGCTGGGGAATGAGCAGCCAGAAAGTGGGGTAAGAAAAGAGCAGGGGAGCCTGGAGGGGGGGAGGGGGAGATATCCCCACCATCACCATGAAAGCACTATAAGCCTGTTGCCAAAATATAAATGGATCACTGTGTTTGGCACAGTGTGGATATGTTTCTTTCAACAGATGGGCCTCCCCAATGCATTCAAAAAATATGGGGGGACGCACCATGGGGTCACATGCACTAACCCTTCCCTCCATCTGTGTGTTCAGCATGTGACGAGGGATTATACTCTTTGGATAACCAGATACAGGAGAATTGTTATATAAGTCCCCTATCATTAGTACTCTGGTCGGCACCATTGGCTATTTCCTTTCTGCTCACAGTTCTTCGGATATAACTCCATAGTTTGAATCCAAAGTATTATATTGGTATAGGTGTGAAGGTAGAATGCATAAGAGGGAACCTGGTTAGCCAGTCGAACCAGCTCCTTTCTGCCCCTAGCTGGCCAACCAAGCACTGCCATATACAAGGCCCAAGAGGTTGCCGTAGATAACAACAACAACAACAATTTTTTATTTGTACCCCGCCCATCTGGCTGGGCTTCCCCAGCCACTCTGGGCAGCTTCCAACAAAGATTAAAATGCATTAAAATGTCACACATTAAAAGCTTCCCTAAACAGGGCTGCCTTCAGATGTCTTCTAAATGTCAGGTGGTTGTTTATCTCTTTGGCATCTGATGGGAGGGCGTTCCACAGGGCGGGCGCCACTACTGAGAAGGCCCTCTGCCTGGTTCCCTGTAGCTTTGCTTCTCGCAGTGAGGGAACCGCCAGAAGGCCCTTGGCGCTGGACCTCAGTGTGCTTTCCTACTTTCCCTGGCTGGATGCCACATCCATAGAGAGCAATAGGCAAAGGTAGTCTGTATATGAAAGAATTGTGTGGGTGAGAGAAAGATTTTAGTTGGTGCTGGAAGCTGGAGACACAGTCATGTCTGCCAGGGCCGTCTTTACCCGAGGGTGCAAGGGGTGCGGTGTACCCGGGTGCCAAAATCTGGGGGACACCTGCTGCTGAAGCTGCCTAAGCTCTTAACCGCGACCCCTGGGTGATTGCGGTCGATGGGTAATTTTCGCCTGCCTTCTAGGATGTGTACTGTGAACAACTTGTGAGTAAACTTATTGTTATACTTTTAAAGACAGACTCGTGAGTCTTTATTGTATTTTAAGAGGGAGAAAAGGGCACATCAGAGATAATCCATCTGGGCAAGCCAGATTGGATTAGTCATTTTGTGGATGTGGAGGGTCAAACGAATCTGTCAAATAGCTTCCGTGAATATAGAGGGGATTTGCTCTGCTACATCACTCACTAGTGTGAGTGAAGGATGGATAATACTTAACAAATATTCCCTTGCTTATTATCCTAAACATCCCCACAATGCTCAGGTTGTAGAGATGTGTAATTAAAATCATATATCCTAAAGATACCACTGTCTCCACTGATCTTCGTTCCAGGGAAACAAATCCTGGATATGTTTTTAATGTTTGATGTTTTATCGCTTTATTTATTTATTTATTATTATTATTATTATTATTATTATTATTATTAGTTCCTGGAACCCCTGGAGTCTCTCATTGCTCAGAGATTGGGGTGGCATCATATAACTTTACTTTTGCTTCTGTTTGATGAAGTTTATGCCATAATAAAATCTGTTGATTTCACTGCAGCAGACTAGAACAGAGCTGCCCACCTGGGATTCTTTTTTTGAAGTGTGATTATAGGCATATTAGGAATTGCTTCTCCTTCTCTGTTTCCTCTGCTAAAACTTAAAAGCACATCCTTATTTGGATTTTCTTCCCCCCAGTAAAATGAGTTGCGATTTGCAGTAACACTGCCCACCTCTTGCTTATTTCAATGGGGCTTGTGTAAGGGAATCTCTCAGGATACCGTGTCCTTCAATGGTCATCTATCGAGTGCAGTAGCTGAAAATGTAGATTGCCGCCAGTGTTGTACAACCTGAGGAAGGCGAAGATCCTAGCATCTCTTTCTGCCCACCCTGAATCCTGCCAAAGGCAGCAGGAAATAATGGAAATGCTTCAGTCAGAGCTACAGAGAAGATGCATACAAAGCCGATGCCTCAGACGGGCTGGTTTTGTTTGAAGAGTTTCATCTGTCTCAATTCAGTTCTTCCAGATGTCACCCCAATACTTTATTCACTGCTACAAATCACACAAACAAATGAAAAATTAAAACTATTGTTATCCAGATAATCCATCAGGGGGTTGCTTCCCCCCTCCACATTCTTTGCATATTTATAATGCCTCTGTAGGCAGAATGTCCAATTAGAACAGATGGTTGATGGGTTGCATTGACTTACCTATCCAGAGAAACTGGGCAGGTAGCCACAGAGACTTGATGAATGTATTCCAGAGTTGTATTTTTAAATGTGGATTTTAACCCATATGATGCTATGCTTGCCGACCAACCAACCAGAAATATCCACATCTATCCATCTATATCCCAGCCTGCTTTGCAAGCCCTTGCCAGCAGCGCGAGTGGTGAGGCTGTTCAATTGCAAAATAAACAAATCTGTGCACCTCCAATGAATAGACAGCTTTTGGGCTAGACTTCACCCACTCAAATCCACAAAACTCCTTCTGGGAACCACTCCTGGCTCCAGCCCTGGAAAAGAGGACTCCACCCCAACCCAGATGGTACAAGAGTACTTTACTAAACTATTTCCCCCAAAGAGCTGCCAACCTAAGCCCAGCAGCTGCAAAAGGACAACATGTAAAAATGGTGATCCATCATTTGAAGGACTTGAATATGAAACAGAATCACAGAATTTTAGAGTTAGAAGGGACTGAAAGGGTCATCTAGTGCAACCTCCTGCAATGCAGGAATCACAACTAAAGAGTCCTGGACAGATGGCCATGCAACCTCTGTTAGAAAACTTCCAGTGAAGGAGAGTCCACCACTTTGCAATGCTGTGTGTTCCACTTCAAAAAGCTCTTACCATGTGATAGTTCTTCCTGATGTTCAGTTGGAATCTCCTTTCTTGTAACTTGAATCCATTGGTTCAGGTCAGGCATAGGCAAACTCAGCCCTCCAGATGTTTTGGGACTACAGCTCCCATCATCCCTAGCTAACAGGACCAGTGGTCAGGGATGAGGGGAATTATAGTCTCAAAACATCCGGAGGGCCAAGTTTGCCTATGTCTGGTTCAGGTTCTACCCTTTGGAGCAGAAGAAAACAAGCCTGCTCCCTCTTCCATGCGACAACCCTTTAGACATTTGAAGATGACTCTTAAATACGGTAATCTCTCTCTCTCCTCCTTTCCCAGGCTGAACATATCCAGCTCCCTCAAGCATTCATCATATGGCTTTGCTTCCGGATCCTTGATCCTCTTGGTTGCCCACTTCTTCACATGCTCCAGGCCACCTATGGGCCCCGGAATAGAATCCCAGGGCCCTAATCTCAGAGAGGGATAGCTGATACACAGGGCCGGCGCATCCATTAAGGCGAACTAGGCAGTTGCCTAGGGCACCAAAATGGAGGGGGCGCTGGCCAGCCTGCCCCCCACCCCCCGCCGCCGCCCGGTGCCGCCCCAACCAGCGGCGGAGCAAGCAGCTTGGGGTGAAAACCGCGGCGGCGGGGGCGCCAAAATGGAGGGGGCGCTGGCCAGCCTGCCCCTCGCCCCCCCACCGCCGCCCGGTGCTGCCCCAACCAGAGTTGAAAACCGCGCTAGCGCGGGGCGCCCGGCCAGGCAGGGGGCGGGGCACCATACATCATGCGCAATGATGTCACGTGGCCCACCCCCTCGCCTAGGGCACCAAAATCCCTAGCACCGGTCCTGCTGATACAGTATCAGATTTCCCCTCCCTGTCCCCACAGCAGCCCTGATTTTCCCAATGGCAGAGCTCTGATGGTGGAGCAGAAAGGCCAGGGAAAGGTCTTGGGTGCAAAGTATCCATCAGGGTTAGTAGCCACTGAGCTTCCATATCTTCCATGAATTTGTCTACTCTTCTTTTTAAAGTTATAAGATTGCTCTGTCTGTGTGTTGCCATCCACAACACATGGTTTGTTTTTTTTGGTTTTTTTTTTTTGCTGTGTGTGGTTTGTTTTCTTAATGATTTGTAAAACTTAATTTAAAAACAAAAAACCCAGCTTTGGGTGGGGGCAGTGGAACATGCTGCTCCCTAGTAACAGGCTTGTGAAAACCCTGGCTTCCCCCCTTGTTTTCTATGGGCAGGCATCGCTTCTATTCTGGGGGAGAGAAAAAATGCAAGCTGGACAGATTTTTGTGTTACAGCTGAAACACAGAATATCCACTCAGATTAAACGGGAAATGGAAAGGCAGAGGGAACAGAGTTATTGCTTTACCATGTTATTAGGAAACTGTTTTGCAGTGTTGACTTCGAAATACATTCCTGTTTCCTTTGTTGTAAGCTACTTTGAGAATGATTTTTGTGTGTGTGGAAAAGTGGCATACAAATAATGGATGAATGAAACTGGCTAGCTGACGCCCCTGGGTATTTATAGTATTTCCTGCTATATTCCCCTCCTATTGAGGAAAGGCAGGATCTCTCAGTAGTACATCTGCACTGCATGCAGAAGGACCCAGGATCAATCTCCAGGCAGGGCTCGGGGAGACCCCCTCACTGAAATCCTAAATAGCTTTTGCTAGAGTAGACAGGGCTGAACAATGGTCTGACTCAGTATAAGGCAGCTTCTTATGTTCCTATTGCTACAGTAAAGAACTCTGATTTAGGGCTGATAGCCATCCCCTTTAGCACTAAATAATACAGAGGTTTGAGGCTTCAGGATGAGTGTCCTCTGCAAGCTCCAAATAATCTTACAGGACCCCTGTCCCAAGCTGGCTGGAACATGGAATGAGCCCCTGTGTCCTGTTTGCACCAATGATATAATAACATAAATGTTTCAAAGTTATTTCAAATATGCAACAGACAAGGCCTGCCATTTAAAAAAGGTCTTGAAGATCCCCAGCTCAAAATAAACCCCTCACCTTGACTTGACATTAGACTTATTTCCAGAAATCTAATGTATTAATTGCTGATAGCTACATCCTGCTCTCTGTTTTGTCCCTCGTGATCTCTCAACCCTTTGCAATTTTGTACCAGTTTTGAAATTAAAATGGCACCAGAATTAAATCTATTTGCCCGAAGATAATGAAGCCCTGGTATATGTGTAACTGTATGTGTCCGTTTATGTATGATTTATGGGTTTTTCCTCAAACAAAAACGTCTTTCGAACAATTGAATTTCTCTTTTGTCTTCTGTATTTAATTTTCCTGTTAAAACTTAAAAATTTAAATAATAAAATGATTTACAATGTACGACAACAGAGGCCCACATTATTCCGCTCATGGTCCTGTCTAATTTAAATTCTTTCAGCACACTTTGCAAGAGCTGATTTAAAATGAAAGGGCAGAGAAAATAGACCAGCGCTACAATTGACAAAGGGGAATTTGCATTAAGGTTGGAAGTCCCCTGGGTCTGCAAACAAGAAAAGAGAGAAAAAAAGATGATGAACTAAAATGAGAACTAATTTTCTTATTGTAGCTTCAGGGTCTTGGGATGGGGGATATTAGCAAACACATTTCTGCATAGAAATTGGGTATCTGGTCATCTGGCAGCTGAAACAAGCAAGGAAATCATGGCTTAATTTGACTCAGGGCTTTCCCTGGTACCTATTTCCAGCGTTAGGGATTAGCTAAAAATATTAAGGAAGACAGTACAGTCCTAACTTGTTAAGTCGAACGGAATCCATTCCAGAAGTCCGTTCGACTTCCAAAACGTTTGGAAACGTTTCAAAAATAGTTCGTAAACTGGAACAGTCACTTCTGGGTTTGCGGCTTTTGGGAGGCAAAACGTTCGGGAACCAAGGTATGACTGTATATCCCAGAGTGTGTACAAAGTAACATCTACTTTGTGGAGAAAAGCCCTGATCTCTTGCCCTCCATTTCACCTAAGTGAGCCACATATGGACTTCAGCTGAGCTCCAAGAGCCACAAGCACAGCTACCTCAAGAAGTCCTGGTGATAATTAATACTGAGATCAATGCCACTGAGTGTGGGATCAGGGCCCCTAGCAAGGGCAGACCAGCTAAAATCTTTACACAGGAAGTTTATTTATTTCATAGAATTTATATGCCACTTGATTAATTTTCTGATTGTACAGCTGATTGTAATGTATTTAATAGATGGTATGAATAGGATTGTGTACCTGTTTAATAACAAAAGATAAAACAGTGCAGAAGCATCATAGCCAGATGCAAGGCTTTCCTGGTCCAGGAATGGGCATAGCTGCCGAACCAGTTGGTAAAAGGCAGTTCTTGCCACGGAGGGTACCTGAGTCTCCAGTGACGGAGCTGAATCCAGAAGCATCTCCAAACTGTGAACCTGCTCCTTTGGTGCAACCCTATCCATGGTAAGCAACTGACCAATTTCTCAGACATGGGAACTATTCACCCCCCAGTGCCTCCATCTTGCCAGTATTCAAGCTCAGCTCCCCCCCCCATCCTTTTCACCACTGCATCCAGGCAATGGCCCAGGACTGTGTGTCCTCTCCTGATTCAGATGCTAAGGAAAAACAGAGCCGAGTGTCATCAGCATACTGATGGCATCTTGTCCCCATACTCCTAATGACCACTCCCAATGGGGAGTATCATGTAGATATTAGATAGCACTGGAGATAAATTAGTCCTATAATGTGGTCTTCAGTGGACTCTGAAAGGCACTCTCCCAATGCTCCTGGAGGAGACTGCTTTTAGACTGGCCATCACATGAGAGCAGCACCAATGAGCTAAAGCTGTGATGGGCAAGAAGAGTGTAGCAAACTTGGAGCCTGCAGCCCATCTTGCTGGCACAAATCTCACTTGAAACATCCAAGCCCCCTTCATGGAAGAGAAAATCTAACCACAGGCAGGAGCAAAAAAGGTCAATGGGAATATTAATTGGATATTATTTCATAGTGGGATTTATGCTTAAAATATACCTACAGCTGGAAGATCTCACTCAATGGCCTGCTGTGTGTCCCCCCTCAAGCCCTGTCCCCCCCCCAACCAGGCACCAGCATTCTGTCGGTTTTATAGGCATAATTCTTTTTTTTTTATGGAGAATCCATTTTAATCTATTTTATTTTTAATGCCACCCCACTGAATGCATAAATCCATTTAAATGTCAGATTAAACAACAGTTGCGCAAACCCTGCAGGATGTTCAGACAGCAACATTATTTTAAAAGAGGAGGCTTGGCGAGATGCGAAGAGGTTGTGCTTCCTATATGGATGGGATCAAAAGGAGATTTTCTTTCCTGAGCGTTGAGCAGAGCATGTTGAGTCAGGTGTATTTGGACAGTGTTTGTTGAAGGAGCACTTGGCACTTCATGAGATACCTTATCAGAAAGATAAACACTCTGCAGGAGAGGAGATCACATACAGCCAAGAAAAAAGGAGAAGAGAGAGAAATCTGGAAAAAGCAACTTGCGTGCAGTGGGTGGATACTTGTACAGCCTTCCTCACTAAGCGAGATCAGACCTTTCCCAACACGACGTCAAGCCCTTTCCTTCTCCTTCCTCAGTCTTGTTTCCAGTCTTGTTAAGAATATAAGAAGAGTCCTGTTGGACCAGGCCAATGGCCCATCTAGTCCAGCATACCGTTCTCACAGTGGCTAACCTCTATTGTATATTGTCTATATAGGACAGTGGCAAAGTGTAAGTTGCCAGTGCCCAGGGTAAGGCAAGTATTGTGCCCCCTAACTAGTGGAGAGAAGCAACCCTGCATCACAGACAGGATAAAGTTTGGGGAGCCCACCATGCGAGAGTTGGTCCCTACTCTGCTGTTCAGGGTTTGGGGGCATCAAGGCCAGCCACTGACATCACAGTTTATGGTGAGCACAAATTGGGACCCGCGGGCTGCTCCTAAGGGGCCCCCTGCACCAGGGCAATCTAGATGGATTTTATTTATATCTATAAGATTTTGCAGACTTTGGCTGTGAACTGGGGCCCTACCAAATATATATATCAAGTTGCGCCCCACTGCTTCAAATTGGGCCCCACTGGCTAGCCCTGAGTCTAATAGTTGCTGGGCCTGAGTTGCCCTGCCCTTGCATGAAGTCTTGGGTTTGCAATTTTGGGAGAGGGGAGACTGCCCGGCTGGGGAGCGGGAGGCTGGTGAGGCCCCCTAGACTCACTGATGTCACAAGGGGGCGGAGGGGGCGGTACGCCCCGGGTTCCAGGGGAGGAGGGGGTGACACTTGGGTTGGCCCCGCCCTGTGCGGGGCCCGCCCGCCGGCGCAGCCGCTGCTCCCGCAGCACCCTTGCGAGCGGCCGCGCCAAAAGCATCGGCCGCGCCACCCCCTGAGCCACTGCACGCGATCGGCGGCTCGTTGGCATGGCACCTCCCAAGGGTGCTGCAGAAGCAGCGGTGCCGGTTTGGATGGAGTGCGCTCACGTTAAATCCGCGCACACGCACTTCATCCAAACCGGCACCGCTGCTTCTACGGCGCCCTTGGGAGGCGCTGTGCCAAAAGCAGCAGCGGCAGCACCCCCCGAAGCCGCCGATCGTGTGCAGCGGCTCAGGGGTGCCGCTGCTGCTTTTGGCGCGGCGCCTCCCAAGGGTGCCGTGGGAGCAGCAGCGGCCCGGCGACAGAGTGCGCATGCGTGGCATTTTGCGCATGCGTACTCCGTCGTGATGTTGCGTTGTAATGTCACAACGCAACGTCACAACGCCCCACCCCCAGGGGAAGCCTCCGTTCGCCGCCCCGGGTGGCAAGGAGGCTTCCTCCGCCTCTGCCTAGACTTAGAGGCCCAAGTTGCCCTGCCCTCGCATGAAGTCTTGGGTTTGCAATTTTGGGAGAGGGGAGACTGCCCTCTGGGGAGTGGGAGGGCTGGCGAGGCCCCCTAGATTTAGAGGCCCTATGCTTCAGCCTACTTAGCCTATATATAAATCCGGCACTGGATACAGCAGCTTCGCATTTGAATGCTATAAAAAATGGAGTTGGTGATTTGCCAGTTTTTAATTTGTCAGTAAGGCCTGGAACATTGTCTCTTGTCACCACTCTTGCCTCAGTTCCTTTGTTTCTCCCTTTGCTTCCTCCCAAAGCAAGTTCTATTCTTGTTCTGCTTGAACCTCCTTTGCTAATTTTCCTATTACTAAGTTCAGCTCATTTGTCTCCTTCCCCAGTCAGGAAGTTTAGTCCCCTTTTTCTTCAGTTAAGGGTGAAGTAGAAATACAGGTGATGCGCCTTCAAGTGAGTGGGAAGGAGAAAAAAAGGCAAAAGCTACTTCTGTTGAGGACTTCTCAGAAAGATGGGCTGAAGCCACTTCTCGTGAGGCCAGAGGAGAAAGGCAAGTGTGACTACCTCAACATAAAAGGGATATTTTAATGGTGAATTCATTGAAAATTTCATATTTTACATAAAAAAAGCATTTGATGCAATAGGTGAGCACAAAAAGCTTTTACTTCAGCAGGACTGGACGTCTGATTGCCAACAAGACTGAACCTGGAATAAATCAGTTGCTCAGCCCATCCCTAAAATACAGGGGAAGCTTCTTCTTGTGAAGGTGAAGGAGAAACACTGGCTGAAGCCAGTTCAGAACAAAAGGCTACCAGGGGGAGAGAGGATATTGTGCCCTGGTGTTCCCACCAAGTGGAGGCAGCCTGTCTGAAGTGCTGCTTTGTGACAGAGTCTGCACACAGACACAGGCAGCCCCCACCTGAACTGGAAGCTGCAGAAGGTTGGGGCTGGAGATCAAAGCCAATCTCACATTTGCATTGGATCCCTGCAAAAAAGGGAAAGTGGTGACACCACAGCTCTAATTAAAAGGTTCCTCATGCATTCTGTTCTCTCTGCCCAAAGCCAGGTGTCTCCAGGGGAAAGGAGTACCTGGAAGCATTGGGTAAATTTCAGACAAACATCTGAACCTGCCTCCGTTTGAAATGAACCTTTGAACTACCAGAGTTTCCCCGCCAGCAGCTGAAGAACCTGCCTTTCCCTAGAAATCCGAGCTATGGGGACCAGCCGATGTCAGCGCAGGAAGAGAATAAAAATGTAAATTTGATTCTTCCGAAATTGCCTTCATGTTCCTCTAAGTGTTTTTCCTGGATAAGGCAATGTATTTAACTAATTGATCCTGAACATGGCTGTGCGCTTCGAAAGCGCTCCCCACCAGCCACAGATGATGCATTATACAAAAGCATCAACGGACTCTTTGGTCTCTCATTGAGAGACTTCATGCATTTTGTTATTTACATGCATATAAATTAACCACTTTGATCTGAGGTTGTTAATAAAACAACTAAGCCTTGAAGTCTCCCGGAAGGAAAGCGAGGCGGGCTTGCGCTAAGATGCTTTTAATTAATAAATCTGCAAGTGTTGAGGAAAATGTACACACTGAGCATTGGGGGTAGGTGGGGGGGACAGCAGAGGCAATCCTGGCCCATTACCATTTAAAAGGCATTGTAATTGCATGCCCTTTGGAATATGGGAGCTCTAAGCTGGTTGGATAACCCAGGCATTTAAGCACAAAGGAGCAGGAAAAAAGGGAATTCTAGGTGAGCCAAATCCCATCAGTGAATTAAAGGATGACTGTCTGGCCTTGGAAAACAGAGCCTGAGAGGGGCTAATGAATTGCCATACTGAGATTGCAAGCACAGTGTCTGCACAAAGCAGAACTACCAGGATCTGGTCCAATCCCTCCCCTGCAATCAGAGCTGCCCCAAGACATTTTGCTGCCTGAGGCAAAGGACAACATGGTTCCCTGCTTCCATGACTGGACTGAGAGCTGACTCAAACTTCAATGCTGGCAACAGGATAGCAGCAATTCCCAGCACACCTGGGGGCTGCTGGGTAGTTTGAGGGGTGTGCAGGGACGGCCACCCAACACACCTGCTTCTGCCGTCAACAGAGGGGAACCGTCAAGGAGTTAGTTTTGCTGCCACCCATCAGCAACTGCCACCTGAGGCAGTTGCCTCCCTCTGCCCAATGGTTGTGCCAGCCTTGCCCCCAATTAAAACCACGAACCTGAAAAAAGGATAGAAAGAACCCAGGTTGCCAGATTAAGATTCAAGAGACACAACTGATGCACCAAAGAAGGCAGAATCAGACCCGCCAGACAGGAAGCTAGAGAATTCTGGCGACCTGCGTCTGGGCAAGGTCCAAGAAAGACGAGAACGTCAGGGCTTGGGTGGTTGCAGAGCTCAGGCTATGTTGCTAGTTTAGGCTGCAGACACACCATACTCCTAAAGCACATTTCCCATCCATCAGAGAACCCTGGGGACTGTAATTCACTAAGGGTGATATGAATTGTAACTCTCTGAGGCATAAGCTTCCTGTTTGGGGGGAGGGGTGGCAGCAGCGGCAAGGAAGATGCTTTAAATATATGGTGTGTATGTAGCCTATATAAGAGAGGCATTGTCAGATGAAGGTGTAGTTTGACATGCAATCTGATGGAATCTGCTGACTATTAAAGGTACAGGAGCCCTGTCCTCTTTTTCTCCTGCCACCCAAGGGAAGGCCTGCCCCCCTCCCAATTTCTATCATTTCTTGTTTATGTCTGAGAGTTTGATTTAAGCATGAAACTTTAATGGCTAGTATAGCAAAGGCTGTTTCCATGCTAACCCTCCCAGCCCTGGAATTTCTAATTTTTGTTCATTCATTCTTCAAACTCCAGCTGCTGTTGTCAAAAGAACTGATGCACCCCAGTGTTTTCTGTGTTTTTAAATGCCCTGATATGTATTAAAGATTTTTGAGATTTCTATGAACTCCTGTGCCTTTAATTAAACACTTCCTCTTTGCTTGTTTTGATACATCTGTGCTCCACCTTGGATAACCCCTTATAAAGTGGCTTGCAAATTTTTTAAAACAAGGACACATCACACAGGTAATCAACAACACACCATAAGCTCACAATAATGTAAAATAACATAAAACAGCATGGATATCATACCAGCCGATCCAAATGATAAAAGTGTTTACTAATAAAAGCATTTTCAAAGCACATGTGAATGTATAGAGAGAGGAGGCTTGCTAAATTTCTCTAGAAGTGAGGTTTGCAGATGCAGTCCAGTTTATTGCTTCCTGATGATTTGAGGAATAAGCAATGTGTGACCTATGTCAGTTTCTGCTGCTGTGGGAGGGGAAGGCTTCAATAATTGATTTCTACTTATTTTTTATTTATTTATTTTTTTGCCATAAAAAATGCAGAGGAAAAATAGGCATGTAACCTGTAATTAAAGCTTCACTCAGCTGAAGCAGATGCTGACATCAGGGCAATTAAGAGAGGCTTTTAAAATCAGTAACCATTCACTTAATAAGACTACAGAGAGGAAACCTTTGAGTAATGCTACTGGAACCTTTGCTGAATGGGACTGATGTGTGAACAAACAATATAATAGATTACTTTACCAATATTATTTGTTTTTATATTGTTTTAATTCTATTAGTGTTTAATTACTTTTTAACAATTATATTAATATAATATAATATAATATAATATAATATAATCATATCATATCATATCATATCATATCATATTTATTGAATTTGTCAGTCACTTTCTCTTGCCCAAGGCAACCCAAAGCAACTTACAGCCAAATAAACAGATAATAAACCTCACATTAAAACCAAGGGAAAGAAAAATAGATTAAAAACATCCCTCCCAAAAGGTTTTTTAGCTTTTTGTATTTTGTCTCTGTTGTTTTTAATTTGTGTAAGCCATCTTGAGTCCCAGTCTAGGGAAAAGGTGGAATATAAATAAATATAACAACAACCACCACCATTAGGGGGAGGATTTCAGTCACAGGGAAGGTATGGAATAGTAGAATCATTGTAGAGTATACCGTAACTGAATAAATCAGGAATCATCATCAACCCAGAACCTGTAGCACCTTCTTTGGTGTCCCCAGGATGAACCACAACCCACAGATTCAAAGCCTTCATTTTTTGTTTTAATTTAAGAAAGAGTAGGTTTCTAGCAGCCTGGGATATAAGCAATCAACAGCCCCAATGCCAGTTTCTATTCCTGAGAAGCAGGGGTGAGAGGCATTAATTACTCATTTCCTCTTCTGAATTTTCTTTTCTTTTAATATTTAATGGACATATTTAGATATGAAACTGAAAATACCTTTGCTAAATGGAGCTTGTTGTGGGTATACATTATTGAAGTTTCTAGGCTCTGGGAGTAGGGATGGCTGCATAATGCGTTGCAATATTAAGCACTGTTTGGTACTTCCATTATAATGTCACAATTCCAAGTAATTGTGGGGAAGCAATGCCTCAGCTGTGGTAAAGGTAAAGGGACCCCTGACCATTTGGTCCAGTCGTGTCCGACTCTGGGGTTGCGGCGCTCATCTCGCTTTATTGGCCGAGAGCCGGCGTACAGCTTCCAGGTCATGTGGCCAGCATGAGAAAGCCGCTTCTGGCGAACCAGAGCAGCGCACGGAAATGCCGTTTACCTTCCCGCCGGAGTGGTTCCTATTTATCTACTTGCACTTTGACATGCTTTCGAACTGCTAGGTGGGCAGGAGCTGGGACCGAGCAACGGGAGCTCACCCCATTGCAGGGATTCGAACTGCCGACCTTCTGATCAGCAAGCCCTAGGCTCTGTGGTTTAACCCACAGCGCCACCTGGGTCCCTGTTCAGCCGTGTTAAAGAGCTCTAGTTTTGTAGGAAACCTGGTTGAGCAACAGGGCAATAGTCCATGCAAAAAGAAGCTCCACAGCTCAAGATAAAGTTTGGGGTGTGTGTGTTGCAATTCAGTGCCATTCTCACTGCAAGCTGCCCCCGAAGAGGGTTATCTGCACGCTGCACAAATGAAAGCTGCTCTTACCACAGGCAGATTGCTGCCTTCCCAACCTGCAATGCAACCCTCTGTGGACACAGAAGATGGAGAGCAATTTCATTGTAAAATATTCATAGACAGCTGCTCTATCGCGTTTCATCTCAGTGTCGGTATAAACCGGAGCTGGTCTATAATTAAATCATTTATGTTTCAGATGCTTAACAGGGTGTTTTAAATGTTTGGGTCTTGTAAATGATGTTTATTTATGGGGAGCTAATTAAGCACTCAGCCAATGGGTCTCTGAGCCAGTCCGAAGGGCCAGTCACGGACTCTTCCTGCTGGCTGTTGCTCCTTCCTTTCAATGAGGAGCAAGGAAAATGGTCTCTGCACTGTGACAAAGTCAAAATAGAGGGAAATGATCCAGAATGAACAAAATCCTGAAACGGGGGGTGAAGGGACAGATCTGGCAAGCGTCACTGAGACCGTGATGCAGAACCAGCCCAGCCCAGCCCAGCGGGTCAGGGAGGAGGTGTCCCCATTGCCCATAGGAGTCCCATCTCCTCCATGAACTTTGGGGCAGGCACAGAGGGCCAGAGAGACAGACTGCAGATACTGCTAGTGTACTAACCCCTCTACTGCCCAGTGGCTTCCCTGCAGGGCTGGCCCACCTGTGAGGCAAACTGAGGCAACCACCTCGGGCAGCAGGATCCATCAGGGCAGCAGATCCAGCCTGCAAGAAATGCATCACCTGCTGCCGCTGCTGCTGCCACAGTGGCAGCAACAGCTTTGGCACACTCTTCGAGGCTGGATCTGTTGCCTCCTCAGAAACCCCCCCCCCCACAATGCCACCTTTACAGCGGTCCCTTGGAGAACAGGAGGTGCTGCTGGCCTCCTCCCACACTTGTTCCCAATGAAGATCTTTCCTGTGATGACCTGGGAGTCAGACTCAGACGCTGAACCTGAGGGATCCCAGCCTGCACAGGATTCACTGCCTCCAGAACCAGCAGAGCCAGGGCTGGGGCCTGAGTCTCAAGGGGACTCACCTGTGCTGGATCCTCAGGTGCAGGCATCGGCTGAGGTTGATCTGGCTTCTAATGGGATGGAGGACTTATTGCCTGCAGGTGCTCCACTCCCCACCCAGTCAGGGGAAGCTGAGGTTGCCTCTGGGTCCGGTAACCCTCCAGCTTCTCCTGAGCTGCAAAGGCTAAGGGCAGAGAGGCGAAGGGAACTAAGTTCCCGCAGGAGGAGTGCTCGCCTCCAAGCCAGGAGAGGCGAGGCACCTGAGGATCGGAGCCGCCCTTTGCCTCGGGGCAGATAAAAGCCAGCCAGTCCCAGACCCAAGTTGCAGGAGCAACATTGGTGCTGCCTAGTTCCTGTTCCTGGTTCCTGCGTTCCTGACCTCAGCTTGGTTACTTCGGCTTCCTGACCTCGGCTTCCTGACCTCGGCTTCCTGACCTCAGCTTTGTTACTTCGGCTTCCTGACCTCGGCTTCCTGACCTCGGCTTCCTGACCTCGGCTTCGTGACTTCGGCTTCGTGACTTCTGGCTTGGACTGACCTTGGACTGGACTAGACCTCGCCTATCGGATATCCCTTGGGACCAGCACAGTTTGCTCCTGCCACACCCGCACTCCCCCTTCGTTGGGGTGCGTTCGGGAGGAACCTGTCGTCATGACTGACCAGGCGGCTGCGCTGGTGGCATTGGCCCAGGAGAACCAGGTCTTGACCCACACAGTGCAGCAGCTGAGCAATGCGGTTACGGCGCTTCAGCAGCGTTTGGACGCCTTGCCGGCTCCTGGTGCCGGCGCCCCAGCTCCAGGCAAGTACCCAGTGGCCCTGCCAGAAAAGTTCGATGGGTCCCCGGGCAGCTTTCCCATGTTTCTCGCCCAGGCCAAGCTGTATATTCAGGGGCGAGCCCGGGATTTCCCCGACGACTGCACCAAGGTGCACTTCCTGATCAGCTTGCTGAAGGACCAGGCAGCCAAGTGGGCGTTGCCGCTGCTCCGGCAAGACTCCCCCTTGCTGACAGACTATACGGGGTTTTGCAACCATTTTGAAACCGCGTTCGCCAACCCTCAGAAGGCGAGTCAAGCCAATCGGGCAATTCGGCGGTTGAAACAGGGCAAGTCCACAGTGGCCGCCTATGCCACGGAATTTCGGCTGTTGGCGCAGGACTTGACCTGGAACGATTCCGCACTTCGGGACCAGTATCTCGAGGGGCTTTCGGACGAGATACTGGACCAGCTGGCCACCTTGGATCGCCCCGCCACGCTGGAGGCCCTCATCCAACGGAGTCTACAGATAGACGATCGGTTGGAGGACCGGCGCCAGGCCCGGGCCCGCCAGCACTCTGGGCTCCCGACTCCAGTGCTCCCCAGCAGTTCCACGGCCAGAGCCGAGTCACTGGAGGAGCCGATGCAGCTCGGGGCAGCACGGCCTCGCCTCTCCCCTTCGGAGAAGACACGACGTCGGGAGGGAAACCTGTGTCTCTACTGCAGGGGGAGTGGACACTACGCCCGAACCTGCCCCGAGAAACGCCAGCCGCAGGGAAACCGCCAACCCCAGTAGCCAATGGCCCAGGCTATCTGGGGTCCCAAGCATCGCATGATGGGCCCTCACCAGTGGAATTGCAACACCTCATGATCCCAGTGCGTCTATACCCCCCAGGCGGGCCCTGGATTCTCACCCACGCTCTGGTGGATTCAGGGGCAACCCGCTCCTATATGGACTCTGCCTTCGCCGCTCAGCATCGGGTGCCGCTCCAGAACAAGCCAGAACCGGTGCAGGTGGAGGCAATCGACGGACGGCTCTTGCGGTCAGGCGCCGTTACTCGGGAGACCCAGCCCTTGGTCCTGTGCCACCAGCAGCACCGGGAGGTGCGTACCCTGGACATTGCCACCATGCCCCGGTTTCCCCTGGTGCTGGGGATGGACTGGCTGGAGTCTCACAATGTTCAGATCGATTGGGTCAATCGAACTGTACGCTTCCCAGACTCGGGTTCGATTGCTCAGTCCGAGATGCTTTCGGCCGCCTCCATGGGGGAGGCTGCGTCAACGCTCCCCGCCGTGTACCGGGACTACGTAGACGTGTTCGAGGAACAGGGGGCAGACCGGCTGCCTCCTCATCGGTCTTTTGACTGCGGCATAGACCTCCAGCCTGGGGCGCCTCTGCCTGTGAGTCGCCTATACTCTCTTTCGGAGCCAGAGCGTGAAGCCTTACAGGACTTCCTTCACAAGAACCTGGAGCGGGGGTTCATTAGGCCCTCTACCTCTCCCACCGCCGCTCCAGTACTCTTCGTTAAGAAGAAGTGTGGGGAGCTTCGCCTCTGCCATGATTACCGAGCCCTGAATAAGATCACCATCCCAGACCGGTATCCCTTGCCCCTAATTGCAGAGTTGCTGGAGCGGGTGCAAGGGGCGCAGATGTTCACCAAACTGGACCTCCGGGGGGCTTACAACTTGATTCGGATCCGTGCCGGGGATGAGTGGAAGACCGCATTCGGGACCCGTTATGGGCAGTTCGAGTACCTGGTCATGCCGTTCGGACTATGCAACGCGCCCGCCGTGTTCCAACGGTACATCAACCACGTGTTCCAGGACTTGCTCGACAAGTATGTGGTGGTGTACCTCGATGACATTCTGATTTATTCCCGTGACCCAGCTCGCCACGAGAGTCATGTCCGGACCGTGTTGCAGCGCTTGCGGGAGCACCGCCTGTACGCTAAGCTCAGCAAGTGCGAGTTCCACCAGCGGTCAGTGGACTTCCTCGGACACCGACTCTCCCCTGACGGTGTACAGATGGACCCCGGGAAGGTGTCTGCGGTTCGAGAGTGGGCGGCGCCGCGGAACCGCAAGGACCTACAGCGGTTTTTGGGGTTCGCCAACTATTACCGGACATTCATTGCGGACTATGCTCATCGCACCACCCCGTTGACCCGACTGCTGCGCCCCAAGACGCCCTTCGCCTGGGATGAGGAGGCTGAGGTGGCATTCCAGGGATTGAAAGCCTGTTTCCAGAAGGCGCCAATTTTGCAGCATCCTGATCCCTCTCGTCCCTTCGTGGTGGAGACTGACGCCTCCAGTACGGCTCTCGGTGCCGTCTTGTCCCAGCAACACAGACCAGATGCGCCACTGTTACCCTGCGCCTACTACTCCCGGCAGCTCCTTCCGGCGGAGCGTAACTATACCGTGTGGGAGCGGGAACTACTGGCCATCAAGGTGGCCTTTGAGGTCTGGCGCCATCATCTTGAGGGGGCACGACACCCGGTGGAAGTGAGAACCGACCACCGGAATCTGGAGTACCTCCAGACCACTCGCAGGCTAAACCAGCGGCAGATCCGGTGGGCACTGTTCTTCTCCCGGTTCCAGTTCCGGATCCGCTACATCCCCAGCTCCCAAAACCAGAAGGCGGATGCACTGTCCCGGAAACCGGAGGACATTGCAGAGATGGTGCAGCAGGCGGCCCCAACAACGATCATCCCACCAGCAGCTTTCCTGGCTGTTCATGAGACTGAGTCGCTGCTGGACCGAGTGCGGAAGCAGCAACGGGTCGACGCGTGGGCTCAGGAACGGATTCAGGAATTGGCCAGTGGATCATGTCCTCGATACCCAGAACTGGTTGTGCACCAGGGTTTGCTGATGCACCGTGGTCGGTTGTACATCCCACCAGGGCCTTTGCGGGCCGAGGTACTCCAAATGTCACACGACGCCCCGGCAGCTGGCCACTTCGGGAGGTATCGGACCACCCACCTGGTCAGCCGGGAGTTCTGGTGGCCCCGCTTGAAGGCCGACGTGGCACGGTACATTGGGGGGTGCGAGGTCTGCCGGCGAGCCAAGGGATCGACCGGGAGACCTGCGGGACTGCTACAGCCACTGCCAGTTCCCCCTCGTCCATGGCACACGGTCTCATTGGATTTCGTGGTAGACCTACCCCCATCCCGTCAGTGTACCTGCCTCCTGGTATTCACAGACCACTTCACTAAAATGGTGCACTGCGCCCCGTGCCCGTCTGTACCCTCAGCCAAGGAGACGGCGCAACTGTACCTACAAAACGTCTTCCGCTTACATGGCCTATCGGAACGTTTGATCTCCGATCGTGGTGCCCAGTTCACCTCCCGGTTCTGGCGCGCTCTACATCAGGCTCTCGGGACGGAGGTCTGCCTATCTTCGGCCTACCATCCACAGACGGATGGACAGACCGAACGGGCAAACGCGGTGTTGGAACAGTACCTCCGGTGCTACTGCAGCTTCCACCAGGACGATTGGGTCGACCACCTGGCGTTGGCCGAGTTCGCATATAACAACGCAGTGCACGCTTCCACCCAACAGACCCCGTTCCAGGCAAGCTATGGGTACCACCCGCGGTTGTTTCCAAGCGTACTGCCGGCATCCGCAGTTCCCGCAGTGACAGACTGGCTACAAGAACTCCAGTCACAGCAGCAGCTTCTGACGGAGCAACTGAGCCAGGCCAAGGACGCGTATAAGGCCCAGGCCGACCGTCACCGGCAGGAGGGGCCGGAACTCCATGTCGGAGACCTGGTATGGCTCTCCACCCGCCACCTGCACCCCTCTCGGCCTTCGCGGAAGCTGGATGCCCGCTTCACCGGCCCATTTCCGATCGTGGACCGTGTCTCACCTGTGGCATTCCGTCTCCGGTTACCCGCGACCCTGAAGGTCCACCCGGTATTCCACCGGTCCCTACTCAGTCCGGTCGCCCCGCCAGACGAGTTCCACCCAGACCATCCACGACCGCAGCCAGTTTTGGTTCAGGGGGAGCCCGAGTATGAGGTGGAGCACGTTCTTGACTCCCGATACCGCAGGGGGAAGCTCCAATACCTCATCGACTGGAAGGGGTATGGGCCCGAGGATCGGTCGTGGGAACCAGCGGAGAACGTCCACGCGCCTGTCTGCCTCCGTGATTTCCATGCGACTTACCCCAGCAAGCCTGGTCCGGCCCCTCGGTTGAGGGGGGGGCCTGGGAGGGGGGATGGTGTGATGACCTGGGAGTCAGACTCAGACGCTGAACCTGAGGGATCCCAGCCTGCACAGGATTCACTGCCTCCAGAACCAGCAGAGCCAGGGCTGGGGCCTGAGTCTCAAGGGGACTCACCTGTGCTGGATCCTCAGGTGCAGGCATCGGCTGAGGTTGATCTGGCTTCTAATGGGATGGAGGACTTATTGCCTGCAGGTGCTCCACTCCCCACCCAGTCAGGGGAAGCTGAGGTTGCCTCTGGGTCCGGTAACCCTCCAGCTTCTCCTGAGCTGCAAAGGCTAAGGGCAGAGAGGCGAAGGGAACTAAGTTCCCGCAGGAGGAGTGCTCGCCTCCAAGCCAGGAGAGGCGAGGCACCTGAGGATCGGAGCCGCCCTTTGCCTCGGGGCAGATAAAAGCCAGCCAGTCCCAGACCCAAGTTGCAGGAGCAACATTGGTGCTGCCTAGTTCCTGTTCCTGGTTCCTGCGTTCCTGACCTCAGCTTGGTTACTTCGGCTTCCTGACCTCGGCTTCCTGACCTCGGCTTCCTGACCTCAGCTTTGTTACTTCGGCTTCCTGACCTCGGCTTCCTGACCTCGGCTTCCTGACCTCGGCTTCCTGACCTCGGCTTCGTGACTTCGGCTTCGTGACTTCTGGCTTGGACTGACCTTGGACTGGACTAGACCTCGCCTATCGGATATCCCTTGGGACCAGCACATTTCCACAAGGGCCGACATTGATGCCAAAATCCACCATCGCCTGAGCTCCGCAAGTGTGGCTTTCTCTCAATTGAAGTGCAGAGTGTTTGAGGACTGGGACATTCGCAGGGAAACCAAAATGCTTGTTTACAAAGCTATTGTACTACCAACCTTACTGTATGCTTGTGAAACATGGACCACTTATAAACGCCATCTCCAACTCCTTGAAAGATTCCATCAACGGTGTCACTTGGGAAGACAGGCGAACTAATACCAGTGTACTGGAAGAAGCAAAGATCACCAGTGTTGAAGCAATGATCTTCAACATCAACTTCGTTGTACTGGTCATGTTGTGCAGATGCCTGATGATCATCTTCCAAAGCAACTACTCTATTCTGAACTTAAAAATGGAAAGCGTAATGCTGGTGGTCAACAACAGAGGTTTAAAGACTGTCTCAAGGCAAATTAAAAAATATATAGTATAAACACCAACAATTGGGAAACACTTGCCTGCGAGCGCTCCGGTTGGAGAACAGCCTTTTCCAAAGGTGTCATCGGCTTTGAAGAAACCAATGTCCCCACTGTGGAAGGACGTGTGGATCCAGAATTGGCCTCCACAGTCATTTACGGACTCATTGTTAAAACCATGTTTATGGAAAACAATCTTACTCTGCTATGAGTGATCACCAAAGAGAGAGAGAGAGAGATAGTAGATCTAAAAACAGTGACCAGAACAGACTGGAGGGGGTTAGCTGTGGTCCATAGATACTCCATCTCATGAAATCTCTGCATCTTGGAGTGGGTCTAGACTAGGGGATGGGGAACCTCTGGTCCACAGGCCAATCTTGGCCTACCAGGGGGTACAATTTGGCCTACAAGTCCATTATTGTCAAACCACACCCACCTGAAAAGTTTTTCTCCCCTTCTCTAAACCCTACAATGCATGGACATCCAATGGAGCTACATGTTGGACGAGTCAGGACAGATAAAATGAGGTCCTCCTTCATGCGGTGCATAGTTAAACTCTGGAACTCACTTCTTTAGGAGACAGTGATGAGAACCAACCTAGGTGGCTTTAAGGAAGGATTGGGCAAATTCATGGAGGGGAGGGTTGCTAGCCACAATGACTCTGCCTCCATGCTTCTGAATACCAGCTGCTAGAAGCCACAGGAGGGGGAGAGGAATCTTGTGCTCAGGTTCTGTTTGTGGGTGTCCCTTTGGGGCATCTGGTTGCCCTCTCTGAAAAGAAGATGCTGGACTAGATGGGCCATTAGCCTGATCCAGCAGGCTCTTCTTATCTTCTATTGTTCTGATAATCAGGTGATGGTGGACTGCAAATTGAATAAAAAAGTAAATTAAGTTCCACATGCATTTCTAAAAAAAAAAAAAAAATCCTTCCAGTAGCACCTTAGAGACCAACTAAGTTTGTTCTTGGTATGAGCTTTCGTTTGCATGCACACTTCTTCAGATACACTGAAACAGAAACATGCATTTCTGTTAGTGCAAAAGAAACTGAATTGCATGGTTTCTGTTCTGCACCCCCCTCCCGAAAGACAGAGAGTCCTAAAGTGAACTTTCCTTCACTACCTGAGAAATTGTAAGTTAGACTAGCCTTTACCAACCTGGTGCTGTCCAGCTGTTTTGGAGGACAATTCACATCTGCCTCAGCCACCTGATGGGAGTTGTAGCCCAAAACAGCTGAAGGGCACCTAGTTGGCTAAGGCCGAGTTGGACTCATGAAGGTGCTCTCCAATCCCCTGCAAACTGCAGCTCCATGAGCCTCCCATCACTGGAAGAGCCAGGATCCAGATGGCATTGTCCTTTGCCAAATGTGGCACTTGAATCCATGACATTATCTGTGCCCCAGGAAGCTTTAAGTCACATCAGTCTAGCGTACAGCTCGGCATTATTTGAACATTTTGCAAATAGGTGCATTTAAAAATCCAATGAATGGAAAAGAAAATTTCATGGGCTGGTGCAAGCTGGTGGTCGATTCCCAGAGCTCAGCAACTTCTGATCTCTAGAATGTAACTTTGTTCACAGTGATTCTGAAAGGGAAGATGCAGCAGTGACAAATTACCGTACTTCTCCGTGTATAGGATGAGGGTTTTTTTTTCTTACTTTAAAAGAATGTTAAAAATTGGGGGGGGGTTTGTAGTCTTATACACAGATAGTGCAGAGGGGGGACGTTTGATTGGTTGCAGCCATGAGCAGGAGCTTGTCAGCGGCGATTGGGTGGGTGAATGGTGTCTGCGGCAAGGGCTGCTTTGGATTGGCTGCTGCTGCTGCAATTTGGTGGGTTATTGATAGATGTGACAAGGGCTGTTGTGGATTGGCTGCCGCTGCGGCAATTGGGCTTCTGTGACACATTCAATTTGTAGCGTTTGTCATTCGGGTGATTTTCTGCATCCCCCCCAAAAAAGCTTAACAAATCTTGGCAATCTCCCCCCATTTTCTTATTTTGGAGTCCCCCAAAGTAGGGAGCGTCTTATACACGAGGGCGTGTTATACACGAAAAAAATACGGTACATGAATGTTCTTCTGGATATAAAATTATTCTTTTTTTCTACTAAGAACAAAAGAACATAAGAAGAGCAAGCTGGATCAGGCCAATGGTCCATTCGAGCCATTGATAGCCCTCTCCTCCATGAATTTGTCTAATCCTATCAAGGTTGGTGGCCATCACTGCTTCCTGTGGGAGTGAGTTCCATAGTTTAACTACATGCTGCATGAAGGACTTTTTTTATCTTCCAACATTCATCTTCATTGGATGGCCATGAGTTCTAGTGCTGTGGAAGAGAGAGGAAAAGCTTTTCTCTATCCACCTTCTGAATGTCCTATATACTTTTATAAACTTTGATCATGTCGCCTCTTCTCTAAAATAATAAGTGCCAAATGCTGCGACCTTTATTCATAGGGGAGCCATTCCATCCCCTTGATCATGCCCCGAGATTCCTAAGAAGAGAACTAGGAAAGGTGGTGTAATGTAGAGTTTCTGAGCACATTAGTGGTTTAAAATGCAGTGAGGCCATATGCTGTTTCACTTGTTTCTAGTTGCACACATCAGAAAGGGGGCGGGGATGTCTTCTCCCGACACACATGACCTGACTGATTTCTTCCTCCTTGTAACTTTCTCCTCCCCATAACTTCTACTCCTGAATCTATAATCTGTGCATGTGTGCTAGCTGTCTCAAATAGACACACCTGACTTAAACATCGAGTGAATGCAGCTTAAATTCTCTAGTTGGATTGAAGCTGGTTTCAGAAAAGAAACACAACAGGTCAGGTCGCAAAACGCACGGCTGGAGAGCCGGGCGGTCCACCCGCAAAGAGAAAGGTAACGGAGGTAAAAAAAAGAGAGTAAAGCTGTAGGGGGAAAATCCCAAAGCTCGTGGGCTAAGAGCGGCGCAAAAGGGGTAGAAATTCGCCATTTTACACAACTGTGGAGTAAATAACCCCGCGCTATCGTACAGCCCAACTCTTGCGGGAAACCTCAGGACCGGACACAGCGTTGCGGTTGAGCTTTCTAAAAGGAAATTAAAACGAGCCCTTGTGAAGCCACAAAACAAAGAAAGACAATGAATGGCAATAATTGTGGTTTTAGAGCAGAGTGATTGTGAAATAGAGCGAATGTGGACTAGATGCTGGAAAGAGCTTGTCGAAGCCTCAGAGAAGGTGAGCGCTACGAGCGGAGAAGGCACAGACGAGCCGGCGTCTTAAAGGGGAGAGACCAAGTTTGTTTCTCAGCTGTACCCACAGAGTCTGGAAGTACCCAAAAGGGGAAAGGACAAAGCGGGAAGGCGGAGAAAGAGATTGATAATCTCCTTACCAAATAAGTGGAAACGGGACGAGAGCTCTAGGTGCGTGGTCCGGCCGGCAGGCGTTGATGGATGAGTGTGATAGAGCGAATGAAAACAGACGGATGAAGTGCTGAGAGGAGAGGTTGGGGTTGATGGCGGAGGAGACATGCTGAGTCATTAGAGAAAGGAGGCTTGCGGAAACACCGGAACCTGCTGAATCACCGGAACAAGGAAGTAGCAGAGCAAAAAAAGGAAAGAAGGGAGAAGAACGAAAGGTGAGCTAGAAAAGAAATAGTGACATCTGGTGGTAGGAGTCAGCAGAACAACATCCCAAATTAACCAGCAAGAATAGAGAGAAATTGGCTCTTTGAAGAGGAAAAGATGAGTAGATAAGAAGGTGAACTGCCCCCCTCTCACAGAGAACAATATAAATATACAACCTCAGATAAAAACAGAAGGACACCTTTTGGACGTTCTGAAATATAATAAAGAGAAAAGATGATGGAGAAAGAAGGGAAAGTAGACGGGAAAGATCAGAAAAGATTAAAAAATCAAGGATCCACCACACCAGCAAGTTCTCAAAAGAAGGCCCCTAATCCAGAGGTAGACAATTGTGAAATTAAAGAATTAATTCTAGGATTAAAGGCAGAATTGAATGGAAAGATGGACTTAATAAATGGAAAACTAGATAAAATGGAAAATAAAATTGAACAAAATTTGAAAAAGATTGAAGAAAACACAAAAGCAATTATAGAATTGAATAAGCAAGTAGAGACAATGAAAGAGAAAGATAAGGAAATAGAGAAAGAGGCACAAACTTTGACAACAAAGATAAATAGACAAGAAGAAGTGGTGGAATCCTTAACAGAGGCGAGTAAAGAATTTAAAGAAAACCACGAAAGAACATTTGATGAATTACAGAAGTTAAAAGAGGTGCAAGAATCGACATGGGATGCTCTTGCAATGCAAGAACTAAAACAGAACGATCTGACATTGAGAGTAAGGGGTCTGAAAGAAACACAGGACGAGGACATAGAGGGTATTCTTATTAAAGGCCTGGCGAACTGGATGCAAATAGAAGAAGAGGATATATCAATATGCGTGGACAGGGCGTTTAGACTGAAATCTAAAAATCCAAGACCAAGCAGATGGCCAGCGGACTGTCTTCTATTTCTGAACTCTAGAATTTTGAGAGACAAAATGATGCAAAAGAAAAAGGTGCAGAAATTCAGAATAGACGACAGAGAAATAATTTTAAAAAGAGAGGTCCCACCAAGACTGTTGAGAAAGAGAACAAAATATAGAATGGTGACCGATGCCCTGTCAAGGAACAATATTCAATTTAAGTGGGAATTCCCAGAAGGGATCTCCTTTTACTATGACCAGACCAAGATAAAGTTAACTACGGACTTAGAGGTGGAGAGGTTTTGGAAGAAATTTGAGAAAGTACTGGGAGGGGGAGGGGGGCTGGGCCCGAGAGGAGGTCAAAGACAAAGACAAAGGCAAAGAGTTGAGACAGAAGAGGAACAAGAGGAGGGGGAGATTGGGACAAAACTTTGAGTCACTTAAGGGAAGGTGGTTTGGTTGCTATAGACCAGCCAGATTTCGTACTCCGTTGATCAGCACTTTGTGAGATTTGAACAAAGTAAAAGGCCAAAGAGCCCGGTTTTTAATCAGTATTATAAATATCTTGAAATAAAAACAGGTTTTCTAAATCCATCTCACGAGTAAGGCCATTTTCTGAGAAAGAATGGATCTAAAAATAATTTCGTGGAACGTGAACGGTTTGAATAATAAAGTAAAAAGAAACAAAATAGAACATTGGTTATGTAAAAAGAAATTAGATCTGATATGCCTCCAAGAAACCCACATTAAAAAAGGCCATCGTAAGATATTGGTAAACAAAAGATTAGGAGAGGAGTTTGTCTCCTCGGATGTCAAAAAGAAAAGAGGAGTGGTGCTGTATGTCAAACCAGAATTGAAACCAGAACAATTGGGAAAAGATAAAGAAGGGAGAGTTATTATGGTGAGAATCCAAGGAAATTCGGAAAAAATAGTAGTGGTGGGGATTTATGCTCCCAATGAGAAAAGAACAGAATTTTTCAAAAAAGTAGAAAACATGCTATCAGAACTAAGCGATCAAAAAATCATTACGATGGGGGATTTTAACGGGGTGGTCTCCCCAGAAGCGGATAGATATAGTGATGAGACAGAGATAAGAGAGGGAAGACTCCCAAAAAGTTTCTTCCAGATGATAGATAATTTGGAGCTACAAGATGTATGGAGGGTTAGACATCCAACACAAAAGCAGTTTACTTTCTTTTCGCATCCAAATAATTCGGAAAGCAGAATCGACCAAATTTGGACAACCAAAGATTTATTAATAAGATGCCAAAAGATCAATATTTTACCTAAAATACTCTCGGATCATAACCCAGTTGGTATGGAGATAATGGGAACACAGAGGGGAACAAAAAGATGGAGGTTAAATGAGAAGATTCTGGAAGATGAAAAAATAATTGAAAAAACAGAAAAAGTATTAAAAGATTACTTTGAATTAAACCAAGGAACTGAGGTGAGCATTAATACAACCTGGGATGCAGGGAAAGCAGTTATTAGAGGGTTTTTGATAAGCCAAAATAGTTGGAAGAGGAAAGAAAAAGAGAAAAAATTAGAAGACTTATTAAAAGAGATAAGAGAAAACGAATTGGAATTAGCTAAGAAGAAGAAGAAAGGAAAGGAGGAGATAAAAAGGAACATTAAATTACTACAAACCCAAGTATCAATGATTTTAGAACAGGAAATAGAGAACAAAATAAGATTTGCCAAACAGAGAAGTTTTGAACATGCAAATAAAACAGGGAAATATCTAGCATGGCAACTGAAGAAACAACAAAAAGGGAAAGTAATAGATAAGATAAAAGAGGAAGGAAAGATGATCACACACCCTAAGGAGATCGCAGAAGTTTTTGTAAATTTCTATAATAATTTATACAAGGAGGAAGTAGTGGAACAAAGAGAAATAGAGAATTATATGAAAGAGATTAATTTGCCAAAGATAGAGAAAGAAGAGAGAGAGGAAATAAATAAACCAATCACAAATATAGAAGTGCAAGATATAATTAGAGAAGCCAAGCTAGGGAAATCTCCAGGATTAGACGGTTTGTCAGCCCTATTTTATAAAAAATTTGAAAAAGTATTAAATGAACCGCTGAGGGCAGTAATGAATGGAATCTTAGAAAAAGGGGTAATACCAAATTCATGGGAAGAGGCCTTAATTACAGTTGTTCATAAACAAGGTAGCGAGATTGACCAGGTTAAAAATTACAGACCCATATCCCTATTAAACAATGATTATAAGCTATTTGCGGGCATAATGGCCAAGAGATTGAAGGGATTCCTTAACAGATTAATAAAAAAGGATCAGGCGGGTTTTCTGCCTAACAGATACATGGGGAACAATGTGAGGAATGTGATCGATATATTGGAATATTTAACCATCAAAAATAATAAGAAAGCGGCTCTATTCTTTTTAGATGCTGAAAAAGCTTTTGATAGGGTTTCATGGCAGTTTCTCCAAAAATCGATTAAGATATTGGGCTTTGGGGACAAAATTTATAATGCCATTAAGGCAATATATAAAAATCAAAAAGCTAAATTAATAATAAACAGTGAAATCATGGGGGATATAAAAATCCAAAGAGGTACCAGGCAGGGGTGTCCATTGTCGCCATTATTATTTATTTTAACCCTGGAGTTTTTGATGGAAAAGGTGAGGAGGAATGATAAAATTAAAGGAATCAAAGTAGGGAAGGATGTCCATAAAATTAAGGCATTCGCGGATGATGTGGTAGTGACATTGGAAGAGCCAAAGGAAAGTATAAACGAATGTCTAAAAGAGATTGGAAAATATGGTAAATTAGCTGGTTTGAAATTAAATATTAATAAATCCAATATGATAACGAAAAATATGACAAGAGGAGAAAATGGAAAATTGGAAAAAGAAACAGGCTTAAAAGTAGTAAATAAATTAAAGTATTTGGGAATTTGGCTAACAAATAATACAAATAATTTGGTACAGGACAATTATATAAAGACCTGGAAGGAAGTTAAGAAGAATTTGGATATATGGGAGAGGCTTAAACTATCCTTGTCAGGTAGAATAGCAGCCATCAAAACTAATATATTGCCCAAAATGTTATTCCTCTTCCAAATGATTCCGATCCTGGGGTCCACAAAAATGATATTTAAACAATGGAAAAAAGATTTAACTAGATTTATTTGGAACCATAAACCCCCGAGGATAAAATATAAATTGCTGATAGACAGTAAGAACAGGGGAGGTCTGGCTCTACCAGACCTAGAAATATATCATGATGCGGCGGGATTTTTATGGATGAAAGAGTGGATAACCTTGGAGAACCAAGAACTATTGGATCTGGAGGGGTTTGACAATAGAGCAGGTTGGCATGCTTATCTAGTAGAGGATAGAGTGAAGACACATAAAGGATTTAATAGTCATATTATAAAGAAATCCCTGTTAAAAATATGGGAAAAATACAGAAGAATAGTGGAGCCCAAAACGCCAAAATGGATTTCGCCCATTGAAATAATCACAATTAAAAAATTAAATTCTGAAAAGGTATGGGGAAGATACCAGGATTTAATAGAAATAAAAGATGGGAGTTACAAATTAAAAGAATATGAAAAGGTCAAGCAGTATATAACCGGTTGGTTACAATATCATCAAATTTATAGTAAATTTAATAAAGATAAAGCCCAAAACGGATTTTTAAATGAACCATCAATACTGGAGACACACCTGATTGGAAAAAAGAAGAAACTAATAGCTAGCATGTATAATATTCTCTTGGAGTGGGAGGTGAAGGATGAGGCTATTAAAGAAACCATGACCAAATGGGCCATAGAGTTGGGAAAACCAATAGAACTAGATAAATGGATAAGATTATGGAATCAAACCTGGAAGTTCACGGCGGCAGAGGGGATCAAAGAAAATCTGATCAAAGTATTTTATAGATGGTACATCACCCCGAGTAAGATACACAAAATGTATAAAACAAAGAATAATTTGTGCTGGAAATGTGAGAAAGAAGTGGGAACAATGAGTCATATGTGGTGGCACTGTGAAATAGTACAAAAGTTTTGGACCCAAATTTTAGAAGAGATTAAAAAGATATTGAAATACAATGTAAAGAAAAGCCCTGAGCTTTTCTTACTAAGTATATTAGATGGAGAAATTGCCAAACAGGATGAGAAGCTGTTTCTATATGCCACAGCGGCCGCCAGGATTCTGATTGCGTCCTACTGGAAGAAAAAAGAAATACCAGAACTAAGAGAATGGCAAGAAAAATTGTTTAGTTTCCTGGAACTAGCCAGAATTACGGACGCAATCAGAGGCCGCAGTGTACAAAAATTTAAATTAGGATGGGACAAATTTGGAGAATATTTGAAGAAACAGTGCCCCACCATGAGGACTTGGATCCATTTCTAAAAATCTGGTGCCAGAAAAGATAAGATTGAAAGAGAGCACGGAATAACAAAAAAGAATGTAAATGAAGAATAAGCAAAGGTAGCGGGAAGTGATGGGGAAAAAAAAAAAACCTGAGGTATAGACAAGCGGAAGTCAAAAGGGGGGGAAGGGTAGGGAGGGAGGGGGGGAACATTGAAGAACGATGAGGATGGGCTTAAAGATGTAAACAAAAATGGATGTAAATTTGTAATGTATAATATTAGGAGTGGATGTATTAGTTTTGTAAATTTTGTTTCTGATTTCGTTGTTTTTTGTTTGATTTCTTTTTTCTTGGAATTTGTATGAGTGTATGTTTTAAAATTTAATAAAAATTTAAAAAATTTAAAAAAAAAAAAAAAAAGAAAAGAAACACAACAGTGGTATTTCTGAAGAAACTATAGGATTGATAAATTGCATGGTTGATGTTGTATGTGGAAGTGCACAGAATGTTAAGAAAATGGTCATGTATAATACCCTAAGATCCTAAGAATCCTTGGTTCAAATCCCAGAGTTGCAAAGAACTTGCTTCCACAAGCCCCTCCTAACCTTCCCTGCAAGCTCATGGCCCAATAACTTCAGTTATGGGTACAAAATGTTACAATGAGAGAACAATTTACAGGAAGAGCCTCAGTAAACTGTAAGTGGCAGTCTAATGACTTATTTGAGGTCCAAATGGTGGAGCAACAGCTATTTAGAAACTGCTGCCCTTAGAAGTGACCTTGGAGCTGCCCTTGAAAAAATCCTGAGTTATTCTTTTTAACACCACATTTTCACTCTCCTTCTCTTGCCGTCTAGAAACTTTGCCATCGTTGCTCAAAAGGGTAAGTGTAATTCTCAGGTGGGTTTTTATTGTTTTTAGTCTTGACATTTTGATGTTGTTTTTCACTGCCTTGGGCATTATTGAGAGCAGAAAGCCAGGGTAAGCATGCCTTAATAAGCCAATGCATTAAAAATTACTACATCCAATATAAGAATTTTAATATTAATCTCAGGAAAAGCCTGGATTGGTTAGATAGACATGTGTGGGGAGACTTGGCAATCCTGCCCATTCCCCCACGTCAAGGGATGGTCTGGATGGCCTTTGTTTCCCTTTTGCCTGCTTTCTAACTTTTTGAGCCTCGGGAAGAAAATTGAAACTAACACAGGCAAATCTGGAATGCTCTATGCTCCCCTCCCAGTGCCATCGCAAAAGCAGCTTTACAGCAAAGTTAATAATGTGGAAAATATAGGACAGGCACATTCAACAATGAATGGCTTCCATTTGCTTAAAAGGGATTTAGCCCTTTATGGGCTCTAATGCTTCCTTACTGTCCTCTTTAAAAAGTTGCTGTAATCTGTTCCACACATTTCCCCTAAATCACAATTAGGTGCCCTGGGTCAGTGGGTGACATGGGCCACTCGGTGGTATCATGATTACCCTCTGGTTGGCCCAACCATGGCTTTTAGGGACATGTTGCCTGGGGATTATTTTCTCCTTTTTCAGAAAGATGCTAAGCAGAGGGTGAAGAGGCAGCTCCAGGAGTCTTCCTTTTTTCCTTCCTTAATTAATATCCCACCTTTTTCTCCAAAGAGCTCAATGTGGCATACATAGTTCTCCCCCCATCTCATTTAATCCACACAACAACCCTGTGAGGAAGGTTAGGCTGAGAGGCAGCAACTGGCCCAAGATTGCCCAGTGAACGTCTTGCCCGAGTGGTGAGGATTCGAACTCTGGTCACCTTGGTCCTAGTCTGACACTCTTAACTGCTGCCCCATGCTGGCTCTCTTCCCTGAGGGCAGCAACAGCACTTCAGCCATATACCGGTAGCACCCTTCACCAGGTGGGTATCCTCCAGATTTTTTGGATTACAACTCCCATGAGCCCCAAAGGCACCTTCCAACATTTGGCTGACTCCGCTCTTTTCTGGGCAGGAAGGCTGCTTGTGGCAGTTGAGTCTTGCTTGAGCAATAAGACTTTCCTAAGCTCTGACTTGTTCCTCCATCCTTGGTTACTCTTTGGTTCTGACTCCTGGCTGGTCCCACCAGAACTCCGGGTTGAACCCACACTGCTGTCCATGGTCCTGACAAAGCTTGGGCTGCCTGGACACCTCTTTGCTTAGGAGATGCTTACTTCCTATGGAAGGCAGCATAGGGGGAAAAGGCAAGTCACCAAAAGCCTCACATGAACATGAAGATTTCATTCTGTTCATTCCCTCAAATGGGGTAGACCTCATGGAATTTATTGGCAAGGAAGAAGGAGACTGAGGCACACAGAGGGCCAAAAAGATAACAGCACAATGTCGGGGAGTTAAAGAAGCCAAGGGGAAGCCAATAATTTGCTTTTGGGGAAGGGATAGGAAGGGAAAGGGGGAACTTCCATTGCAATTTACTCTCGAGATTGCAGGTAGGAATTGATCTAGGCACAAATGGCTGCAGGGTTTCTAGGACTGGATCCTCTTGATGCCTCCCTGCCCCCTTGGGGCATGGTTGTGGACTTTGTTGGAGAGGAGAAGATGGCCTCTCTCTAAAAAAAGAAAAGAAAAGAAAAAAGGGGACCGTAAAAATGTGTTTTAATTTGGTTTTTATCTTATCATTTATTTTAATGATTTCTGAATGTTTTAATAGTCTGTTTTAACTTTTTTTTTTTTACAGTTTCATTATTTATTTGCTTTGTAAATTGCTTGTAAATATTGGCCCATCTCCAGATGTATCTCTCATAGGATTAACTGCTTCAAAGTTCTGCTCCTTAACATGAAACTGCTGATATTGATTCTTGATCTAGGTGGTCAATGATCCTCCTGGGCCCACATCAAGGGGCTGGCGGGGAAGTGGACTGTGGCCATCTATCTTCTGGTCATTGCTAAGCTCACCTGTAGGAGAATGGAGAACAAGCTCTCAATTGATATTAATGTGGCAGTGCAGTGGTTCAGAACACTCTATGGGGAATTCGGAAATGTGAGTTGTAATCTTGTTTTAGGGGATTTTCTTCTTTCTAGTTCCAACCCTCTCACAAATTGAATTATATTCAATAAAATGTAATGCATACTACTTGTATGATTTTCGGTTTTTGCATTTTGAGATGGATGCTGGGGAGCAGTGATTCAGAGTCTCTCCGAATGTATGAACCCCTAAGAAACATAACTCTGTTCATTAATCCTGCTTCAAAGAGGGTTCAGGGGGGAGCACGTTCCTATGAGGGACTGGAAGTGGGGGCATTAAAGCCAATTTTTCACCCTCAGCATAATCACCAGGGGTTGGGAGGAGAAGGAGCTTTAAGGCTGTTGTTATTTATTAAATTTGTATACTGCCCTTCATCCAAAGTTCCCTGGACGGTTCACAACAGAAAAATACAAAATGTCTGCTGGCCTCCTGCTTCCCTGCTCTGTCATGAAGCTCACTGGGTGACCTTGGGCCAGTCACAGTCTCCCAGCATAATTTATTTTGTTGTGAGGATAAAATGATTTAGGAATATGTAGCTCTGCTGATCTTTCAAGCCATATAGGTATTTAAATTTACTAAACAATAGTAATGACAAAGCCCATGCAATGCAAGCTGAGGGGAATTTGCTCATCTCTCCAAGTAAGTGCTGAGGCAAGAGGGCATCCCCCCAGAATCCCTTGCACACACTTGCTCTTGCCAAGGCATCTGCATAGGCAGGAATGGCTGGCCTTAGGCACTTAGAGTTGGGCTGCTGCTTCAGCAACTGATTTGATCCCTAGGTTCTGTGGCACCAGCCTTATGTGTTGGTGTTAGGTGCAGGAGGACGACATTTTTGCAAATGAAAATGCAAGACATAAAGGGCAAGTTTGAAATGCAACTTTTCTTTCCCTGGTGGCAGGCAGAGTGAAGCAAAATAATTAGAAGGGAGGGGGCAGGAACGGAAAGGGCACCAAGGAAACTTTTACAGCACTAAAACCACATGGCAATATATGGAAATGTTGTCAATTACTGTAAAGCAAAGAAATCCAGGATTGAATTTTCCATAAGTGTTTAATACAGTCCTTTCTAGTGATCCATCAGAAAGAAGTCTCCGAAATGTCAGTGAACCAGAATTGATTTTGGATGTATCATATCCATTAAAGCAGGAACATTTTCTTTAAAACTGCTTATTAATCTAACCTTGCCTTATAGGTTTTCCATGTGAAATCCTTCCCTTCAGCCTTTACAAATCAGGGAAGTGTCACCCCTTGATTTACTGACAAAGCCGATGAGTGACATAATTTACCTCGCTTGAGATCAGTTCATCCAAACTGAGGAGTGCTTTAGTGGCCATAAAAACCCAGGCATTAGATACAATTGCGCCTGTTTAAAATGCAAAAGGGGTAACCTACATTTTGAAAATGCGGTAAAAAGAGAACAAGAAGCGATGCCAGGATGAAAATTTATGAGGCACGGAAAGCCTGCATATGAATTCAGCAATTGCTGTGTGGGGTGGAATTGGCTTGAAAACTCGGCTCCCGCTATCTAGTTTCCACAGGCTCTTTTGTTGAAGAGGAGCATTGTTTAATGGATACTTCCAAGCAAGAGGGGCTGAGATGTTAGCATTCAGGCTGGCGGTATTATCTGGCCTCATGCTGCATGGGTCTTTTTAAAACACACACATTTTCCCCTTAGCATCACACTGGGGTGTTTGCAACAGGGCTGTCTTGTTAGCGATACTGTGTAATAGCGAGGAACAAGCCTCCCCGACGTATCAAGTGGCAAAGGTAGGCAGAACACAGAAAAAATGAGGATCTCGCTGAGAAGAGATACTGAAACTCCTGGCCAGTTGGCTTTGACAGAAAGGAAAAGACTTCCACCATTTCCCTAAGGGGTACTACAGTGCTTCTCAAATGCTCAGAACCCCCCCGATGTTGTATAAAGGTTCAAATTAAAATGCAAAGCTGGCTTTTTTCTAGTTAGTCAGGATTCCTCCATTTAGTCATGGAATACTTTCTGTCTACAGTTCCATCTTTATGACCAGGACAGCAAGATATTAATGGGAGATCTGGGTGGTTGCTTCCATTTTCATCTGCTTCCAGTGATGTTCTGCCTTCAGAGGCATATCTATGCCCCCTTATGCCATTGGCAAAGGGATGTTTTGGTACCTCCAAAGCTGGGAGAGATCATGGACCAGAAACTCAAAACGTTTGCTTTTTGTGTTCCAACAGTGACTTCCATCAGCCATCAGGGTCAGGTTGGGCCTGTTTTGCTCCCCCCTCCCCCCTCCTCCATCAGTTGTCTGCCTGCCTGCCTTCTTCCTTCCCTCTGCTCACTGCTTTCCCTTCCACCTCTCCCTCCCTCCCTCCCTCCCTCCCTCCTCTTGCAACTCTCACCTGCTCTCTCCATCTTTCTTCCCTCCAAGCCCCACTGGGCAGTCCCACTCTTCTAATAGCACTGCTGACTGGACTGGGAAGCCCCCCCCCCCAGCTGCTGCAATGGCTTAGTGACTGACACCCCAAGGTCACACCCAGTGAGCTTCAATGGCAGAAGTGAGGATTTGGACCCCTTGCAAATGTAGCAATGTGTCAAAAAATGCATATACTAGGAAAATTTGCCTAAAGATGCATATATTATGGAAGATAAACCTAGGAAAAAAATTGGGGAAATTTGATTGCAAAAACATGTACCGGGCAAAAACTGGGCAAAATTGGATACACTTAAATTGCCAGGAGCTGCAACAACTAGGCCGATCTTTATTTTAACTGTCCTCCTTGCTTGCCACAGAAAAAACTGCCTCAGATGAATCACTGAAGAAATCCTTCCTGTTTGGGTTCAGAAAGTGGTAGAAATGCCCAAGTTCAACCTCAATCAAGTTTCCAAATAATATTTATCAGATGTTCTATGGTGTGCTCAGGGCAGTTCAATTTCCTGTTATCTGTCAAAAGTGTTGCATCTTGGAAGGCAGTGCTTTGATAGCCTCTGTTGGCTGGGATGGGAGGCAGAACTATTCCTAGTGGCTTAGCAGGGGAGGACTCAATGACACCACAGTGTGGCCCCTGTTTGGCTCCCCGCTTCCTTTTCATTGGAAAAAGCCAATCTATTTATGTACATATAGAGCAGAGAGTTTTCTTCTTCCTCTAATCACAGAAACTGAAGGCACTGGCATGTGTTTTTCTAAAAAAACATTTCCTCTCTCTCCCTGAGATGCCCAACCTTCAGACATAGTGGCAGGCTGAGCACTCAGTGATATGTCCACCCTTCACCTGAGTAGACAGGGTACATTCTTCACAATTTGCTTCTTCCAGTTCTCATCAAACCTAATATATTGTTGCCAAGGTTCACTTTCATCACCTGTTTCAGCCTCCAGAACTCTGTTCGCAGTGTGAAGGGCTTCCAGAGCATGTAGGAACAAGAGTGCTTCTGAGTACATGCAGACTGCTTTCCCCTTTTCACTGGAAGCTTTTCTCCTTGAGTGGTAAGTCTCACTTCCAAGCAGGTTTGACTCTCAGAGAGGCTGTATCATCAGAGCTGTGCCATTGGTAAGGAGCTGTATTGGTGCCTCCCCTTGTCCCTTGAGCTCTTCGCCAGGAGATGTGTCCGCCATTCCCATCTCCAGAAAAAACAACATAATTGAGTCATCACAAATGGACTCTTAAACTGGGCGTTTAACCACACAATAATAGAATAATAGAATTTTGGAGTTGGAAGAGGACCCTGAGAGTCATCTAGTCCAACTCTCTGCAATGCAGGAATCTTCTTGCACAACATGGGAGTTTGAACCCACAAGCCTGAGATTACTCCTAAGAAAATGGGTACACAGCACTGCAGCCTAAATCTGGCAAAGCCAGAGGCAGGAACTTCTGGCAATACCACACTTGTCTTTTCGTTACTTCCAACAAGGCACCAGCAGAAAGGCACTAACTTTGAGGTTATGGCCCAGTGCACCCTTTACTTGGAAAGTAAATCCCACTTAAGTCAATGGTAAACATGCTGTGGAACACACACTGGAAATTGGTCCCAGCAGGAAAGAAACCAGGGGAAAGGCAACTTGGCTGCACATCCAGCAAAATAAAAATGGGTTTGAGTAAGTGTTTTTCAAGGACTGTGATTGGATGAACAATGGTGGGGCAAAGGAAGTGGGCAGAATGTGATTGGGGGAGATCAGTAGAAAGGTCTCTATGAACTGAAAGCAGAGACACTGTATGTACTTTTGTTACCCAAGAAAATCTTCAATAAAAACATTTTTTAAAAAACCAGCCTATATTACATATATCATAATGGATATGCTCTCACAGACTCTTTTGGACTCTGTCCAGTAATGCATTACTGAATAAAAGCTGACCAGTTAGGAATCTGGTTTGTGCATCCATACTGAACCCTCAAAGGAGGTTTTCTCCCACCGCTGCAACTGACACAGGGTTGCCTAGTGTGGTCCTTTATGGGTGCTGTGCTCTTTTTTTGCCATATCATTTTTATTAAGTTTATAACAATACAATAATAATAACCATCACTTTATTTTTTTCACAATCTTAGCATTTTGCTTTTTAGGGCCATGACTTCCTTCAAACCCTCCTTATGATGTCCTAACATTTATCACTAATATCTATATTTTGCACATCAATCACTGTTTTCAAATGTCATACATAACTTTTTCACTAAAACATCATACTACAATGATCTTCTTATTTATTAACTTACAAAGCTTCTCGCAGTCCTACCAACGTATTCAATTGCATGCAATTGTCCTTTCAAAATATTCTGCAAATTTAGTCCAATCTTTGATGAACTTCTGGTCCCGCTGTTCTCAGATTCTTCCCGTCATTTTGTCCAATTCCGCATACTCCATCAATTTCACTGTCCATTCTTCCTTTGTCGGTGATGGGTGCTGTGCTCTTGCAAACAACTAAGGTGCATTTACAGACCTGTGGGCTGCGATGTTACACCCACTTACCCAGGAGTAGGGTCCCAATGAACTTACTGGAACTTACTCCTGAGTAGGCATGTACACTGTTATACACACCAAACATGTCCAGGTCGTGTGCTTTTGAAGAAAAAAACAAAGAAGCCTGTTATTTATTTAAGCCCACAAACTGACCCAGGATGTAATAACATATTTTTTTAAAATGCCTGAGGCAAACAAGAGGCACCTCTCAAAGCCATCTAATATTTTAATGCATCACTGCTAATAATTTCTGTTATGCATCATCAAGATATGGGATGCATTAAGAAGAAGATTAGTAAAAGGAGCTGGGAAGCAAGATTCCATTTTAGATGCATGCATGGCGGCAGCGGGAGGCGGGAGGAGAATTCCAGGAACCAAATCACTGACACATGGCAGCTGTCACTCCAACTTATATGATTAAGGCACAAAAATTACATGTTCTTGCAGTGGAAAATAGGTAGGGTTGATAAGAGGAACAGCTGGAGTTCAGCTTTCTTATCTGTATTTTACACACATCCCCTTGCATTTCACCTTCCTCCTCAGAATCCCAAGGGTTTAAAAATTCTCAGCCTCCACCCCAATAATGTTTCTGTTTCTTACATGCAGTTGTGTTATTGGTGTGTGTGTGTGTGTGTGTGTGTGTGTGTGTGTGAAGGAGATCCTTCACCAACTTGCTGCCCTCCAAATGCTTTGGACTACAACTCCCATCAGCTCCAGTCCGTGTGGGTTTGCTAGGGTTGATTGATGGGAGTTGTAGCCCTAACCATCTGGAAGGCATTATTGCTGTAGTTTGGTGTTTATAGTGTGGGAATGTTAAGGATAGTAGGAAAGGATATATTGAATAAATATTATCCTTCCTTCACTCACGCTAATAAGTGATGCAGTAGAGCAGATTCCCCTCAATATAGCTGGAAGCTAGTTTGCAGATTCATTTGAATCTCTTAGTTAAGATTATTTCCTGGTGTCCCCTTTGATCCGTCTTAAAAGAATAAAGACACAAGAGTCTTTCTGAGTAAAGTAACAAAACGTTTACTCACATTTCAGTTCACGATATGATCCCTGAAAGGCAGGCTTTTCTTAATAGTTACACAAAGAAACTGTGAGTTCATCTCATATGGAGATTGAACTCATGTGCTGCTGGCAGAGAGCCAGCAGACAGAAAAATTACATTAAGAGTACAAAATGGCTGCAGGTGAGCAGCATGGCAGCAAGAGAAAGAACAAGACAAGACAAAAACTAGACTGCAAGAATCAAGACTGAGGAGATGGCTGCATGGCTCGGCTCTTTTATGGAGTCAGCCAGAGCCATGCCCATCTCCCAGGTCACATGCAGGGGGAGGAAGCTCCAGACCAGTGTAACAGGAAGTTGCACTGACTGTATGTCCCTCGCCTGTGCCCACTCTAGGAAAATAAGGAATGTTGCATTTGACTGTATCAATGGATTACATCCCACATATAGTTAGCAGCAGAGTGGAGAAATGTCAGGGAAATCTGCTGGTTGAAAACTTAAGGTGTACTACTGCTGGGGAGCAAAGTCATTCTGAGTACAGGCTTTCATGTGGCCATTATGGAGGTATGAGGTTAACACTAACACAAGCTCACTGGAGAGAAAAAGAGGAAGGAGGTAAAGCCTTAGAAACAACCCGTATGCCAACAGTTGCTTAAGAAGGAATAGGCAAGGGAGTATCGGTTGCCTTTCTGTCTATTGCCCCCACAGTTCAGGTAAGGTATTACAAGCATTGCTGCTTTCCTCCCAACACCAGTTTGAGAAAGGGTTAGGGCCTTCTGCTTCTGCTTCCAAATAGCACTATCTTGACCTGTGCAAGTGTGCATTTTACTACTCCTCTCCCGCAAACCCTATTCTCCATTTGCAAAACACAGCTGTTTTCTGGGACTGTTACTTTTCTGGAAAATTCAGATAGACTTTGCACCAAGTGAAGATATGGAAAACAATTTCCTCCAGAGAGATCCCTGCTCGGGATTAGTGCATAATTTTAACTCAATATGTATTGCTTTCACAGACATCTCTAGAAACAAAGAAAAAAAATCTCAACTCTATAAACCCATTATTAAAAAAAAAAGCTGCATGACCTGTCATCTCTATAACGGAATCAACAATGGACAGAACTGTGCGCTTAGGATCCAGGCTAGGAGGACACTGCAGTCCAGCATTAGCCATCTCCCTTGGCTATATAACAGAACCTTATCTGGTGGAACTCACACAAGCCCAGCCTGGAGCATCCATCAGTTTGTTTTAGCCCTTTGATAAATAGTTCTTTCAAAGTTCAGGCAGAACCCTTTGCTTCTGCTTTGCTAAGTCCTTTATTTTTTAAAATCAGTTGGCCAGGGTGCATTGATTAGGCCCAGGCTCTGCCCTGACACCCTTGTTTTCCCCCTTTATTCAGCCTTTGGGCTCATTCTGTTAGTCACATGCAGACAAAGATACTGATGGGAGAATTAATCCAAGCCGGTGCCCAAAGGTTGAATGAACTGGGCATGGCACCCAGGAACAGGGCTCAGGAACTGTCCCTCAGGGCAAATGGCAAGCCTACCATCAAGACAGGGGGAGATTATGGTAACTTGTAGATCAGGGATGGGGAGACCTGTATTTTTGGACTACAGCTTTCACCATTCCTGACCATTGGCCACGCTGGCTGCATGGGCTGATGGGAGCTGGAGTATCACTACGTCTGAAGAACTGCCACAGGTACCAATTCTCTGTTGGAGGCTGACTATGCAAAATTATTTTCTGTGTCCATGGCCTGGTCTGCCTGTCACGCTAAGCCAAGCTATGGCTTAGCATGAACATAAGAACCTAAGGAGAGCTTGTTGGATCATGCAATTGGCCCATCTAGTCCAGCATCATGTTCTCACAGTGGCCAACCAGATGCCTGTGGAGAACCCACAAGCAGAAATCAAGCACAAAAACATCTCTCCCCTCCAGCAGCTGGTGTTCAGAAGCATTGCTCCTTTCAGTGTCACCATGGCTTCTAGCTATTAATACCCCTTTCCTCCATGAGTCCTCTTTTAAAGCCTTCCACATTGATGGCTATCATAGCCTCCTTCAGGAGCAAGTTGCCTAGTTTAACAAAAGTGTGGGGCTCTCATAAAATTGTCCCTGCCTTGTTCCTACCAGGTCACTCGGTTGCTGCACTGGCTGAGCACATCATCTGAAACCTGGACTTGCGGTTTGGCTCTCTCCTGACTACCCATGAGCTTGAACCAAGGTTTTAGGCTCATGGTTCATTAAGGAGGGCTAAAGCATGAGCCAAGGTTTGGCAATGGCTTAGCTCAGCATGGTAGCAGAATGGCTGGGAAGAGGCAGAGCAGCCACCATTTCTTTTCGCAGAGCCTGTCCACTTGTGCATCTAGCATAATGTGCAAACCAGGTCACAGAAAGAAGATTTTCAGGAACCAGTTAGAAGCAGCATTAGGCTGGAATGAGCAACATTTCAAATGGGATACTGCTGGCCCAGGTCACCTTCTAGAACAGAGAGAGTGGGAGAGAAGAACTCCTTGGTCCCTGGTGGCACTTCCTATGCACAGACAGAGAGGAGGAAGCAACAGGGTTTGGCAATTGACTGGCAGCAGGGGGAACAGACAGGATGAGTCATAATCATCAGGGCCATTGAGATGCCAAGCAGAGTGGAGCAACTGCTGCTTATAGCATTGATGGGTCCCAGAACATCTGGGAGGAAACGAGTCAGACCTCCGGTTCCCAGCATGCATAAGAGAACTGACATGATGAGATCCCAGGGACAAGGAACAGCACCAAAATGGGATTTGTGCCCTATCTGGTTATAATTCCAAATCAGACAGCTGGAAACACCAAAGGAGAAAGCAAAGGGGAGTAAAACACCAATGCAATCTTCACCTTTTCAAAACAGGCAAGGGATCATTGCAGGGAGGGGGCATGCTTACACACTGCCAAGGAAAAGCTGTTGACCCCATGAGCTTAGTTTAGATCCCAGGTGTACATGTGTGCAATTAAGGTTTGTTTTTGCCCTGACAAGCATCACTTTACAGTTCTTTACAATGAATTGCAATTGCTATTTTACCACCCGTTCATTCAATTTGGAAACATCCTTCTGGAGCTTATCACAATCTCTTTTTGTCTGACTTATGTCATAAAAAGAGTCACTTGGGCCACGCTGCATATTCTCCAGGATTGTAGTGGGCTATTCTTAAAAGAAACTGTGCAATATCCCCTTGGTTGATGTCATATTTTGTCTGGCTTGTGCTCTTTTTGCCTTTTGGAAGTACTCCCATAACAGATCCTAGCCAATCAGGGATCAAAAAGCAAACAGGGTGATGTCACATTGTTACATAGATTTGGGCTCTACTATGTAAATGAATACATAATGTACATGAATGTCACTGAGGAAAACAAAATCAGTTGAGAATGAATTCCAGAAAGGCCAATATAAACGAACTGATGAGTATTTCAGCAAGTGGTGCAGCAAAAAATCACCAACAGTACTGAAAATGTTCATGAAGTCGATTTGGCTCAGTCCCAGTAATCATTTATTTCTCCACCAGTTCTGTTTTGTTGCTAGGAAAGTTTCTTTTTAGAGGACAGAGAGAAGCTGTTCTGTCAGAGTGTCCCTGCGCACGCACGCACAACACACCCTTTCTCCTGGGGAACACTGTGATTGAAATGGGTCACAGTGCCTTCCCAGAGCAGGTAACCAGAACCCATTTCCTCTCCCCTCCCTCCCCTCCTGGGATCTGTCCCAGCTCCTCTTCACATGCTTGGCAAACCCGGCATTAAATGTCCTGAAGCTGTGAATTAAGTGGCAAGATGCTGGTGCTGATGCATCTAACGATGCTCTTATCTGGAGACATCAGCCGAGAGCCAGCTTTGCCGGAGAGTTTCAAGCCATTAAACCCAGGCTTCCTTCCATTATCGGGTTAGCATTGTTGATTAGAAACAGCCTCTTCTTTTCCTCCTGACTAGCTGAGCTGTTTAATGATAGGCCTGCTTTCTCTGCTTCATTTAGCCGTGGGGACAGCAGCAGGGGATGTGTTCCAGTAACCCTTGCCTGACTGGCTCTGTTTGCCAGAAGAACTCCAGGACAGTTTTTCTCACAGCCTGGGGTGGAATGGGAATTTCTGGCCTTGATCACGGACCCTGCGTGGTGGTCCCACAGGAAGCAGTGAACACCTTTTCCAATGCCCAGGAACACCCTTCCCTGCAGCCTCTGATGAAGCTAATAATAATAATAATAATAATAAATAATAAAAATAAAATAATTTATTATTTGTACCCTGCCCATCTGGCCGGGTCCCCCCAGCCACTCTTGGCTGTGCTTTTGGCTTGAGTTTGTTGTGTGGATAAGTGACCACCCTGTAGATTTTGTAACGTGGCAGGAAAAAAAAATGAAGGTAGAGAATTTGGGAAGATGAAGCTTTTCTATTGGAATTTCTGCTCTACACACACCTCAGGCTGGTTTCATTAATAAACCAAGTGGGTGTCCAACGGTGAGGCCCAACATGGTGTATATACCTGAGGAAACTTTGCAGAATCTTCCGGAAGGTGTAGGTCTTTGGCTAGAAAGTGTGAAAAACAAACACTGTTCAGACACTAACTGGAGCAGTCTGAGAAGTGGTCACCCGAACAGCAGTTGGGCATTCCTAAAATGCAAGCTACCTACAAATATCCTCAGCAATGGCCCAGTTCTCTCAAAGTGGATTGACATAGTTGTGCATCCTCCCTCTCCGCAAAACCGCCCACGCTGTCTCTTTCCTCCGGCCCCCTCTCCGAATGCTGGATTTAGCATCCAACTTCTTCGGGTCAAGTTCTGTCACTGGGAAAAAACACCCAGCATTAGTTACGGCTGTGAGCAAAGTGTAGAAGCCACACCCTGCCCCCCCTGCCTCCATCCCAGCTGCTGCCAGGAGGCTGCCCCTCCCCGAGGAATCAATTCCGCGTTTGTAGACTCAAACACTAGGGAAGCATCAATGCTGCTCAGGTATTTAATGCAAGTGGTCCCCCCCTTCTTCTTCAATGTAGGAGCCCAGGGAAGATTTCGTGTGCAGTGACCTGTAATCTTGTTACTTTCTGCCAACCTGCTAGGAGCAGGAGTTCTTGTTTTCAAACACGGGAGCGTAATAGAAAAGCAGCACTGGTGGGGCCGAGATTTTGCTAAACTCTTTTTCATTTTTGTAACGCTCGACTGAGCTCTTTTTATCTTGTTGAAGTGGGTGGATTGTTGCAATCCTGAGTGTCTCTCCTCCCTTCACCCACAATTTTGCCTGCTCACAAAGACATCTCAGCACAGAAAGTTCCACATCCGCTAACAAAAAAAACTGAGATATTGTTTTGAAATTGGCTTTCCAGCAGAACTCGGTTGAACACAAGAAAAGCATGCTGGATCAGGCCGGTGGCCCATCTAGTACAGCATCCTCTTCTCACAGTGGCCAATCAAACGCCTGGTATTACAAACCCACAAGTAGGATTCGAGCACATACAGAGAGCACAGCCATCACGGCTAGTAGGGATTAGTAGCCCTCTCCTCCATGAATTTGACCAATTCTCTTTTAAATCCATCTAAGTTGGTGACCATCACTGCTTTCTGGGGGAGTGATTTCCATAGTTTAGCTATGAGTGTGTGAAGAAGTCTTTTCTTTTACCTCTCTTGAATCTCTCAGCTTCGTTGGGTGCCCACAAATTCTACTGTTACAGTTTTCTTCCATCCCTCCTTCCCTCTAACCTCTGCTGTTCCTTAAACCACCATTTCCCTCTGTGTCCCTCCCTTCCTAAGTGGCCTTTGCCCCCCAACCTGATTTCAGGCAAATCGAGGATTCTTATGTGGCCCTACAAATGCTCCAGTTGGGCTGCCTGATGTTAGCCTTACATTTTCATGTATATAGGAGGATATATTTTTACATGAATGTTATTTTGTATTTGTTTTTCACTATTTTATATTGATTTCGCACTATGCTGTCGGTTTCTTAACTTTATCATTGATCCCTGCCTTGAATATTTTGTAGAATGGTGGGGCATCCATAGCAGCCTCTGACTGACCAGAAATAGCAAATAAGCTCGCTTTCTTTTTGCAGTTTGAATGTTTGTTCTCATTCCAGCTCATTCTCAGTTCTCCTGGTCAGATGAGTTCCTTTGCTTAATGCAGCAGCAATGGTGGACCACAACCCTGACTCTGCTTGAGTCCAGCTCTGATTGGCTATCTTTTTGGGTGTTTGTTTTGCAAAGCTTGGTGAAGGCAAGTGGGGGGGGGGGGAGGGTCCGGCCTGCCAGTCACTCTGCTAAATCACACGCTGTGAATTCTCGTCTTTCCAGTTGCCGTACCAAGCTAATTCAAAATCTTTTCATACAAACTACACATTTGGCATGGTAATTTCCAGTTGCTGTTGAGAGCCAAACTGTAGAGACAAAGGGAGAAAAGGTTTTTTTTTATTTTAAAAAAACAGCATTTTATACTGCCTGACTATGATTTTATGAGGCTTCATTGAAGCATATCAAAGGGCCTCTTCTAGGAAAATATATCTACCTCTATCGATACATGTTTTTTAAAGTCTTGTGCAGCTTTATTTTTCTGTTCACAAAACAGAGAGACAGGTTGCCGTTGGCATCATGCCGGCACTCAGCCAGCTGTAAAGTTGGCAAGTGAATTAATTCTTGGTGCTTCCATGTGTTTTCCACTGTGTCCACTCACTTCCCATGGCAACCTCCCAACAATTGTGAAACATATTTTCCTACCCTTCCACTGCAAAATACGTCTGACTGACCACCACAGAGTAGGATCATGCCAGGAAGGTCAAGTCTCTCCTGTCTTGAAATGTTGTTTGACCTACTAGCTATATGTGTGGGGTTAGAATGCATTGGATGAGAATAAGAGAGAAGCAGGTTCAAATCCTGATGGAGCCACGAAGCTCACTGGGTGACCTTGGGCCAGTCATTCTCTGTCAGCTTACTTTGCAGGACTGTTGTGTAGAGAAAGCAGGTGGGGCGGTAAACTGCTGTGAGCCCCTTGGAGGTGCGGGGCAGGGCTCAAATTGAAATACATAAATAAAAGGTACATGAAGGCTTTTATTCAGCTGGAGCTCACCGGAGTTCAGCTCCGGCACCTCTTAGGTGGGCACCTAAGAGAACAAGGGAGAAGTTCATGGTGAGCTCTGGCACCTCTTTTTCTAGAAAAATAGCACTGGGCACATGTAAATGTAAAAGTTACATGTTATGTGTTGCCTTCATGTATTCTGATTCACATCTCCATTTCTTTAATTAGATTGGGAACTTGTCTGCTCTAGTTTTAATTTTGGAAACGCACCTCATGGTTTGGAGTATTTTAAATAATTGCCCCCTTATTCATTTATTTTATTTAGTTCTCACAGAGTGACCCAAAGCAATTTACATGAAAGCCAACTAGAACATCCAATAAAGAAATCTAAAAGCACAGTTAAAAGAGCTAAAACAGATCAGGATTTACTGACCCCCATCTCACCAAAAGAAGCCACATGCCACCCTTCTAATTAAGGGCCAAAAGTCTGGGTAAAGAGAAAAGTCTTTGCTTTATTGAAAAATGGATAAAGGCATGCCTCCCTGGAGAGATGGGAGCCATCACTGAAAATACCTGATTTCATGTTGCCACCCTCTGAACCTCACAGGGAGGGGACACACAAGGAAGGGTCTCAGGTGATGATTGCAGGATCTAGGTTGGTTCATGTGAGGAGAGGCGGTCCCTGAGGTATTGGGGTCCTGAGCTGCACAAGGCTTTATAGGTCAAAACAAGCCCTCTGGATTGAGCCTAGAAACAAATTGGTATGGAGTGCAGTCATGCCAGAATTGGTGTTATATGTTCAGACTCTCTTGCCATGATAAAAATCTGGCCACCAGATTCTGCACCAGCTGTAGTTTCTAAACCATCTTCAACCACATATAACTCATTGCAGTAGTCCAACCTAGAGGTTACCTAAGTTGTGGTTATTTCATTCACATAACATCTCCATGAGGTTGAGTGAGCATCCCTCACCCAGCAAGCTTCATAGCTCTGAGAAGGACTTTCGTCTCGGGCCTCCCTGCTCCAAGATCTCTACAGCTATGCTGGATTTATTTGCAAGGCACTTGGATGGAGGACTAAGAGTCATGGTATTGATAGTACATGCATTGTCTTAAAGCACCTGGGAGAGGTGGCAGCTTGGAATTCAACTGGCTCTTCCCACGCTCTCGAAGAGGCCACTACAAGGTAATGGTAATCCCACATCCCTTGCTTTAGCTGACACACAGGCCAGGGATGGCAGGAGGGAACAAGACTAGGACAGATCCCACAGGGCTACTAGACTACTCTACAAGGTTGGTGATGGAGCAGAGGACCACCCTACTGTTAGAAAGGCTGTGCCATTTCTGATGATATTACAAAGAATAAGAACATAATCAATTCATTGGTGCTGACCTTTAAAGCCCTAAACCAGGGGCCCTCAAACTTTTTAAACAGGGGGCCAGTTCACTGTCCCTCAGACACTGTTGGGGGCCAGACTATAGTTTGAAAAAAATAGGGACGAATTCCTATGCACACTGCACATATTTTATTTGTAGTGCACAAAAAACAGGAAAAACAATACAATATTTATAATGAAGAATGATTTTATTCAACATAATCTTATAAGTATTTCAATGGGAAGTATGGGCCTGCTACTTTATGCTGGCCAGGAGAGAATCATTCACTGATCGAATATGCCATTGTAGAGCTTGCGAGTGCAAACTTAGGATTCCTTTTCCTGTCTCCTAGAGCAATTTTCCTCCCTCTCCACAAATCGAAGAACGTTGGCATCTGATTTTCACCTAGGGTTAATAAAAGCTAAAAGCTAAATAATCACGGGCAGGCATTCCCCCCCCCTAAAAAAACAACAAAACCCTGCAAAACTTGGGAGCCGTGGGAATGGCAGTGAAAGAGTAAGCCGGGAAAGTGGAGGAAGATAAGAGAGAGGGGCTTAGGAAGGGAGAAAGCAGAGTGGGGGGGGGTGTCAAATTCAGGAGGTAGCTGCACTTTTCAAAAGGCTTCTCTGCTTTGGAACTTGCAGGGGCTGAAAATAGACAGTTCCACCCCACCTCACCCCCCACCCCAGCTTCTTCTGCCACCCCAGAGATTATAATGGTAGTGCTGGGTGGCACCCGCCCGCCCTCACCAACCTGCAGCCCTTCAGGGATCTCTCCATGGAGAGACCCAACCCCTTCCAGAAGAAGTTAAAACTTGCAAAGGCTACCAAGGCATGGAGCTGCATTCTCCTCGCACACACCTGCACACCCGCCATAAAAAAAGGACAGGGAAAACTTGCAAAAAGGACTGCCTCACATGAGCAGACTGGTGCGGGTGTGCAGAGAGAGTGAGATGCCGAGCTTTTCTTGACAACAATCCGAACTCCTCCAACAGTGGCAGGTTGCAAAGGCGTGGCAGGAAGCAGTGAGGTGTGCATGCTAGGCAGGGGCTGCGCGGCTTGTGAGATGGGAAGGAGAGTGGTGGGGAAGCAGGAGACCTGGAGGGGCGGCGACTGAGCCACGAGGGACCCCGGCGGTGCTGCTGCTTGCCGCCTGAGCCACCCGCGTGCAAGGCCTCCTGACCGCCGCTGTTTCCTGTTCCGCCATCTCCACGTCTGGCCTCGGGCCCTCACAGCCCTCTCCCTCATGGGGAGCGCACTCTCCCCTGCACGCAGCGGGTTCTCTCAGTGTGTCTCCTTGTCCCCCTTTTCAGTGCCATGGGCTGGCTGTGTTTTTAGCGCTCACCACAATGTGCACTAGCTTGTTGCTGGTAGTGGCGGCAGAGGAGGTAGTGGCGGTAAGCCAGATGCCGGAGAGCTAGCAGCAGCAGCAGGGCGGGCCGGATTTAGGACCCTGGCGGGCCTGATCCGGCCCAGGGGCTGTAGTTTGCTGACCCCTGCCCTAAATGGCCTCGGCCCAGTATACCTGAAGGAACATCTCCACCCTCATCGTTCTGCCCGGACACTGAGGTCCAGCTCCGAGGGCCTTCTCGGTAGTGGCACCCTCCCTGTGGAATGCCCTCCCATCAGATGTCAAAGAAATAAATAACTATCTGACTTTTAGAAGACATCTGAAGGCAACCCTGTTTAGGGAAGTTTTTAATGTTTGATGTCTTATTGTGTTTTTAATATTATGTTGCAAGCTGCCCAGAGTGGCTGGGGAAACCCAGCCAGATGGGCAGGATATTAATAAATAATAATAATAATAATAATAATAATAATAATAATAATAATTCTCCTGGAAATATCACTAGGCTGGATAATGGTGCAATATAGAGAGATAGATACCGATTAGTCTCTTTATAGAGCTTCAAGCAAATAGAGGGTATGTTTTTGGGAGGGTCTTTGAGCACCTTGTGGCCCAAAATGTACCAGGGTTTGTGAGAGGTGAATGAACTTCCTCCATGTTGTGGGTGGCCCACTTTAAAATGACTATTGTGACTTCCTGCTTTTCTTCCATCAATGGAAAAGTATCTTCACATAATCTGCTTCTGTGTGTATCTTGAAGTACTGTTGATTATTCTTTAGCAACGTACGGACTAGGAAACTTGGGAGAAGGCATGGGTTGCAAATGATAGCTTGTTTTGTTCCAGGCAATTTAGACAAATATGATAGATCACTTAACAGATGGATTACAAGCATCTCTCTCAGTGGAGATGACAAAACTTCAGTATGTTGTTGATGAATAAATAGAGCTGGGTTCTTTTTTTCTTCTTCTTGTCTTCTCTGTTGACTTGCGAAATGAGGTGTGCTTAAGTGGAATGTTCCATCAATACATAGACATGATTTGTTTAATGGACGTCTCATCCAACATTCCTTCTGCAGGTCTTTGCTGTTCACCTACAACAGCCTTCCCCAACCTGGTGCTCTCCAGATGTTACAACTCCCTCCAGACTCAGTAGGCATGGCCGCCATCACTCCTCCTCCTGGCCCTCATACATGATGCTACCAGTGTCCTAAAGGAACGGATTGGCCCAGCTAGGCAGGTAGCGGCTGTTCAGCCAGAATATGAGATTTCCTGCCGTTTCCTGAGGCCTTGTGAATAAGCAAAGGTCTGCCTGCCTTCTGAGGAGGGGCCATGAAGTGGATAGAACAAAACTTCTAAATTTAGCAAATGAAACTATAAATGTCTCCAGGCCTTTATAATCTCCACATCAGCAGGACAAGATGCTTACTCAATAAAAGAGTTGAGCTAAGTGTTCGCAGCGTGTAATTCCATAAGGATTTTTTTTCCAGAGGAAAATGCTATCATTTTCCATCTCTGTTTAATGAATCATGTGAATTATAGGAACATTTACAAATGACTTTCTCTGCAGCCTATTAGTTTGTTTCTGTAGGGTTCTAATGGAAGACATGCCTCATTTAGAGCTCGCCTTGCCCCGAAGCCATAAAGAATAAATTGTATTATTATAAGCAGTTACCTTTGAAAATGATCTTGTAAAAAAAAAAAAAGTACATTGCATTATTGGCAAAATGGGTCGGGTGGAAGGGGGGGGTGAAGTACTGTCATTTTAGACCAAACGCTGCAGGCGGTGGCTTGAGTGAGGTTTTATTTTTGTGGCTGTTACCAGGCACTAAAGGAAGGCAGCTGGAAGAGGAATGGAAGAGGCAACCCGAAGAAGGTCATTTGGCCCAATGATGACCTAGGGGTTGGAAGGCATAGGTGCCAACTCCTGCAGGCCCAGCTCTTTTGCCTTCCCCCAATATTTTTTGGGGGGCAGTCACCCAATGTTCAAAACCATCAGGGGGTGGAGAAGGCCGAGTGTGGAGCTGAGTGTGGCACAACTTCAGTGACTGGCTGCTCCTCCTCCTGCCGTGGGGCAGGGGGGGGGGAAGCAGTCCTTGGCTGGTGGCGGCGGCAGGAGTAATAATAATAATAATAATAATAATAATAATAATAATTATTATTATTATTATTACTATTATTATTACTATTATTTATTTATTTATACCCCGCCCACTCTGGACAGCTTCCAACAGAACATTAAAATGCAGTAATCTATTAAACATTAAAAGCCTCCCTAAACGGGGCTGCCTTCAGATGTCTTCTAAAAGTCTGGTAGTTGTTTTTCTCTTTGACATCTGGTGGGAGGGCATTCCACAGGGCGGGTGCCACTACCGAGAAGGCCCTCTGCCTGGTTCCCTGTAACTTGGCTTCTCGTAGTGAGGGAACCGCCAGAAGGCCCTCGGCGCTAGATCTCAGTGTCCGGGCTGAACGGTGGGGGTGGAGACGCTCCTTCAGGTATACGGGAACGAGGCCATTTAGGGCTTTAAAGGTCAGCACCAACACTTTGAATTGTGCTCGGAAACGTACTGAGAGCCAATGTAGATCTTTCAAGACCGGTGTTATGTGGTCTCGGCAGCCGGTCCCAGTCACCAGTCTAGCTGCCGCATTCTGGATTAGTTGTAGTTTCCGGGTCACCTTCAAAGGTAGCCCCACATAGAGCGCATGCCTGGAGGAAGAGGAGACTGATCATGGAGCCAAGTGCAGTGCAAGGTGGCTTAAGTGGCCAGTGGCTCCTCCTCCTATTCCTCCTGATACTTAAGGGAAAGATGGGGGAAGCTGTTCTTGGCTGGTCATGGTGGCAGGAGGAGGAGGCCGAGCAAGAGAGAAGAGAAGTCGCCAACCATTGAAGCCATGCTGCTGCCATGTTTGGCTCCACCCTGGCTCCTCCCAACATCATGATGTTGCATCCTGACGTCATGCGCGCAATGTCCTGACGTCATGTGTATGTCATAGGCCCTCCAATCTTCTGCACAAGTTGGAGCCTCAGCTAGCAGGGATGATTTAAGACCAGGCAGGAAAGCCAAGCACCTGCCTTGGGTGCTGGGCTTCAGAGCTGCTTCTCTACTCAATTGTTCACTCAAAGGAAAACAGTAGGAACAGCCCATCTTCTTCAGTTGTCAAGCTGGCAGCCCTGGCCTGTTTGGCCAGCATTATGGTAACGGCACTGGCTTTTGTGCTTCAGTCATAGAGATACTAATTTCAGTGCCAGCATAAGTATAGGTGTGCATGAGAATGATTGTGATTAAACCTGGGTGTGCAAATTTAGCATCTTCTACAGCAGGGGTAAATGTTCACGCAAATTGTGCAACAAATGCAAGAAAGTGAAATACAGTGGATTTGCAACTGACATGTGCTTAACTTGCATGATTGCAACTTTATGTGGTTGATGGCTGACTGGCTGAAACAAACTAAATGCATGGAAGATGGGAAGCTTAAAAGCTCTTCTTGTGCAAGGTTTTCCTACTCTAAGAGATAGAATCACAGAATTGCAGAGTTGGAAGGTACCCAAGGGTCATCTAGTCCAAGCCACTGCAATGCAAGAACCACAGCTAAGGAATCCCTGACAGATGGCCATCCAAGTTCTGTTTAAAAACCTCCAATGAATCACAGAATTGTAGAGTTGGGAGGGATCCCAAAAGGGGCCTCTAGTCCAACCCCTCACAATGCAGCAATCCCAACGAAAGAATCCCTGACAGAGGGTCATCTGACCTCTGTTGAAAAACCTCCAATGAAGGAGAGTCCACCGCCTTCTGAAGCAGTCCACTCCACTGTCGAACAGCTCTCACAATCATAAAGTTCTTCCTAATCTTTAGTCAGAATCTCCTTCCTTGTAATTTGAATCCATTGGTTTAGGTCCTGCCATCTGGAGCATCAGAAAACAAGCTAGCTCCACCTTCCACGTGACAGCCCTTTAGAGTCCTTGTAACCCACATTGGCGGGACACGAGTGGCGCTGTGGGTTAAACCACAGAGCCTAGGGCTTGCCGATCAGAAGGTCGGCGGTTCGAATGCCCGCGACAGAGTGAGCTCCCATTGCTTGTTCTCTGCTCCTGCCAACCTAGCAGTTCGAAAGCATGTCAAAGTGCAAGTAGATAAATAGGAACCGCTGCAGCGGGAAGGTAAACGGCGTTTCCGTGTGCTGCTCTGGTTCGCCAGAAGCGGCTTAGTCATGCTGGCCACATGACCTGGAAGCTGTACGTCGGCTCCCTCGGCCAATAAAGCGAGATGAGTGCCGCAACCCCAGAGTCGGTCACGACTGGACCTAATGGTCAGGGGTCCCTTTACTTTTTAAACCCACATTGGCAGCTTGTTCCATGAGCTGCTCTTCACAGGGCTTCTCAGGATACAAGATAGATCTACCCTAGACACTGAAAGGCTGCAGGAATTCAGAAAGCTATTGATTATAATAATTAGGTAGTGGAGGGACATTGACCTGTGTGCCTGAGCTGCTGGAAGTGAGAGAGGAGGCGAAATTTCATGGTGGATTATGCTATTTGACTATTTCTCCCCCATTATGGCACACAATGAGCAATTTCCCAGCTTTTGAGTGGCTGTATGTCAGGATAATTTGCACTTAATAGTTCTTCTCCCCCTCCCCCATTGAGGAGATGAAGGGGAGCAGTGATACCTTTTCAGTGCAATTGCTTGGAATGGCCGGCCTCATTCACCACCGGGAATGAGAACGATGAACAGGCTCTCATTGACAGAGGCAGTGAGATGTAATTTGAAAGAAGGTGGAATGGTCACATTGGATGTAAGATGTGACGAATGTGTACAGGTGGGATGTACCAATTGCTCTGCAATCCTCTGTCAAAGGATCCCAGATCTTGTAGCAGGACTCATCAATCCAACTAAATCCAGTTTAAATGCAGAGTGCAAGCATCACACATTAAGCAATTTAGTCACGGGGCTGATGCCACTGCTGTTATCTAATCATCGTCTTAAAATGTTAAGATGCAAATGTGGTCAGTGGCTCCCATTTGCCAGGGATCCTTTAGCTATGAGTCCTACAATGAAGGGGATTGGACCAAATGGCTTCCGGGATCCCTTCTAATAAACTACAATTCTATGATCCTATGCTGATGGTCTTGGCAGACCATTTAATGGTTTTCCAGCCTATTGCAACAACTGTAAGTACTAGATGCTGTACAATTTTCAATGTTATTTTTATTGCTTTCTTTCATTTCTTATATTGTATTTTATTTCAATGTGTAATCCGTAAAATTCAAATTTCAATACAATAAAAGATGACATAAGAAACAGATTACAGGTAGTTGGTGGTCTGCCATAGTCGGGGGGAAAAATCCTTCCTGGAATATTTTTTTAAATTTTTTATAAGAAACAGAATAAGCAATAAAATGCAATTAAAAATCAATAGGAATATTTCATGCAGAAATGGATGGCATTCGCAACCGCTGGTGGGTCATGGACCACAGCTTGGGAGTGAGCTCAGCATTTCAGGATGAGGCCTATTTTAGAAAATGTCCAAGAGGATCAGCATGAAAGAAGGCGGCAACCACCTGTGTGGGCAGGCACAATGGCACTCCACTTTTCTATGCAAACTCCTAAGTCTAAAGGACAGTGATACACTCAGCAACATCTCCCCTTCTGAATAACAAAAGCCTCAATGAATGCAAACCTGAAGTAGCCTTTTAACTGAAGTGTGTGGGGATAATTGCTTGCTGGGGAGAAAGGATTTTTCAACATGTTGTTGAAACCATTTCTTCATTGTTGCTATCAAGCAACTCCTTGAACATCTGGTGTGGGCCTTGCTTTTCTTCTGCAGTCCCCTCCCTGTGCCTGTCACTGATTTTCCAAGAATTGTTTGAAAGGCAGGATGTAGGAATATACCAAATCAGAACGCTGACCTCTGTGGGTGGCGGTGGCATAGCATATGCATAGCTGTCAACTTTCGGATTTGAAAAAAAGGGATGCCGCGAGGGCGGTGCAATGGCACCAAGTAGCCTCGCCACCCTGCGCTCCAGAGGCTGCGTGTGAACGGGAGAGCGAAAGAGCGAGCGCGTAGATGGCAGGCAGGCTGTCTGTCTGGTTGGGCGTGAGGGTCTGGCTGCACAAGGCATGCAAGCTCCGCCCCCAGTTGGTCTCAGACTCCTTATTGGCAGCCGAGCAACACAGCTGAGGAGCCTCCCTGGCCAGCAGGGAGGGAGAGGAGCTGCTTCCTTTGAAATCCGGGAAATTTAAGGGATATCAACAATCCGGGATAGCAGCAGGAAATGGCATTGGAATAAGGGAGTTTCCCACAAAAAAGGGAGGGTTGACAGCTATGGAATTACAGTGTGTGTGTTAAGAGGCAACGGGGCAGCAGGAAGGCACTGGAGGTGTAAATGACTATCAGACTTTGAAAAGCTAATATCCCTGGATATGGATATGGATGGATATGGTATCTGGATATGGTATCTGGATATGGATCCCTGGATATGGTATCTGAAGAAGTGTGCATGTACATGAAAGCTCATACCAAGAACAAACTTAGTTGGTCTCTAAGGTGCTACTGGAAGGATTTTTTTTTATTTTGTTTCGATCCCTGGATCAAGTTCATCAATTTATTTATTCATTGCATTTATACCCCACTCTTTCCTCTCCATGGAGCTTGAGGTGGTTCTCCCACTCGTGATTTAATCGCCACAAAAATCCTGCGAGGTTGGTTAGGCTGCGAGGCAGTGACTGGCCCGCAAGGTCAGCCAGTGAGATTTGTGGCCAAGTGGGGAATTGAACCCTAGCCTCCCAGGTCCTAGTCCAGCACTCTATCCACTATATACGACATTGGGAGGGAACATGGGTCCTGGGGCAAACCCTAATCTTCACAGCCTCCAAATGCTCTCGGCAGGTCACATAGCCGAGAATACAGAATACAGAGGCAGCAAATGCATTACAAAGTTTAGTATGTAGTATTTAACGAGCTGTGTTAGGGGCCATGAATAATGGTTCACTAAATAGGCAAAAGAAAAAAATGCCTGCCTGCCTAGAGAATCAGTGTTCATAGTTACTAATAAATGCATATGCTTTACTGGAACGCAAAAGCAACATCTTACAATTTCAGGAAATTAGAAACCATCATATCTATGAACATTATTTACAGTTACTAAAAGCAGAAATGATCAAACAGAAATGTGCCAAGAGCACAGTTATGTCCTGTGGTAAATGTTACGTCGTTCACATCATTTGTGTGGGTGGTGTGGGTGGGTGTGCCTGGGCTACAGGTTGGACCCAGCCCATAATAGTACAGTGGTACCTCGGGTTAAGAACTTAATTCATTCTGGAGGTCCGTTCTTAACCTGAAACTGTTCTTAACTTTAGCTAATGGGGCCTCCCGCTGCCGCTGCTCTGCCACCGCACGATTTCTGTTCTCATCCTGAAGCAAAGTTCTTAACCCGAGGTAATATTTCTCGGTTAGCGGAGTCTGTAACCTGAAGCGTCTGTAACCCAAGGTACCACTGTATAAGAGGCTGCTAGGGGGCCACCAACCTAAATGGCTTTAAAAGTGGATTAGACGAATTCAGGGAGGAGAGGGCTATTGATGGCTACTAGCCACCATGGCTATGCTCAGCCTCCACAGTTGGTGGCAGCCATGCTTCTGAATACCAGTTGCTGGAAACCACAGGAGAAGCAGGAGCCCTGTATCCATGAAAATTGCCATGAAAATTGCACCCATTTACTGCTGTGCACCAAATTCCAGTAGTATGTTGTTATAGAAATTCTCCCTCCCTTAAAGTGGCGCTGGACTCGTAAGGAGACCCAACGTCCCGGAGAAAAACACGTTTTGAGGGGTTCTCACCGGCCGGGAACAGACAGAGACCGCAGACGTCCAGGAAGGTAAGTAGATCCTTTATTGCGCAAAGACGTGAAGAACTGCTGCAGCAGGGTCCCACTCCAGTAGACATACGAAGAGCGAGACCCCGAACAAAAGAATTTCTCAGTTTATATACATTTTGGTACCAATACAAGTCAATGGGGAAGAAAAGGCGGGAAACCCGAAATCTACATAGGAGATGGGGTTTGGGTGCGGTATAATTCTTCTTGAGTGGATTTTGATGACTTTGCTTCTCTTCTTCCTTTCCAGGTCGGGCGAGGTGGGAAGTCTTGATCGGCTCAGGATGATATTCAGATGTTGGTCAATAAAGTTGATTGCTTGAATTTGCATTTGGGTGTGTGTCATTATTGGTTTTGTAGAATCTGCAGACAGCTTCATGAGGTCACGCCAGGGGGGGACAGGCACAGCATACAATCATATCATTTTTCTCTATTACATGAAGATACTAGATGCATGTGGCATAGATACAAATACATGTGATAGGACATACATCGAGGAATGTGACTGGCCTATTATACATTTGGACAGAACCACACACTCATTTGATTATACTTCAGGCACCTCAGGATATTTTACAGCAAATAGGCAACTCAGAGAGATACATTTAAACACACTTCATCTTGATACATTTTCAGGCACTGTGTTGCAGAGATACAATTATTTTAGGTATTGCGTTATATGGATACATTTGGACAGACTTCGTTCAAATAAAAAGGAAAACGCTCTTTTACGGCGTTGACGCTTCAGGAGAGGGGGGGTGAGAAAGAGGGACGTAGGCAAAAGGTCAGGGTTTCAAAGGGGGGGTTTCAGGAGAGAAGGGAGGGGGGAGGAAGATGGGAACTGGGTAAAAGGTCAGGCGTTCCTTCTATAGAAATGTATACGAGATGGAGATAAGGGCTTCCTGGTTGGAGCGGTTTGCGCAGCTTATGTAGATCGGCTGATCGGCTTATGTAAATGGCTGCGGGAGAGGGTGAATACGGAAGGCGATAATGTGTTGGAATGTGCTGACCTGACGAGGTTTGAGGGGTCATTCAGGGGTCCCCTTATTGGTTTCTGTGTCCAACATGGAGTCTCCTGTGCCAGGTCTCAAGCCCCGTGCAAAACTCTCAAGGCCGGAAGATGACAGCAAGAAGATGACAGCTGTCAGATTTGACAGCTGTCAGATTTCCCATAACAATGTTATGCATAAAGAAATTGGTCCAGTTGTGGTGGAGAAATTCTGAGATATATAATGCACACGGTCTCCAGCACTGCCTTTTGTCTTCTAGTGCAGGGCTGGGGCAACACTGGTCCTACCTTCAGATCCAGTCTCTCCTATTTTGGAGCCATCAATTATTGCAAAGAATTCAACAAAGGGAATAAATACGGCACAATCTCTTTTGCATGAGCCTGCTATAAGCCTTTATAGGGCCTTTATCTACCCAATATAACAAGGTGCTGATAACACGGCTGCTTTTAAACTTATCTTGTAGGTTTAACTGTTCGGCTATTCAGCGCTTGTAACTTGTTGCTAAGTAACTATCTGTTAAAAGCGAAACAAAGCCTTCTGAAAGTGGGAGAGGAATGATAATGCTGGTGTGCTTGTTGGCTCAATTCTGTCCGATGGAAGAGGCAAATGCGGGCAGCTCAGCCCAGCCGCCTCTGATGGCAAATGGCTGACAGGTCTCCTTGGCCCCCAAGACAAGCAATTCATGCTGCTATAATGATTTTAAGCTCCACTTCATCTTGCCCATAGTATTGGGAGTCTGCTCATGCCACCCTAGTTATGTTGCTTGCAGGCAGGTATGCATGTGTTCCTTCTTGTTATTAGATAACAAAAGCATCATTGTGTGAGGGGAAAAAAAATCAATATTGTGATATCCACAATCTGGATCAGCAGAACATAGATGACTTCCAGGAGTAAGCCTGAGGTTGTTGAGTGTGTGCTTGTGGGCTGTGAGACTCAGAATTTAAGAGACATACATAAAATCTGGACACACAGAAAGGATGAATGGGGTAAGGGAGTTATGTGTTAATCCAATCTGGTTCTGTACCTAATTTGTTTTCTTTGTTGCAACATAGAAATTTCTAATCTCAGGTGAAGGGGTAAAATATATATTTTGAAGTGTGTTCACCTCTATGGGATTCAAGTTCTTCATCTGATAGTGCAATTATATATGCACATCTACTCAGAAGTAAAGTCCAGTGAGTTACTCCCAGATAAGGATATAGATGTTACCTTTACAGATGACCGAAAAGGAAAGGGCAACTACCGGTAGTGAAATAGTAAAGTTTGTGTTTTTCTTTGACAATAAGGCATTACCATATGGATCAAAATGTATTTTAATTGGTGGGGTTAAGAGGAAGGGGATGGCTTGAGGAAGAAAAGCAGAATCCATGGACTCAGAAACCTGCAGCTGGCTCTGACTCAGGTACAAGAGCATAGAATCATAGAATCGTAAGGTTGGAAGAGACCACAAGGACAATCTAGTCCAACCTCCCGCAATGAAGGAATCACAGCTCAAGAATCCCTGATAGATCCAACCTCTGCTTAAAAACCTTCAGTGAAGGAGACTCTACCACCTTCTGAGGGAGTCCATTCCACTCTTACTGCCAGAAAGTTCTTCCTATTGTTTAGATGGAATCTCCTTTCTTGTTATTTGGATCCATTGGTTAAGGTCCCACCCCCTGAAGCAGCAAAAAACATAAAGAGGAACAGGACGGAAAAGACTGAAAGAAGCTCACCAAAATGAATCAGAAGCTCCTCTTTGTCATGATCAAAGGCAATGCATAGAGGTTCTAGTCTCACTTCATTAGAGGCTAAATTCAAAATGCAGACACTTGATTATCCAAAGTTCTCCCCCCTCACCCTGCTGTCCCAACCCCAAAACTCCCCACCCTTCTCTTCCTAAACTGAAGACCATCCTTTCCAGGCCCTCATTCTCTTTTAAAGATCACTTAGATCCAACAATGGAGGGGCTGTGAAAAATATGCATTGGAGTGACCCCTCCCAAGAGATTCTGTGGTAAACAAAAGTTCAGTGCAGCCTGAAGAGCACTCAGGGGCCTTGAGAACTCACGCAGGGCCGTCTTACCCATTAGGGTTAGTGGCGCCCTGCACCACTGCGCCTGTCCATCAGGGGCGCCCAGCAGCGGGAGTCCAGGACCAACCGGGAACAGCTGCGAGGGCATGCTGGGCAGCGGCGGCGGCTCTTCCTATGGCCAGCCGCGCTCTCTTGCTTCCTGCCTGGGAGAGGAGGCAACGGTGGTGGTGCACAAAGCTATGCAGTGCCCTTCTCCCTCCTGCCCGCCCCGTGGCACTAGTGGGACTGCTGAGGAAGCTCGTGCGGCAAGTGAGCCTTGAGTTGCCCAGCGCAGGGGGTGGGGAGAAGGGGGAGGGGCGCTGAGAACGTCACCCTCCACCCCTTCTGCACCACGGTGCCGGATATGCTTAAGATGGCCCTGCACTCATGTATTCTTGAGGTGTCTTTAGAAGTAACCCCTCCTACTTTCACACATGCTCTGTTTGCAGGTGGCAATTTGGGGGGGGGTCAACAAGTGTTTTAGAGGGTGTGGAACAGAAAGGTGTGTGTGTGTAACTCATTGGCATTCCTCCTAGCAGAGGCTGACTGGCAGTCACCACGTTTACATCGTGGAACCCCCTTGGTACACCTTGCGACAGCCTTTGGAGGAGCACAGGAAAATGGTAGCCCTCACAAATTTTGCAATGGTGGCAAACAATGGTGTGGGGGGAAAGGTGCAGTCATTTTGCCTACCCCTTTGCCTCTGAAACTACCCCATATTTTTGGCAAACGTTTTCTCCGGAGAACCTTTGTCTCTACAGTAAAGTGACCACTCCTGTAGCTGGAGAAAGTCCTTGTAGGGGATCCTTCTCTAGCAAAATCTAAAGGAAGGAGTTGAAAATATCATGTAGGCTTTATAACTTTTGCTCATGACAGCCTCCTCCTGTTAGACATCCTTTGTGGCTTTACTTAGTCATCCCATTACACCAAAATACCTCAAAATAATCTGGGTTCAGCGCCTGGAGGCACATGACCAATGTCATGGATAACTCTCCCCCTAATAATAAATCTGTCCTTTTCAGAAATCTAGGAATTTCAGATGTGTCAGAGCTTGTCAGCCAAACGAAATGATGCAGATCAGACCACCATTTCCACAACCCTGAAAAATAATTCCCTGGGATTACAGTCCCTGGCGTGTCACCAGCATGGAGCTTGAGGGAAAGGCCAGAAACATGGTCAAGGTTTGTAGGTCAAGGGGAAAGCCACTGTTTTGTCTCTCCCAAGGGAAGAAAAACATTTTAAAAAGCAGTGCTGGAGAAAAAGAGGCTAGATTCACAATGGCACTAAGATATAGGAGGAAGTTTAACAATAATGTCTTCTGCCTGAAGCATTTGGTGGAAAACTTCTGCAGGAGCACTGAAAGGATAACAAGTTTCCTTTCTTTCTGTTATTATTTATGTTACATTCCAGAATAACAGAGAAAACATGGGTATTAACACAACATAAGCAACCATCAACTGAGGCCCGGAACAATTGCTAGATTCTGGCAGCAGTTTACAAATTCCCTTGGAATTGCTGATCCATTTCCTTTATGTTCTTACATCTTAACATTTGAAAACAATTTGCCAGAAGTAACAGAATATGTTCAACTGAGAGAGAATAAGGAGCACACAGGCTCATTTAGAACAAAAACAGGTTGTTGTTTTTTCGTCAAATGCATGAAAGATATAATTTGGATATTGATAGATTTAGGAGTTTTGCAGTGATTTAAAACTATATGAATAGGTTGCAATAGACAACAAGAAGTTGAGTTACTTAAGAGAATATGCTACAGTGATTTTGTGCTGTTGGTTATATTGTTGTGGGGTTGTGGGGGTGGGTGTCAGTCTGCATGAAGCCCTGAGTCCCTTCCAATTTCTGGGAAGATATGAATTCCTGTAGAAAGTATGAAACCAAACTTGCCAAACCAGCCCCATTGTCCAGGCAATGGTTGTGACTAACTAGCTAAGCACCCTGATGAGATGTCAGGGATTGGCAGGGCACTGATGAGTGTGTGATGGATACAGGGGGGCTGGAGGCTCACCCAGGAGAGGAGGGGAGTGATTTTTGGAGTATGATGGCACCCATGGGGCAGGAGCCAGGGTGGGAGGAAAGGGAATGGTCTGAGTAGTCAAAGATGGAAGAGGGAGAGCAGGACATATCAGAAGCAGAGGAAGAGATTGTTCAGGTGAGGGGCAGGCCGGTCAGATCCCCATCATTCCCTGCCCCACCATCTCCTAGAACCAGGAGGGGCTTGAAGAGGGAAGCACAGTGACATCTTCAGTGCAGGAGAAGTCTCAGGTTGCATGTGCGCACTCCATCAAATGAAGGTACATAGTCCTAGGGGGTATGTGTGACCCCACTGTTGGTTCAACTGCTCCGCTGGGCACAAATGTGGAAAAGGTAATGCCAGGTAAGCAGATGCCAGAAGCATGTGTATCTGGTGCACCTTTCGAGCTGCTGTAAGCGTGTGCTTTGGGCAATAAAGAATTAATTATTGGCTGTTTGTCTTCTTTGGCTGGGTGTGAGCAGGACAGATCAAGGCAACCTCAACCTCTTCCAGCCATCAATCATATAATATGAGGAGCCAACTCCTCATGGCTCATCTAGTCCAGGATCCTCTTCTCACATTGGCCAAACAGATGTCTTTGGGAAGCCTGCAAGCAGGACCTGAGCATAAGAGCCTGCTCCCCTCCTGCATTTTCTAACAATCGGTATGAAGAAGCACTGCTGTCTCCAGAAGCAGCAGCCGAGCATAGCCTCCATCACGACTGATAGTCACTGATAGCCTCCTCCTCCTCCTCCTCCTTGAATTTGTCCAATCCTCTTTTTTAAGCCATCTAGGTTGGTGGCCACCACTACCTCTTGTGAGACTGACTTCCATAATGTGCTGTCTGAAGAAGCACTTCCTTTTATCTGCCCTGAATCTTTCAACCTTTGACTTCACTGGATGTCCATGAGTTCTAGTGTTACGAGAGAGGGAGAATAAACTTTTCTCTATCCACCTCATACCATGTGAAGTTCACTTCTAAGGAAATGGCCTCAGACCCAACACCAGTTCCTAGGACTGTAGTATCCCCACAGGATCAGCCCAACTGATGGCTGCAGACTCATGTCAGTGAGTTTGATTCCACCTACAGCTGGCCAGGTTTAATGAGGGCTGGGTGAGAGGAGTGTGATCAGTGTAATGCAGGGGAGAAAGTGTTAATTTCACTTGCCACAGGCCAGGATGCTATACTGGCTGGTAATCCTTCTTCACCACCTTCATCTCTTTTAAGTTTATAGCCCGCTTTCTAGTCCTCTTGGGGATTTCATGTTTTGAAATGTAAAATGATTTAGCACCACAATGGATATGGTTGCATTAGTTACAGTAGAACTTGCGAAAGAACAAAGTTGAACAGCAACTGATGATTTCCTTCTATCGGTCCACGATAAAAAGTGTTCTCTCATACTGCATTATGGTGTAGTATGCTGGCTTGACAGCCATGGACAGAGAGTCCCTACGGAGGGTGGTGAAGACAGCACAGGATATTGTGGGCTGTCCCCTGAGTCCACTAAATGTTATCGCGAGAGACTGTTGCCTCAGAAGAGCAAGGAACATTCTCAGAGATGTCTCACACCCTGGCCAGCACCTTTAAAATCTCCTGCCCTCAGGCAGGAGATATAGAAACATGATAAGCTGCACCAACAGGTTAAAGAACAGTTTCTACCCATGGGCCGTGAGGCTGCTGAATGAAATAAAAGTATTTCTCTTTTTTCTATATAACTGCTACTCAGACACATTCTGCAAACTTCATTTCTTGAAGAGGGAGTGGTTAGAGGGGGTGAGGTGGAGGGGATCCCAGGACCCTTTAGAAGCATGCACACACACAAAAAGCAAAATTGGGGCCACCTTTTATCAGGACCAGAAAGAAGGGACAATTGACATGTCTGGCTTAGAGGGAGGAATGGAGCCAAAAGTCCAGCCATATGTAGGATGACAGGAATTGGAAAAACTGCCACAGAGTCAACCCTTTGAAGAGCGGCTGATGAATGTTGCAAGCCCCGCCATTAGAGGCGAGATTTGTGAGGGTTGCCTCGGTCCAGGGCAGAGCGCAGTAAGTGACTTGAAACAAATTATTTAAAGCTTGAGAGAGACAGAGCAAAGCCTTTCTGGGGTTTCTGACGGCATGTCAAAGTTCTGAGGCTTGCATTTAGAATCCCCTCCTGAGTGCCCACATGTGTGAAAGAGAGGGGGGCAGTCACTCTTCCCTGCAATTTGTTCGTCAGCTGATGCTTCTAAGTATTCTGGCCCATCTCCTCTGGTCCCGGCACGCTCTTCTCTCCCCAAAGTTTTTCCGACACTCCTTGTCATGTCAAATCCCATCTTAAAACCACTCTATTTCCATAATCCTCCTTCCAGGGCCTTCAAAGGCCCTCTTAGCCTCCCTCCCTCCCTCCCTCTGTTCCACCTCCCCCATGTGTCCTCCGTGTAGGTGAAACCAACATTAAATGCAGGAATTACGTTGTCACTCTGTGATAACTTTTCTACCATTCCGTAGCATCTTCAAGACGAAAGGCTTTATGTTGGCAAGAGGAGTTTTCACACACAGTGAGTCAGGACCCTGATTCAAATCTGCCATCCTGCTCATTTTTCCACTGAGACACCTGCCTCACCCTGGTTCACTTTAGAGCTGGCCCTGGTGCAGTGTCCCTATCTCCCCAACCTTGCAGAAGTAAAAAAACAAAACTGCCTTGCAGGGGTTGGACTAGATGACCCTTTGGGTCCCTTCCAACTCTACAGTTCTATGATTCTATGTAATAAGGCAAAGGCCCTTTATCTAGTTAGCCATATCTCCCAGAGAAGTGGATCTCACCCTACTCCATGACTGGCCTGCCTACTACATAAGACTTTAGTCGGCTATACAGTAGCTACCTCCAGAGACTACCGCTTCTAGCTTAGATGGGCATGTTGGAGCTGTCCAAGGTCCTGAATGCTCTCACTCTCGTAAGCCTCAATCACCCACTGAACTGTTATGTTCTAGGGCAAGATACAATCCCCCGGTGAGTCCACCACTTCTTCGTCATTATCACCAGCTGCTCTTGCTCCTCCTCCTCCTCCTCCTCCTCCTCCTCCTCCACCATTTGCTTGTTTGCTAAGCAGAGAACCGGTGGGCAAGCATGTCTACTGTTCCTCCTTTGCCTCCTGCTCCACCATCGTCTGGGCCAGATGGGAGAAGACTTTTGGAGAGCCACCTCTAATCAGAGTATGCCAGACTTCCCCAGCCTACTGCCCTCCAAACTTTGGTGGATGACACCTCTCACCATCCTTGATTGCCATGCTGGCTGGGGCTGATGGGAGTTGGAATCCAACAAACAACAAAAGCTATAATAAGCCATAGGAAAGGGGGAAAGAGCCACAAACTTGGCTCTTAATTTCCTGGCAGCCAAATACAGAAACAAGCAAGGAAATGTACTCCCAACATAAAGCAGCACACAGACCCATTTGATGTAACACCCCCGCCTCCCAGAAGCTTAACTCAGACAGAATCCAATGTAAGAAAACAAGAAAAGCCTGCTGGTTCAGAACAATGGTCCATCTAGTTCAGCATCCTGTTCTCACATTGGCCAGTCAGATGCCCCAGTGGGAAACCCACAAGCACAAGAGTACCCCCTTGTGGTTTCATTGGGAGGGCACCAGATTAGGAAAGGCTGACATATGCAATCTCAGGATGCATATCCCATTTTTGTTGTACATTTTTGTTGTACATTTCCACTGCAAACTATACTGCCCCTGAGCAGCTCTGGGATTTGCACACTTCTGAGACCACTCCTTTGTTCCAGACAGATCCCTACAATAACCCATAAGTAGCCTCTAGGCAGCAAAGGCATTTTAAAACCCAACCTCGACACCACCGAGGTTATTTTGCTCGTTGAAATCACCCCATGCTCGATTATGCTTGCAACTGCTGACTCTAAGGCATCTTTGCAGTTCAGAACATCTGTCTGCAAAGCCACGCAATAAGAAGCGACGTCGCTAAGCCGTTTGATGGAAAACGACCATTTTTCATCCTTGGCATTAGCGTTCTTAATGTGACACCTCTTCTGTCGAGAAGCCCCCCTTGAGCTCCCACAAACAGCTCCCTGGCTGAGCAATCTTGCTCTCTAATTTAGAGTTTAAGTGTATTTACTAGGAGATCACCCCTAAAGAATACCATTTACCAAGCTGACAACCCCCAAATTGAATTTCAGCTTCCGCTACTGTACGTCAGTGACAGAAGTAGCAATCAGAATAAAGACTGCTGAGGCTGCATTTAACACACACACACACACACACACACACACACACACACTCGTCAGCCATGGCTGGGTTCAAATTTCTTTTCTCTTTAGTTCAAAAAGTTTAAATTTGCAACTGGTTTTTAAAATTGTTTTCCAATTTGTTGCTGCTAACATGGCATATTTTTAAGACATATGACATACATGTTGTGATTGTTATTTGTTTTAAAGTGCTTTTAATATTGTGTTTTAATGTTGTAACCTGCCCTGGTACCTTAGGGTGAAGGGCTGGCTATCTATCTATCTATCTATCATCTATCTATCTATCTATCTATCTATCTATCTATCTATCTATCTATCATCTATCTATCTATCTATCTATATCTATCAGCTATCTATCTATCTATCTATATCTATCTATCTATCTATCTATCTATCTATCTATCTATCATCTATCTATATCTATCTATCTATCTATCTATCTATCTATCTATCTATCTATCTATCTCTATCTATCTATCTCTATCTATCTATCTATCTATCTATCTATCTATCTATCTATCATCTATCATCTATTTATTTATTTCATTTATAACCCACCTTTTTTTCCAAGGAGCTCAAGCTGGCTGTCAGGAGTCCAGGTTCCCAGCTTGATAACACAGTAAAGGTAAAGGGACCCCTGACCATTAGGTCCAGTCGCGGATGACTCTGGGGTTGTGGTGCTCATTTCGCTTTATTGGCCGAGGGAGCCAGCGTACAGCTTCCAGGTCATGTGGCCAGCATGACTAAGCCGCTTCTGGTGAACCAGTGCACCGCACGGAAACGGCATTTACCTTCCTGCTGGAGCGGTACCTATTTATCTACTTGCACTTTGACGTGCTTTCGAACTGCTAGGTTGGCAGGAGCAGGGACTGAACAACGGGAGCTCACCCTGTCGTGGTGATTTGAACCACCAACCTTCTGATCGGCAAGCCCTAGGCTTTTTGGTAGCTAATTAAAGAAGGAGGCTTTATTGCAAAAACAAACAGATAGCTCTGGATGGCTCTGACAAAGTCACCGTCATCGTTACTCAAGATGACCCTTCTGAAGATCCCTTCCGGGTTTTGCAGAATATATTGAACTTGCGTAACTTATGTCTCTTGTTTTGTCTAACAGCCGTCCCCTTAGCCGACTCTTAGGAGGGATTGAATCAGCTCCAATCTCTTCCCGTTCTGACAGACTACTTCCTTCTCTGTTCCTGCTTGTTGGAACTTCCCAAGAGCTTTGGCTGGGTTCCCACCCGCTCTCAGTCATTCCTTTATCAATCGGCATTCCAAGGGGCGGAGGAGTTGGCAATAGCAGATGTTCATCCTGCATGACAGTTAACTCTCTCTGTTACTGGCTGTTTTCTTCAGTTGGCTACAAACCTTCACTGGGAGGTATCTCATTCATGACACTGGATCCCATGGTTCTTCTCCCCCTCCTCATTTATAATTCCCACAACAACCCTGTGAGGCAGGTTAGGCTGAGAGGCAGTGACTGGCCCAAGGTCACACCCAGTAAGCTTCATATGGTGGAGTGGGGATTTCAACCATGGTCTCCCGGGTCCTAGTCTGACACCCTCACCACTGTGCCACACTGGCTCTCTATAAATATAAATATAAATATAAATATAAATATAAATATAAATATAAATATAAATATAAATATAAATATAAATGAATAATTCAATTTGGGTACATAATGCTGCAAATATTCTTCCTCGGTGTTCCAAGCGGCCTTCTCCTCTTGAGCTTTTGGTTTAGTTTGGATCTTAATGGGCAGCAATAAATGGTTCTCATTTATGGCCATGGATTGATCTTGCCACAATGCTTCATTAAAACTAAAAATGCAAAAATTGTCTACCTGCCCCTCAGCCACCTCATCTAATCCTGTCCTCAGACACTTAGATAGGCCACCAACAGGGGGGAAAACCTTCAGGAAAATGTCACCACCTCCCTCCATTTGTTTGCCTTTCCCTCCACTATTGACCCAGCACAAGGTTCTCAGTCTAGACCTAATGTGCCCTTGCAGGTGTGTCTGGGCAGGTGTGTGGGTTTGTTCTTCTTCTTGTTGTTGTTTCACAATCTTGAATTTGGCTAGAGAAGGGGAAATCATTTGAGTAGAACTGGTTGGAGAAGGTGCTTTAACTGGTTTCTGTCTGGCTGACTAAACTTGCTGGACTCTTCAGGCACTGAAAGGCAAATCAGGAAGAGAAATCAATCATATCAAAGGTAGAAGATGGATTGAAAAGAAGAAGAATGGGCAAGAGGCTGTGTGTGATTTAGCCAGGAGATCATTAGCGGGGACAGGCACAGTCAGGAGAATGGAAAGAACAGAAGCCAGGATGAAAAGGAGCAAGACAAGAAAATTAATAGACTGGAATAAGCAATATGCAATCAAGGAGCTTCGAAAAGGAAAGTGATGGGGTGGTAATTACTCAGAGCCTTGCATCTGGGGAAGTTGTGTTTTACATAAAGGGGAGAGAATTGCCTGCTTTGAAATGAGAAGGAACAAGAGGAGAGAAAAGGGAGGCGGGCAGGGGAATCCTATTGCTGTGTACACAGAAGCAAGACCCATTGGGGTCAATAGGACTTATGAGCATAACATTGCAGCGGGAGAATACAAACTAGAAGGAACAACAGAAAGGAAGGTGGAATAAAGGGATAAACTAGGAGGGTGAATGGGTGGTTAGATTTTGAATTCATATTATTACACACCACCCAATCTCCGAACTGTGAGAGATTCTAGCGGTTCCAGAATCGGTCAGCAGAGACTGTGGTGATTTTAGGATATGTGGTTTATTTACACACATATAAAGCCTGAACCTAAGACGGAGGGGCTCTCACCAGCGTGGTGTAGTGGTTAAGAGAGGTAGACTCGTAATCTGGTGAACTGGGTTCGCATCTCCATTCCTCCACATGCAGCTGCTGGGTGACCTTGGGCTAGTCACACTTCTCTGAAGTCTCTCAGCCCCACTCACCTCACAGAGTGTTTGTTGTGGGGGAGGAAGGGGAAGGAGAATGTTAGCTGCTTTGAGACTCCTTCGGGTAGTGATAAAGTGGGATATCAAATCCAAACTCTTCTTCTTCTTCTTCTTCTTCTTCTTCTTCTTCTTCTTCTTCTTCTTCTTCTTCTTCTCAGTGTTAGCACCACAGCAGAATTTGCTTCTCTCTTCATCACGGCCTTAGATTCCAGCACAAATCAAGCCTGCATCTGAATCCAGTTTCTCAGTTTGCTTTCTTGCTGCTTAGCTCACGCACAACAACCCTGGCTATCACTGTTCTAACTACCAGCCAGGTGAGGGGTAAGACCCACCCACTTCCCCTTTGACATAGGGCAACTTCTTTGGTGATGTTAATCCTGGTGTCGAAGTGGCCAGCTAAGACAATTGTCTTGCAATTGCCTAGATGAAGAGACTGGTTTTGGCAAGCTTGCTCTCCTACTTTTTACCCTTGAAGTCTGTGGCCACTGGTAACTGCCCATTTATGATAGTTTTTATACAACAGATCTTGAACAGATCTTAAAGCTAGTTATCTGACCAAACTCTCACCAGCTTCCTAAGAAATGCATTTACCATATATACTCGAGTATAAGCCGACCCAAATATAAGCCGAGGCACCCAATTTTACCACAAAAAACCTGGGAAAGCTTCATAGGAGCCACTGCCTGCCTCACTCGAGTATAAGCCAAGGGCGGCTTTTTCAGCACAAAAAATGTGCTGAAAAACTAGGCTTATACTCGAGTATATAGGGTATTAAGCCACATTTCCAAGTGAAGCCCACTGCAGTCTTAGACGGCCACTACAATAAGGTCATGTATGCAGACAGACTTTGTATTTGTGGTCAGCCTCATGTGGAAGATGTCACTCATTTTCTGTTAGCCTGCCCCTTATATAGAGATCCAAGGGATCGCTTTCTGAAACCCATGTTCACACAAGCAAGCAGGACCACCCTGGCGGAAATGGTCCAGTTTCTTTTGAGTGACAGTTAATAGCTTTGTAACACACAGAGTGGCCCGCTATGCACTGACTGCAAATAAATAAACAAATCAAAAAATCAAGAAAAATGAGTTAGATTAAATCGCTATCAATTGTTGTGGTGATTCAGAGGTTTAATTTGAAATCAAGCTGGATTTGAGTTTGTTGGTGTCTCTGGTAGCCTCTCTCCTACATCATTGAACTTGGCTTATATTCTGGATGCATGATCTGTATTGTTTTATTGGTACTGTAGTTGTGGGTTTGTCATGGCTTTGGCTAGAACAATAAATATATATTGAAACTTAGCTTTTAGTAAGGCTGGGGGGGGGGGTCAGAACTAATTTCCACATTAACTGCCCTTTATTTAGTCAGCCTTTGTCCTCCCCAGGGCCAAAAATATTGCTATTTCTCTATAGTAGAATAGGTAGGAAGGAGGAAAAAACCAAAATAAGTGAGTAATTTTGTACCTCTTCCCTGCAGGGGACAAAAACAGACTAAGTGAGGGGCAATTCTGCACTAATCCCACAGTCCAAATGACCAAGAGCGAAAGTGTCTGAAGCTTTATGCAGTAAGCTTTCTGCTTAAAAGGAAGCACTTCCTCTTGAAAGCCCTAATGGTACACTGTGAACAAGCTGTTGCTACAACTGAGTTTCATTGCAGGTATGATAATCATGATAACACCAGAAAATTGTGGAAGGATGGCATTGAAAACACTGGAGTGCTGCATCTTAACAATGCTGCCATGTGGACTGACTTCCTGTTAAAAGGTGCAAGGACAAAGGAAGTTGTCTTCTGTTGAGTCAGTCTTAAATAATGTCTACACACTGACTGGCAACAGCTCTCCAGGAGATGAACCTGGGAGCTTTGACATGCAAAGCAGGTGCTCTATGCCTTGAGAAGAGGGGCTGTACGGAAGCAACCCCAGTTTAAGCCAACACTTGTGGCTCATGTCTTTATTCTGGGTGAAGGCAACCAAAATGTCAGAAGCAAAAAGAAAGAGAGAGACAAGAAGTCAGGCGTACCACCTTGCCCTTGTGACAGTGGGTGCCCAGGGCATGCAGACATCACAGGAGCGTGTGTGCATGCGTGTCATGTTGGCATGCCCCCGCGGCATGCTGATGTCACTCGCACCTGCCACAGGGACCCAAGCCAATGGATTCAAATTACAAGAAAGGGATTCTGACTATACATTAGGAAGAATTTTCTGGTGATGAGCGTTGTTCAACAGCAGAATAGATTACATCAGAAGGTGGTTGGCTTTCCTTCACTGGAGGTTTTTAAGCAGAGGTTAGATGGCCATCTGTCAGGAGTGGAATCTACACACATATAAAAAAACGCTGTGAAAACGCTTTTTAAAAAAACGTTTAAAAAAATACATTGAATTTGGCATAGCTCCCTCTCGCCATCTAGTGTCACATTTGTATATTGCACTTAACACATTTAAAACGTTTTATTTGCAGCTGTGTAGCTGAGTTCGGGGTTTCCTTAGCTGATTCCTGCATTGCAGGGGTTTGGACTAGATTACCCTTGGTTTTCCCTTCCAGCTCTACCTTTCTATGAATTATATACCCACACTCCTAACTGTTCATTTCCCCCAGAGGAGTATTTCCTCTGACCAGAGGGGAAGGAACGTAGCCCAGTGGTGGAGCATCTGCCTTGGATGCAGAAGGTCCCACATTCAATCCTTAGCATCTCCAGAGAGGACTAGAAGACACTCTTGCCTGAAATGCTGGAGAGCCACTGTCAGTGTAGACAATACTGAGCTAGATGGACCAATGATTTTGGCATAAAGCTGCTTCCTATGTTGCTATGCCGAGAGCCCCTGAACACTGCCCCCTCCCTAGTCTCCAATACACCATGTGCTGCCTTGCATAGAGCAGCTCCTCATCTCCTCCCCACCAGACAGTTGACCCTTCTGGAGAGCTGCCTGTCCTTGCCATCTTCTTCCTTGCGGCTTCTGCCATCTCTGGCTGCCCTTTACCTGCTTCAACCTAACTGTGATGAATTTCAAGCCCAGTCTTTCAGACTGTTTCTTAAACAGCACCAGATGGTTTCACAACCACCTAGGCATACTCCAGAAGGCAGCCAGATCAGTTTGGAAGCCTGACATAAGAAGCATGACCTACTAGGTGAGGGAAAGGAGCAGAATCAGGACCTCGGAGAAGCAGGAGGCAGTTGACACAGATCAAGAAGTCTTGTGGGGCTGATCTCACTGGTGGAGATTTACAGGAGTCTGGGGCAAAGATGCCTGCATGAAACACACAGCTACCCCATGTTCTGTTTCTTGCAAACCAACCCTTCAGGGTTAAATATGTGCATGCAAAACAGCATTCCAATAGCTAAGAAATTGCAGCTTTGGATTTTATGTTTGTTTATTCATTAGGTGCATCTCTTTCTTACCCGTTCTGCATGTGAGGGTCTCAGAGCAGGGTATAATAGTTCTATTATCATTTCAGGATTTCCTTAGAGGAAGCAATTAATAACTGAAATTAATAAATAAAACAGTAAAATAACAATTATAATTTCAATTAGACAATAAACGAGATAGATGACAATGGGTTGTAGTCAATGCTAGTCTTACTTGAGAGTAGACTCACTGAAATTAATGAACCTAAGTTAGCCATGTTTGTTAGCCTTAATGGATCTACTCTGAGTAAGACTAGTGTTGGATGACAACATAAAACAAAATAACTACACCATCATATTTTAAGTGAAGATGTCTGTAAAAGTTCACCTCCTTCTTGACTCCATACTTTTTGGGCCATCTGTAATTCACCTAAATAAATACTATCATTGAACTATTAGGGGTATAAGTTGTCTGGTTTCTTTCTTTCTTTTTTACATTGTGGTTTTTTCTTAATCATTCCCATGTTTTTAAAAAAGTGTAAGTAATTTTTAAATATCACATTGCATTTACTGTCTTTAAGCCACTTTGTTGGAAGGTAAAGTTTATATTGACATCAATCTGATATACATTTTGTGGTCTTACTGATGAATGCATATATAATACTGTTAATTGCCTTTTGGCAAATTCTGCTAAGCTTCATGAATGGAAATTAATAACAAACAATCTATTCTTCTCCCCTCTGGAGCTTAACGCTTTGCAACAACCAACACTACAACACGGCTTAATTATATATATTTTTAATGTAATCTTTGCCATAAATTGATTTCTTGTTTTCTCTTGTAGGACCAAAGGCTTTCAGCAACTCCTCCCCTGCATGAGATTCTGAGTCACATTTGAGATTCAAAGAGGTCTTGATCTCATACTTAAAGAAATCAATGGCTGCTAGTTCCATGCCAAAAATATCTTCTTCACATTATTATTTTTATTTATTTTACCATCCTCTATCCATTAGTGAGAAAAGAAAAGTCACTGGAAAAATTCAGTCAAATTATTGGTGTCTCTCTGTGGTGCAGCCGTTGTTGCTGGGCTCACTTTACTTTTGAAGTGGCCGAGGGGTGTTCTGGGTGTCCTTCCTGAAATTCTGCAAATCATCTCTTAAGCAATCTATGCTCTGCAGCTTTCCTGGATGCCCCAATGTTTCCTAAAACCCCCACAAAATTCATGGGAAACTGGAGAGGCTGCCTACCATACACATGGCAACTGTCTATTGTTAGTGGTTTTTAAAGTGATGATGTTGATGATTGTTATTATTATTTTACATAAGGGTAAAATGAACAAATTCAGCAAACAGGCTGGTCTTGGGTGCCCACTAGTAAGCCTTCCTGACTTTTTATTTTTTAATTTTTTATACCACCCTTCATCCATAGACCTCTGGGCAGTTCAAAGCATAAAATGCACCAATCAGGGGCAGATGTAATGAGATTTATTTATTTATTTGGTTAATAAAAGTAATATACTGCTTGGTTGCAGGAAAAAAACACTTCCGAGCAGTTTACAAGATAAAACAATAACATTATTGCAAAAAAAGAGAAAAGAATCACAGCTGTAATTTGAACATACAGGAGATTTAAATTGCAATAAAACAGACTAAAACAAATGAAAATTCCTACAAACTTTCTAAACATTGGAGTAGGCTTATCTAAGCAAGAATTGTGGGATGTAATCCGCTGGGAGCAGTCAAATACAACATTCCATGTTTTGCTAGAATCATAGCTGTGAACTTTCAGATTTGAAAATAAGGAATTTTTTCAAACTTTCAGATTTGAAAATAAGGGATGCCACGAGGGCGGTGCAATGGCACCAAGTAGCCTCGCCACCCTGCACTCCAGAGGCTGCGCACGAACGGGTGAGCGAAAGAGCGAGCGCATAGACTGCAGGCAGGCTGTCTGTCTGGTTGGGCGTGAGGGTCTGGCTGCACAAGGCATGCAAGCTCCACCCCCAGTCGGTCTCAGACTCCTTATTGGCAGCCGAGCAACGCAGCTGAGGAGCCTCTCTGGCCGGCAGGAAGGGAGAGGAGCTGCTTCCTTTGAAATCCGGGAAATTTAAGGGATATCAACAATCTGGGACAGCAGTGGGAAATGGCATTGGAATAAGGGAGTTTCCCTCCAAAAAAAGGGAGGGTTGACAGCTATGGCTAGAATGGACATGCAGGGGGATGTTGCTCCAGCCAGTCGAACTTCCTATTACACTTGGTTGGAGCATCTTTCCTTGCATGTGACTAGTGGGTGGGCGTGACCTTTCCAGACCTGATAAAAGGCCAAGGCATGCTGCCACTCTCTCTCTTTTCCATCTTCCTTTCGTCCTGTGAACTTCCTGGACTGAGCTGCTGGCTGCCAGCCAAGCAGTCCCCCAGGTCATCTCCCTTATGGGGTAAACCTGTCTGTACATGTTTGTAACTTTAAGCCTAAAGCCTGCCTTCAGGGATCACACTTTGCTCTGCCTGGTTGTGAGTAAACTTTCTTTTTATTGCTTATGAATAAGACTGTGGTGTCTTTATTCTTTTAGGAGGGATTCAAGGGGTCTTACCAGGAAAATATTAGAACACATTTCAATCTGGACAAGCCAGATTGAATTGCTTATTGTCTTAAGAAACTCACACGAGTTTGCAACTAGTTTTCTACTGTGTAAAGAGGAATGCACTCTGCTAAGTAAATAAACTTGATAGCGCAAGTTGGGAAGGATATTAATAAACAATATATCCTCTCCTGCCACCCTGAACATTCCCACAAGAATGTCTTCAGCAGGCACAAAAACAAAACAACCAGTGGAGGTGCCTGCCTCGTATTATTATGCAGGGAGTTCCAAATTGTTTGTGCTGACACATTAAACGATTGAGTCCTCTGCTAGGGCTTGTTCAGCTCAGGAAGCCCAGGCAGTTGGGGAGAGTGCAGGAGACCGAAGAAAAGTTTAATAAGAAGAAAGCAGCACACTTTAAAGGCCTCCAGCCCCCTTACAAGATAAGCTCAACCCCCACAGCTACTGAAATTATAAAGTCCCCTATGGATTTCAACAAAGCAATCATTTCTACTAATCATAAACAAATTCCTTTGTTTTATTTTTTTTATATATAATTTTTATTAAATTTTCTGTTTTACAATTTAGAATACTCATTTAAACATCCTTAAAATATCAATGACTTCTCTTCTTCTCTTTCCATGGTTCATTTTGCATATCATAAATCCCTGCATATTTTACATAAACTAAATCATTCAGTATTCCATTATTACATCCATCAAAACTTATTTACAATGTTGAATTTATCTTAATGCTGCCAGCGTTTTCAGCTGTACACAATTCCCCCCGCCATATATTCAATAAACATTTCCCAATCTTCTCTAAACGTATGTTCTTCTTGTTCCTTTAAAATGGCACTCCAAAACAATCCGCCAACTATTATTTCATTGACAATGCTTTTCAAAGCTCTTGTGCTCAAATCCTGCTTGCAGGTTTCCCACAGGAACCTGGTTGGGCACTGAGAGAACATGATGCTGAACTCGGTGGCCCACTGGCTTGACCCACCAGCAGGCTCTTCTGATGTTCTTATGGCTGTCACATGATGAAAGACATCTTAGTCAATCACATCAGTTTTAGTACACCAATCAATTAATCAAGCAATGAAACCTCTAGGATAATTTTTAATTTCTGGATGACACATAAATGTTGCGTATCCTGCTCTTGAACTTGCAATTGGTTGCATTACAACTAAATACAATATTCACCGTGTGCAATCTGATTTAGTTAATCAGAATGTTTTAAAAGTAATACTGTGATTGATCAAGGAAATGCTGCAGATCTACTGGGGTGGCTTAGGCACACAAGTGGTGCTGGGTATTGGAGAGCATTTGTCACCAAGAAGGTGCCAAGGAGAACATCATTGGCATTAGTGTCCTTGCCCATCACAAAGGCATCCTGGTGGTGGGCTACCTGGGCAGCTGGATTGAGCACAATTAATACCTCTCCATGGCTAAACTGTGCTGAAATAGAAGCTGAAATAGGTTTTCTGCTTTAGGTAGCTTCCTTGGTTATGTGTATGCTCTCTGGGTTCCATTCATGGAGGATAAAGCCCAGGACTGCCAAAAATCAGGGAAAGTCTTCATCTTATACCCAAATCATTGCTTTTCTCAATGAAGTTACAACAAAAGATGATGATGTTGGGAATTACGAAGGGTTGCAGAACAAATCCAGATCCTTAGTTATATGGGTATGCAAACAAATCTCCACTGAACTATAGAGATAGGCTGTCAAAAGTGGTACTGGTTTTTTTTGTTTTAAATTCATCCTGGGACTTTCTTGATGGTTCGGGTCTTTATTAGCATTTAAAGGAAAAGAAAATTAAAGGGTTGTAGAGGTTTGAAAGCATCTCTTTATTTGAAAATGGCAGAGGAGTTGGGTTTGGGCCAAGTAATTAGGCACCAAACTTGAAATGAAATGTCTCTCTTGAAATGAGAATTTAAATGAATTAGCTGTATCTATCGCTGGGCTTTGAAAGAGCTGCTTAATTTGAGGGAGGGGGAGAGGAGCTAGGTATAATCCCAGTTTGGCATTGTACAACTTAATTATAGGCAGGCTTGACAACAAACAAAAACGCCGAGCCATGCATGTGGGTTCTGGCCTGCTCAACTTGGGGGCTCCGTTAATTATTTTACAAGTATTGGAATTGCTTCCTAATTAATTTTCTGTGTTCGACCCGATGGTAGGTCTGAGGAAATGAGGTTAGTTGGCTTGATCCTTTTCATCGAATTATGCAATTTCAAGTTTAAACTGCTTAGCCATTAAGGTTACGTTAGGATTTATCGCTGTTGACAAGTCCTGCCGCCTCGGCTGGGTATGAACAAGCTCTGAGCCAGATGGAAAACTTTTGGCCTTCTCAGCCATAAGGGGGAGCAAAAGCATTTGCACAGAAGAAATGGTGCCAATGACTTTAGAAAGGAGAGTAAACTTTTTTATTTGAATATTTAGCCCCTTTCTTCAAAGGCAATAAATAAATACATTTAGAAACAGAAGCATGCAAACATTTTTTAAAGTTCTCTTTGGCCAAGTTTGAACACCATACCAAACCATAGCTAAAAACAAGACTACGGTTGCATTTGAACAAGCAGCATGCTTAAAAGTTTCTTTAATGCTACTCACTGGCACCTGCTGCCCTGCTCAGAAACAGGTGTGATGTAGCAGCAAATAAAGCCACTGCAATTCTATGCTGCAGTAATGGAAGCATAGTGTTCAGAAAGGGAAGTCAAAGTATCACTCTATTCTGCCTTGATCAGACCCCAACTGGAGTCCAGTATCCAGTTCTGGGCACCACAGTTTAAGAAGGATATAGACAAGCTAGAAGGTGTGCAGAGTAGGGCGACCAAGATGGTCAAGGGCCTGGAAACCATTCCATATGAGGAATGGTTGAGGGAGATGGGTATGTTTAGCATAGAGAAGAGAAGATTGAGAAGAGAAGAAGTGATGTGATAACCATCTTCAGTATCTAAAGGGCTGTCCTGTGGAAAATGGAGTAAGCTTGTTTTCTGCTGCTCCAGAGGGGAGGACCTGATCTAATGGATTCAATGACAAGAGATGAGATTCCAGTTAAACACTGGGAAGAACTTCCTGATGGTAAGAGCTGTTCAACTGTAGAACAAACTGCTTCAGAAGATGGTGGATTCTCCTCCACTGGAGGTCTTTAAACAGGTTGGATGGCCATCTGTCAGGGCTCTTTGGCTGTCATTAGATGACCCTTGGGGATCTCTTCCAACTCTGCAGTTCTGTGCTTCTATGAAAGCAGGGTATAACAACAACAACAACAACAACAACAACAACTACAACAACTTACAACAACAACAACAATGTGCCTGGAGTGTCCCGACATCCAAACTTCGGCTCCTGGATGTTTTTCTTCCAAACAAGCATGAATGTAAAAGGAGAGAGGAGGCCTTGAAGGAGTGTGAATATCAGCTGATAGGAAATGGCTGCCCAAATCTCTGAGCAAATGGCTCCTTTGAACAAAGGATATGCAACATGCATAATTATGACATTTATCAGGATTGGCCATGGGCTCAACTGATGTTCTTGGACAAGCCTTTCTCTCAGCCTCATTTTGCCACTTGGACAACAATTCATTTGCTGCAAGTTTAGTATTTCCCAAACTTAAAACGACTATGTACACCATAGTTCCCTCATCTCAGCATCAAGCTATCGGAAGAAGCAGAAATGAACAAGATACATTTTGGCCTAGCAAAACAAAGCTCCCATAAATACTCCCTGGCAAAAGTGTTCAAATGTGTAAAATATTATTAGAAAGGGTATGCAGATTGGCTTTTCTGCATGAGGAAAAGGACAAGAGGGAACTGGCCTGTACTTCAAAAAGGTAAATTTAAATGTCAGTAGGAAGCCATATGCTTAATTGGGTTGGAGAACTGATTCCCACAAGGGATGTGCAGGCGTCCCCAGCCTGGATGTAAATCTATTTTTTAGTATAATTAATCCTGGCTTCTGTGCCAGGAGATGTAAATGGCATTTAAGATCTCTTTTAGAACTTTTCATCTATGTTACTAAATTGATGCCGAGGTTGGGAGGGGAGTGTGGGAGCAAGTATGCCTCCAATTTTAATGTGTGGATTATCCCAACTGTTTCTTTTTTCTTACAAATCAGTTACATTTGTTGTTGCTGTCAGGAGAAGGTTTTCGAAGGTGGTCAAGGGCCGAGTGGCTGCTGATTTTACTGCTGGATTGTTTAAGAAGGCATGTAGTTGATGGTGTGTTAGCCAAGGTATTTGGGTGTCCCCTAGTTTGTCTTGTATTTCTTGTGTTGGTATGGGTTTGTTGTTGTTGCAGAAGTCTTTTAGACAGTGTAGGCCTTTGGCTTGCCAGGTTTTTATCTGGAGGTTTTGTGCTGCATGTTGGAATAGTGGGTGATAGGGCAGGGGGGTTAGTTGGGGTTGGGATAGTTTGCCTACTTTTCCCTTTCATGCTTTAAGCATGGACTGTGTGAACCTGTTCAGTGTTGTGGGAATTTTCTTTTGTTTGTTTTGGTGAAATGGGTATGCTGTTGTGGGGAGGTTTTCAATGGTGTCTCTCTCCAAGTAGACCCATCTCGTCTTCTAGAATATACAGGACTATGTGGCATACCTGGTTGGTGATGTGATATGATTCTATGTTGGGGATTCCCCATCCTCCTTCTGAGGATGGGAGGTGCAGGTATTTGGGGCTTTTCGTGTGAGAAAATAAATGAGTGTAGTTTTTTCTGCTACTTCTGGAATTGGGTCAGGGGAATCCAGATTGGAAGGTTTGGAATAAATAGGTTAGTCCTGGTAACGTCCTAATGTCAGCCTACCATTTACAGAGGGTTGTTGCATTTGCATTTCTCCAGTCGTCTGCTACAGATATACGTGCCTCGACCAAATCCACCCTCCCACCATCCTCACAGCTGTAAGTTCCATCTGAAGCACCTCCAGAGCTTTGGTATCCCTGGAGACATCTGACAGCAGGGCCAGAAGATGAGGAAGCTTATCTACTTCAGACTCCATCATTTTCACTTGCCTGGGTTGTCCTTTCTGCAGCCCTGTGTCCCAGGATGGCTTATCAGCCTGAAGTGGAAGAGGCACAATAAGAAGGTAGCAGCAGACGTTGTCCAAGTAGTGTGGCTAAGCAGCTCTAATGGCCTGGAAAGAGGGTCGGGAAAGTGGTTCAAAGAAAGCCCCTTGCTACCGGTCAGACCGGGAGTGCTGGGAAGCCCTAAGCAAAATAATGAAGAGCGTAGGCTTTGTATCTGTATCTGAGATGCCATTCAGCCTCTATGAAAGCAGCAGCAAAGGTTAGTGTAAAATCCAATACCTTTCCCAACTGCTGAGGTGTTCAGAAGGAGAATTTCTGTGATGCGATGCTAAGCCAGAAAGCAAAAGTCGCATCTTGTTAGCCTTGTAATTTTGCATGCAATATTTACTTAACAATCAAAAGTGTTATTGTCACATTTTGAAAAACACATCATTAACTCCCTTATTTGTGCCATTACCACAGCCCATCATGCATACAAGCCCACCAGAACTCAGCTTGCAGACCAAACTGGTTTCCCGGAGCAAGACTCAATGCTCTCAGCCCTGATTATAAACCAGAGCTGGCAAAACAGAGAGTGATTTAATGAAGTTTTGATACAGCTCATCAAATACTGAAATGGGAAGTTGCAATATTAATTTAGAAACTCATTATCATTTCAATTCCACTCATTCTAAACTGCATTAATAACGGGGCAGATCGTGGCATTTCTGAAGGATGATGTATCATTCAAAGGGCAAAAATATCATTCAAAATTACATTTCATTGACACCCAAACATCAAGCATATTCTTCTTATAACCATGTAATCATTTTATTTATTTATTTTTTGCCATGTGCTTCTTCCCACCTAAGTGTGGGGGAGATCATGGAGATGTCTTTCAGGAGGCTGTGACGATCTTTCGGATGAGGATACACAGGAAAAGCTTCTGTGGTTGGAGAGAAAGAAGTGGAGAGGAAGTGACCAGCTGTGGCTTGCCATGGTTCTCCAGCCTTTCAGGAAGCAGGAAAGCGTTTTTTTTAATAGAATAATAGAATTGTAGAGTTGAAAGGGACCCCAAAAGTGACCTAGTTCAAGCTCTCTGTTCTTGTTCTGCTTCCTGGAGATACACTGGACTAGTCCCAGAACCTTCCCTGTGCAAAGCATCTGCTCTGCCACTTGGTGGGAGACTTAGAGCTCTTACGAAACAATTTCTAAACTAGAATCATTGTTAGCTTGGTTGGCAGGTTCAGAATTATTGGAGCAGGAGGTGTTGTGCAAAAGAGGCCAGAGAAACCAACCAACTGATGAAAATGAACAAGAAGCAAATTGTTATTACAGAGACCACAATGGTTAAAAACAGCAATGGAATGAACTCTGCTACTTTGATCAGTAATGAGGCACAGGAATTAAAATTATGAATTGCAATCTGGATGTAGTGGGCACCCTCTCCAGTGTCGAACAATTGTAAGATTTGCTGCCATCATCAGGTAAGTTATGAAGTCCTTCAAAGAATCATAGAATTGTAGCATTGGGTGGGATCCCCAAAAGGTAATTGAGTTTAACCCCCTGAAATGCAGGAATCACAGCTAAAGAATCCCTGACAGGTGGCTATCCAACCTTTGCTTAATATTCTCCAGTGAAGAGATCTCCAGGTCCATCACCTTCTGAGGTAGTCAGTTCTATAGCTGAGCAGCTCTTACCACCAGTAAGTCCCCCCCCCCAAATGTTTAGTCAGAATTTCTTTTCTTGTCAGTTGATTCCATTGGTTCAGGTCCTACCCCCTGGAATAGCAGAGAAATATGCTTGCTCCTTCTTTCATGTGACAGTCCTTTAGATATCTGAAGATTGGTGAGGTCCTGGCAGGCCGGCCCACCCATGAGGCAAGGTTAGGTGACTGCCTCAGGTGGCAGAATCCACAGGGGCAGCAGATCCAAATGGAGATCTTTGTCCTGCCCCCTTGTTTCTGATGTAGATCTTCACTTACCCCTTCTTCCCTGGTGAGGAGGGGGACACCATTCTGTGGTTTGCCCCAGGAGCCAAAATGTCTTGGACATTTATAGAGTAGATGGAAAAAGACCAATCTCATGGTTTATATCAGGGGTGTCAAACTCCGGCCCTCCAGATGTTTTGAGACTACAATTCCCATCATCCCTGACCACTGGTCCTGTTAGCTAGGGCTGATGGGAATTGTAGTTCCAAAACATGTGGAGGGCCGGAGTTTGACACCCCTGGTTTATATCAATTGTCTGAGCCATGGTCAGTTCAGTTCCCCCCAAAAAACATTAACCCTAAAGGGGTGTACTCATGGGCAGGACCACCACATATGAACAAAAGACCCCAAGTTGCCACAATTTCTCTAGCATTGGAGACACTTTTGATAACTTTACTAAGCAGAGAGGGATATAAATACCATCTATGTCTTATTTTGAGTGCATTTCATCTTTCACCAAGGATGATCAGAAAGGATGCTTATCCCAAATCTGACTCCAATAGATATAACCAATGAGCTCACCCAGGTCTCTCTCCTAAAGGTGCTTTAATGTTACCAAGGTCTCTGAGGATTTGCTCACCTATGTATCCTGCTGGATGTAACTCTTCATTCAGGCAGACCCTTCTAATGTTGCTTGAAGGCGACACCCAGGAAGCAGAAAGACTTCAAAATACAGTCACAAGCAGCAGAATTAAACCCTGGGCTGATGTTGTGCATCCCAACATTTCTTCTATGTCTTACACTTTTGTCTTTTTATTCAGATGCCAAGGGGCATTTCACAGTCAACATTCTGACCATGTTTTAAGTGTATTTGTCAATCAAGTAATTCCCAGGCAAGTCTACTCAGAGTCCAAAGCAGGTGGTGTTTGCTTCTAGCATCATCAAGAACACACACACACAAAAACAGTTAACACCCTGGGAAGCTTTTGCACATGCTCCATTCGTCATCTTTGACTTGTTGCATTTTAATCTAATTATTCTCTCATGGCTTTTTAATAAACCTACCGCTGGCACCTGGCTTGATGCTGACAGGTTCCCTGGGACTGCAGCTGTTTGGCTCTGAAGCCGTTTCTGTCAAGCAATAGGGCAGGCAACAGAGCATCCACCCAAAGGCTCTGCCTCGCTCTGTCTTCCTGTCACTCCTCAAGAAGGTTCCCAGAACCCATTTCCTACTTCCTTCAGAAAGGGGGACCGAGTGATTGATGGCCATTCACAGCCTCCAAGGAAAGAGAATTGGTTCCAGCAATGCGTTGATGTGGACTTTGTAATGCCAGCTTCAACTTTCTCTCTGTTTAGAGAGACTCCACTTACTTTACATCACGGAAACAAAAAAAAAAGGCAGCCACACAATCTATGTGTTTATGTGAGTTTTGTTTTTTTCAGGGTATGGTGGATGCTAGGGCTGTGTCCCAGATTTGGCCCATTCCCAGACCAAATTGGGCCAATTCAGGACCTGGGCTGAATTAGATTAGCCCTGGAGTAGCCCTGGATTGCCCTGGGTCAGCTCAGCCCACCTGGAGCAACCCAGAGCTGTCAAAAGGTGTGACTGTTAGGTGGAAGTGGTAGGATAGAAGGAGAGGAAGGTAGACATTCTTACTAGAAAGTAAGTCCCCTTTATCTCACTGGGACTTCCTTTCAAGTAAGTGGCTGGTGGGGTGGCATGGGAAGGGTGTTGTTGCTTAGATGGTTTCCCAATACCATGAATTTCTGCCCATTCCTGAGAGGGGTAGGCAGTGGAAATCTCTGATGTTCCTGTCACTGTGCCCATGCCATGTGGATCTCCCCACTGCTTCACTGATGTGCAGTGCTGGGAGGCCAGGTGAGCAACACCACACTCCCTGCACTGCCCCACCAGCCACTACTGCTCCCCACACCCCAACCACATGAGCTAATGCAATTCTAGGTTACATCCTCAGAAGTATAGTGTCCAGATCAAGGGAAGTAATAGTGCCACTCTATTCTGCCTTGGTCAGACTCCACCTGGAATCCTGTGTCCAGTTCTGGGCACCACAGTTTAATAAGAATATTGACAGGCTGGAATGTGTGCAGTAAAGATTGACTAAGATGATCAAGGGTCTGGAAACCAAGCCTTATGAGGAGCAGTTGAGGGAGTTGGGTATGGTTAGTCATCTTCAAGTATCTGAAGGGTTGTCCCATCGAAGATGAAGCTTGTTCTCTGCTGCATTGCAGGGAATTGGACTAAATGACCCTTTGGGTCCCTTCCAACTCTACAGTCCTATGATTCTGTAATGAAGAGGGAAATGGAATTGAAAGGTAAAGTTACAGTTTCTCATTTTTACCATCTTAAATCCAGTTCTTCACATTTCCACATCAATTATCTATTTTTTTTTAAAAAAAACCCTCATGAAAATTCATCAGCATTTTGATGCAAATTTTCCGATATACATGCTGTTGTATGCAGTTTTGACTAATATACACATTTTTGCAAGCACTTTCCCCAAACAGAATGCATTTTTGTATGTTATTTTAACCAATGTATACATTCCAGTGCACACTTTCCCTTAATGTATGCAATTTTAAAAACACATTGGTTGGTCGAAGAACTGAATTGCAAAATTCAGAGAATTGCACATTTCTTAGAAGAACCATGTTTCGGTTTCTGTATTGGGTGGAAAAGTGTGACTTGGGTCATTTCTCATTAAAAGGCAAACAAAACTGAATTTCTCCTCCACCCCTCAGTGCAGCACTAAGAACCAATAGCAGACCCTGTCAAAGATACCTGGTTTGTGTGTTGTGGTAGAGGGAACAGGGTCTTTAGGTATTTTTTTGAGATGCCAAGGATGCAAAACCAGCAAGACCAAGTTCCTGCCAAAGCAAAGGCAGGGTGCCAGCTGGCTTCTTGGACAGAAAGATCCCAATGGCAGTCCTCCAATCCAAGCGGGTCTAATTATGGGCCACCAGTATTCTCTTTGAAGGAGATCTGCCTAGAAATCCCCTCCTGTTTGCAAGGTGAGCACAGCAATTTGCAGGCTGAGCAGCACCAGCAGGTTTGAGAAAAGGTCGAGGGCCTGGGAATCCACACCCCTTGCCTTCTGGGATTCATGACATGAAACAGTGGAAGACGCTGCTGACGCAGGAACTGCCCTTTCGCAAAGGTCATGCCTCCTCCTGATTTTACTACAGAGCCCCCAGAGAAAATGGAGAGGAGGCAGGCTTAGTGTGGAAGTCAGAGAGCTCATGCTCTGCTCTTACCCAAATGGCATCAGAGAAAGACATAGGCAAGGGAGGAATCTGCATGCTCCAGGAGGTGATTTCTTCCCCCTTTCCCCCCTCTCTCCTTCTGAGAAAGGGCTGTGAACAGCTTTGTTTAGAAACAGGTGTGGAATAGTGGTAAGCAGTGCATTTTTTCCTAGAGAAATACAGTAGGTGCCGGTACTCACCATGAAGTTGTTACAATAATTGCCACACTTTTTAGCCACAAAGGGGGCCGGTACTATGTACCCTTGAGTACCCCCTGGGGGAAAAAGCACTGGTGTTAAGACTGTCGCACTGGGACCTGAGCAGCCAGGGTTTAATTCCCCACTTCAGCCATGAAACTCACTCGGGTGACCCTGCACCAGTCACAGTCTCTACTATTAACTTACCTCACAGGCAGTGCCAGATTTATGTATAAGCTAAACAAGCTATAGCTTAGGGCCCCACTCTTTTGGAGGCCCCCCCAAAAAATTAAAGAAAAAAACCCCTGGATGTACATTTCCAAAATATAAGATAAAAAACAAATAAAATAAAACCTACATAGAGCAATAGTGTATTGTGTTGTGTAGGCTCCTATGATGTAAATAATGCGCCCTGCCTGCTATCCTTTTGTTATGTGCAAGTGGCTTTAGATACCTATTAGGTCCATAAATTGCCATATAGCATATATTCAACACAAAAAACAGCAAACAATTTGTTGTTGACAAATGACAGCTGGACATATAAAGGGCGCCATTACATTCAATAGTTTAGGGCAGGGGTAGGCAACCTAAGGTCTGTGGGCCGGATGCGGCCCAATTCTCTTCTCAGTCCGGCCCATGGATGGTCTGGAAATCAGCGTGTTTTTACATAAGTAGAATGTGTCCTTTTATTTAAAATGCATCTCTGGGTTATTTGTGGGGCCTGCCTGGTGTTTTTACATGAGTAGAATGTGTGTTTTTATTTAAAATGCATCTCTGGGTTATTTGTGGGGCATAGGAATTCATTCATCCCCACCCTCCTTAAAATATAGTCCAGCCCACCACATGGTCTGAGGGACAGTGGACCGGCCCATGGCTGAAAAAAGTTGCTGACCCCTGGCTTAGGGCCTCATCAAACCTAAATCTGGTCCTGCTCACAGGTTATTGTGAGGATAAAATGCATACCACCTTGAGCTCCTTGGAGGTAGAGGGTGGGGGTATAAAAACAATTTTTAAAACATGGCTTTCCCTGAGCTCATTCTTATCAATTTGATTTGTACAGGACACTAGGAAACTATCTGCATCTAGCAAGGAAACAAGAGGTGTGAGAGCTGTCACTGCTCAGAGGCAGAGCCTAAGCTCAGCCTGCAGAAGGAGCCCAGGTTCGTTGCTTGACTTCTCCAGTTCAAAGCTCTCAAATGGCAAGTGTTCCACCTTAGAGAGCCAACACCTATCCAAGCGGATAATGCAAGCCTAGCTCGACAACTTCATGTGCTTCAATCGGCTAGCGATGGAGAAACTCACACCACTAGAGGGTAGCAGAGCACATGTGTGGGATTGCTAACTTCAGAAGACAAGGCCTCAGGGTCCACCATGTTTTTCTACAGCAATGGACATGCAACAGTCTCTGCTAGGGGGACAATATACTGTGCCAAAACTGTTTGCATGCAGATCTCATTTCATTATATTTTATTTCCAGTTCCATTAATCTCATTTTATTGTATTTTATTTTTATACCCAACTTCATTATACAGCACAGCTGCTCAAGCAGCTAAGTGAATATAGCTAATGAACAGGCATGGCAAAAGCTAGATGGTTCAAGAACTAAATTGCTTTTGGAGTGAGCAAAGCAGAATGAGGAAAGGAACTTGTTTTTGCAAATGATTTAAAAACTTGCATAAATCGTGGGAGTCTTTTTTAAAAAAGTGTACAATATGTAGTGTCAAGTGGGTACACTTTTTGCAATTAAGTTAGCAAGGGAGGGTGGAAGTCCATGGTCAATAATGTGCTTTAAGTACCTTTTCTATATGGATATTGATACAGAGCACTTGTGATAAGAAACTGATATACTATAGCACAAACAGGAACAAAGCAGAGGAGCTTAACAAGGCCAACACCGCTAAGGGGAGTAGCAAGGAGGGGGCCAAGCCAGCAAGTAAGCAATGGATTCTGGCTATGCCCATGAGGTGATTTGGAAATATCAGTATGGATGTATGAAAGCCTCAGGCAGAATCCTACAGAAAATTCTGTGCAGCTTTTCTTTCAAAAATCACGCACACTCCAGTCTTGATTCTGCCTCGACTCAACATAAGAAGAGCCTGTTGGATCAGGCCAGTGATCCATCTCGTCCAACATCGTGTTCACACAGTGGCCAGCCTGGTGCCTGTAGGAAACCTGTAAGCAGGATTTGAGCACAAGAGCCCTCTCCTCTCCTGTGATTTTGTGCTGGTCCCGTGGGTTACCCTTAAGGTGAGGTCAAAGTCCAGTCCATGGTCAGAGGTGCAACGAAAGGCAGTCCGTAATAATTGAAGCTAGGTGCAGGGCAGGGAGGCAGGCGAAGTCAGGAGCAGGTAGGCAAGCAGGGAACCAGGGCGGGTCAGGAACTCAAGCAGGAAAGGTAGCAAGCAGGAACACCGGCAGGAACTGGTCACCAACGATGTTGCTCCTGCAACTTGGGGCTGGGGCTGGCCGGCTTTTATCTGCCCCGAGGCATAGGGCAGCCCTGATCCTCTGGAGACTTACCTCTCCTGGCCTGGAGGCGAGCACTCCTCCTGTGGGAACTTAGTTCCCTTCGCCTCTCTGCCCTGAGCCTCTGCAGCTCCGGAGAGGCTGGAGGGTTACAGTGGAATTTGCTGCCAAGGAGTGTGGTGGAGTCTCCTTCTTTGGAGGTCTTTAAGCAGAGGCTTGGCAGCCACCTGTCAGGAATGCTTTGATGGTGTTTCCTGCTTGGCAGGGGGTTGGACTTGGATGGCCCTTGTGGTCTCTTCCAACTCTATGATTCTATGATTCTATGACCCAGAGGTAACTTCAGCTTCCCCTGACGGGGCTGGGAGTGAAGCACCTGCAGGCAATGGGTCCTCCACCCCATCAGGAGCCAGAGCAGACTCAGCAGATGCCTGCACCTGAGGATCCAGCACAGGTGAGGACCCTTCAGACTCAAGCCCTAGCCCCGGCTCTGCTGATTCTGGAGGCGGGGAATCCTGTGCAGGCTGGGATCCCTCAGGTTCAGCATCTGAGTCTGAATCCCAGGCCATCACAGGTTTCCAGCAACTGGTACTCAAAAGCATTGCTGCCTCCAACTGTGGAGGCAGAGCCGAGCCATCATGACTAAGAGCCTTCAATAGCCCCCTCCTCTATGGATTTGTCTAATCCTCTTTTAAAGTCATCTACCGGTAGGTTGGTGGCCAACCTGGAGAGATCGGCTAGAGAAAGGATCCTTGGTGTGGCCCAGTATGGCAGGTCTGAGGTCACTCTGTGCTGTCAGCCTTAAGCCTAGAATGGATCCACCAAAAAGAACCAGCTCTCTTGAGTGGAAATGTGCATGGCTTGACTCCCTGCCCCCATCTTCTTCCATATGGTGCCCTGCAAGAGAGAAATGTCCTGTCCAGATCTTTTGGATCTTTTTTTTGGCTGTCAATTTAATCCGACTGCCTTGCCTGGGACTGTCTATTTCAGCTCAGTGCAGCTCTGACGGAACAGCAAATTCATGAAGGAAAAAATAAACCCACACAAGTTACAATAATTTAAATAATTGGGTGTTTTTGTGTGTGTATGTGACAGCATCAGGAATACACAATGCTCATCCACTGTAAAATCCTGAGGGACTGCAGAAAACAGGAGCAGATGAATCCTTGTGAAAGAAAAATGCTATTTTCATGCAAATATCCCTCCGTAATAAAATACCCAGGGAATATAAAATGGCAAGGAAATGCATGAGATACATACTGCTTGGTTTTCCAAACACAAGTGTGCCTCTCCTTAAAAAAATAAAAAAATAGCACTGATTGTATTAACAGTAATGAATGAAGGAGCATTTTGACAACAGAGCAACAAGGAGGGCAAAGAAGGCAGGGGTATGTGGAGGGCAACGACGACACACTGTCTGGTTTTTATTGTGAAAGGTGAAGAGAGGCAAGGTCTTTGGGAATGAGAGAAGCCAGGGAGATTTGTAGAACCAGAGGAAACATTCTTTAAGAACATGCCACACCAGGCAGTCTTCTGTCCCCGTTATATACGACACAGTTCCACAAAAGCATCGGGGAAGAGGGCAGCCAGAATTCAGCTGCAGAGGAGGCTACATCAGCTGTCTGTGCTTCTCATGAGTCCTCTCCAATTCCCAAACATCTGGGCCCAACACAGCCTTCCCGTCGGATATTCTGCTGCAGACTTCCCAGTGCAATACCTTGCAAGCTATTAACAAGCTCTTAACCTGTTTGTGTGGAGAGGGGGATCTAGTGCACTGCTTTTTGGAGCTTTCCAAATTAGGTTTATTAATGTCAGATTATAGGAACGGTTTGAAAACAAACGATGGGCTGGGAGATTTCTCAGCACTAAAACCAAGCAAAACAAAAGCACCCCAGGCCCTATTAATCTTGCCGCTAATAAAAATGAAATAGACCCATGGCCCTTTTCTGGAGATGAAGTTCACTGTGATTATTTCTCTGCACCAGCCGTGAAGTGCTCGACTCCAACCCTCCAGAATACATCGGCTGTTTGGAGAGAGATCATTAGCTCGGACAGCGGGGGAGGTGTCACAGTACGGTAATTTATCAGTTGCCTATGGAGAAGTGAACAGCTTTCTCTGGATCATCTGAAAACGCCAAGAACATTTTCTCTCTCGAGACCAGCAGCGAGGGGAGATCTTAAAGCTGGGATTTTTATCAGCTAAAATAGAGTTTCGTCTTCTACAACTGGGCGTATTATGCAGTGCATTTAAAACAGAAACAGCAACCATTTTTTAAAAACCTCCACGCTCTGAAACAGCAGTTGAAGCCGTGCATTTTAGAAATGCCATTAGCCTGTTTTATAACTGATGCTGGAGAAGGGGAGGCACTTCAAACCTGGATAAGAAAATGTCAAATTTACCTGTTGCTTTTTAGAAATGCAAATATATTGGTGCATCACCCTTAAGCTGGATCGTGTAACCATTATAGTAACCACAGAATCCTTTTAAGCCCTAGCACTCCGCTGAGCAGAAGCAGGTGATGAAATCCATGCCGCCAAAGCGAAGTCTCAAGCCATGTGATGACTTCTTGTAAAGGCTAGCGCTGGCACTCTTCCAGAGTGGTGGGGCAGCCCACCCACTTGAATACTTTCCACCTATCCCATAACCCCCTTCTTCTAAGCTAGCGCCCCTTCTGCCCTCAGATCCCTGAGTGCTTTTGAAGTGTTGTTTTCCCTCAGTCAGCTGGGAAAAGAATAAAAATAGCATTTCCTATAGAGTTATGTTTAATGGCAATTCCCTTCTCCATGGATAAGATTCTTCTATAAAGTTTACTTGGAGGCAAGTCTCTGTCAGCAGAGGTGTCCTGAAGCTTTAATTAGAAGCTTCCTTCTTGCAGTTTTTGCCCCTGCCATTGCTTCCTGTTCAGCATAGCCTTTACGGATGCATGGACTCTTAATTGGCCCTTAATTAAACCAGTCTTGTTCCTGGGGCACTGAGGCAGGGGACTACAGTTTTCCTCTCTTTGTTGTAATTATGAAATAGCATTATTTCATTACAAAGCGGGGCATGCTATTGGTCTATGCGGTGCTTCTCCTGATTGGCTCAGGTGTGTTTGGCAGGGACTCCTTCCTATCACAGTGTGGGGTTTTGCCCTCCATTCATACCACGGACCCTCAGCTGGTAAAAACATGAGCTGTTGCACCACACCAGAGCCCCTGTAATCCTGGGATGGGATGTCCCATGGCGTGTATGACTGATGCATGCAGTTCTCACTGAGAGTTCAGGGGGCTATTCTGAAATACTTGCAGTGTGGATTTGCATCTCAGAAGCTCCTCCTCTCCCCCCCCACGACATTCCTTTTTTGGTTTGGGCATGCAAAAGGTGACTGGAGGTGTTTTCCCCTCCTGCAGGGGTGGCTCCAACTGCTGTCTTCAGCTTCCTAGCACCATGCCCTGTGGATGGCATCACTGTGACTGTTGGAGTGAGGAGGTTGTGGTGGTGTGATGTCCTGGCAAAGACAAATGTAGGGGAGCACAACCGGTTCAGTCGTACCAGATGCAAAGCTTCTGGGGCGCCACAGTAGGCACCTCAACTGACATCCAACAGAAGGTGAGAGGCTGGGTGGGGGCAGATTTTGGTGTTGCACAGGGCACCACTGAAATTTGAGACTGGTCCTGGATCATCACAACAGAGGGGAGGACCTGAACCAAAGGATTCAGATGACAAGAAAGGAGATTCCAACCAAACAGTAGGAAGAACTTTCAGGAGGTAAGAGTTGTGGAATGGACTGCTACAGAATGTGGTGGACTCTTCTTCCTTGAAGGTTTCTCAGCTGAGGTTGGAGGTCCACCTGTCAGGGAGTCTTTAGCTGTGATTCCTGTGTTGCAGGGGGCCATACTTGATGACCCTTGGATTCCCTTCCAACTCTGCAGGTCTATGAGTCTAACATTACTGGCTGCCTCCATTTCCAGGTGACATGTCGGTATCATTGACAGCTCTGTTCCTGACTGCTCGCTCTGGTGCACCAGGTAAGGGGAGGTCAGTTGCATCTAGTCAGTTGCACCAGGTACGTGGGTGTCTGTCAATTACCTCCTCTCTCTGTGCGTATGTGTATATCTCCTTCTTTTCTGGGCTGAGCAGGCATAGCATACAACATAACTTCTCGTGATGTGGTGGCAGCATAACTTCAATGTAGTGTAGATTTGAGCCTAGGATCTCTCTATCCAGCTCCACAATATTGCATTTTATTGTGAAGTGTTGCTCAGTGGTAGAACATTAACTTTGAAAGCAGAAGGTCCCAGGTTCAATTTCCAGCATTTCCTGATAGGGTTGGGAAGGATTTATGCTTAAAACCCTGGAGAGCTGCTGCCAGTCAGTGCTGGCAATACTAGGCTCGATGCAATCAATGACTTGGGTTCCTGAGTTGTTGTTGATGATTCCATTGTTATTTTATTCTTAACCTTTGTAAGCCTTTTAGGACATTTTGTAAATATCTTAACTATCCACAACTTTTATATTGATTCTACGTATGCCTGCTTAACTATGATGGCTCCTGGGAGTCGTAATTTTGAGGAGACTGCCAAATATTATTCACTAAAGATCCCAACGCCTGCCTTCTTCCTTCACATAACTGCAGTTCTCAAAGTGAGAAGAATAAGACGGATTTTATTGAGCCTGTTTAAGAGGAGTCCAGTTCATCACCACCCCTGAATTCTACGAGACTTCTCCTTGCAACTACCGGTAAAACTTGACAAATGTCATGTCCCCTTCTTCAGGAAATTTGAGGCTGGCAGCTTTCTCCCTTTTCAGAATGTTCCGAAACCGTTGCAAAACTGTCAGGTAGAAATTGCCACAACAGAAATCATATTGAGCAACATTTTGACAAAACCTCTTTTTTCATTTTGCTCTAAATTTTCTCTGCTGATGGGATTTCAACCCAGCTCACGTGAATCAAGGTTTACTCGGAGCATCGTCCGGGAGCCTCAACACTCACTCTTGTTTTTGTGTGTCGGCATAAAGATAGATATAATTTTGAAAATTGCAGCGGAAAAAGAAAGACACAGAAAATTACCTCTTTCAACAACGTTAAGCCATTCTGTTCCATTAATATATTTCTGAACCTGAATATTGCAAAGGGAAAAGTACATTATCTCAGAGGACGAAGCAACCTGGTAATGTATTCTGGCCATAATGCGGTCTCATTCAGGATGCAAAATGCAGGGTGTTGGAAAATGTAAAAAAACCACAGAGACTTGCTTAATGTGGGGTTTGAAAAACAACTAAATCAGATGGATGCATTATCCGTAAACTTCCCAACCTGCCACTGGCTTATGTTGATTTCTTTTTTCTTTCTTTTATTTTGAGGAAGGGTTCGCAATGTTTATTCTTCCTGAAATTGAAAGCCCTTTCGGTCACAAGTCATATCCCAGCCATTAGTCACTGCATTACCTCATTGGAGGAATATGTAAGCAACGAGAATGGTGGGTGGAGGGACCCCAGTGAGCAAGATCCTGCACCACATTGTCTTACCCAATATATGCCCACTCAAATGTTCCGATCTGCAGAACACACACTGCTACAGATGCCACATAATACCCGTTTTGCATTTGTAAGGACTAGATCTTTTAGTGTGCCAGCCTACACTTTGGAACTCCCTGCCTATGGATACCAGGCAGGCACCCTCACTGCACTCTTTTTCAGTGCCTGCTAAAAACATTTTTGTTTAGAGAAGCCTCCTCAAATGTTTAGAAAGCCGATGTGAGTTTTAATCTGTTTTTACTCTATTGCTGTGGGACCCAGGTGGCGCTGTGGTCTAAACCACAGAGCCTAGGGCTTGCTGATAAAGAAGGTCGGCGGTTCGAATCCCCGCGATGGGGTGAGCTCCCGTTCCTTGGTCCCTGCTCCTGCCAACCTAGCAGTTCAAAAGCACGTCAAAGTGCAAGTAGATAAATAGGTACCGCTCTGGCGTTTCCGTGCGCTGCTCTGGTTCGCCAGAAGTGGCTTAGTCATGCTGGCCACATGACCTGGAAGCTGTACGCCAGCTCTCGGCCAATAAAGCGAGATGAACGCCGCAACCCCAGAGTCGGACATGACTGGACCTAATGGTCAGGGGTCCCTTTACCTTTTTAGTCTATTGCTATTTTAGCTTTTTGAAAGTATTGATATTATTTCTTATTGATAATATTATTATTTAACCTTTTTGGTAAACTGCATCGAGTGTTGGCTTGCCTTTCGTTTCATTTTTACGATCAAGCAGCATATAAATTTTATGGGAAAACAAACAAACAATCAAGCCTTCTTCCCATCTCTGAGGAAGGGAAGAAAGAAAATGGCATTGGACGGATAGACTGGGTTCAATTCACTTGGACATTCTTCTGAGTCGCAGTGGAATGGGGGGAGGGAGCAACAGTATCTAGAGTTCCCTCCCCCAAAAGGAGAGTTGCTTCCTTCTCCCCATCAACCCCCTTCCTCCAATTTATCCCAAACATGGGAGAGGATTGAGGGAAGCCAACAGAGTTCTCTCAAGGTTGGGCATATTTCTCAAGGGGCTACACACCCATGGGCAGCTCCAAATCATGTCAGTGGGGCTTTCAGTGGGGATGGAGAAGAACATAAGAAGAGCCTGCTGGGTCAGGCCAATGGGGCATCAAGTCCAGTATCCTGTTCTCACAGTGGCTCTGGGAAACCAGCAAGCAGGATCTGAGGACAAAAGCCCTCTCCTCTCCTGTGGTTTTCAACAATTGGCTTTCAGAAGCATTGCATTCTCCAACTGTGGAGGCTCAGCGTAGCCATCGTGGCTACTAGCCACCGACTGCCCTTTCATCCATGAATGTGTCTAATCTTATCTAGGTTGGTAGGATTGTGCCCCATGGGTGAGACCTGGCTATCCCTCCCTCTGCTGCAGCAGTCAACACCTGCCACCTCTCAGGGGCCACCTAATGGTCAGTTTGCCTGTACTTGAAAGGGCAAGGGTGTGGCATTTAATGAGAGAGGGCATGGGGGCAACGCAAAGCATCTCAACCGGTTGAGGGTCGCAGGATCTGTGTGGCCTTGAGTTCCTGTTGCATTTCTGCATACATATACCGGTAATTCTCGCTGCCTAGGAGAGGTTTGTTGCAGTGGCTGGAGGCAGCAACTGCAAGCTGCCTCGCTGTTAATCAATGCTTTCTCTGCTGTTATCTTGAGCCTTGCGAGCCCAGATCTTAAGTTTCAATGAAATTAAATTAAATTAATGTATACATTAATTACCCTCAAACATCCTCCTCCCCATCTTACACTTTGCCTCAGAGGCCACATTGGCAAGGGAGAAATGAGTGCCCCCCCCAAATGAAAAACCTCAATTATATTTTGCAAATAATGGGATGATTACAGTTTTTATGTTTGCATTAAATTGAGGGGAATTATGAGATATTTAACTGACATTTTATCCCGGTAGCCCACAGCAAGCTAGGTAGCAGTTACATGCTGTAATAAATGTCACCATTTAAAAATTAATTGCTACACTATCTAACTTGCTGTGGGCTGTCTTGTTAAATATTAATGGGATGTCTTGGGAAAAAAAGTGTTGTGACTTGAAAGAATTATTTAGATGCAGACGGAGTGGCTGAGGAAAAGCCACCAGCTTGTTGAGTTGAAAGCGTGGCGCTAATGACATGGGGACTTTCCTTTCTTAATGCTGCCTCATCCCATCAGCCAGGATTATCTTTGGCAAGGCCATGCAGGTAGCGTAAGGCACCTCCTGAACAAGGGGTTTCTGGCTCATTGCCACAGAAATCCCTCATGCCCAAAATGAACATTTCAAGTCAAAACAGAAGCTGGCCAGCGAGTGCGAGTCTACACCTTTATTATTATTATTTTTAAGAACTATGACTCCACCTATCTCCTAGCCGCATTTGGTCAAGCTATGGGGTGGGAACAATCCATATTTCCTTTTCTTCAATCTGTCCCATGTAGCAGCGGTGGGCCTTAAGCTTTCCAGCCTGGCCTCTACCGTTGCACACACACACGTATGTGCGAGGCCCTTCTGAGCAGCCCTAGCCATCCGCCTCAATCTATCAGAATGAGGGAGGCGGGGGCACATTTACTTGACCTGCTCCAGAACCAGGGGTGACCCCCAAACCAGGTAGGGAGACAGCTTGCCATAGTCTTTAACATCTCTGTGGGGGGGGGCATGGCATCTGTTCAGGGCTGTCCCGAGTCGACCAACAACTTACCTCCATGAATATCTTCATTTAAAGCCTTCGCTGCCTCCTGTGGGAGCGAGTTTCCTAGTCTAGCGATGTGCTGCGTGAAGGAGGGGTTTATTTCCTCTGTCCTTCGTCTTCCCACATTGGATGTTCACAAGTCCTAGTGTTTTGGGAGAAGGAGAAAAAAACCTTTCTCTATCCACTTTCTCCACGCCTCACATAATCTCATAAACCTCTGTCTACATCATCATTGTGCAAGACAGATGTGCCAGGAGTCTGTGGCCAGTTGTGGATGCCCAGTGTGGGTCCTTCTCCTCCTTGTCCCTGAACCATTCAAACACCAGAGGCCTCTGTATGTCTGGATGTCATTATCACAGCAAATGCCACTGTTTCTGCAGCAAGTACCGCTGTTACGTAAAGTGTAAGGCTCAGTTGAAACCAGGTGCGATTTCTTCAAAAGCTTTTCACAAGTTGCAAAAAAGCATCTGCTTTGGGGTGATTTGTTGTTTAGTGGGAACACAGTGGAGAAGGGTGAAAACATTCAGAATGAGGATGATAAGTTCTTACCTCATAGGTAAAGGTAAAGGGACCCCTGACCATTAGGTCCAGTCGTGACCGACTCTGGGGCTGCGGCGCTCATCTAGCTTTATTGGCCGAGGGAGCCGGCGTACAGCTTCCAGGTCATGTGGCCAGCATGACAAAGCCACTTCTGGCGAACCAGAGCAGCGCACGGAAATGCCGTTTACCTTCCCGCTGCAGCAGTACCTATTTATCTACTTGCACTTTGACGTGCTTTCGAACTGCTAGGTGGGCAGGAGCTGGGACCGAGCAACGGGAGCTCACCCTGTCGTGGGGATTCGAACCACCGACCTTCCGATCGGCAAGCCCTAGGCTCTGTGGTTTAGAATCCTAGAATTGTAGAGTTTGAAGGGACTCTCCCCTCCACCACAAGGGTCACCGAGTCCAGCCAGGAATCATAGCTAAAGGATCCCTGACAGATGGCCATTAGACCTTTGTGGAGGAGAGTCAACCACCTTCTAAGGGAGTCTGTTACACTGCCAAGCAGCTCTTATGATTCTTTCTAATGCAGCTGTTTTAACAGTGGTCTCCAGTGGCATAGCGACAGTTGCCAGCACCCAGGGGAAGGATTGTGCCCCCTAACTGGCATCTCCATGTGCTGCTGCTGGATGGAGCTTGGGAGCAGCGACGGGACATGCACGTGCGCCTCCTTGGACTGGGATGCTGCCACCGCTGCAAATCTCTCTTTCCGCACACCTCCCTCGCTGGCAGGGGACGCCACAAGGGTTGCAAGGACCCATCCTCTCCCAGCTCCTGCTTGGTGTGCCGCTAAGGTGAGGTCGGTGGGTGGAATGGGGAGCACCTCCCATCAGGGCAGCAGCTGCAGAGGCACACCCCTAAAAATATTTGTGCCTGGGGCAATCCCCCTGCCACTATGCCTCTGATGGTGTCCTATGTTATTGACCAGATACCCTCACCAGCAATCTGGCTGCCCTATTCTGCACCAGCTGGAGCTTCTAAACCAGACCCAAGGTCAGCCCCACATAGAGCGCATTGCAGTAATCTAGACACAAGGATACCAACACATAAGAGGTGAGTAGCTAGCTCTGCCTTCAGTGACAGGAGGACCCTCCTCGCTTCAGGAAGCAGCCTACTTTAAATGTCAATCACCTCCAACTGAACAGGGGAGGCTCTTCTCCCTTGGGGGCTTCTGAGCTGGGGTCCTTGGGGGAGGGAAGTGCAAGGTCCAATGCAACTGGAGAGGTGCTGGACAAACAGGGTTCGCTCACGGTAGTGTACCTGGGTTGTTAGAGACATCTGGGGCTGGCTCTAAGGTTCTCAGTTCCCGACCTCATATCTTGAAGATGGGGAATCCAACCCCAGGGTCATGATAAGATGATTCCGTTGTGGCATTGTGGAAATATCATGCTATCCATATTACATTATCTATAACTGTTATGGATTAAGAGACCCGGATTTCCCCCCTCAAATAATGTAGTGAAAGTACTACCAAGTAGGAAAAGAACAGCTTTCAAGCAAGGGTGAAATGAGTAAATGGGGGTTTGTGAGAGCACATTTCTCCGAAAGCACATTTTCCCCCTCAGAAATGTTTCCTTGTGTGAAGCACTGTTGCTGCCAACGCGCAAAATTACTTGGTTCATAAATTGAATCGAGTAGGTTTGCAATTCCCGAATGTATTAGCAAACTCCAGCTTTGTTGCAATGAAATTTAATATTTTTGTAATTCAAACTGAGATTGATGTGTATTAATTCATGTTTTCTCTACTTGTGCAGTCTGTATACCTGATTGTCCAACCCCACATCATTTTTGTGTATGCTCACATCCTGGTTGTTATAATCCTTTCACAGAGCCAGTGCTGTGTAGTGGTTAGAGTTCCAGACTAAGGACTTGGGAGGCCTGGGTTCAAATCTCCACCAAGCCATGAAGCTCACTGGATGTGACCCTGGCCCAGTCACTATCTCTCAGCCTAGCCTACCTCACAGGTGAGGAAAAAACAGGGAGGAGGGGAATTATGAACACCACCTTGGGCTCCTCGAAGGAAAGGTGGGATATAAATATAAAACATGTAATACATGTGATAGATACATACCTAATTCTGAAAGGAATGAAAACTTTCTCACCTCATATTTGAGAGGAGCAGCAATCATTCTTCTTGCACCATTGACTCTGCCCTCCAAGCTGCTCAACTAAACAAAGCATCCTGAAAACAGGCAGTCAGAGAAGCCCATCATTCTGATGCATTATTTATTTATTTATTTATTGAATGTATATACCACCCTATACCCGGGGGTCTCAGGGCAGCTCATAGAATAAAATCAAGATATAAAACCACAAAATACCTAATAAAAATAAAAACAGCAGCCCAATATCCCCTCCCCCACAAAAAACACATTTAAAAGAGCATACCCGTGTTTCTCCTAAAATAAGACACCGTCTTATATTTCCCCCCCTCAAAAAAACACAGTATGGCTTATTTTCGGAGGATGTCTTATTTTAACCGCTCCGCATCGGCACGCTGCATAGCCACGCCTATCCAGGCCATCTTAAGGGAGAGGCGCTGCGTCACTATGTCTTATTTTCGGGGTATGGCTTATATTTCACAAATGCTTAGAAATCCTGCTACGGCTTATTTTATGGCTACGTCTTATTTTAGGAGAAACAGGGTAGGATGTCAATCAGATCAACCAAAGGCCTGGTTAAAAAGGAACATTTTTGCTTGGCGCATAAAGGTGTATAATGAAGGCACCAGGCAAACCTCCATGGGGAGAGCATTTCACAGACGGGAGCCACTGCAGGGAAGGCCCGTTCTCGTGTTGCCACCCTCCGAACCTCTCAAGGAGGGGGCACACGAAGGAGGGCCTCAGAAGATGATCTCCGAGTCCAGGTTCATATGGAAAGAGGAGGTCCTTGAAGTATTGTGGTCCTGAGCCATTTAAGGCTTTATAGGTCAAAACCAGCACTTTCAATTGGGCCTGGAAACTAATTGGTAGCCAGTGGAGTTGGACGAGGTCAGTGTAATATGCTCAAACCGTCTTGCTCCGGTGAGCAACCTGGTTGCTGAATTCTGCACCAGCTAAAGTTTCCGAACCATCTTCAGAGGCAGCCCTACTTATAACACATTGCAGTAATCTAACCTTGAGGTTACCAGAGCATAGACAACATTAGTTAGGCTATCCCTGCCCAGATAGGGGCATAGCTGGGCCACCAGCCGAAGCTGGCACGGCTCTTAGGAAAAGCTAGATGTGATGGTGGAAGCACTTTGTGGGCTTCGAACATGGCATTGTCCCATGGAAGTTGGAGCAAGCTTGCTTTCTGTTGCTCCAAAGGGTTAAGCCAGAACCGATGGATTCAAACTACCAGAAAGGAGGTTCCTACTAAACATTAGGAAGAACCTTCTGATGGTAAGAGCCGTTCGACAGTGGAACAGACTCCCTCGGAAGATGGTGGATTTTTGTTGGAGATTTTTTAAACAGAGGTCAGATGGCCATTTGATTTAGCTGTGATTTCTGCATTGGGGCGGGTTGATGACCCTTGGAGTTCCCTTTGAACTATTCAATTCTACGATTCCATGAAATTTTATTGAGAGCTTGGATGCCCTGCCAAGAGATGGAATTGTGTTCCTCGCAAAATATGCTGTGTGTGTGGTAGTGGTGGGGTGAACAGGCTTGTGGCACAGGAAGTCCGAGACCGTCTTGGAAGGGGGAGCAAACCAGACTTATTTCAAGCCAGCTAAAGAATCACCCAGTAAAAGAGGGAGGCATTGAACCCCTGCCTTCAAGCTCCCAAGCCGGTAATCGACGACAGGATCATCTTTCCTCTTTCTCCAACAAAGAGCCTCCAGAGGCCTCTAAAACACAACAAAAACTCAAGTTGCTGGCTCCGAGCCGCCCCACAGCCCTATGGCACTTGCTCCTTCCTGCATGCAAATTACTTCATTCATCTCTCCCCTCCCTCCCTCTGTCTGAAAGCTTTATTAGCGTTAGGGGAATAGCAAGTCTCATGTGTAAAGTATTGAGCTGGCTGAGAAAACGCATAGCTCTAAATAGCGGCAACAGCGGCAGTAACATCATCAGCGTGCAAGGTCTTTAGCCTCCATTATGGACAGTGTAACACATTTTCTGCTCTGTCTCGGAGGCAGAGAATTTCTGCTCCCCCCCGCACTCCCAGGAGGAAGCTGGTACATTATTCATGCCAGTTTATTGAATCACACGTGTGCCAACAGAAAGCCTTAACCCCATTATTTCCCCTTGCTCCTTCTCCACCCACTTTTTAGTGCCACCCTGGAGAGAATCACGTAAGAACATGACATAAGAACGCCGGAAGAGCCTGCAGGATCTTGTCCAGCAACTGTTCTCACACCGACCAACCAGATGCACTTGTGGGTGCTTGTGCATGAGTAGTTTTGCACTGGCAGCCTTGTACCTGGTGTTCTTAAAAAACACACACCAAAAAACCCCACCCAAATCAGTGCAGTTTTGAAAGGTTCAGTCCACCCATTCTGGTTCAAAATGGCATGCAAGGGTGCAGTAAAGTCTATTTATGTACGTGACCACGGCTGTGCGATTGCTACTAGCCCAAAGATGGAAAGAAGAAAAAGTCCCTACCAGAGAAGAATGGCAGATCAAGTTGATGGACTATGCCAAAATGGCAAAAATGACTGGAAGACTCAGAAATTCTGGAAGGCCAAAATTTTAATAAGGAATGGGGAAAATTTATAATCTGCCTTATAAACCACTTTTAATATAAAGTGTCTAGATGCACAGAGAGCAAACAAACAACTTTCCAAAACATTTAATCAATTAGTTTGTATGTCTTTTGTTGTTGTTTAGTCGTTTAGTCGTGTCCGACTCTTTGTGACCCCATGGACCAGAGCACACCAGGCACTCCTGTCTTCCACTGCCTCCCGCAGTTTGGTCAGACTCATGTTGGTAGCTTTGAGAACACTGTCCAACCATCTTGTCCTCTGTCATCCCCTTCTCCTTGTGCCCTCCATCTTTCCCAACATCAGGGTCTTTTCCAAGGAGTCTTCTCTTCTCCTGAGGTGGCCGAAGTATTGGAGTCTCAGCTTCAGGATCTGTCCTTCCAGTGAGCACTCAGGGCTGATTTCCTTAAGAATGGATAGGTTTGATCTTCTTGCAGTCCATGGGACTTACTTGTATGTCTTACTTTATATTAAAAATAGAACTGTAGAGTTGGAAGGGACTCAAAAGATAATTTGGTCTAAAACTCTGAAATGCAGATGTGGAATACAAATTATGTCTATATGTAAGGAGTGGTATGGTACAAGAGGTTGATCCATGTGGCATCCAGGGTGGAAGGAAGGGCTTCTGGCATGGCCTAAGGCTTCCTCCTCTCACATCTCCATTAGGGCATACCCAATATAACTCTTGAAGGTGAACACCTGTCATTTGCTGCTGTTACTGCCTAGCTGCAAACCTCCTGCCACAGACCCTTTCTGGAGAAAGAGAAAGGATAATCCTGGCTGAAATTTGCCCCATCAAAATATATGCTTTCCCAAGGTGGGGGGAGAAAGATTGCTCAGTTGTTCAGAGCCGGATATCAAAATTGGTCTATTAGAGCTGATTCTTTCAAGTCAAATATATGCTTACCTGCTCCTTGCCGAGAGATTCAGATCTTCGCCATGGGAAGGGAAGAGGGAGGCTTTTAGCAATTACACCTGACTGAGCTTGTCTTGTTCCAAAGCCTCAATATTGGAACGCTGGCTTCTTAAGGGATGTGGTTTTAAAAGAGCAAAGTCTTAAGGCAAATTAACTCCCGTTAGGAACTAATGAAAACTACAGTCGGTGAAGTATCAATTGGCTCTCCACAGTGTGCACAAAACCATTCAGTGGTGCCAAAAGTCCTCTTGAGAATTGCCTAAGACTCATCACAATGGGAGTTGTAGATTGATGTACTGACTGAGCCAGTTGTGTCTTCTAAAACTTATTTGGGACAGAAGGGGATGGTTGGCAATGGTGCTGCAAATTTAATTTTATGTATAAATCTGAATTCTGGCTGGGGCTATTTGAGCACCTCTCTTGCACTCTAGCAGTGAGGGGGGGGGAGAGAGAAATGTATTATGTTTACATTTTAATCCTTCAATATTTGCACATCCTCAAATGCTGTGATACATTCCTCCGAGCAAAAGATACATGCAAAAAAATGGCATTGGGGGGGGGTAGTGTGCATAAAAAGGCATATATTTGTGAAAATAACACACACAATGTATTAAATTAGGAGAAAGGTCTTGTAAAATAGGTATATTGGGCAGAATTACATGCCAACTGCTGACGTAATTTTCACGATGACTTTAAAGAATTGCAAACTGGTGAAGAAATATGTATAAGAATGTGAAAATATGCAACAGAAATCGACAGCTTTGTCCATCCCTACCTGCTCTGCTCAAAAAGAAAGGTACCCTTGGTTACAACCCTTTGTCAACTGCTTTGAGAATCACAGAACTGTAACATTGGAAGTGAACCTAAGGTTCATCTAGTTCAGACATCTCCAGACTATGGCCCGGGGCCCGGATACGGCCCGAGCGAGCCAATTTTCTGGCCCACAAGGACCCCCCGCCGCCGCCCCCACCTGCTCTTAAAGACGCGCGCGGCACGGCATGGCTGCCCATCTCCGGGATGGCGCGGCACCAGAAATAGCTTGTGCTCATGAGCAAGCGACAATTTTTGGTGCACTTCCGGGTCGGCGCACGCCGGAAATGACGCTTGCGCATGCCCACAAGCTATTTCCGGTGCCGCGCCATCCTGGAGATGGGCAGCTGCGCTGGAAATAGCTTGTGCGCGAGCGCGTATGGGCGCGTGCTCCCCCGCCCTCTGGCCCGCCTCACGATTGGCACCGGAGGAACCGGCCCGAAGCGGGGTAAGTTTGGGGACCCCTGATCTAGTCCAACCCCCTGCAATGTAGGACTCACAAGTAAAGAATCCCTGACAGATGGCCATCCAATCTCTGCTTAAAAATATCCAAGGAAGAAGTTATTGTTGCTGCTGTTTCTTGCTGTTGTGAATGGAAAATAATCATTTTTTAAAAAAATCACTAGCCTCTTTTCACTGCCTGTGTGTGCAGGGCTGACTGAGGGGGCACAGGTAGGCCTCTCTACCAAGCAACAAAAAGAGAGTGAGGAGCTGCACAGCTGTGGCAGATTCAGCTGGGGACAAAGGTGGCAAGCAGGTTGCTGATCACCTGCCAATTACTGCAGCTCCCAAAGGTACCTCCACTTTGTCGTAACACAATGCTAACACATTTTTTTAAACAACTACTGGGGAAAAATGGGTCTCTTCCGATTTAGGACTCTAATGTTTCTTTTGAGGAGTATTCCAATGTGTACTTGTTCACTTGGTGGCTTGGCAGAGGTGAGACTGCCACCTGCTCCTTTTGGTGAATGGGTGGCAAAAGGAGCAGCAATGGCTGGCATGGTGCCATGCAGTCGGTGGGCTTGCTTGCTAATTCCTCCTGCTGAGGGGAGCAGTAGGAGACTGATTTGTAGACAGAAGTTCCTGGGTTCTATTTACTTATTTACTTATTTATTTGTTAAATTCCTGTACTGCTCTTCATCCGAGGATCCCAGGGTGGTTTACAATATAAAAACACAAACATATGTAACATACCGGTAATAATAAGCAAAACGAAAACCCCACCCCCAGTAAAGGGCCAAAGGTCTGAGAGAAGAGAAATGTTTTTGCCTGGTGCCTAAAGATATATAACAAAGGCACCAGGCAAGCCTCTCTGGGGAGAGAGCATTCCACAAATGGGGAGCCACCACAGGAAAGGCCCATTCTTGTGTTGCCATCATATCTTATTATATCCCAATAAAGCTGGGACTGACTCTAGTCTGAAACCTGAGAGCACTGGTACCAGTCATTTTAGTTGATACCAAGCTAGATGGACAAATGGCGTGACTCAGGCGAGCATCAGGATCTGGAGTTCTGGATATGGTATTAAAACAGAATGCATTCCTGGAGCCTTTGCTGTTTTGCTTGTCTCTGAGGAGACACACAGAACAGGCCACTGTCTCCATTGGCAGTTTGTTGAGTGAAGCATCCCCACCACTGTGTGGTTGAGACAGATGCTTTTGCTGAAGGCATTCAGAATTACAAAGCCTTCAGCAAAAGCATAAGAAAGAGACCATTTGGTTTGACTTATCGCTCTGTGACCATTAATGGAAATGCTTTGCAGCCATTGTTAACATAGATCTTCAAATTTCCGAAGGATTGTCACATGGAAGACGGAGCAAGCCTGTTTCCTGCTGCCCCAGAGAGAAGGACCCAAACCAATGGATTCAAACTGCAAGAAAGGATATTCCAACTAACGTTTAGGTTAGGAAGAACTTTATGGCGCTAAGAACTGCCAGACAGTGGAATGGATGACCTCAGAAAGTTGGAGGTGTTTAAACAGAGGTTGGATGGCCTTGTGTCAGGGATTATTTAGTTGTGATTTCTATACTGCAAGGGGTTGGACTAAAGGATGCTTTGGGTCCCTTCCAGCTCTACAATTCTGTGATGAAGGCGGAAATGGAACTGAAAGGCAAAGTTACAGCTGGAGATGGATGAATGTGACCGTTTGGATTTATTTCTCATTTTTGCAATCTTAAATCCAATTCTCCACATTTTGACACAGTTCAACATTGGAACAGATTGGTGGACTCTCCTTCATTGGAGCTTTTTAAACAGATGCTGGTGTGTCAGTGATTTTTTTGGCTGTGATTTCTGCATTGCAGGGAGTTGGACTAGATTTACCACTGGGGTCCCTTGCAGCTCTATAATTTTTTGTTTCTATGACACCTTGTATGTTCTTGCAATATGACTTCTACAGCCCCTGAAGTCAACACATGTTTTGTAATGGCCAAATGTGACCCCCAATGTGATGGATGGGGCTTCAGAACCATCTCTTCCTCAGAGCTGCAGTTGCTGGAGGACTCTGTCTCCCAGATCCAGGCCCATTACAATCTTTACATATCCTGCCCCTGCTTTTTCTGCATTATTGTTATCAACATACTAAGGAAAAAAAAGAGAGCAGCAGAACAGTGAAAGTTAAAACGATGTTATAGAGAAATCTATTAAATAGGACATTGCCATATATTTCTTATGTAGAATAAACCTATTAATATGTAAGTATTCAATAAATATTAATAAGAGCTCATTTCTGGTGAAATAGGAGTTTACATGTCCTTAGAGTTTAATTAACACAAAGACTATATTAGTTCTGCATTTGCTCTTAGCCTAAAACAACACCTCAGGAAATGCTGATGAATTTTGGTGACTTTTGTAAATATAGTCTCCCTTTCCTCCTGAACCCCTCAAGCCTCCCTCATACCAGAACAGTTTAAAAAGAAAAGAAAAAAAGATATCCCCCCACAACCCTCCTCCCCAGAAAATATAAATTCCTTTTATCTGGATTTTGTTTTTCTAATTTCCAGGCATTTTTTATTTCTAAAGAGAGAACTTCAAACCTTATCTCAACAATCTTGACAAAACTTTGAAATGTTGTGATATTTCCAGGATTTTTGACAAGCTGGAATGTCAGTGAAATGTCATGATCAATTTGTGTTCTTTCTACGGCAGAATTCAAAGCTTCGGCTTTCCCTGCTTTTATTCATTTAATTTTTAAACGACTGGATGTTATTCTCCCACTCCGAAGGAGAAAACACATCAACTCCTCTCTGAGCGTACAAATATTATTTTCTTTAATATGCCACCTGACTACTCTGCATTGCTTTGGTTGTACCTCCGAGGTCTAAGAATAATGGCTTTTCACGTCTGCACAGTTCCTACAGATGGAGACTGGTTTTTTTTGCGGGGGGGCTCTTGCAAGGGGGGGGATGTCTGATGTTGGGGTTTGATAAGAATCTGGAACATTCTGTGCCTTGTAAGATCTTTGTGTAAGACATCAGAAGGCAGTTGGTTTAAGATTGCCAGGCTTGTTTTGGTGGAAAAGTCTCCCCAGGAAGACCTGAAAGAACAAACTAGCAAATTCAAGTAACACTTAAAAGAATAGGGATGGGAGTGAAATTTCCTCAGTTCACCTACTTCATTTCCCCTTTCCCAAAAGTAATGGGCTGACACCTCAGAATTTGCAGTTTTCCGAAATATTTGTGTTCCACTTCCGTAATGTGATGCAATAATTGTGCACAAAACAATGCATCTCTTATTAAAAACAAATGCAATATATTCCAGGAAATAGCTTGTAGAATAAAGCAGAATTATGTGCAAAAATATAAATCAGGAGAAATGTGCATAACAGTGCATTCAATTTTTGTAAGAAATGTTGTGGGAAAAGTTGAGGGGAACTGAACTTAAGACTGAGAAAAGTGAGGGACTGAATGAAACCAAAATCAGAAAATTCATCAAACCCTAGTTTAATTATTATTATTATTATTATTTATTAAATTTGTATACCATCAACAACTGATTGAGGTGAAGATTCATGCCTTATCTGATGCAAATGCACATGCCTTATAGCGAAACCTTAGCTTTTAGGCTGTGCTTCTCATGTTCTCAAATATTCTCCAAAAATGGTACTTTCAGATGGGTGTTTATTGTGGGGTTGGTGTGAGAATGTTCAGGGAGGCAGGAGAGGATATATTGTTTAATTATATTCTTCCCGACTTGTGTCAACAAGTTCTACAATTTAGCAGAGTAACATTCTCCTTTTAAAACTTGCGCAGCGGATAGCGTTTGCCAGGCTTGTTTAAGCCTCTAAAATGAGTTTCCTGGTAATTCCCCTTTATTCCCTCATAAAAAGATGCAGTCTTGTATAAAAGTATAAAAGAGTTTACTCACAAACATTCTGTTCACAGATGGATCCCAGAAGGCAGACTTAAGTTACAAAATATATACACCTGGAATCTATCCCATAAGGAGATAGTTCCTTTGTTGCTTCTTTGAGGAATGGAGTCGGAGAGAGAGATGGCAGCCTCCCTGTGCTATTTTGTTACCTGCATAGGTGAGGTCATGCCCACCTCTAGTCACATGTAGAGGAAGTCTGCCCCAGCCTAGGAGGAAACAGGAAGTTCCGACTGGCTGGTCCAGACATCCCCTTTTTATGTCCACTCTAGGAATGTTGTATTTCACTGGTCTGTGTTTCACATCCCACAGTTGGCATTCTCCATGCATGCATTTTTTAAAAAAACCTTCCATATGATGTCATCAGCTCAAAATGCTAGGCTGTATCTTCACCATCCTATTTATTTCAGATTTACCCTTTCTGGGGGAAACCCACTAAGTAAGAAACCTGTTGCCAATTACCTCCTTTGTGATATCTCAGTGAGTTCTCTGCAATATTAAACTCCTCTCTGGAGGCACTGTGAGCAATCCTTCCCTTTCCACAGCCCTCTAAAGCAGGTCAGTTGTGTTATGGGGTAGGAGTGGAGCTGGAGGGCTATGGCTTGGCTGCAATAGATCCCACTGTGGAGACAAGAATTGAACTGTCGCCATCCTGCCTCAAAGACTTCATTTGCCCAATCACTGCAGCAACATCCTGAAAAAACTGATGTTGGGATCCCCCTCCAGGAGTCATCACTTGTGCAAAATATTAAAAACAGTGCTCCCCAAAAGTTCATATCCCATGCTCAAAATTGAATATGGAACATTTTCCCTAAATTGAAAAAAAAAGTTTGAGAAACTTTGGTATTGCTCTTTAAAAATTAAACTTTCACCTTGTTTCCATGGGCAACTTTACCTTGTTAGCTACCAGTGACCTACTTTAACTATTCCTTCTCTCTTGGGGAGCCATTGATCAGAATCTCAGAGGCCTTCCGCCTGGGTTCACATTTTCAAACCCTTCAGATTTCCAGCAGGTTATTCTAAGAAGCACTATTCTCTGCCTGTGCAGGAACTTTTAGAGACCGATTGCAAGAGCATTGATGGATTCTCACTTCCTTTAGACTTTCAGCCTATTATCCCTAATAGACGTCCAAGCCTTTTAAAGAGCACTTCCCATTGCAAGCTTATTATTTTGTTAACTTTTTTTTAAAAAAAAACTCTGCCATGCATTGCTGGCGCACAAATTACCTTCTGCTTTCTTTACTCATTTCTAGGAAAAGGTGGAAAATAATGTTACATGCCACTCCAATCTCTGAGCAGTGAGAGATTTCAGGGATTCCAGGCACTTAGGCAGGGTTCGGTTTCCTTGGAATGAAGGTCAGCAGAGACTGTGGTGTCTATAGGGTATATAGAATCATAGAAGTATAGAATTGGATGGGACCCCAAGAGTCATCTAGTCCAACCCCCTGCAATGCAGGAATCTCAGTGAAAGCATCCCTGAAAGATGGTTCTACTTTCTAATGTATATGAGCATTAAGGTGGAGGGGCTCACAGCACTCACACTCCAACAGATCTCGCTTCTCCATTAGTCACAGCATTGGACTCCAGCACAGATCAAGCATGTATTTCTGTCTCCAGCTTCTCAGCCTGCTTTCTTTTCAGCTCACCCACAACTACATTCCTAGTGTTCTCTCCACCTGGTAGCTAGGTGAAGGTTGGAGATACCCACCAATTTGCCCAGAGGGCACCATCACTTAGTTGTAGCTCTTATAGCCTAGCCCATTCTTTTGGGATGCTGGTGGAGACACCTAAGTGGCCAGCTAAGGCCATTTTCTTAGTTTTCTAGTTCAAAAACAAAATCCCCTATCAATTTTTAACCCTTTCTGGGTACAGGGCCCCAAGAATGCAAAGGGTACCCAGGGCACCATGCATACTGACTCCCCAAACCTACGACATAAATTACTCAACTTATATAATTTATGGGATCCCCATAAAAGCTGTGTTTCCTGCCTACTTTTGCATGCAAGCATTAGGGAGATTCAGGCAAGCCACCCCATGAATTTAAGAAACACATGAAGAGACTGGGGAGGCCTGCTGCCTACCATCCACACATTTGACATGAGTCAGAAGTGGCTCTACGTACATCCTGACAAATACACACACAGCTTCTCAATGAGAGAGGTGATCCTAGCCCAGTGAGGACCCGGCGTTCTATGCAGTGCATCAGTCCAAAATTGAAAAGGTTCATTAACACTGTAAACCTAGTCCTGAACCTGTCAGATAGCATCCTTAAGAATCCTGAGATGACCTCCAGGAACATTCTAAGCTCATAGAATAAGAGGATTCTCTAGACCCATATCTGGGAACCCAGTCTCACGTGTCCGACTCTTCGTGACCCCATGGACCAGAGCACGCCAGGCATGCCTATCCTTCACTGCCTCTCGCAGTTTGGCCAAACTCATGTTAGTAGCTTCGAGAACACTGTCCAACCATCTCATCCTCTGCCGTCCCCTTCTCCTTGTGCCCTCAATCTTTCCCAACATCAGGGTCTTTTCTAGGGAGTCTTCTCTTCTCATGAGGTGGCCAAAGTACTGGAGCCTCAACTTCAGGATCTGTCCTTCTAGTGAGCACACAGGGCTGATTTCTTTAAGGATGGATAGGTTTGATCTTCTTGCAGTCCATGGGACTCTCAAGAGTCTCCTCCTGCACCATAATTCAAATGGATAGCATCTATTAATTTAATGAAATTTGTACACAGCTTGATTGTAAAACAACCACAACCTCAAAGTGGTTTAGGAAGATAATTAAACAATGAAATTACCAGTAAAAACAACATTCAAAAGATAAAATCAGTAATCAACTAAAAACAGATTAAAACATACATCAACTTTCTACATGTCGGGACAGGCTTGTCTAAACTAGAATGTTTTTTTGCAGGTGCCAAAAAGTACAGTGAAGGCACCTGTCTGATGTCAATAGGCAGGGAGTTCCAGCGTGTAGGTGCTGCCACACTGAATTATCAGTTTCTTGCAAATGTGGAATGGGTTTTTTTTGGCACTTGTAGCAGTGCCAATTCTGCAGATCAAAGTGGTCGAGTGGGCATACATGGGGCAAAGTAGGTAAACTGGTTCCAATTTGTTAAGGGCTTTATATACTAAGAGTATATGCAAGAGCCTGATTCAATTGCACGAGGATCACAGTCACAGCTTGTGTTCCTGAGCTTTGAAACGCCTTCAAATCTAAAAACAAAATCTGAGCCTGTGATGAAAAACTATTGTACTAGCTCCTCTATAGCTACCACAGAATTCAGCAGAGATTGTTTTGGTTTTGGCTGATAAAAGGCCTCCTGAGGAATGAGGCAGAACACATTCCATCACTAAGGAGCAGCATGGCCTTGCTTACAGAGGTCTATGCGCCCACGTAGTTGGCACATGTACAGAGCCCTTTCTCACATGCATTGATGTGTGGACAGCAGGTAGGGGCAGATTCCGAGCAGAATAGCAGATCTGCTTCCAAAGGAAGTAGCAGGAGCTAAGGATTCCTCTCAGTTTCTCAGCTGCCAATCTTCAGCTCAGTTCTCCACATTTCCATATCAGTTTGGAATACATTTCCTTTCCTTTCTTTTCTTTTCTCTTCTTAAGTCCTCATGAAAATTCACGAGCATTTCAGCACAATTTTCTCCATATGCACACTTTTGCATGCATGTAAACATATTTCATATGCAATTTTGCCTAACAGACACATTTTTGCCAAGCAAACAAAATTCTCTCTAATATTTTTCTTTGTTATTTTCACCAACATATTCATTTTCATGCACACTTTCCCCTGGTATATGGGTTGTTTTTCTTTTTTTACATGGTGCTTTGCTGAAGAACTGCATTGCAAAATTCAAAGACGTACACATTTTGAAGGACGGGTGTGTTTTGGTCCACGTATTATTTCAGGAAGTGCAAATTAGGTAGTTTTGCTTTTAAGTGCAAACTCAATGCCTCCCCCCCCCAAAATAAAACCCTATTAGGTTCTTCCGCATCTATAATGTAAGTTGGGAAAAAGGAAGGATGTGGTGCTCTCTTCATCTTTTTAGACTGGACAGATTGATGCATTGCTGCTAGTCCATCTTAATTTGTAGCACCACAAGGTAGAAAGTGTAAGCAACAGTTCCCAGGAGTGATCTATGAGGTGACCCTGATGTTTTAACACCCTTGCTTCCAGGAGAGCCACACTGAAATGTCCTAAACAGCCATGATTTGTGTACTAGGAATCTACAGGCAGTGGCTTCCATTTTTGTCTGAGGTTATAAACACATTATGTAGGCAGTTTTGCATCGGGCAGATCTAAGTTGATGACTTGCTATTATCGCAGATCAGTCTAGAAATGCACACTCTTTCCCCAGACTTCAGCTGAATTGCTGTGATGTCACAGAACATTCATGAACATTACTTCTGGGGGCAGAGAGCAGAATGTCAACTTAGCTGAAGCCAAGAAATAAATAAACAAATCCTCTCATGGAGACAAGGGAGGAAAGAGGCTGAGGAAAAGGGGTGGGGAGACACAGGGGTGGAGCAAGAAGTCAGGAGAAGTGTGTGTGTGGCGGCGGGGGGGGGGAGAGTTGGCATAGGTCATATACATAGGCCATAAAGTGTGCAGAAAAAGACAACCAAGATGACCAAGGGTCTGGAAACCAAGCCTTATGAGGTGATGGTATTAGTAAGAGGATATATTAATTATATTTAATCCTCTACAGGCCCACATGTGTGGGTTAATAGAGAAAGGAGAAAACAGATGCTGCCTGTTTTTAAAACTGTGGGGCAAGCACATAAGGAGCCCCAGTAGCAGAGTATTAAATCCCATTATTAGGCAGATGAATGAAGCATAGGAATAGGTTATTAAACATTCTTTTATTCTGCTCAGCTGACATCCATTTTGCCCCCTTTTCAATGAAACATACCACAGAAGTAAGTTTAAAACACTTTACTTACAGTTTCTAGTTCTTGGACATGCATCTTTCCTTATGCAAGAGCAATAAAATAATGCAGGTAAAAATATTCTTAGAAATACAGCAAAGCAGCCTTGAACATGTGTCTGAGGCTGGGAACTAAGTTGAGGCATGTCTGCCTTTGTTGTTTGCAGCATGAAGAGAAGGGGAGACAGAAAACAGGCTTCACTTCCTCTCAGGAGAAGAGGGTGTGTCAGCTCACTGAGTCTAGTCATTAGAACTCTGTGATCTTTAACCCCTTGTTTTCTGCTGCTCTAGAGGGGAGGACTCAATCCAATGGATTCAAATGACAAGAAAGGAGATTGGAAGTCGCTTTGGAATGCCCTGGGCAAGATAAAGCAACTAACAATAAATAATCAGAACAGCTAAACATTAGGAAGAACTTTCTGACAGAGCTCTTTGACAGTGGAAAGAACTCCCTCAGAAGGTGGTGCTCTCTCCTTTGAAGGTTTTAAGCACAGCTTGTGTGGCCACCTGTCAGGGATGCTTTAGCTGTGATTCTTGCATTCCTGCAATTCTGTGATTTTACATCCTGAAATTATTCCCGCCAAACACTTTTGTTGTAAGCCTGTGGACACCAGAAGTCCAGTCTGCTCTCTGTGCCTGCACCAGGTACCTTAAATAAGCCAAATGGAGATACAGAGGGATGCTTGCAATTTGTCTTCCTTAAAAAATAAAAAATAAAAAAAAATTCTCCAAATTTGCTGCCATAGGAAATGCAATCTGTCTTGCTTTCCCTCTTCTGCTGACACAGTGTTGGACTAAGGCTGGCTCCTTCAAAATTAGGCCAGCAGATGCCACTTTCCTTGGTTTTTATGGAACATTTTTTTAAGGCAGTCTGTAAATGCTTTGCCATCTTGGCAAAAAGCTCAATATGAGGGCCTGAGATCCACAATGGCCTGCCTTGCTTTTCATTTGTTAAAAGCCACTTTGGACTGACCTTTTCCTTCCTCTTCCCCCTCCCCTCCCCTCCCCCCTTCCTGATAATTTGAGAGGAGCCCCAGAGTCCCCTGGGAGAAGAACAAATTGAATACTTCCACTGTGGCACTTGAGAAACGTGGATTCAGAAAGCCAAACCCTTTCCACCTTCAGAGATATAACTAAATGTCGCTGAGGAATTTCTCATCTCTTGAGGCAAATTAAAGAGATATTGGTCTCCTTTGCACGTCTGACAGCTGCAATTCAAGCTCCCGAGGTACCCTCTCCACACCAGTTTCCTTCTAGAAATTCATGTCAAACTGTCTGCACATTGGAGCCACTTTTTAATAGCTGTGCTGAACTTAAAATGAAATAGAGATATGCTTGCCCACAATTAAATTTTCATGCCAATCATATTCAGAAAAAGAGGGAGCTGGTATGAACTCTGGAGGACCTTAGCCCCATTACGATTGACGTTTGAATGTACCCTTTGCACACAGACTGTGGTATTTTAAAGGTTAACCTCATTCACACTTGAAAGTAAGATGGAGAATTCTTTCATTATTGCTGCTGCAGAGGTTTGCACGGCAACAAAACACCGCAGGATTAGGAGACTAGCACAGATCCTCCAGAAAGATTCTAAGGCAGCAGGTATGTTCTTGGTTAGCTGCAGTATCTTTAGAGGCGACTCAGGAAGGAACTGGACAGGGTAGCTTCCAATGGCCTGGTGTCAATTTTATTTATTAAGAACATAAGAAGAGCCTGCAGGATTTGGCCAATGGCCGATCTAGTTTAGCATAGACCAGTGATGGCTAACCTTGACACTCCAGATGTTTTGGAACTACAACTCCCATCATCCCTAGCTAACAGGACCAGTGGTTGGGGATGATGGGAGTTGTAGTCCCAAAACATCTGGAGTGTCAAGGTTAGCCATCACTGGCATAGACATTAGGATAAAGACTTTCCTGCACTCCACAGATTGAGCAGGCCTTCCTTTAGCTGGGTTGTACTTAATTTACAAAGGAATTCACAACATGAAGGGAGTTCAAAAGTCTGGGAGCAGCCACCCAGGCTGAATCTAGACGTATATAAAAAAAAAACCCCTGTGAAAATGTGTTTTTTTAAAAACAAAACAGAACAAACAAACACGTTTTAAAATATATTGAATTTGCCATTAGTTCACCATCACCATCTAGTGTCACATTTGTATAATGCATTTAAAACACACTTAAAACATTATATTTGCAGTTGTATAGCTGAATTTCAATAATGCCTATGAGGGTGGCGTGTCTACTAAAAGATGGAACAGAATGTCTCAGAGGAAAAACCAGACTGCAGACTTTGATGTAATGTGTGCCTTGCTGGATAGCAACAAAAAAGTAAGGAAAACATAAGGGATAGGGTAAACAAAGAGTTACCAAATGTTATTTTGTCAGGATAGAGAAAACACTTGCTGTGAAATGTATTGCCCTCTGACATTAATTGCAGCTGTGGTTACAAAAGCAAACTGAGATGCTATCAGGGCAGGTGTTAGAAGCAGGGCAGCGATAACTCTCAGGGTGTCAGTGAAGTTAACTCTTTATTCAAAGAATCAAAACAGCTCAGGAGGCCAGGCCTACTGAGCACAGCAACTTCTCCCAGTAGATCTTGCTCCATTCCAATGAGGCAGTTGTGAGGACAGAAGGTCCCCACCTTCCCACAGCTCCCTAAGTCTCCTCCGCCTCTGGGTCCTTCACAAGCAATCTGAGACACCAACGCCTTTGCTCCACCCTCTTCATACCTCTTTGGGTTTGGAGAGACCAGGGGGAGGGGAGCTGGGCATCGCAGGAGGGGGAGACAGCCTGACTTCCTCACCAGCCTGACTCATTGCTGCCCTTTGCCCTCCTCCTCTCCAGCCTCCTCTTCTGCCTCTGGTTCTGGACTGCTTTCTGCCACAGACTCTTCCAGCTCACTAATCCTTGTTAGCTCTTCAGCTTCTGACACCTCCTCTTCCCTGTCTGCTTCCTCTTCTCCCTATGACCACTCATCACCATCCCACTACCAGTACCCTGGCTCTGAGCCTTCTTTCCTTGGGGGTTCCTCAGCTGGTGCCTCCCAACACTCCTCTGCATCCAGTCAGTGCATGACAGATGCTGTCACCGGAAAAGTTAAATTTTGCTGAGATTTCTGCATGCTGCTGATTCAGCTATTTGTTTTTCCTGCTATGCTGTGAACCTGGAGTTCCCGGAAACAAATTATCAGCTAAGAATTATAGCCAACTTTTATGCACCGGAACAGAGAACTAATTATATTGTGAACCACCCCATGATCTTTGGATGAAGGGTAGGATAAAAATTTAATAATGAATACAAAAAAAACAAGAAGATCAGGTCACATGGGAGAATATGGTCTTTTAGATAGCCTAGGCTCTATACGGCTTTATAGGTCATGACCAGCACTACTACTACCACTCACAAACTTTACTTCATCTCCCAGACAAGCCGAGAGTGTATGACGCCTATGGAAATCAGGTCCTCCCTTAAAGAGGGCACATACTGCGGTGAGACCTGGCAACCAAATCCCTGTGTTGTGGGTGGGAGTGATTGACAGCCACAACACCCAATCAGTAGGTCCCTCAATGCAGGGTTAAATTTGACAAATGGGATGCAAGCTAAATGGATTGGGGGACCTACAAATACCCATGCACATGACCCTGAGGTTCCTCTTTTCGGCCCATGCATCGGAACACCCGCCCACCTCACCCTACTTTAGGGCTTGTGCGCTTGACCTTGCTATGCCGTCGTGTGTCGCCTGTCGTTGGGACAGGGGCACGGCAGGAATTTTCCCCACTTGGCTGATTGGCTGTTGCCATTTGGGTTTCGCCTGCCGCATAGCAAACCTTCACAACTTGTAAGGTTGCGGATAGGCTCTGGTTCAGGTGATAGGGATGGGAGAACCTCTTGCCATCCCTATGTGGAGGGTATTCCGTTAAAGGAATCCAGGGACTCAATGGTTTGGTCAACCCCTAAGAGGGGGTTGTGCCCGTGATGGAGTCCAGGGGGACATTTGGACGGTGGGTAGAGCAGGTCCCCAGCTTTCCGCTATCCAGGTGTTCACCCTTGGCTGACCTATGCTGGAACCAATCACTTGCTGTAATCAATAAAGTTGTGGCCTAAATTCTGCCAAAAACCAAACCAAAATTTGAGTCATGTCTAAATTTATTTGGGGTGAGGTTAAAAGGTCTGAACACGCAAAAGGAAGGACAGACTCTCACAAAAATGGACCAGGGGCAACCAAGACAAAACTGCTGTGGTGCGACATGGAAGGTGGCCCAGGAATAGGAAAATTAAAATGCAGCCTTAGAAACAGTCTCGTGTTTTCCAGATGGCTGCATATTTGAAACCGCTTTGCCAGGGCCAGGAAAAGGTTCTCTCCATCATTTTTTCTTCTTATGGTGAGAATCACATCTCTTCCCTCTCTGCTACCCCCTTAAAAACAGTTTCTGGGCATGTAAGAAAATAGCCTCTGCTCGGCTCCGAAAGAGAGCCTGGGTTCTGCACAAAAGGGCTTGCCTCCGAGCCTCCGTTTGAAATGCAGGCTGTTCCTCTGCCTTTAAACGGCGGGCAGACTTTTCAATAAAATATATAACCCACAGACTGCAAAATGATTAATGCGATAGCATTTCAGAATTTTCCAACCTGCAGGGTATCCCCAGCGCTCGCTCCACATCTCGGAGCAAAGCTGATTAGAAATTCTAATGGGCCATCTCATCTCACCTGGTAATGAGATGCCTGCCTACCTCGCTGCCTCTTTGCACAAGGCTGGCGTGCCAGTGATGGAGCCGCACGTTTGCCTGGTCACGGGTTACTCTGCAAGGTTGATGGGGAGGGAGACTTCCATTAACCCGAGGAAGGGAGGGGAGAATTAACTCCATGGGTGTGGTGTGGCCGTCCATCTTTCCCTGAAGGCTAATGGCACAAGGAGGGGAGGGGTTGAGGCCTCAATCACAATTTAGACTTCACGTCTCTCGGAGAGACTTTGACACATACAAGGCCTCCTACTTCCTTTGTGAAGGGCACAAGGGGGTGGCTGGGATGGCAATAATTGACTTGGTGCCCTAATATAGAGGTCGGTCTAGTTGCGGCCAGTAACTGCCAATACCACCAGCAGCAAAATGAATCTTGTCTTCTGCTTCCCTCCCCTCACAGAATTGACTGCTGAATCACAGAATTGTAGATTTGAAAGGTATCCCCAAGGATCATATAGTCCGACCCCTTTCAATGCAGGAAGAACTGCTAAAGAACCCCTGGCAGATGGCCATCCAGCCTCTGTTGAAAACACTCCAATGAAGAAGAGTCCACCACCTTCTGAGGGAGTCCATTCCACTGTCAAATAGCTCTTACTGTCAGAAAGTTCTTCCTAAGTTTTAGCTGGAATCTCTGTTCTTGCCATTTGAACCCACCTGTTCTGGTCCTCCCCTCTGGAGCAGCAGAAAACAAGCTTGTTCCACCTTCCATGTGACAGCTCTTCAACTATTGGAAGATGGAATATAATATCATATCTATCTCAGTCTGCTCTTCTCCAGACTAAACTTACCAAATTCTCTCAACATTGGGCATAGCTGGGGGAGGGGCAGCTGCCCCATCAAACAAACAAACAAACAAATAATACTCAGTGCTTTTTTTCTATAAAAATGTTTAGGTTACTCCTGCATTCCCCCAGAAAAAAAATCACTAAAAAAATACTTAACTAACTGACCAATTGCGTCACTCAGTTCTGCCCCCCCCCCAAATAAAACCTGCCTCCCCTAAAATAAATCCTGGCTGCACCCGTGTTCTCAACCATTCCTAATGAGGCTTGGTTTCCAGGCCCTTTATCATCTTTTGCACATGTTCCAGCTTGTCAATATTCTTCTAATTTACCTCACAGCGTTGTTGTGAGGATAAAATGGAAAGAGGAAGACCTTCAGCTTTTTAATACTAATACTAATACTAATACTAATACTAATACTAATACTAATGCCAGCAGCATCCCCACACCCAAGATCCACATGGGACAATATTAGAATATTATAGAATATTATACAACTGATACCAATAAAATAGCATATTATACAGCTGATACAAATTTGAAACATCACATCTCAGCAGATGCATTTAAAAGGCAAAGGTTTACTAAAAATCAGACCTCTTTGTTCCCTCCTGACCTGACCTTGGCATGCCACATTTCAGAACCTCTGAATATGCCGTGGGCCTCAAGCTGAGGGCGCTAAATTGTTTACCTGTTGAAGGTTGAATGAACAAGAGATGGTGGAGACAGCGCAATCCAATGAATAGGGAAAAAAATGTGGCATTGTTGACATGGCCCAATATCCAGCTCAACAAGAATTGGCTGCATCCCTTCAATAAGAAAATTGAGCTGGCTCTGTCCATTAACAATGAATGAAATAGATTCATACACCTCAGAGGTTTAAAATTTAGGCTGCATGTTATGTGTGTTCATGTTTACTATGCTCTTCCAGTTTGATATCTCTGTTTTCATCATCTGTAATGCAGATATTATAAACCTGTCAATATTACCCTTGCATTCTTGGAACATATTTCTGTGGGAGTCAACCTGTCTTGTTATATTAAATTACAAAATTGTGTATCCAGCAGATAACCATAAAATTGTAGAAGTGGAATGGAATCCAAGGGTCATATAGACCAACCCTGCAATGTGGGAATCACAGCTCAAGAATCCCAGACAGATCACCATCCAACCTCTGTTTAAAAGCCTCCAAGGAAGGAGAGTCCACCACCACCTTCTGAGGGAGTCTGCTCCACTGTCAGACAGCTCTTACCGCCAGAAAGTTCTTCCTAACTTTTCGTTGGAACCTCCTTTCTTGTCATTTGAATCCATTTGTGTGGGGCCAACCCTCTGGAGCTGTAGACAAGCTTGCTCCATCTTCCATGGGACAGTTCTTTAGATATTTGAAGATGGATCTAATATCACCTGTTAGTCTTCTCTTCTCTTGGCTAAATATACTCCCAAACCTCGCAATGTTTAAAGGCTGCACCCCAGAATAGCACTTTTGAGAAGAATTCTAAAGCAATTATAAAGAGGGGTGGGATTTCTGGTGAAAAGCAGGTGGGGTACTGGTTACTGTTAGTTTGACAAATAGATCCTCTATTCTCATCATGTTTTGTTTTTTTCATAACTTTGGAGTAAGTACTGACATAATAAACACTTCTGCTTTTCCTGATTTATAAAAAGCAGAAACTGGTTAAAATGTCGTAGAAGTTTCATTCCTGAAAAATTTGAGTTTGTTACTGAAGAAGAAATGTGTCTGCATTTGCCATCTTGTGTTTTGGAAGCCAGTGTGGTATAGTGGTTAAGAGCAGTAGACTTGTAATCTGGTGAACCGGGTTCGCGTCTCCGCTCCTCCACATGCAGCTGCTGGGTGACCTTGGGCTAGTCACACTTCTCTGAAGTCTCTCAGCCCCACTCACCTCACAGAGTGTTCGTTGTGGGGGAGGAAGGGAAAGGAGAATGTTAGCTGCTTTGAGACTCCTTCGGGTAGTGATAAAGTGGGATATCAAATCCAAACTCTTCTTTTGTAACGTAATCTTACTGTGGCTCCCTTTTTCACTGTCCTTGTGGTCATAACCTCCTGGGATAAGAATGTTCTCTAGCATTTGGAACTTCTTTGCATTCTCAGGGCACAGTGTTGGTATAATCCACCCATGTAAGGTAATTATAGAGGCTGCAAATCTTATTTAAGAATCCAGCAGGGCACATTTGCGGCTTTTAAGGCTACTGTTTTCCCTATGCCACTCAGCGAATGACAGCGTTGTCACTTCCCCCACTCTCCTGCAAATTTGTATGAAAGTGTTTGCTCTTTCCATTATGTGTTTCCTCTTATAATTGTAACGGATGCGCACAACGTGCTCCAGGGATACAGCAAGTCATAATGTGGCGTTGAAATGGGGTTCCGTGCCACCAGCTGGGTTTGAAATTAAGGGGAATAATACACAAACAATATACCTTGATGGGTAATTTTAGAAAACTACTGGACCAAATAAAATTAGATTTTTAAAACCTAAGACATACAGCAGGAAGTTGGCTTTCTAGCAGGATGTTTGGTTAGTTCATAGCTTTAATCAGCCATCAGTGCTCACACCAGCCTCTCAGAGTTGCTGTTAAGCATCGATTTCCACACCCCTGCAGCACCCAAGGATGTGTTTTAAACTAAGACCAAATTGAATTCTAACCAATTTGATCTTTCCGCAGCCTGATCGCATGATGACCTCTTTCCACTCATGTGTAGATGCTCTCTTTTCTTCCTTTCCTTGCACTTCTTTCCACTCCTTTGCCAAATGTAATAGAATCAAAGATTTGTAGAGTTGGAAGGTACACCAAGGGTCATCTAGTCCAACCCTCTGCAATGAAGCAAAAAAAAAATTCCTGACAGATGACCATCCAGCCTCTGTTTAAAAGGCTCCAGGGAAGGAGAGGCCACCACCTTCCAAGGTTGGCTGTTCCAACATCAAACAGCTGAAATGTCAATGGAAGAGCTGGCCATTTGCTTGCGTATTAACATTGATTTCATGTCTCAGTTTATTATTAGGTGTTCATTTTGATTAAAAAAATGTATATTGAAAAAAAGAAAAGAGTCCATAAAAATAAAAATGTACAGCCATTTTTTTAAAAAATTCCCTATAATACAGAATGTGGAGGCATGGATCTGGGTCCAAACTGAATCAGGCAATCTCGAGATTGATTTTCCAAAGTTCCAAACTGGGGTCTGAACTGAATCTTGTGGTTGATGCACACCCCTAATTAAGACTGCTGTAACATCAGCCTATGAAGAGGAATCACAACAGATTAAAGTTGAGAGGTTCATGCTGATAAGAATATAAAATCTGTTGGATGTTAACAGGCTCCCCAGCGCTCTGTTCACTATATGCTGTCTGGCACCTGGTGAAGTCCTGGATCTTTAAGGGGGCCTCTGAGGGAAGACGAACCGACAAGCCCTTCTGTGTGCTGATTCTATAACGGCAATAATATTGATATTGGTTATTGTTTACTTATTTGTGTAGCCAAAGCCATTACAAAGCCAGATACATTAAAATAACACACATTATACAATTAACATAATTACTAAAGCTAGGCATTCTGACAAATAAAAATTTGCTCCACTGATGAATTTAATGGATCATCCCCACAAAGTTTTTGTCCTGAAAAATTGTCACTCTAAAGGCAAAACATGCTGCCTTTTCAGAAATGTCCCCTAATAAAAAGTTATTCAAGTACAGTCGTACCTTGGTTTTCGAACAGCTTAGTTCTCAAATCTTTTGGCTCCCGAACGCCGCAAACCCAGAAGTGACTGTTCTGGTTTGCGAACTATTTTTGGAAGCCAAACATCCAATGGGGCTTTCACAGCTTCCGATTGACTGCAGAAGCTTCCTGCAGCCAATCAGAAGCCGTGCTTTGGTTTCTGAATGTTTTGGAAGTCAAACGGACTTCTGGAACGGATTCTGTTTGACTTTCAAGGTATGGCTGTACTCAATCGATTTGTTAGCTGAGAGATTTAAATCTTTGCACAAGGCCTCTTAAATTGGGCAAACAAGTAGGTAGCGGGGATATTGATATTTATGTCTGACTGGCTATTTATCAGGTTGTAGAGTATTACGGTTCACTTATCCCTCCCTATTTGTTCTGTGGTCAGTTTGTATGAAAATATAATGAAAATCTATCTCTATCACAGACACTGGTGGAGGAAGGGGGCAGGGGAGCGCTCCGCCCCTGGCACCATCGGGGAGGGGGGTACCATCATGGCCGGCCCCCGACACATGCTGTGTATCCCCCACCGCGCTGGGTGCTATGCCCCCACGGGCAGCACGCCACACCCTGGGACGCACACCACGCCCCCAGGATGCGCACCAGCCACGCCCCTGCCTGCTCTCCACCCCCAGTGCCAGAGCATGCAGCTTCGCCACTGATCACAGAGCTGCCCCAAGATATGAAACGTGCCCAGTGCCAGAAGTGTAGCTGCAAGGGTTAGAGAGGAATGCTGAGTGTTTGGGTGCCTATTCAGTGCAGAGAGGATTTGACCAGAGTGGCTGGACCAGGGAAGAAGGGGTGAATGAAGATCTACGTCAGGAAAAGGGGGAATCAGAATCTACAAGGGGATCTGCTGTCCCAGTGGACCGTGGCACCTGAGGTTGTCACCTCACCTTGCCTCATGGGAGGGCAGAAGAACCTGAAGGGATGGCCCAGCATTTTCTCAGCAAGCACTGCTAGCAAAGTGGGCACAACAGGCAGGCACAAGATGATGAATGACTTCCATGTCTCTTTGTCAAAGCACTCCGATAAAATCATAGCTAAAAACAATTCCCTCTGATTAGGAGCTAGGCCTGCTTATCACAAAAAAGCTCTCCCGTCTCCCTCTCCCCAGCCTAGTTTTTAAACTTCTTTGGTAGTCTTGGAGAGAAATGTTTTCACTTTTGCAGACAAACTGTCCGTGCGCAGTTGTCTTTTTTAAGAGCACGTAGTCAAATGATGGAACTTGCTTCTGCGGGAGGCTGTGGCCACCAATTCAGGAAGGAGAAAGCCGTCAATGGCTGCTGGACACAATAGCTATGCTTTGTCTCCACAGTCAGTGACATCAATGCTTCTGAACGCCAATTGCTAGAAACCACAGGAGGGGAGAGGGCTTTTGTGCTTGTGGATTCCCCATTGAGGCATCTGGTTGGCTGCAGTGAATACGCTGGACTCGATGGGCTATTGCACACCCTCCAATATTTGTCAGATGAAAATAGGAATGGCCTCGGTACTGTATACCTGAAGGAGCGTCTCCACTCCCACCGTTCAGCCCAGACACTGAAATCCAGCGCCGAGGGCCTTCTGGCGGTTCCCTCACTGCGAGAAGCAAAGCTACAGGGAACCAGGCAGAGGGCCTTCTCGGTAGTGGCTCCCGCCCTGTGGAATGCCCTCCCAGCAGAGGTTAAAGTGATAAACAACTATCCTACATTCAGAAAATACCTGAAGGCAGCCCTGTTTAGGGAAGTTTTTAACCTGTGATATTTTGATGTATTTTAATATCTGTTGGAGGCCGCCCAGAGTGGCTGGGGAGACCCAGCCAGATGGGCGGGGTACAAATAAAACATTATTATTATTATTATTTCTCACTCCCCTACAACTCTCCCTCCTCGACTCCCCATTTTTTGGTCATGCCCCCGCCCTGCAGAGCATTTCCTATCAGAAGAAGAGTGAGTGTCACCCCCACTACACCAGCACGACACAGCACACACACACCCTCCACAGTCCTGAGAAAACCCTTTAGTTTTCTCAAAAGAAGAGTGGCAGATGAAGCTGATGGACTTTGCAGAACTGGCGAAACTGTTGGGAAGAATCCTGAACCAGCGAGATCAGGCATTCCAAAAGGACTGGAACAAATTTATATTTATAAATAAATTTTAGAAAGGGACTAAATTAGACTTGGACACAGAAAACTCTGCTCGCTCCCCCTTTTTCCCCGCCCAGGGTGGCCCTGCTCTCTGCCCTACCCTTCAGAACCAGAGGGCTGGGCCTCTGCAGTGGCACCCTCTCCTCCTCCTCCTCCTCACCCACTCTCTAGCATCTGCCACAAGCTGCCCAAGAGAGGAGGCCAGCAGCAGTGGCTATGGAGAGGCAACAGCATGTTGCCTCACAACCATCACTGCTGCCACCACTCAAGATGAGCAGTGTATTCATCCTCCACCCTGAGCTCAGTGCAGGCAGTGCTGGCAGGGAAAACAGGGACATTCCAGGATCAAATAAGAAACCCAGATGGTTTTCGTGATTCCAGGACTGTTCCTGGAAAATCAGGATACTTGGAGGTATACCATTGGACTGATTGGCAGACTCTTCTTTTGCTGTTATGCCCATCTGGTTGACCACTGTGAAAACAGAATGCTGTAGACTTGTCTGACCCAGCAGGCTGTTCTCTAAAATCTCTAAGCAGTGTGGAACATACAACAATAGACCAAATAATCAAAACCGTAAATATATACAAGATTTTCTGGATCTAGAACACTGCATATGGATTGGTTCCTCAGCACCCTGCCCCACTTCAATCTATTGACAATAACTGCTGCTTATGTACATATATTAACTTAGCCTAGCCTACCTCACAGGGCTGTTGTGAAGATCAAACGGGAAGGGGAAGACAAAGTACACAGCCCTGAGCTTCTGGGAGAAAAATCAAGATACAAAAATACAGGGAACAAATGTGGAACTCTCAGCAACACGCATACACACGCACAAAAGATTTTGTCAACTTTGACAAACAAACAAATATATGTTGTGTTAAACAACAGTCTATAGGAATTTAAACTTGCTGTAGCTGTAAAGTGTTCCATTATTTTGTGGCTGTACTTGCTTATTCATTTTCTATTTTTGTTTTAAGGATAGTTTATATTGATATACTTTATGTTAAGAAATAACAGTCCAGTGATGATGAGCAGACCAACAGCAGCTGTGTGGGGAACTGAAATATCATTTTGTTTCTCAGTCAGAAGGGAACCTCATTTATTTCAAGAGAGTTACTATTGTTCTATTTTCCAAAGGCAGCACACTTGTGTTTTATTTTCTAAAAGCAGCACACTTGGGGAGTGAATGAAATAAAGTGGACCCAAGGAAAGTGCTTTAGCATACCTACTGCAGCATACTCCTCCACCCATCTTTTCCTGCCTTTCCTGCTGCTCTGGGAGGACCTCGTCCTGAGTCCCAGGTGGGGGTGGTCAACCTGCCTTCCTCTGATGGCTTAGCACCAGTGAGAAAAGTTAAAAAGTTAAAGGACCAGTCAAAGTCCAATCAAAGGCAACTATGGGGTTGCGGTGCTCATCTCGATTTCAGGCCGAGGGAGCCAGTGTTTGTCCACAGACAGCTTTCCGGGTCATGTGGCCAGCATGACTAAACCGCTTCTGGTGCAACAGAACACCGTGACGGAAACCTGAGCGCATGGAAACACCATTTACCTTCCCGCCACAGCGGTACCTATTTATCTACTTGCATTGGTGTGCTTTCGAACTGCTAGGTTGGCAGGAGCTGGGACAGAGCAATGGGAGCTCACCCCGTTGCGGGGATTCAAACCGCCAACCTTCTGATTGGCAAGCCCAAGAGGCTCAGTGGTTTAGACCACAGCGCCACCAGCACCCAACACTAGTGATTAAGCGTTCTTAGCAATGGTGCTGCCTGCCAAGCACCAAAGCTTTCAAATTGTCTCCACATTTTCTTTTATAACTTTCTGTAGAAATGTCTTATGGACTTAATTTTATTAAAGTAAAGCCTAAGATTCTTAAAAATAAATAAATGCTGAGTCTTTTTTTTAAAAAATGAAAGCTAAGAGCCTGAGATCCCTGTACACCCCTGTTGGTGGCCCTGCTGCTATCTTTCCTTTCATTTCCCTGTTTTCTATGTCCCATCCTAGCTGCATGAGAAAAAAACTATGACTGTGAGAGAAAACGCAGCAGACAGGAGAAATTCTGATAACATGCTTTGGCTAATGGCAAATAATGGGGTGTGGAAGAAGAACCAAGAGCAACTGAAGTATGACACAGTGACAATGGCATGTCTGCATGGACACACACCGACTCCCGTTCTCTGCTTCCACCAGCCAGCTAAGCAAACAGAATTCTCCATGGCTTTAAGAAATATATGATAGGTGATAACTGTGAGGGCATCAATCTTCATGAATTGGTGGGTGGGGAGAGAAAGGAGCAATCAAATGAGAGTTGCTTTGTCTCTTCTGACAAATGAAGATAAATGCAGGGTAATGCTGTTGACAGGCTATTTAGTTAGTTAGATCTGCAGAACATACATTTGGGGACTGGAGACACAGGTGTCAGGCGCAGCTATAACGTGATTCACATATAGAATGCATAGTGGTGTGTCAAAGAGATCCATATAGATATGTTCTCAATCAGATAATTTAAATGTGCTGATCAAAAGCTCAAGCCCATATGAAATGCCACCTTTAGTTGTGAAAAATGATTGCCAGCCAGGAGAAAGTGCCTTAAATAAAAATGATGTGGTGAATATTGATACCTTGAAGCATTGCATCCAATTGTGATTCAGCCCAACAGTCCAAGTGCATCACCCCAATTTCTCTAAAATTAGGGATGGGTGAACTTGTCTCAGTAGAAATAATTTTTCTCACTATTGACTGAATCCTGCGGTATAATCTCCGACAAAACTTTGCCATTGTTGCATGCCACCCCCAAACTTCACAGCAGTGCGAGATTCCAGTGGTTCCAGTTGCGCTTACCCAGGGCCTGGGCTTCCTTTTGGAGATGAGGCATGGCACAGACTGTGGTGTCTTCATGATATATGGGAGTTCAAAGCATTCACATTCCAAGAGGGTCTCTTGCTTCTCCCAAGGAGCCTGGATAGCTCAGTTGGTTAGAGCATGGTGATGATAATGCCAAGGTTGCAGGTTCGACCCCCCATAGGGACAGCTGCACACGGGATTGGAATAGATGATCCTCAGGGTTCTTTTCCAACTCTAGAAATCTATGATAGACACAGCAGACCTGGGTCTCAGAACAGAGAAATCAGCCATGCTCTCTATCTCTTTGTTACAGCCTGTCACAGCTAGCTCACATGGTGCCCCTGGCCCCACTTCTTCCTTGTTGCTGCTAATGGATGGAAAAGGATTTCCCCCCCAGCCTTGTTGTTCAGTCGTTCAGTCGTGTCCGACTCTTCGTGACCCCATGGACCAGAGCACCCCAGGCACGCCTATCCTTCACTGCCTCTCGCAGTTTGGCCAAACTCATGTTAGTAGCTTCAAGAACACTGTCCAACCATCTCATCCTCTGCCGTCCCCTTCTCCTTGTGCCCTCAATCTTTCCCAACATCAGGGTCTTTTCTAGGGAGTCTTCTCTTCTCATGAGGTGGCCAAAGTACTGGAGCCTCAACTTCAGGATCTGTCCTTCTAGTGAGCACGCAGGGCTGATTTCTTTAAGAATGGATAGGTTTGATCTTCTGGCAGTCCATGGGACTCTTAAGAGTCTCCTCCAGCACCATAATTCAAAAGCATCAATTCTTCGGCGATCAGCCTTCTTTATGGTCCAGCTCTCTCTTCCGTACATTACTACTGGGAAGCCTACATCATCCAAACTGAAATGCTAAACCTTTTTCGTCTCTGTCCAGCTAACACACACTGGAGGAGGAATTCCATCCTCTTGCCTTCTGGCACGGAATGTCCTGATGGCTCATCTTCTGATGGCTCATCACCAGGCTTTGTCTCTCTAACGACACACACTGGCCTGGCTTATTAACATAAATTTAATCCGAAGGTTCCGTGTTTGACACCGTTTAACTCCCCAAACCTTGATTAATTCTAACTTTTATTGGACCCAGGAATTTAGGGTGTATTGCACCCTACAAACTCATAACACTATTTCCCAAGATCCTGGAAGCATATTCAGTGTTTGCACCTGCTCATTATAAAGTGTGCCTTCCAAACGTGTCATGTGTAGTTTGACGTCATGGCACATGGCTTAACGTCCTCCGTTCTCAGATTGGCTGCTTTCACGTGTATTTAGCAAGGTTTTTTCTGCCCCTGTGATGAAACTGAAGGGAGGAGGTGCAGCTGGAGCTGCTGCTGGTGGCAATGATGGATGGGCAGAAATGTGGTGGATACAGCAGCAAAAAGTAGCTATGGGTTAAAGCAATCAACATCTGAGCATGTGCAAATATTGTGACAGTTTATGCACAGTCATGCTGATTGTGCACTCACAGAAACTAGCTTCTAATCAATCTCGGCTTGAGTTGTGCAAATATTTCAGTTTGCATGACAGAGGACCAGGCATTTCCAAATCTATCAGATTTGACCTTGAAACTGAGCACATTCAACTTTCAGTGGCATCGCTACCCATAATCAGTTCCTGAGGCACTTAAGTATTTCTGCCTATAACATGCCATTCTACAGTCCTAACTTTAAGCATTTTGCTCCATCAGAACGGAATAAGGCATCAGTTTCTCAGAGCGAGATGACCCTTCTCCATGCAGCAGAGGCTGGTAATGTTGGTACATCAATCACATTTTTAGGGTTTTGGGGAAAAAATGTTATGGATGTTAGATATAGTCCTGCTTTTCATATATAGCTCACTGGCTACTACCATCTCGCTGAAAGGAAGGCAGCATTTTCTCCATGATGAATACAGAATGTTTATTTCTCCAGCATTTGATATGAGGAGATTTCTCCTGCAGAGAAAAATCCTGTGCCAAGCTGACCAGAGACAAGGGAGAACTAGAGGGCTGAGGGTGGGACGGGTCACCCTCCTCCTTGCTTGTACACCACAAAACCAGGTCCTCACCCCCACAGACATCTTTCCACAAAAGGTAGCCAGTGGAGCATGGCTGGAGACAGAGCCATGAGATAGAGACAGATGCAGGCAGAATAAAAAGGCTGGAATGGATTTGCAGCTTCTGCCTTCAGAGAAGCAAGTCCCTCCTTCTCCCTTACATGCCGCCCTTACTGTTGTTGCTGGAACCAATCATCCCATTGCTGCTTCAACAGACAGGCAGAAGCTGCGAGTCAATTCCAGCCTTTTAATTCTGCCTGTGTCTCTTTCTGTTTGCTTCCCTTGAGTCACATTTTTCTGAATCATTAGGGGGTGCCTGGGCACACTCCCTGCACATGCCTACGTTCTTGATGTTACAACTCTGGACATTTTTCGCGACACTTGATAATTAACTAGCCAAGCACATTGGAAATTCTTATCTAACTGATCCAGGATCTCAAGTGGCAGAGTATTAAGACTGTCTTTCCATCACTCAAGATAAAATATTCTGGAATATCTGGGAACCATACTTGACTTGAATATATTTTTCTGTGTTAAAGGTAAAGGTAAAGGTAAAGGTAAAGGGGACCATTAGGTCCAGTCGCGGATGACTCTGGGGTTGCGGTGCTCATCTCACTTTACTGGCCGAGGGAGCCGGAGTACAGCTTCCGGGTCATGTGGCCAGCATGACTAAGCCGCTTCTGGCGAACCAGAGCAGCGCACGGAAACGCCATTTACCTTCCCGCCAGAGCAGTACCTATTTATCTACTTGCACTTTGATGTGCTTTTGAACTGCTAGGTTGGCAGGAGCAGGGACCGAGCAACGGGAGCTCACCCCGTCGTGGGGATTCAAACCGCCGACCTTCTGATCAGCAAGCCCTAGGCTCTATGGTTTAACCCACAGTGCCACCCGTGTCCCTATTTTTTCTGTGTTAGGACCATCCAATCTTACCCAGCATGATCCAGTGTATGAGGCATGTAGCCATACTGTGTTCTCTCTGCTGCATAGTGGTCTCAGTCTCTCCAAGAAACCAGATGCCACTCTCTGGGAAATAGCAGGTTAAGCTGTTGCAAAGATGATACACAATCCTTTTGTGGTAGTCATTTGGAGTCCTGGGAAGACAGATAAAAATGTATATATGTCAAAGCAAGCAGACATATCTCACCCTTAACATCTATTCAGAAAGCCCCGACTCAAAACTATTCAGGAACTTGGAATTGTGAGAACGACACTCCTATTTAAGAATGAGAATCTGCTTTCTTTTCAGAAATTGTCTGGAAATAAACATTTCTTGAAAATGTCTGGTAGGAAACATGCTTTCTCAATATTTACAATGTTCCCAAATGCGGCATTTGTTATATATTCTAACTAGACATTAGAGGGGGATAAGGAAAGATCATAATATGAAAATCTGTTAGTCCAGGAAATGGAAACGGGGAAGAGATCTGAACATCACTTATGTGGGAATGCATTTAGTTTAATGCATGTTCAGAGTTAATTTGGGTAAATCTGAAACATTCGACATTAAGCATATACCCCGCCTCTGCACTGTAAAACTGTCTTGGCTAACATGATGGTCAACCATGTGATTTGCTTCCTAATTAGTGGTAATGTCAAGACATAAAAAATGTTTGTGCAAACTGCAGTTCAGATTACTGAAGACCATTGCAGACTATCAGTGAATCTGTTAACTATTCTCCTTGTAAAAGTTTGAGTCTTTTTTGTCTTCTCCTCTTCTTCCTCCTTCTTCAATGTATTTATATCCTGCCTTTCTCTCAAGTTGGGATTCAAAGCGGCTGGCAATATTCAAAATTTGTTAAAAACAATAGTTAAAGTACACCAGAACACATTTAGAACCAGCAACTAAAATACAAGTTTGCTCTTACAGCAGCCCAGTCATCGGAATCATCTGCATAAGTTTATTAATAACCTGTTATGTGCTTCTAAAATTGTTAGCAACAAAAGAATTACCCAAAGCTTAAAGGCTGTCTGGACAGGATGTAGCAGAAAGCTGACATGGGGGTAGGAGGAGTCATGCACAAAGTGCCAAAATTATATAAGAAGGCAATTAAATTAGGGTTGCCATATTTCAAAATGTGAAAATCTGGATAGAAAAATTGATGAGCCTTTTTTTATTTTGGCCGTTTTTAGAAATTGGACGTTTTGAGCTATTTCTGAGGCAAATTGGCAAAAATGACACTGCCAACATGGGCTGCCATACGTCTAGATTCTCCAGGACATCTAACTGATTTCCGCCCAGACGCTTCTTGCGGCTGCAGAATTCCATATATGTCTGGGGAATTCTGGGTGTATGGCAACCCTAAAATAGGCTGGGCCCTGCTTAGTCATTATGGACGACAATAAACAATGACAGGTTTCAATTGCTGCATTTAAAAAATTTTTTTTTGTTCATCATTGCTATCACTACATATAATTCATATTGTGTGTGTTTATATGTGTGTATATAGATAGATATAATGTCCAATTACGGATATAATATCCAATTTCTATAGTACCATATACATTTTTAAAAATACTAATACTGAAATAGCAAATTTTTAAAATGACTATCTTTGATTATTTAAGAAAGCAGCTGAACTTATTTCTAGTCAACCTCATTGTTTTGGGGTCGATGCAATCACTTTATTTGGTAGGCAACTGTCACTAATTTATTTACCATCTAAGCATTATGAAATGGAGACGTCATGTTATTTACGCTAATAAAAAGTAATAGGTAATGAATTTCCAATTAGCAAAACAGATGGCAGCCAGTGGTATTTTAATGACACTTGTCAGGGGGGTGGGGTACTCTGCCTTCTGCTCCAGCTCTTGGAGAAGAGATGCTTTGATTATATGGAACGTTTTAGAAATAGTTTTTGGCAATGTGAGGTCTACTCCCTGTTGTACAGATCAGGTCATGCATCATTTCTAAGGGAAATTGGGACTGTTAATTTATTTCTCAGGCTGCTGTGCAGCCAGGGGGTTTAGATATCTCAAAGCTTGGCAGTGCCGGCATCCAGTGTAGCCATCTTCTAAAGGAAGCAGAAGTTTTTTGGATTCACTGGAAAGGGGGGGCAGCAGAGATAGGTGCTTTGCTTCAACACTTTTGCAAGAATTCCATTTGAACGTTTGCAAAAGCCTCAAGCTTTTGCAACTATTCAGACTGCCATCTTGTACTTGCAATCCCCATGGAATTCAGTGGGGCCTATTTCAGAGTAAAATACAGTTTCTTTGGCATGACCCTACACCAGAAATTGGGACAACAGGGATCACTTCTGTCGGTAAGGTAACTGCTGAGTATTACCGTAACAAAACTGCAGTGCCTTAAATGTACACTATTTCTTTGCAAAGGAGGAGGATGGGGAGAGAATCAGAACAGGTGGAGACCACACAACCTTTTTACCAGCAGAAAGGTAACTGTGACAGCAGAGAGCCCTTTTGAACCAAGGTAAGAAACCTTAGGTGCTAAGCATTTGCACAACTCTACTGCTTAAATATTTACTGTTTCATTTTCAAGGGAGGAAGACAAGGACCTCTTTGGGTAAAATCAGCATCTTATCTTACTTTTGTCCTGAGAAGGAGGGCTGGATGGCCTTGCTAGTCCCTTCTGCCCCTGTGTCCCCTATTTTCTAGGGTGGTGAGTGCGCTTCCAGCCCCTCCGTGATTGAGAAAGTTAGGCAGAGTGATCTGGATTCAAGGGCCTGGAGTGACCCCATCAGACCCACACAGCATTTCTTGGCACACGTAGATAATTGACTCCACCAAGAGGTTGGCAGGACCAGCAGACCATGGGGAATATCAGACCCACTAACACATATTCTGCATCTCCAAATTAAAATTAAGCCCCAGCTCAGTCAGATCCCCTTCTGCTAATCCTTTCACAAAGGCACAGCTTTCCAATCACATCCCAGACATGAACTAACTGCTGTTAGAATAGCTACCTAGATTAGTTCCATATTTACAAATAAAATCCCTTCTTCAAAGGCAATTTGACTTCTGGCCATCCTTGAGAGGCAGCCACTTCAAGCAGGATTGTGCTGAAGAGGGAAATCTGTTTGCCAGGCAGAAGGGGATACCCATGACCAAAGGGGGAATGGAACAGCAGGGGATTTTGAAAATTTAATCCCAGGGGTATCCTCACTTCCAGTGGTGGCTGGTGCCCCTTAGGACTGGTGGGGCAGAAGTCAGTGAGCCCAACAGTAGGTGGAGCCAAAGTCGGTGTCAGGCAGGGCCAGAAAAAGCCAATTCTGCCCCCATCATTCTCCTCCTTGCTGAGTTCTATGGAGGCAATCCTGGGCCTGGAGAAGAGAAGGAAGTGGCTTGTCTCTTAGTCTTGTTGTAAGGAAGGAGATAGGAACATGGAGGCTAGCTGAGGGCAGACTGCATTGGTACGGCAGGGACCTCTTTGCCCTAATGGAGCAGCCTCTTGGTCCTTGCCCCAATCCCTGACTTTGATCAGGGCTGCACAATGAGGAAGAAGTTCAACTTTGCCCCAGCCTTGATTCTGATGAAAATGGCCCCTTCCCTGTAATGCATTTAGTGGTTATTTGCGTCATTAGCGTCCCCCTGCCAACAAGGCTAATTGTAGCATAGCAGGAGCAGGCCATTTCCCCACCTTTATGTACTGCACAGGGTGGAAAAGAGGGCAGGACTTCTCCCACCTGCACCTTTGATAGTTGCTCAGAGCAGGAACAAAGAGACCAGTTCATTTCTCTGGTCCCTTTCAGTTTTTGCATGTCATTGTAACTTTTTGCTCATTCTTAAGTCAGCTCTGTCCTGCTTCTGCCTCAGTCACTAATAAAGATAATAATCAGGGCTTTTTTTTCATCCAGAACTCAGTTCCGGCACCTCTCAGGTGGGCACCATTGCCATTATAAGAGAACAAGGGAGGCGTTCATGGTGAGTTCTGGCACCTCTTTCTTTAGAAAAAGAGCACTAATCATCATCATCATCTGCAGAAGATCATGAAATATACATTTAAATATATATTTTTATCTCAACATATGCATTTCTAAATATATTTTGGTATGGTGGTTTTTTTTTTAGCTGAGAGCTGTATTGTAAACTTTGGTGAAATCCAAAGACTAGTTCCCTTCCATCCCCTGTATTTCTAGCCTGGGAAGTGCCAGTTAGGCAGGATGCATTTTTAAGGAAACAAACTTCTCTCCCAACCCCAGATTTCATATTGGGAAGAGCATCTGCTTTGCATGCAGAAGGCCCCAGGTTCAATCCCTGGCATCTCCAGGTAGGACTGGGAGAGATGGTCTGATTTGGTATAAGGCAGTTTCCTACTAGTGTTTTCTTAATTATATGCTCCCCAGGTAGTTTTGCTGACCCACTGAATAAGTGTTTAAAGAAACAAAATTGTGACGGTTGAGTGTACACATGTAAATGGGTACACATGGAGATGAATGGCCAGATCCCCTTCCTTTCCTCTCCAGAATGCTAAATGGGTTTGAGCTACCACTGTTCTCTACCAAGTAGAATGTGATCCATTGTAAGATTAGATGCTCCTGTGCTTTTTGAACATAGGAAGCTCCCTTACACAGTCAGATCTTTGGTCCATCTGGCTCTGTACTGTCAACACGGGCTGGTAGTGAGCCTCCAGGGATTCAGAGAGGGGGCATTCCTAGCCCTTCCTGGAGATGCCATGGGGATTGAACCTGGGACCTTCTGCATGCAGGGCAGGTGCTGTACTACTGAGCTACAGCCTTGGGAAGTTAAGCAGAGTGGACAGTTCAATGTATGGCAAGTAAGCTAGGAAAGCCTTCAGCAGCATGTTGGGGTCTGTGTCGGACAGCGCTCCTTGCCACACTCATGGCTGTTTGGAGGGATTTTCAGCTTTGCTTCCAATTTTGTCGAGCTGCTTTCATATACCTGTGATATTTGCAAGGCAAACAAGGATGCAGTTCTACACCTCTGCCAGGCTTCATTTCCAATGCTAATTGGCTGAACTAAGCCAAGCTTTCAGTTTCACAGAGCACAATATAATTTGTGATTTGAATATATATAAAGCAATAAAAACTGGTAGTTGAGTTTTGATTCACTTGTGGCCACTCTGCATCTTCCACCACACTGAGGTTAGCATAGGAGGTGCAGAATACGTTTTGCTTCCCCCCCCAGCTCTGTTCTCCGCCCCCTTGTCACTGCTGCCTGCCTCCCTAGAATCTGCCACCCGAGGCAGCTGCTTCACACTGCCTGACGGTAAGACTGGCTCTTCCTCAAGCTCATTCTCTGGCATCTACAGGAAGGGCTGGGGAAATCCCTTTTCTGAAACCCTGGAGAGCAGCTAGATGGACTACTGTTCTCAGTATAAGGCAACTTCTGATATTCGAACAATGCTCTGCTTCAGGAGTGCTGAAACATCAGGAGATTCTGTTTTAGCACGTTAGACTAGAGCATTCATTGCATTTAGTTAACAAATGGCGCTTGGGGGAATGCAGAATGACAGTATCACATGTGGCGGTGATTACCTGCTATCTTGCATCAACAGGCTGATAAACTGTTATCATTAAATTATGCTCTCTTGGATTCAAGGCCATACATCAAGCTGGTATAAAATCCATTGCAAGCCTATCAGAGTGTTCGGCTAATGGGTGGGAAAGCCCTGTTATCTTTTGCTAGAACTTGGCCAGGGCATCTATCTGTCAATTATCTCCAACTCCCTTGTAATGGAATTGGCCTAATATGAAATGGCAAAGATTCACAGAAGGTAATGGCAAAGTTCCTGATCCTCTTTTACACCCCATGTGTTCCGGGGGTGGGGGTGGGAGTAGAATTTAAGAAATGGGTACATGGCACCGTTATGTGCAAGGGTAAACACAATTTTAGATAGGTTTGTGCTTCTAAAAATCTGTTTCAACAAGTTCAGTTGAAATAATAAAATCATAGAATTGTAGAGTTGAAAGAAATCTCCAAGGCAAGGGTCATCTAATCCAACCCCCTGCAATGCAGAAATCTCAGTAAAAGAGGCCCTGATGGATGACCATATAACCTTTGTTGAAAAACCTCTAGTGAAGGAGAGTCCACTACTTTCTGTTAGACTGTTGAACAACTCTTACCATCAGAAAGTTTTTCCTACTGTTAGGTCAGAATTTCCCTTCTTGTCATTTGAGCCCCTTGGTTTAGGTCCTACCCTCTGGAGCAGCAGAAAAGAAGCCTGCTCCATCTTCCATGTGACGGTCCTCCAGATATTTGATGATGGCTCTCATATCACCTCTCCATCTTCTCTTCTCCAGTCTAAGATTCACCAAGATTCACTAGCTAAATGCTGCTCACTCTGCACACTAGAGGGTTTCAATACTTAATTGGACCCTGTTGCGAGTCGGTGACCCGCCACCCGCGTGGAGTAAATAAGACACACGGACACATGATTTTAGGTTAATGGGCAAAATAAGGCCACAACTTTATTGGTTACAGCGTGTGAGTGGTTTTGGCTTAAGCATTGGACAAGAGCGCAACACAAGACTCCACCCCATGGGGGGGGGGAGTCACTTTAGGGTTAACAACCAGTGGGAGGAGCTTGTTGATGCCAATACAACTGGAAGCTTTCCCGGACGTCACCGGGGGTCGTGCCATGGCCCTAGCCACTAGCAGGGCATCGGACAGGATCCACGACCGCCGGATCCCTTTAAAGGGATACCCCTAGGAGGTAGGTGATGGCCACAACCTGACCTCCGACACACCACACATATTACATCACCTATTGAATATTCCAATGCCTAACCGCCACCCAAGCCCAAGGAGCTCAGGTAAGGAAAGGACCATCATACTATCTCTGTCCTTTGTGTTCCCCCGATTCCCCTAACTGCCATTGATAATCCCCCTTTCTCAAAGGTAAGGAGGGGTTTTTTTTTTTGTGTGTGTGTCTGTAACAGCCTCTTTTCATAGCTCCAAAAGACTCCAAGTTTTGTCTGAGCATTTGGATAAAACGTTTGCTTGAATCAAGTGAAGGCAAGCCAAGGAGAGTTTTCACATCACTAACCAAAGCATTTGCTGGGATTTGGGAGCCAAAACTAGAGGTGTGAGTGGGTACCTAGCTAAACACCCATGCTGCTGCCCCTAAGAGCCATTCCAAGTTTGACAGGATGGGGAGGAGAGCGATTGCTCACCTGCCCATGATCTAGGTTCTTTGTTAAATCTTTAGACAAACTTTGCATCTTGGATTATGCTTAAAAGACAGAATAGAAAGCCCCTTGACATTTTTTATCTTATCGTGCTATTCAGTAAGAAGCATTTACACTGGTATCACCACACCTACCCTGTCCTCCTGCAAACTATCATCTATAGCAAATCTTTAACTCTGACAATGCTACTTAGCAGATAACCTTTCTTTTCCTGCATTTTGTTTCTAAAAAAAATCAGTGAACAAAAATATCAAATGTTGTGCTGTTTCCATCCTCTTAAATGCCTTATTTTCAGACGCCTTGTTTGTGCTATGATAGACCCCTAATGTGCAAGTGTTGTTTTTTGAAAATCCATCTTATGCAGGTCCTACAATATTGTCGCGTCTGTAACTAGTTCTCTGCTCACCTCTTCTTTTGCAGATATTAATTTTTTGTTTATAGGAAAATCCATAGAGTTTGAATTATCAAATGCCTGCTTCCCTGGTGAGGAAAGGCACAAAATCAATACTGAGATATTGCCTTATTTAATGGTTGTTGTGAATAGCTCTGTTGTGATGCTTTCGGAGAAGTGAATTAGGAAAGCTTTACGGAGTTTAGTTAACAGAGCCGGTCAGTACCTGCCTTGTGTTCTAGCTGCAGACATCTCTGGCCTCTCTTGTTGGAGATTAGATGAGAACATGTTACAGGTGTCTTACCAATATGTCATGTAACTCTCCTGGATTTTGGAGGGGCAGGGTGAGTAGATCATGTTTGCACACAAGTTTTGCGCAAAGTGCAAAACTATAGTTCTGATGAGGAAAGAAACGATTTCCCCTGCAGCTTTGTGGCTAAGATTGACTGGTGTGCAAGACCTGAGCCGAATGTAGACCCCACTTTTCACTGACAAAGAAGAATGCATCCAGAAGAATCATGTGGTGGTTATTTTTTTCCTGACTGGCGTCACTTCAGGCTTTAATTTGGGCTGAGGAGCTTGAATGGTCCCCACCACCAACCTTCCACTTCCCTGCACAGAGAAAATGAATATGACAGAAGATGGGTTCAGTGTCTTGGCCTTTTTCATGACAGGCTACATCTCTATGTTCACTGCCTCCCGCAGTTTGGTCAAACTCATGTTAGTAGCTTTGAGAACACTGTCCAACCATCTCGTCCTCTGTCGTCCCCTTCTCCTTGTGCCCTCCATCTTTCCCAACATCAGGGTCTTTTCCAGGGAGTCTTCTCTTCTCATGAGGTGGCCAAAGTATTGGAGCCTCAGCTTCAGGATCTGTTCTTCCAGTGAGCACTCAGGGCTGATTTCCTTCAGAATGGGTAGGCTTGATCTTCTTGCAGTCCATGGGACTCTCAAGAGTCTCCTCCAGCACCATAATTCAAAAGCATAAATTCTGCAGTGATCAGCCTTCTTTATGGTCCAGCTCTCACTTCCATACATCACTACTGGGAAAACCATAGCTTTAACTGTACAGTGGACGCTTGGGTTGCAAATGTGATCCGTGCGGGAGGCACGTTTGCAACCTGCAGCATTAGCAACCCACAGCGCCACATCTGCGCACGCGTGGGTCGCGATTCGGCGCTTCTGTGCATGCGCAAAGCGCGTTTTAGTGCTACTGCGCATGCGCGAGCACCGAAATCCGGAAGTAACCCATTCTGGTACTTCTGGTTTCGGTGGGGTGCGCAACCCAAAAACGCACAACCTGAAGCGTCTGTAACCATGACTATACAGACCTTTGTCGGCAAGGTGATGTCTCTGCTTTTTAAGATGCTGTCCACGGCATAAAAATCCCCAAACAATTAAATATTCCATTTGTTGTCATGGCAGGAGTTTAGATGGGAGTCACCCAGGGAACAAAAGCCTCCAACTCCCAGCCAATTAGGAACCAAATTGTTTGGGAAAGTTTTGAAACACTGCTCCCTGCCAGTTCGTCAGGTGGGCAAAACATCTTTGCCAACCAAGAGCTGCCTAGCTGCCGGGGAACAGCAAGGGCTGCTTGATTGCTGCAGCCCATCGTGGTGCTTGCCAGAGATGGCTTCAGTCCTGGCTGGGAAAGAGCCGTCCTCCTCCTCCACAGCTGCTCTCTTCACCAAAATGGCTATTTTCAGGAGCCAAGATCATCAAGTTAGTTGCCCTGACAAAAATCCTTGCCTCTCTCACAGCACACACCCCGTCCCAAATGACATCTAGAATAACCCAGACACACCAAAAAGTATTGGTGTGCATCCTGCCATTATCATATTGTTGTTTCATTTCTGTGCTTTGAAAATAAATAAAAAGAGAAAGGCAAAAGAGAAACCCAACTACAACCTGCCCAGCGTGGAGGCTACATTGACATTGGGTGGGTAACTTTTGGCAGCCTGAGGGTTAGGGTATCATTGGTCAACCCTCCAGGGGCCACCCGACTCTCTCTCTCTCACACACACACTGCCTGTACACAAACAGGGGGCACAGTCCTCCTTCTGAGCTCAGGACAAGGATGATCGCTTTCTTCTCACTCATCAACTAGGGCCAGGGCCTTTTCAGTACTGGCCCTGACTTGGTGGAATGCTCTGTCACAAGACACCAGGGCCCTGCGGGATTTGACATCTTTCCGCAGGGCCTGCAAGATGGAGCTGTTCCACCTGGCCTTTGAGTTGGACTCAGTCTGACCCTTATGTTTCCCTCCCCTTATGGTTTTGATTTATGGGCTGCTACTAAAATGAGGCTGCATTTTAAATTGTATTTTAACCCATGTTTTAATTAACTGTTTTTTCTTTCTTTTACATTTTATTGTAATTTTATTGGTGTTAGCTGCCCTGAGCCTGGTTCTGGCCAGGGAGGGCGGGGTATAAATAAAATTTTATTCTTATTCCTATTCCTATTCCTATTCCTATTCCTATTCTTATTATCAAATGATGGGTTGGATGTCCAGGGATGGGCAATTTGCATTTTCTCATGGCCAGGGTTAGCAAGCCAAGCCTGTTCTGTGATTAGCTGCGATTCCTGCATTGCAAGGGATTGTACACTTTGGTTTCTGGTTCTGCAACCCAGTATTCAAATCAGAAGAAAGGAGAGTCTGACTAAACAATAGGAAGAACTTTCTGATGGTAAGAGCTGTTTAACAATGGAATTGACTACATTGGAAGGTACTGGACTCTCCTTCCTTAGTGGTTTTTAAACAGAATTTGGAAGGCCATCTGTCAGGGATTCTTGAGCTGTGATTTCTGCATTGCAGGAAGTTGGACAAGGTGACCCTTTGAATCCCTTCCAACTCTACAGTTCCATGATTCTCCATTTTCAGTTCTTGAATTTTTTTTTTGGGGGGGGAAACCCTTTCATGATCGTGCAAATATTCATCGTTTTCCAAAGCACTGGATTAGGTCAAGGGTGATGGGCACAATTCAGCAGCCTCCCACAGACCCATCTCAGCCCTTCCACAACAAAGCCTGTGCTTTGCTCTCTTGCCTTGTTCCCTTATCACATGATGAATTTTCCAACCCAAGCACTAGCAATTAGGAATTCCACTCTCGTCAAGGAAAGTGATTAGCAAGAATGTACGTCGCTAACAAAAGCCAGCTCAATTAAAGAGAATAACAAGCTTTTTACAGCAACAAAGGACGTTCTAAGTAGGCCTGGGTGAGTAAATAAAGCAGTAATCAGGGTGATTAATTTAAAAATTCTCAGAAAGGTCTGCAATGGATTGATATTCTAAAAGTCTAATGGATCCCCCGAGAAAAGCGAAGGAATCATTTGGCTAAAGAGTGAAGGAAGCCTCATTAATTGCCAGCAACAAGGGGGAAACAGCCACATGCTGTCAAACATCCTTTCCTCAAGCGGAGGAGAGCAGCTTGCTTAGGGAGACTCCATGCTGTGGTGTTGGGAGACAGGCACCTTGAGTCTTCCTAAGAACCTGGAGTCTTCCTCTTTGACCCCAGTTGACTTCCTGACTCTGGGCTAGCAGAAAGCATACCCTCCAACTCCCTTAAACCAGGGCACACGTCTCCCCAGCCATGCTCCTGTGGGATTCACGTGACCCACATGAGATCACGGAGCTCAAAAGACACACTTTTGTGGGGGGGGCATGTTCTCACACAAGAGCACAGTGCCTTAAAAATGTACATTTGGGGGCACTGCGATAGATCGTGACCCCCAAGAAAACACTTTTTTGGGGGGGAATCTCAGTGGCATATTATGCGAGATTACAGTGCTCAAAATGGCTGCCATGCTCTAACAGAGAGAGAGAGAGAGAGAGAGAGAGAGAGAGAGAGAGAGAGAGAGAGAGAGATCCCTTTTTCCGGGACACTTGTGGAATATACAGACAGACCTCTAGTTGACTTCCCACCTCCTGGTTAGCAGGCAGACCCCCAATTTATGTCCCACCTCCAAGCTAACAAGCAAAGCCCTGGTCGACTTTCTGCCTATATCCTTCCCCTAGTATCTATTCTAGGGGGTCCCCAAAGAGTTGCTTGTCTTCAAAAAGGACACCCTTCAAATTGGCCTTGAATGTCACATAACCACTACCCCAGATTACATAGCCAAGTGTTGCTTCTGGTGGCTACACACTAATGTAGATCCCATGGCTCTGGCTTCCAGTGAGGCATCTGCACCCTCCCACTCATCCTCTGGCATGTGGCTGCTGGTTGTGGCTCATGCTCAAAAAGTCATTCTGTCTTCAAGGGAGGATGCCAGCTGCATCTCTTACCACCATGAAGTGGCACCATGCCACACATGAAGGCTTTCATTGGTGCCCCTGGGCAGGATCCTTAGATTCTGAGCTGCTTTTTAAAAATGTAAGTCTCAGTGGAGGAGAGGGCTATTGATGGCTACAGCCATGATCGCTGTGCTCTGCCTCCACTGGAGGCAGCAGTGCTTCTGAATACCAGTTGCTGAAAGCCACAGGAAGAAGAGGAGGAAGAAGAAGAGTTTGGATTTGATATCCCGCTTTATCACTACCCGAAGGAGTCTCAAAGCGGCTAACATTCTCCTTTCCCTTTCTTCCCCACAACAAACACTCTGTGAGGTGAGTGGGACTGAGAGACTTCAAAGAAGTGTGACTAGCCCAAGGTCACCCAGCAGCTGCATGTGGAGGAGCAGGGAATCGAACCTGGTTCACCAGATTACAAGTCTACCACTCTTAACCACTACACCACACTGGCTCAGGAGGAGAGAGGGCTCTTGTGCTCAAGTCCCAATTGCATGTTTACCATGGGCATCTGCTTGGCCACTGTGAGAAGAGGATGCTGGACTTAGATGGGCCATTGGCCTGATCCAGCAGGCTCTTCTGATGTTTGTATTTTCTTTCTAAAAAGAATGTTATGGGGCAAAATGTGCCACTACTTTCTAAGTCATTTCTGTGAAACGAGAGTGAGAGTGGTGTAGGCCCTGTGCACCTTTTTCCTGCACTGAGGAATTTCCACTATTTTTATTAGACAGCAATAGCATCAGTGTGTGTCTCTGTGTGTGCCCACATGATCAATACTGTGTGATCTCAATAATCAGAACCAGCAGGACATCGCTGGCTTCCCATGGTAAGCATAAAGCTCTCAGGAGTGATTGACCCTCTAATTTTGTGTTATTCCACACTCTCCATGGCAGTCCTTTCTGAGTGGTGCCAAGAGCACACATCAAAATTTGTAATGTGCCAACTGGTCCAAAAAGCTTGGCAACCCCTGCCATAAATGAAGTCCTAAATCTCAGCAGGAGTTTTGAGTGGAAGATGCTGGAGGGAGCATGTGAGTACCGGTAGCAGGGAGAAAACCAGACCTTGGATACAATGCTGCCAGTGGCTTCACAACTGAAGAGTTTTGTCCTGGGGCCCCACAAATCCCCCCCCCCGAGTGTGAGAACTATCCTCTGGTAAGAGTGGTGGCAGGGAATATTGAAAGACAGGGATTTCAGCTCCAGTTTGGAAGAACGTGCCCCCGGCCCTACGCACTTCCTCTGTAGCAGCAGGAAATTCAAAATAAAAGGTATTTTTGTCATAAAGAGGAAGGCAAACTAAAGGCCCCCATTTGCTGAACACTAAATGCAGGGGATAATTTTAGATGCCTTCTGGTGTTGCGTGGGAGATATCTCATCCCCTGGCAGTAAACAAAGGGGGAGGCAGCCACTGAAGTGAAAAGGAATTCGGAGTGAAGTGAACGCCACCCAAACAGCAGGGAGCTGCAGCTCTGAATGGACGGACCGCCTTGCTACTTAGCTTTCATCACAACAGCATCTTAGTGCGCCGAGGACGTCTTTTGCACCTGGTACTTGGAATTCAATTGCCTGATGTTTGGAATAACAACAGAAGACCAAATGGAGAAGAAAAAGAAAGGATGCCGAGTTCAGAAAAGAACCAATTCTTGGTCCCCATAGAGACAGGGAGGGGGAGGAAACAAGTCTCAGATTCTCATTTAGATTCTTCATCATGGCTACCTCAGCTGCCAGAGAAGCCAGGTGGATGAGGCCCTCAGTGCCCTCCACAGAGCAAAAAGCTTCCTCTCTTTATGGGTGCAACATACTCCATCTAGGTGCCAATTAAGGAGTGCCAGGGAGTGCAAAGAGGCACCCTTGGTGCCCTGCTCCCCACAAGACTCACCCAAACCCAAGCTTGAGCATTTTTCAGAAATGGCATCAGATTTTCTTCTGCTTCTGGAGGGGTGTGCGTGTGTGTGTGTGTGTGTGTGTGTGTGTGTGTGTTATGGCTGGTATTTAGTGACTTGGGTAGGGTAGAGTAATGGCATATTGTTATCTTGCTGTCAGTGCTTGGGATGGGCTTCAATTAAATAAACAAGGGATTGCATACCACAGATTAGGAAAGGTACCAACAAGTCCAAGAAATACCAGTGTGGCTCATGAGCAGAGTCCCCTAAAAGGGACACAAAGGTGTGTGTGTGGGGGGGGGTCTTTCCCAAAGGAGAAAAAACAAAAAGGAGCACAACTTCTAGTAAAACAAATGTCCAGTGAACAGGAAGTCATAGGAGTCTTGCGTCTTCTGCAAAAGCAAACAGGACAAAGCAACACACACACACACACACACACACTCTCCACTCCCCCATTTTTAGGGAGATCCTTTGAAGTGGGTATCCCATGTCATTTTTAGTGAACCAATGGCCAAAAGCTTAATTTGTGTTTTGCAGTTGGTTGACCTTGAAGACTGTTCAGAAGCATCTGTTCAGAAGCTTGTTCTCAGCTGTTGCTCACAGTAGGTCCCACCTCCTGAGGGGACAAGATCAACGCTTTGAACAAGATACCATCTATTGCCCTGCAGGCTCACCCCTTCTTCACTCTGGGTTGAGCTCTGAGGTCTCCTTGTGGCTCATGAAGACCAGCAAATGGCAGTCCCTTCTCATACAATATGCCTTGCTCAATGAGATCTTTGAAGAAGGTTCTGCAAAGAAGGTTCTGTTCTTTTGGATTTATCATTGTGACAAATTACCTGTATCACTTAGTCATGTAGCATTTTTCTTTCTTTTCTAAAGAATATATAACCAGCGATGGTGCAGTGTACAGAAGACTGATGAAAAATTGGAGGCGGCTTCTGAGCCCTTTCCTCCTGCTGGTTTTTCCTCCAAACACCATCCTCCACTGGGTGTGTGTGTGTGTGTGTGTGTGTGTGTGTGTGTGTGTGTGTGTGTGGATTTTAAGCAGAAAACAGCTGGAGGGTTAAGAAGTCAGTAAGGACTGTTCAATGAGGAACTAATAGACTCTCCTTCACTGGAGGTTTTAACAGCTTGGGTGGCCATCTATCAGGGATTCTTTAGCTGTGATTCCTGCATTGCTGGGGGTGGGACTAGATGACCCTTGGTGGTCTCTTCCAACTCAACAATTTTATGATTCTAAGTCCTTCCCTTCTTGCCAGTCTTTTACTGGTCTCTGTATTATATAGTACAGCGTTGTTTGACAGAGGAACTTTTTTAAATTTGGTAAATATGGATGTGCTGTGAACCATATTACTTTAATGTATGATTATTATTTTCAGTTTGATGCCCTAGCCTTTCTGCACACATGACACTAGCCTGTTCTCTCCTTACAACAACCTTGTGAGGTAGTTTAAGCCGAGAGATGTAGATTAGATGCCACCCTGGTAATCTTTCTGGGTGAGTACTGGCTTGAATTTGGATTTTCTGCAGAGAGTGCCTTCCTTCCATCTTCTTCTAGTCCATGTACTACACTCATTAGAAATGAGAAATAAAATAGCAAATACTGTCTTCATGGAGGTTTTGCACATCTGTTTTTGACAACAATATATACAATACCAGGAAGAGCATTCACCATTAAATTATTCCTGTGTGTTGCCAAGTGTGTGTGTGTGTTTGTGTGTGTGTGTGTGTACAGCACCTGGTGGATTGCTCCCAATATCTCTGTCCCTGATCTTTTATCTCCAGCAAAACAATCTGTCCCTTTGGGATTGCAAAGAGCCAAGCAAATGAGAGCGGCAGCGTGAAGGCTTGGAAGGCTTCCAGAGGATTAGTTAAGGAAGACCTCCCTCTTGCAAATACAAGTTGGCCGCCACTAATCAAATTACGCTCCTCAAGGTCTTTCCCTTGCTAAGCGCTGCAAAATTGTTTCTTGACTAAGCAAAACAAACAGCCTGACACTTTGCTTTTCACGGGGAGGTGCCCCCCACAGGTGCCCCAGAGAGCTGTGCGGTATCAAAACATGAGTGTAAACAGGTAAGAAAGTAAACAAAACATGATTAAAAATGCAGCTGGGTAAATGGAATGCTAATGAGTTTCTGTAATGCACAGCGCAGGTCTTGTGGCAGGGAGATTCCTATGTCAAGAGCCCACATGGCACAGGTGGCACTAGGTGGCACTCTTTCCACAAGAGCCTTTGCATGCAACTCCCAGGATGTTTGGGCATATCTGTGAGATGCTGCATTTTCAGGCAGCTTTTCCTGCTTGTATCCAAAGGGAGGTCATCTTATGGAATAACCACAGGAAGGGAAGACAAGCAACTTATTCCTAATGTTTAGTCAGATTCTCCCTTCTTGTAATGGAATCAAATGACAATAAAATAAATGCCAACTACACATTAGGAATACAGTGGTACCTCGGGTTAAGTACGCTTCAGGTTAAGTACACTTCAGGTTAAGAACTCCGCTAAGAACAGAAATCGTGCTCTGGCGGCGCAGCAGCAGCAGGATGTCCCATTAGCTAAAGTGATGCTTCAGGTTAAGTACGCTTCAGGTTAAGAACGGACCTCCGGAATGAATTAAGTACTTAAACCTGTTTCTAATACAGTGGTACCTCGGGTTACAGACACTTCAGGTTACAGACTCTGCTAACCCAGAAATAGTACCTCGGGTTAAGAACTTTGCTTCAGAATGAGAACAGAAATCGCGTGGTGGCGGCGGGAGGCCCCATTAGCTAAATTGGTACCTCAGGTTAAGAACAGTTTCAGGTTAAGAACGGACCTCCAGAACTAATTAAGTTCTTAACCCGAGGTACCATTGTAGTAGGAGCTGTTTGACAGTGGAATGGACTCCCTCAGAAGGTAGTGAACTCCCCTTCATCAGAGGTTTTTTAAGCAGAGGTTGGATGGGTATCTGTCATGGATGAAATTGAAGAATGGGTATAGCTATTTTAAATAAAATCCAGTCATCACCAGCAAGCATTTTGGGGGAGCAGGGAACATGAACTCTATTTCTAATGTGCACTGATAACAACATACTGAGAAACTGAGGCATCATTTGCATCCAAGAAAAAAATATTTCCCATCACGCTTGCTGAACATCTGCCTCCACCCCCTGCCACTCCACATGCAGCAAGCTAACCCTCCAGTATCGTCTTCTTCTGTTGCAGATTCCATTTGCTGGAGATCAATGCTTTATGGTCACATTAGTGTTTTTCAAATTGCATCCCCCCCAGCTTTAGCCTAATAAGAATTTGCAGCACCCCTCATGCAAGGAAACGGGGGGCTTTCAATACAAATGAAAATTCCTTTTCATCAATTATTTCTGAAGGGAATCATTAGTTCTCTGATTAACCTGGCTGATAAATTATAAAAAGTGATTACTGCAAGTGCACAAATAATTATTGATGTGCTGAAGCAGCTAGCCAGTACCTCTGGTGCTTTCTGCTGGTTCTGACTCTTTCATAAATGGAGCATCTGGGTTTTTTGGAGGGGTGCCGTACTTCACAGAGGAGACAGTCTTTTATTTGAAGGATCCCTTAACTTGAAGGACTATCCTTCCCAAGTTTGGTTTACAGCAGGGGTCAGCAAACTTTTTCAGCAGGGGGCCGGTCCCCTGTCCCTCAGACCTTGGGGGGGCGGACTATATTTTGAAAAATAATAATAATGAACGAATTCCTATGCCCCACAATTAACCCAGAGATGCATTTTAAATAAAAGCACACATTCTACTCATGTAAAAACATGCTGATTCCTGGACTCTTGCTATCCCTTGTGGGTGGATCCCTCTGATCCCTTCTGTTTTGGCTCCTCCTGGATGTAGGTGATGGGGGAGGTGTCTCCACCTCCTGAGAAGTTGCTGGGACCAGGGAAACATGCCCTTCTGGGAAGGCAGAGCTACTCCCAGTATCTGACATCACCAGAGTGGGCATGTCAGAGAGAGGTTCTGGCAAGCTTGGAGAGAGAGGCAGGGGTGGGGACGAAGATGGCACTCACGGCTCCCACCTCGGGATGGAGGAGATGAGAGAGCAGGTTGAGGAAACCCTCTTCCAGGTTCCTTGCTAGCAGATTCTCCCACTCCTGGCAGGAACCCCCAAATTCCACTGGAGCCCTCTCCCAGATCCTCAGCCAATCCTCCATCTGCAGCATCTGGACTTGACCAGCCCATGGCATGGCACAAGAGGAGCTCTGGTACAATACATGTGATTCAAAGCTCTGTGGCTTGCTTTCCCAAAGTCCTCCTATCATCAGGACTCATCGTCTGCATGGACAGATTTCTTGTGCTTTGCATTGTTTTGCAGTTTCTTCAGGGACTTGTCATTTGGGGAGGAGGGAACCAAAGTTTGTCCCTGGAGCTGGGGTGGTGGTGGTGGTGGGGGGGTCAATACATGCCTGAATCAAGAACTGCCTTCGGTGTAAAATTCGCAGCCAGCTGATAAGCTAGCAATGCTCAATTTCCTTTCTTTTACCCAAATTTCCAGAGGCAGGCCAGGTTTAAGTAACTGCCTTTGTTCAGTTTAATGATCCCATTGATTTTAATAGCCGACCTGCATTTCCATTGACTTTAATGGGAGTTTTGTACAGCTAATAAAACACACACACACAGAACAGCAACCCGTTTGCAACTCTGCGAGGAACTACGTTTAAAAGCATTTTAAGTGGGCCTATATTTTACCTATTATAGTATTGACCCGTTTGCCTCCCTGCGAAAGTGCAGCCCTTGTGAATTCATTGCCTAGTAAAATCTTGCAAGGCGAAAGCATAAAATAAACACTGGACATTTATTTCTTTGGAGTTACATTAGCATTGTGCTTATGAGACAGGCACCCCCACTTCCCCAACTTATCACAAAACCCAGTTCAATAGGAAATCTCCTATCTAGCCAAGCAATGCTCATGAACCAAAACACTAGCACCACAAGAAATCCACTGCAAGATTAACTAGGGGTCACCAAAATTAAGGAAAAGCTGAAAGGATTGAATCTGGAACATTAAAGATGATTTTGAGACCCTTCCCCTTTCTTAAAAGAGAGAGAAATGATTCCTCCAGCCTCCTTCCCTCCATCCTTTCTCAAAGCAAACACCATTCTGCAAAGGAGAAGCCGCGTCCCCAGCATGGCAGCCCTCCCCTCCTGAGTATTTCCCATTTCAGTTATCCCAGTTTCTTAAATTAAGTTCTCCACATTTCTTCAACAATTTGCAGGTTCCTTTATTTAGAAAAAACACCTATTGAACATTTTTGAGCATTTGAGTGCAAATCTCTCCTAATGAATGTTCGTGCGCATGCAGTTTTGAGAAATGTACACATTTGTGCAAGCAATTTCGCTGAATAGAATGCATTTTGGTATGTTGCTTCCACCAATCGGTTGGCTTTGATGCACACTTCCCCCTAGCATGCATTTTTGTAAATGATCTGTGATTGCAGAACTACATTGCAAAATTCAGAGAGGTGTGTATTTCGAAGGACGGCTGCCTTTCAGTTCTCGCTTTGTTTTGGCAAGCATGAATTTGAAAGATTTGGCTTGAAATGTGAACTGCATCAATTTTCCCCCCACATCCCTCTTTCTAAGTGTCAGTAGAAAATCCCCACTCTAGAGCTGGGTTTATGCAAGGCTGTACATGGAAGAGTTGTGCTCTCCTTAGTTTGCTGATAAATGCCTATGGCAATAATAATAATAATTCCTGAGTTTTGAGAGCAAGCTATGTAAGGTTGGTGAGGATTATTGCCCCAAATTGAAGAGAATAAGTCTGAGGCTGCATGAGAGAAAGGGACTTGCTTGCTTGAGGCACCTCTTGATGGAGCTGCGCTATTTGGGATGAGGTTTTTCCCGACTCACTTTTCTCAATAAGATGTGTGGATCTTGTCTGAAAATCATACTTGGACCAAAAGTTTTCAAAAGTTTTAATGGAATCTATCTAAACCAGAAAAAAAGAAGAAAAACCGGAGATGTGTTGTGGATCCACAAAACAGGTGAAAACTTTATTTCAAGGAGAAATTGTTAAACTGCTTTATATCAGCCATTCTTATCTTTTTGACCAAATATAGCTCTCAAATAGGAGACTTTGTAAGCAGAATGTCAAGAATGTGGGACAAATAGTCTTGATTTCATTATCTTTGTTAAAAAATAATCTTTAAAAAAGTAACTTCACAATAGCCATTCATCATTTAATACTCAGTATCTGACACAGAGCCTGGTTTGCACTGAACCACAGTATGAAACAAGCTGTAGTTTACTGTGACTGAGCAAGATGCTGAGCAAGATCCCCACAGTGCTTTTTATCTAGGCTGCTACAGATGAAACAGGCCTGACTCTAACCTGCTGTGTTGTCCCAAATAGGGCTTGTGAATTGTTTCCCCTACAGCAGCCTTTCAGCCGCATGTACCAACACTCTGCTGCTTCACACGAAACCATGGCTTGCTTTAAATGATGGTTTGGCGTGATGGATGAACTGTGCCACAGTCGGTTTCAAAATCCATCTGGAAGTCATCCATAGTATCTGAAGGACCATATTCTCCATATGAACTTGCCTGGACTCTGAGATCTTCAGGAGAGGCCCTCCTCTCAGTGCTGCCACCCTCACAGGCACGCTTGGTGGGGGGCGCGGGAGAGAGCTGCCTTGGTGGCTGCTCTCGGCCTTTGAAACATCCTTCCTAGTGCAAGATAGACTGGTTCCCTCCTTGCTGTCCTTCCGCTGGCTGGTGAAGACTATTTTATCTGAAAGGCCTTGGGGAACTGGCTGTTATTTTAATAGTGCAGTGCTGTTTTTATTGTTTTTATTATCTGTATTTTAATAGATTTGTTTTTTATATTTTTTAAGTTTTATTAAAGTTGAATTACTTGTTAATTATTATCTTTCGTGTTTTTAGCTTTTTGTACTTTATCTGTGTTGTTTTTAATTTGTGTAAGTCGCCTTGAGTCTGAGGAAGAGGAATTATTATTATTATTATTATTATTATTGCTTCATCTTATTACATGTTGAGCTACAAAATCTCTATCAGCCAAAATCAAGATGCAGCAGCCAACGGAACCCATTCTTCAGAGCCCCCCTGATTATCTTTCCTTCCAACCAGCCTCTCTCTAATTTTAGAGACACTGCTTTGAACCCAGAGGAGCTCCAGCCGCCGGGGAGCTTGAACTCCGTTGTCAAAGCCTGCCTGTGTAACGAATCTGCCCATATAACGAGTCATTTAAAAGGCTGCCAAAGCGACAAGGATTCTGAGCGGTAGAATTTCTAAGTCGGAACGGGAGAGGCCTCCGTTTGGGAAATGTGCGATCATTGCCGTGCCAGCTCAAGCGTGACTCTCTGACATCAAGCGCTGTGCAGCAGCCTGCAATTAAAAGGCTGTTATTAAGTGTCATTTATTAGGAGGGGCTCTTGCGTAGGACTCTTCAGCAAGCCATGTGCCAGCTTCGCTCAGCTACAGGTTTTATGGGGGATATTCCTCCCCCCATCGCCACATACACACTTTTTGCTCTGTTGCTTCTTGGCTGCTCTGGAGAACTCTTTTTCTCCCTCCTCTTCTTTCACGTGTCCTCACTGAGAGCAGAATTTGCCTTTTGCTCAGGTTTTCTCTTCTTCTTCTTCTTCTTCTTCGATCACTCGTAGTCGAGTAATATTGTCTTCCAACTTTGTTGTACAAAAAGAAAGGCTTAGATGCAAAGTCTCTATACAAAGGCCATCGAACTCTGTCACCTTCCTTGTCTTGGCCAGAGGATTCATGAGTTCCCAGAGCCAGGCACCCCATAATGGTGAGATGCTGCAAAGGACATTCTGGGCTGGTTATGCAACAATTCCACAAGACCCTTTTCCAGCTGACTGGAACTCTTTTAGCTTTCCTCAGAATCTCTCAGATGTTTTGCCTCAGGAGGGACTACTAAATTGATTGTTAATTTTGTTCTTTTTAAAAGTTGGATATTCTAAGTTGAACTATGAGGTTCTTCCCTCAGATTGTCTTGGAAGTAGTTCCAGAGATGGTGAATAATTATCACCATCATTACTATTACTATTACTATTATATTTATATCTCTCCTTTTTCCTAGACCAGGACTCAAGGTGGCTTACACAAATTAAAACAACACAGATAAGATACAAAAAGCTAAAAACATATACAGTGGTACCTCGGGTTACAGACACTTCAGGTTACAGATGCTTCAGGTTACAGACTCCACTAACCCAGAAATAGTACCTCGGGTTAAGAACTTTGCTTCAGGATGAGAACAGAAATCGCGCAGTGGCAGCAGGAGGCCCCATTAGCTAAAGTGGTACCTCAGGTTAAGAACAGTTTCAGGTTAAGAACGGACCTCCAGAACGAATTAAGTTCTTAACCCGAGGTACCACTGTAGAAGAGAATTATTAAAAAGCAATTATCTCTAGTAGAATTAAAACAATATAAAAAACAAATCCATTAAAATACCGATAATAAAAACAGCACAACACTATTTAAAAGCGCTTTCCTTAAATAAATAAAGTTTCCGAAGGCAGGCCTGTTGGAATAAAACAGTCTTCACCTGCCACTAGAAGGACAACAAGGAGGGAGCCAGCCTAGCTTCTCTTGGGAGGGAGTTTGAAAGTCTGGCACCAGCCATCGAAAAGGCCCTTTGCCAAATCCCTACCAAGTGTGTCTGTGAGGGACTGAGGGAAGGCCCTACCCCAAAGATCTCAGAGCCCAGGCAGGTTTGGATAGGAGAATATGGTCCTACATAGGGTTAGTACCACAAACAAATATTTCTCTGACCTACACCAAGTTCCTTCACTAGGAGCTATGGCCTTAGGTTCGGAGGGTGGGGCTCCATTTGTTAAGAATTCCTACCAGCTGAGATTTTTCTTCATTTTATACTGTCTGAGGACCTTTCAGAATTTTTGTTTTGTTTTGTTTTGTTTTGCTTCTTAGCTGTAGAACAGAAGCATCTGTGATGACCGCCTGAAACTACTCAGAGATTCCCCATCTGCTGCAAGGTTTCGTGGCAAAAGAATAACATGAAAATCTAACGTCCGTATTGACTAACCTCTTCCTTTCATTTTATTTCCCACAATGGTTAAATAGCACAAATAACCCCTTTTCATAATTAGGAGAATTAAACTATGGTTAGCCAGGAACATTTTCCTCCTTAAACAGATGAGCACTTAAAGCACCAGATGTCTGCTGGGTCTGAGATGAGGCTAACAATAGGGCAATGCACAAATTCAACAACAACCTCAAATATTTAGGAAAAGCAGGATCCCTCCGCCTCCTCCCCTGTCCCCTACAAGTAGAGAAGGAACCTGCTGTGCTTCTCAGATCCACTCTCTGGAAACAGTAGTCCAGAGTTGGGCCTCTCTTCAACATCATCCACAGTGAAGCTGGTCTGCAGGACTCAGCTCAGCAGAGTGAGCAGGAGGACCCCAGAATGGGCTGGCACACTCCATTTCGAAGGAAGTGAAGCCGTGCACATCATCATCTGAAGAAGACCCCTGTAAGACCATGACTGTCATGAATGAGCCAGCTCCCAGGGAAGGTTTACAGCCAGCTCCCAGGGAAGGGTTGCTGCCAACTGAAGAAAGCAGCCAGGAACAGAGAGGGTTAACTGTCATGCAGGATGAGCATTGGCTAGTGCCAACTCCCTCGCCCCTTGGAATGCCGGCTGATAAGGGAATGTCTGAGAGCAAGCTAAAACGCAGTCAAAGCTCACCAGAAGCACAAACAGGTGGGAAAGAGTTAAGAGACAGCCTCTCAGAGAATGGGAAAGAGGTGGGAGCTGACCCACTCAGTCCGAGTTCTCGACGAATGGGAGGGCTACAAGATAGGAAGCAAAACAAAAGATGTATGAAGCGAAAGTTCAGTTGCTTCTGGCCATGCCGGAAGCAGTCTTCAGAAGGGTCCTCTTGATTGATGATGGTGGAAGCTGTGTTAAAACCGTCCGGAGCTATCTGTTTGTTTTGACAATAAAGCACCCTGTGTTATCAAGCTGGGGACTGGACTCCTGACAATGAAGTCCAGAGGCTAATGGTTCGTCGTGCCGCTGTCTGCAATGTCTCTCAATACGCTTTTTTATACGGATATCTTCAAAAACTCCTACCATCTCCCTCGCTGGTTTCCTGCTCCTGATGTATTAAGATAAATGTTTGTTGGTTGACTTTCTGCCTTTAGCAATTTTCTCCTCAAATTCCTTCTCTGCTCGCCTTATCATCAAAACAGCGTGTGTTTTGGCAACTATAGCACAACTATACCAAACACACAGGCCAAACGTACCTCAGGGGCCCAAGCCAGTGAACTGAAAGGCTGCAGCCCATGACCATGCCACAGTTGCACAGGCTGATGTTGCTTCCAGATTAGACTACCACAATGTTGCACTGTATGTGGGGCTGCCCCTGAAAAGCGTCCAGAAACTTCTGTTGTTACAAAGCACAACAATTAAGGCTGGTAACAAGAGCTTGGTCTTTCAACCACATCACCACAATGTGCATGGGCTCACGATCTGTTACTGGATCCAATTAAAGGGATTGGCTCCTACCTTTAAAGACCTTGGTGGTTCATGAGCTGGATCCCAGAAGGACTCTGTTCTGCCCATGGACCTCTTTGCAGCGTGCTGCAGCTGTTGGGAGAGGAGCAGCTGCCCATGTCCCCCTGCTCAGAGGATGTGTGGAGGCTGGTGAGACGGGATGGCCTCAAGGCCTTGTGATAAGTGGTCCTCACCAGTGGTACTGTCTGCTCTGGAAGGTGCAGCTGACCACCTCCTTGGACTCAGGTTATTGCAGGCCTTCTGAGAAAATGCTCCAGCTGATTTCAGTTCTCCCTTGATCTGCCTGCCTGCCTCTGTTTTCTGGGATGTTGATGTGGGTTCTCTCCCCCCCCCCCCGCTAATGACTGCCTGCTGTCTTGGCTCTTGTAATGTTCTAGTGTTTCATATCTGGATTGTTTGCTGCCATAAGAATCCCACAGGAAATGGAAGCTGCAGGGGATAAGCATTTTTATAAACACAATAAATTAACACATAAAGCACCATTTAATCACCCCAGTGAAGTGCGAGGGAATGCCCTTTCAATTGTTTCATATCTGTATTAATAATCGTGGAGAGACTCAGGTTGGGAGGAGAAACCTAATCCCCCTCTGTTTGTTCTTGTGATGAATTCCTGGAGGGGGGAAAAACCAATCTAATTTTGCCTCTCTTTTTTTGAAAAATATATATGATTTTTACTTTTTGATAAATTATTCATGCCTGGCACCCTGACCCAGGCTGGGAGGCAAAGGGGGATTCTTTGATGGATGAGAATGATGGGACCACTTTTGCAGGGGACTCCCCCCCCCCACTAACAAGCTCTGTTGACGACCCTCCATGTTGCTATTCCATGACAAACGAATTCTCCCTGACCTGAGTTGATCTGCTGCTAGCAAAGGAGTCACCACCATTTCAGAAACAGCCGCCACATGCAGAGGCCTAATTACCGCGAATGGGGGTAAGCATGTTGGGGAAGCGGCTTCAAGACATCAGTGGGTTCCTGCTGCCTTTGACAGCTTGGCTGCATATTGATCGGGGCTCAGAACTTGAAAGCCTCTCCTTTGGGTGGGGATTTCAGGCTCATCATTAGAAGAGGAATGAGGGAGATTTGAGGGTGACACCATCAAGGACCAGACAAGGGCACCACATTGAATATCTCTGTAGAAGAAGCGCAGGCTGTTTTGCCTCCTAAACATGCACAGTGTCAGATTCTGCCAGAGGATTTCAAAGTGGCTGAAGTCATTCAGCGTTCACAGAATTGGATTTTGGCAATCAGGTTTCTCTTTTTCTACTGCCTTCCCTCAACAACTTGGGTGGCCTCCGAACAGTATTGTTCCATACCACCCCACTCTCCGGGCGGTGAGAGTTTCCAGGGGTTCCAGATGGATCCCCAGGACTTGGTTTCCTTGGAAGGAAGGTCAGCAGAGACTGTAATGTCTTTATGCTATTATTTACACATTTATACAACCTGATAATCGGGGTTCGAATCCCCGCTACGGGGTGAGCTCCCGTTGCTTGGTCCCTGCTCCTGCCAACCTACCAGTTCGAAAGCACTTCAAAGTGCAAGTAGATAAATAGGTACTGCTTCAGTGGGAAGGTAAACGGCGTTTCCATGCACTGCTCTGGTGCGCCAGAAGTGGCTTAGTCATGCTGGCCACATGATCCGGAAGCTGTACGCTGGCTCCCTCGGCCAATAATGTGAGTTGAGCGTGCAACACCAGAGTTGGTCACGACTGGACCTAATGGTCAGGGGTCCCTTTGCCTTTACAACCTGAGCATAAGGTAGAGGGGCTCACAGCATCAACGTCCCCCACAGGTCTTGCTTTTCCATTAGTCACAGCTTTGAATCCAGCACAGAGCAATCATATCTCTGTGCCTTCAGCTTCCAGCCTGTTTACAGCTCAGCTAACACACAGTCTCTCGCTGGCTTTTGTTCTCCTACCGGTATCTAGAAGTTAGAGCAACTTCTTTGGTTATGCTAATTGAGGGTCTTAGCTGGTCATCTAAATCCATTGAGTAGACCAGGCATCCCCAAAGTGCGGCCCTCCAGATGTTTTGGCCTACAACTCCCATGATCCCTAGCTAACAGGACTAGTGGTCAGGGATGATGGGAATTGTAGTCCAAAACATCTGGAGGGCCGAAGTTTGGGGATGCCTGGAGTAGACAAGGGGAGTGGTCTGACAAGCTTGCTCTCGTACCTTCCACCCCTACAGATACAGGACCCCAGGAATTGGAAGGGACTCAGAGCATCATCCGGACTGAACTCCCCCCCCCCAAAAAAAACCCTACAACATTGTAAATACAAATGTCACATGGGTTAGCTCCATTTTTGTAAAGTAGCAGGGGCCCAAGAGAGGATGCGGTTGTAGTGGCCACGCTCGCTCCAGGAACTCTTGAGTGCATGAAAGAAGGAGAAAAACATACACAAGAGCTACTATATTATGCAATCAGAACTGATAAACTTGAAAGGAGAGAGGAGTCTACCCTGAGGTGATTCAATCTCTGCCCTTCTCAACAGTTGCAGGAGAAGCCAGTGTTTTTAATTGGCTCCCATGTGATCATTTTTCATAGGAACATTGATACCTGCCTTACAGTGAGTCAGGGCCATTTCAGTCTTGCCTACACTAGCTGGCAGCAGTTCTCCAGGGTTTCAGACAGGGATCTCTCCTATCCTTACATGGAGATCTCAAATATTCTACCTGGAAGCTTCTGCGTGCAAGACAGATGCTCTAGCCTTCCCCATCCACCCTTTCAGTGGACGGTCACTTTGTAACTCTAGAACTCAATGTGGTGAGCATAATAACAACTCATGGTTTTGCTAGGCCTGGGGCCACATTTCCATGCAAAAACTGAAGGAGGGATATTACTTTGTGGTGACTTTTCTGCCACCCCAGGTAGCGTCTTTATTTCCTTGTGATGATATTTCTGTCCCCTTCCATTCCCTTCAGAAGGTTAGAATTAAGATCTCTTCACCACCTCAAACTGCATTAAGCTCTGGCACTAATTAAAAAATGGCATTTTGGAGTTCGCTTGGCTTTCATCACACTGATGAGAGATTTTAATTGCATTTATACACATCAAATAGATGGAGGGATATAAACAGGTTTTTCCAGGGCTTTGAGCTAGCAGGGAGGCTGGAATGAGGTGCATTTGATATCACAAACACCTCTGCTTAATAAAAGGCAAAGTCTTCGATAAGAAGATGGTGAGGTAAGAGCAGCAGGGAGGAGAGGCCTCCCCAACTCCAGCTTCAACCAGAAAAGTGCTCAAGCTTTTATCTCACAACGCTGAGGAATTACAGACAAATTACAATATTTTGAGGGGGAGGGGGGAATCTCTTCTCCTTGCCTGAACACAAAGGGCTGGTCCACACATGCATGTATGCCACTAGCTAATCCCTGGATGACTTGCAGCTGAACACAGAATCATAAAATAAACTATTCCAATTCCCTGCAATGCAGGAATCACAGCTAAAGAATCCCTGACGGATGGCCCTCCAAACTCTCCTTAAAATCCTCTGACGAGGAGAGTCCACCACCTTTCAAAGTTGTCCACTTTGCTGTTGATCAGCTCTTACCATCAGAATTTTTTTTCAAAATGCTGAGGTGGAATCCCCCTTGTTGTCATTTGAATCCATTGGTTTGGGTCCCACCATCTGAAGCAGCAAAAAACAAGCTTGCTCTATCTTCCAGTAATGAAGACCTGTTTATCCAGCATTCCCTCTGACTTGCTTGCATGAAGCATATGTAGCAGTTCAACCTGTCATAGTTGGGGCTGATTGTGGCTGGCGGGCTGGAAGGCAGGGAGCCCAAACAGTAGGTGGAGTCAGAACCAATGACAGGCAGTAAGCAAATTCAAGTTTTGTCCCCATCTTCTTCCTTGCTTGATTCTACTAAGGTAACTGTGAGGTGGATGAGGAGGAAACTGACAGGTGGGGCTGCCCCCTGAACTGCTTCTAAACCAGAAGGCAGGCACATGAGGGCTGGCTGAGACTTCACAGAGGTTGGTTGGGCAGTGCCCCATTTGCCTTAATGGACCAGCCACCATTGGGTTTAGACTATGTCTTGTATTGATTGAGTATTCATTCTGATTTGCTTAAGGAGTGATTATATGATGGGTGGCGCTGTGGGTTAAACCACAGAGCCTAGGGCTTGCCAATCGGGAGGTCGGCGGTTCGAATCCCCGTGACAGGGTGAGCTCCCATTGCTCGGTCCCTGCTCCTGCCAACCTAACAGTTTGAAAGCATGCAGTGCAAGTAGATAAACAGATACCGCTCCGGCGGGAAGTGTTTCCGGGCTCTGCTCTGGTTCGCTAGAAGTGGCTTATTCATGCTGGCACATGACCCGGAAGCTGTACGCCGGCTCCCTCGGCCAGTAAAGTGAGATGAGCACCGCAACCCCAGAGTCGTCCACAACTGGACCTAACGGTCAGGGGTCCCTTTACCTTTACCTATATAACAATGAGCATTCACTCTGATTTGCTTCCAGGGTATTTAAACATCTTCCCACTAGTCCTTCATTTCCAAACTTTTCAATGCATTTCCCTGTTAATTTCCAAACCTCATAAAGGATCTGTGTAGAGCGACAGAGAGCTTTCATCCATTTTATTTGCAGAAATCTAAAGCTGTACCATGCGTTTACCTCCCTCCTGCAAAATACTGATAGTCTGCAGGCCCCTCAATCAATCTGAATCCTCGTTGCATATTCTGTCATGGAAAGCGGCAAGATAGGCTGACAAGTTTATTGACCCTGAATTTGGATCTGATATGCAGGCATTTGATTTGTTCTGTCTTGAAGAATCTCAGCTGGACATTAATGCTGCCCATCGCCAAGGTTTCAAAATGCTGGCTTTCCCAGGTTTTCAAGGTTAATTGGGTTATGGGAGTGGAGCCTTGGAAGTTCCCATTTCAACAGACACACAAGAATCATAGAAGGGACCACGAGGGTCATCTAGCCCAACCCCCTGGAAATCAGGCTCAACGTGTAGACTGGAACCCATAACCCTGAGTTTAAGATCTCAGTGATCTATCAGGCCAAATTCAAGGTGTTAGTATGTGCATATGACATCCTAAATGGTTTGGGAACCAAGTACCTAAAAAAGCGCCTTCCCCAGTATCAACTATATTGAATCCTATGATTGGTAGGTGAGGCCTTGTTGGTGGTGTCACTATTGGGGGCTGCCTAGTTGGCGCTGACCCATGGTAGGGCCTTGTTAGTGGTGGCTCCCTGGTTGTGGAATGCCCTCCCTGGGAGGCATGTCTGTCTTCATCATTAACTTTCAGGAGGAATTTGAAAACATTCATGTTTACTCAGGCATTTGATGGCTGAAGAATACTGTTCCCGACAACCCTGAAATCACTGGATGGAAAAACTTTTTCTAAATCTAACTGCCTTTAAATCTGTTTAACTGAAATTGTTGCTAGAATGTTTTTACTGTTTTAGGATGCTTTAAACAAATTATGTATCTTTTTGTCACCCTGGGCTCCTTCAGAAGGAAGGACAGGACATAAATTCAATTAATAATAATAATAGTAATAATAAATAATAATAACAACAGATATGACTTGCATTAATGGCATGTTCGCTTTTGGGGAAACAAATGTGGGAGGAAAGAACTTTTGGGTGTTTCTTTTGTATAAATTCTTTTTTATTATTATTTAAAATTTAAAACAATGTTACCTCATACAGCAAACTGTGCACTTTGATATATCACAGTGTCTTAAAAAGGAAAATAATCAGATTTTTCTTTTTCTTTTAAAACGTTAAACTCAATTTTTTGTTTTGTTTTTTTGGAAATTTTATTTACATCTGCCTAGAATGATCTGCAAGTAACACAGTTACTATGAAACCAAAATTATTACAAAATGTTTACAAAAAACTATATTCATAGAAATTTCTGCATGTCCACAAAGGAGTATTTCCCCTGAATGTCACAGAGACCAGTCCTGTCAGTTGTTGTTGTTGATGTCAAGAGGGAAGTTCGAAATAGACAGCAAAAGGGCAGTTTTGACAATGATGGTCCACAGTCCTTATTCTGGTGCAGCTGCTGGCTGGGTCACCTTCCTAGAGCCAAACAGGTATTCGTGATCAAGCAATGTGAGTTTGTGTGGTTGTGAGAACGTGTGCATGGTTGGGCTGGCACTGCAGCTCCACATCTTGGTGACAGTTCAAGATCAGAAGTTGCCTCCAGAAGTCACCTAGTCTGTCCTGGATAGAGGTCAGTGCTGGGCACACCACAACCAGGCTGAGTATCGGTCAGTATTTGCTGGCCATCAGGGGAGAGGAGAGGACGTATTTGCTGGAGCTTCCAGGGCACTGCCCTGGCCAAAGGTTCAAGGGCTGCATTTTCTCCTTTGCAAGGCCTTTGGCAGAGTAGTGACAACCTTGACCATTTCCCTTCCCTGTGATACCACTTATAATGAGCAAAAGCAAACTATATCCCCACCCCCACCCCAAATCACATTCTCTCCAAGTCGTTATACATCATAGAAGGGTATAAAATCATGGTTGGTTGGTTGGCTAGCCAAGACACTCCCGCTAGTGAGTTCAGTATCTTGTCTCCATCAGTGGCTGGTCATCAGCAGCCAGGGCAAAAAGTGGTGAGCTGTTCCACACATACACTCATGATACAGGTGAACCTCTGATTCAGTCTGGGTAGCAGGAAAGCTCTCAATCCTTTTTATGCACACACTGAAAACATTTGCCTAAACAGGCCTGGCGTAGAAGACAAACATATGAAAGAGAACAGGAATAAAGACTTACAGCAACATTAAAAGCGCACAGCCTTCCCCACTGTTTTACATGAAATTCAGAGACTGGCTTTTGGACAAATTCAGCTGCAATGACAAACTGATGTTGCAAAGAATTCCGAGATAGCTGAACGGTTGCTGATCTAATCTGCTGAAATAAATTGATGATTTATTCAACTGGAGATGAATAAACAAAACCAGCAGCAACTTAAAGTGCCACTACGAATTAAAAAAGTTTTGAAGCCTGTCTGAGCTGATTGATTTGAGAATGATTGAACTCTTTTTGTCTTCTTGGCAAAATGGCCTCCTACTTCCCAACAGGGATGGAACAGTGACCCCAACCTTCTTTTCCTAGGTGGCAGGGAGGAGTTGTGTGAAAGTGATTAGAAGTCACTGTTCCATTGGCAGATGTTTCAGTGGGTTACAGTGGCCTTGTTCGCACAACACAGTAAGCCAAACGAATGAGCACAAATCTTGGCTATGGCTTGTAGTTATTGTGGAGAGAGCTGGGTTCAGAAAACAGGCAAAGCTAAACTTTGCCTTAGCTTAGTGGGTTGTAGGAATCCAAAAATACCCAGCTCCCAACGCAGTAAGCCATATTTTGGGCGGATACCCTTAAGAACATAAGAGTTTTCTGGATCGGGCAAATGGCCCATCTAGTCCAGCATCGTGTTCTCACAGTGGCTGACCAGATGCCTGTGGAGAACCAGCAAGCAGGAATCGAGCACAAGAGCACCCTCCCCTTCTGCTGTTTCCAGGCAACTGGTATTCAGAAGCAACCCTACCTCCAGTTGTAGAGGCAGAGAACAGCTATGATGGCTAGGAGCAATCGCTAGCCCTCTCCTTCCAGCTAAACTCCCCTCTCATTAACTAGCTTGAGGGCTGTTCTTGAATGCTTTGTGCTAATTGTTTCTACAAATGTTGCTAAAAAGGTCAGTTTCTGTCCTATTTGGTGGGGCAGCTCAAAGGCAGAAAGTAGCAGGTTGGGCAACAAGGGTAACAAATGGGGGAAATGGGGGTGGGGGTAGAGAAAAACCTTTGCTCATGGTCAGAACCCAGAACTAAGGAAAGCAAGAGGGCCACTGGGCGGGAGGCAAAGGAGCATCCATGATGGGTGTGAATGGTCAAGGCCCAAGACTCTGGCCTCCTATGTGTTATATGCCACGGACATCCATTGTTTTTGTCAGTGAGATGCCTCTTGCCTCTTAAAGCTCTGGTGCTCTTCTCCCTACTGGGTTTCCTACACCTGTGAAGTCAGGCAGCTCTGAATGACTTTGGAGCTGTTCCAAGATCTGTATCACTTTGAGGGCCCCTTGGCCAGCATAACCTCTCCCTTCTCTCCTCTAGAATGTCTCAGCTGTTTTTGAAGGCGGCAGGAACTCTGATCCAACCTGCCATGGGTCTTTTAAAAATTGCACTTTGCATGAACTTGGCCTTATATGAATGCTGGCAGAAAGAGGGAAGACTTCATGAAAGGAGGTTTAGAAGGTGGACTAGGGAATCCTCTTCCATTTTATCAACTATCACTATCCCATTAGACCAGGGCCTGATTCTGAGTCTCTCTCTGGCCTAGAACTGGTGGCAACAGTGTTGTGGGATGCCTTCCCTGCTGCGAAATGAGAGGCCTTCCTTCACTATTGGCATTCTGCCAGCTCTGGAAGACACAGCCGTCTAGGCCAGCATTCTCCTGAACTTGCACTTCTTGATCCAACTGTTTAATTGTTCTGCTTTTCTACTGGCTTGTTTTAGTATAAGGGAGTTCTTAATGTTTTGATGAAATTCTTTTATTGTGCATTTCAATTATGTATGGGTTTTATAATTGATTTTATGCTTGTAAGCCACTTAGACGCTATTGTGGTATGCAAGCAATATATAAACTGATCAATGAAGGATAATAACTTTCCCCAGCTGTGGACTGAGATGAATTAGACTTGGCAGGTAATTGACTACTGAAATTTTGAAATTAGGAGACTGTTTGGAAACTTGTCTTGCAAATGTGCCTCAAGTCAAGTCAAAACAAACCATTGCATCAGTCTTAAAGCTGACTGAATGTGGAAAGAGGCAGCTTTGCATGCAGTTGCACAACCTTTCAGTCTCCTGCTAGGTTTTCAGGGAAAAGACAGTCAGTATTTGGCAATACCACAGAGTCGCCCATTCACTGCGTTCTTTTGAATGGCAGGCAAAGGGCAGTCTTTGGTCATTTGGAGAGAGATAAAATCTGTCTGGAAGGAAAAATACAATTCATGTTACCCAGGGGAGAGGCTCTTCTGCCTGAAGTACACTTTAATGACTTCTAATGGTAGTGATTTGCGCAATGAGCCTATGCACACAAAATTGGGAATAAGCCCCATTAAATGCAGTGGGACTTATTTTTGAGTAATGCACCCAGAAATTTACAGACTTCAACTCACCCAGAATCCAGATTGACCACCAACAAAATGCCTAGAGTGTTGCCAAATCCTCCCCAACCCCAATTAAATGCTGAATTATATCCACTTTTCTCATGCCCCTCCTCTTGTCAGCGAAGTCATCATGGTCATCATTACCCATTTGCAGATTATGTTAGCCTTCCTGAGGGCAACCTCTTTCCCCCAAGGATGGTGGCATTGCTTGGTCTCACATAACTGACTTGGAGCAGATGGCACCACAGTGTTGTAGGAGCCACTGTCTGAAGGATACAATTCCTCCTCCTCCTCCTCCTCCTCCAAGTGCCAGGAATCCACACCGCCAAGTAGAGGCAATGCTTGCTTGTGTCACTGTGGACATACCCTCTCTCCCCTTAGCGGTTCCTGTCAGACAAATGGAAACCCAATCCCCCCATCCCCCTTGAATAAAAGAGGCTTCCCCTGCTGTCTCCTTTCCCCAGGTAGGAGCCCACAACACACTCATGCAAGACAGGTGTGCTGGTGGCCCACTGGGGGCTTCCTGGTGCACGAGAATCCAGCACAGCACTGAGGCCACCATTGGGTTCCTTCAAGGGAAAGGCTCGTGACTTTGACCAGGAGTCTCCTTCCCTGCTCTCCACCCCACAACTCTCTCCCCACACTGTCTCTGGCACATGCTGCGCAAGCCAATCCAGGTTCCACCCCACCACGTGGTTGCTTTGTTTATTGCCATACTGAAATGGAAGCGTCAGATTCGCAGGCTTTGCGGCGGCTCTCCTCTGCCCCAGATCAGTCCATGCCCTGGCTTTATTTTTTATGTCTTCCATCCATTTGATATGTAAACATGAAGACTCCTCCTGGGTGTGTCTTGGGGAGGGGCAGGGCTTGGGTGCTGAGGAGTCCATGGTGCTGCTTAAACCTTGATCTGGAAAAACAATAATAATCAAACAACGACTCCCAACTGAAGGCGTCGCGATCCATGCTTCGGGTTCTTGTATCCAAGTTGGATGATGGCTGAAGTTACATTGAAGGCCTTGTTCTCAAAAACTGGGGGTTCGTTCTCCCTCCTTTTCTCTGCTTCTGCAGTCCTGGTACGCTTTTCTCCCCACCCATCTCCAGCAAGCCCCTCCCTGGTGTTTGACCCTCCACACCCCATCACGGGAACACGGGGGTCAGTCCCGTGTTGCAGGCCATGTTGTCCTTGCCAGGAAGCCGCCTGTCATTGAACGTGTGCATGTTGATGACGGCGTCTGTCTTCACCATGACGGGGGGCTGGGGCTTGTGTTTCACCCGGCGGTGGCAGGTGAGAGAGAGCCTGATCTCGTCGGCCATGGCGCTGCAGAAGGAACGCTGGAAGAAAGGAGGAGGCACAGGAAGGAGGCTTGCATTAGACTTGGGGTGCAATGACCGTGAGGCAGAAGTCAGCATGTGACCTGGGAATGTCGCAAGCACAATGAGCCTGCCATGGCTCTTGCTTGCTGAAATGGGAAGCATGCAGGAAACAGACTTGTCAAGGACCAAGGGCCCATTACAGGCCGGTGTGCCATGTATGCATGTGAGCATGCTGCCTGGGGCAGAATTGGAGCCAAGAGGACAAGTTTCTAGATCTCATGGTTGTTGTAGTGTTACTGGTGCATTCTCACGAGGAAAGGATTTATAAAACACTTTTGTATGTTCATTGTTGGCAACTCTGGGGGCAAAGTCAAACTGCTGAATTAGCAACACCGCAAGTTATTTTATTCATTCATTCATTTAGACTAGAGTATTATTCTCGATATTAAGGTATTATTATTACTAAAGTCCCAGGGCAGGTTGCTGTGTTAAAACACAATACAAAAACAACCTAAATTAGAGAAATAAGGGGGCAGGGTCCTGAAAATATGCACCTCAAGTGTCAAAAGCCAGAGTAAGGACATATGCCTTCAACATTCTCTGGAAGCTATTCAATGTATGTGCCAAATACCACCTCTGTGGGGAGGGAGATTCACAGCTTAAGGGCCACCACATATTGTTTTTTATATTGTGTTTTAATGTTGTTATCTAACCTAGAACATTAGTGTGAAAGGCAGGTAAAAATTATTAATACATAATAGTTATAACAATAATTATTATTAATAATAATAATACAACCCCCTTTCAAACGTCACACTGAATGTGCACAAGCCAGGAGAGGAGAAGATTGGCAGGCTGACTCCGTCCTCCTTTAAGCCCACACACTTTCTTTGGAAGGGGGCTTGTGAATGAGTCCAGTCCCTTTTTTAAGCCTTCAAAATAACTCATGGCCCACTTCAACCACTACTCATAGTGGTGATTTATCACTGATTCTGTGTTGTTGACCAAAAAGGGGAGGGGCTGCTTTGGTACAGAAAGTTCCTTTAAGGGGGTCATAGGGGTTCAGATATATCCTTTCCTTGTTCAGATTGTGGCTTTTTTGTGTGGGTCAGATTGGTGGTCCCTGTGTGGTCCTGCCACAGCCCATACCTGCTCCCGTTCTGCTGTTTTGCGCAGCTTGTAGATGAACTCCAGGGTGGCCACGAAGACGGAGAGGACCAGGCCGGCTGCCAGGACGATGAAGAGCCCCCCGATGTTCTGGATCCCAAGGGCGCTGGCTTCTTTGTTCTCCTCCTCAGGGCAGCCATTGCTTCTCCACCACTTGTCCTTCAAGGCATGCAGCTTGGCCTCTTCCTGGAGCTGGAGGATCGCAATGGTGATCTTGTCCCTGTAGGGTGAACCTGAAAGTAGGAGGCACAGAGAAGGTGGGCCTGCCATTATATGCAAAGCAAAGAAAGCCAAAGGCTCTGCACCCCAACAAGCTGGATCCCTCTCCCGCAACCCAACCTGCAGGAGCCAGTGAGTCCCCAACACAGCATTTGGAGCAGCTACTAGGAACATGCCCTTAACAAACCCAGTTCTTGCATTCCCTTGGCCAGGCACTGCTTTTCCTCACCCATAGGAGTGCCGATTCCATAGCCCTTGGAGTCTATGAGACCCCCAATCTGAGTCAGGTTGCAGTTTCTTTGGGTGATGTACTCAATGGTGGTGGATTCCATCAGCATGGCATAGTCAGAGGTGAGGGCACGCTGGATCCCTTCTTCGTTGTTCTTAACGAGAGCTGAGGGCTTGCTGCTCATGAAGGCCCACATCTTTTCAAAAGTGGAGATCCTGGATTTCTAAAATGGCAGACCCGTGGAAAACAGAAAACAAAGTATTTCAAAATGGCAGGAAGCCCATGGTTGCAAAAAAGCATCTCTCCCACACAGACACTCTTTCCCCTCTCTGTCCAACCTGAAAGCATCACAGCGCTTCCTCCTTCCACTGATCTGTCAAAGGTGTTTCATGTCCCAGGAGATGGTTATGGAATAAGGCATGCCAACCCTGGAACTCAATTTCAACACTGCAAGAAAGCATCTGGTCTGCAAAATGCTGGTGATGGACTATGGCATGTACTATGGCTGCACAGGAAAGGCTTACTCAACTGTACTCTGCAGTTGCCCAGATTGTCTGTCTGTCTGTCTGCCTGCCCCCCCCTCTCTCACACACACATTCTGGGAGCAACCAACTGTTCTCCTATTGCTTCTCATGATGGATGGTGTCTCAATTCTGGTTTCTAAGTCGCTTGATAGTACTTTGTGTCAGTACACAGAACAGCCTTTGCCAACCTGGCAGCCTAGCTATACAAAGGAGCTAAAGGACTGATGAGAGTTGTAGTCCAAAACATCTAGAGAACTGGCTTGTGTTGTGTATAGGATGTACACGCATTCTTGGCTTGACTTTTTTCTGAATGTAACACCCCTAGATCATAGCTGTCAACTCTCCCCCTTTTTAAAGGGAAATTCCCTTAATCCGAATAGGATTCCTCACGAGAAAAGGGAAAGGTTGACAGCTATGCCCTAGATTACCAGTGGAAAGGGAACAAATGGATGATGTTCTTCTCCCTCTCTCTTAATGCTGGAATTCTGGGTCGCCCAATGCAGTTGTTGGGCACAAGGTTCAGGCATGGGCATAGCCAGGATTTTTGTTAGAGGGGGAGACTTTTGATGAGGGGGGAGGACAGAATCTCAGTTAGTTAAGTACTTTTATTGATTTGGGGGGCAGCTGCCCTCCTGCCCCCCAGCTCTGCCCATAGGTTTAGGACAGGCCAAAGGAGGTATAGAATGAATGAATAAATGAATGAATGAGTAGAATTCATTGCCCCAAGATGCAATGATAGCCACTGCTTTCGGTGGCTTAAATAAATAAATGAATACATGGAGAGGGATGTGTCTATCAACATCTGTTACATAACTAGAACTTTCAGATATGAAACAGTGTGCCTCCGAATATCAGAAATGGACAACAGGCAGCTGACATCACCTCCATGCTGGTGGGTGATTGGGGGCCAGAGCTAGAAGCAGAATGAAGGACCTTTGCTTCCTTCCAGCAGGGAGTATTCTTTTGTTCCTCTAAAACAGGGGCTGTCAACCTGGTCCCTACCGCCTACTAGTGGGCGTTTCAGGATTCTAGGTGTGTGGTAGGGGGTTCTACGGCACAAGCTGAATCCTCCTTCCATCGAGCACTGGGGGGCGGTAAGGAAATTTTACCATCAAGAAAGATGCATTAGTGGGCGGTAGATATAAAAAGGTTGACTACCCCTGCTCTAAAACAATCTAAGTTACAATTGGGTAGTCCCTACTCAAACGTTACTTAGTATTTCCTACACCGGAAAGCTATTGTGAAGTTAAACTAGGGAAGAACTGCAAAGTATTTCACACACTGAAGATAACTACCGGTATAGAAATACAATCTCAGCTGGCAGCAGCCAAGTTGGCAGGATGGGGGGAGGGGTGGCGCTGTTATTGACTTTTACCTAAATCATGCAATGAGGACGATATGGCTCAGAAGCGCTTCAGGGTATGATATACTTCTTCTTATTACCATCAAGTTCTCTCAACCCAGTTGTGGGAGTTTTCCGCCTTGGAGGAGGGAGGCCTGCATCACGTCACTGAAGCCGTTCAGTGAGCTATGGGGACCCCTCATGTAGGAGCCATTATCTTGTCTTTAAATGCACTCTGGACTTTTTGTTGTTATTGCTTTTGTATGGGAGGGAGGTGCAGCTCATTTCATTTGCTGTTTTAAAAGTGAGACTCATAAACGGTAGCTAAGGAGTCATATACCAACCATTAGGTGAAGAACATTTTAATTCCAGCACTTTCCACAACAGATTACACACCGAACAGAACAGAATCCGGCCACATTTGGGCATAACCCTGAACCATAACACATTTATCTCTTTATTTCACTTATATCCCACCTTTTTCTCCACGGAGCTCAAGGTGGCTTACAGAGTTCTTCCCCGCATTAGTTAATCCCCAGAACAACCCCTGTGAGGTAGGTTGGGATGAGAGGCAGTGGCTGAGCTCAAGGTCACCCAATGAGCTTCATGGCCAAGTGAGGATTTGAACCCTGGTCTCCCAGGTCCTAGTCCAACACCCAAACCACTATACCACACTAGCTGTTGTGAGATTCATTCCCTGTGTACAGTCATGGGTTTATTGTTTTTCACATGACTGGGTATGTGTTTTCATTCCACAGAGTGGGAAGTGGGAAGTGATGGAAGACAGGATGTTGTGTCTTACTGTGTTCCCTAAAGTAGGACTTTTGTCCTTTGTTCTTTCTCTTTGCTGCCTGATGCTAGAGAGAGAGGGAGTCATGATGTAGAGCTCCGTGTGTTTAGATATGTAATAAAGTAGATTTAGCCAACATGCTGAGTTGCTGTGGTCTGTTACGCTACTGCGCACACTCTGCGGATCCCTAAGTGTGCTGGATGTCTTCTGACACCAGTCACTGTGATGTTCGGGCTGAAGAAGCTGAGAAGCTCCCGGACGATCGCCCAGGAAGGAGGGAACATGCCAGTCAGGCATGTGTCTTTGCCAAGGCTCTACGTATGAGTAGAGACCGTTTCATGACACATGTTTCATGACACACGTTTCCCCAGCACACATGCTTTTATAAGGAGGGGCCACCCACTTTGGATCTAGCATGACTACCTGCTCCCCTGACTCAGTGCAATAGCCAGATGTCCACTAAAGATCTCTTTTGGGTGGCTTCCTAAAATGGCCTTGGGGAATTACATTTTCTGCCTGCTCCATACTGTTCTGGCATTGGGGTTTAGAAGGCTTTTCTGTTTAGTGTGCAACGGGACACAAAATGTCCTGTTGGGAACAACGGTTCTTGCACCAGTGGGAGTGTCACTGATTTGGGATTTACAATGATGCAGGGGCCATTGGGCTGTCCTGTATAGTAAATAAGAACTATTGACTCCTACAGAGAAACTGCCCCTGTCACAGGGTGTAAGCAAATTGGGGGTGGGGAGAGAGCACTTGTGTTCATTCGGCCTTTTTCTCTTTTAATGTGGGGTGCCTGATAGGGAATTTGTGCAGTTGCTTTAAAAAAACCTCGAGAGTGTCATGTTTATTGATTTGACTTATTGGTGACTTTGTATATTTGGTCATTCCTGGAAGGGCAGATAAAGAGGTCAGGTGGGCTGCTGCCCTGTGTCCAGTTCTGTGGGAGTTGTGAGGCTTGCAGGAAAACCAGGCCATGGTCAGCCAGGAAACCTAACCAAGCATAGGGCCTTCAGGACCTTGGACAGCTACCTGAGAGCTTGTCCCTGTGAGGCTCCACCTCCAAGAGGTCAGGAGAGGCCTAGCCACTTCCGGCTTCTGAGCCATAATAATAATTTAAAAAGGAAACACATGAAAACAAAATATGGTACCAAAAAGAATGAGACATAATTGGACTTAAAAGCAAACAAACTTCCCAAGCAGATCACATATTGGTCTGATGCCCATAAAAACAAGTTGTTAATTTTTTGGCATTTGATAAGTTGAACAAGTGTCTAAATCTGAGGTCCCCTTTTGAGCTTGAGCTTTGGGAACAGCCAAAGATGGTCCCTTCAAACCAGATCATTATCGATACTGAGCAGCTAGTAAGGCCCCAAAGATCAAGACACAGAAATATTATTTGGATAGAAATATTCCAAAGTAGATAGCCCTCCCAGCCCTCCCTCTGATTGCCACTGGCTATAGCCAACAAACCAGCTGGGGTCGGACCAAAGCAGAATAGTGATATTATTGCTTCCCTAGATCTGGACACTATACAATGTTGATGCAGCCTGTAATTTTAAGAAACAGCCCCCAAACCCCTAAACCTATTTGTCTGCAAATTGGCATGCCCAGGGGCACCTATCTTGTTTTTAAAAGCCACATAAACATTGTGAAATTTTGTAGAATTCATGCCTTCAGGAGTGAACTAGCCTGCAAATTTCATCCAATTCTGTCCCATAATAAAAAGTCATAGATGTTCTGCTTTTAAAAATAATCAAACTTAAAAGTAACTGAGCATATTATCCCTCCAACTACCTTTTGAAATGGGGTGGGGGTGGAAGGAAGAGACTTGGATAGGACGCCCCCCCAAAGAAAACACCAAACTGACCAGCTGATGAAGGGCTTTGGACTGAGGCTATTTTCCATACTGCCAAAACTAGGTCGACCTGAGTCATGTGGTCTGTGCACCCCGTTACAACAAAACATATAGGAAACTGTTTTCATTTTATGACCTTTAACTCTTTTTAAAAACTATAGCTTGTCTCTAGTCTATGGTTTCCAGCAGGCTTGATTTCCACTAAACAAACTTGGGGAGCATCTATAAAAATATAAAGCTATACCTCCACTGACACCCCCCCCCTCCGTTTAAAGGCCTAAAAGCTATGGTGGGGGTGGGGGTATGCATGCCATGTTCTTTTTTATTGCTGTAAATGTCAGTCATGCTCCAATGGAAAGCATCTTCAATTAGGGCTAGGCTTTGATTACATGCAAATTAACTCCCACTTTCTATTGCTGCATCACCTCGGAGAGAGTATATTCTTTTTTTAATAACCATATTAGTTGTCAAATGTCCACTGTAATTGCTTGCCATTAAAAGCTAACAGTCAATACAGCAGGCAATTAACAACATCAGCTTTTGAAGTTAATCAGGTATCTGTCATCTATTGATTTAAGCGCCATGCAGCGATTTAAAAAAAAAACAAACCACACACACCCAACAACAACGGAAGATTTATTGAGATGCTACACCCTTTGTTACATCATGATTGGATGTTATAAACATACTCTAGTCTCTAGCAAGTGAATTTCGGTTTAAATGGGTTGTTTTGTTCAAATTAATAGAAGCGCTTTGCAATAGCAGCTGTTTGATGGGCAGCCCATCTGCTAATTTTGGCATCCATTCTTCTTTCATGGCAAGCACACCCTCTGTGCAGGTTGCCAGGAAACCCTGTTGCAAATCTCTCTCTCTCTCTCTCTCTCTCTCTCTCTCTCTCTCTCTCTCTCTCACACACACACACACACACACACACACACACACACACACTCACACACCCTGCCAGAATCATCCCTGGACTGAGGAGGCCAAGAGACTCTGGGTGCTGCATACACCAGCCTTGGGGGGGGGGCTAATTTTAATGTTTAACGTTTTACTGTGTTTTTATATGCACTGTAAGATGCCCAGAGTGGCTAGGGAAACCCAGCCAGATGGGCAGGGTACAAATATAATAAATAAATAAATAAATAAATAAATAAATAAATAAATCAACAACAACAACAATAATAATAATAATAATAATTTATTAGTATTATTTATTGTTATTATTAATCATGGAACAAGAAATGCAGAGGTCAGACAGGGGCACCAGTGGTGTAAGAGACTTTGAGGTCAATCCCTCCTCTTTGCCTGAGCTAGTCCTGAATGAAAGATGTTGCTATTCATGGAATGACAGCAGCATTTAAAGCGACAGGACACCAAGGCAATGCAAGTAAGCTCCACAGTTAGGACCCATGTGACAGCAGGAAGCCACTGTCTGAAGGAAACTTACAGAATTGTAGGGTTGGAAGTCCCTGCAGTACATGAATCACAGCTAACAACCTGAGGCTTTTGCTTTGAGTGTTTGAAGGGGTCTCTCTCCCTCTCCTCCTTTCTCCTGCCGCCCATCTCCTCCCTATCCCCTTTGCCCACTGGGACTGCTACTAGGTTTCTGCCTGTGCTCAGAAGAGTCCACCACCCAGCAGGACTTGAAGAAGGCAGTCCGCCTCTTAGGCAAAGCAATTCCTGAACCTTAACATTAATATACTCCTTGAATGTAAAAAATCTTCCAAGCAGAATCATCCCCCACACATTTCAAATGCTTTTCATTTCTAAGAGGAACATCTGCTTTGTCCAGACACATGTCAAAGCATTGTTCACACATGCATGCGCCTCACTCGCTGATGCCTTGCCTGTGTGAAGCTGCACAAACAGAATTTTGCTATTAACCTCAGTTTGTATCAAAAAGAAAAAGCCTTTCAGGAACTGGTTCACAATACAGTAATAATTGTTGGGCAGTTATGTATATGCATGTGTGAACGCCCTGATCCACAAACTAATAAACTGCCCCTCACTTGCAATAGAAGGCAAAAGCTCTGTGTTTCCATCTGTCAAGAGGCTGGAACAAGAGGATGCAAGGTGGCTGTCAAACAGGGCACATCCTGCTCCCTCCTTCTCTCCCACCCCTATAACATCATCATGCTTCAGGGTTTCCTCACCCTTCCTTGTGAAGGAAGCTGTATTTTTAAGGTTTGGTCAGCTGCAAACACATATTAAACACCAGTGTGAACAAGCACTAACTCTTCAACATATGTTTTTCAGTTCCAACTGGCATCAGCAGTTAAGTGAAGCTTAACTGTTTTCTCTCAACAACTGGCCCGGGGTGGGGAGCAAATTCAGCTCTCCAAACACCTCTGTTTAGGACTCTTCCCAGGACACTCCTTTACATTTCCCCAATTTGTACACCAAATTTAATTCCCACTTTAATTCATATATTATGTTGTTTTTGGAACAAGTTACATGCCCATGCGAAAAGGAGTCCCAAATCCAGGAACCTGCTCAAATTTCATGCAGCTAATTACAAAACACAAATTTGGCTTGACCATTGGTCGCTTTCCCAAGAGTTAGGTCTCATCCATGCCATACATTGAAAGCACATGGCTCCCCTCCCCCAAGAAACCCGGGAACTGTAGTTTGTTAACTGTGCTGGGGTTATAGCTGTGTGAGGGGAAACAACAGTTCCCAGGTTCTGGGGGGGGGGGAAGCCATGTGCTCTAAATGGATAGTGGGTGGATGTGACCTGAGCAAAAAGTCACCCCACAGCAAACAGAATTTCACAGGAGACACCAGTGTGGGGGGCGCAATGAGCAGAGGGTGCTGGGAGTTCAAATCCCAGTTTCTCCTTGAAGCTCACCTGTCTTAGCAACCGAGAGGCCTCATTTTGAAGAAAGGATGGGATAAGAATGCAACATTTGCAATGACCTGCTTTGAAAACAATGCCTGCCTTTCCAGGGACAGCATTCATCACAAGAACATAAGACGAGTCTGATGGATCAGACCATTGGCCATCTAGGGTAGCATCCTATTCTCACAGTGGCCAAACAGTTGCTTCAGTGGGAAACCCACAAGTGGGACCTGAGCACAAGAGCCCCCTCCCTTCCTGTGGTTTCCAGCAGCTGGTATTCAGAAACACCGCTGCCTCAAACTATGGCCATCAATAGCCCTCTCCTCCTCCATGAATTTGTCTCATCCTCTTTTAAAGCCGTCCAGCTTGGTGGACACCACCATCTCCTGTGAGGGTCGGTTCCATAGGAGGTGATGACTGTGGCAGTGTGTCTTCATGGTGCCTGGGGTGACGCAAAGGGTGACGTGAAGAGGATGCAACAGGGCAAGCACACACCCTTCCAATTAGTCTGATCGGACTGATCTGAAGGGTGCATGCCTGTTGCATCCTTCTCATGACGCCCTGCCAGCACCCCTCAGAAATATGTGCCTGGGGCCATCGCTCCGGCAGCTGCCCTCCCAACACTATGCCCCTTTGCCCAGGGGTGCCCAAACATTTTTCAAAGAGGGCTAGATTTGATGAAGTGAACATGTGCGAGGGCCGACCACAGTTGCTGAGCTTTTTTTAAGTTGTTGAGCTTTTTTAAAGGATTTTACCGCAAGACATATACTGCCACGGGGGGGGGGCAGATTAGATCGACCAGCCCCCAAAACGGACATTGGACATGCCTGCCTTTGCCTGACTCTTATTGCAAGCCCACAACTTCCCTTCCCACCCTCACTGGCCGCCATATGCCTTTGCACCTATCCCCCCTCCTCTAAAAGCCACACTTCAGGTTTAATTGGCAAAGAAGGAAATTAACTTTGCAACAGGGATAATCCGCCTGCAAGGCACTTCCCCTTAGCTCAGGCTTCCCCTCTTCACACACACATTTACAACTGAAAGACACTTTCAAAGCCCCCTTTAAATCTCTTAATTAATTTCCGTCTTAAGCAGCATTGTGTTAAAAAAAAAGAGGGGGAAAAAGAAAGTGTGATATTGTAATCTGCTGGCTCTCTCAATTAATTTCTTTTCAAATTGTAGAAATAAACGCAAGTCTCTTTTCATGCCTTGATGTGCTGAGTTGCTGAGAGGGATGACAGCAAGAAAGCTGTCCCACTGATGGCAAAGAAAACTGAAGAGACCCCAACCAGACCAGGCAGGCAGGCTCCTCTTCTTCCCTCACACTCAACTCATGGCCCTGGGAGTGTTCTTTGAACTTCCTTTCACTTCAGAGCCTTTTTGCTTGAACAGGACCAGAACCTGATGAAAGGTTCATAAGGGCTGAGCCCAAACTCTCATCCTAGTGAATGACTGAAACCAGAAGAGCCGTCTTGCTGGATGGGAGCAATGAAGGCCTGTCCTGCCCAGTTTCTTGTTTGTGCCTTTGGAAAGGGCCCTTGCAGGCAGATCAGGAATCTGGGAAAGCAAAAGGTTTCACAGCAAACTATGAAGTAAGAGCTGTTCGATAGTGGAATGGTCTCCCTTGGAAGGCTCCTTCCCTGGAGGTTTTTCAGCAGAGGTTGCATAGCCATCTGTCATGGGTGCTTTAGTTGCGATTCCTGCATTACAGGGGCTTGGGCTAGATGACCCTTGGGGTCCCTTGCAACTCTACGATTCTACGAAATCTGGTTTAAGTCAGTTGTGCTTCCCCCTGTTGTGGGTCCTGCCTCTTCAGAAGTGAGCTGGATATCGTCTTGATGGAAGAGGCGGCAGTGGAGGGATGGAAGTCTATAAAATTATCCATAGCCTAGAGAAAGTAGCTAGAGAAAACATTTTCTCCCTCCCTCATAACACTTGTGGGCATCCAGTGAAGATGCTTGTTGGAAGATTCAGGGCAGAGAATTGAAAGAACTCCTTCACACAACACATATCTGAACTTTGGAACTCCCTCCCTCAGGAGGCAGTGAGATCATTCCTGCCTGAGATCATTACACCAGCTTGGATTGATTTACAAGCGGATTGGACAAATTCATGAAGGAGAGGGATATTGATGCTCTGCCTTCACAGTTGGAGGCAGCATTGCTTCTGAATACCAGTTGCTGGAAACCACAGGAAGGGAGAGTGTTGCTCTTTTGTGCTTGGGTCCTGCTTACAGGTTCCCCCCAACCGTCCAGCCCCTGCAGGGAGGCTGGACTAGATGGGCCATTAGCCTTATCCAGCAGGCTCTCCTGATGTTCTCATAGTCTCATGATGGGTGAGGGTCAGGTAAAGCAGTTCTGGCCAACAACAGATGCCAGGAAAGAGTGACTGAGAACAGGCCACATGATCACAAAGGCAGTTGCTTGAATCCTGGGTCTGAGAAATGACGGCACCAAGCCTCATGCAGAGAACCAACAGATTTTGGTGCAGAATCTGAGCACATGTCTTTGAGCTGCTGCCTTTGCTGTGGCCTCACAAAACCTCTTGTGTGGCCTATTTATACCCTTTTGCTATGAGCATGGCAGAGCAGGCCAATTGGTTGAAACTAAACACCTGCAGGGCATAAGGAACTCCTGCCCTCCCACATCCTAGCTCAGGAGACATTTCCCATGGCAAGAGGAGATGCGGAGAGATGCTCATTCAGCTGTGTGAGGACCACCAAGGCATGTGCACGATTGTGCATTAGCACATCCAGGCAGCAGCAGCAGCAGCAGCAGCAGCAGCAGCAGCAGCTGACATCTATTCAGCTTTTATCCCTGGATTCCTTACTGGATTTGGGTGAATTTCCAGTGCTGCTGTGTTGCTACTGCAGTGGTGGTTTTCCCACACCAGTTCATCATTAGAAAACCAGGCCTTGCATGGGGGACATCCCTAGCTACGAAAAAGGCAGATTACATAAAGAAAAGAATTGAATTTTTTAAAAAAATGCCAGTATCATAATGCTGTTATACAAATCTATGGCGCAACTGTACTTTGTACAGTTCTGGTCACCGCACCTCAAAAAGGATACTGTAGAAAAGGGCAAGCAACATGATCAAGTGGACCTATGAAGAAAGGCTGCAGAGTTTGGGACTTCTTAGTTTAGAGAAAAGGTGAGGGAGATACAAAATGATAGGTGCTTATAAATTTATGCATGGAGAAAGTGGCTAGAAGAGAGTATTTCTCCCTCACTCATAACACTAGAACTTGTAGTCATCCCATGAAGCTGAATGTTGGAAGATTCAGGACAGATAAAGGCAATGACTTCTTCATGCCGCACATAGTTAAACTATGGAACTCACTGCCACAGGAGGCAGTGATGGCCACTAAGTATGAAACTTAGGAACTCTGTTTTCTTGAGAGAACAGGATACCTTGTGGGCCTAACAATATCCAAACCTTTCTTTTTGGAGGGGGGTAGAAGTATAGCCTGCTCCCTCCCTCCTGCCCACCACCCAGAGAAGGGCTTGGGCAGGGAGCAGCACCCTCTCCAGAATGTCCCTTGTTCTGTTCAAACCTAGTTTCTCACTGGTAGCACGAAACCTCATCACAAGGCTACATAGACTGGAGATAACTTTGAGCAAACTTCCTCAAGCATCATCTACAATACTAGGCTTATACTCGAGTATATAGGGTAAGCCTCACAGGTCAGTACCCACCTCCGCATTGGCCTCTGGGCCTGGTATATTGCCTTCCCCTCTGCCTCTGGGTCCTGCCTCCCCACTCATTGCAACAGGTCTGGGTTTTGACACAAAGTCCTGCCTAGTTTCAGCCGTGTTCCCTGTTGCTTTATAAGACACGGACACACTTTTTGTTGCCATTGACAACTCTGAATATATCCAGGAAGGATGCCTGCTAAACAGAACAACTTTACAAACACATTAATAGAAAGAATAACTGTGCAATCCTTGTCCTCACCTGTCGGTCACAGCCAAATAAAAATGCAACCCATCATTTATTTACACCCCACAGTTAAGCTGCCTCTCAGTGTACCCCTAGAGAGGTCATTATCCAATATTATAGCCTAGGAGCTTGAAAACGGCCCTGGGCTGTGCCAGGGGTCTTCTGCAACACTCACTTTCCCACTCTCCAGCCTGCTATTCTCTTGGTGCAGTGTGCTGGCAAGACCTGCCCCAGTGCTGGATCTAAGTTGATAAGCATTTCCTGCATCATTGATAGGTAGGAATGATTTCCTGCTGCTTTCCGGACTTTCCACACAGATCAAAATCGCAGACACGCACACCTGGCAAGACTAATCTGCCACAACCAGTGACCAGCAGTGCAAGACTCATTGCATTAATTGAAATCAATGTGTGAACTCCAGGCCTCTGGCCTCAATTCCCCCTTGGATCCTGATCTTCCAGATGCGAAAGCTCTCTTCTTCGTTTGCTCCTTTTTTTTACTAATTATTAGCAGCTATACAGCATGTAGGCATCACGTATGTCTATTGCTACATGATCTCTCTCTCTCTCTCTCTCTCTCTCTCTCTCACATACACACACACACACACACACACACACACACACACACACACTGCAAGCTCCCTCCCTTCCTCATACCCAAGTTTTTGTTTCTCAGCCTGGCTTGACAGTTGCTCTCTGGGCACACAACTTGCTAGTCAACCCAGTGCTTTTTTTCTGGGAGTACTCAAGGGTATGCAATACCAGCACCTATTTTTCTAGAAGAAAAGCACTGAATCAACCCACATTGGCAGTGACCCTGGAAAGCCAAAATAGGGTTGGTGGGTATTGTTCAAGGAAGATGGGTGGTGCTACCAGCTGTCCCATAACCCCCTCCACCACAAGCACATTGCTCTGAACCAACCCACCTCCCAGTGCATTTTTGGATAGAAGAGAAGTGAGGAAAGGCCAGCCCTGACATTCCCAGGGAGAAGCAGGGGAGAGAAGGGGCATGCATTCCTCTTCAGATGCTCCTCGCTGCTTTTGTCATGATTGATGCTCCAATCCCACAGCCTGGCTGTGCATTTCCACATCTGCCTGGAAGGGAGGATCGAACACACTCAAATCTCACCTTGAAGAAAGTCATGGTGGCGCCATCCTTCACCGCCCCATATTCGATTTTGGTTTGCTTGGCCAGGTCGTCCGCTGAGTCGATGGGTGATTCCATCCTTTCCACGGTCAGGAAGGCAGCCAGGTTAGCCGTGTAGGAGGAGATGATGATGAGGGTGAAGAACCACCAGATGCCCCCAATGATGCGGGTGGAAAGGGCTTTGGGCATCAGCTCAGAGCCTGGGAGGAAGGAGGGTAGGGTTAGAGTGGAACAGACTGGAGGAAGTGCAGGAAACACACACCCTTTTACACACATGCCCCAAACCTTATTCATTGACACATAGAACTGTAGAATTTAAAATGGCCCCAAGCAACCCCCTGCAATGCAGGAAGCACAGCTAAAGAATCCAACCTCTGTTTAAATACCTCCAACAAAGGAGATTCCACCACCGTCCGAGGGAGTCTGTTCCACTGTCAAACAGCTCTTAACCCCAGAAAGTTATTCCTAAAATTCAGTCAGAATATCCTTTCTTGTCATTTGAATCCACTGCTTCAGGTCCTTGCCTCTGGGGCAGCAGTCTTCCATGGGGCAGCCCTTCAGGTATTTGAAGATGGCTATCCTATCACCTATTTGTTGCTGAATTGTAACTGTTGCACAAATTAATCCATTTTAAAAATGGAAATGAGCCAGACTGCTGTGCTCAAAGAAATAGTCGTTTACCTTGTAATGCTTCCAGACCCTGCCGCCGCCCCCCCCCATCCACCAGCTCCTGCTCCTGACCTTGGGCACAGCCAGCAGTTGATGAGGAATTTTCAAACCAAAGTAATTAACGGAACAGCTTTCATGTGATTTAAATAGAAAGCCGCTTGTGAACTTTTATGGGTGTTTTGTTCTACCGTTTAAAATAATAATAAAAAGAGGCGCTTCTTTTATACAGAGTGGTTTTTCAGAAGGGCTCACTCTAGGGAGAGGCTTCAAATGCACAGGCATTTAAAAAAAGTATCCAATTGTGGGGGGGGGGGACGATCAAGGGTCTAAATAGCAGTTGGAGGTAGGAAAATATGTTTTTTTTTTTTTAAAGGGCATAATGGCCCTGTAATGACTTTGAGTGAGCAGGGATGAAGGACTTTAAGGGCTCCTCTATTTTGGTACTGCCCCCTCCTGGTGCCTATTAAAAGCAGAGAAGCTTTTTTTGGGGGGGGAGCTGCTGCTGCTGCTACTGCCCTCCAAGGACATCTCTGGTCTGGAATTGGGGGATCAAAAAGTCAACTGAATCAGGGCAAGATTAAATTGGGGAACGGACAGTACCACCCTGGCTATGCAGACAGTCCAGAGACCCTGCTACTAATACTAATACTGAAATTTATTAGTCAGGTTTTTTGCCATGCCAACTCAAAGTGGCCCGCAAAACAACCTACAACCTTCCCTATACATACGTTAAAACCGGGGGAGGGCATTAAAACATCCCACCCACTCCAAAAGGCCATAGATAGCTAAAGCCAAAGTCTTGGTTTAAAAGGAATGTTTCTGCATTACACCTGAAGATATATCATGACGGCACCAGGTGAATCTCCCTGGGGAGAGCATTCCACGAATGGGGAGCCACCACTGAAAGGGTCCGTTCTCATGTTGCCACCCTCCAGGCCTCCTGTGGAGAAGGACCTCAGGTGATGATTGCAGGGTATGAGCCTATTCATATAGGGCGAGGGCATCCTGAGCCATATAAGGTCAAAACCAGCACTTTGAATTGGGCCCCAGAAACTATTGCATCCAGACCAGGATTGGTGTTATGTGATCAGACCGTCTTGCCCCACAGGAAGCAATCTGGCCACGGAATTCTGCACCAGTTTCCAAACCGTCTTCAAAGCTGGAGAACACAGAGCATTGGAGGGCCAGGACATCAGAGACTTGGGTTCTGAGCTTGAGGAGGTGACTTCAGCTTGTTTTTATTTTATTTTAAGGTTTTTTATTTTACAATATATAATAAGGAAGGCTGGCTTGTTGAGCCCACAGAAGCATCCTGTAGATGCTGAGCTAGTCAGAGCCACGTTCTGCCCCATGCCACACCCTTGCTGGGTTGGTGTGGGTGGGAAAACAGACCATGTGGCATTTGATGCAAGGGTGCATCTAGTAACTTGATAATCTAATTGCTAATCTCTATCCTCTGACCAAATTCTGATATGTAACCCTCAGGTTGTTAAAATCCCCTGATTTTGCCACCATCATTGGCAATTGGCAAAAATGGGAGAGATTTCAAGGTTTTCAGGAGGGAGTGAAAGAGAAGTGACTGGAGACCACCACCACCACCATTATTATTATTATTATTATTATTATTATTATTATTATTATTATTATTGATTAGCCTTCTTCCCAAGGTCCAAGGTAGGCCAAAGATCTGGCCCACTAGCAGGCAGCTCCTCCCTCTCTCCCCATGTGGACATCCACCTCCGTGGGAGGAGGGAGGCCTGCAGGGATAGGGAATCATTGTAGGGTAGCCAGAAGATAGAAAAGAGCTGCATGGTTCAAATACCAATAAAATAAAACATAATGTTATAACCCTTTTAAAACGAGTGCCTAGTGCTTCTCCTTTTTCCTGAGGCTTTTGCACTCAGTGGACTTACAAGTATGAGACCCACGAGGCTACAATCCTAGCATTGAAGAAGCGAGTCTGAATCCAAGGGCTGCACGCAACCCCAGAACCTCATTTTGTGAACCAAAACAAAAAAACAGTGTGGAGAAATGCAGCTTGTTTTACAAAGCAAGTTGTGCAAGACACCTGGATTTTTGCCTCTGGAGAGCTATAGCAAGAACCATTCCCCACTCTTTCTCGGAGCTTCATGACTAGCCCACAGTGCTGAATTGCTTCTGGGAACTGCCTTAGACTGAGTCAGACCCATCTGCCCATACAGCACAGCGTTGCCTACACTGACTGACTGGCAGCAGCTCACCAGGGTTTCAGGTGGGGACTCTCCCAGTCCTACTTGGAGATGCCATCGGGGATTGAACCTGGGCAACCTCATGATCATAGAAAAGTGTCTTATACTCAGCCAGACCACTGGTCTATATAGGTTAGTATTGCCTACTCTGACTGGCAGCAGATCTCCAGGAAGGGTTCTTTCCCAGTCATACCCGATGCTGATGGGGATTGAACTTGGGAGCTTCTGTATGTAAAACTGAGCTATGAAGTGAGTGGCCCAGGCAGCAGAGGCAGATCCCAAGGGCAGTAAACCTGCCCTGGGCTGGTACAGCTCAATTAATGGGCAGAGCCACCAGTGAGGTGATGGATTTCGGCCCCTGGCTTCCACAAGGCTGTGTGTCAAGCACTCAAGGGAGAAGGAGGAAGAGCGAGTTGGCTCCATCATGGCAGCACCTGAGAGCCTCCTCAGCGGAGGAGAGACAGAAGCCGGTCTTGACAAGCACTCCTGTAATTGTTAAGAAACAGACTCCACCATTTCAAAACCAATGTCTTTGCTTGTCATCGTCTGATGACAGAAACTCCCCGGCTGCCTCGCGACAAGAAGGGAGAGGAGGCGCAACATTATTTCTCTTGCTCCAGAGGCAATTTTTTCTCTCTTTTGACAAGCGCAACTACGTTTATCTTGCACCTGTCAACACACAAACACACACACACATGCACGCAGGTACACACCAAACAAGAGTGGCTTGCCGGAGGGGGGTGTTTGCTCAGGGGAGGGGGGGGGCTACCTTGCTGCATCAGCGCTCCCATGCCGAACCAGAAGCTGTTGAGGAGGGTGAAGTTGTTCTCCACGATGTCCGAGCCTGGGTTGCAGGGGTGGGCGTCATACCATTCGTAAGGGCTAAACCTGCAGGGAGAGAGAAGGCGGGCATTGAGGGAGGACTCCCAACAGACAGGGCAGAAGAGGCTGGTGCAAAGAACAAACCAGCTTCAGAGGCAGCTGGCACTAATCCAGCCGGTCAAGGGCTATCTGGGGCTCATGCATTTGTCTCTGTTACAGGGGAGTGGAGGGGGTCAGGGAGCTTTGTGTGAAAGAGAGGGGGGGAGAGAAGTGCCTGTTTCAGCAGCATGTGTTTCCCCCCTCCTTGCCCTTTCTTGTTCAGTTGAAGTCTGCCATGCAGGACTGGCTTTTCTTAGGATACCATTGCTATGCATGGCACTTGATAGAGTTGCAGGAGCAAATGAAGGCAAATTCCTGTCCGGAGAGGATTGCATATGCCTTTACATTTTAGAAATCCCTTTCTTTTTGAGCAGCTGTATTATCCCTGTAAAATATAAAATAAAATAAAATAAAATAAAATAAAATAAAATAAAATAAAATAAAATAAAATAAAATAAAATAAAACAATAAAATAAAATAAAATAAAATAAAATAAAATATAAAATAAAATAGTGTCATTGGTGCACTGGTGCTTTCTTGAGGACAGGTCTCTGTCTGCCCTGACCAGCTGACAGTCTAAGATTTGACACTGAGAAGACAGTGGGGAAGCCTGTGAGTGGGGTGGAATCAGGGATAAAAAGGGGGTGATGACAATAACCTCTCCTAGCTGTGGATCAGGTCCCATACTAGCTGCCCCAAGCTTGCCACTTTTGTTTTACTGGCAGTTTCCAACAGAAGGCAGAGCAGGTGACCTGCTTCCCCTATCCCCCAAATTTGGGTTACAGAGCCGTACTTTGGAAGTAGAACGGAATCAATTCCAGAAGTCCATTCGGCTTCCAAAATGTTCAGAAATCAAAGCTCCTGCAGCCAATCGGAAGCCCCGTCAGACGTTCGGCTTCCAAAAATAGTTTGCCAAAACGTTTGACTTGCAAGGCGTTCAGGATCCAAGGTACGACTGTAATTGACTCCCCCTTCGAGCATCTCAATGATCAGACCAAGAGGACAGTGGTAGGCCTTTTCCAGGAAGCCCTGGCTGGCATTGTCATGAAACATTCTCATTTCTGCTCCTTCCTCTTGCTGCAAAGATCCAATCAAAGCCAGACCAGTTAAAGGTGGATTTGAGAGAGAATGCAGGACCTTTGGAGATCCTTTGGAGCTCCTTACTCACATTTTCCAAAGATCCTGCATTTTGCAAGATAATTAAATTAAATTCTGCATAATTGGCATAATTGCTTCGGAACCAAACAAATTAATTAGCATCGCAGTTTCTCCCTCCGTGATTCCCCCTGGCTTTGCAATAGCCTCATCTCCTCCAAATGCTCAGCTGAAATGGAAACTGAGAGATCTGCAAAGAGGAGGAGGAGGAAGAGGAGGAGGAGGAAGCAGCAGCAGCAGCAGCAGCAGCAGCAGCTTTGGCGCATTTTATTATTTTGCCTCATTCATTTCCTGGTGTGTAAGCAGATACCACATTCTTGAATGACAGAGGGGGGCTTTGCCATTCCCAGACAATAAGGAGCCTTTGTATTTGCAAAAACAAAGTCATGGCCCAATCCAACTCCCTGCACAAGCCCCTCCAAATACAGAACTTCATGCCTGTGTGTGGCAGCAGCAGCAGCAGCAGCGAGGCTGTCCTGAAACCCCAGGCATCAACGCACAGTCAGCCACAATTAAACATTGTCATTCATGTTGCTGCCTTGACTACACTACAAAGCAACACCAGGCAAAAGTGGCCACCTAGAAGGTATCATTCTACATCTCTAACCTCAGCGACATTTGGTGGATTCAGGCTGCAGCTCCATCAATAAGCTTCAAAGCCTTATTAAAAGCTCTGATGGATCAAAACATTGCCATTTTGGGTCTCCAAGCAGCCACAGAGCTGGTTTTAAGCAGCAGTGACCTATGGTGGAACTGATGGAGGCCTTTATATGGTGGGGAGGCAGGGGGAGGCCGGTTTATTTCAAGAGAGGTGCATGCCTTTGAATTAAGGTGTGCCAATTTTGGCAACATTTTCCCCCTGCAGGCTAGAATTCTGGAGCTGGGCAAGGGTCAAGAGTGAAAATGTTCCCTATTATTGCTGGGGGCGAAAGATCCAATTTCCTCCTTGACACGTCCTGGGACCCTCTCTCTGCACCCTCTTCTGCCCAGAACCATCTGTGCACAGCCTTAATTATGCAGAAGACCAGGTGCTGCTCAAAGAGATAGATAAAAGCCAGGAAGGTTTTGAGGGGAAAGTTACAGTCACGGGAACTTTAATTGAAACCAAGCCAAGGGGAGAAATTGCGCTTTGCTCTGAAATACACTCACACACACTCATGTGATTTGGGGTTTATTTTGCCTGGAAATCTGTGCAGATGAAATCATCAAAGAGCGAATGTGGATGGAAAGACAGAGAGGCAAAACTAAGCGGAAGAATGAAAAGCAGAAAGTAATTCTCTCCCATTGTGGCCTGGCACAATGCAAAAACGGAATGGAATTAATTCATTCCATTTGTAAGAATTTTAACTGTTGCCCCAAGGCCAGGCAGGGAGTGTGTAGCTAAATCAGGTTTTGAATCTGTTTCTCCCAGATTATAGTCTATCCCCCAGAAAAATCCCCTTATTCTCTTCATCTGCTCTTTCCCCTTTCGAGCTGCTCTCTTGCACCGGGACCCTCCCTTGAGGACTAGCCACTCCGCAAATATCAGGTTCTTTGGAGAAGACTCTTCTCAAAATTGGTGGCTAACCCTCCTGCATCCCCCCCAACCCCTTTTTAAAAGCAGACCTCTTTGCCAATCCAGATGTGCCAGAGCAAACAAAGAGTCAGCCTTCCTCCCTGCGGAGCTGATTTTGACAAGTGCATTACATGAAATTAGAGTATTAGGCACTAAGCTCAGGTAATCGCCTCCAAATGCTGTAATGGCCCCAGGGAGCCAGCAAAGCATCATAAAAGCCGGAACACCGGGGCTAATGGAGATAATGATGCTGCCACCGCTGTGGTTCCATTCTGCCTCCCTCTCTCCTCTCAGATCCCAGCCTGGACAGGCTATTTCTCTGAAGGCAGGAACAGAGCTGACCCAGAGGGGGTGGCCAGGGCCCCCAGCACCCACCATGTCCCTTCTCCCAATTATATCCTATTAACCCAACACGGGGACGGAGGCCAGCAACCTCCCTACCTGCTACCAGCAAGAGACAGACAATTGCCTTTAACTGTGGGATGTGCTGCTCCCAGCTAAAGGTGGCTCTCTCCTGCACAGGGCTTGCAGCATGGGAGTTTTCCATTGCACCAAATGTTTGCCATTAGCAACCGGGTCAGTGCCATCCTCCACTTACTTTTCAGGATGTGCTGGGCTATTGCCATTGCCCATTGCGTGGGCGTTTTTCTCATTGGGAATAGGGGGCAGGAGGCTATGGGGACTGGAGCCAGGACTGGCTGCCACGGACAGAGGAGGGGAGACCCTTTGTAGGGCTGCTCTTTCCTCAAGTGCCATTAAAAAAAGGTAAAGGACCCCTGACAGTTAAGTCCAGTCACAGACGACTCTGGGGTTGCGGCGCTCATCTCGCTTTACTGGCCGAGGGAGCCGGCGGCAGTTTTTCCAGGTCATGTGGCCAGCATGACTACGCCGCTTCTGGCAAAACCAGAGCAGCGCGTGGAAACGCCGTTTACCTTCCTGCCGGAGTGGTACCTATTTATCTACTTGCACTTTGCCGTGCTTTCGAACTGCTAGGTTGGCAGGAGTTGGGACTGAGCAACGGGAGCTCACCCCATTGTAGGGATTCGAACCGCCAACCTTCTGATCGGCAAGCCCAAGAGGCTCAGTGGTTTAGACCACAGCGCTAAGTGCCATAGTGGGAGTCAGAGTGGCACCCCTACACACAGACACCCTATCCCTCAAAAATGAAGGGACTTAGCATACAGGGGAGAGGAAGGGATTTTCCCAAAGTTGGCTTGTTAAGGGGTTGGCTTGTTCTTTAAGACAAGATGACTGGCACATGTGTATGTAGGCTACCTGAAAGGCCATCTTCTCCCACACCAACTTACCTGGGCTCCGAGATCTTAAAGGGAGACCTTTCTCTCGGTCCTGCCACCCTCACAGGAGTGCTTAGTGGAGACACAGGAGAGGGCCTTCTCAGCGGCTGCTCCCAGGCTTTGGATCTCGCTCCCAAGCATAGGAGCTGAATCCTAGGGACAGAGTTCCTTTTGGCGCCCCTTGTAGCCGGTGAGATACTTACCTGGCTATCACAAACAGCACGCAGCTCACGCCCAGGTAAGCAAGGAGGATGTACATCCAAATGTCAGGAGACAAGGGATTCAGGAAAGAGAAGACACTGGGGTTGGTCCCATTGGCCTTCCGGTAGAGAATGCTGATCCCCAGAGTCATGAAGGGCTTGGAGAAGTCAATCGCTTTCTCCCGGACATGGGTGATGGTGAGCGGAGCGACAGCCAGGTCAGCTTTCTGTGGAGCAGGAGAGAGAGAGAGAGAGAGCAGTTGTTAGAAATGGAGGAGGAAAAGGGCGGTGGGCAAGGCTCTTGGGTCTCTTGAGTCACAATCTTGTTTCCCCAAGGGCTGCTATGAAGATCGATGTCTTGGGAACTTCTGGTCCACAGGCCAAATGAGCCCTCCCAGTTGGGCCTGCAATGCCATTTCCCCCTGGTCACACCCATCTGATGCCATGTGATGTCCAATATGAGTCAGGTAAACCTGCAGTTGCAAAGGTGCCATTGGCAGCTTCAGAGGGCCTCCCAGGGGTTCCTTTGTAAACTCTGCATGCATTCTCGGTTGCTTACAATTTAGCCCTGAATGGAAGCCGTGCTATTGGGATTGGATCCACTTGGGAGCTTCTGAATCAGAGCTCCCAAATGTCCTAGCACACCCTTCCCCAAGCCAGTGCCCTCTGGGTGTTCTGGACCACAATGGCAAGCTAGCTGGGGCTGATAGGAGTTATAGTCCAGATCAGGAGGGTAGCAGGTGACTGACAGTTGCCCTAGGAACTCAAGGGTTGAAATCACATCCCTGTTCTTATCCCTTTTGGGTGGTTTTTTTTTGGGGGGGGGTCTATAAAGTGTCTCAAAGGAAAGTTAAGAGAAAATTATAGTTTGGTCTGATTGATAAGGAAGACAGACACACCAGGACCATCCCTGTTCTTTCCATAGCAGAGCCAAACTACTGGTTCTCCATTCATGCCAGGGACTGTGGACCACTCCACCCTTTCAGTGGCCATCAGTGTTCATTGATGCCAAGATGGACGGATGAGAATAAGGTTATCTATGGCTACTAACCAAGATGGCCATATTCCATTTCCACTGTTGGAGGCAGTAATGTTTCTGAGTACCAGTTTCTGGAAACCACAGGAGAGGAGAGGGCTGTTGTGCTGGGATCCAGCTTGCCGGTTTCCCACAGGCATCTAGTTGGCCACTGTGATAACAGGATGATGAACTAGATGGGTTATTGGCCTGATCCAGCTGGCTCATCTTGTGTTCTTAAGAATGCATTGCATTTGGGGAAATTGCTGCAAAAATGCATATATCAGGAGAAATGTGCACAAAGATGCAGTTGTTTCATGCATACTTTTTAAAAGTTTGCAAATGGGGTGAAGAGAACTTAAGATAGGAAAACAATGATAAACTGAGAGAAATAGGAACTGACCAGTTCACTCATTCCTAGGCTGCTACAAGAACAGCAAAAGTATACCAAGGTGGAAAAGCAGAGAACAACACATGTGTACTTTAGATATTAGATAAACTAATTGTCTGCATCACTGGGAGACAAGGTAAATAATGCATATTTTATTGATTTTACTGGAGAACACAAGAGACCGTGGAGAAGAGGATACTCAGTTGTTAGTTCCAGCAGATTTCAGCAGATGACTGGCAAAAGATTCATAATGGCTGATCCCAACATTATGTTCCTTCCTGGTGGGAGAGCGGGACAGTCTTCCCACCACACAGGGAACTGGAAGGTCATCCAAGAAGTAACATGAACAATCTGATCACAGCATCTCTCAAAATGGTCAGCTGGACAACTGCTTTCCATTCCAGCTTTTTATTCTGCCCCATGCACATCACCATTAACAACAAAATTTGATCATGCACATGTCTGTCTAGTTACAAGCCTTCACCAAAACAATGGCTTGTTTGAACTTCATTCTCTCCTGCCCTCTTGGTTTGCAGCTGCAAGTGTCTGTTAAAGGATCCTATTCCCCAAATTCAGAATTGAATAAAAGGAATAGACAGCAGTGCAAAAATTGGCATGCAAGTCAAGACTGCTAAAGCCACATCTCCAAAGTCGTTTTTTCAAAAGGCTATCAAGAGATGCACAAACAAAACAAGATTTTTTTTTTTTTTTTTTTTAAAAAGCCTAGATCAGACCACATTTAAAGACATCTAGGTTGGAGGCACAAAGCCAGCCTGAAAATTTCCACCAATCCTACTAGAACTCTTTTTGCTCTGAGAAATTCATTACAAGTGTAACACAGCAATATCTGACAATGCGTCTTCCTTGAGAGAGTTTGTGAAGTCCCTACAGGCGTTTTGCCTTCAAATTTACCTTACTTTCGGGTCAGCTTAATCAAAATATTTAGTGGACTTAGGCAAACATAAAGAGGCAAGGATAAACTGTGTGTTTCAGGAGTTCCTTCCCATCCTCTGGGCCCTTGTTTTCCCCATGCCAAATTCCTGGAGCCCAGAACATACATGGCATAGAATCAGGGCACGTCCTGAAAGCTTGCCCCTTTCCATCTGGGGGCAGTGATTTTGCCCACATCTGCACTAAACAATCTCTCAGCATCACGTGCAAAAACATTCCCAAGCCAGGTAGCTGCAAAGACATAAATTGCTGGAATTTACTGTCAATAAATGCTCTGTTTATGGTGAAAGCATTAAATCAACTGTCAAATCATCCCCCAGGGACAGAGATTAGGCCTGAGCTGCAGTTATCAGTGGGGAGGCATTTCTGTTCAAGAAAAACCCTCCATTTTTTCTGTGTTCTTCATGCCAAGTAGAAATCACAGAGAACAGCTTATATTGGTGTAAAATGTCCAATAAGGACAAAAAGATGTAGCTGCTTTTCATACAAGCCTCTTCTGTGGTAGGAGTGTCAGAACAAGGCTACCTTGGAGCTATAAGGAACAGAAGGCAGAAGGAATTATGTGTCATGAAGAGTTTCTTATGTATAAGTTTTACTGATGCAGTTCACTGTCTTGGGGTGTTATGATGGGCAGGAGCTGAGGTGGCTTTAAAAACAGCAAAAGATGAATTCATGGATAAAAGATTAACCAAGGTACCATCCCTGATAGGAACATGAAGAACCACACCCAGGATAGCAAATTTTTGAGTACAGTCGTACCTTGGAAGTTGAACAGAATCTGTTCCGAAAGTCCGTTCGACTTCCAAAACGTTCGGAAACCAAAGCGTGGCTTCTGATTGGCTGCAGGAAGCTCCTTCAGCCAATTGGAAGCTGTGGAAGCTCTGTCAGATGTTCGGGTTCCAAAGAACGTTTCCAAACTAGAACACTCACTTCTGGGTTTGTGGCATTCAGGAGCCAAAACGTCCGAGTACCAAGGCGTTTGGGATCCAAGGTATGACTATACTACATACAGGGGGCAAAGAAGAGAGGGCACTGGTTACCTTTATGCCCTTCCTATGAAAATCCCAGGAGATATCTAGCTAGAATCAAAATGCTGGTCTAGGTGGATCTTTAAGACCAAAGACCATAACTTTAACCTTCTGCTATTTGATAGGATCATCTATGGAGATACCGTTCATTAACCACAAGCCAAAGTGAGTTTTGCACAACACCAAAGAATCCTATATACCCAAACCTATAACAAATATAGGCTATAACAAACATAACCACATAATTTAAGAATGTAAGAAGAGCCTGCTGGATCCAGCCAATGGCTCATTAAGTTCAGCATCCGGTTCCTCCTGAGATTTCCAGCAGCATCCCAAGGCATGAAGGTCTGTGGAGAGGGTCCCCTTCAACTGCAGGTTGTTTGGGGATGCAACGGAGGAGGGGGTTGAGCTGTGTCCCTGATCTCTTCCTCCTCCCTGCATTTGCAGGCTCTCGTCGTTTTCAAAAGTTACCATCTACATTTTTCAAAATTGTGTGTGAAATGAATGGCCATGGTGTGGGATGGTCCTCTGAGCCAGCAGGGGGGTTTCCCAGCTGCAGAAGGAAATGGCCATTTTGCAGGGTGGGGGGAATGGAACACATAAAGCTTCCAAGGCACGAGATGTTCTTGCTTTTGTTGCTTCAGGCCAGCCTCAAAACAAAGGACTTTCTAAAAAGCTGTTTTTTCCCTTAAGGCTGCACTGCCTGTGGCCAGACCTGCCAGGATCACACAGCGGGGGGCAAAGTAGAATCCCTGCAATCCCAAAATGCAAGTGCTGACGAATAAAGGGCAGCACCACTGATTGTCCTCATGTTCACATCACAGGCCACCTGTTGTGGGAAACAGTGCGCCTTGGGCGAGTCACGAGTTACGTGACTCATTGACTTTCTGCACGGGGGGGGGGGAGTTGTGCGTCAAGCAATGTGCTGACCAAGTCAGGTCTCTTGACAGAGAACAAGCATCACAGCTTTCTGCAAGGTTCCACAGATCTCAGGCATTTGGCCTGAAGTTACAGTGTACTCCCCCCAATACACACCGCAAAAGGATATCTATAAGATGCATCTATAGCTTGCTCAGACACACACCTAAACACACTGACATTCATACTGTGGGTGGCAGCGTGCACACAACAGCAGTCCTCACACCAAGCCCCAACTATTAGAGGAAGGCTTTGTTTTATTATTGGGACCCAGGTGGCGCTGTGGGTTAAACGGCAGAGCCTAGGGCTTGCTGATCAGAAGGCTGGCGGTTCAAATCCCTGTGACGGGGTGAGCTCCCGTTGCTCGGTCCCAGCTCCTGCCCACCTAGCAGATCGAAAGCACGTCAAAGTGCAAGTAGATAAATAGGAACCGCTCTGGCGGGAAGGTAAACGGCGTTTCCGTGCGCTGCTCTGGTTCGCCAGAAGCGGCTTAGTCATGCTGGCCACATGACCCGGAAGCTGTATGCCGGCTCTCAGCCAATAAAGTGAGATGAGCGCCGCAACCCCAGAGTTGGACACAACTGGACCTTACGGTCAGGGGTCCCTTTATCTTTAATCTTTGTTTTATTATTACATTTATATGACAACTTTTCCTCCAAGGAGCTTAGGGCAGTGTACGTGGTTCTCCCCCTCTTCCTTTAATCTCCGCAACAACCCTGCAAGGTAGGCTACACTGAGAGGCAGTGACTGGCCCAAGGTTACCCAGTGAACCTCATGGCTGAATGGGGACTTGAACCTTGGTCTCCCAGGTCTCAGTCCACCATCCTAACCACTACACTGAGCTGGCTTTTTAAAGTGGTCTGACTTGGAAGAAATGAATGCTGCTTCCTGGCTGGGCTGATGCAGTGCTGTTTATGTACATCTTTCTCCCACTCTTAACCCAACAAATCAATTGCTAAGGGAGACATTCTGTGGGGTTGGTGGATGTAAAAGAAGGAGCCTCCCCCACACACTCTGATGCCTCCAAACTGCATTCAGAGGGTAATTATGCCATTAATTATTTTGTTCTGTTTTACAGGTTCAGTCTGAGGAGGCCTCTGAATTGAAATTTGCATGGAAGACACTTCAGTGGGCTGGGAAATTAGAAGTCCCTCAGATTGCATTATTTTCTTCATGGTATTATTAGAGCAACAAGAAACTGATGCCGTTCTGGAGCCTCATGTGACTTCCTGCACACAGCAGCCCAGATTAATCACCAAATGGCTAAAATAAATGGTGAAAGGTGGATCTCCTATTAATAAAAGGATTATTAAAAAGACATCCTTCCCATAGGGAAGCAAGGACCCTTTGGTCTCGTGTTATTGTATTACACCAACTGATTATCTGCGTAAAACGGTGCAAGCTGTCAGAACCATGGTTCCTGCAAAATGACAGTAGTCAGACCAGCCGCAGCCATGACGGCCAGGTTTTAGGATCTGTGGCTCCTGGCTCCCTTCTGCCCCGATACGGTGCACAGCTCTGAGCAAAGTCATTTACAGTTTCAATTAAAATGGAACCCACTTAGCATTGCAGGGGGGTAATTAATGTTTGTGGAGTGCTTTGAGGGACTCCGATAAAAAGATGCTCTCAACAGGCAGGTGGTAATTACTGTTTGAAAGTGCTCTTACGAGCGTGGTTGCTTTTTTAAAATTGCTGTTTCAAAGCGTTTCTTCTTTTGCAAAGTGACTTTGTACCTGTTGCTTGTGCGAAAGCACATTGGGGTGTGCTCGTCCACAAGTGCCAGTGTGGTGTAGTGGTGAAAGTGTCAGACTAGGACCTGGGAGACAAGGGTTCAAATCCCCCACTCAAGCTCACCGGGTGATCCTGGGCCAGTCGTTCACTCTCAGCCTAACCTACTTCACAGGGTTATTGTGAGGATAACATGGGGAGGGGCAGAACTAGTCCAACCCTCTGCTTGCACCCTGGCATGCTGTAATATCAGGGCTTATTCACACCTCCTCTTGTCCCACTGGTTCCCCCTGGGGGAAACTGCTCTTTAGTGCTCAGTTGGAGCAAACAGCAATTCGGGTTTTCCCCAGATGGACGTTTGCTTCGATTTAGCACTAAAGAGTGGTTTTCACTAGGAAAGGAGTGAAAGGGGCAAGGGGAAAACCACTCAGACCTAAGCCTGGTCAAGCAGAAAACTGATTGGACCCATGCATTCTAGGCAGGGGTGCCACCTCTCCCTCAGGATTGTGGGTGCTCACCATCACAACATGGACATGTGACATCACATGCACACGTCTGCATGTAGTGCATGTGACGCCACTCAGGCATGTGCGAGTGATGTTGTATGTCCATGTTGTGGCAGCGGGCAGCAATGACTCCTCTTCCTCCTCCTATCCGCAGCCAGCAAGGCACCCTTCTCCATGGGGAGGGACTTGGAGGCAGAGAGGCTACCTCCATGTCTGAGCCCCATCCCCAGAAAAGGGTGCCTGACTCGTTGGCTGCGGAGGGCAGAGCTGAACTGCTTCTCTTTTGGAGGCAGTGCCAATGCCACCTGCTGGCCTTCATTGACTTTGTGGGTGCCCAGCCCCCACAATTATATTATTGTGGGTGCCCAAGCACCCACGGCCCCCTGGAGTTGGATCCTATGTTTCTAGGCATGGGGCAAGCAGAAGTGTGGACAAGCCTCAGACCCAAGAGAGCAGAAACGAAAGGCTTCTCTCTGCTTGCTACGTGAGTGCCAGAGAACCAGGAATGGCTCAGAAAAAGCTATTTTCCTGCTTTTTTTATTAAAGATTCCAGTCCAACCAAACCTGAGTGAGGAGAAGCTTGCCCGATAATGCTATCCATGGAGGCTCTCCAGCTTAGCATTTTCGGGGAAAGGTGTATTACTGCTAGGCTGAGGAGAACCGCCTCTGTCGCCTGCAAAAGATTTCCGCATCTACTCAGCTGGAAGGAAGAATCTGTTTACGTTCTGCTTTTGAAAATAAAACTGCATTTCCAAATAAATGGAATTGTTCCTCACACACCTGGTCCTGCTTTTTTTTTTTTTTTTAAACAGCTTGTCCTCTGCTTTGCAGCAGGGTCAGGCTATAAAAGTGCAAGCATGGATCATCAAGCGGAGATATTGCCTCTGGGATTCTGGACCGCAGGCCACAGCTTAACTCCTTGAGAGACAGATTGCTTAGGGCTGGATGTGACTCCAGCCCATGCCTCTCAGAAGCACTCTGCTTTTGAGTCTGCCTCTCTGATTCTCTGCCTCTTCCTTAGCAAGTCCTTCTAGTTGTTTGGGAGCTAAAAGGTATGTTTCACCAGACACCTTTTCTAGGGACTACAACAACAACCTCAGAGCATATACGCAGAGCAATCTCTCCATAGAAGCACAATATTTGGTTCTGTTTCTTGGTCACGCTCAAGAGGAACATGTGGAAATGGATGGTGGATGGCCAGACAGATGATGCACAGCATAGTCTTAAAACGATTGTAGATCTAAGTAACTACTAATAAACATATGTATGAAAATTCAGATTCTCTTCCCCCCACCACCACCAATACTCCAGTTTCAGTCCAAGCTACAGTTTCAAGTGGATAGTATCCATGTCTCTTTCTCTTTCCTTCAATTTTCCGAAAGTGTTGAGAATCTCAACTAGTTTTTAGGTTGATCATGGATGGGTTGGGGACAAACAAGCTGAGGCTTAATCCAGACAAAACAAAAATGGGGCAGAATCCCTCCCTTGGAAACTCAAGTGCACAGCTTAGGGGATGTTCCTGGACCTTCAGCACAGATGCTCATCTATTGACTGTGGTCAGGACTGCATTTACCCAACTTAGATTGGTGCAGCAGCTGTGCCCATTCCATGAGCTACCAGAGATGGGCATGGTGGCACATACCTTAGCCACATCTCAAATAGACTACTGCAATGTGTTCTCTGTGGGGCTGCCTTTGAGAAATTCCAGCTGCTCCAGAACATTGTGGCCAGTCTGCTGAACAGAGCTGGGTACTGGGAGGATGTAACTTCTTTATCACAGCTGATTTGTGGGCTTCTGGTTCATTTTTTGACCCCAATTCAAAGTTCTAATCATTACCTTTAAAATCCTAAATAAATGGCTTGGGATTTCTGAAGTCTGTCTCTCTCCCCCCCCCATCCAGTTATTAAGATCTTCTGGAGAGGCTCTCCTCCCTATCAGAGCTGTGTTTGGCTGAGATGCAGACGAAGGCCTTCTCTGTGGCTGCACAAAGGTTTTGAACTACTTATCCGGGGGGGGGGGCATGCCCCCTCCTTAAGGGCCTTCTCTTGCCATATAAAAACTCTTCTTTTTTTAGGAGCATCTGACCTGTGAAGTGGTTAAGTTTTAACTGTCCTGTTTTTATCTGCTTTTCAAATCAATATCCTTACATGTTTTCTGGTTGCATTTATTGCTGTTCTTTTTTGCTGCTAGTCGGGTTGAGCCTCACGAGTCCCTTCTGGAAAGCCAGGATAGAAGTATTTTAAGCAAACAGACAGACAAATGAAGGTGGGAGTGGGGGGTGATGCAGCACATAGAATCATAGAACTGTAGAGTTGGAAGGGACCCTGAGGAACATCTATAGATAACAACAAGGTACTTACATGATCAATCAGCTCCCTGATCATGCCGTTCCACTGCCCCTTCTCATCCTGGGCTCCATACTTCCCATCCTCCACCACGCGGATCTCATAGCTGAAGCCAAGGATTCGGGAGACTTCCCTTAGGAGATCAACGCAGTAGCCTTCAAAGCGCTCATTCCCGGAGAGCACGGTGTCCGACTTGATGAACATGACAAAGGGTTCCTCCTACACAGGAAGGAAGGAAAGAGACAGAGAGTAGCTAAACAACCACATGCAAGCTAAACCCACCAGCCACAGAAGCCACTTTGAGCAGCCACAGGATGGATCTCTCTTTGCTTTCTGGCACTGCAGCCAGTTTGGTTATTATCATGACTGCTACCATTATAGCATTGTAACACTAATGAGAGCCAGTGTGTTGTAGTGGTTAGATGGTCTGACTAGGACCTGGGAACTCCTTGGAGAAAACAGGAGGGTATAAATGCAGCAAATAATTGAATATCATATTCCATCCTTAGAACTTGTTTCATTTTCAATGTGCTTCAAAAACTTCAGTGGCCACAATTCAAGACAGAAGTAAACACCCTGAAAGAAGTCATTGAACTCTATTGATTTCAATGGTTGCTCATCTCTGCTTTGGATTGTGGCCCCTCGTGCTCAGCTGTTTGGAGTGTTCCCATTTTACAGATCAGGAACCGAGGCCATCATGCGTTATTTTCCTAAGGACGCGGTAGAAGGCCAGAGTGGGTTCATGGCCACCTGCCTTACCGTTGGACCTTAACACTCTTTGGAACTCAGCCTGACTGTCCCACATAAAGATTGTCTTCCATGAAAGACCCATAAAAAGAGGCTTCCTCCATGTTTGGAACCTGCTAGGCAGGGTGAAGGAGCTACTTCAGTGATACTGATATTTTTTCAGGCCAGCACCCCTTTGGTTCTATAAACTCTTTCCCAGTTCCCCCTACCCTACCCTTTAAAAAGCACTATTCAGAATAGCAGTTTGCACGACCCCCTAAGGACTGCAAGAACACAATAAAATTTGAAACAGTGACAATTAATTGCCCGCTTAATCAAAATCCAATTAAAATTATTTATTTGATTTTTAAAAAACCCGATGATCTTGCTCCAGGGATTCTAGCATTTCAAAGTCTGGTAGTCATTTGCACCTCTGGTATCCACCCCTCCCCCCCACGGCATCACCATCTTGCCTCTTAATGCTCACCCTTGGTATGCCCGCTGCCCCCCAAGGAAGCAGTGCCACCCACTTTGGAAACCACTGGACTGCCCAGTCCTTAAAATAGGGCAAACAACTTGCAGCACCCAAAACTGGTACAGCTGATGGACAAGGAACAGCTGAAAGCAAGGCAGCAAGCAGGATGCCCATCCAGGAAGCTGGTCCTTGTGCCTTTTGCATTCGTACTCAAGTCTAGAGGCCGGCAGGAGCAGCCATAAAGCCCCATTAATCTCGGGAGGCACCAAACAGAGTGGAGGGGGGCGTGTTCCTCCATATTTAACAGTTGAAGAAGCAGCATCTTGTAGGAGCTCTGCTCGCCTCTGCGCCGCTCCTGGAGGTCTCAGACATTTCCTAGGGGGTAATTCTTGAACTCTGCAAGGCACTTATTCACGGGCTGTTTCACAATTTATTACTGGAAACGGTCAGACATTCAATTCGCAGGCTTTCAGGGCTCGCTAATCGATTTCTCAGCGAAGGTGCCCTCAATTTCAGGATCTTCACAGCTCTCCCGTGGCTCGAGGAGGAGAGAGCGGAACGGTCTGTTGGAGAAACATCATCGGCCGGCTGCCACCGACAAGGCGCTGCAGGATGAGCAGGAGGGTGTGAAAGGGGGAGGCAGGGGAGGAATCCCAGCACCATGTCTTGGTGGCAGCAGCATTAGCAACAGCAAAAATGCCATCAAGTGGCAGAGCGGGAGGGAGCTGTGGGTGATTCCCTGCTTGAAAAGGGAACTGCAGAAGTGCTCGTCTCCACCTGTGTCATCAGCACAGAATCATAGAACTCTTAAGAGTTGGAAGGGACACCAAGGGACATCTAATCCAACCCCCTGCAACCCAGGAATCACAACTAATGAATCTGAACCCTACAATTCTATGATTCTATGACAGTATAGGGCAGTCTAGGGCCCCATCTGCACTATACACTGAAAGCAGTATCACACCACTTTAAACCTGGATTTGTATCATGGATTCATAGAATTCTAGAGTTGGAAGGAAACCCAAGGGCCATGAAGTCCAACCCTCTGCAATGTGGGAATGACAGCTAAAAGATCACTGACAGATGGCCATGCATCTGTAGTTTGTTACAGATGCTGAGAGTAGTTAGGACACCCCTATTCTCCTCACAGAACTACAGCTCCCTAAGGTCCCTGAGAAGAGGGATTTATAGCTCTGTGGGGTAAATAGGGGTCTTCTAAGAACTCTCAGCACCCTTAACAAACTACAGTGGACCCTTGACTTACGAAGGTAATCCGTTCCGACGGGACCGTCGGAAGTCGAAAAAACCATAAGCCGAGTCCCCATAGGAATGCATTGGGGAGAAAAAATTCATAGGTCGAAAAAAACCCTATCTAAACTTCGTAACTCGAGAAAACCCTATCTAAAACGGCCGCGACTTCCTTTCGGAAGTCGAAAAAATTCGGAAGCGCGCGGCCCCTTTGATCCCTCATAACTCGAAAAATATGGAAGTCGGGGCATTCGTAAGTCGAGGGATCACTGTACAGCTTCTGGATGCTTTGGGGGGAAGCCATGACTGTTTCAAATGGCATGATTCTGCTTTAAATCTATAATAGTGATGGGGCCTAGGTTTAGTATGAGGTACTGGCTAACCTCTTCAAGGTGACCAAGGCCTCCCCCTGCAGGCCAAAATGATGCTGTGATTCCTGCATTGTGAGTGGTTGGACTAGATCAGGGGTCAGCAAGGTTTATCTTGCCTGGGCTGGATCGGTCCTGCAGAGATCCCTCCATGGGCTGGATTGTGTGCATGCATGAGCACGCCAATTTTCGGCATCTGCGCATGCGCAGACGCAATTTCCAGCGCCATGGAAGCGAGTCCCTGCGCTGTGCTGGTTTAGCACAGTGCACGAATGGGCAGCTCGGTTTCGGGGCAGCTCATGGGCCAGACAAATGACCTCTGCAGGCCGCTTCCTGGCCATGGGCCTTAGGTTGCTGACCCCTGGACTAGATGATCCTTTGAGTCCCTTCCAACTCTACAATTCCATGATACTATGGCACCCAAGCTAGACCCACAAGGACCAGCTGCTGATGCTGTAGCAAAGGCTTAGAAAAACTGGGGGGCTGATTTGGAATTGGGAGAGAGGAGCCTGTGTGTGTGGTTTCAAAGAGAGAAACTCTTCAATCTCGCTGCAGCATCCTCTCCAGGGGATTCGCCTGCCCCCGCCCTCCCCCTATCTTCCTCCTGAAGCAACAAGGCTCGGCACTCTGTCTAACACATCTGAATCTAAACCAGTGGGCCTCATCATAATTCATTAGAGACTGGATGGAAATTCACCCTGAACTGATGCCTGCCTTCAAATCCAATAGCAGACCCGTGTGCTAAATGTGCTGTGACAGTTAGTGGCCAAGGAGACCGGCTGAGTATCCAAGCGTCACTGGCTAAGTGAATTACTTTGGGGTAGTTTGTCACTTGGGTGCCTAAGTGGGGGGGGGGAGCCCCAAGTGATGCTGAGAAATGTCAATAAGAGCTCCTGAGAGATGACAAGGGCTTGGTTGCAGTTTCAGAGCGGTTGGTTTGTGGGCTGTGGGAAGTTGCTCCCTAGCACAGGGCTGAGCAGAAGACAGATTGGAATCCACTGGTGAGAGGAAGTGTGATCATGTATTTGTTAGAGTGTCACATCCCCCACTCGACCTTGAAGTCCACTGGGTGACCTCAGGCCACACAGTGTTTCTCAGCCTAACCTACCTCACAAGGTTGTCAGTGGTTAGGTTGGTGGACTAAGATCTAGGAGGCCAAGGTTCAAATCCCCACTCAGCCATGATGTCCACTGGTGACCTCAGACCACTCAGTGCTTCTCAGTTTAACCTACCTCACAGGGTTGTTGTGGGGATTATTTAAGGAGGAGTAGAACCATATACACCACATTGAGCTCCAATGGCTTCACTGAACCCCAGTCTGGATGCTGCCAAGGAGAACATTGTTTTGGACAGTTCCCTGCCATGCCCAAATAGTTCAGCTTTTTTGCTATCAGGATAATCAGTCCATACACAATGTAATGTATGAAAACACAGCTCAAGCTCCATGTTGGTTTCTCCTTAGAAGGTGGTGCTGGGTTACGATCTAGAAGTGGAAACAGCCAAATCTAGGAGGGGTTAGATAGAACCCTGCAACCACTTACCAGGACTGTGGTGACAATCAAGGATCTGTTGGTGAGGGAATCTGTCACATTGGGGCCTTGCCTTCGAGAGATTTCAGTGATATTCAGTCCATCAGATGGGCTCCACACACCAACCTGTGATGGAGGCAAAGACAAGAAATGAGCAAAAATTCAACCAAACCATCAGGCCAGACCAGTCAGGCCACTGAAGAGAGAGAGAGAAAGGTCAAGGGAGTGGAGTGGAGGTCAGATATTGTGAAATCAGTCTCTAGTTCAGGGGTGGGGAACCTGATGCCCTCCAGATGTGGCTGGACTGCAACTCCCATTATCCATGACCACTGGGTCATGTTGGCTTTTGGGGTTGATGTGAGTTGGAAGTCCAACAGCATCTGGAGGGGACTGCAAATGATTCCCATCCCTGCTCAAGTGAAAACAGGCAAATAAATGAAAGAGAGGGCTGAGCAGTGCTTGTACAAACTGTTACTTTGATGTAACACAACCTTAACATGATTTAAGAACATAAGAAGAGCTTGCTGGATCAGGTCAGAGTGACCCATCTAGTCTAGGCTGTTGGTCTCATCATGGCCAACCAGATGCCCCAACGGGAAACTCACAAGCAGGATTTGAGCACAAGAGCACTCTTTCCTCCTCTGGTTTCCAGCAATTGGCATTCAGTATCATTGCTGTCTCTGACAATGGAGGCAGAGTTTGACCATCATGGTGAATTTACCCAGTCCTCTTTTAACACCATCCAAGTGCGAGCAAGTTCCATAGTTAAAGTATGTGCCAAATGTATTGCTTTACTTCAGTGAGGTTGAAAGGGGAGGGGTCTCATCATCTGGGCAGTCCAGGACCTCCATACACACTGCCCAAAATTGTGCCCTGGGGAGGTCACTTCAGTGCTGCTAATACAACGGTTTAACTTCACCCCCCCCCAAGCATAGTTCATTGTCTCTTGAGACAGACAGATGGCGGCAACAACAACAACAAACAACAACAAAATAAACAAGATGTTTATGTGTCTGCATGTGCGTGTAATGACTAAGTGATGTTATACTCTGCATTACATGTAGAAGCTCTGCATTACATTTTAAAAGACACCCCCCCAAAAAAATCTGCACAACATTTTACCGATATGAAGTAAAATTTCATTGCATTGCAGGGGGTTGGACCAAACAACCCTTTGAGTCCCTTCCAACTCCATAATTCTATGATTCTACATATTAAAACACCAACTAGCCCCCTTTCAAAAGAGTTGATTGTTTATATACAAAAGACAGTTCCCTCCCTTGGTCCTGCAATAATCCACGTGTGGAAAGATTATGAGTGGGTATGATGACATGCAAATGGCAAGCAAGAACCCCCCCCACTGCAGTTTGTGAAGATGACTTGGCAAAAGAAAGAAAAATACCCTACATGGGGGACCCAAGCCTGCTAAAATAAAAATCCCTCAACAACACAGTCCCACTATCCCAGCACTGCCACCATGCTAGCTGGATACAGGATTTGTAATTACACATGTTTAATGCTTCCATAATCCGTTAACTTGCAGGAGGCAAGGAAGATCAGAAGCTCACCGCTAAACCTCAGGCAAATGTAAACTATTAAACATAATGCAAAAGTACATATCAGGATTTGCTCCCGGTTTGGGCACACAATTAATTCAGATTACCTATTGACTGGAATTTAATGTCCTGACTCCACAGAGATTTGACACAGACACTCTAAAGCCTTTCTTGAGCTAAGAGAGAGCTTAAGCACACACACTCGAGAGAAAGAGGGAGAGAGAAAGAGAGCGTGAAAATGTGATAAGAACTCGCTGGAAATGACGGAAATTAACTGAGTCCCAGCATCCTTGCAGAGCATACAGGAAGCTGTTAGGGAATTTTAATGCCACATGCTGGCCTTAAGTAACAGTGTCCAAAAATTATCTCGAATAAGCACCAGTGCTGGAAGAAATACAAACACCAACACCTAGAGAAAGTCTTGCAGAAGGTCAAAAAGTCTGGAGATATTTTTAGAATGGGATTTTCTCTCTCTCCCCTGGATGACCCAATTAAATGGATGTGAACATTGCAAGAGCCAGTATGGTGCAGTGGTTAGAGTGCTGGACTAGGACCCAGGAGAGCAGGGTTCAAATCCCCACTTGGCCATGAAGCTGACTGGGTGACCTTGGGCCAGTCACTGCCTCTCAGCCTAACCTACCTCACTGGGTTGTTATGGGGATTAAATGAGGAGGGGGAAGACCATCTATGACACATCAAGCTCCTTGGAGAAAAAGATGGGATATAAATGTAATAAATAAAATAAGACATCTTCACAAGAACACCTCCCGTTTCCCAGAAAGCAAAGTTTACTTGTAGAATCCACAGAATTAGACACATTCCTGGAGGACAGCTATTGGCTAGGAGAGCTAAAATAAAACCTCCATGTACAAAAGAAGTCCACTTGTGATGATCAGATGCTGATTTTCTGATCTCATAGCAACCATGCAAAGGCAGTTAGGATGATAGACGGTGAGCTGGCCAATGAGATTCAGGAATGAGCAAGGGATGAGCAGGTCTCACCAGTGCAATGCCAACCCTTCAGCTCCTATATGGTTCTCAGGGTCAATGGATAGTCTGGGGGAGCCCAGGAGAACTGCTCTGATCTTTGAAAAGAGGAAAGGAGGCCGCGAGGCAACCCAACTGACCTTTTCAAGCCCGTCTTCCTTGAGGCTGATGATGTCCAAGTCGAAATCCGTCCTCAAGCCACTGGTTTTGTTGAAGACGATGCGTCCAGTGAGACCTTCCCACTGGGCCTGGGAAAAGAAGGGATGGGAACATTGGAGGTTGGGGGATGTTGACGAATAGTGGGGGTGGGGAGAGACAAAGGAACCCTTTGTCAAGCTCATAAATCACAATCTGCTCCAGAGCAGCACGGTGCTTTATTTTAATTACTCCTTCCACCACGACTCTGTCCCTGAAGAGCTTGATTAATTAATAATCACCCCTGATTGCTCATGGGACTGCAGAGGCTGGGGAGCCCCATAAATCCCACTGTACTCTCAGCCCTGATTTATGCTCACCCCTTCCAGGTTGCTCACCATGGAGGGGAAATACCAGTAACTCATTGGTCTGTTGAGATTTTGGCCAGTCACAGTTCTGGAGACACACACACACACACACACACACCACTTGCCTGGAAGAAACCACAAAGAGGTTTATACAAAACAAAAACAACAGTAAAAGAAAGAAAAAACCCCAAACCATACTTTAAACCATACAAAAGTTAAAACACCTTGTCTAACCAATAATGTTTCCGGCAGACAAAGGAGTAAAGGAGCCTGCTTGATCTCAATAAGCAGGGAGTTCCAAAGTGTAGATCAAGTTCTTACAAATGCAGAATAGATGGCACCTGTAGTACTGAAATTCTGCCAATTGAAGTGGCCATGTGGGTATGTGTGAGATAAGGAGATCTCATCAATAAACTGGTTCCAAATCATTAAGGGCTTTATATACTAACAGTAGCACCTCAGCCGAGTAGCAAATCAGCAAAAATCTCTGCGAACAGGCGTTTTATGCTGACAAGGTCATTGCAAAGGGTCATTCCGCAACTATTTCCCTCCCACTGCCGCATGTGTGAACAGGGCTTTTTGGACCAGAGCAAATCCAGATGCAGCATCTTCAGCTTCCTCCCAACTTCCTCCCTCTTGTGCGACTCGGAGGTGTTCTGTGCACACTTGGGGACCAGCACCTTTCAACAAAGCCACTTCCAGGTTTCAGCACCCATTAATCAGCAATTGTTTAACTGGGATTCCTGCATTGCAGGAGGCCCTTGGGGTCCCCTTTCAACTCTACAATTCTATGATTCCATGAATCATTCTCCACTTTCAGCACCTCAGCAAACCTGAAATCACTGTTATTCTCAGTTTCCAGGGCCACCGGAACAATTAAACTTGTTGCCATAAGGGAGCCTCTCCCCCTCTCTCTATCTCACACACAGAGCAGGAGGCCAATGGCGCTGGGGAGGGAGGAGGTCCACCCTATCAAATTCTGTCCCAGCTTGTGACATTTGAGCTTTCGCGTGGCCAGTCCTTGCCTGCACTTAATGAAAGCCGTTTTACATGCCGTGAACTTTAGGCCTGGTATTTCCCTGTTCCCGTCCATGAAATGCCAAGCCGTTAACAGGTTTTAGTGTTGTCATATCACAGTGAAGGAGGCACAATCTTCCGTGAGGCTGCTTATGCCATAGTCATCCCCACCACAGGTCCTGGGGAAACCAAGCTCAAAATTACCCCAGTGAGCATGCTGCCCCACATCCCACGTTATGATTTCATACATAATGAAATAAAGGTACCGTTAAGAAAAAGGAGACATATGTCAATATTTGCATCCCCCCCCCCGAGCCTGTTCCTAAGTATTCGAAGATGATGATCCTATAATATTTGAAGTTGGTTATCATATATAACCTTTTAGCGTGGTGAAGTGGAGACTGAGATGATATGGTAGCCATCTTCAAATATCTGGTGGGCTGTCACATGGAAGATGGAGCAAGCTTGTTTTCTGCTGCTCCAAAGGGTAGGACCTGAACCAACAGATTCAAATGACAAGGAAGGAGATTTCAATTCAATATTTGGAAGAACTGTCTGATGGTAAGAGCTGTTCAACAGTGGAATAGACTACCTCAGAACATGGTGGAGTCACCTTCCTTTGAGGTTTTTAAACAGAGGTTGGATGGCCATCTGTCAGGGATTCTTTAGCTGGGATTTCTGCATCACAGGGGCTTGGACTAGATGACCATTGGGGTCCCTTCCAACTCTACAGTTTTATGATTCTAATTATTACCATTAAAGGTAAAGGGACCCCTGACCATTAGGTCCAGTTGCGGATGACTCTGGGGTTGCGGCGCTCATCTCACTCTAATTATTACCATTACCAAGACTAAATAATACTATTTGGTGTTTATAACTGAGCAGAATGGAGTTACAATTCTACATATTGCAAGCACAACCCTAGCTTGCTAGTAAAGGTAAAGGGACCCCTGACCATTAGGTCCAGTTGAGGTCAACTCTGAGGTTGCGGCGTTTATCTCGCTTTACTGGCCAAGGGAGCTGGCGTACAGCTTCTGGGTCATGTGGCCAGCATGACTAAGCCGCTTCTGGCGAACCAGAGCAGCGCACGGAAACGCAGTTTACCTTCCCGCCGGAGCGGTATCTATTTATCTACTTGCACTACATGCTTTCGAACTGCTAGGTTGGCAGGAGCTGGGACCGAACAACGGGAGCTCACCCCGTCGCGGGCATTCGAACCACCGACCTTCTGATCGGCAAGCCCCTAGGCTCTGTGGTTTAACCCACAGTGCCACCCGCTTCCCCAGCTTGCTAGTAAGGGAACTATAAACTTTGCTAAACTAAGAGACTTCCAGGCTAAGGTCTCCCAAGATATCCTGATTAAGTTGCAAACCCTGCATATGATCAATCCATATGCCAATAAAGGCTTGAGAATCTGAGCATATGATCGAGCTATTCTTTAAAGGGCTTGTTTTGATCCAGCAAACAAAAAGCTCAGTGGAGGTTTAGTGGATCAGAATAAATTCTGAAGAACAGTTTGCAAAGCAGGGGTAGATTTGGAGGCAGGGACAGAATGGCCATAAAAAGTCTAGGCACTTTCCTGCTTGTGACAGAAGCTTTGGAAGGCCTGGCGCACACTGGCAAAAGCAGCGCAAGTTGCTACCTCTGCAGTGGGAATTGTCAGCTTCTTTAGCAGAGAAATGCCTTCTGTTTGGGGCCTCCCAAAGGACAAATGTTGCCTCTTTATGGTCTCTGCTTCTGGCAGCAGATTTTGCAAATGTGCAACTGGTTGAAAACACAGGGAAGCAACAGCCCTGGGCATAAAATAGAGCTCAGAGGAAAGAGGAAGGTGAATCTAAGGAACTGAAGACAGGAGCACATTGTCAGCATTGTCACCTCCTCACTTGCTAAGAACATAAAAACAGCCTGTTGGATGAGGTCAATGGCCCATCTAGTCCAGCCTCCTGTTCTCGCAATGGCTGAACAGTTGCCTGGGGAAAACCTGCAAGCCAGACCAGAGCACAAGAGCCATCACTCCTCCAGTTGTGGTTTTCAGCAACTGGTATTTGGAAGCATTGCTGCCTCCAGCTGTAAAGGCAGAGCATAACCATCATAACTGATAGCCCTTGTTGTGTTTGCCTAGTTCAAGGAGCCAAAGGACCAAACTGATCCACAAGGAATTGTGCTTTCAGGGACGAGGGAGAACAGAAGAGCGCTCAGGCCCTTTGCAAGTTCTGCTCGTTTTATGGCTTCCTGTTGCTGATGGATTAGCAATGACTAGCCTGTGAATTTCCCCCTTACTAGCTTCTCTGAATTGCCCCAATGTCCATTTCTTTTTCAATAGTGGATGTGGGGGGCGAGGGAAGGAACTTCAATTACTCATTACTTGCATTGTTTTCCTTTTGAAAAAAACCCAATATTAATTAAATTTGTATACCACCCTTCATCCGAAGATCACAGGGTGGTTCAGAACATAAAAATGCAAAATGAGAACACAAAATACACAAAACCAAACCAATAACCTCCCTCCCACAAACAAATTTAAAAGGCCATAGAATGTTAATCAGCCAAAGGCCTATTTAATGTTTTTGCCTGGCACATAAAAGTCTATAATGAAGGGGCCAGGCAAGCCTCCGTGGGAAGAGCATTTCACAAATGGGGAGCCACCACAGAAAAGGCCATTCTAATGGTGCTCCCCCTCCAGACCCCCTCATGGAGGAGGCACACAAAGAAGGGCCTCAGATGATGATCTCAGGGTCTATATTGGTTCATATGGAGAGAGGCGGTCCTTGAGATATTGTGGTCCCGAGCTTTATGGGTCAAAACCAGCATTTTGAATTGGGCCCAGAAACCGTGCAATTGGACCAGAATCACTGTAATATGCTCAAATTGTCTTGCCCTGGTGAGCTATCTGGCTGCTGAATTCTGCACTAGCTGAAGTATCCAAACCATCTTCAGAGGCAGTCCTACATATAACATGTTGCAGTAAACTAAACTAGAGGTTACCAGAGCATAGACAACAAAAGTTAGGTTATTCCTCTCCAGTTAGGGGTGCAGCTGGGCCACCAGCCAAAGCTGATGGAAGGCACTCCATGTCACTGAGGCCACCTGAGCCTGAAGTGACAGCAAATGATCCAGAAATACCCCCTAGCTAAGTACCTGCTCCTTCAGAGGGAGTGTAATCCCATCGAGAGCATTAAAAGTTTACTGAACAGTGAAGTAGTTAACTAAATGTGGTATATAAAACTCTTGCTAAATTACTACCAGACTTTGAAAAGCTGGCATCACTTGATCAAGTTCACCAGTTTTGTTGAATTAATTAAACTAAATAGTTTTAATTAGGCTTTGAATAAATGTGCAATTACTTGTTACTGTTTCGAATTTTACTGTGTTACTATATTCCTTAGAGAGCTATGCAAACTGCTATTCTGAATAATGCTTTTTAAAGGGTAGGGGGCTCTGGGGATGAGTTTATGGAACCAAGGGGGCTGTGGCCTGAAAAAGTTTGGGAACCACTGGTGTAGATAGTCCATAAAACTTGAGTGAAGTGAGAGAAAAGGGCAAGCAGAGCAGCAGTCTGCCGTGGTCGGTTGCACTATTAGGAAGGAAGGAGACTATGTTTAATTCGAGGCCAACATGTTTACACAGATTAACTCCTGGACTTCTGTTCTTCTTGTGTCTTTGTCTGCAAGGCTCAAAAGAAACACCACCATGGAGTGCCTCTAATTTCCACATGCACAATAGCAAGGTCACCCCTCAACCTCTTCCTTGGCAACCTGAATAGCACTCCAGAGCTTCTCTGTGTCTCTGTTGTTCTCATGGTAATTGCTCGCACTTGAGCTGTGAATCTCTCATTTCTAGTCACAGGAGCGATGCACCTTGAGAGAGAGGGTGACAGGTGAAGTGGAACTGAGATTTGGGACCAGAGGTCAGCTGGCCTCCACTCATTCAGTGGTGCTTGGCTGCTCTCCAGAAGGTCTTTGCTGAGCATCACTTGAATGAGGCACCAGCCTCTTCCTCAGTGAGATGGAAGCTCCTCAGCTTCCTTGGTGATTTAGGAGGTTGATGACCTGCCCAGCCTCACCCACTCTTACCTAGAGCTGCAGGCTAATATCAGTTGCTCTAATTGCCACCTCTTGAGATGCGGCCACCAGCTTTTCGTAGCACATCTAGGAGCATTCCCACTCAGCCCCATGCCAATTATGCCACCTAGGGGAATGCCAGTTTGTACAGGATGAATTTGCAAAAGTGCACCTGTGCAAATACACACAACCTGTAAATCACCTCTCTGCCCTGGAAACGGGAGGCATGACCCAGGCAGATGTTCAGTGGATTGGGCACTTTCAGCTCCCCTTGAGATTATGATGTTGGAGGGTAATGGAGAGGTCTCCATTGCAACTGCATAATTTGCTTCCACAGTTTGACAGGCTCCAAGTAAGTCAACAAGGCTTCTTCCCATTGTTCCCGTCTCTGTTGACAACCAGTGATGGGGGGCTGTCTGCTTGAATCATACCAGAGTCCATAGCCAGGTAGCCAGGTTGCCAACTCTGAGAACTCTGCACAAAACCACTCAAAATTGGTGATTGGAGTCTTTCAGAGGTCCTATGGCTGTGATGCCTTTCAATTATTTCTTCCAGGAGTACACATTTTTAAGGGAGTGGCAGTCTACCATTAAAAAAACCAAAAAATCTTTGCATGGTTTATTTTCCAAGAGAACATCTCCCCAAAGTGTGTGCTGGGGAGTTCAAAAATCCCTGCTTTGGCCTCTTGCAATGGGGAGACTCAGTTGGCTTCTCTGCCTCTTGGATCCAAGCGATGCTCCCTGCATGCCAAATGCAGTCAGGAAAGCTGTTTAGGCTGCAGGCGAGGGAGATGGTAATTACCCAAAACACAGAGAAAAATGAAGTCCCCACTTCATTCCCCTGACATTCAGCTCACTCAAGTCTGTGGCTCTGCCAAAACAGAGGCGTGCCTGCTGCCAATTTCCCCACGAGAGTTTTTGAGCTGTTCACTAAGTGGTTGACAGATGCACCAAGTAAACACTCCTCAACAAGAGAGAAAGGTGGAAAGAAAAGGCAGCAGATGGTGTTCCTATTTGACGGAGAAAAATACCAGGGGTGGAGGGGAGGCTGATAGTTTGGCGGAAGTACCCCTGTGCTGCGTGCCAAAGGTCCCGAGTTCAATCCCCAGCAACTCCCTTGGAAAACATCTCAGGTGGAAGGAGTGAGAAAGGAGTCTCTTAGAGACTCTGGAGACCTGCTGCTGCCAGTCAGAGTACAGCATTATGGGTAAGATAAACCAAGAGTCTGTTTCAGTACAGTACAGATAAATTTTGTAAGTTCATGTGACAATAGGCCATCCTTCTTAGTGACAGAGTTCAGTAGCAGAGCATCTGCCTTACATGCAGAAGGTCCCGGGCATCTCCAGGTATGACTAGGAAAGGCTGTTGTCTTATGCTCTGGAGAGCAGCTGCCAGTCAGTGTAGACAATACTGAGCTAGTTGGATCAAGGCTCTGACTCAGGATAAGGCAGCTTCCTACATTTCTATTAAAAGGATTTGGCAGAGAGATCTTCAGTGAAGCCATCTATGGCACTGTCAAAGTTTTGAAAGGGAAGAATGTGGTGTGTCTAGGGGCTGGAGGGGGGAATGAACAGCCCTAATCTGTACATTTATATAGGTAGGTATAGAGATAGAGAAGTTGGGGACTCAGCACCAGCCATGGCTGAGGGTTGCAGAGACTGAAGCTTGTTCTACTCTTGTTTCACCTCTGTCCCTAAGTTAACTCATGTTCCTTTGGTTGTGATCCAGCCTAGAGGACTGGTATTTTACATATGTATGCGTAGTCCTGGGTTCTCCTGAAGAATATGGGCAGCTGTCTCTCAAAATAAAGGTGCCAGATGGGATTAGAAGCGACACTGGCACAAATGCATTCAGAGTCAGACCCATCGAGCACAGTATTGTCTAAACTAATTACACTGTCTATTCAAACTGGCAGTGGCATTCCAGAATGTCAGGGTGTGTCCGTACCCCCAACCCACTCTATCTGGGGATGGCTGAGATTGAATTTAGGCTGTTCTGCAAGCTAAGTACGTGCACCTGGAGCTAATTACGACTAGTTACTGGGCTTAGGCTCATCTCCACCACCTGCCTAATTCAAAGCAATCTTTGCCTCCAGAAAGAGGCAATGGCCCAAGCAAAAATGCAGGCTCAGAATCACCCGAGCTGGCTTTCTGCTAGAGTGAAATCAGGACCATGGACAGCAACAATGAAGACTGCCCAGGATGCAAATGCAAGAGTTTCAGGACCATAGACAGTAATCCTGAAGCATTGAGCACCCATCCCTTCACAAAAGATGCAAAAGCAGTTCCATCTGGACGCATTGTACTTCTTACCTCTTTGATGAAATTCATGAAGCGTCCACCAAACCGCCAGGCTTTATGCCGATGGCACTGGAGGGAGTTGACAGTCATCTGTGGAGCCCGTTGGTAGCACACGGAGACAATGTGGACGGCATCGTACAACAGGGCAGCATCTGTCTAAAATGAAGGGGAACAGGATTTGCTTTGATAACAGCTCTAGGAGCAAGGAAGCCTTTCACCTCCCAAGTGATGATGATGATGATGATCATGCCACCCCCACTACAGAAAATCCATTTTGGCCAAGATAGTCTTTGGTTCCTGCCTCCTTAGGTCAACTGAGCCATCTGTATCATGCTGCTACTTTCATCTTGGTAGTCTCTGGTCCAGTTTACATGGACATCATTGAATGGCCTTCTGTCAAGATCATGCATCTGGAATCCTACAGAGGCAGGAGTAGCAGCAGCAAAGGGAAGGCAGTGAGCAGGGGAAGGATGAAACACTGTATCCCATTGCAGTTTCTTCACTCCAAATTGCCTCCTCCCAAAACACCTATTCCATAGAAGTTGCTGTCAAGATTTTGGGACATGCATTCATGTGTAAGGTGTAGTTACATTGCTGGCTGCTGCTCGTGAGTGTTTGTGCTCTCCCCTCCTGCCAATTTCACCTGGACTCTGGGGGGTGGGGCCTGCACTCACCTCGACAGCTTAAAGGCCGGCAGAGAGGCCCTGGAACACCATTGCTGGCTGCTGCTCGTGAGTGTTTGTGCTCTCCCCTCCTGCCAATTTCACCTGGACTCTGGGGGGTGGGGCCTGCACTCACCTCGACAGCTTAAAGGCCGGCAGAGAGGCCCTGGAACACCATTGCTGGCTGCTGCTCGTGAGTGTTTGTGCTCTCCCCTCCTGCCAATTTCACCTGGACTCTGGGGGGTGGGGCCTGCACTCACCTCGACAGCTTAAAGGCCGGCAGAGAGGCCCTGGAACACCATTGCTGGCTGCTGCTCGTGAGTGTTTGTGCTCTCCCCTCCTGCCAATTTCACCTGGACTCTGGGGGGTGGGGCCTGCACTCACCTCGACAGCTTAAAGGCCGGCAGAGAGGCCCTGGAACACCATTGCTGGCTGCTGCTCGTGAGTGTTTGTGCTCTCCCCTCCTGCCAATTTCACCTGGACTCTGGGGGGTGGGGCCTGCACTCACCTCGACAGCTTAAAGGCCGGCAGAGAGGCCCTGGAACACTGCTGCCCAGGATTCTCCTGCCTGAATGCCTACAGGACCTCTCCATGCCTTTCACCATCTGGCCCAGGGCAGGGCCTGTTGGCCCTCAAAAGGACGGCTGCCACAGCCCAAGATTCTCCTGCCTGAGTGCCCACAGGACCTCTCCCTGCCTCTCACCATCTGGCCCAGGGCAGGGCCTGTTGGCCCTCAAAAGGACGGCTGCTACTGTTGCCCAGCAGAACTTATAACAGCACCGAGTTATTTTTAGAATGTTTTTAAATGGTTTTTTGTTTTGTTTTGTTTTTAATTCTTTCTGGTAGGGTGGGTGGATTGGATTCTTAGTTGGTTTGGGAATTTGTTTAATTTTGGTATACTTGTAATCTTTATTGTTTTTGGTTTATATTGTTTAATTGTTTTTTGTGGGGTTTTTTTTTGCTTTGTTTTTTCTGTTGCTTTTTATATAGGTGTTTGTTCTTAAGGGGTGGGATCAGGGCTGCCCGGGAGTGGGTCCCAGCCGATAAAATGGCTGGGACAAGTTCTACAGGGGGGGATGCACTGGGACACCCGATCTCAGTGATCACGGGCAGGAGGAGGAGTCACGCTAGGACCAGACCATGTCATTACCGAGGAGGCAGGCTTAGTCGTTGTTTGAGGACTATCCCTGCCTCCGGGTCTGGCCCTGACTGGACGGGTACTGGAATCAACAAGGGATACCCACATGACCTGAAAGTGTTGCTGTGTAATGCCAGGTCAATGATGAACAAAACCACTGCCATCCACGACCTGATTGTGGATGGGGGACTTGACCTGGCATGTGTGACAGAGACTTGGTTGGATGAGGCAGATGGGCCAGTCCTTGCCGCTGCTTGTCCACCAGGTTTCTCTTACGCACAGCAACCCAGGCCATCTGGGCGGGGAGGGGGGGTTGCAGTGATTTTTAGGAAGTCATTAGTTTGCACCAGGCGTCCTATTGGAAAGACCAAGTTTTCTGAGTGCATGTTCTGGAAGTTGGGCAATAGGGGCAGTACAGGATTCCTTTTGGTGTACCGACCTCCCCGCTGCACCAAGGATTCCCTGCCCGAGCTGCTTCAGGTCGTGGCGGATGTGCTCCTGGAGACACCTAGCCTGGTTGTCTTAGGAGATTTTAATATCCACGCCGACACGACCTTACAAGGGGCCGCTCGGGACTTCGTGGAAAGCATGGCCTCCATGGGGCTGTCCCTGAATAAGTCTGGCCCAACTCATAGCCGCGGACATGCCTTAGACCTAGTGTTTACCTCTATGGATGTTGGTGATCTGACACTAAGTAAAAGCGATACAAAAGAAGTGCCATGGTCAGATCACTTCCTGGTGCAACTAGACTTCTCCGCGACCCTTCCCCTCTGCCGGGAGGTGGGACCGATTCGGATGGTCCGCCCCCGCCACTTAATGGATCCAAATGGTTTCCAGAGAGTGGTAGGGGATGTTTTATCCCATGTTGATGGCCTTTCAGCTGATTCCCTGGTGGCCCGCTGGAATGTGGAGTTAACCAGGGCTATTGACTGTCTGGCTCCGAAGCGCCCTCTCCGATTGCATGGAGCCCGGACAGCCCCGTGGTTTTCTCTGGAGCTGAGGGTGATGAAACAGTCGCTGAGACGGCTAGAGCGCCGGTGGCGGAAAACTCATTCTGAATCAGACCGGACACGGGCTAGAGCTCAACTTCGAGCCTACCAAGTGGCAATGGCAACGGCAAAGAGAACTTTCTTTGCCGTTTCTATTGCATCTGCAGAAAACAGCAGCAGGAGACTCTTCCAGGTGGTTCGCAATCTAGCAGAACCACCTCCGTCATCTGGGTCTGATAGGGACCCCAAGATCTCCTGCAATGCTTTCGCAATGTTTTTTGCAGATAAAGTCGCTCAGATTCGGAAGGAGGTAGACTCCACCGTGGGAGCAGAGCCGGGGCGGGAGAGTGCTAGAGCCCTGTCTAGTCATGTTTTATGGGATCAATTCCAATCTGTTACCTCCGAGGATGTGGACAGGCTGCTTGGACGAGTGAAACCGACCACCTGTCTTCTTGATCCTTGCCCATCCTGGCTAATAAAAGCTAGCCGGGAAGGGCTGGGCGATGGGCTCCGCGGGGTGGTGAATGCCTCTCTCTGTGAGGGAGCCTTCCCAGACCCACTAAAAGAGGCGGTTATTAAACCGCTTCTTAAAAAACCATCTTTGGATGTGGCCAATATGGCCAACTATCGCCCAGTCTCAAATCTTCCATTCTTGGGCAAGGTGATTGAGCGGGTGGTTGCTGAACAACTCCAGGCACGCCTGGAAGAAGCGGACCATTTGGATCCCTTCCAATCGGGGTTCAGACCTCATCATGGGACTGAATCTGCCTTGGTCGCACTGGTTGATGATCTCCGGCGGGCTAGGGACAAAGGTGAGAGCTGTTTCCTAGTTCTGCTGGATCTCTCAGCGGCTTTTGACACCATCGACCATAACATCCTTCTGGACCGCCTAGAGGGGTTGGGAGCTGGGGGCACTGTTATACAGTGGTTCCGCTCCTTCCTCCTGGGCCGTGTTCAGAAAGTGGTGGTGGGGGATGAGTGTTCAGACCCCTGGACTCTCACTTGTGGGGTACCTCAGGGCTCTGTCCTCTCCCCCATGCTTTTTAACATCTATATGCAGCCGCTGGGAGAGATCATCAGGGGGTTTGGGCTGGGTGTTCATCAGTATGCGGATGATACCCAGCTCTACCTCTCTTTCAAATCAGAACCAGTGAAGGCGGTGAAGGTCCTGTGTGAGTGTCTGGAGGCGGTTGGAGGATGGATGGCGGCTAACAGATTGAGACTGAATCCTGACAAGACAGAAGTACTGTTTTTGGGGGACAGGGGGCGGGCAGGTGTGGAGGACTCCCTGGTCCTGAATGGGGTAACTGTGCCCCTGAAGGACCAGGTGCGCAGCCTGGGAGTCATTCTGGACTCACAGCTGTCCATGGAGGCACAGGTTAATTCTGTATCCAGGGCAGCAGTCTACCAGCTCCATCTGGTACGCAGGCTGAGACCCTACCTGCCCGCGGACTGTCTCGCCAGAGTGGTGCATGCTCTAGTTATCTCTCGCTTGGATTACTGCAATGCGCTCTACGTGGGGCTACCTTTGAAGGTGACCCGGAAACAACTAATCCAGAATGCGGCAGCTAGACTGGTGACTGGGAGCGGCCGCCGAGACCACATAACACCGGTCTTGAAAGACCTACATTGGCTCCCAGTACGTTTCCGAGCACAATTCAAAGTGTTGGTGCTGACCTTTAAAGCCCTAAATGGCTTCGGTCCAGTATACCTAAAGGAGCGTCTCCACCCCCATCGGTCAGCCCGGACATTGAGGTCCAGCGCCGAGGGCCTTCTGGCGGTTCCCTCGCTGCGTGAAGCCAAGTTACAGGGAACCAGGCAGAGGGCCTTCTCGGTAGTGGCGCCCGCCCTGTGGAACGCCCTCCCTTCAGATGTCAAAGAGAACAACAACTACCAGACCTTTAGAAGACATCTGAAGGCAGCCCTGTTTAGGGAGGCTTTTAATGTTTAATAGATTACTGTATTTTAATGTTCTTTTGGAAGCCGCCCAGAGTGGCTGGGGAGACCCAGCCAGATGGGCGGGGTATAAATAATAAATTATTATTATTATTATTATTATTATAGTTCTGCTGATGATTCACAGCTGATTGCATTAACTTCCCCCCACAGAGAAGCAACTGCCTTGTCTTCCCAATACGTTGTCCAAAACAGAACCAGACAAAAATAGAGCTTGCAACAGTTTGACATGCAAACTGCCTTCCCCCTTGCCCTCATCAACACAGGTTTGCACACACACTAAAAGGCAGGAGTAGTTTAAATGGGCCATCGTACCATCATCACCCCTGTCATCAACCCTGGCTCAGGCTTGGGGGCTGCCTGCAACCTCTCCATAGACCATTTATCAATGATGGCAGAGACATGAGGATTCTCCACGTTCAAGATGCGGAAGCCAGTCAGGTTCACTCCAGAGTAGCGATATTGCTCTAGATCCAATGCATAAAGATCCTTTAAAAAGAAAGAGGGAGACTTCATTTCAGTGCTTTATCTACTTCCCCCTTGACTTCATTTAGTTCTTTTTGGGGAGGGAGGGGCAATCTTCAAAGGAGGGCCAAGTCCTCTGAGACACTTCACCACTCTTATTGAAACTTGGCTCCCCTTGAAATTCAACAGCTGCTCTGCCTGAGCAAAGTCCCACTGAAGTTGGTCCTCCAATGTTGCTTTAGGAAAAGATTCAATGGTGTATCCAGCTGGGAGGCATTTCCCTGTCTTGCATCAGTTAATTATGGTGCTGATTAATTATGCATTAATTCCAATAAGAGAATGTTGAAAATGTTTGAAAGGGTGGGGAAGAAATAATTTGGAAATCTTGTTATAGTTGCCACTTCCAAGCATCAAAACCCATCATTCTGGAATACTAGTATTGCTAATATTTTCAACATCTTGTAATTTTCCAAATGGGGGGAAGAGGTAGAGTAAGCATACAATTAAATTTTCTCAAAACCACAAGCAGCCAAAATAAACCTTGGCAATGATGATGCTTCAGTCTAATATGGCAGTCTATTCTATTCATGAGAGAAACACAAAGCCCACAGGAAAATGGCTGACTGTTTCAGATTTGTGCCATCTCTGGTCTTTTAGACTGCCCACTCCCCTAAGAGTAGGTAGGATCTACATGTGCAGTGGGACACAGGAGTTATTTGCCCACTGCAAATTTACCATTCATTGCATGTAGAACATCATGCAGAACACCACATCGCCACCATATATTATCATTTTGGAATATCATTAACCATTGTACAATAACAGACTGAGTGATTTGTTCCAGTTACAGTTCTCAGGCTGTGGGCTTTACTGGTTAATCCTTACTCTATGTCCCACTGGATAGCTGATGAACAAATCTGAACCTTGTTTGGGGGAACTCAGTTAGCATCACTGCATTGTATTTTAATGTTCTTTTGGAAGCCGCCCAGAGTGGCTGGGGAGACTTTACTGGTTAATCCTTACTCTATGTCCCACTGGATAGCTGATGAACAAATCTGAACCTTGTTTGGGGGAACTCAGTTAGCATCACTGCATTGTATTTTAATGTTCTTTTGGAAGCCGCCCAGAGTGGCTGGGGAGACCCAGCCAGATGGGCGGGGTATAAATAATAAATTATTATTATTATTATTATTATTATTATTATTATTGGCTAGGATCTGGCAGGAGAAGTGTGAGCATTGACTGGATCACCAAATTTTCACCCACCTCCCACTTCCACATGTACAACCCAGAGCTTCTCATCTTACATTCATTAAACTGGATGGAGAGGGAAAAAATGTGGTCTTTTTTTCTCCTAACCATCTCAGACCTCTACGAACAGGCCTTGTCCCCTGACCCAGAATCCTCCATTCTGCCTGACAGGAGCCTCTTGTGGTCAGAAGATGTGCTCTTGGCCATCTTCCAGTTTGAGACCAACACACATTACAATGTTAGGAAGAATTTCCTTCAAGTCCTCAAAAGACTTTTCTTCCTTTATTTTTATTTAATTGCAGGGCCGGCCCAAATACATTTTGACACCAGAGGGTCCCAAACTGCCACTCTTTCCCCGCCAGGGAAGAAGGGGTGAGGGAAGATATACATCAGGAACAAGGAGGGAAGAAAAATCAAAACTGGGATCTGCTGCCCCTGTGGATCTTGCTGCCTGAGGTGGTCACCACACCTTGCCTCATGGGTGGGCCGGCCCTGTATAATTGGTAGCCTTTGCTGTCAGTGCCAACAGCTAGAGTGCCCAGAATTTGAAGTTCACCATCAAAGAGGAGCTAAGATGTTTCTTGACTTTATGACCCACCTCCACTGTCTGCAAGTGAGAGAGCAATAAGTGGAGGAGAGGTGGAATGGGAACCATTCAGGCAAAGTGCTGGCAGGGAGCCCAGGCCTGCCTCTTGGCAGTCAGTGTGCACAGGGGGCATTTGCAAGTCCCACTCCAGTGCACTTCCTTAATACTTCCCAGGGCTTTGCAGAACAGAGCTGGAATATTAATTCCTGCTGTCAAAGTGAGGTCTGCACTTCAGGAGGTCTGCAGTTTAAACCTACCACAAAAAAACTCATCTAAATGGGGCTTGAAAGAGAGGTGAGTGAGGCGGTTGCTCTGCTTCGCAGGAAGGAGCAGGAACAGCTGACCCCAATGGAAGGGAAAGGAAATGGCACTCAGCAGCATCCCAGTTAACATTTGGCTGGGAGGACACAACAGCATTAGAAACATGTGTAAAGAGAAGTTCTTTTAAACCTGTATCTCATGCTAGTGAATGGTTGGCCTGTGAGCCAATCTAAGGCAGAGCCCAGGGAATTAGCAAGGAATCACACACACACCATTTCCCACCTTCAACAAAAGCCATAGCTACTGATGGTGCCGAGGTTAGAATTAACCTGGTTTGGCTTGCTTGCTTGCTTAATGTAACACCTTTTCCTCTAAGGAGCTCAAGGTGGCATACATGGTTCTTTCCCTCCTCATTTAATCATTCCACCAGACATTTCCCAAATGCAGTGATCAGGGATCACAGGTGGGGGCGATAGTCTTCACTTGTTGGTGGCTAACTCAGACCTTGCCCCCACCCCTGGGCTCAGACCAGAACTTTTGCCGCTTGGTCAAAGAAACAACTTGGAAACTCTTGAATTAAATCAGCTCCACTATTCTTTTCCTCTTTGACTTCGACCTGACTGGTTTCACTCCTCATTGCAACCGTCCTCATTTAATTTCCACATGAGGTACCAGGTGAGGTAGTTTAGACTAAGAGGCAGTGCCTAGCACAGCTTCATGGCAATGTGGAGATCCAAACCCTAGTCTCCTGGGCCTAATCTGACATTCTAACCACTACCCCACATCGGCTTTCAAATATGAATTTGTCTGGAACTTGCCACAATCAGCTGTATTGCAACTTGAGTGCCATTCCCCTCAAAAGTTATCATCTGGCTTGGAATGTTAAATGAGATTCTGCATATGCTCAGCCAGCAGTCAATGGACCAGGCACTTAAAGCTAGCTTGTATTGATTGCTGTGGAACTACATGAGCTGGTTAAATGGCATGTGATTTATAAAACAAGGCTCTGCTGCATGAATAAGCAAACTGGGTGTGCGTGTCTAGGGCAGGGTGCTGAACCATCCACATTCACTGCATGATCAACCATACATGTGGCCCCAAACCACAATTCCCTGGAAGCAACTTGATGGTACACGTGGACCCAGCACCAGCACCACACATGATCAGTTAGCAAAGAGCTCCAGGAAAGCTGGTGAGCTTTTTCTGAATGTAAATGGAGAATGATTGAAAATGCTGAGCCATCTGCCGCATTTCTTTAAGGCACACATACACATGTGCACTATCAGAAGGAAAATACAGAGGCTGAAACATTGCGGCTTCCAGGCAGGTCTATATCCAAAGCTGTTTGCATTTTGTGGCTAGTCATTGGCTGTTGCTTACATTTTTGTATTGCCTTCTGTTGGATCACAATCCATTTTTCTCATTCCACAAAGCATGAATCAAAAATCTTAACAGGGTCACAGAAATATTTTGATTAAAAACTGCACATTTCAAAAGTTCACAAACAACATATTCTAGTTCTTTTATTTCCTATTTTTTTATTTCCTTCTGTTCTCACGATTTCACCTGATGCTTCTTCCATCCTAACAGCTATTAATAAATTAATTACCATTTCATGATACTCTGCTGTCGAGAGTACCTCTTGCACATCCCCAAAGGATTGCATTTTTTGGGGGGTGTCTGTGACTATGGGACATAAATAGTCACAACAATGAGCAGTTGCTTCAGGCAGGTCCCACCTGCACTGTACATTTAAAGCAATACAATACCACTTCAGACAGTCAGACTCAGGATGATCCTCTGCAAGGCTACACACCAGCACCCCCCAAACTGGTCCAAGTTTTGGACCACAGCTCCCATTAGTCCCAGTATCCTATGGCTGTACTGGCTGAGGCTGATGGCCTATAGTCCAAAACAGTTGGAGGGCCCCAGCTTAGTGAAGGCTGCTCTACAGTTTCAACGTTTCTGTTTGGTAGGAACAGTTGCTCCCTTACCTTTGTCTAATGCCGACCTGCATTGCTTGCAGAGTCCACTGGGGACCTTTTAGAGAAACACAACAGACTAATTCCATCACCCCTCCCAGGGGCCTCTTATGGCAGAAATGGCAGCTCCAAAGAGAACAGAGCCTGGAGCAGCAGCTGCTTAAAATATCTGTCCCATGATACAGCTGTTATTTCAGGAAAGTAGCACTAATTGTAATTGCTTATCTATTAATTTATTATAATTCTTTCTTGCTCTCTCCCCCTCCCACACACTCCTTCTTCATCTTCACCTCCAGGCTTGTACTTGTGTGCAAAAGAAAAAGTTCACAAGACTCAGCTGGGCCTGATTAATAGGAGGTTATCAGAGAGTTGCAAGAAGCTGTTGCAAATAGATAACGGTGGCAGCAGTAATTAAAATGTCTTTTCATTTTGGTGGAAGGATGGAATGTTAAAAAAAAAATTAAATGTGGATGTTTCCAGGCATGTGATTTGGTGGTGGTGGGGTTTTTTTTTGCTATCTTGTTCTGTGACATGGTCTGAGGATGTGTGGAGCATCATTCTTGCTAAAGCTAAGCAGGTCTGGGGGTCTGGCCAGGACCTGGATGGGAGGCAATCCAGGAAGGAATTCCAAGTGTGTAGCCTTGAGTTCCAAGACAGCAGGGGAGGAGTTTATTAAAGAAATGAAGAGGGGAGAGAGCAAGATGATAGGCAGAGGCCAGGATTTCCCACCTGCTCTACAGTGGGCTTGCTCTGCACACCTCAAATCACACACACACACCCTCACTGCTCCTCATCTGTGCTATCAGAAGAGACACCAGTTCTTTCCCCAAGTTGGTGAGGCTTATTTGACATCAGCACAAAACTGAGCCTTCTGTTATTTGCCCACTCCTATGGAAGGGAGCTGGGTATGTTTAGCCTGGAGAAGAGACGAATGAGAGGTGATATCTGAAGGTCTGCCATATGAAGGATTAAGCAAGCTTGTTTTCTGCTGCTCCGCGGGGTAGTACCTGAAGCAATGGACGCAAGTTACGATAAAGAAGATTCCAACCCAACATTAGGAATAATTTTCTGGTGGTAAGAGCTAATCACCCTCCTGCATTCCTCATAAGGCTTGGTTTTCTGACCTTTGATCATCTTGGTTGCCCTCCTCTACACACCTTCCAGCTTGTGAATATTCTTCTTAAATTGTGGGGCTCAGAATTGGACACAGGACCCCTTGATCTGGACACTACTGTTTGTTTGTTCTTAAATGGTTCTTCCGAACTCTAACTTAGCTGGTGCAGTTTGAGCCAGAGAGCAGGTAACCCCCCTCCCCCTTTGTGGATACCAATAAAGGGCAGTAAGACAGGTGTGTGGTCGAGATACTTTACCAGTGTGGTGAAGATAAAGTGGTAGTACTCCGTCATCATTCCCATTGCCATGGCCTGAGAAGAAAGCAAATGAAAGGTTAATTAAAAAGACAGCATGTGAATTTGTAACAAAGAATGAGCCCACAGAGCCTTGCAGGAAATAGGTTTAGTAGCTTCAGTGGCTGACTTGGGTACTTTGGCACCCTGCGTGAGACCAAAATGTGACACACACACACTTCCAGCCCTCATGCTACCTTCCCAAAGGCAGGTAAGGAGGTACCAGGCTTTGGGAAGGAGGTGCCGCCTTACCAAAGGAGGGTAAGGAGGCATTGGGCTTTGTGAAGGAGGCTGGGAAAGCATTGACTAGGCTTTAGGAAGAAGGCAGGAGGACTCTAGGACCCTATCAGAGTCTCATGCCTCCATCCCTGTTGCGTGCGCACTGCTCGCACAGCCCAAAATCTGCCTCTGGAAGCTTTCACATTTGGTGAGTGGGAATGGAACATCTCAAGGCCCAAGGCAACCAATGAGTTCCCCTTTGTCACAGGGCATTCAATGCTGGGACTCACAGCAACAGAACCCCAAAAACCCTGCCCCCCACTAGTTGGCAATCCAACCTCCCAGGTTTGGCAACTGACTCACTCACAAGAACATAAGAAGAGCCTGATGGATCAGGACAGTGGCCCATCTAGCCCAGCATCCTATTCTCACAGTGACCAACCAGGTGTCCCAAAGGGAAGCCCACAAGCAGGATTCAAGCACAAGAGCACTTTCCCAGCAACTGGTATTCAGAAGCATTGCTGCCTCCAGCTGTGGAGGCAGAGCACAGCCATTGTGGCTAGTAGCTGTTGATAGCCCTCTCCTCTATGAATTTGTCTAATTCTCTTTTAAAGTCAACCAAGCTGGTGGCCATCAAGGCCTCCTGTGGGAGCGAATTCTATACTTTATGCACTGTGCGAAAATGTCCTGAATCTTCCAGCGTTCAGCTTCGTTGGATGTCCACGAGTTCAGACTGAACTTAGTTGTCAGCTCCTCTGTCAGACCTGCCTATATCCTAGAATTCTGAACAAGTGTGGTCCTCCTGGGTGCTAGATTCCACTTTCCTGAGAATTTCAACTTCCTTTTAAAATGCTTCTAGCAGAAAGTGTTTCACCTCTGGGCATGAGTAAGTGCCTTGATGAGTCATTTGCCCCAGCAGTGCACTCTGTGGATTCACTGTTCAGAATTCAGTGTTCAATTAAAATAGATGCTTTGCTAGGTTTATTTAAAGATTCCCAGGACCAGTTTTATATATTCTGTTTCAATAGCAGCTGCCAGAATGAAGAGAGCTAAACACTGGAAAACCCTAAATCACCTTTGCCAACCTGGCACCCTCCAGATGTCTTGGACATCAACTCCCATCAACTCCAGACAGCACTGCCATATGATGCCAGGGCTTATGGGAGTTGTAGTTCAACACATCTTGGGGGGGGGCACCAAATTGGCAAAGTCTGCCCTAGATGAATGTTTCAATTCAATTTGCAAAGATCTGGAAAATAGCTTGGACGGGAAGCAATGAGCAGATCAGAGTCAGCTCACAGGAAAATTATTAAGTGCTTTCTGGAAACGTGGTTACCGTTTGTCACATAGGTCAATAAAGGAGGGTCCCAAACCCAGCCCCCATTCCCATACATGTCTGTTGGGAGTGATGTCCTCACCTGATTTATAACACAACTATTCTGTTAAATGCTTCCTGGACAAGCTATTATCTTTGAGGCAGACATGAAGAATGAAAATTGAACTCTTCAGTATTTGTTTAACATTTGTTGTTCATCCTGTAATGTACCTTTACAGACTATACTGGTTTGTCCTGCCAGCTGTGGTCTTGCTCAAGGGCTACAGTTCTGGCACAAAGTCAGTTTGAAATAAATATCCCCCAAGAGGTGCTGCCTGATAGACCCACCTGAATTAGCCCAGCTACTTAAAGATGTGCTATGGAGACCAGCTCATGGATTTTGTTTTATACTCTCTCCCTTTCCAACACATTTTTTCTGATCTAAGATGACTGCAAAGGTACAAAGTCTATATATATACATATATACACCCCCCAATAAATCCCAAGCTTCATAGAAAGTGTGATGAAAGGAAAGGAGCTTTCAACTTGTTAGATCTGAATTAGCTTTGATTCCCTCTGTTTTGTGTGGGCCTTTAACATGCACCCCCCCACACACAGCTGATTAAGTAATAAACAACCGGGAGTGGACCCCTCAGTCGTCAGAAGGAGGATTGCATTCAGTGCTTGGAAACTCTAATTAGAAATATTTCAATGGTCAAATTAAATTGCAGAGGTAAGTGTGTGGTTGGGAGTTGGAGAGGGTGAGCGGGAATGGGAACAAAAGCTGTTCTCCTGTATTTGTCAATGACATCAAATCAATTAGTACAAATTGAAAGTACCTGGCAGGTTGCAGAAAATGCTGCCTATATAGCCTGGGAAGGAACGTTGCTGCTGGCGCTCACAAGAAGATTCAGCGTTTCCAAGGAGGAGAGGGAAGGAGCTTAATGGGTGGGTTGGAATCAAGAGCCATCGCTGCAGTGGCTAGCAAGAAAACGTTGCTGCAGAAAAGCCCCCAAATGCAGCACATCTACGGCACTGCTGATGATTTGTGCAGCAGAGGATGGACAACCCATCATCTAACGATGGTGGTGCTGACACCATTCGTTTTCATTTTAAAGGTTTCGTTTTAAAGAAACCTCAGTGATTGCTTGTGGAAATCATGCAGTTTTATTCTGAAAGAAGCTACAGTAGAATTTTCCTGGATCAGCACACCCTGGATCCGGTCAGAACTTGGGGCAGGGGGGGCGTGTGCAGGAAGGGGGCCAGGATAGAAGAGGGTGGCTGGGGGGTTGCCAAGAGGCTTGGGAGGAGTTCCCATAAGAATGTAATATGATAATAGCCTATTGGATCAGGTCAAAGGCCCATTTGGTTCAGTAACCTCTTCTCACAGTGGCCAACCAAATGCCTCTGATAAACCTGCAAATCAGACCTGAGCACAAAAGCACTCACCCTTCCTGTGGTTTCCAGCAACTGGTATTCAGATGCATTGCTGCCTTTGACCATGAAGGCAGTGCATAGCGTCTATCATGGCTAGTAGTCACTGAGATCCTTTTCCTCCATGAATTTACCAAATCCTCTTTTAAAGCAACCCAAGTTGGCAGCCATCATGACCTCCTGTGGGAGTGAGTTCCATAGTTTAACTCAGTGCTGTGTGAAGAAGTCCTTTCTTTTATCTGTCCTGAATCTTCTAACATTCAGCTTTGTTGGAATGTCTATGAGTTCTAGTATTATGAGAGAGGGAGGAGAACTTTTCTCTATCCACTTTCTCCATGACATGCATAATTTTATAAATTTATTTTATGAGAAGCTGGTAAAATGTGGGCTGGATGAGGTAACTGTTAGGTGGATTTGCAGCTGGTTGACTGACTGAACCCAAAGAGTACTCATTAATGGTTCCTCGGCATCCTGGGGGGAAAGTGACAAGTGGGGTGTCCCATGGTTTTGTCCTGGGCCCGTTGTTGTTTAACGTCTTTCTAAATGACTTGGATGAAGGAATTGAGGGGATGCTCATCAGATTTGCAGATGGCACCAAACTGGGAGGGATAGCTAATGCCACAGCAGACAGAATTGGAATTCAAGATGACCTTAACAGATTGGAAGACTTTTGCCCAAACCAGTAAAATGAATGTCAAAAGGGGCAAATGCAGGGTTCTACATTTATGCAGGAAGAACCAGCTGCACAAATATAAGATGTGGGGCATCTGGATTGCCAGTAGTACATGTGAAAAGGATCTAGCTTATCAGGAATCAGTTGTGATGTTGTGATGAGTCAACAGTGTGATGCAGCAGCAAAAGAAGCTAATGCTATTCCTGGCTGCATCATCAGAGGCATAGTGTCTCAGTCAAGGGAACTAATAGTACCGCTCTATTCTATCTTGGTCAGACCACACCTGGAATACCATGTTCAGTTCTGGGCACCAACATTTTAGAAGAATATTGACAAGCTGGGGCATGTGCAGATGGTGGCCAAGATGGTCAAGGGTCTGGAAACCAAGCCTTATGATGAATGGTTGAGGGAGTTGGGTATGTTTAGCTTGGAGAAGAGGAGACTAAGAGGTGAAAGGATAGCCATCTTCAAATATCTAAAGGGTTGTCTGAAAGATGGAGAAAGCTTGCTTTCTGCTGCTTCAGAGGGCAGGAGCTGAGCCAATGGATTCAAGTTATAAGAAGGAAGTCTCCAACTAAACATCAGAAAGACCTTTCTGGTGGTAAGAGCTGTTTTAGAGTGGAGTGGACTCCCTTGGAAGGTGGCCGAAGGATGTTTTTAAGCAGGGGTTGGATGGCCATCTGTCAGGGATGCTTTAGTTGTGATTCCTGCATTGCAAAGAGTTGGACTAGATGACCCTTGATATCCTTTTCAGCTTTACAATTTTATGATTCTATGAGTGCTAAAGCACAAGGCTCTGACAGTTGAGATGGGCAGAGGAGGAGATGGACTGAAGGGGGGAAAGTCTGGAGATGGCAAGAATTGGGGGGGGGATAAAGGGAGGCATGAAGATTGTTAGAAGAGGGGGAACACTTGCTTAGTCTTGCTGGGCTGAGAGTTCCAGCTGAGAGGCTGAAAATGGTGCACAGAGGCCAAAGAGGCAGCAGCAGCATTGATGCTGGCACTCCAGGCATTGATTCAGCCAACCCCCACCCTCTCCTGATGCAGGTTTATTGTAAGCCAAGTTCCCAGATTGCTTCTGCTAAGTGGAACGGTGGGAGCCAGGGTGTTAGCCTGACAAAAGGTCCCTCCACAACCGCACACAGTCCTCTCTTCTTTTGCCATACCTCTGAACTGCTGTCACTGAAAGCAGGTGTTCGAGGATGCTATGATTTCCAGCCTGACTGACAGCACCCTCCCCCTCCCGTCCCGCCACTCTCTAGCCAGAGGGCCTCCTGGTTTTGTGCTGCTTCTGCTGAAATTACTAGGGCAGAATTTAGCTTGGAGGGACAATGGAGCAGTTTGCAGAGAAGTAGGAAACTGGGGACACTGGGAGGGAGGGAGGGAGGCAAACCACAGAGCACAGCAGAGAGTCTGCTATACCTCTGTTTTCCTTTCCATCCTTTATCTGACCAGGATGTCACTGCTGGTTCGGGGCAAGACCCAAGAGGTCTGATTTCTGAATCAGTGATGCAGAGGGAAGGGACCAGCCATATGACTCTAACATGCGCTGAAGTGTCAGCTGACTACACAGAGGCTAATCTGGGCATGGGGTGAGCTGGTCATGCACGGTTAGACTTGTTCAGCATGCATCTCTTTTTAAAGAGGCCACTCACAGCCAACTCCAGAGAGCCTTTATGAAGGTGCAGTCCTGTGACATCTGCACACATCACTGAATTGGAACTCAGGAGTAAGAGATGGGGTTTGATGCTGCTGATGTTACTCCTCAGTATATCATTAAGGTGAACTAGGATAGGAACAGAAAGACCAAAACTCTGGTGGTGGGGATTCCAAATGTCACCTTGGCTGAATTGGTGGCTATTATTATTACTATTACTATTATTATTTATTGCATTTATATCCCACCTTTTTCTCCAAGAAGCTCAAGGTATCCTATATGGTTCTCCCCCTGCTCATCTAATCCACACAACAACCCTGTGAGGTAGGTGAGGCTGAGAGTCAGTGACTGGCCCAAGGTCACCCAAGGAGCTTCAGGGCGAAGTGGGAATTTGAACCCTGGTCTCGAGCTCCCTGGAGAAAAAAGGTGGGATATAAATGCAATAAATTAATAAAATGTCAAACTGAGGAAGTAGCTCCCTCCCTCCTGTAAAATAGTGCATAGTTCCAAATGAATGCTACATTTGGGAGATTTCCCCAAGCCATCTGCACATGCTCAAGAGCACCCTAGCTATCCTATGTGAATAATAATAATAATCCATGCACTATCAGCCTGTTCTGCAGAGAAGAGGCAGAAGGAGCCACTGCCTTGAAAAGACATAAACTAGCAGGCGCTGCAGGATATATCAATGCAAACACATTAAAGTGCCACTTTGCAGTATCTTCCAATTTGTGTGGAGCCACAGGCAAGCTCTGCACATTCCCTAACTGCCTGTGTCCTGGAAGGACCACACAGGATTTTCCCAGGCTATGCTGCGCCTCCCCCTGCTCCCTCTCCCCACCCCTCAGATTCCTTCCGTCATGAATGGAGCAGACGGGCACAATGAACGATAATAGAACTGCCTAATAAAGGAAGAGTGCCCAGCACAGCCGGCACATGAATATCAGAGGAGGCAGGAGATGTCAGTTCTGCTCACCCATTCGCAGAATGATCCCTCCCGGGCCAAAATCTCACAGTAATTTTGGAGCAGCAGCACAGAATTGCAGAAGAAGGGAGGTCACCAAAGGCCCAGCCAGGCCATTCGGGAGACAGCCAACCTCAAGCATTATGCTCTCTTTTGCATGGCAAGACCCTGAAAAATTCTGCCCTGTATATTAATAGTTTTAATAGAGTAACAGCGAGCAAACAATTTCCCCCACTCTGGGTCTTTGCCCACCCTCCAGACAGAATTCAGATGTTTGAATTAAAGCATATCTTAGCTGAGCCTTGCAGCCAAAGACTTGGCTGGTTGTTTTGAATCTGGACCCCTGCCTCCCATGACTGAGGCCTTATCCACACTTACCTTTTGCCTCTCTCTTTCCAGGCACAGGTCCACATTTTAAAGCTGTGTGTCCAAGCGCTCTTTAAAGCTGAATTGGAGCAAACAGCAATTCATGTTTTCTGCAGGTTGCCATTTCTCTGATTGAGCTTTAAAGATCGAGTTTTCTCAGGGAAAGCTCTGGTGCAAAAAAGAGAGACCATCTCATTTTCATTGTATGTAAAGTTAAAGTTAAAGGACCCCTGGATGGTTAAAGTCAAGTCAAAGGGTTGCGGCGCTCACCTCACTTTTCAGGCCAAGGGAGTTGGTGTTTGTCCGCAGAAAGCTTCCCAAGTCATGTGGCCAGCATGACTAAACTGCGCGCACGGAAATGCCATTTACCTTTCTGCTGAAGCGGTATCTATTTATCTACTTGCACTGGCATGCTTTCGAACCGCTAGGTTGGCAGGAACTGGGACAGAGCAACGGGAGCTCACCCTGTCGTGGGGATTTGAGCTGTTGACCTTCTGATCGGCAAGTCCTACAGGCTCAGTGGTGTAGACCGCAGCGCCACCTGCATCCCTTAATTGTATGTAAGCCACTTTGGGGGCCATTCTGGTTGAAAAGTGGCTCGAAAGAAAGTAAGTAGGTAATCTGGTTGACCACTGCAAGAACAGGATAGTGGTCTTGATGGTCTGATCCAGCAAGGCTCTTCTTAGGGTTGTTGGGTGTTTATTTTTTACTGTTTCTCACTCATGTTCAACCATGTTCTTTTATACTGCACTCATTCTTTGTATTGTCCCATGTAGTGAACTGGCTTGCCCTGGCACCACCCACCCAGGCTCTGGACACCGCATAATACTGCCATTCTCTAAGGCAGCGGATCCCAAACTCTGCCCGCACTCAACAAAAAACACTTGAAATTTTCTGAGGGTCTTAGCACACCACTGAATAGTGTAGCAATTGCAACGCACAGTGCAAGATGGGCCCACCTGCTTGAGGATGTGGACAGCCATGGTGTGGGTGCAATCAAAGATGATCCGGAACTCCCGGCCCCGCTTCATTTCCTTGAGCAAGGGGCGCGTGTCATCTGTGTCGAGGGGCAGCTGACGGATTTTCAAGCGGATGTTGTATCTCGATGGGGCCATGATCAGCTCTTGCAGCCGGATGAGGCCTTGGAGAGAGCATGGACAACCACAAAACACCAGACACAGTTGAAAGACAGGTTTCAAGCCCAGGCAGCGACCCATCTTCAGAAAGCAAAGCTAATGGCTGCACCATCTTGGGTGATGGTGAAGGAACTGTAGAAGCTCCAAAGGAGAGGAACTTCTCCCCATTGTGGTGCTACTTTTAACAAGAAGCCCACTTGGGAGGGGATCTTTTTCCTTGTCTCCCCACACCTTAACAGTATTTTACAGATCAGTCAACAGAAGGCCCCAAATCTTCTCCTGCCCATTCCACCCCCTTGCCAGGACTACAGAGGTAAGACCACTTTGTGGCGGTGGCTGAATCAGTAGCACCCTCTGCTAGTCCACTTGTAGGGAAAATGGGATGGGGCTCTAGCTCAATTGTGGTTCAACCTCCACTCCTCAAAGTAGGGTTTTAAAGGGCGTGTGGGAAACCGCTGAAAAGGGGATGCCACAAATATGCAAGTGCTCAGAGCATCATCCCCCCCAATTGGTCATAAGCTGAGGCCACTTTCCCCTGGAGTCCAGGTGGTCAGAAAACTTGTATGCCACCCCACTTGTGGAGTCTCCCCTGACATGAAGGCTTGCTTTTTGGTGTTTTCACATTGCTGGCATACAGAGTACAGTATACTCTTCCTAGTGGCTTCAACAACTCAGCCATTTGAATTATCTCTTTGGAGTTTAAAATCCCTTTAAGTAACCTTGAAACATCTCAAGCTCATAGCAACAGCCTCTGGATTCGGCATCAGCACCACACATCTCATGGTGGAAAACCTCTCTGTGCACAGAGCCACAGTCAGCCACCTTCTCAAGGTCAAGTGGAATTGAAACTTTTGACAAATTGACTTCTTAGGGGTAATTAATTCCATTATGGAAAAGCATTGGCCTGCTGCTCGCAATTATGATATTGCAGGAGCCAGAAACTCACTGCCTTAAAAAAAAACAAGACAAACCAACAAAATACTTTCCAACTGACGCAACGCGTCACTCTGGATGGGAGAGACTGAATTGAAACACATGCATATTCAGAGCTGTGTGCTTGTGTCTCTAACACAATGAAGGGAAGGTGTCCTTGTGAGTGTGAACGAGCAGCATATAACCTAGGAGGCAGTCATTCTGAGTTGTAAGGGTGCCCTAATTATACTCTTCCCAGAGATATTTGTGTTGTGTTCATTGAGCAGGTATTCACTGAGGGTAACACTCGATGCTTTGCACACATAATTTATTAATTTATTTTAGTATATTTCTGGGCCACCTTTCCAGATAATGCCCATCCAAGGTGGATTGCAACAATAAAGACTATAAAAAGAGGAAACTGACAAGGCAAAAGCTGAAGCCAATAGATGCCACACACAAAAATAAGAGCCAAGAAAGTATACTTAGGCAGCCAATAAAACAAGCTGCAGTAACCACAGGTTCCAGCCCAGTTGAGGTATCTAGTTCAATCCAAGCACATCCATCTAAAAGATTTCAGCTCCTTGGAATGGAAAACTATGTTGCCTGGGACCTTGGAAGTGACTGCCAGGCAGCCCAGACAAAAGGGGGCTAGAAAGACTAGAAGCCTGGCTTCAATTAGGGCTTCTTATACACATTTGGAAAGATGGTGTATGATAAGCCATTTTCCCAAGAGAGGCAGGCTGCAGGAAGAGTGTGGGGTGTGGGACTTTTTTTTTTTAACCAGAGAATGACAGAGTGCATGAAAAAAGCAAATAATAACCCGGACAGTCCTATCAAGAGCCAAACAACTCATTTGTGATTGTCAAGACTTCACAGGCTAGACTGCACATCCTTTGGTGAGATTCTGTATCAGCCTCTTCCCAAACATGGTGTCCTCTCAAGATGCTTTGGACTGTAGCATGGCCATGCTGGCTGGAGCCAATGGGTGCTGTAGTTCAACAGATCTGGAGGGCATCAGGTTGGGGAAGGCTGCTCTATATTCTGCAGCCTACAGCAGTTTGTGAAGACTTGGCTTTATGAAGGAAGTTTTTGGTGGAATATTTTTTTTTCCTTTGCTGACTTGGCTTCAAATTTTTGATGCCTGCTTTGGAATTTTATTTTTATGCTTTTATTGCTGTGACTGGGTTCAATTAGGAGGTGGTTCTTTGTTTTTGGTGGTTCTTTGGTTTGCTATCTGACTGGTTAGCTGTGGTGAGCAAGGTGAGATAAATAAAATAACATTCTGGCCGCTCTGAAGTGACTTAGAAAATGTCTGAAGATGAATAATTGGGTCAATTTTCCATTTTTATGTCGATGCCTCCCAATGTATGATGACTCCCATGTTTCTTGAAGGCCACTGTGTGGTCCAAGGTTTCTGCAACATAACAAGGGCCTTTTGTCCTCATCAGAGCCAATCCAATGGGCTCCCACTAACCCCGCTTACCTGTACTGTCATCATACACCACAGTGGCTGACCTCCATTTCAGGTACTGTACAAGGTCCAAGATAGCATGGCTGAGAGAGGCATAGTCTGGGTAAAGGTTGACATAGAAAGTGTCTTTGTTATCCAAAGGGTGATGCTTCCACCGCAGCTGGATGTGGGGGACCTCCAGTGCGTTGCAAATGGACTGGACGGCATTGGTGCAGGAACCCTGGGAAGGCCCGAATATTGCTACAACACCAAGCGCCAGCTGGTCACAGGCTGGAATGGAAAGGGATTGAGTCCGTCAGTCACACCCAGGCAAAAAATGAAGAAACAACCAGAGGAGGATCAAGAAAGACGCTGGCCCGAGTCAAAGGCCAATTTGTACGACTAGGCAGCTTGCAAGATTAAGAATCTGGGCTTTCAGCATGCAATGCAGTGTCAGGAGATTGCCTCCCTAATTCACTGAGCCAGCAACTCAGCCCACCTAAGGATCTTATTATTCATACCACCACAGACCATGAATGCTTATGTCAAAGGCCATGCCTCCCTCCCACATGCTAATAGGGTGAGCCACAGAAAGGCACACATCTCACTTGTAATGTATTGTATTGTAATGTAATGTGTGAAGCAGCCCTGATCAGTCATATTTAATCAGTCACACCGAAATGTGTGCTCTAGGATAATTTTTGGGGAAACGGCATGCACAACCCTCCCACCTAGCCTGTTTTTATGGAGGGCTCATCCTCAAGGCCAGACGAAGCCCTTCATTTAGCAGATTAGGAGAGTATTTTGTTTAATCATCCTTTCTCCAGGGAAAAGATGCTTGCTTATGGCTTGAGGGGGAAGGAAGCCAACAGAATATATTTCATCTCTTGTTAGACAGAGAATTTCACTGACATGACAAAACAAAACTGAGTCATTCAACTGGTGCTGGATTTAGCAGCCCATGTAGTATGTGGGATTTCTACCCTACATGAGCCGTTTCAGGCTTTTGCCTGCAAACACAATGGTTAAAAGCGTGTAGAGGAGCAGGAGGGTTCAGGCAAGCCCCATGTCCTGTATGTGGGAGGTTTATGAGGGTTACTGATTGCATGAAGGCTTCTATGCACTTTCAGTCAAGCATGCTTTGAAGTGTCCTTTGGACTGTCAGGCAAACACCTGACAATGGCTATTAAGAAAGGCAGAACTGAAGACCTGAACCTCTCCATTGGGGTAACGCATTTTAATTTGTTCTTAGTCTCCTGTTAACTTTTCAAAAGTCTTAAATTATTGTTAATTTTTCTGACAATAATTTGATAGTTTGAACTTTTTTTGGTAAACCTCTTTGAGTGTTTTTTTTTAAAAAAAATAATTGAGCGGTATATAAATATCATGAAATAATAGACAAACAAATGCCTTTCATGGAAAGTAAGGGGTGAAAGGCAATTCTTGAGCACACTACCCTGCCACCCACCCCGCCGGTCTGCCAGTCTGCCTGCATCTCCCACACATTAATTGGCTTATTTGCCAGACTACATTACTCACATTTCAAATGGGGAAATTTAATTTCCAGCTTAGAAATCCCCGTAATATTTCCATGGTTACACTTTTTGTTGTTGTTAGTTTGTTCCTAATTTTTGTTTCACAATGTGATGTGGCTAAGAACAAGTGAGGGACATGTTCCATACTCACCTTTCTTCGTGGCTTCAAAGCTATCATGGAAGCTTATCCTCTGGATATCATAGGTTAAGGTTGTGTTGGGTAGTAGTGTTCTATTCCTATTGATAATGTTTGCTGAGAATCGGAAGGCTTGCTCCTCCGCATTCATTATCTGGGCATTTGGGCCGTCTGTATATTCAAAGATTCCTCCTGCAAGGAAAGAACAGAATGTCATCACTGTCCAGGTCAAGGCTGTTCAGTGTCAAGACTCCAGTTGCACCTCTCACCACTGCTTCACCTGTTTGGGGTCCCCAGAGGCACACTAGGGTTTGAGGCATTAAACACACCTGTGTGCCAGGAAGGCACAACCAGCCATGTGCATTATGTGCCCCAGATACATGTCTATTACACATCTGGCGTTGTGCATCTTTGCTTTGCTTGTTCCATGTTGACCATGGAAAACATCCATGTGCCTTTAGTGTAGCCATATAGTCACAGGAAGTGTGAAATGAATCTGTGAAGGTACAACTTTCTGTGTTGCCTTGCATTCCTAGAGTAATATGGCACATCTTTGCAAGAGCATAGTAACTTCTTCCCTCAATCTGAATGTAGTAAATGTTCATGAATTGTGAGTGTCAGTGTCAGGTGGAAGGGAGGGAGGTGAGACACATCACTGGGTATAGATTGGGAATTCTGATTGGTCAATTAAGCCAAGGCTCGCCCTGAAATGTAACTCTCTTTGGGCATTGAATGGATGGAAGCAAGGCACTATTTGATGTGGTATTTAAGCTGAAGATAGGCTGCCAACAGCGAAGTATGGGATAATTGGTTGGCTATTTTAATTGTGTGAAATTCAGTTTTGCATCCCTCCCACCAAGTCCTGCAAGGTTTTCCATTTGGGGGCAACTGAGGTTCTGGCCAGCATCCATGTCAAGAATTCCTGAGATGAAACTTTTCAATTGATTATCCCATAGATTTAGTAAACAAAGTTGTGGCGAAGTTAGAATGCGATGTTAGAAGTGTGCAGCAGCATCTATGTAGGATTCTACAATTCTTCTATAAGAACTGCTGCGGCTGCTACCACCCGGGAGGACTCCCCTGCTCAGCGCCTGAGGGCCCCAGTCCAGCCACTCACCACCTGGCCTAGGGCGGGGCCTGGCGGGCTCTATAAAGGACAGCTGCCGCCGCCGCTTGGCAGAGAGGGCTCAGTTTTGTTTTGTTTTTGTTTAAATCTCTGTTATTTTTTATAAGTTATAAGTTATAAGAGTTCTAAGATGGCGGCGCGCATAGACGCAGCGGCTGCTCAGTGCTCTCCCTTATTTTTAAGTGTTTTGTATGGCCTTTGCTGCTGTTACTCGTGTTGAGTACATTTTTGGTTGGGGAAACAATTGTTTAAATGAAAAATGAATTTATTTATTTTAATTATTTTATTATTATTATTATTATTTAAATCCAATTTTGTTGTACTTGTACAATGACAATAAAGATATAAAGATAAAGATACTTCATTAGCACTCCTCCCCCTCCACACATTAAAGGTGAGTCTCTACTCTCCCCATTTAGCATACAAATCCCTTAAGTGTTTGGTTCATCATGAGGTTTAAACACCAACCTTCCTTATCTCTCACACCAGTTGAAGAGTGGAAGATCAGAGTACAAGCTCCCAGTTCCACTGAATCAGACAAAAGGCTGCTCATGGAAATGACTAAAGGGGATGGGAATTTTGGACTTTATCCTGAGTGGTGTCCACAACCAGCTGCAAGATACTAGTCCAACTGGGACAACAGCCACAGTGTTTTCAAATTCAGTAAACTGTATCCATTGTTCCTGACTGCACTAATACCTTGCAGCAGGTTGTGGACATCCCTCAGGGTTAAGTTTAGGGTAGTGCCCCTTCTACTCAGTTCCATGCACAACTGCTCCATCTAGAAATGTAAGATTTTACAACTATCCAACTTTTCAAAACAAACATTTATTCTGAAATAGAATTTTCATGAAGATTCTGTAGCACCCAACAGTTCAGCAAATGGCTTGGGCTGTTGATGAGCCAGTTAGCCAATATAAATCAATTTTTCTTTCCTCCCAGAGTCCTCAAGTTCTTCCCTAGTTTTAGACATCAGGTTCTCTCTGCCCCCCTCTTTTCTGCCTGCTCTCCTCAGATTTGCCTCTGAGTTCAGACAAGCAGAAACTTCATTCTGAGCCAACTTAGAGGAACAGTCTGGGTTGCTGGAATGCACACACCATAGAAGGCCTGTTTTTTGCTGTTCAGAAGTTGTTAATGCCATTATCTCTCCCCAAAGGCAGAGCAGTTCATGTCACAGCATTGCAAAGCTTTTTCTTTCTTTCTTGGCTCTGCATTTTCAAGGCTTGTCCTCTATTCCCCACTGACAACCTCTCCAACTGAAGCACCAGAACCCAGGCAGAAATCATGTAATTGTATCTCCTTGTTTCAGAGACATGGGGAGGGGGAATCTCATGCCTTCCTTCCTTTCCTCCTTTCCCCCTCCTTGCTCTCCTGTGAAACAGTGGTGAGGGACCTCAACCAGGCACTCTCTGATTAACAAGCAACTCAAAATAATTAATGGATGAATGAAATACGCAGATGCAGCCAGTAACAGATGGATCTCCCGATTCATTAGCGGAAAGCTAGCTTCCCTTTCCAGTGTCAGGAGAGCTTGTCTGTTGCTGTTTCTTAACGCGGCTGGATCCTTTGCAGTTCTCCAGGCACTTAATTATATTTTATTGATTTGAATGCTAGCCTGCCTTCTGCCAAGAGAATCCACGGGAGTGTTATCTGCTTTTTTATCTTCACAACAGCCCTGCAAGGAAAAGGAGGCTGAGGAAGCAGGGCTGGCCCAAGTTCATCCCAGGTGCTTGATGGCTGAGTGGGGATTGGGATGAGAATACTCCCAGTGGGAGTCCAAAGGAAGATGCACCCAGCAATTAAATCTCCATTCTTGCCATCAAGGTGTCCGAATTCTACACGAAGGAGTGTCTCTGAAATATGCAATTTCAGAGCATTTTTGTATCTGTTTATTTTGCTTTTGCCCGCGGTCAAGTGGGAGGGACACACACAAGAAAAGCCACAGAGGATGCAGAAGCACCATTATGCATTTATCATCATTGAAGGTCCCCCCACCCCCAAGAGCTTCCCAAATGTCACCTGGTGCTAGTTATGCATTTTTCAAGCTGATCGCTGCAGCTATAAAAGCTGGGAAATGTACTTTTAAGAATGCAGACAGAGGATTTGTTTATTTATCTTAGTACTTTAAAAAGCCAGAGAACGGTCAATAAGAAGACTCACAAAGATGTGTCCATAATAAAACTATCAATAAAAGCACAGGTAAAAATCAGCAAAACCTTTAAGACAAATATAGGTAACTAAACTATATCTTTGGGTAGGGTTGCTAAAATAAATAGGGTTTCAGCAGTTGTCCCATGAGAACCTAAGAACAGCCTGCTGGATCTGGCCAATGGCCCATCTAGACAAGCATCCCATTCTTACAGTGGCCACCCAGATGCCCCAAAGGGAAGCCAGCAAGCAGGATGCAAGAACAAGAGCCCTCTCCTCTCCTTTTGCAATATCTAGCAGCTGGAATTCAGAGACATTGCTGCCTCCAAACATGGAAGCAGAGCATAGCCACCACCATAGCTAGTGGCCACCAAAGCCTTCTCTTCCATGAATCTGTCTGGTCCTCTTTTAGCTTGAGGGTCATCACTACCTCCTGTGGGAGCAAGTGCCATAGTTCAACTCTGCATTAGGAAAGGACATTCTTTTATCCATCCTGAATCTTCCAACATTCAGCTTCATTGGATGTCTGCAAGTTCTAGCACTTTGAGAGCCAGAGAAAAACTTTTATCCGCCCACTCTCTCCATGTGATGCATAATTTTATAAACTTATATTATGTTGCCTCTTACTTGCCCTTTCTCTAAACTAACCCCTCCCCAAAGCAATATTTCAAGGGAGGGGCTGTCAGAACCTGACCAGCAATTCTAAGTGTCAGCAGAGGCGCCCTGCCCCCACCCTTTGTTTTTTTTTTTTTTTAAATAATTTTTATTGGGTTTTCCAAATTTTTGTCCAGCCCCGATTCAGGCCGGATCACATACATTTATACAATCTCTGATGACTTCCTCACGCCCCCCCTCATTGTTTTCATTTAACATAATAAACATTCTTACCAGGTTTCTAATTCGACATCATTAACATTTCCATTATTTCTTGATTTCAAATCGTTTACCAACCACTCACATCTTTAACTTTAACAGTCTTATCTTTTACTATAATCAAATCCCTTTCCCCCCCCCAGTCCCCAGTGCAGACTATTTCAATATCAAATTTACTTATCATTTATATCAAAATTTATATCAATATCAAAATTACTTATCATTACTTATCATTTATAATAGCTATCCATCTTATGTCATTTTTTTCCAAAGATCATGCTGTAATCATTTCCTGCCATGTCCAAGTTCAGAAACCAGTAGGCCACAAAACAGTTCCTTCTTGTAGATGCTCATCCTATTCCTGCAGGATCCAACTTTGGAACCCATTGTCTTTGCTGCAGAGTAGCCTCCAAAACAGTATCAGTTGATGTCCTCGGCCTTTCCTTCCATGTTTGGTCCGGATTGTCTCGACTTTGCCTCTGCTGCTTGTCGTTGAGCTGTGGTTTTTTGACAGTTCTCTTAATATTTCTCTTTTTCCTGATGATGACGACAGCTCTTGACTTGTAGTGGATAGTTCTTTTGCAGCTGGGTCTCTTCTGGGTAAACTTTTTCTGTTTATGCTCCGCAAGTACATTGTTCCCATGGTTTGATTGTAAATCCTGACCAATCAGATCATTGTTTGTGCTTTGCTTTATCTCTGTCACTAGGCTGTTCCCAGCAGCAGCCAGTTCAGCTCTCAGTTCTTTCACTCCAGCATTGTAATCCCTTCTGAATTCTTTCAGTTTCTCCAACAATGTTGACAAATCCACTTCCTGTTTCATCGCCATTTTTGGCAAACAATTCTTTTCAAACTTTTCCAAACTTTTTTCAAACTTTTTAAAAGTTCCAAAGTTCCAAAATAATCCTCTTGCTCATACAAATTAAATTGACTTCATCTGCCCCCTGGGACCGGGGGAGACGCAGGGGTTAAATTTCCAAAACAAAGTATCAAATTCCAAGCATCACTTCTCAAACTGTGCAACAATGCCCTGTCGTTGTTACACAATGGCAAGGGGCAGACCTCCGTTTTTTCACCCTCAAGCCAGGTTCAAATTAGTTCCAAATAACAATTTTTCTTTGTAGATTACTCACGGTTCCAAATTGTAGATTTAGGAGGAATCGGCGCGCTCGGCTGTGGCGGTCTGGCAGCTTCGCCAGACGGAGCTGTCTGCGGACCCTGGAGCTCCGCCGCCCGATCGCCCGGGAGCTCCGCTAAGAGCTCCCTGGGACCGGGACCGGCGTCCGAGCTCTTGCAGGTCCTCCGGACCCCGGGACGCCCTTCCCGGGGGTTTTGGGGGTCGCGGCGCTGGCGCGAGCACCCCTTTGCTCGGTCTGGCGGGGGAATGTCAGGAGCGACATTTCCCCCCGACCGCCATCTCCGGCACGCCAACCGGAAGTCCCTGCCCCCACCCTTTGAGTCCCATGTCAACCTGCTTCACACTGGCTCTTATCAGCCAAAAGGGAAGTCTTGCCCATACCCTGACCACTCCCCACCACCAGCTCCCATCACTCGAGCCTGTCCTGAAACAGTCAAACAAACTGCAAAAAGTCTGATAAAAACACTCTTACCAGCCAGAACACTCAAAGGGAGCATTCTCCTCCTCTTCCTCCTCAATTAATTCCATTGCAATGAGAGCAGATCGAGCAAAATGGCACAGGATGGTGTCAATAGCCTCTACCAGCTCAGTCCTTCTTGATGTTCTCAAAAATGGAGGATAAAATAGTACTGCAACCTTTGAGATAGCTGAGAGTTGCAGTTGCCTAAGTTCACTCAGCTTGCTTTGTGGTCCAGCACTCTAACTACTGCATCACACTGGCCCATTTGTTTTCAAACAAGGAGGGAAGTGGCTCTGGTGTCCCTCAACATCCAGAAAGCCCTCAAGTTCCTTAGGAGTTCTTGCTTGCATGTTTTGCTGTAACTCTGAGATAGTTTGTTATATTCTTTTAATATGTGGATGGCTGCCAGCTGCTGTTGGTTGTCCTTGGGCAATAATGGTGGCATAGATTTAAAACAAATAAATAGATACTGCAATGCTCTGAATTCCACATCTGAGGGGAGGATCATCCTGGGGCCAATCTAAGGTGGCACTCAGCTCTGCTAGCAATGAGCTCTGCTAGCTTTTCCCCACCCCCAGTACCCTCTGAGATGACTCCCATCATGCTTCTTCCCCATGAAGCATTTATGAGATGACAACCCTTTTCCATCACAGCAGCACTCTGACTCCAACTTGAGGGGATCAATTATTCAAAATAATACAGTCAAAGAGGACCTTCTCGTTCGAGCGCTACATTAGGAAAAGACCCGAGCCCTTGCCAAGCATCCTCCAGCAACAGAAACACTTAATGTGGAGAGACAGGGGAGCATCTGCTCCTTCTGCCCAGCGCGAGCTGAGACGGGGGAAGGTGGCAGCTCCAACTGGCAGAGCAGGGAGCTGTTCCCCCGCAGTTAAATGGGGTTGTGGGTTGGATATCTGGGCTGCCCCACTCCCTCTCCATCCTTCATGGAGCACCTGGGACCAGCTGAAGCAGTCTAGCTATAAGCGCCACCCTTTCCCCACCAAATGCCATGCAGAGATTTGCTCTGCCTTTCGTATCACATTGAAGTGACAGCCGGCTTTATGTCGCTTTGGTTAATAAACGGAGGATATTGTGTCCCTCTCAGGCTGCTCCCTTTCAAGAGAAGATTTTCTGTTTCCTGTCCTGCTTTCTTATACGATACAATACAGCAGCTTTGGGATTGGGATTACATCTGCACTTGATCCGAAATAAATTAGCACTCCAGGCATCCATTTGGACATAATAAGCTTTTCTTCCAAGGAAGGCGATACAACTGGGATTGGGGGGCTGGACAAGACGGCAGCTGGGAGCCCCAGATTAGGCAGAAAGGACTTTGCTGCAAACACAAGGCGACAAAGCAAATCTCCCCTGCTGCATCCAGGGGGCTGCAGAAAACCTGGAAAGTGACACCATTGCATTCAAGCAGCCCATTATGAGGGTGGCTTTGAAAGGGATTTAGACAAATCCATAGAGAGGGCTAGTCACTGGCTACTCACCATGATGGCTATGGGCTACCTCCACTGTCTACTCAGTGGCAGTGGGTCTTTCTGAATACCAGCTGCTGGGAGCCATAAATGGGAAGAGTGCTCTTGTGCTCATGTCCTGCTTGCAGGCTTCCCAGAGGCATCTGGCTGGCCACTGTGAGAACAGGATGCTGGCCTAGATGGGCCTCTGATCTGATCCAGCAGGACTTTTCTCAACTCTGAGCATCTCCTGAGCTCAGTGTCAGAGGTTCTGCCTTGCAAGTAGAAAGTCCCAGATTCAATCCGCAGCACCTCCAAGTAGACTTGGGAGAGCATACCCTCTCTGGTGAAAATAGGGACATCCTATTCAATAATGATAATGATGATGATGATGATGATTGTTATGTATACCCTGCCCATCTGACCGGGTTGCCCCAGCCACTCTGGGCAGCTTCCAACATATATAAAAACATAATAAAACATTAACCACTAAAACACTTCCCTATACAGGGCTGTCTTCAGATGGCTCAGGGGTCGGATAACTCCATACCCTCCAACATTTCTCCAATGAAAGTAGAAACGTCCTAACAAACCTTCCAACATTTCCCTGAAGAAAATAGGGACATCCTAAGGAAACGTGGGACATTCCAGGATCAAATCAGAAACCAGGATGGCTTCTGTAAATCTGGGACTGTCCCTGGAAAATAGGGACCCTTGGATGGTCTGAAAGAGACTCCTTTCTGAAATCCTGGAGAGCTGCTGCCAGTCATTGTACACCGTATTGAGCTAGGTGGGCCAATGGTCTGACTCGGTATAAGACTCGCCATAGCTCAATAGACAATCTGAATGCCTGATCCACTGCTGAGATTTATCAATAAGGGAGTCACCTCTGTTCCATGATTTGGCAAGGGTCAGCTACTGTTCTGTATGGCATGCTATATAAGGGCAGACTGCAAGGACTCTAGAATGATTAATTGAAAAACCCGTCCTTGCCTCTATGCTATATTAGGAGACCTTTCATGTCCCATTTTGTTCAGCTCCGTTGCTACAGTTCCTTTGTGCTGGAATCCAGATGCGCATTGCCTGCCGTGGTTCATGCGCTCATCCTCTGCTCACAGGATGGAGCAACTCAGTGGCACCTGCGTGCAAATTCCGGGGTTGCTGCCACTGCAGCACCCGACTCCTTCTGGGTGACAGCTGCGCACACCCACCCACACCTCCATGCAAGTTCTTTGCAGTCATTAAAGAGCCTAATCACTAACTTGGAGCAGTTGATTAATGCATAATCTTAATCATGATTACACAGTGTAATTGGCGTTAATTTGGAGAGTCAGTTAATTATGAAAATAATTGTCGCAGCTTCTCTGTTTTAATAAAATGGAAGAACTGCGCCTGAGTTATAAATTAAACAAGGGATGTAGCCACTCCAAGGTTTCGGGAAATCTCCTTCCAGGTTCTTGTTGTTTTTAAGGAAGGCACATTTTCGAAGGAGCACCAGCACCTAAGAAACTTAGCAGGAGCAGGAGACAAGCCCTTGATCTCTCTCTCTCTCTCTCTCTCTCTCTCTCTCTCTCTCTCACACACACACACACACACACACACACACTTATGTGGCCATTTGCAGTTTCTGGAGCTGACATCATGATGGGCCAGAAAGTGAGAGACTACAGGTCTGACCTCTGTGGCATATATCACATGGTGCTGTTCTGCAATTCCCATCCATTCCAATCAGGTTTTATTTTGTAGGATTGTGCTCTGAGATCATATGTAGGAACATTGTTGGTCATTCCTCGAGCTAGCAAGGCTCACTTGACAGTAACAAGAAACTGAGTTCCTGTGGAACTCTCTGCCAATGGATTCAGTGGGTGCCTTCTGTGCCAACTTTTAAATGCCTGCTGAAAGCTTTTCTATTCAGCCAGGCCTATGCAGGCATTTAAGGGTGCAGGCATTAAGGATACATCTTTCCACAATGGTCAATTGATGTCAGTTTTTTAACTTTTTGGTATTGTTTTACTGTATGGTTTTATGTTTTTATTGCTGTAAACCAATAGAGATTGGGCAGGTGGGATGGTAGCAGGGGTGCCCCACTTTGCCCTCCCGAAATGTTGACAGGTATGTAAAATGTGATGACTGTTTCAAGTGTGATGTTAATTATCAATAAGGATCGGGGTGGAGTATTATAAAACAAAGAACTTTATTTAAACAAGCTTTCTTTAACTCCTAACTCTCTCTGACCCTCCTGCTCTCGCTCTCTCTACTTTGTGTGCTGAATCACTTCCTGGTAGCTTTCCTCTTAACCTGTGCCTTCCTTCTGTGTCACTAAGTTTTTCTCTCCTTGACTGCTGCTCTAACCTTCCTACTTAGTTCCACATCCATTGATACAATGGCCAGCACTTTGAACTGCACTTGGAAGCAGACTAGAATAGAAGAGAAGTAATACACTCCAAGTGTCACCACCCTCAGCTCTAGATATATGTCTGACAGCTCCATGTTGAACAACTAAAGTTTCCCAATGTTCTTTGAAGGCAGCCAGAGATCAGAGGAACCCAGTCTTCCTTTGTTACAGGAAGACTTGCTTGACAAATGCCAGATCTATGTCCTACTGCAGGGGCTGTGAGCCACTGGTCCTGGTCCCATTCCAGTGTATAACCCACTTCTGGCCTATCAGTGCCTCAGACAAGGGCCTTGCCACCTTTGAAGTCCTTCCCACTGGGATTGGAAAGGTGACAAACTGAAGGAAAGTGGCTCCCTCAGGCCTATGTTCTTCTGAGCTCCCTGCTGATTTTTTTCCAGCCAGGGAACTAAGAGTTTCCTCCTAGTGAGGAAGGTGGCTCCATCAGAGTACCTGGAAACAGAGGTCCCTGAAGGCTTTCCACATGCCTCATCTTGGAAAAGTGAATGTTGCAGAACAGCCAAGATCTGCCAGAATAAAACTCTGAGTAGCTAGCTCCCCGTTGAAAAGACTCAAAAACTTCACCAAGGAGCTCATGGAAAATTGGAGAGAGTTAGCTCTATGGGTGATGGCATCTGCCCAGATAAACTGTGGGGGTCTACAAAAGAAGTGGAGGTTCCTCCTGTTGCTGCTGCTGTCAAAACCTCCCCACCCACAAAAGCTGTGAAAAACAAACAAAACAACAACAACAGATGTTGGGAAAGGTCCCAAGAAGAAACTACATTCCTAAAAAAATTCCTTCCAGTAGCACCTTAGAGACCAACTAAGTTTGTTATTGGTATGAGCTTTCGTGTGCATGCACACTTCTTCAGATACTGCATTGCTGACAGTAACAACCACATTACGATCAGCAGTGGCGGCAGCTTGCAAAGTAGCGAAAGCTGGCAGACAACCCAACGTGCATTGTGTTAATATTTTAAAGTCAAGATTCCCTTTGGTTCATGTTGTGTGAAAAGATTCTTCACACATACAAGGAGAGGGAGGGAGAGAGGGAGGAGGCATTGGAAGGAACTCTGTTCTTGCAAGTTCACAGCAAAGGCAAACATCACAGCATTCACCTTGATTTACCGCTAAAGGCCACCAAAGTGCCCTTAATTTTTTATACATATAAAAGGGAGAAATATTGCTGGGAAGATGCTTTGAGTGTCATGCAGAGCCACAGGGAACGCCTGCACTGCCATCTTCTAACCCCCTCGCTGCTTTCTCTCTCCCTCCCTCTTCCCCAGCTTCATTCACCAAGTGTTCAGTCACACCAACCTTCCTACAGAGCTGCCCCACACAACAAACAGAGGCTGGGCGTTTGCACGCCATGTGAACCATGCACATCCTTCAAAGCTTCAGTGACAAATTGGCCATGGAAACAATGGGGAAAGTTGCTTTGAAAGAGAAATCTAACATGACCGAGCAGATCTGCCGTCTCTTTCAGCATCCCCACAGAGGAAACACAATGGCCTTCATCAACTGGAACATTCATACTGGATGTCCCTCCAAAGGGCACTTTTGTCCCTCTCAGTGGCAGTGTGGGTCAAACTGACCTAAGCCAGAGCCCCCCACAAAAGCTGTCGTTCCTGCCTTACAGCTTCCCTGGCTCAGAATCAGAAGTCAGAGCAGAGCAGAAAAGACAGTCTACACTGAGCTCTTCCTTCCCTCTGCAGGCACTTTTGCCTCAGGGTTTTCATTGTGGGTCATATTGCCCCATGTTTCTATGGGGGAATATGTGGCAGTGCCCCAAGGTAAGAAGAGCTGGGTTAAGGTGACAGGACCAGCTCCAAAGTGGAGACACATTAAAAACCACTGGGTATGGGAAGGACCCAAAGAGTCCTAGTATTGCCTCAAGGCACCAATTCATAAGTTCAACAACGGAGCTTGAGTGAATAGACAGGGAAGTGAAGGAGAGGAAACATAGAATTGTAGAGTTGGAAAGGATCCCAATGGTCATCTAGTCCAACCCCCTGCAATTCAAGAATCACAATTAAAGAATCCCTGAAAATTGCCATCCAACCTCTGCTTTAAAACCTCCATTGAAGGAGAGTCCACCACCTTATGAGGGTGCCTATTCCATTGTCGAACAGTTCTCACCCCCAGCAAGTTCTTCCTAATATTTAGTCAGAATCTCCTTTCTTGGAATTTGAATCCATTGGTTCAGGTCATCCCCCCTGGAGCAGCAGAAAACAAGCAAGCTTGCCCCATCTTCCATGTGACAGCCCTTCAGATATTTGAAGTTGACTATCATATCACCATCCAGTCTTCTCTTCTGCAGGCTAAACATACCCAACTCTCTCAACTGTTCCTCATAAGGCTTGGTTTCCAGACCCTTGGTCATCTTGGTCACCCTCCTCTGCACGTGTTCAAGTGTGCCTGTATCCTTCTGAAACTGTAGTCCCCAGAGCTGGACACAGGACTCCAGGTGGGGTCTGACCAAGGCAAGTTAGAGCAGTACTATTACTTCCTTTGATCTGGACACTATACAGTACTTCTATCTTCCACACATTGATGACACTTCAGCCTAAATTCCCATGAGACTTCGCCAAGCAATTTCATAGATGTTAAATAGTCAATGAGTGAAGTCCCTCAGCACTAATTTCTGTGACCAATCACCCAGTAAGAACCAAAGCCACTGTAACACCATGCCTACTAAGATCATCTGGGATATCTGGTCCAGAAGAATGCCATGCTCAATGGCATCAAAAGTCCCTGAGAGGTCCAGGGAAACTAAATGGTTGCACTCTCCTCCTTACACCAATTCCCTGGTGCAACTGATCCTCCAGGGTACGATTTGGGCTTGATACCAGGCTGGAACAGATCCTAATCATGTATTATCCAGTACTGCATGGAGATCTTCTGGTCATCACTTGCCCTAACACATTGTCCCAAAATTGAGTATTGGAGAATGGGCAGTTTTCTCACACCAGAGGATCTAAATTTGGATTCTTTAACACGAGACCGATAACTGACTCATTTAGGATGGTAGGAACTACTTTTCAAAGAAGCATTAAACACTTCTGAGGTGCAACACAGCCAACCCCACTCTGACAGATTTCAACAGCCAGGAAGAAAGATCAAGGAGAGAAGTAGGTGGTAGAGTCTTGGCCCTCCAAGATAGATCAATGTGGGGAAGTTCCCTGAAGGTGAGAGGGTTTAAAACTATGGCTCCACAACAATAGAGCACATTTGCCACACAGCAAAATGTACACCTGGAAATGTCCACTCACAAGATCCTTAGATCCCGGACATTCTTTTCAAAAGGCAGCATTTCCTAGGTCAAAGTCCACATTACCTACTCATGAGACGTGATCCTGCTGGCATGCTCCAAAATGAGAAAAACTTATAAAATGGGTAGTTGATCCAAATTCTGCCCTCAACATACAGAATTCCCAAATTAAGCGTTCTCAGCCGTGATTATGCAGAAGACATCAAAAGAAGGATCAAACATAGCAATCAGCCCTTTCTTTTCTGTCCTGAAGATTGCATTAAACCTCTGGCATCTCTGTTTCTCAGAGCATTTGATATTGTGGTTGTTGTTGTTGTTGATGATGATCTTCTTTCTGGCCACTGGATGAAAACACATGGCAACACTGCCCAAGTATAGCAATATAATCACATACAAGCACACAATCAACTGGCTGTATGGAAGAAACATTTCTTTTTAAAATCGCCCCTTGTACAGATTGATTGTAAACAAGGTGGCTAAATTTAGCACACTCTGCCAAAGACCAAGCTACAAAAAGCAGCTCAACAGCAGAAATGCTACCCTGGCCAGCTCCTTTCATACAAACCTTGGCTCAGCAGATGCCAAAAGCAGAGAAGGAACTGGTTTTCGCAAAACTCAGCTGTCCCAGGCATGAGTCACCCTGCACAGGATCAGATGAATGGGAACCAGCTCTCCCTGCTGTTCATTGGTTACTTGGCACAGAGCTGGCATGGCATTAATGGCTGAGCAGGAACCAGAGTTCAAATCCCCACCCCTGCTATGGAATCTCAGTGTGGCCCTCACACCTGCCATTCTTCTCCTCTCCCTCCCCAGTATCATCCCTTCTTCTGCAATGTGTGTCCTATCTCACAGGGCTGCTCTAAGAACTGGAGATATAAAGTTATTGGAAGTGCCGTAGGAAAACCAGGTATTATTATTCAGTTGGAAAATGCTTTATGACTTTAGTTTATTTCCATTGCTCCCATTTTGCAGATGTGTAATGGCAAGGAAGATCAACAAGGCCTTGCTCAGGGCCACATGAATAGACCTAGCAAGTAGAGAAAGACCACGAAGATGAGGTTACCCTGCCCTTAAACAGAATAATCAGTGCCACAATGCAAACATCACAAATGACTTGGGGAAGGGCCAAACAATAGCTTGATTTATTGTGGCCTGAGGTTCTGAAGGCAACAGCTTCCATCTTTGTCAAAGAAGGCACAGGAGGCAGCAGGGATATAACACATCTGGCTGGAGATGGAAAGGAGAAATAAGTCAAGTTAATGAGGCGAAGACTAAAGAAAACAAGGAGGCTTCTACCCGCCAACCCCCTAAGAGCTGGATGAATGAGCACAATCTATGTCCAAAACATTCAATGGAGAATGTTGTGTGTAGATCCTAACAAATGGCTGGGATACTGAATATTAATATATAATCAAGTAAACTGATCGTTTGGAACAGTGATGTTGTTGATCTTTTGTTTTGCTTTGTGACATGTCCAACCTGTTCTTCCTCCAAAGAGCTTGGAGCAGTTTATGTTGACCCAGTTCTCAGCTTCCAGGACCATAACCATTTAGCATCATGGATGGATGGCCACCTGTCAAGGATCATTTACACGTAGTGGACTAGATGAGCCTTGCAGTCCCTTCCAACTCTACCATTCTATGATCATCAGTATAATCTCAGGTCATTTTCTGGGTCAAGTGACCCTGAGATTGGTAGCCAATAAATGCTCTCAGTCTGTTGGAGGGGGGTCCTACCACCACGAGGGGCTGACTTTTGCCTTCTGCCTTCCAAATGCATGTGGCATAATAATATATATGCCCACTGGTGCTACAGTCTACTTTCTACCAGACAGGAGAGAGGGAAGAAGTCAATTTACAGCCTCCAAAGCAGGACCCATAATCACAGCTGAATCTGAGGCAGCTGGAAGAGCAAGTAGCCAGCAGATCAAATACCATCCTCAATGAAGACGTCAAGTGGTGAGAGGCAGGCATGGCCCTGGAGAGATTCCAAAGAATCTGCATTTGCTGCTGCGCTGAACAAGGTCCAGGGAGCATTTATTTCCTCACCAAGTAAGTTCATTTTAGTAACAGGCATCATGAGAGGTGGGGGTGGGGAGCTTGACAAATTCACATGATGTACCTCCTGGCGAGGCACCCAGAGGGTAAGTCATGAGGCTCTTATCTAGGGTGGGAAAACCCGGGACAGAATGCCTGCTCATTAGCAAACATAAAATTAATAAGCTTATTTGATGAATAATTAAGTCAAGAGCAGCTCTACCTCTCCATCCCAGCCAGAGGGTTGAATCCTCCCCAATCTTTTGTCTTCCTCCTCCAAGGAATTGTCATATCATGAAAGAGACTGGTTATTTGTCAAAATATGTAAAGGGCTATGGAGGGGCGGGGGAGAGGAGCCCACTCATCAAATATTAACTGTACGCTCCATTTTATTATGCCTGTCTCCTTGTATTTTAAATATCAATTGGCAGGCAGGTTAAGCACTTATTCACATCCTCTGTTGGATTTCAAAAGCGGGCTAATTGCTCCCTGGAGTGCCTCAATCAGCAAATGAGAGAAGGCACTGATTAGAACCAGCTCCCCTCTGGAAGGGATTGACCCCCAAAACTGTGGCAAGCACTTTGGAAAGTTTTACGGGGGGGGGGGGTTGAGGGTAGATGGTCCCTACACCCATTGCTCCACCCCTATCTATAGCTTCACATCTCAAGCTGATTCTCAGTGTGAGGAAGGGATCATAATTATCCTTCCCAACACACAAACACAATATCCCTGCTCTGCATTAATTAATCTGAATCTTCTGGCTCCACATTTACAAACATTCAGATCCAGGTGTGGGGAACCTTTGACCCTCCAGATGTTGGTAAACTTTAACTCCCATCACCCCTGGCCATTGATCATGCTGGTGGGAACTGATGGCAGTTGTAGTTCAACAACATCTGGAAGGCCAAAGCTTCCATACACTCCTGGCCTAGCCAAACCTTTTCTCTCTGAAACTAAACATTATTTTTAAAAAACAATTCCAGGCAGAGGGAAAGTTTTGCTGGTCAGTTGTGGCAGAGCATGTAAATATCTGCTGTTGTGTAGCTGCATAGTTTGGTGGGAATGACCATCACATGCAATGTTAGCCGTGAAATGTGTAGGAGCTAGACAAAGCCTGAAGCAGCCAGGACCTCATGCCTTGCCTGAAGGAGGTTTTCCCAGGAAAATGCACAGAGACTCAATTCTCTTTGGAAATGTGACAACTGCCTGCAGACTTTTGCAAGTCCCTGTGTCAGGCTTCCAGAATAGCCTTGCCAACTGGGCTGTAAATCAGGAACAGGCACGCGACTTGAAGGCAAAGAACAGAGACACCCGACACCGACGCTCTCAGGGTATGAAAGTTGTAGAATCTAGAATCCCCTCCCCTCCTTCCCTTATTTAAGCGTTTCTCTCTGTACATTCTTCCAGCATGGTTCAGCTTTTCTTATCTGCCCTTTCCGTTTTTCAGCTCCCCTTTCTCGCACTGAGAAAGGTAAGGGGGAGGCAGAAGTGCCCGCAAGAGGACTGTCCTACAATGCAGAAGATGTAGCCTCTGCTCTCTCCCTATCAGGCCCACATTGTGCCTCTCCCCTTTGCCCCCACTCTCTGGCGCCAAGACTTCCCTGATGGCTCCGTCTGTGGATTGCTCTTCCCTGTCCCACCAGTCTGAGTCAGGCTCAAAATCTCCCTCCTTCCCAGTGTCACTCCCTGGTGCTTCCTGGGCAACTGGCAGCGACACCACTCCTCCTCATCTAGCCAGTCCCTGGCACCCTGGCAGCATGAGAGGCATGTTGGGTCTGAAAGCTTCTCCTGAACCTAAACAGTGTCCAGCCCTTTTCAGCACTGACTCCCTCTACTTCTCTTCTTGCGAGTTTCGCAAACAAATCGTCGGCCCAAATGCCACTTATGCAAATTGCTCATTATTGTTGCATTTGCAGCAGCAAATTTGCAAGAAAGAAGATTCTCTGAGGCTCTTGCTTAGAATTAAAAAAAAAAAGTTAACAAACCCAAACCCAAACTAGCCTCTGCTAAAGAGGAGGCATTCAGAGGCTTTTAACTGCAGCGCCTACTTCCTTCCAATATAAATCACCAAGTTGTTTCACTTTGGCAAACAGTCCCTTTTGATAACACCACTTGCTTCCCTGCTAACACATCCAGGCAGCCTCTGAAACAGTCAACTTCCCTGCCTCCCATCAAAATAATACTAAAAGGAACACATGAAAAAGTGGGTGCAGGATCCTCCCTCCCCTCCCCTAAATGTCACAGGAAGCAAGAGAAATTGGGGGAGAGAGAGTGATTTATACAAGGCACAAAAGGAACCCTAGGCATTAAACTGCTCGGGGCATCAGACCTCCTGCCTTGGAAATGTGCCACTTTAGACTGCTAATGGTGAAGGAGCAGGAAAAAATGACCAGAACTGAAATATTTAACCACCACCCCACAAAGAGCCCTCAAATTGATCTACGCTCCCCAGTTTTCAGAGAAGTTCAAAGGAACCAAAGGGGAGAGGGATTTCTACAGGAAAAATAAAATAGGCACAGCAAACAGCAGCAAGTTAGAGGTCCCTGGAAATGCCTGCTTTCCCATCTTTCCCCTGTTATTCGTTTATTGCATTATTTGTCTCCTCTTAAGTGTGCCTTATAAAATCATAGACAAAGATCACAGAAAGCTTTCAATGAGGTTTCTCCTCTTTCATCCCAAACCTATTCCTTTTTTATTCAAGGACCAGACAAGAATGATAAATTTCCTTCACAATTACTATGAAATGTGAAAAACAAGAGTGTTGCCATCATAATGTCAGATGTGCTGATACTTCCACAACAGAAAGCTACCATTTGATACACACCTCTTCCAAGGTTCCTGAAGTACAAGATTACAAAGTACTTTGCAAGGTTCCTTATAAGAGAATGACCAGAAGGGAGCCGGGCAAAGCACATGCATAACAATAAAGGCATACAGGTGAGCTTGCCCCTTCACTCACAGAATCATAGAATTGGAGAGTTGGAAGGGAGCCCAAGGGTCATATAGTCCAACCTCCTGCAATGCTCACTAGATCTGTCCTCAGGTCAAGCAAAGAGGAAGCAAGGAGGACAATTTATAATGGTAGCCAGGAACATAACTCGGAGAAAGGCCAAGCCATACCTGCTGCTGAATATGGCAGCACAGTTGTAAGCCATGGGGGCAAACTGAGCACATCAGTGCTGGAGCTGAGTGTATTGCCCTCTTCCAGCTGTAAGAGGGGCCAGAGAGTCTGTGAGCTTCAGGGGCTAAAAAGAGATTGGTTTGCCAGGCAAGTTCATTAAGTGTGACAAGGGGAGAGCAATCTGCTCAACCCCACATGCCAGTTGTGCTCAGCTGCCTTAAACATGCCAGACTAAGTCTCTTACTCTGGTAAGAAAGGAGTCACACTGCTGTCCCTTTAAATATACAGTGAAAGCTCCCCAACCTTGCCACTTCAGTTTGACCTGCCTTAATATGATGGGACACAGTAGCACATCAAAAGCGTTGGGCAAGGACTGAAGGGAGGAAACAGCAGGAAAGTCTCTAAGGCGGCAGAGGGGGAGGGGGCAGAGGTTACTTTGTGCTAGAAGTGCTGTCCGTGGTCCTGAAAAGAACCTGGCCAGGATGGGTTTGAAATGCAGGGAGTCAAGAGTCTTCTTGTCAGATTCTGTGTAAATTCTACACCTACTCCATGCTCCCCCAAGCTTCAGTACTGTTAAATGGCAGATGGCAATTCAGTGTAAACAAGTATAACTTGATGAACGTCCGGGGGCAGGGGGTGAGAATCTTATGCATGTGGGGTGGTGACTGAGCAGGAGCAAGACCTTGAGGTCCTAGTACATAGCTTGATGTAGATTTTGACCCAGTGCCAAGCAGCCGTGAAAAAGGCAAACTCCACACTAGAGATTATTAGGAAAGCAATTGGGGAAATTGCCAATACCATAATGCCATTATAAAAATCCACAGTGTGAGCCCATTTGGAATACTGTGTATTGTTCAGGTCAGCTCACCTCAAAAAGGATATTCTAGAGTTGGAAAAGGTTCAGAAAAAAACCAACATTATCAAGGGACTGGAGCAACTGCTGTATGAGGAAACGTTGTGTCACTTGGGGCTTTTCCGTTTAGAGAAAAGACCAGAAAGAGGTGGCATGGAGAAAGTGGACAAAGAAAAGCTTTTTCTCCCTCTCTCCTAACTCTAGAATTTGTGGACATCCACAGAAGCTGATTGTTGATTCTGGACAGATAAAAGAAAGGGGTAGATGGAGACACATGGCTCCCCTCCTTAATACACAGGGTTAAGTCCATCACTCACAGCAGGACAGGAGACATCCGGAGTCATAAGAATGTAAGAAGAGCCTGGCTGCTGTATCAGGAAAATGACCCCCCTAATCCAGCATCCTGTTCTCACAGTGGCCAACCAGATGCCTGTAGGATTCGAGCACCCTCTCCCCTCTTGTGGTTTCCAGCAACTGGTATTGAGAAGCTGACTCCAACTATAGGGGCAGAGCAGAACCATCATGGCTAGTTCCCATTGAAAGCCCTCTCCTCCATGAATGTGTCTAATCCTCTTTTAAAGCCATCTAGGTGGATGGCAATCACCGCCTCCTGTAGCAGCTGCTTCCACTGACATGTAGGAGGCAGGGACCTGCCACTGCATCCTGGAAGCACAGGTAGGGACAGTTCTCCATCCAACCCAGCAAATCTGCAATGTATTCGGATTTCCAACTGCCACCAGGAAATTAAACATACAAACCCTTCCACTGGAGAGGCAGTCTGTGTTCAGTGAGTGATGAACTCACTGTGCCTCTTCTGGAGACCCAGACTCTGCTGTGATTGGCTGCAGGAGGCAGAGCAACACAGGAGTTGAAGGATTCTATGAGGACATAGAAAGCTAAGCAGAAATCAAAATGTGTGTCGTCCTCTTCATCTAGAGGAGGATTCGCTTGGTTAGAGAACAAGAAACCAGGGGAGAACAGTAAGGTTCCCCCCCCCCAACCTGTAATACATGCTCCCAAGAGACACTCTCTTTTTTTGTTCATTTTGGCATTAAACATTCTGTTTGCATTATATTAGATATTTCCTGTCACTTAGGGTGACAGTATTCTCCTGTGCATAAGCCATTTAACAGATGAGCAGTCAAGTGGCAAAGGAACTACATTATTAATGTTTCTGGTTAAATTAACTGATTAAAAAAACACACACACCCTAGGTAAAATGTACATATCAGCACTTTATGCAGACTAAATGAGAAATTAATGGAATATGGCGGGTGATTTTTATAACGAACAGCAGATAGAAACTGCCTGGAAAGGTAATGGAATTTACATGTTAGGGGATATATTAGCTGGGACAGAGGGGCAGAGTGAAGGGCACCAAAAGTGATACTCAAAAGTTCTGAATTCTCCACCAACATCTGGTAGCTGAGGAGGAAACTTGAGTCAGACTCGTCTTCTTTCTGCAGTATAAATCTGGAAGGTGCAGATCTTCTTGCCTCAACTCTGTTCCTAAACAGCCTCCTGGAATGAAGTTTAATGCTTCATTCAACAGTGGAATGGACAACCTTGGAAGGTGGTGAACTTTCCTTCTTTAGAGGTTTTAAGCAGAGCTGGACGGCCATCTGTCAGGGATTCTTGAGCTGTGATTCCTGTGTTGCAGGAGGCTGGACTAGATGACCATTGTTGTCCCTTCCACCTCTACATTTATATGAAAACAGAACCTGGAAAGATGCAAGATAAACTCCTCCATGCAAAATGCTCACTCTCCCTTGCTTCAGGAGGCTGTGTGTGTCTGTTCACTTTTGTGTGTTTACTGTAGATCCATTGGCTCAAATGCTTTCCTTTAGAGATGAGGTGGATCAGGAAAAGCCACCCAGCCAAAAATAAACTCTTGCAGCTTTGCTGGCTGTCAGAGGCTCCCAAATGAGGCTGGTAGCTCCAGATAAATGCTGCACTGGGGGATTATAACCAGGTGGTGCTGTAAATCCCAGATGTTTGAGCTGTAACAAATGCCATGGCATGAAAAGCCCTGGGTCCCTGCCATGCTGCCATGTAAGCGAAGGAGGGGAGAGGAGGGAAATGGAGGTGTGATGCTGGCAGCCCACAGTCCCTGCCCACACCTGCTCTTTCATCTCAGCAGCCCTCACATGGGAAAGCTGGCACGGCAGATCTTCTATTTTTAGCAAGACTGACATGTGTTTGGCTTGGCCTAGGCAGGCCGTCCCTCTGCCATTATACTGCAACTGCTTGTCAATCATGGCAAAACTCACTCTGTCACAAAATGCTTCCATTTCCTATGGATGCGGGGGGGAATGGAACCTGTGGGGTGGGCCGGCACCAGCATGGCAGGTAGAATAGCGGAGGCAGAGAAAGAAAAGGGCAAACCAAATGAGCAGGAAGGAAACGCTAGGTTTTCAAAGATGGAGTGGCAGGAAAAAGATGCTCTGGGTCCAAGAGGGATCATAGAATTGGAAGGGACTCAAACCTGGCCCAACCTCCTGCAATGCAGAAGACAACATGGTGCATGGCAAGAGGCAGCCAGTGGTAGCAAGGAGACCTAACAGAAGGAAATAGGCTCTTTTGAAAGCTCCACTGAGGCTGGGGCTTTGCATACACACAGTCTTGTCAATTGCCACTCACCTCCCCCCTGGTGTGTGTGTCAAGGACCTCTGGGGAACCAGGCAAGGACATTCAGCAGACCACGGTCCCCATTCTTTCTTGGACTAGGTGAGCCAGTTACATATGAGGACTTCTTTGCAAGGTGAAGTATAATTCATTTGTTTATTGCATGTTTATCCTACCCTTCCCACCAGAGGCTCAGAGAAACAGATATCACCCCCCCCCATCCATACACATATTATCCCCAGAGCAACCCTGTGAGCCAGTGTGATGTAGTGGTTAGAGTGCCTAAATAGGACCTGGCAGACAAGGGTTCAAATCCCCACTCAGCCTTGGGTCAGTCCCTGCCTCTCAGCCTAACCTACCTCACAGGACTGCTGTGGGGGATTAAATGAGAGGGAGCTCCTTGGAGAACAAGATGGATATAAATGCAATAGATAGATGATAGCTAGCTAGTTAGATATAGGCCTAAGAGATAGCACCAGGTCACCCCACAACTTTGGTCTTCCCAGGCCTAATGCAACACCCAACCACTACTAGTTCTTGCACAAGCCACAAACTAATCTCCCACAATTCAATACTCTTCATTCACTGACGAATGTGGACATATGAGAGAAAAGTAAAGATGACTGCAGGCTTAGCTGTAGATGTCTTGAGGGGCCCTCTTATCTAAAACATTATTCACACTCACACACCTCCACTCCTTACATCTGGAAGTCCCAGCTGCCTTTGTAGCATGGTGTTTGCTTGTGTGCTCGACTAGAAGCTGCTGTTTTGACATTTCTTTCAATGACCCACTTTGACTCTCAAAAAAATGTGCCAAAGAGCAACCCCTGGTGGTGCACCATGCAAAGTTCCTGATCAAGGAGGCAGATCAAAGCGCTAATCTGAGATCAAAGGCCTTCAGCACTGCTAAGGCAGAAACAAATTAAGTTAGCAACAGATTTCTTGAGGATGTTTACATTGCTGATTAGCATGAAACAAGATTAAGCTAAAATAACCCATCCCCAGCTTTTCTGGCATGCTTTATTAATTGGAGAAAACAAAACAAAACCATACAGCCTTACAAGAATACCAGTAACTCCAGATGAAGATAAGAGCCAGCCAAAATGCCAAATCAGCTTTTAACTTTGGAAAGGGACATTTCAGAAGGGAGTGACATTTCCATGGAGGCTGGGCCGGCTCAGAGTAAAAGGTCAGTTCACATGGCCATTTTTAACTCTTAAGCTCCATACAGCTTGGCTTTCCCTGTATATCTTTGACGAGTTAACACCACAGCCTTACACCGAGACAGACCATTGGTCCAACTAGTTCAGTATTGTCAACACTGATTGGCCATGGCTCTCTAGAGGATCTTCCCCAGCGTTCTCTAGAGATGTCAGGGATGTTAGGGTCTTCTGCATTCAAAGCATGGGCTCTACCATGGGCGTAGCCAAGGGGGACAGGGAGGGGCAGCTCCCCCCTCCAATTAATAAAAATACATAGCTAACTGAGGTTCTGCCACCCCAAAAAAGGCCTGCCCTGCTAACCAAAGGCCTGGCTATGCCCATGGGCTCTACCACTGAGCTAAATCCCTAAACCAGCCTTGTGATCAAATGATTCACTACGCATGCTAACTAACAGGTTCATACAGCAATGGAACAAGCTGCTGCAGGCAGTCATGAGGTAGTACTCCTTGGATGCCATACAACCATCTTAGGGACTCCGTTCTGGATTTGTGTAGGGTTTAGGTAAAGGTAAAGGGACCCCTGACCATTAGGTCCAGTCGTGACTGACTCTGGGGTTGCGGCGCTCATCTCACATTATTGGCCAAGGGAGCCGGCATACAGCTTCCAGGTCATGTGGCCAGCATGACAAAGCCGCTTCTGGCGAACCAGAGCAGCACACAGAAACGCCATTTACCTTCCCGCTGCAGCGGTACCTATTTATCTACTTGCACATTGCTTTCGAACTGCTAGGTTGGCAGGAGCAGGAACCAAGCAACGGGAGCTCACCTCGTCGTAGGGATTTGAACAGCCAACCTTCTGATCAGCAAGCCCTAGGCTCTGTGGTTTAACCCACAGCGCCACCCACATCCCTGTGTAGGGTTTACTCCTTAGCTTTTCTTCTCCCAAAGTTGTCCCACAAGGCAGTGGTTATGGATTTTTTGTCAGGGTTTACTCCTGAAGCCTTTCTCATGAATGAGTATAGCAGCAAGGCAGAGGAGGTTTGTGATCAGGGTTTTTCTCCTCCATTAACATGTCTAAGTGTCCTGTCTCAGGGAAAGGCATCAGTCCCTTGTACAGTAATTTCTAAAATTCTGTAGAAAAGCGTGTATATCTCCACAGTCTCAGAGAATCATAGAATTGTTGGGTTGGAAGGGATCCTAAGGGTCATCTAGCCCAACTCCTTGTAATACAGGAATCACAACCAAAGAATCTGATTATCACCAAACCTCTGTTTAGAAACCTCCAATGAAGGATTATCTACCAGCTTCTGAGGGAGTCTCTTCCACTGTCGAACAGCTCCTACTGTCAGAAAGTGCTTCCTAATATTTAGTTGCAATCTCCTTTCTTGCCAATTGGATTCATTCTACCATCTGGAGCAGCAGAAAACAAGGTTGCTTCATCTTCCATGTGACAGCCCTTTAGATATTTGAAGATTGCTCTCAATCTGTTCTTCTCCAGGCTAAACATACCCAACTCCCTCAACCGTTCCTCATAAGGCTTGGCTTCCAGACCCTTTATCATCTTGGTTGCCCTGCTCTGCAAACCTTCCAGCTTAATTTTCTTTATTTAATTTCATAAAAAATTATAGATCGTGCGAGTGTAAAAAAAAACAACCCACCTCAAAGTGGTTTACCAAAAAAATGTAAAACAGAAATATTCCCAATAAAAAATATTAGCAACAATAAAGCTTTAGAAAAATGAAAATAACAATAGACCAAGAACAGATTAAAACTCACACCAACTTTCTAAACATCTGGGTAGGCTTGCCTAAACAAAAATCTTTTTAGCAGGTGCCAATAAGAGTATAGTTAAGGTGCCTCTGTGATTCAATAGGCAGGAAGTTCCAAAGTGTAGGTGTTGCCACACTAAAAGATTACACACAGCATAATGGATCTGCTCCAGCAGAATAGCTCAAGGACATGGTGTAGGTTGGAGATCTCTCTCTTGCCGAACAGGTCAGCATTATTGCTTATTTATGTAATGAATATATATCATTAGCCAACAGTTTGCTCGTTTTGTAACAGGAGATATGTGCACCCTCATTCCTTCCAACATCTCCTGGCATTAGCCTGAAATGCAGAAACCAGAAAATGATTTGTGAATGGGTTTTTTTTTATTTAAAAAAAAATCAAGCAATGCTCTATGATTCTATCTATACTGAACTGCTGAGCATCAGCTGGATAGCTCAGTTGGCTTGAGCATGGTGCTGATAATGTATCCTTTTAACGAAATAGATATAAATAAATAAAATAAGCAGAACTGCCCCCAAAGCACTTGAGGCAGAGTCCACATGGCTCCCCATCCACCTGCCTGGGTCACCGCTTTTAGAATTCTTGCTGCTGCAACATTCAAACACCAGATCCTGCCTGTATCTTTCAGCTCCTCATCACCCAGTAGCTTCATCCTACTGCTAGCGCCCGGGAATAAATCAGGAGCCCAGAGGTTTGGCATTTACAGTCGACTTTCATCCTACAAGCACCCTTTAAACCTCAACACATGGTGGGAAAACTGGAACGGTCTGAAAGCTAACTGTTATTGGGCATCTGTAAAAGGCAGCAGGGTTTATTCAAGGCAACCAGGCCATAAATAAACTCTCAGCTGCAGTTTTATTATTCTGCCATGTGGCCGTGTTTACACAGGAGCCTTACGTCCTCCTAAAACTGGAGTCCAAACAGACAAAGAGAAGGGGAGGGAGCAAGCTAGTAAAATAAAGATGGGCCAAAATGGTCAAACGGGCAGCTAGTCAGTGAAAAAAATTGTTTTAGTCTGGTTAGAATAAATTCCCATAAACTGAAATTCTCTAGGGGGTCGAGTAAAAAAGACAGAATTTTTGCAGTGTGTTTTGATTTCATATCACTTATGAATAAGGAAGCATATGCATGGTCCCTCCAGCTTATACTGAAGTATGAAAATATGGTACAATAAATAAGTTACAACCCACCTATGCACCTCTTCTATTTTGTTTTATTTTGTCATATGTTGTGCTTATCATACCTCTATTCATATGGCGTACACATGATAAGCAAAAGAATTAAGATCAACATTTTTGTTTCATCCACCTCATGTTTAACATATTGGTAATCACTACAATATTTTATTTTCTAAATATGTGGAAGTATTTGTTAAGCCCAGTGCTGTTTTTCCTGGGGGGATGCAGGAGTAAACATTTTGTGAATCTTTGAACTTTTGTCCATTTACTGCATTTATTTTCCCCAATTTGAACTATAAAATCGTGATTTTCTTGAGTCAAAATGAGAGTACCCTTAAACATTTTTTTTTAGAAAAAAAGCACTGGTTAAGCCTCAAAAATATTCTGCTGCTCTTGTGTTCCATGTCTGCACTGAGGATGCATAATGGTTTTGTTTTGGTATCTTCTCTCTCTCTCTCTCTCTCTCTCTCTCTTCTCTTCTCTTCTCTTCTCTTTTTATTTTCTTTGTGTAAATTTTCCCTTTTCTTATAATTGTAAAACTTCAATAAAAAATGTATGAAAAAAGAAAAAAGAAGTGTGTTGTGTGTGTGTCCTTACCAAGATTTAATGGAAGCGGCTGAGTTAGTTCATGGCCCAATATGTGAATTATGCAAGTGCAGAATCTGCCACCATCTGGTAAGGAATTTCGTATTCTGAGAATCTCCATGTGAGACGGATGGGTGTCTCCTCGGAAGTAAGCATCCACAAAACGCAGTCTGCTAAACTAATCACTTTATTTCATAACATTGATAATCCAGACCTTGCGATTATGCATCCGACCCCTCGGAGTCAGATCCTTCTAGTACGGATTTGCGGCTCCGCCCCCAGCATAGGAGCTTCGGAAAGCCTAGTCTCCGCCTCTCCTTTTTCCGCTTCCGCGCCCTTGACCTGGGCAGCCCTACGGCTCCCCCTTCCCTTTCGCTTTCACCTTCCCCGCTTGTGGTGTCTGATGCTCCGGTAGGCTCTCTAAGCCTCAACTCCTCCTCGGTCTCCATATTCTGATCCCTTCCCATTGGCTGTGCTAGCGCTCTGGTGGAGCTTTCCTCCCATTGCTGCACTACCTGCTCTGGCGTCAGCAGGGGCTGTGCCTGTTCCTGATCCCAGACCCTCAATAACTCTTCGGGCGTCAGCGGAGCCCTATCTAGGTCAGCTGTCTCCTCTGGCACCGCTTCGGAAACCGGCCAGCCCCTGACATCCATCCCCCCTTCCAAGCCCCCCTTCCCCTCCTGAAAAGGCACACCTGGTTGGGGCAGATTGGTTTCGGAGTCCCTTGCTAGATCTCCCAGCTCCCCCCAAGACTCGTCTGCTGTGTCAGGGGAGGAAGGGAAACCTAAGAATATTGTGGTGTCGCCACTGGACGATGAGGCAAACAGGTCTTCCCAATCCTCCCTGGCCATGGGTGGAGAAAGGGGTTCTGCACTCTCGGTCCCTTCTCCTACCATTGGGTACCCTTCACTCCCCCCTGATGGTGGGAAACCCCAGAAGTCCCCTTCCTCCGAGTCTGTGGGCTGAAACACGTCTCTCAGTTGCCAACGGTATGGTTTGGGCTTGTGCGGGAATAGTTCGTGAAATTCCCACACCAGATGCTCCTTGGTGACTTCCTCTGCCGGGATCCATGCATTTTCCGACGCTGGCTCCCCCTCCCACGCTACCAAATACTGCAGTTCATCCCCTTGCCACCTGGAGTCCAAAATCTCGGTGGCCTCGTTGAAGAGTTCCGGTTCCACCATCGGTAACCCCTGCGACCCCTGCTGGTAGCCCTGTTGGTACCTGTGAGGTTCCCTGTACTTGGACAGGAGAGACCTGTGGAACACTGGGTGAATCCTCATGTCGTCCGTCAGTCGCAGTTTGAAAGCCACGGGGTTGATCTGCTCCACTACCTCAAAAGGCCCCAGTCTACGTTGCTGCAGCTTCTTGCACCTGCCGCGAATGGGCAGCCCTTGTGTGGACAACCATACCATATCTCCCACCTGGATGTCCTCCCCCTCCCTGCGGTGCCGGTCCGCTGCCGTCTTGTAGGCTGCTTTAGCCCGCTCCAAATTGTCACTGAGCAATTGGTGCAATGCTTCCAACTCCTCAGCGAAATTCTGTGCAGCGGGCACGTCTCCATCCCCCTGTTCCCCCTCCCTTCCCGGAAAGGCCCTGGGGTGGCTGCCGTAGATCGCCTGGAACGGGGACATGCCTGCCGAGGAGTGTTGAGCATTGTTGTACGAAAACTCTGCAAGGGCGAGTTTGTCACTCCAGTCGCTGTGTTGCTGGGAAGCATAACAGCGCAGATACTGCTGCAGTATGGAATTAACACGCTCCGATTGACCGTTAGTTTGAGGATGGCGTGCTGAAGATAGACACACCTGCACCTTCAAGATCTGCATGAGCTTGCGCCAGAAACGGGAGGTAAATTGGGCGCCGCGATCCGAAATTACTCTCACTGGCATACCATGCAGCTTGAACACGTGCTGTATAAACAACCGGGCCGTCTCCTCCGCCGACACCACTTTGGGGCAGGCAATGAAGTGAGCCATCTTGGTCAGGAGATCCACTACGACTAGTACAGCCGTGTTGCCCTTGGACTTGGGGAGATCCGTGACAAAGTCCAGCGAAACCGCTTCCCAGGGCTTGCTTGGGGTGGGAAGCGGTTCCAGTAGTCCTGCTGGTACCCTTCTCTCCCCCTTGGCCCTTTGGCAGACCTCGCACCCCCTGACGTAGTCCTTAACGTCCTGCCTGACCTTTGGCCACCAGAATTCTCTAGTGACCAGTATCATGGTTTTGAATTGCCCAAAGTGCCCTGCTGTGGGGTTGTCATGAAGCTGTCTGAGAATTTTGGCCCTCATATCCTCCCCTGGCACATACAGTGCCCCCTTGTACACCAGTAGCCCCTCCTTTTCCTCAAACCCTCCTGCCCTGGGATTCCCCTCCTTGAGTTCCCTCAGTTTGTTCTGGGCAAAGGCGTCCGCCTGTGTGAGGCGCACCAGTTCTTCCCTACCACCCAATGTCGCCCCACACCGCCACTGTTCAGGCTTGAAGATGGCCCTTGCCACCGGAGGTCCTTCATCTTCCATGTATTCTGGCTTCCTGGATAGGGCGTCCGCCCTGCTGTTCTGCTCGCCAGGAACATACTGGATGTGGAAATTGAATTCCGCAAAAAACTCTGCCCATCGCATTTGGCGCTGGTTGAGCACTCTAGCCGTGCGCCAGTACTCCAGGTTCTTGTGATCAGTGTGAACCTGGATTTGGTGTTGCGCCCCCACCAAGAAGTGGCGCCAGTGTTTGAATGCTGCGACCACTGCCAACAGTTCTTTGTCCCAAATGGCGTAATGGGCCTCAGACCGGCTCAACTTCCTGGAATAGAACGCACAGGGCCGCCATTCCTTTGCTGGATCTTGCTGCAGTAGTATCGCTCCTATGGCTCGATCTGATGCATCTGTCTCTATTCTGATGGGCTTGCTGGGGTTCACATGCAGCAACTGCTCCTCTGAGGCGAAGACTTTCTTGAGTGTTTCAAAGGCTTGTTGCGCCTCGTCCGTCCACTTAAACTTCTTCTTGCCTCTCAAGCAGTCCGTAATTGGTGCTGTCATGTCTGCGAACGCCCTTACGAACTTGCGATAAAAATTTGCGAAGCCGACGAAGCGCTGCACGTCCTTCTTGGTCTTGGGGCTTTTCCATTGCAGGATCGCCTCCACCTTATTGGTATCCATGGCTATTCCTGTATCTGAGAGTCGGTAGCCTAGGAAGTTCACCTCCGTGGTGTGGAACCGGCACTTCTCCAGCTTGACCGCTAATTGGTGTTCCTGGAGTCTCTGCAGTACTTCCTTTACGTGGTGCACGTGCTCCTCTGGGTTCTGAGAGTACACCAGCACGTCATCTAAATAGACCACTGCCTGTTTGTACAGCAGGGGTCCCAACACGTGATGCATGAACGCTTGGAAGCATTGACTACCTCCCTGGAGGCCGAAGGGCATCACGAGGAACTCATAAGCACCCAGGGGTGTGAACATGGTTGTTTTCCACTCATCGCCTTCTCTGATCCTGATTAGGTTGTACGCACCCCTCAGGTCCAGCTTGGTGAAGATCCTGCCCTTGCGTACCGCCGCCAGCAGGTCGTCGATCTTCGGCATGGGGTAGGAGACAGGGAGGGTCAGGGAGTTGAGAATCCGATAGTCACAAATCAATCTCCGTTGGGGGGTGTCCTTTTTGTCCACCCAGAACACTGGGCTGCCCCCTACAGCCTTGCTTTCCCTGATGAACCCTCTGGCCAGGTTTTTGTCAATGAAGTCCTTCAGATCTGCCATCTCCTGCTCCGACATTGAATAAAGCTTGCCCGGTGGCAGCTGAGCTCCTGGCACCAGGTCGATTCGGCAGTCGTAGGGGCGGTGGGGGGGTAGCTTGTCTGCTTCCCTTTCGTTAAACACCTGTTGAAACTCCGCATATTGCGCAGGGAGGGTGACTTCCCCTGCTTGCATCACGGCAGCCTTTGCCTGCTCCTTGGGATTGAGCTGCTGCAAGCAATTCTCCATGCAATACGCAGAACCAAACACTAGAGAGCGCTGATGCCAGCTCACTACTGGGTCATGTCTGTCCAGCCACCCCATCCCCAGTATTAAGGGGGGGCCTGCTAACGTGGTGACGTGGAAAGCAATAACTTCAGAGTGCCTTCCCATCCCCATCCGCATAGGTGGAGCGCTTTGCGTGACCGCCCCTCCTTTTAATTCCCTCCCATCAATGGTGGTGACTTGCAAGGGGACAGGCAAAGGCAGGAGGTGAAGCTGGTGCTGCCGTGCAAAGTCTATATCCAGGAAATCAGCCGATGCTCCCGAATCTACCAAGGCGGGAACTTGCATGGTGAAGCCATTGGGTAGCTCCAGTGTGACTTCCATCACGATGCCTGGCTTGGGAGGGTTGGGGAGGGTGTGCTCTGGCGGGCTGGGGGGGGGCGTCTCTGGTGCGTTGCTGGGGGGACCTTTTACTGCTCCTGAGCCGGGCTGGCCGTCCCCGTGACTTGCCAGCCGGCATTCCCGTTTCCCTGCCTCGGCGTCTGCTCCTCCCCTTCTCCTGTTACAGCCCCCGTCATGCCTTGCCACACCTTTTTCTTATTACACGCTTTTGCGAGGTGTCCTATTTGGTGACACACATAGCATTTTCTGGCCGCCTTCCCGCCTTGCGTGTCACTCCCCTTGGCAACCGTTGCGTTTGAAATAGGGCGCGCGCGCGCTCCTCCCAATTCCATGGGCGTTTCTTCCGGGAGGTGCGTCTGCGCGCCAGCCGGTCTCTCTGTTGGTGTGGGAATGCGGAAGTTGAACCACCTTCCCGCCTTCCCCTCCTTCCTGCTTTTGTCTCTGAGTTCCAGTCTAATGCCGATTGCCATCGCTGCTTCGGTGAGGCTTTTCATGTCATTGTAGGGACCCCCCCTCGCCAAAGAGTCTTTTACTTCATCGGCCAAACCTAACTTAAAGAGCGCTATCATTTGAGGCGTATTGATTTCCCATCCCAGACGATGGGTTAACGACAAAAACTTTGCCTGGTACTCGCGCACCGTCATATTCCCTTGCCTCAAAAGCAAAAGTTCCTGCGCTTCCAATTCCTGTTCCGAACTGCTCGTATAAACAGCGTCCATCGCTTTAAAGAACTCCTTTACTCTCTGAAGCGCTGGGTCCTTGGCCATAATCAGTGGCCTCACCCAATCTCGAGCATGCGATTCAAAATGCGAAATCACAAATCCGACCTGCTCTTCCTCATTTTTAAATGAGTCTTTTTGTAGTTCCAGGGCATATAGCATGTCCGTTCTAAAACCTATGTACTGTTCTGGTCTGCCCTGAAACCTGCTTGTTAGCATGGTGATTCGCCTGCCCGCCTGCGCACTCCTGCCCTGCTCAGCGTGGATCCTTGCCTCCTCCAACCTGGCTTGACTAATTTGGTACAGTACCTCTAGCTCACGAGCTCTATCTTCCCAGGTAGGGGCACCTCCACCGCCGGCTCCTTGGGCAGCTAACGCTGCGGCTTCTTCCGCGCTGCTCATGCTGGTTGTGCTTTACTTCTGAGGAGGTGACGATGACTAGAAGGATGCTGTGAGACAGATGGGTGTCTCCTCGGAAGTAAGCATCCACAAAACGCAGTCTGCTAAACTAATCACTTTATTTCATAACATTGATAATCCAGACCTTGCGATTATGCATCCGACCCCTCGGAGTCAGATCCTTCTAGTACGGATTTGCGGCTCCGCCCCCAGCATAGGAGCTTCGGAAAGCCTAGTCTCCGCCTCTCCTTTTTCCGCTTCCGCGCCCTTGACCTGGGCAGCCCTACGGCTCCCCCTTCCCTTTCGCTTTCACCTTCCCCGCTTGTGGTGTCTGATGCTCCGGTAGGCTCTCTAAGCCTCAACTCCTCCTCGGTCTCCATATTCTGATCCCTTCCCATTGGCTGTGCTAGCGCTCTGGTGGAGCTTTCCTCCCATTGCTGCACTACCTGCTCTGGCGTCAGCAGGGGCTGTGCCTGTTCCTGATCCCAGACCCTCAATAACTCTTCGGGCGTCAGCGGAGCCCTATCTAGGTCAGCTGTCTCCTCTGGCACCGCTTCGGAAACCGGCCAGCCCCTGACACTCCATATTCCAATTTCTGGCCCTTATGGCTGTGCAAAAAAAGCCTCGAGGCATCTCCACATTCTTCCTCTCCCTGTGTTACTCCACCACCTTCTGATCCCACTTTACACCAAGCAATTCTGGATTACTGGAGCACCTGCATCTTTGATACAGAATTACGTGCACACAGAGAGCAAATGGCTGAGGAGCCATTTTCTGATCAATGCAGGAGCCCATCATCAGCTTTTTAACAAGTAGTGGGTAGAAGTATAAAACTAAAATACCCTCTTTACATACTGTAAGTTGTTACAAATTCTGATCCTATATAATATACTGATCCTATATAATATACTGTATAGGATACTGTATAGTATCACCGAAGAATTGATGCGTTTGAATTATGGTGCTGGAGGAGACTCTTGAGAGTCCCATGGACTGCAAGAAGATCAAACCTATCCATTCTTAAAGAAATCAACCCTGAGTGCTCATTAGAAGGACAGATCCTGAAGTTGAGGCTCCAGTACTTTGGCCACCTCATGAGAAGAGAAGACTCCCTAGAAAAGACCCTGATGTTGGGAAGGATTGAGGGCACAAGGAGAAGGGGACGACAGAAGATGAGATGGTTGGACAGTGTTCTCGAAGCTACTAACATGAGTTTGGCCAAACTGCAAGAGGCAGTGGAGGATAGGCGTGCCTGGCGTGCTCTGGTCCATGGGGTCACAAAGAGTCGGACACGACTGAACGACTGAACAACAACAACAATAGGACTTTGAAGAACCACACAGGGGCTCTTTGCAAAGGAATCATTCTATGAATGATAGAATCATAGAATTGGAAAGGGCCCTCCTGCATTGCAGGAATCACAGCTAAAGAAACACTGAGCAACCTCTGTTTAAAACCTTAAGGGAAGAGAGTCCACCGCCTGCCAAGATGGCCCATTCCACTGTTGAACAGCTCTTACCATCAAATAGTGCTTCCAAACATTTAGTCAGAATCTTCTTTCTTGTAATTTGACTCCATTAGTTCAGGTCTTCCCCTCTGGAGCTGCAGAAAACATGCTTGCTCCATCTTCCATGTGAAGGCCTTCAGATATATGAAGATGGCTATCCTATCATCTCTCAGTCTTCTCTTCTCCAGGCTAAATATCCCCAGTGTATGCTGATGACACACAGCTCTACTTCTCCTTTACACCTGCAAATGTGGCAGTGTAATGAACTGGATCACAGAGTCATAGATGACAGCCAATAAACTGAAGCTCAATCCTGATAAGAGGTCCTGGTGAGTTACTGTTAGTGGGTGGTTCCCTGGACTGAATGGAGGGGAGGCTGCCTGTTTTTAATGGGGTTGTACTCCTGAGTGAGCAGGATGAAGCTTGGGGGTACCTCTGGATCCACTGCTGTCACTTGAGGTTCAGCTGGCCTCGGTGACACAGAGTACCTTCCATCAGCTTTGACTGGTGACCCAGCTGTGCCTCTATCTGGACAGGAATAACCTAACTTCTGTTGTCTATGTGCTGGTAACTTCTGGGCTAGATTAGTGCAACTCATTATATGTGGGGCTGCCTCCGAAGACGGTTCAGAAACTTCAGCTGGTGCAGAATTTGGCAGCCAGGTTGGTCACCAGGGCAAGACGGTTTAAGCATATAACACGAATCCTGGCCTGACTACACTGGCTGCCAATTACCGGTAGTTTCCAGGCCCAATTCTGTTTTTGACCTATAAAGCCTTAAATGGCTCAGGACTGCAATACCTCAGGAACACCTCTCCCCATATGAACGGACCCAGACCCTGAAATCAACATCTGACATTCTTCTTCATGTGTCCCCTCCATGAGAGGCTCAGAGAATGGCCACACAAAAATGTGGTGGCTCCCCATTTGTGGAACGCTCTCCTGAGGGAGACTCACCTGGTGCCTTCAATACATATATTTAGGCATTAGGTGAAAACATTTGTCTTCTCCCAGGCCTTTGGTTAATTAAACAATCTATGGCCTTTTAAACTGTTGGGGGGGGGGAGTTACTGTTTTGTTTGTTTTTATGTTATGTATTTTTGTGCACTCTTTCATTGTCTCCCAAGACAAGACAGGTGGCAACCAACTGCAAACTGCCCTGTGATCCTTGGGTGAAGGGTGTTACAGAAATCAAATAAATAAATAAACAACCCCCTCCCCCAACCCTTCCTCATAAGGCTTGGCTTCCCGATTCCTGATCATCTTGGGCACTCTCGTCTGCACACCTTCCAGTTGTCAATATCCTTGTGAAGAGCCCTGCACTGTGCTTTGAAGTCCTGACAACCAGCTAATTGGTGACACTTCAGAAGCCAGCATACAGCACTTCTGAAGGGCTGCCAACCAGCTGATTGCCTTCAGAAACACTGCACATGGGGCCTCTGAAGTGTCAACAATCAATTGATTACCTACCCACACCTGATGTCATATATGATGTCAGTGATTGGCAGGTGGACATGGTGCCCAACTGGGGAGACCCTTAACTAGCTCCACAGGTGAGATCCTCCCTACCCCTCCTCTATATATGAATAGCAAACTCATTTTTTGCATGTGAATTTTGATGTATCCCAAACCAAATAAACCACACACAAGAGGGAAATGTGAGCAGGTCTGAAGGGAATTTTATGGTTTGCAAAGCTACCCCCCCAAAAAAAAATCTACCAAAAAAACCTTTTGGCCGCAGGAGGCATGAAAAACAGTCTAATGAAGACTGTGTATGCTCAATATATGCAGAGCAATATATGCAGAACAATATATGCAGAACATGCCATGGGAGTGGTGCAGAAATTGGGAGGAGGTACCGGTAGAAAGAAAGCAAAACCCAGGAAAAGAATATGGTTGGTTGGCTGCCAGGCTCCCTGAACAGAAGCACACAACACAGCCACATTTTGTTTCTCTACAACATTCACATGCATTTTAGTACAGAATGCACATTGTCCCGCCTTCTCCCCCCCCCAAAAAAAATGTTAGAGCAGCAGTCTTCAAGTGAAAGAGGGGTTAGCTGTGTCAGGTTCTGGGCACCACAGTTTAAGAAGGATATTGACAAGGTGAAATATGTGTATAGGAGGGTGACCAATATGACCAAGGGTTGGGAAACTAACCCTTATTAGGAACAGTTCAGGGAGTTGGGTATGTTAGCCTGGAGAAAAGAAGATCAAGAAGGACTGAAGGGCTGTCCAATGGAAGATGGAGCAAGTTTGTTTGCTGTTGCTCCAGGAGGTGGACCCAAGCCAATGGATTCAAATTACAAGGAAGGAGATTCCAACTAAAAGTTAGGAAGAACTTTCTGGTGGTAAGAGCTGTTCAACAATGGAATGGAAGGTGGTGGACTCTCCTTCATTGGAGGTTTCTAATCAGAAGTTGGATGGTCATCTGCCAGGGATTCTTTAGCTGTGATTCCTGCATTGCATGGGGTTGTACTAGATGACCGTCGGGGTATCTTTCAGCTCTACAGTTCTATGATTCCCTCGTAGCAGCAATCATACCTGACTGATTTATCTCAAGTCTCCTGAAAGACATGAGAACAAAATAAACCCTAGCCATGTTTGAGCAGGCAACAGGACACATTTTATGAACCTATTCCTTTTTCTTATGCCAAACTCATTGGTTGGTCCATGTGTTTTTTCCTCATTCCCCCATTGCTAGTAACACAATTACTCTTTATTCCATAATGACCTTATTCTCAGGTCATGGTAAGCCTTGCAAGACAACCAAATGACAAAGCAGCTTCCATGCCAGGATCACCAGCTCCCGAGCACAAGCTGAATGGCCCCTGCAACATGTCCTTCAAATCACTAAGAAAGAAAAGGAGGGAGGAGAGAAAGAATGTTGGCAGGGGAAGCTGTTTCTGTTTAATCCCATCCATTCACCACAGCCAGCCCTTTATGAAGGGGAGGATCAAAGGTCCATAATAGATTTCAACAAGTTTCAAAGGACGCGCACGCTGAGCAGAATTGAAGGTGCAGTGCCAAATGGGTGATTAAATTGCTCTGTCCGGCTCCTGTGCTGAAGATATAATTGTTGAGGGAGAGGGCTGAGATTTAGAGGCCTTATCTTCTGCATCCAGGTAGGAAATGTGTGAGCAGGCAGAGCCTGGGTTCTGGCAAGGTGCCCCAAAGGAGCAGGAGCCCAAAGCTCAAATGAAATGTTGCAAGTCATGCTGATGCGAGAGGGATGGAGATCAGGGACCCTAGGATTAGTCAGAGCTGCTTTCCATCAGGGTTGGAACAGCACCAACCTAACCCCCAAGCTTTTTCAGTTTACGTATCCTGCATTTCCTCTTTTTCTTTCTACAATTTTTTTTCATGCAAGTATCGTAGAAGCACGTAACTGTAGAGTTGGAAGGGATTCCAAAGTACCATCTAGTCCAACCCTCTGAGAAGAAGGAATCACAGCTAAAGAATCGCTGATGAGTGATCATTCAAGCTCTGCTTAAAAACCTTCAATGAAGGAGGGTCAACCATCTTCCAAGGGAGTCCATTCTGTTGTCAGATAGTTCTTACTGTGAGAAAGTTAGTCCTAAGGTTTAGTCAGAATCTCCTTACTTTTCATTTAAATCCATTGGTTTGGGTCCTCCCCTCTGGAGCAGCAGTAAACAAGCTTGCTCCATCTTCCATGTGACAGCCCTTCAGATGGTTGAAGAAGGAGGAGGAGGAGGCGGAGGAGTTTGGATTTGATATCCCGCTTTATCACTACCCTAAGGAGTCTCAAAGCGGCTAACAATCTCCTTTTCCCTTCCTCCCCCACAACAAACACTCTGTGAGGTGAGTGAGGCTGAGAGAGACTTCAGAGAAGTGTGACTAGCCCAAGGTCACCCAACAGCTGCAAGTGGAGGAGCGGGAACGTGAACCCGGTTCACCAGATTACAAGTCCACTGCTCTTAACCACTACACCACACGCTCTGGTTGAAGGTGGATATCATATTACCTCTTAGTCTTCTTTCAACACATAGAAAAGTTAAAACACACGTCATTAAAAAAAAACACCTTTCTGTAAGATAAAATATATTTAAAGCAGTCATGGGAGGCGTTGGTAGGGTGGAAGCACTTACCCAATCTCCCAGCAGGTTTACTGGAGAGGGAGGGGAGGGGAAATGCACCAGGGGAGCCAATTCAGTGGTCCTGCCAGTGTGGTGCAAAGGAAGGTGAGAAACATTTGCAACTGCAATTGTTATAACAACTAAGATCACTCCTGGATGGGGAAAGCTTGGCCACAATAGTTCATGCATTGGTTGCTGAAAGACTAGATTGCTGAAATGTGCCCTATGTAGGACTTCTCTTGCACCTGATCTGGAAGCTGCAGTTAGTGTAGAATGCTGCAGCCTTGCCTGCACATAGTAGCTGTGCTCCAAGATCAGCACTGGTTGCCAATTTGCTACCAGGCCAAGTTGAAGGCATTACCATTACTGGTAGTTCCGGTGTTTTTTTCAGCCAGGGTGTTTTTTTCAGCCAGAACCCACCGGAACTGAGTTCCGGCACCCTCTTTTGCTTGGGGCTGTGTGGCGCGGTGATCGTGTTTGTGTGACAATTGTGTTTGCGCGGCGATCAGGTTTGTGTGCCGATCATTGCGATGGAGGTGGAGGTCGGCGTCAGCAGGTGAAGTGGCGGTGAAGAAGAGAAGGTGGGTGCTCCCACTAAAAAAGCCCAGCAAGTTCCACCACCTCTTTTTTTTCCTAGAAAAAAAGCCCCGAGTATATAAAGCCCTTAACAATTTGCAACAGGTTTGCCTGCATAATCACCTTACCCCATATATATGTCCACTCAACAGCTTTGATCTGTGGAACTGGTACTTTTACAGGCACCACCTAATTCCCATTCTGCATTTGTAAGAAATCAATCTGTTAGCATGGCAGGTCCTACATTCTAGAACTGCCTGCCTACAGACATCAGGCAGGTTCCTTCACTGTACTCATTTTGGCACCTGCTGAAAACATTTTTGTCTGGGCAGGCCTACCCAGACTTGTAGAATGTTTTAATCTGTTTGTACTTTATTGCTGATTTTATCTTTTGAATGTTTTAAAGAACTTTCTGGCAGTAAGAGCTGTTTGACAGTGGAACAGACTCCCTTGGGAGGTGGTGAGCTCTCTTTCCTTTGAGGTTTTGAAGCAGATGTTGGATGGCCATCTGTAATGGATGCTTGTTGAGATTCCTGCATTCCTGGACCCTCGGGGTCCCTTCAAACTACAATTCTATGATTCAATAAATAGATAATTCAGCACTGCTCCTCATCCAGATTGCTTGGAAGAGCTGAAGGCACAGAAGGCAGAAAATATCAGACCATCAGATGAGAATGGCAGACATAAGATTTCATCTGGAGCATTTCTGATTCACAGGTCAATCTCTCAGAGCCTAGTCACATGTGACACTAATGGAAAAAGCTAGTGCAATTCTAGATGCATAAACAGGAATCTAGTACCTAGATTAAGGTAAGTAATAGTGCCACTCTATTCTGCCATGGTCAAACCTCTCCTGGAGTCCTGTGTCCACTTCTGGACACCACAATTTAAAAAGGATATTGACAAGCTGGGATGTGTGCAGAGGAGGGTGACCAAGATGATCAAGAGTCTGGAAACCAAGCCTTATGAGGAACAGTTGAGGGAGTTGGGTATGTTCAGCCTGGTAAATAGGAGGCTGAGTGGTGACATAAGAGTCACATATCTTAAGGGCTGTCCCATGGAAGATGGAGCAAACTTATTTTCTCCTGCTGTTCAAATGGGTTCAAATTACTAGAAAGGAGATTCCAACTAAACATTTGGAATAACTTTCGGAGGGTAAGAGCTGATTGGAAGTGGAATGGATTACATAAGAAGTTAGTCAACGGTCCTTCATTTGAGGTTTTTAAGTGGACATCTGTCTGGGAACTTTTAGCTGCAATTCCTGCATTGCAGGGGTTGGGCTAGATGACCCCTTGAGTCCTTTCCAACTCTAAAATTCTATTATTGTATTATTCTATTTTCATTTGGTCCAAATAAAAGTTATACTTCTATGATTTTTAGAAGCGCTACCATTGTTCTAAAGCCCCAAATAGATGATACAGAGTCAGACGGTGTAAGTCTTTCAGCTGAAACGACCAGCATCAAGCAACTGGGGTGGATTAATGATTCAAGCAGAAAGTGGGTGTTATGCTCCCCTGGTGGAGCCATGTACACACCCTCTCCCCACAACTCATGCAAACCAGCTATGAGTCCAGAAATTAAGAGAGTCAATTACAAAGTCTCATAATTGGAACTCTTGTGATTTAACACCAATTACAGGAGAGGCAGAGCAGGGGGAAGCTTATTAATGGACACAAATCCAATTAACGGCAAACTTAAGTCACTCGGCAGAATGAAGAATTATGAAGGGGTGAAATGCAGGAGAGCTGAACAGAAATACAGGCTGATCCTTGAATGGCTAACGAGGGGTTATTGCTGCCACCAGCACCCCCCCCCCAAAAGTGCCAGGTGTGCCAAGAACTTCCACAGGTGTTGAATTTGGAAGGTACAGACCACAACCACCTGGAAAATAAACCTTTGCAAACAGGGACCCCAGAAACCTTGACTGCAATCAATAACTCCTTATTTATATTAGTATTGCCTTTCTAAGCCACCTTTCCCTCCAAGGAGATCAAGCTGGCATGCATGGTTCTCCCTTTCTTCATTCAACCCCTCACAACAACTCTGTGTGGTAGGTGAAGCTGAGACAGTGATTGGCCCAAGGTCACGCAGTCAGCTTCGTGCCAAGTTGGGATTTGAACCCTGGTCTCCCAGGTTCCAACCTGACACTCCATCCACTACACCAGCCTGGCTTTCCTGGCAGGCTTCCTGTGGGCTGCCTTTCCTTTAGGTTTCCTTCCAAGCTAGCATGAATGTGGGCTCTCTTAAGGGCTGGGTGGGGGATCCAGGAGGAAGGTTCTGAGGCTCGAGAATGGGCCAGATAGTGGAGCTTGCAAAAGGACTTGGAGGACATGGGAAAATAAGGAAAGGGGTGGCTTTCAAGGCACCTGTATGTAAGGTGCCTTGAGGGGTTGAGGCAGAACAGGGCAGGGTGCCTAGGCAGAGAGGGGGCATGGCCATTGAGGGCAACCTGGGAGAGTGCTAGCCTGGAGCTCTCAATCTGCCAGCAGGAGATGGTGGGCTGTAGCAGTGTCCAATCAGAGTCCAGGCACATGGAAAAGGAAGGGACTGTCCCTCAGCTGAAAAGATAGATCATTTTCTCACTTTGTAATGATATATCTCTATGTTTAAAAAATAATTGTGTAAACTCACTGTGCACAGTTGATGGACAGGTAGGGTGGCTGAAATTTTCATGTCTGTTTGCCTGGTAAACTTTGGCTCTCTCTCCACCATTTCTTCCCCTGTAATTGAGTTTCTAGTTTGCATTGAAGATTTATAGGTTATAATCCATTCTCTTTTTCTCTATCAAACTGGGGGGAAAGATGGGGTTTTCCCATGTTTTCCCTCTTCCAGCTCAACCAATTCTGCAGTCAGCCCACAGAGTTGGGTGTAGCTGCCTCAGTGACATAACCATACTCCACAGAACCAGCAACAGCAACATTGATTTCCCCCACAAACAATCAGATCATATATTTTAATTATTATGGCTCTGAAATCCATTTGTATGAGTTACTACTTGTTTTTAATTAAGGGAAGTCATTGCAGCAGTACAACATTGCTGTTGGACTTGAAGTGAATTTTGGTGTGTATGTGTGAGAGAGGATTTTGTATCTGAAGCAAAAGGATATTGCAGAGTTAGAAAATGTTCTGGAAAGGACAACCAGAATGATCACATGGATGGAATTATTCCCCTACAAGGAAAGGTTGCAGCGTTTGGGACTTTTTAGTTTAGAGAAAAGGTGAGTAAGGGGAAAATGATAGACATTTATAAAAGTATGCACAGCATGGGGAGAGTAAATAAAGACACATTTTTATCCCTCTCTCATAACACTAGAACTTGTGAACATCCAATGAAACTGAATGTTAGAAGATTCAGGGTAGATAAAGGAAATAATCCCTTCATACAGCACATACTGTATATACTCGAGTATAAGCCTAGTTTTTCAGCACATTTTGTGTGCTGAAAAAGCCGCCCTCGGCTTATACTTGAGTGAGGCAGGCAGTGGCTCCTATGAAGCTTTCCCAGGTTTTTTGTGGTGAAATTGGGTGCCTCGGCTTATATTCGGGTCGGCTTATACTCGAGTATATAGGGTAGTTAAATTATGAAACTCCCTCCCACAGGAGGCAGTGATGGCCACTAACCTAGATGGCTTTAAAAGAGGATTATATAAAAACATGGAGGAGAGGGCTATCAAGGGCTACTAGCCAGCATTGCTTCTGAATACCAGTTGCTGGAAACCACAGGAGGGGGGAGGGCTCTTGTGCTTGAATCCTACTTGCAGGTTTCCCACAGGTATCTGGTTTCCCACTGTGAGAACAGGGTATTGGACCAGATGGACCGTTGGCAAGCTGATCCAGCAAGCTCTTCTCATGTTCTTATGCCTCTTTAATGTCCAGGGAATTCCTGGACATTGTGTCCTTAACAATTCCATTTATCTTCCAAAGGAACTGTTTCCCACAGAAAAATGCCTTTGCTCCTTTGCCAACCTGCTTCGGCTTCCCGTGCCCTTTATTAGGATAATGGCATCAAGGAACGCCTTCAATGGTTGATGGCTCCACCTTCCCCCACTTAAGCACAGCATGGGTGGTCCAATTAGTACTTGGCCTGTCCCTCCCCCGTGCTGGAGAGACATGAAAGCTCCCTGTTGGGGAAGGCTGCAATTGTTCTGCTCTCCATCTGGAGGATGAAAAGGACAAAGGCCACTCCCATCCTTTCATGATGAGTTGCTGCTGGTTCCCTGCCTGCCCAGGAACCACCACTCCTCTTTCCTCCTCCTTGTCCTCCTGCTGCTGCTCACATCTCTTGCAGTGGCCACTTAGCTTCTTCCTGCCCTCCGCCCAAATGTGTAGCACACATTTCTACATAGCACACATAGCTCTGGGGGCTGCAGCAGGTCTATTTTCAGAGACAAATGTGTACGCAGCCTTAGATCTGTCTGGGCACCACAGTTGAAGAAGTATATCAACAAGCTGGCAGGTATGTAAAGGTGGATGACCAATATGATTAAGAGTTTGGAAGCCAAGCCTTACGAGGAACAGGAACAGTTGAGCGAGTTGTGCATGTTTAGCCTAGAGAAGAGTGAAAGGTGATAGGGCAGCCATCTTCAAAGATCTGAAGGAAGACGGAGCAAGCTTGGTTTCTGCTGCTCCAGAGTGGAGGACCTGGACCAATGGATGCAAATTACAAGGAAGGCAATCCCAAGTAACCATTGGGAAGAACTTTGTGACAGGAAGAGCTGTTTGATGGTGGAAAGGATTCGTGCAGAAGGTTATGAACTCTCCTTCATTGCAGGTTTTTAAACAAAGATTGGATGGCCATTTGCCAGGAACTCTTTCGCTGTGATTCCTGCAATGCAGGGGGTTGGACTATATGACCCTTAGGATCCTTTCCAGCTCTACAGTTCTATGATTCTATTGCCGTGATCCCTTTGGGGTTCTCTCACAGCAGGCTCCCATCTTGCCCAAACCTCAGGGGGAGGGGGGAGGGAGAGTCCCAAGAGCCAAGTTTCCTTTTGAGGAGACAGCTGGCTGGATGCTCCCATTAGCAAAGAGCTTGCCATGGTTGCTGAATCAGAGGCAGGACACAGCGGTTAAGGCAACACACATATGCCCTCCCACTGCTTCGGTGAAGAAGTGGCTGTAATTGCTTTTCTTAGATAAAAAGAGAGCGCACCAGCAGCTGAGGCCCAAATTGGAGCCACTTTCACACATTCAGCAGGAGTGGGAGAGAAATCCCTCCATGGTTATAAACTGTAAGAGATTACAAGGCTGTTCCTCTGGGGCCTGCAAAAAAATATCTTCTGGAGCTATCACCTCTGCCTCCCACTTCCACTAAAATGTGTGTGTGTGTGTGTGTGTGAGAGAGAGAGAGAGAGAGAGAGAGAGAGAGAGAGATCCTATTCAAGGAGGGACTTCCTTGGCTCAAAACACATTTATTTTTAGATGCTGTGTGCGGCCTCCCCCTCCCCCTCCACTGAGCCTGCAGATATTCCTCACACTTGAGGAGCACATGGGGGGGCTGCCCCAAATATGCGTCGGCCCAAGGAGATGCCATCCGTCATCTTAGAGAATGGCGTTTGGGGGCACTCAAGTGGAAGAAGGCAGAGCAGAGAAATGGCGTGTGGCTGTTCAAACAGCACCTACGGCATGGACGGGAAAACAACACGGCTCGCAGCCCAAGGTAGCACGTTAAGTTTCCAAAGCTCTTCATCTCTTTATTGTACCACTTGCCGTCGCGCGATTTGAAGAGGCAACATTATTACCATCTTGCAGATGGAGGGCTGAGAACGTATATACCCGGTATACACCACCCCGATGGAGAACCAACCTGAACGTAAGAATATGAGAACAGCCCTTCCTGTTTACTCCTTTCCTGCATTGCTTATGTAAAAGGGTGTCACATAGGGGGAGCAAGGGCAGGGATCATTGCCCTGTCTCCAGTGTTGGTCGCAACACCTGAGTTTGCTGTCTCTAGAAGTCCACCTCTTCAGAGCTGCCACCTGCCAAGGAAAAACCCAGGAACAAGTAGCAGCTTATGCACAGCATTCTGTCCAATCAGGGGGTCTTTACCCTGTAGCCAACAAGTCTAAAGTAAGATAAGAACATAAGAAGAGACTGCTTCATTTTTCCAAGACAAAGGAAATGCTTTTTTATCCAACAATCCTCTGGTGTCTGTTTTCTCTTTCCTTCCACCACAAATGTATTCAGCGATAGGCAAGGAGTTCCAAAGTATAGGTGCCGCCACACTAAAATATCAAATTCTTAACAGTGTGGATTGGGTATTATGTGGCACCTGTAACAGGGCCCATTTCAGCAACCCAAGTGGCCAAGTGGGCATATATGGCATAAGGCAATCTCATTTTTAATTGACTACTGCAGGAAAGAGTGAAATAAAAATGGCAGGAAAAGATTAAAGGCCTGCTTAGTCCTTGCAAGCTGGCAGGGTCTTGGAAAGGGATAGGTGGTGAGGAATGGGATGCTGTGCTGATTCCACAAAGGTCCCTATCTCCCTTCTGTCCCCTGCCTCCAACATCTTATTTGCCTTAACGGTTGTCCCGGGTTAGGGGATGTGGGTGGTGCTGTGGTCTAAACCACTGAGCCTCTTGGGCTTGCCAATCAAAAGGTCGGCGGTTCAAATCCCCGTGACGCAGTGAGCTCCCGTTGCTCTGTCCCAGCTCCTGCCAACCTAGCAGTTCTAAAGCACACCAGTGCAAGTAGACAAATAGGTACTGCTGCGGCGGGAAGCTAAATGGCATTTCCATGCACTCTGGTTTGGTTTTCATCATGGTGTTCCATTGCGCCAGAAGCAGTTTAGTCATGCTGACCACATGACCCGGAAAGCTGTCTGTGGACAAACGCCGGCTCCCTCGGCCTGAAAGCAAGATGAGCACCGTAACCCCATAGTCACCTTTGACTGGACTTAACCATCCGGGGTCCTTTACCTTTTTACCTGTCCTGGGTTGTTCCTGGGGTAGCTTTGAGGGACTTTGGAAGCAGATCCCCTCCTCTGAGCAGTAATAACTATCCCCCACAACTCCCCATTAAATGAACCTTATTTGCATTGGGAAGACGATTTTTCAGAGCAAGCGCCTGTGTCTCTGAGATTTGAAATCCTTCCCAAGAAGGCTAATGTGCATTCAAGCTTGTTCGTTCACCTCCCTTTGTTGCTGCCTTTCTTGTGATGGTTTCTGAAAAGGGATAAAGGCATTTAAAAGGCTTCAGAAGGGAGCAGCAACCTGTGGTTGCAGACGGGTGATGCTGCCGAGCCGGGGAGGCTGGTGAATTATTTATCAGGACCTACTCTGCAGTGAGCGAGTGAGCGAGAGGAGCAGAGCAGCATCTTTGGTGGGAGGACTCCAGCTGTGCAAAGCAGAGGCATGCCTGGACCCAGGCAGGCATGACCGAGAAGGACGAGCGGGGAGCGAGTGAGCAAGCGAGCACGGGATGGGCGTCCATGAACTCTGGGCAAGGGGCCAAGGAAAGAGAAAGCTGTGTTATGAGTTGGGAGGGTGTCAGTCTGGATGATATGGTGTGCCATAATGTTGAGCAGGAATCTCCTTTCATAAAATCATACATAGAGTTGGAAGAGACTCCATGGCAATGCCCTGCAATGCAGAAATCTCAACTAAAGCATCCATGACAAATGGCCATCCAAGCTCTGCTTAATACTTTTATTCCAACCCACAACACAAGAATCTCTGTGGAGAGGATACTTGAATTGACAATGCATAAATAAACGTATTGCTTGTGTACTGTGTAAAGGTAAAGGGACCCCTGACCATTAGGTCCAATCGTGACTGACTCTGGAGTTGCAGCGCTCATCTCGCTTTATCGGCCGAGGGAGCCGGCGTACAGCTTCTGGGTCATGTGGCCAGCATGACTAAGCCGCTTCTGGCGAACCAGAGCAACGCACGGAAACGCTGTTTACCTTCCTGCCGGAGCGGTTCCTATTTATCTACTTGCACTTTGACATGCTTTCGAACTGCTAGGTGGGCAGGAGCTGGGACCGAGCAACGGGAGCTCACCCCGTCGCGGGGATTCAAACTGCCGACCTTCTGATCAGCAAGCCCTAGGCTCTGTGGTTTAACCCACAGTGCCACCCACGTCCCTGTGTACTGTGTACTGCATATGAAACTTAAGAATGTACCACCAGCGGCAGCGGAAGCTGCTGGGGTGCCTGGGGTTGTGCGCCAAGGGGCAGGGCGAGGTGCCCATATTGGCAGGGTGCACCACGGTGCCTCTGGAGTCTGCCTGCCTCCTCCCCCTCAGCCACCCTACAGCTGGGGAGGGAGGCAGCAAGTGGACCGTTTGGGCAGCGCAGAGCCTGTGCACGCCCAAGCCACCACGTCTCTCCCAGGAGAGATGCGTGGCTCGGGCACACTGCAGGCCCCACAGTGAGTGCCGCCCGGCATTTTGTCACCCCCATCAGTGGTGACACCCGGGGTGGACTGCCCCCACTGCACCCTGCTTCCTCCACCCCTGTGTACCACTGAACAAGTTTCTGTTGTTCTTGTATTTACATGAAAATCAATAACAATTATTTGGATTAAAAAAAGAAACACCTCCAAGGAAGGTGAATCCATCACCTTCTGAGGAAGTCCATTCCACTCTTGAACAGCTCTTACTGTCAATAAGTTCTTCCTGGTGTTTAGTAGGAATCTCCTTCCTTGTATTTGTGCTTGTCCCACGCTTTCCAGGCATGGGTCCAAGCACTTCGTCATTTGCCCTGCTGCTTTCCCCACTGTTTTCTGCTGAGTCAGAACAAACATTAATCTGCAGAAAAACCGATGGCATTTGTTCTGCGCTAAGCAGGAGGGTTTCCCTGGGGAAAGTGGCGGGACAAGTGGAAACGTGGATAACAGTAAAAGTTACATTTCAATAAGGAGCTATAAATCAGTACATTTCTAACCAGAAAACTTTGGTGTGGGTGGCTGGAATGATTTTCTTGGTAACCATCTCAAGAGGGAAATATTGGCCCCTTCCCTAAACATTCGTATTGCTAGGTACGTTTGCCTAACCCTATAAAAAAACTAAACTAAACTAATATTCGTAACAACATTAGAAGAGACTGCTGGCTCAGGCCATTGGCTCATTGAATCCAGCATCCTGTTGTCATGTTAGCCAACCAGATGTCCCAATGAGAAGCCCACAAGCAGGAGTTGAGCACAAGAGCACTCCCCCTCCCCCCTGTGGTTTCCAGCTACTGGTATTCAGAAACATCACTGCCTCCAAATGCGGAAGCAGAGCACAGTCTCACCATAGTGAGAAGCTATCAACAGCCTTCTCCTCCATGAATTTACCTAATCCTATGTTAAAGTTGAAGTTGAGGCTCCAGTACTTTGGCCACCTCATGAGAAGAGAAGACTTCCTAGAAAAGACCCTGATGTTGGGAAAGATTGAGGGCACAAGGAGAAGGGGACGACAGAAGATGAGATGGTTGGACAGTGTTCTCGAAGCTACTAACATGAGTTTGGCCAAACTGCGAGAGGCAGTGAAGGATAGGCGTGCCTGGCGTGCTCTGGTCCATGGGGTCACGAAGAGTCGGACACGACTGAACAACTGAACAAAAAATGTTAAAGCCATGTAGGTTGGTGGCCAATCTTCTGACATTCAGCTTCGCTGGATGTCAACGAATTCTAGTGTTATGAGAGAGGGAGAAAATCCTTTTCTCATCCACTTTCTCTAGGCCATGCATGATTTTATAGGCTTCTATCATGTCACGTCTTACTCTCCTTTTCTCTAAACGATAAAGGCATAAACACTGCAACCTTTCTCCACAGGGAGTTGCTCTTCCACCCCCTTGATCATCTTGCTTGCCCTTTTCTGAGCATTTTTCCAACTCTACAACATCCCTTTTGAGGAGAGGCAACCAGACTGTAAATAATATTCCAAATGTGGTTTCACCATAGAGTTGATCTAAAAAAATGTAGTATAAACACCGGAAACTGGGAAACACTGGCCTGAGAGTGCTCCAATTGGAGAACAGCATTTACCAAAGGTGTCATGTGCTTTGAAGACGCTCGAACTCAGGACAAATGGGAGAAACGTGCTAAGAGGAAGGCACGCTTGGCAAACCCTCCCCATGATCAACTCCTGCCCGGAAACCTATGTCCCCACTCCAGAAGGACGTGTGGATCCAGAATTGGCCTCCACAGTCACTTACGGACTTACTTTTAAAACCGTGTTTATGGAAGACAATTTTACTCGGCTACGAGTGATGATGATGATGATGATGAAGAAGATTCAGCTGCAAAGGAGACATTAGAAGGCATCATCTACAGACATGATGACTCTTGAGTGATGGAAGGGAGAGCCTCACCTTCCTTCCTTCCTTCCTTCCTTCCTTCCTTCCTTCCTTCCTTCCTTCCATCCATCCTTCCTTCCTTCCTTCCTTCCTTCCTTCCTTCCTTCTTTCCTCATCCCAAACTACCATGCTTCCTTCAGCAGCTAAGATGATTCTAGTTTTTCTATCAGGTGCAGCCCAATCCCTGCCATGCCTTGTGAAGCTTGATTCCCAGTAATTGCAGAGAGGATCACACCATAACAACCCAATCCTAACCATGCTCTCTTAGAGGTAAGTCCTTCTGAACATGGTGGGGTTTACTCCCAGGTATATGGGGTTAGGAGGACTGATGCTTTAATCAGCAGCACTTACTCCCCTCACCCCCCCAAAAAAAACCCCAATTCTGTCACCACTCTTTCTCTAACTGTCATCCTAATGCAGCAGTTAATTTTGCAATGTAGGTATGACAGGGGGAAAACTGAATGCACACTTTGATTGATCTACTGCTGTGCTTTTAACTGCTCAATTAATTTAACAATTAAAAAAGATTATCTCACAATAGGAGTGATATTTTGATTATGTTTCATGAAAAATGCCATTTTCTCCTAAAAACAACGCTAAAAATCATTTAGGCATTCTGCATTCAGAAGGTGGGGAAGTGGGGAGGGGGGAATAAACTCCAGTTGTTTGCCTGGATACAGGGTAATCCAGTCTTTCGCATCAGTTGCATTTTTAAACTACCTCATGGTGAAAATGCTGCTGTGGGGACACATATCAGCCACTGAAAATGTCACATTAAAAAAAAAAATCCAACAAAAAAATTCAGTACATCACGTACATCAATCTGAAATGCAAAAAAAAAAGAAAAAAAAAAGGATGAATGTATAAAAAGTACAATGCACTTCTGTCACATGAGAACTGTAAATTGCAGGTGAGTCTCAACTTACACTGGGATTAGGTTCCGGGGATAGTGCATAAAACACATTGTGTGTAGTTAAAAATATACTGGGTTCAATAGTGGGTAGAATTGCCAAAGTCTTTTCTCCCAGATGTCTGCCCCCTTTTCACCACCTTTTTAATTATTATTTAATTGCCAAGCTGACTGTGCACAAGTTAAATGCACATACGTTGTGAGTTAGCTGCATATTCGAATTTGATAGTTATTCATTTTTATAACTTTACCACTCTTCCGAGCTCCTGTTACATTGTGTTTTATTACAACCATTGTAAATTCATCAGCAAATATCATTTTGTTTGCAACTTTAGGGTTAAGGCTCTTCTCAGTGTTAGTCAATCACCCAATAGTGTGGGAGGTGAGTGATGTTGCATAGCAACCAGGAAAGCTGGCATAATATTTATTTAGGTAGCCCTTCCTCTGATAGGCTTTCTAGCTTTGAGGGAGTTTTCTTCCGACTGTTTAGCTGAATGTCTTCCTGCCCTGAACAAGGTGCAACAAAAAGGCAAAACTTCTGTTTCTTTCTGCTCCAGTTAAATACTAATTTGTTAAGTAAACTCTTACCAGGATTTTCTCTTTGAATTCTGCATTTTTAAGTGCCTCTGCTAACATCTAATATAATTCTGATTATTAGAAACATTACTTAATTATTGGTTCTTCAGAACATATAAAAACTATACAGAACATTAGTGAGTTAAGGATTTCTCTGCCAACATATTACAAAAAGAGGCCTTATTTCCACAGATTTATTCTGTTCACAACTTGTTTCTCTTGACCTTATATAGTACACTAGTTTTGACATTGAAGCTAATTTCCAAAGCCAGGGGTCATAGGGGGAGGGAGCATTTCATTTTGAAGCACATCACATAGGAAGGTAATTCTGCATGCTCCTTATTTTTTGAGCAAGGGGTAATTTTGCAGCAAAATTAATGAGTCCAGTGCTTTATCATATTGTAACATTTCCTATATTAATTTTTCAATCTTTTCCCAGAATTTCTGTCCTGAGGGGCATGACCACCACGTATGAAAACAGTTGTCCACCTGTCTTCTGCACTGCCAGCACATTTCTGAATATTTTTATTTATAGCATTAATGACAACAAGCATCATCTACTGCCTTGACATAACTTTGTACCATAGCTTGACTTCACAAGAATTTAATGAGCACTTTCCTAGATTTCCAACATTATTACCAATGTCTTTTGTGCCCATTTTATCACGTCATCTTGATTTGCAATCATATTTTAATAACAGATGGTAAATTCTAGATAATCTGTTTCCTTACTTAAACTGGCTCCTTCAAATGCTGCTAATTTTCTTAACCTTCTATTTTTATTTAGATGTTTCAGAACAGTCTCCTGGTAGAAAATACTCAGGCCATACTAAATTCAAAAGATATTATTTGTTTCCTAAAGTTGCATAATCAATCATTATTCTATTTTTAAATAAATATTTCTACCTAAGTAGATAACTTCTTCTTTGATACTGATATTTGTTTGGAGCTCAGCTAAGAGTGATTGCAAGGAAGGTTTAGGTCTTGGCAACCTTTGTTGCAGTCCTATTTTAAAAACCAATTATATACTAAAAATTCCTATTCACTGCCATTGTGTTCTGTACATTCCCATAATATTTTATGCAATGGCAATTATTTATTTTCAAATTCATTTGGGGGTCTTGATTCACTTTTTTAAAAAAAATAGGGAACATAATACAAGATTTGGTGAATAATTGCACAAAGGTGCTTGCAAAGTAGTTTGAAGGCTTTAGAGTTGATGCAGGGCTGTGGACAGACACACACCCACACCCACACCCACACCCACACACCCTTTGTCTAGAATGCCCTAAAATCAACACTTGAGCTATTGCATGCCATCACAATTTGCCAGCCCCACTCTGCCAAAGAAAAGAACAAAATAACATACAGTCATACCTCATGTTACGTTTGCTTCATGTTACGTTTTTCCAGGTTGCGTCCCACGACGACCCAGAAGTACCGGAAAGGGTTACTTCCAGGCTTTGCCGCTCGCGCATGCGCAGTAGCTCTAAAACGCGCTTGCGCACAAGCACCAAACCACACCGTGCACCTGCGCAGATACGCGCGCTTCAGGTTGCGGGCTTTTCACGTTGCGAACGGGCCTCCGGAACGGATCCCGTTCACAACCAGAGGTACCACTATACAATGAGTCAATTAGGCTAATGACTCACCTAGTTCAGCATCCTGTTCTCACGGTAGCCAACCAGGTGCCTGTGGGAAATCAGAGAGCAGAAGAGCACTATCTCCTCCTGTGATTTCCAGCAACTGGTGTCCGGAAACATTACTGCCTCTGAACATGGAGGCAGAGCACAGCCATCATGACTAGCAGCCACCAATAGCCCTCTACCCCATGAATTTGTCCAATCTTCCTTTAATCCAAGTTGGTGGTCATCTCTGCCCACTTTCTTTGGTCTGAATCTTCCAACACTCAGCTTCACTGGCTAGCCACAACTCCTAATGTTATGTTTCTTTATCCCCTTTCTATATGTCATGCATGATTTTATAAGCTTCTTTTATGTTGCCTCTTACTTGTCATTCCTCTAAACCAAGAGGTTCCAAACACTTCCCCAACCCTGCCCTTGCTAATGGTTGAGTGGGTGAGATGCCAGGTACACAAATTACTCCTTCAGACCAGCAGAGTCCAAATAAAAGCCTGCTCCTCCCTTTGATCTCTCGGCAACATGCGGTTGATGCTGGAGATGCACACACGCAAAAATATCTTTACAACTATTTTTGATAAGCAGAGCAAAGCAGGAGTAGGTTGGGGGGGAGAGAGATAACCCTCTGACTCTGAAGCAAACTGCAGGAAGCAGGTTGATGCACTGTGATTATCTGCTTCTAAGAGGGGAGGCTGCCAAAGCAGAGAGAGGGGAAAGCACTGAGGGAAAACACATCAAGGGCAAGAGAGCCCCTTGACACATCTTCAGACAAACTTTGGATGTTCCCCCTCAGGTAACAGAAATGTAGAGAGACGACTACTCATTTCCACAAAAGAAAGAAGACATCCAGAGTCATAAAACTCTTCAAGGGCTCTGAAGTTCTGCCAATGTAAGGGAGATTCCACTTCTACCTGGGTTGTGGAGAGAGTGTCACTGTAGAGTTTAGTCACTAGGAATGAGATGTATCTCGGTGGAAATATGACTGAGGCGACCAAGATGATACAGGGTCTGGAAACCAAGCCTGATGAGGAATAGTTGAGGGAGATGGCAATGTTTAGGCTGGGGAAGAGGCGACTGAGAAGTAATATGATAGTCATCTTCAAATATCTCAAGGGCTGCCATGTAGAAGATGGAGGAAGCTTGCTTTCTGCTGCTCCAGAGTGGAGGAACCCAACTGATGGATTCAAATTGTTTGCGATTAAACATTAGGAAGCACCTTATGATGGTAAAAGCTGTCCGACTCTGTAATGGACAACCTCAGAGAGTGGTAGACTCTCCTTCCTTGGTGGTTTTTAAGCAGAGGTTGAATGGCCATCAGGATTCTTTAGTTGCAACTACAGCACCACAGGGGGTTGGTCTGGATAACCCTTAGAGTCCTTTCCAACTCTACAATTCTATGATTCTATAAGTGGACAGAGCTTAGGAAAGGAAGTCTGAGGCACTCACTGCATTTCCAGTGCTGGGTTTTTAATCTGTGTTCGTAGGATATTTTCCAAAAAGTAAAGGCACCTATACTAGTTGTAAGAGATTTTGTTGCTTCTCCACCCATCATCACACCAATTGGGATCCTTAAACTGTTCCTAATTTGCTCACTCAGAGCTCTTCATGGTTCTGCGTTCCTGCACTGCCTTGCTGCCATGCCCTGTGGGCTCCTTTAGCAAGACAGGACAGAACACTAGCCCTCACTATCCTCAAGGAAACAATGACACAGAAAGGGCAGGACAGGCTGTAAAGGAAATCTTGAGACAAAATTACCCATTTATTGTTCTCTTAAGCTACATTTCAGCACCATGGATAGCTGCTGGATATAGCCTTGCAGAATTGCTAAAGGGAAGGTAAACCAGAATGCCCATTTCAACTCTAGAGAAGCATCGCATGCCAAACTGACCTGACCCAGAAAAAAATGCTGCTTCAGATGACCAAGCTAAGAGAAATTGCGGACATTTCTACAACCAGTGCAATTAATGTGAGAATTGTCACATTTGGAACCAGGAGACAGAGTTAGCATCATGCTTGAGGGAACAAAGACATGGCAGCCTCCATCAAGGGAAAAATAAACAAACATCTCTTTGAAATCAAACACTGAATCATAAACAAAAAAACTGATGACACCCTCTTTCGACTCCTGAGTAGGTTCAATTGCCAAAATCTCATGTACTTGAGATTCTGCCTTCTAAGATTGACAGCAATATTACTACTCAGCTCATTGCACACTCTGGTCAAGTTATTCAGAAGCCACTGAGATGCAAGACCACTTGAGAAGCTACAAATTTATAGTGACATAAATCAGATGGGGGGCAGCAGGTTCTAACACATTCAGGGAGCCTCCATGGATACTAAATGATCCTTATAGAAGGACCATGAGTGGAAAGGCGAAAAGAATAGCGAGGAGGATGCATTTAGACAGATTCATGGAGAAGAGGGCTACTGAGGGCTACTAGCCATGATGGCCCTGCCCTGCCTCCACAGTTGGAAGCAGCCATGCTTCTAAATATCACTCGCTGGAAACCACAGGAGGGTAGGGGGCTCTTGTGCTCAAATCCTGCTTGCAGGTTTCTCAAAGGCATCTGGCTGGCCACTGTAAGAACAGGACGCTGGACTAGATGGGCCATTGGCCTGATCCAAAAGAATTTTTATGCTCTGATGTACATCAATTTAATTTGCACTGCTTTAAGAGGGGTTTAGGGACGTGGGAGGCACTGTGGGTTAAACCACAGAGCCTAGGGCTTGCCGATCAGAAGTTCGGCGGTTCGAATCCCCATGACGGGGTGAGCTCCCATTGCTCGGTCCCTGCTCCTGCCAACCTAGCAGTTCGAAAGCACATCAAAGTGCAAGTAGATAAATAGGTACCGCTCCAGCGGGAAGGTAAACGGCGTTTCCATGCACTGCTCTGGTTCACCAGAAGCGGCTTAGTCATGCTGGCCACATGACCCAGACGTTGTACGCCAGCTCCCTTGGCCAAATAAAGCGAGATGAGCGCCGCAACCCCAGAGTTGGTCACGACTGGACCTAATGGTCAGGGGTCCCTTTACCTTTTAAGAGGAGTTTAGAGAGGAATGGCTGAAGACTTAGATGCTGGCTTACCTTTTGTCTTTTTAAACCAAGGTGGGGGGGGAGAGATGTGTGGAAAGTGTCCTTGGACAGCTGCGTCACTAGATGGTGCTGGATTTAGCTATTTCTAGGTGGGTCAGTCCTTTCCTCTTCTGCTCTCTGTTTGAGAGACAAACAAAGATTCTCCTCCTGCTTCCTGATTGGTGTGTCCTCAGCACATCCAATGACATGGGCCTTCCCAAGAGATACAAATAGAAGGGGAAGGCAGAAAGTCACAAGGTGGAAATGCAGAGGTTTGAGAGGGATGGATTCTGTCGCTCTGAAATAAGGTTTCTGAAAGCAACGTACCCCACTTCATCCTGATTTCCGCTGAGCTCTGTTCCTTCCTTCCCCCATTCCCCCCGCTCTTTGAATACTTAATAGAGCTCCTTTACAGTGAAAGAGCATACACTGATTTCAAGCCTGTTTTACATGTATTATTTATTGCAGACAGTGAAATGTTATATTTTAGGAGAGATCTCTCCAAATCTTATAAATATGCATGGGGTAGGAAAGAACTAGCCAATAGGGGTTATGATATTTTCCCCTTTTTCTTCCTACTTAAAAAAGACTGAAATATGCTCAGATGCTAATAAGCAGAGACTCTTTTTGGAGTTAATGATGGTTCAGCTTGGGTCACCTCCTGCCTGTGTCAAAAGATGCATTAAGAACCACTTAATGTAGCAAATAACTCTCCAGTACTTGGGTGGTGACCTTTGTTGTCCACATGGAGACACATTGTGTATAAATAGGCAGGGAATGTATGGCTGAAGGACACCGTTCCCTTCAGCTCAATAGCAAAGAGGGCTTTTGGAAAAACAAACATCCAATGTGGGGGCAGGCTGGGGATTTTGAAAGTCAAGTGCCTGACTCTTGGGACTTTGATGGTGTTGAAAATCCAACATGCTTTGGGGGTAAAATGACATTGAGAAGAAAAAGCAGGACCGAGCACTAACTAACGTTGCAATCCTGAGTTGCCTCTTGGTCCACTAAAATGAAGGCAGTGATGGTGGTGGTGGTGGTGGTGGTGGTGGTGTGTGTGTGTGTGTGTTGCGTTATTCCCACCTCTGGATTAGTCTCTCTCTCTCTCTCTCTCTCTCTCTCACACACACACACACACATCCCTTTGGATTAGTTATGAGATCAGCAGCCAGCCAGTCCTCAAAAGTCATGACACTTGAGGAAAAAGGGACAGAGAGGGAGAAGGAAAAAATGTTACCGTTCTTAATAAATCCGCTGGGATGGAAACAGTTCATGTAGCCTAACAGGTTTTAACTCTTTTCAATTCTGAATTGTTACTATTCTGAGTTGTTGTTACTAGTTTTCATTTCATTTCTATATCATTTTACATTTTTTAGAAAAAAAAAATATCAAAGCAGTTTACAACCTACATTAAAACATCAAATAAAACAATCCAAAATAAAACATTACAGAAGAAAATCAAATATAAACTATATATTCAAAGCAACGTAATGAACAGGAAACTAAAATATTATCTTAACAATTTCAAAATGAGACATAAAGGAGGTCAAACATAGAATGCACATTTAATACATATAGAATACATACTTACCGGTAATTTTATTGTAAATATTTCAAAATAAGAAAATAAGACCCACTCTGGTACCTGCTGGTGAGGGGCGGGTAATAAATTTATTATTATTACTATTATTATTATTCAAAATAATGTACCATATTGGTCAACTCTCCCTACTTTATGGGTCTTATGTTCCGAAATCTGCCTCCAGTAAAACACACAAACCTGTATCTAGTTTGCCTTCTGGGGAAATGTTGGTGTGTCTTTTATAAATTTGTACTACTGTGTACACACATGCAGAAAGATTCCAGTCTCCTCTCATTATTCTTATTTATTATCACCATTATCATCTTTCCTCCAAAAAGCTTTTAAGAGGCTGCACAAGTACACATAGTTCTCCAGCATTCCATTTTATTCTTGCAACAACCCTGTGAGGTAGGCTAGGTTGACAGGTGGGGCCTGGCCCATGGTCACCCAGTGAGCTTCATGGCAGAGTGGAAATTTGAACATGGGTTTCCCCAGGCCTAATCCAACACACCAACACCAGCACCACATGGGCCCTCGTGATTCCCATGAGTCTCTAGAAGTCAAATCTCACAATTTGGAGAGAAAATATGTATTTTAAAAGGTTTATTTAAAAATTCACAATTAGTATGGAAGCAGCCCAAAATCAAGGTGGCACAGACCAGAGATTCGTCCATGCTTATTCTGTTGCCAGCAAAGTGTTGTGGTTTACTCTGCTTCAGAAAAACAAAGCAACAACACCCTTTCCTGTTGTTCTCTGCAACCCCCTCACAAATCTGCCTCCCATTATCATGCAAACATAAAAGAAAGCAGCAATTATAATGAAGTGGTTGGTTGGGGTACTTGTGGAACATGCAGGATACTGAGATCTTCCCCACTGGCACAGTGCATGGATGCAAACTGATATATTCTAATCCCTAAAGTATTTTTCTTTCAGCCGTCTGCTGTGTGCCTCACTCTAATTAGGCCTAAGCTTGTGTAACAGACTTCCACTGCTTACCCCAGTCTCCATTCCCTTATAGTTGTCTCCCTTGTGTTCAGTTTAAGATTGTAAACCCCTTGGGGGCAGGGAACCGTCCTCTTGTACTCTGTTAAACACACTGCATATTGATGGTGTGGCATCAGTAACAGCAACAAGAATAAAACTTAAGGCGAGCAAGTTGAGAACCGCATCATTACTGAATCCACCTACTGAAAACAGAAGATGCACACAGACAAGAAGTCCTCATCTTCCCCCTCCCCCCAGCTGCCTACCATCACCACCAGTGTATGCCTCCCCCCCCCCCCATGTAGCACCATTCCTGTCCTACTTCTGTCATGGACACAGATGGGCTCCTCTCACAGACGAATGAGAAAGCATTCCAGGGCACAGCCTTTGGGAGTCTGGTTAATTTCCAGGTCACAAGAGGTGTTTGGTCCAAAACGAAATCAATTTCTACACTTTCTCCAGTCGGGCAAGCTTAGAAGCCTGTTGTGGTGCTCAGGAGAGCATCATTTGGCCAGCTCTCATTAGCTGCAAACGCTCGAGCCAGCCATCCAAGGAGATGGAGAAATGGGTCAACATGCCTCAGTCCTAACCGTGTGCGGGTTTGGTGTGTTACAAAAGCAAGCAAGAGAATGGTGTTGTGCACACAGCTCTCTAACCAAGCTGTCATCAGGACAACCCTAGTGTGACCATTGAGAAGAGTGGCCTGAAGGTGTGGGAGCTTCGGGGATACCTGAAAGAATCAGCTTAATTGGGGGGGGCAGGAACAAGGGGAGGAGGAAGGCACCCTTGGCTTGTTGTAGAAGAGTATAAAATGAACAGACTCAAACTGAACATAATATGGAAAGTGGGAAATATAAACCCCTAAAGCCTTAGATTTTTTAAAAAAAGGATTAGACAGATTCATGGAGGAGACGGCTGTCAAAGGCTACTTTATATGATGGCTATTTTCTGCCTCCACAGCTTGATGCAGTAATGCTTCTGAAGGCCAGTTGCTGGAAACTATAGGAGGGGAACATGTTCTTGAGCTCAAACCCTGCTTGTGGGTTTGCTGTTGAGGCATCTGGTTGGCCACTGTGAGAACATGATGCTGGACTAGATGGGCAATTGGCTCCCCATATGTTCCTAAAGAAAAAGGCAAGTCTTGAACACAGTGCATCAAGATCTTTAAGAGAATAAAAACCAGAAGCCTCCTTTAAGGAGCCAATATAGTTATATAAAGGTTGGAGATAAGATGCGCTGGTCAAGTGCAGGCCAGAGAGAAGCTGGCAATCGGGAATACTCCTAACAAACATAGAGCAAATATTTTTAGACAATCAACAGTTAAAAATTAGGCAGAAGGCAAGCAGGAGTCTGCTCAACCCAAAAAAGGTTGTTGCCCCTCAGGGAACATTGAAGGATGATTCTGTGTTCGCAAGAGGATCAGATTCCATCCTCATGGTGCCCAAGAATGAAAAATTCAATTGCTGGTGACTGGCATCAGCCTCTGGAATGTAGGAAGTGCTTCCTATCCTCCTCCTGCACTTATTCCAAAACAAAATTTTGCATAGTTAGCATGAATGCACCAGACAGCATCTTTGCCCCCCTTGGCTTTATGGCGTTGGAACTTCCATTATTGGCAGAAGGTGGGAATGACCCTGGCCTTTCCCATCCAAGAAGAGGTGCCACCAGATCTGTCATCATCACTAGAGCCACCTGCTACCCCATCCTTGGGTTTTTAAACCCTAAATTCTTATCATTCATTGCTGGGGGTTTCCAGGAGGAAGCCTCACAAGGAGAATGGAGACTTTACAAAAGACTGTCCTTGAGATCTGTGGATGCCTCCTTCCAGTAGAGTTCCCGAGGCTGCTGCACACAGATGACAAACATCCATCATCTAGCAGAAGCTCCCAGGTGGAAGCAGAGCAGAACTCTTCAAATTGCAGACGACATCTCTTGTCCTTTACAAGCAAAGTGCAGCAGGAGAGAAATGGCTTCCTAGTCATTTGCATTTGGATCATTTACTGCTCATTGTCACCCTCTCCACTCAAAATCTTAAAGCATCTTTTTACATAGCTGTTGTGAGCTGAGATTAGATGGGATCCTTAGCACCTACGGATTAAACAGTGGCCTCAGTCTGATGTGGTACCCAGCAGATACTGGACCACTGCCAAATATGAGACTTTTAATAAAATATGCTGAGCACGCTTCCTAGAGGCAGCTATGTTTTCATACTAAATTTCTTCAGTTGCATGAGTTCCTGTGGCATTGAGCCACTTCGTTCACTACTCTGCAGGCAACACATGTCTATTAGAAACATTTGAGTTGGTCCCTTGGCAATTATCCAATACATGCTGGGTCAGACATCAGAACGATGACCTATCTCAGTACTTTGCCGCATCACTTACTGACCAAGTGTCCCTTGGAAGTTCAAAGATGGGAAAAGATGGAGGCAGGCACCCAGTGTTCTCCAGTTGATGGGAGTTGTAGTGGAAAAAATGGGGGGGGGAGAATCCCTCCATTTTCCCCCCAGTTGCATTTTTTCTAAGTCTACTACTAGGGAAGAGGTGCTATTTATTTATTTAGAGATCACAAAGCTCTCTTGTGATGTACATAATAAAACTGCAGGTAAAACACAGCTAAAATCCAAAAAACTAATACATACATGTACACATTACATGAAATAATTACCAATGAAACACATATAAAATCAGTCAATTTTACAAAGCAGATGTAAGTCACTAAGTTATATGTCTGGTTAGGCTTGCTGAAATGAAGAAGAAGAGGAGGAGGAGGAGGAGTTTGGATTTGATATCCCGCTTTATCACTACCAGAAGGAGTATCAAAGCGGCTAACATTCTCCTTTCCCTTCCTCCCCCCACAACAAACACTCTGTGAGGTGAGTGGGGCTGAGAGACTTCAGAGAAGTGTGACTAGCCCAAGGTCACCCAGCAGCTGCATGTGGAGGAGCGGAGACACGAACCCGGTTCCACCGCTCTTAACCACTACACCACACTGGCTCTCAGAAGTTTTCAGCAGGCATCTAAAACAATGGAGGAAGGATACGTGCCAGCAATCATGCTGTGGAATTCTGCAATAACAGTAGTTTCTGGATCAATGGCAAGGGAAGCCCTACATTGCAGCAATCCATTATTGAAGTTATCAATGGCTGGACTATTGTGGCCAAGATATTTTTAGTCCAGGGATGACTGCAGCTTTCACATCAGCCAAAGCTGATGTAGTGAGGGTGCCTGCCTAAAGTGAGAAGGAAGGGAGTCCCAAAGCGTAGGTTGCTACCACACTAACGGATGGACTCTGCAAATGCAGGACATTATTTTTCACTTGTAAAAGTGAAAGTTCCACAGATCAAAGCAGCCAAATAGGCACAAGGTGATCCATTAAGGAAACTGAACCGAAACAGCTAATATGCCAACTATGACCTGGTAACAAACTAAAAGCCACTGCAGATCTTTGAGCACAGGTGAAACATGCTGACAGGGTCTCACTCCTCCCAGCTGCCATACTGCGGCATTCTGTACTAACTGCAGTTTTCAGTTCAGCCACAAGGAATGCCCCACATTAGAATGTGGGCTCATCCACACTTCCACCTGCCCCACCACGTCCCCCTGGGAAAACCCACCGTTTACCACTGAATCAGAGCAAACGTCAATTGGGTTTCCTCCAGATTGATGTTTGCTCTGATTTAGCACTAAAGAGCAGGTTTTCCAGGGGAAAGTGGCAAGACAATGGCAAAACTGCTCGAATCCATCCCTAGAAAGCATGGGACAAGCAGAAAAACACTCGGACCCATGCTTTCTAGACACAAGGCAAGTGGAAATGTGGACAAGCCCTGTGTTGCAGTAATCCAATCTTGAGCTTACCAGTGCCCAGACGGCTATGGTCAAGCAATCCTGTGGTAGAAATCTGTTGCCTGTGATGTGGGTTCTCAAGAAATTATTTGAATGGGGGGGTCTGTTTGCTTTGGAAAATCTACTGCTGCCCCTAGATTTAACTTGGCATCCTTAGTTTACTTGTATTTAGTAAATAAAGCTAAAAGCCTGGAAACCAACAAGCCTGAGTAATATTGGAATTGAAACTGGCATCCACTCATTGTTCCTAATGAACTTATGAAACAGAAAATACTCCACTGAATAACTTTTTCTTCTAGTTTTTTATTGGTTATAAATAAGCACGCTCTTTATTTCCATCCCAGGTCACTGCCTGTGATCATGTTTTGAGGCAACTGTCCTGGGCAAAGTGTGTTTCATGGGTCCGGCACGGAGATATTATATGGCTTTACATATAATTTATTCCATTTGATGTTTCTTTTTCTTTTAATTGTTTTCATATGCACATCACACTTAAAGGACATGATAGATGTATTTAGAACATGTACATAAAAAGAGGATTCTGATCTGCAGTCCTTTAGGTATGGGTTTTTGTAGGTCATTCCAAGTGCAGTACTATGACTAGTTCCTCCATTCCATCTCCCATCACTCCATGAATCCACACCAGGACCTGGACATTCCCTACTAGTAAGACTTTCACACTGCTTGGTATCAGCTTTAATTCATTCACCATCATCCACTCAACCGCTGGCTCCAAGGACTCATTCAGAACAGAGATGGCAATTCCTAGTTTCTTGGGTTAACACTTATCATCATCATCATCATCATCATCACTGCAAGAAATGAGAGAGGCTGTTGTATAAAGTGTTATGGAACTTCAATGGCATTTCTTGGGACATGTTAGGAGGTGTGAGCTATTAACTGCATTTTTTCATAGGTTGGTAAAGAAAAGAAAAAGTTACATCTCATCTGCAAGACAGAGTTGCCCTTCTAAACACTAATGCAAAAATAAAGACATCCGCCCCACAAATCATGATGATGCCAAATGATCCGACAGCTCATAGAGCTGGAAGGACAGGCAGCCTACATTTGGAATGAGATCCCTCAAGGGAGGAAGCAGGCAGCAGGGACAACAGAGGCGTGAGCTCAGAAAAGAGGGCTGTGTGACTATGATTAAGAGACCGTTCGTGTTTCCAATGGGAGTATCTCAGATCTGGATTAGCCTGAAGTCCTCAGCCTTCTTTCCCACTTCAAACATTGACACAGTTGTCTCTAATGCTCCTTGTCATACTCTATAACTATCAAACCAGGTTTATGAAAGCCTTTGCTAGCAGTAACTGCAACCACAGAGACCAGAGTTTGCTCTACAGATGGGATGGGGAACCAAGAGTCCAACAGCATCTACAGAAGTGGCTCCAAAAATGGGTGGTACCACCTTCTAAGAGGCAGTAGGAGGAGGAAGTTAAAACCAAGGGGGCGACAGGGGAGGTACTGGAGGTATAAATGGCTATCAGACTTTGAAAAGCTGGTATCACTGGATCAAGTTCGTTGATTTTGTTGAATTAATTAAATGAAATTGTTTTCATTGGAATTTGAATAAATGCACAATTAATTGTTATTTTGAATTTTTACCTTCCTTAGTGGGTTGTGCAAACCACTATTCTGAATGATGTATTTTATAGGATAGGGGGCACTGGGGACGAGTTTATGGAAACAAGAGGCCAGTGATCTGCAAAATTTGGGAACCACTAATCTAGAAGACCACAGCTCCCATAATTCCTGACCACTGGCCAGGCTGAGTAAGGCTGATGTGGAACCACAGATTTCCCCTCCCCCATTCTACAGGAGTTCAAATATTTATCTCATTATTTGCCAGAATATTCAGATGTCTGAGATTGTCCAGACTCCTGGTCACTGATTACAACATTTCTGCTGAAATCATCATGTCACAAGGATGGTGGTAAGACAGCAGCTGAAGGACATGATAACTGCAGCTATGTAGGAGAAACAGCTAGTTGTCCATTGGGTAATGAGGTTATCTTCTACAACTTCAGTTCCCAACTAGTTAAACAAACTATTTATTTGGTAAATCTATATGCCAGCCCACAGTGCAAGTCTCACAGGTTAGGGGTGGATTTTGTGAATGCTGGCTGCCATAAGATTCAGGCAGGCTCACATGGTTAGAGGCAGCCTGCCCCCTGCCCCCAGATAGCCAGTCTCTAGCCTGTTTTTTTATCCTGGGGGTTGAGGTAGGGCTAGGGGGTACATCCCATGGTGCCTAGAAGAGCTACAAGGCTTTGCAACCACAGGTTGATTCATCTTAGGTCAGGACATGGATGTGGAAGAAGAGGAGAAGACGGTAATGGAGGTCAAGAGTAGAAAAATAAACTGTTTCCACATTGGGAAGGTGACACTCTTGTCAACAACAGTCTGTACCAAAGAGGAGTTTGCTGGCTTTTCCACCCTGTAATAAATTAGCAATTAGCCCCAAGGTCCACATCAATGTAAACCTGATTGAACCGAACGTCCAGGGAGTCACATATTAGATTTACATGGTGGAAAAGCACATCAAGGAAAGCAACCCTCATTATTAAATGTCCCTGCAGCACAAGCCACCTCCGAGGACAGGCTTCTTCCCGCTGAACGGATTGGGAAAAAATGCTTTCAGAAGCTGTACACATCTTTCTTCATCTGCCCTAAATGAAATTATTTAGCACTTGACAATTACACAGTCAAGGGAGCCAGGATTTACTGAAACATAAAGATGCCACCAATAATTTATCTGGGAGGGAGGGGGGCACACAGGGGGAACAGCAGAGCGGTTATCTCAAGCAGCTTGTAAACTGTATCTGAACCGCAGCTTATAAGCAGAGAACAAGAGCCATTTGCAGCCACAGCGAGCTCCCAATTGCTGGCTGCACACTCGCCATAGGCATGGATTGCAAGACAATCACAAAAGCTGGAGAGATCACACAAGACATGTGGTCACACCAGGGGAGTAAACCAGCTTGCCTGGTTGCCAGGTCCTGGTTTAGGGTAATTTTCTGAAGTGTTGGCTCATGGGGCTTTGCATCCATCCATCCCCTTAACGGATCTGTATCCAGAGTTCACCCATACAGAGACGAGTGGACTAGTCATTGTCATCACTCCTGTTGCCCTCCACGGCTGCACTGTACTCATGGTGGTTCTAAAATAGGTGAGATGCAAGTTAATGACTCCTAAATGATCCCTTGCCCTACAGAAGTAACTAGCATAGATTTGCTTTGCGTAGATACAGCCTAGGTGCCCTTTTCTCTCTCTCTCTCAGGTGTCCTGCATTAACCTAAGAACTGATTTTCTGGATCACAGTTATCATCTATACTATTTGCCACCTTGTCTCCAGGTGCAATTGAAGCTTGTCAAATTTAAATTCCAAAATACAGCATCATCTGTACTCCCCTGGACAGAGGCCCTTCTCTGTCTCCATCATTGGCTGGAGTGGGGTCAGTGGGAACAAGGGAGGGGATGACTTTCTGTGTGGCAACATCCACCTTGTGGAACCCCCCTGGCCCACCACACAGAATCTTCCCTGACAGGTGAATACTTTAGCTTGGCCATGTCTCCCTCTTATATTTTTGGGTGCCCCTGCTCCACTGCTCTCTCATCATTTTAATGTATAAAATCATAGAAGTTGGAAGAGACCCCAAGGTTCATCCAGCCCAACACCCTACAATGCAGGAACCACAGCTAAAGAACCCCTGACAGATGGGCCACCATCTTCTGTTTAAAAACCTCCAACGAAGGAGAGTCCAGCACTGTCCAAGGTAGCCCATTGCATTGTTGAACCACTCTTACTGGCTTACTTAGCCAGTTTGTATTACTGAAATAATGTTTTGGGCTGCCTTGAGTGTTCCTGTTGCAATGAAAAGGGAGAGCAGAAGCCTATAATAAATAAATCAACACATTATAGTCACTGGCTCCTTCTAGCCTCATTAATGCAGTTGCTTTGACATCCACCAAAGTGCATTAGAAATCCAGATCAGGCCAGAATGACTTCTTCTTGGGCATCCGCAGACAGCTGGGACACTAAAGGCCCTCAGCAGTGGGTTGACCTCATCTGCATTCTTCCCAAAGGGACCAATAAGCATCCCAGACCAAAGTGCACCCCAAGCCAGGTGCCAGAGTCAGCACCGAAGTGGACTGGCTGCTTCGCTCTTGGACACCAAAGACAGCTTGAATGCTGAGCCAGCAGGTGCTCCGGAGGTGGAAAGGTACTTAGGGAGATTAAAGTGCTCAACAAGCAGCATCTTGGCCACAGATCCTTAAATCACTCTGATGCCTCCAGGTTGCGGAAATGGCTGTAGTTTAAAATGGATGGAATAATTCCCAAAGAGGCATTGCAGAGAAGCTGGCCTGGGAAGGAGTGGGGAGAGAAATTGGCTGTCATTTCTCCCCAGCAAGGGAAGGCTATTTCAGACCACTGACCCAAGCAAAGCTATCTCTTCGGCAGTATCAGAAAGGGAAATATTCACAGTGCTAGACCTGCAGCAGGCAATGATCTGGCTGGCTGTCCCATCTATGCAAATGCATTGGCTCTTAAGTTCTGAGCATTTCCCCCCAACAACAGCACCCAGTGCCTCTTGTCCCTCTCAGGGGCACCCTTCCTTCCTTCCTCCAGACCATCTCCTTCCAGACATGCATTTCTATAAATGCAGCAGATAAATTCAGCATGCAATGGAATGATTGCATGAACAGGGTGCTTTTATTTTAATCGGTGTTCAGCCTCTCAAACTGTTGATTGCTTTTATACTTCAAGGAATTTTGTATTTTTAAACACCACACACACCAGATTCCCCTTCCCCTTTTAACTGCATAGATGTTCTAAGGATGCTTTGTCTGGCTGTTTTAATTTTTGATTATGTGAACTACTTTGTGTGTGCGTTTAAATGGAAATGCAGGGTATACATTTTTAAACAGATACAGAAATAATCTCATGTGGTTCTCCCAAGTGAGATCAAATAAAGCCCAGTTTTAAAATACCAGGAATTCCCTGGACATTAAAGAACATGAGAAGAGTTTGCTGGATCAGGCCAATGGCCCATCTAGTCCAACACCCTGTTCTCACAGTGGCAAAAGAGATACCTGTGGGAAACCGGCAAGCAGGATCCAAGCACAAGAGCCCCCTCCCCTCCTGCAGTTTCCAGCAACTGGTATTCAGAAGCATTGCTGCCTCCAGTTTTGGAGGCAGAACATAGTTATTCTGGCTAGTAGCCCTTGATAGCCCTCTCCTCCATGTATTTGTCTAATCCTCTTTTAAAGCCATCTAGATTAGTGGCCATCACTGCCTCCTGTGGGAGGGAGTTCCATAATTTAACTATGTGCTGCATGAAGGGATTATTTCCTTTATCTACCCTGAATCTTCTAACATTCTGCTTCATTGGATGTTCACAAGTTCTAGTGTTCTGAGAGAGGGAGCTGTAGAGCCTTCTGGAGCGGCTTACAAAGATCAATACAAAATATGGTTCCTAGCCTCAGACATATAATCCAAACATGGCATTAGGAACATAAGAAGCTGCCTTAGGCTACTAACCCATCCAGTTCAGTATCGTCTACTCTGGACCAGATATGGCCGCACCTGGATTTCTTTCAGTCCTCCTCCTGCCCATCACCAGCTGTTCAGGGTGAAAGGCTTCTATGTTGCAAATCCTCCCTCTCCACTGTGATTTGCTAACAGAAGATCAAAGAAGAGGAGAAATGTACCAGAAGAGAAGTAGATTTGGGTTCCTTGGAAATATGCAAAAATTGTCCATGCATTTTGCAATTGCATGCATATAATTTTTTGGGAAGCCACTGCATTTTGAATATTCAGGGTTTGAATAAGCTGTAAGGCAGGGTTTGCAGTTCAGATGTGCATTACCATTGTTTGCATTATTCTGCTGGGATTAGAAAATTCTCTCCTCCCCCCCCCCCACTTTTGCACAATCACAAGAAAGAAACTGATTCTGCCTCATTTTGAATTCCAGTCCACCCACTATGTGAATACAGCCTTCGATGGCTTTTTAATGGAGTAACATGGCTGTTAGGCTGAAAGGGGTTCCCCACCCGCTTTGAAGACTGTGGAACACCTTCTGCTTCATACTGGCAGAACCTACATTACTCAAATTTCCATTCTGGGAAGCACAGCCTTCGCATAAATATCCAGTTCTTCCCCATTTCCTTGCTGGATGCTGCCACTTGGTAGGGCTGAGTCCAAAAGCCCTGCAGAGAGGTTCTGCTGAGATGTATCTGGAGAGCAGAGGCACAACATGGCCCAGGATGAAGGGTAAGGGAAAACATGCCATTGCACACCCAACCAAACCTTGACACCAGCAAACAGATTTTCTGTGTGAAGAAGCATTTCAACTACTCTCGCTTAGTAGGAGCCTGTCCATTATTTGCAGGAACTTCATCTCATGGGACTCTGTTCCTTTTAAAATATACCGGTACTTGATCTGTGCTTGTTACCTCCATTTCTATTTAAATGAAAGGCATGTCTCACATACAAAAACATAGTAAAACATTTTAAAAAAACCTTCCCTATACAGGATTGCCTGCAAATGGCTCAGGGGTCGGATAACTCCATATTCTCCAACATTTCTCCAAGGAAAATAAGGACATCCCAAGGAACTGTGGGACATTCTGGGATCAAAACAGAAACCAGGACGGCTTCTCTAAATCAGGGACGTCCCTGAAAAATAGGGACACTTGGAGGGTCTTGCTGGTACACAACCCTAATCTGCTTCTTTGTGGGCACAAAGGGCCTTTTGTGTATACACACACACACAAACACACACGAAGCCTTGACAGATCAGACTAAAAGTCCTTTCAAAAGTGATTACAGAAAAGGGATTGGGCAGGGGAAGAGAAAGAGTCTGTTAATTGCAACTACTGGTCCTTGGCCCGACTGTCTGCAGTGTTGATAGGACTGACGACCACACCAGGACTGAGTGCTAAAGAGAGAGAGAGAGAGAGATGCAGGGTGTCCTCAGCTAGGCCTGTACGGATGGCTCCCTGCAGCAGGTCTCATAACACATTTCAGAAATAACTCGCAACAAACAGCTTCATCCTGCCCAGTTAACAACAGTGCCATGCAGCTCCAGACAGCCATTAAGGCACACAACACAGCAAGCCTATTAGATTGCTTTCTGTTTAGAGGCAAGTAAGAGGCCCCCAAAGTGTCTAGAACAAAGGTCGGCAGTAACTGGACAAAGCAGTTTATTTCCATGGGATAAAAAGGAAATCCCCAAATATATGTATGTCCAGTAGGCTGGTAAAGAGAGAATATTTCAAAACAGATTAAATATTTTTTTTCATTTGCATACAACAACAGTCTGGCTCCGATCAGCTAAAATTAGCCTTGACTAAGCCCCATGGAAAGCTATAGGGTGTACGTTAAATCACAAGTGTAGTATTCCTCAGGGTTCAATTTATCCCCTATGGGGTTCACTTTATCCCAGGGGGTCCGCATAACCCGCCAAGTTGGGGGGGAGGGCATCCATTGCACCATTCACAGAACAAAAACTACCATAGATATATAAAAAAAAAATTTTTTTTAGAAAACTTTATTAAATTATTAAATTATTCCACATACACATATACAAACCCCGCATCCACATTACATACAAAGAAAAATTCATATCACATACTCAAGTATTATATCACTTTTGACATCATTATGCTATTATACTATTATTCCAATGTTGTACAAAGTCGCAACTTTCTAAAAAAACAATAATAAAAAAAATAAATTCAAAAGTAGGGGGTCCATGGCTTGGCTTTTGAAAAACAAGGGGTCCAAAGTACCGTACTTTTCCATGTATAACACATAACACACACCCCTGTATAAGGCACCCCCTCCAGCTTAGGAAAAGGGGGGGAGTTGTGAGCTTTTTTTAGGGGGGTTGCCATAAATCGCTCACCCGTCTGATCTGCGCTGCCACACCCACATGCCACAAAAACCACCTATCAGCTGTTCCCTCACCAGCAGAAGCCGCCAATCGTCCGCCCAATAGCCACAGCGGCAGCAAATCAACACCAGCCCTTGTTGCACCCACCAATAACAGGCACACAGCTAGCGGAAGCAAACAATCCCACATCACCAATATGCACTGACCATGTATAAGGACACCCCCCCCCCCAATTTTTTAACTTCCTTTCCTAAGAAAAAACCCTCGTCTAATACACGGGAAAGTATGGTAGTTAGAAAATTGGGAACCACTGCCCTATGCTGTTTAACATCTACATGAAACTGCTGGGTGGGGTTCAACTTTCTAAACATCTGGCTCAGATTTTCTAAACCTAAATATGTGTAGCAGCACTGAAAAGAGAAGAGTAAATGTGCCTACCTGATGTCAATAGGCAGGGAGTTCCAAACCGTAGGTATTGCCACACTAAAAGATTGAGTTCTTACAAATGTAGAATGGGGTATTATGTGGCACCTGTAGCAGAGCTAGTTTCGCAGATCAGAGCCACTGAGTGGACATACATGGGGTAAGGTGGTCACGCAGGTAAACTGGTCCCAAATGGTTACGGGCTTTCTATACTAATAGCAACACCTTCAACTAGCCCTGGTAGCAAATCAGCAATCAGTGCAGATCTCTGAGCACAGGTGTTACCTGCTGACAAGTCCTTACTCCTGTCAGCAATTGTGCTGCAGCATTCTGCACTAATTGCAGCTTCCAGACCAAGCGCAATGGAAGCTCCACATAGATTGCATTGCAGTAAGTTCAATTATTGTTAATGGCGCCTGCTTGTAGCACTGACCTCTGCCACCGGGCAGCATATGAACCTGCCTTTCCTTCAGTCTCTTAATCCATCTGTCTCCTTTGGTTGCTTTTGAAGAGCCTGATGAAGAAGGTCTTGATGCTGGGGATTGAACCTGGGACCTTCTGCATGCACGGCATGTGCCTCACCAGAGGCGGATTTAGGGGAGCACAGCCAGTTCCGTCGCACTGGCTGCAGAGCCTTGGGGGCGCCACAACTGTGATGTAGAATGGAAGGCGAGAGGCGGAGCAGAAGGGCATCAAAATTAGGCATCGCTCAGGGCGCTGCTGGAATTTAAGACCCCAAGGTCTGCCACTGCTCTTCTTTAATGCTGCAAATAGTTTGTGGGACTGAGCACTTCTTCTGATGAAGCCTTCTGGTGGAAAGCGGGTTGCAATCTAGCTCCTTGCCTAGCTCTCTCTCTCTCTCTCTCTCTCTCTCTCTCTCTCTCTCTCCCATTAATACAAAGGGCCAATTGCTCTGGCAGGTGCAATGTCATTTTGCCATTTACATGATGTATTAGGGTGGTCTTCCCGCAGACATGAAGAAAAATGGATCTGGCAAAATATTTATACTTTTGTGTGACTGGAAAAAAGCCAAGAGCCCGCCTCTTATGTTTATTCAGCAGCCACAGCCAATGGGGAATCTTGATAACCTTAGAAATTTTGCTGAAGCTATGAACTATTCAACAGGAACCTCCAAAAGGCATTGGAGGGGTCAGAGGGTGGCGGGTGGGGTGCTTGCCCCCCATTATAAAGCTACGTATCTATTTCAGTGCATGGAAATTCAGTCTCCAGCAGTTTTAACTAGTCAACAGGGGGCCAGAAGATCCAAAGGTAGATCCATTATATGTGAGACACATGTGTCCCCTCCCCCCAAAAAATCTAGGAAGTATAGTTTCCCCCTCACAGAGCTACATTTCCCAGCATCTTTAACAAACAACAGTTCCCAGAATTGTTGGAAGGAAACCAACCTGGGTGGCTTTAAAATAGGATTAGACCAATTCATAGAAGAGAGGGCTCTTGATACCGTGTCTATTAGCCATGACGGCTCTGCTCTGTCTCCACAGTAGGGGGCAGCAATGCTTCTGTGCAGGAAACCACAGAATGAGAGATCTGGTTGGCTATTGTGACAATGGGATGTTGGACTAGATGGGTTTTTGGCCTGATCCAGCAGACTCTTCTTTTATATATACTGTATATACATTTTTATTGGTTTTTGCATATATTTTCCAAACAGAACATATCATCTCATCTCATCTCATCTTATACATCATTTGGCTATTTTAGCCTAAGACTTCCATCAACCACGTCTAATGATTTTCAAACCTCCTCTTTTAATCTTACATTTATTGCCCTAAGTATTACTTTTAATAGTCAATAACTTATAATCCCCCAGCAGACTCTTCTCATGTTCCCATGTCCTTACTGATGCCCCCATTGGCACACTGCAGCTTGCAGTCACCACTGCTACCTCTCTGGGATCAACTGAGGGCCTCCGAATGCAGGTAGCTGAGCCCTAGCAGTGCTCCTGCAAAGATCTCCCTGTCCTAGTCCATAAGGAGCAGGCAAGGGTAGGTTGTAGAATATGTCCTTCCATCTCCCCCCCCCCTCCCTTGGACTGCTCTCCCAATTATCCCACAAAGAAGAGAATATAGAACACAGCATAATTCTCTTGTAGAATCGTTAAAGTTGTCACTCAATTAAATCATTCTCAGTTCACTCATTATCTTAGTTGGTTAATCAAGTTTGCATAAACCCAAGACGTATGCAAATTGTCAAGATAGCAGCATGGGGAATACCTTCATGCAACCCCCCCCCCCCGCTGTTATTGTGTTGCTGGAGTGACTGTGAGGATCAGTGGTATTCAATGCCGCATCTGGAAGCGGCCTGCTAGCCCCTGTGGTTTGATCTCCCTATTGGCTCCAGAAACAGGGTGCTCTGCCCACACTTTGGAAACTAATCTCTGAAGAGCCCAGGCCACTTCATTTCTCAGTTAGGAGGGATGGTTTACCTGCATTCTTAGCACTAAGCACAGTGCTAAAATTTGAGGTAAAGCCTAATTGCTCTTTTAGGCTAAAAAGCAGCATTTTCAAGCACCCCAGTGCTGGAGTGGGGCACGGCAGGGGAACTCTGCATTATGCTTTGTGCACAAAAAGGGCTAGATGCCCCTGGTGGAGTGAGAGTGCAATGGCTGGTATACAGAAAGCAACCCAGGGGAACTGAGCTTCCAACAGGAACTGACCAGTCGACCAGCCAAATGCACCTGAAAAACCCACTAATGTTCACACACACACACACACACACACACACACACACAAACACCTTGCTGCTGTGACCTCCCATCTTCTAGCATCACCACTGAGGTACAATTATGGTTTTCCTTCCATTTTTCTGCTGCTGCTTGCCTGCTCCCCACCATGCTTCAGGACTAAGCATGCAGGCATTACCTTTGGGATAATCCAACACAAGGATGGGGGGGGGGGAGAGCTTTTCCAGCCCAAGGTTCACATTTCCTCATGGCAACCTAGATTTACAGCTTAGGCTTAGGCTACTTGAAGGATAATATTCTCCCATGCGAACCTTCCTGGGCTCTGAGAACTATGGGGGAGACCCTCCTCTAAGCCCCACCACTCTCACAGCCAGGCTTGGTGGAGACATGGAAGAGGGCCTTCTTGGTGGTGGCTTCTCCTGGACTTTGTAACTCCCTTCCTAGAGAAGCCAGACTGGCTCCCTCATTGCTGTGCTTCTGCCAGCAGGTGAAGACTGTTTTATTCTGACAGACCTAGAGAGGGCTATAATAGCACTGTGCTGTTTTTACTATCTGTATGTTAATAAAGTTGGTTTTGATTTTCCTTTCAACTATTGTTTTTTATACGTTTTTAACATTTTGTATTTTATCTGTGTTGTTTTAATTTGTGTAAGCTGCCTTGAGCCCTGGTCTGGGGAAAAGGCAGGGTGATGATGATTTTGTGGCAAAGTCTCCTGCCCAGCCAAAACATCAGCAACAGTCCAGACGTGCCTACGTCAGAATTCCTGCATTGCAGGGGGTTGGACTAGATGGCCCTTTGGGTCCCTTTCAACTCTACAATTCTATGATTCTATGACAACAGCACCACTGTCTCCCCTTCCCAATACTAGGCTTGTCTCTGAAATGTAGACTGGAATCCCCTCCAGGCAGGGACCCTGCACCGTTTTTGTCCTGTGTCCTTCTACAGAGTCTGGCACCACAACCAACAACCGAGAAATATTTAGTGAGTTACTTAGCACTAGGAGCCAGAGAAATACCCACCAGCCCAGCAGGGCCTAGAAATGGACAGCAAATCCTCCAGCCAGCCTTTGCTCGGCCAGGAGGGCCAGAGCAGCCTCTCATCATCCCAATTACTCTGCTGGAGAACAGATCAAGGAAAGACCGTGGAGGAGGAACAAGCTTTGTTCCCGAGCATCTGGCAGTTTCCTTTTCTTGCAGAAGGTGAGAAATAATAGGGCGGGAAGTGGGAGGCTTTTCCAAACACATAATCAACTCCCCTGGCCTGATTGATACTTGCAGGGTCTCACACAGAACAGGGCAGGGGAAAAGGCTTGCTCTGGTGCCTTGCTGGTTGCCTCTTCTCCCTGCAGGCCTCCTTCTCTGCTTTGCTCTGAGCGTGCGTCACCATGCCAGAGAGCAAGGGGTGTCCCAAGCGCTTCTGAGTCAATCTGTAACCGAAAACAAGTGTATCCAAGCTCATGGAATGGATGCCTTGACATCTTGCTGGGAGCCACATCTCAGAGTCAGAGCACTTGCTTCTCAGGCAGGTGCATCTATGCCGTTGAGAGCAGAACTGGGAGAGCCCTTTGTGTCCTCAGACCTTGGAGAAGCATAGCTGTCAACTTTCGGATTTGAAAATAAGGGATCAGCACATAGCTGTCAACCTTTCCATTTTCTCGCGAGGAATCCTATTCGGAATATATATATATATATATATATATATATATATATATATATAATATTTTTTATTAGTTTTCCACCTATTATCTTTCACATATATCCAATTACAAGGTTCCCTGAACCTTCCGACTTCCTCCCCTCCCTCTCATGGGTTCTTAAATTTAAAAATAATTTTTTTGCATATTATAATTTTTCCAACTATTATGTATCCCTAATTTATCACAGTCAATTTCACATTACAAATGTCATTACAACGCTACCAATGCTTCCAGTGGTTTTTTAAATAAACTACAAATTTACTCCAGTCTCTAGCGAATACTTGATCTTCTTGGTTTCTGATCTTTCCCATCAGTTTCACCATTTCTGCATAGTGTCCATCAATTTCTTCTGCCATTCTTCCTTTGTTGGTAATGTTTCCTCTTTCCATCTTTGGGCTAGTAGCACTTCTCGCCGCCGCATTTCTAGGCATAGGTCCAAGCTTTCCAGGTCTGTGTCTGACAGCTTTTTTTCTGCCCTGGTGCTTTCCCCAGAAAAACCTGCTCTTTACTGCTGAATTGGAGCAAGCTGCAATCTGTGTAAACCCCAACTGCCATTGGCTCTGATTCAGCAGCAAAGATCAGGTGTTCCTGAGGAAAGCAGCAGGGCTTGGGAACGAACTGGTAAAGTATGGGCCTGTGCCTAGAAAACGAGGGGCAAGAGGTAACCGTGGGTGAGCCCTATGACAGCACGCTCACTTTCCTGTTTACTTTTCTTTAATGAAATCAGAGTCTCATTAAAATTCCTCGACTAAGTAACCCCAGCCTAATTCACTCTCCCTTGCTTTTCCATTAACATTTAATCATTCTTTTCTGAACAGTATGACTGTTTGGTGTTCCCTCAGCCAGCCTTGTGTTCACATGAAAGCATCCACAATCAGACAGAAGTATCAGCGTGGAAGCGCTAAAACGTTTGTGAGTTAATGACATCTACCCCAAACTTATTAGCAATTCACTCGCCGCCTCCCCCCACCTCTCCCCCGACGGCTTCTCTGTGGTGTCAGCAAACACTGGCAATTACTGAATTAGGAGGAGACGTCTTCAAAAACCACTTTTGCTTTGCATTACCTTGCCCTTATATCATCCACTTCCTTGCCTGAATGCTAAAATCGCAACGGCGTGTCCATTCGGAGAGAGGCACGTTTGCGAAGAGAGCGGAAAGTTTAGCTTTCCGAATCCAGATTAGGTCTCTCTGGAGTAACAATCAACATTTGATTCCAGTTTCACAGACAACAGCTAGAGCTGAAATCTCTCTCACACACACAGAGCAAGATACTAGGCCAAATTCAAGGTGTTAATATTAGTACATAAAGCCCTTAACAACTTGGGACTGGTTTACCTACAAGATTGCCTTACTCCATATACACCCACTAAAAAAGGTAAAGGGACCCCTGACCATTAGGTCCAGTCGTGTCCGACTCTGGGGTTGCGGCGCTCATCTCGCGTTACTGGCTGTGTACAGCTTCCGGGTCATGTGGCCAGCATGACAAAGCCGCTTCAGGCAAACCAGAGCAGCACATGGAAACGCCATTTACCTTCCCGCCAGAGCGGTACCTATTTATCTACTTGCACTTTGACGTGCTTTCGAACTGCTAGGTGGGCAGGAGCTGGGACCAAACAACGGGAGCTCACCCCGTCGTGGGGATTCGAACTGCCAACCTTCTGATCAGCAAGCCCTAAGCTCTGTGGTTTAAACCACAGCACCACCCGCGTCCCATACACCCACTAGACTGCTTCAATTGGCAGAACTGGCACTATTACAGCTGCCACATAAGAACATGATATATGAGTGTGGCAGCATCTACACTTCGGAACTCCCCGCCTATTTACATCAGGCAGGCACCTTCACTGTACCCTTTTTGGTGCCTGCTAACAAACATATTTTGTTTAGACAAGCCTATGCAGTCTTTTAGAAAGCTGGTGCAAGTTTTAATCTGTTTTTAGTTATTTAAATTAGTGTTATTAATTTTTCTTATTGATAATTTTGCTCTTTTATCTCTGTAAACCACTTTGAGGTTTTCTTTACAATCAAGAGGTGTATAAATTTTACAAAATAAATAAAATATGCCTGTCTCCCCTTCCTCACCTGCACCTCCCAGTCTTTCCTTGATTACTTGCCTCCTCCTACAGACCCTCCCCTGGAGTCCATCCTGGGCTCAACTCCTAATGGAAGCCATTTTTAAAGGTCTTTTTCAAAGACACATGTCAGTCACTTAAAATGTTTCTAGAAAAGCTGTCTCTTTAGGTGAAGACATGTCTCCCAGCTCCCTACGGATTGACAAAACTCTATGATCTGCTTCACAAAGCTGCCAGTTTCCCCGCGATAATTTTTATGATTAATATCAGAAATTGTACGTGCATGCACAATCCCTTCCCTATATTCACATATATTTTCTCCCCTTGTAGACAAAAATACATTCAGGGAAAACCTATCTCCCAGACAGCAGCAGAATTTGCATCAAAAAGGGCCAGACCAGTATCCTAGTTGATGACTACTGCAATGCGCTTTACATGGGGCTACCTTTGAAGGTGACTCAGAAACTACAACTAATCCAGAATGTGGCAGCTAGACTGGTGACTGGGAGTGGCCGCCAAGACCATATAACACCAGTACTGCTACATTGGCTCCCAGTACGTTTCCAAGCACAATTCAGAGTGTTTGTGCTGACCTTTAAAGCCCTAAACAGCCTCAGCCAAGTATACCTGAAGGAGCGTCTCCACCCCCATCATTCAGCCCGGACACTGAGGTCCAGCTCTGAGGGCCTTCTGGTGGTTCCCTCACTGAGAGAAGTGAGGTTACAGGGAACCAGGCAGAGGGCCTTCTCGGTAGTGGCACCCGCCTTGTAGAATGCCCTCCCATCTGCTGTCTAATTAAAAAACGACTATCTGACTTTTAGAAGACATCTGAAGGCAGCCCTGTTTAGAGATTTTTAAATGAAGTTTTACAATTTTTTATATGTGCTGTAAGCCATCCAGATGGGTGGGGTATTAATAATAATAATAATAATAATAATAATAATAATAATAATAATAATACACCTTGATCCAGGCAAGATGAACAGAGTCTGCATCCAAGAGTGGCCTAGAAAATTGGCAAGGCATAGAACCACTCCATGTCATTTTCATAACTATACTCATAAAAAGAAATATCCCCCGGGGGGGGAGAATTTGCACAAAAACATTTGAGCAATTCCCCCTTTTGCTTAATCATGTGAGCAAATGCACAATTGCACTGACATGCTTTTAATTCAAGTGTCTGTTACAACTTCTGAGCTGGGGGCTCCGTTTGACTGACTTTAAAAAGGTGAGTGTCGCTCTGCATCTTAACAAATTTCAGGTAAAGGTAAAGGCACTATGCTTTCCGCTAACTAAGCAGGGTGTTGATATGCTCAAATCACTTGTGCGAGCAGCTTAGCTGGAGCGGGGAATGGGAAAATGAATGAATGGCCGGAAGAGAGAGCTGCTTCAAGAGAACATGCAGAGTGAGTTTTACTGTCTTGGCCTTTGACGTTGGCACTGACCAACATACTGACATCGAGGTGACACTGTTGGCAGCCTAACAACTGGACCAGGTTTCTGGCCCTGAGGCTTGCAGGCAGGAGGGGCCACTGAACCAAACTCCCCCCTCAGCACCAGGGACTGTAGAGCAAGAGCCAGGGCCCTCACAGGCCCTTTTCCTCAGGCCCAATGAACCAAGGACCTCCAACTCTACCCCACCAGCCCAAAGGAGTGCACCAGCTGCCCATCTTCAACAAGAGCACTGGTCCTTCAAGTGTTTGCAGTTGGCCAAATGGAGCAGAACAGGAAAAGTGGGCTGGAAGCATACAGTCATAGAATCATAGAATCGTAGAGTTGGATAGGAAACATCTAGTCCAACCCCTGCAACGCAGGAATCTCAGCTAAAGCATCCATGCCACTTGCTGTCATGTTGCTGACAGACATGTTTGCTAGCTTACACCATCCTACCCTTTAGTAAGGTTCTCATGGCATCTTACAAACAAGGATTTAAAAAATAGCTTAAACGAAGCACATGTTGCCCTTTCATTGACACTGTTCATATTTTTATTTTTATTGTTATTACTAGCTGACCCAGCCACACCTTGCTGTGGCTGATTTGGTGAAATGCAAAAGAAAGATACAGTATGAAAGAGAAAGCGTATGTTTACTTACACCTTATCTCGTTGAAGTTCAGTCTATGTGTTCTCCGTTTGCCCCTCCCATTTTTGTCTTCGTTTCTACAACTGTTTATTACTATGTCGCAAACCGCGAAAATGGCGATTCCTCCCGGCGTGGCTGTATACCCGCCGGCAGAGCCAGCAGTAGTGTTTGTGGGCGGTCTGTCTGTCGATTGGATGGTGGTAGTGACGTCAGAAAAGAAGGAGGAGGGGTCAGAAACAGTTGTGTTGTGCTGTGCTGTTTATTGTCCACTGGAGGACGCTATATTTTTTGCACAAAATCACATTTTTACCTGGGAAAGGTGTGGTATTTGTGCAATGTAAGTACATATGATCACTCCCATATGGGCATGGAACGTTGTGTCCAAATTTGAACGGAATCGATCAAGGGGTTACGGAGAAAGGAGACTGTTAACAAACATCCAACTTGAACGATTTTATATATATAGATTCAAGAGGCCTCTCATTTGGTTTTCAGAATCTACTATGGTTTTTTATTCATCCATCCAGGAGAAGCATTTCATGTGTAGTTCTCATTCAACTGGCTGGATTCCATTTATACAGGAGATCTTACTGGTGGAATGGGCCCCCTAAAACCCCTACAAGATGCAAGTGCTGCTGTCTTATGCTTCTTCCCTGCCCCATTTCCTGCTGCTGCGTTTCATTGTTCTAATTTCTATTTTTTTTGAAATGGGAATAAATCACCCCATTAAAAGGAAATATAACAAGGGGTGATGCATTTCAGGCATCAGTGGTGATTTGTTTTGCACAGACAGTGGACCTAATATAACCTGAGCTAAACAGATTATTTCTTCCTCGTTCTGTGGCACAGATAACCCCATGTGTTCAGAATTCTGATGGTGAGCTATTTATGGAGTGAATATAAATATACACAGAACAGTGTAACTCCAGGCCCTGAATGCAGACTGAGCTTGGTTGAGTGCAGACAGAAGAGGTGCCCAGCAGTTTTGAGAACAACACAGAGAAGCATTCTGACTCAGTTGCCCAGTGACAATGGATGTCTACAGCCAGCAGGGCACTTTGCATAGGATGACTCCATCCATTGATTTTCATGGCTGACTGAGGCTCTGTGCCCTTAAATCTCACCTGCCACCTCTCCACCTACCCCCATCATCAAAGCTTACCTTCTTGCTAACAGAGGGCAATTTCACTCCCCTACTTGTCCCTCCCATCACCTCTCTCTCCTCTTCCTCCTCCGTCTGTGGCTTCATCCCTTAGTGATTTTGCAGAGGGGGAAGAAGTGCATCTAGGCTGCTAGGCAATGACCAAGATAGTTTGTATCCCATGCATCAAGTAAGCACAGAGGTTTGCAGGGAATGGGACAAAAAAATTCATTTTCAGAAGAACCTTGGCTTTCTTTTCATTTTTGTAAAGGAGCGTTTTTTAGTGTTTACAACAGTGAAAATAAACTAATGGAAACCTTGAAGTGATGGCAGGGGAGATCTGAGTAATGATGCTCCTTCAGATTGTTGAGAGCTTTAAAGGACAATGGCAAAACCAGTGCTCAGAACTGAGTCTAGAATCTCACTGGGGTCCACATCAGGCTGCCAACTAATTCATGGAGGAGTGGGCTATTGATGGCTATTAGCCATGATGGCTATGCTCTGACTCCACAGTTAGAGGCAGCAATGCTTCTTAACAGTGGCGTGGCATGGGGGGCACTAGGGCGGTGACCCTAGTAACAAAATTCTTAGGGGCACTAAATTTCAACACCCAACACAGTTGCATGCTTCCGTCACTGGGCTCTGTTGAAAACGGACTCTCCATGCGGACCAGAAAGTGACCTCTCCAATCAATGGAACAACTCTTCTTTTCTTATCTCTGCAGCTGCGATCTCCTGGGTGACTCAGACTCCTTAAAGCAGTTGAATGTGCATGTGTACTCCATCTGTTTCCCTCCCTCCCAACCCCTACACCTTGCCCTGGGCCCTGGCAACCCATGCTATGCCACTGCTCCTGAATACCAGTTGGTGGAAAGCCCAGCTGCAGAGAGTGCTCTTGTGCTCGAGTCCTGCCTGAGGGCTTCCCATTGGAGCATTTGGTTGGCCACTGTGAGAACAGGATGCTGGACTAGATCCAGCAGGCACTTCTTATATTTGTAACTTGCTGAAGCTAAGCAGGTTGAAATCAGGTCATTCCCAGTATGGGATACCTCCTGGGAACAACATGCACACTCCGTACATTCCTTGATGGAAGAAAGGTGGGATATAAATGTCGGAAAAGAAGGAATCAAAACTGGCAATCATCAAAGTCCTGTGAAGTGTTATGTGGCAAATATCCTGCAAGACCAGCCCTAGATGAAGCACATTGCATCGGTCTAATCTTGAGACCACAGGAGACAGGTATCACGGTAGCTGGATTCTTATTTCCCAGGAAAGAGAGCAGCTGCCGTACCAAATGAAATTGCAAAATGGCATCCCTGGCCACAGAGGCCACCTGAGCATCACAATGCAGAGCCAGACCCAGCAGTAACTCACAACCTGCAGACACAGTCCTGGAGTGGGGAGGGGAGGGGGCACAATCCTGTACAAGCTTTGGATGAAGCGGCCCAGCCACCATGAATAATCCCAGGCTCCCTGGACTGAACTGAAGTCTTTTGGACCTCACCCAGCTTATTAGCAACTCATCACTAGTTCAGACTCCAAGTCAAGGAAGCAGAAAGCCCGATACATCCTGCCAGTTGACAATGGACAAAAGGATTTTCCTTAATAGCCTCTGATTTATGATTTATTCATTGATATCTCGCCCTTCCCTCCAAGGAGCTCGAGATTTTTGCATCTCCCCCCACCCCACATTTTATCCTCACAGCAACCTTTGTAGTAAGATCACAACTCTGTTTCTGCCTCTCTGTGTGTCCAAGCTTCATGGCTGCGTGGGGTTTGAAACTGGGCCTCACCACTCCTCATCTTCTGACACATAAACTACTATACCACATTGGTCCAGCATGTACGGGAAAGACAATGTTCATAATTTTATTTGTATCCAGACTTTCCACAATCATGCTCAAAGCAGTTTCCAACAAAGAAAAAAAATCTCAAAATCAGCCATCACCGGAACAATAGCACGTATATCAATAAACAAAGAAACCATCGTCTCAGTACTATAAATAAAATAAGATTACATCAACAAAGTCCAACAGCAAAAATAACCGGGAGTTTCACCTTGGCCCTAAAAACGCCTCTCCTGTGATGTTGCTCACTGTCAGGGGTGCCAACTTGAATGGGGGGGGGGCATAATCAATCACAAGACACAACGCGCACACACCATTTGAATGGCAATGCCCATCAACTGTGGGGGGGCTCTCAAATATTTTATTGGGGGGGTCTTGGTCCCTAGGAGTTGACTGCTGTGTTCACTGACCCTTTCCTGCTGCAGGTTCTTATAAGGCTTCTGGAGGTGGGGGTGGGGTAGCTAGAAACCCCTGCCATGGTATTGCTCCTGGTCACCTTGTGAGTAGGAACAGGGTGAAGGCAGCCCTGGGTGCATGCTTGCTCCAAGCAGAGTGAAGAGTGACCAGATTTGCTTGAGCCCCCCACACGGCCTTTGGCATGAGCTCCCCCTTCTCCTGCCCCACAACTCCTCCCCTGCCAAGAAGGTAGAGGCCAGCAGTGGAGATGGCTTCGGTGCAAAAGTACTCCTGCTTAGGAATCCTTTTTCCTGCTTGGAAATAGCCCAGGGCAAGTCCCAGCATCCCTGGAAGGAATGGAAGAGGAGGAGGAGGAGGAGGAGGAGGAGGAGGAGGAGGAGGAGGAGGAGGTGGAGGAGGTGATATTTGGATTTGATATTCTGCTTTATCACTACCCGAAGGAGTCTCAAAGCGGCTAACATTCTCCTTTCCCTTCCTCCCCCACAACACACACTCTGTGAGGTGAGTGGGGCTGAGAGACTTCAGAGAAGTGTGACTAGCCCAAGGTCACCCAGCAGCTGCATGTGGAGGAGTGGAGACGCGAACCCGGTCCCCCAGATTACGAGTCTACCGCTCTTAACCACTACACCACTCAAAGCAGATGTAGTCCCCCTTCTGACATCTGCCTCCCTCTTCCCTTGCTCAAGAGGTTATTTTTTTAATATTTGGTATGGGGAAGGGGTGTCCTTTGAGGGATTTGTATGCAGCCATTTGAAATGCCCCTGCAGCCCTGCACCCTCTGGCCGAAGCACATCTTTAAAATATCGTGCTAGAGAGATCTGTGGTCTAATGCAATCTATTGCCACGGACATTTTTAGACATAACTTCACACATGTGCAGGGAAAACACAGCACATTTCACAAAAGGCGTTCTTTGAAGCTAACATAAGAAAGCCTTATGTCTTGGGTGAAGTGTCTAGAGTCCCGCAGAGAGTCATAAAATGAAAATTAAAAAAAACATTCAAAATGTGGGAGGATTATTTAGTAGCAGCAGAAGCAGCTCAGAATAGCCAGATCATTCACAATCTTCGCAGGTCTGTATAGACAAACCTAGCCATGTATCATAAAACTGATGCTCAAGGAAAACCACCAGAGAGTCCACAGGGTGGGGAATCACTCATTTGATAATGTCTCTGTATCTCAATCTCCCCACATGTGGGGAAATGGCACATTGGAGAGATCGGTCCATTATACAGCAGTTCTGGCAAGGAGCACAGTGAAGCGATCTCTTTTTAATACCCTCTGGCCTGTGGTCTCCCTTTTGAACAGCAAAAAAGCTCTCCTGGAATCAAAGCAGATGTCTTGGGTAAACTCCCTCTACTCATGGAGGAAGGGGGAGAAGGTCAGGCCAGAAAGTGAACCAGACACCGTTCCACCATCTTGACCTTAATGCTTGGCACCTTCTTCTCCTTTTTTTTCCAGAAAAACAAAAACAAATCCATCCCTACGAATTGCATTTCTGATTGTCAGGCAAAGGGAGTTGAAGATGTTTACAAATCTGTGAAGGGTTTGTCAAAGGAAACACTTTCCCAGTAGAAATGAAGAGCAGGAGAAAGAGTCAACCACTTCAGAAAGAATGGAGGTAGTTTACACATCACTTAACACAAATGCTTGGTAAAGCCTCTAATGCAGAGGGCAGGCAGGATCATTGCCTCCTTCCCTTTTCCCCCACTACACTCTCTGAGCCCCAACCAGGACACAGGGACCCCTGCCCAAGGAAGAGCAGCAGAAGGAAAACCTTCCGGGAGCTTCTCTGTTATTTGTTGTGGCTTATGATGTGATGTTTTCAGATTCATAAATGTGAAAGTACACAGCAGGAAAGAACTGGAAAGTGCCAAGGGCCCTCTCCACACAATCCATTCACTGCACTATAAATGTGCCCATATTTTTATTCTTAAAACATGTCTGGAATAAAATACATCACACTTGTGAGAATAAATCTCATTATTCCCAAAGTCATATCCATTTGAAATGAGGACAGGCTATGCTGAAAGCAGAAGGAAGCTGTTTATGTCGAAGAGAAAGAGAGAGGGAGAGAGAGAGAGAGAGAGAAATCCAAACTCCAGAACTGGACATTACCTTGACCAAGATCAACCAAAATGCTGTAAGAACATCAGAAGAGCCCACTAGATCAAGCCAAGCCCATCCGGTATTCCACTCTCAGGTCCCTGTGGGAAGCCCACTACCTACTTTCCTGGCAACTGGCAAAAAGTAGCTGGCAAGCTTTCGAGAGCATCAGGTTGAATGTTAAGCAAAGTCTGAGTGATCTAGCTTGCTGCTGAATGCGTCGAAGGCATAGTGCAGAGTTGATGACTATTAACATCAAACCAGCTCTGTCTCCTTCCTCTTTTTGCTTAATGTCCAACCCGCTGAAACTTGCTCCCCATTCCGTGACATTTTGGGTGGTCCAAGTAACAGTATGGCTCAATGATGGATTTGGGGATGGGCTGCACTGGACACCATTAGACCACGTAGTGCTTGAAGAGTCATTGCCAGAGAGGTGGCCCAATTCTCTGACTCATTAGAAGGCAGCTTCCTGCAGCATGACTAGCAAATCTGTGCTTTGTGGAGCCACTGCACATTCTGACGTCTAGAGAGGGTTGGTTTTCCAGGGTATTGCAAAGATTTTCCTGGCAGCAGCCAGCAGATAAAGAAGAGGATGATTATGATGATTACATAATTAAAGAGACATCTACATTAATTGTAAATGCATAGGTGTGGTATTGCAATTTTCCAGTAGCTGGGGGAAATTATTTGAGAGACTGAAGAAGCATATACACCCCCAAACCCTTTCCAAGAGGGACCCTGAGTTAGCCAACAAGAGCAATTCTTCTACCTGCTTCCTCCATCCCACAGCAGCAACATCTCATTGAATACTAAACCTTTGATTTAGAGTCATTTTGTTCTCATCTTCTTAGCCCACTGAGATTTGCCTTAAAATGAACTTGCAGGTCACACCTCTGAAGATTCCTATTCAGATGTACAAGAGCATTTACCATTTCCACCCCATCCTCCACTACTACCAGTGTGAATGCTGTACAATTGTATCTTACATGCATGTAACTTGCAATATTTCAACCATGCACAGTTGAAGGTGTGTTGGTTGAAATTGTGCAAGTTAAATCCAAGCAAGGCAGAGAGCTTAAAAAACTCCTTTGGTGCCCAGTCTACTTTTGGTTATCTGGCCCAGAAAGAGCTTTTATGCTCTCTGCCTTGCTTCGGAGGGAGCAAGACCTACTAAGCACAACGGTTCTGGGAGGCTCTTAAGATCTTGCAAGGTAATCTGAGCTTGCATGAAGATTCATAGCCTTCCAGAGCTGGTGCACAGAGTGCACCTAGTCCACAAAACAAGGCAGAGAGCTTCAAAGGTATTTTTGTACCAGGTCTGCTTGCATTACCCAACACAAGAAGAGCTTTTAACCTCTCCACCTTGCTTGCTGGGTGGCACATGAACTCTGTGGTTGTTGGGAATTCTCTCCCTCTCTCCCTCTGCCTCCTCACCCAATAGCCATGGGGCAGCTCCAAGGGTTTGGGTAGACACAATTTTTGTGTAAACCTGGACAGTGACATAGCATGGGGGGGGGCACAGGGGTGGTTGCCCCAGATGCAAAATTGTTAGGAGGCACAAAATTTCAACACCCGGTGCTGCCTCAATACAGCTGTACGCTTCCGTCACTGGGCTCTCTTGAGAAAACAGCTTCTCCATGTGAACCAGGAAGTGACCTCTCCAGACAACAGAAGGACTCTTCTTTTCTTATCTTTGCAGGTGCAATCTCCTGGGTGATGAAGATGCTGTTAGGCAGTTGAATGTGCTTGCATACTCCATTTGTTTCCTTCCCTCCCACTACCCCCCTTTGCGTGGCCCTGGGCACTGGCAACCCATGCTACGCCACTGTACACGGACCCCTTGGAACCATATCCGCATGTAAGATGTGATTGTACCATACATAACACTCCCCCCAACTGTCAGTTCATAGTAGCCAAGCATTGCATCCTGTACCTTCCACTGCTCTGTATCCAGAATAAAATAATGATATTTTTTTTTAGGGCTGCATATTGCACGGGACTTGTCCCACCACCAGATGCACATGGCAGAATTATGCCCAGAGTTATTCTCTCTGAAGCAGAAGGCCACACAAGCTCTATAGGCAACTGCAGGCAAGACAGAAAACCTAAATTCTGGAGAACTTGGTGCCAAGGAGAGACCGCCGGCTCCCGGTGAACGCCAGCTGGAGATTAATAGTCCAATATTTCAGCCGCCGAGGCCATCATCCTTTCTGGGTCACCTGATTAAGCAACTGTGGGGCAGTGTTCCCTATTATAGCACACCACCAAAAGCATTATGTCTTTGTTATGCTAATGCCACAGCGCCGTACAATTTAAATAGCACTTCCAGAAAAATTAAGTATGTTCATTGACACAGCGAAATGTTTTCACCCTCCATGTAACCTTCACAGTTTCTGTACAAAATCTATCAGTCAGTAAACTATTCATCTGTGAATGCTTACCAATTATTATGCTAATGCTTTACAATACGTTACTGCCGATTCTCTCTAAACGCCACGAAATGCCGCCGTCTGGCAATACCTCACCCATATTATAGCCCTATCAATAAACAACACAACAATATTTGCAACTGGAGTTTCAGCTGCAGAAACGGAACAATGTATATTCTCCTTATTAGCGCTACAATTTAATGTTGTGAAGAAGAAAAAGAAGAAGCAAAATTATACGCAGAAAGAAATGAATTCTAGACCCGAGCCGAAACCATCTGCTTAGTTTCGTTTTGCTTTAGTTACTTTAGAAAATGACTTGATGCCCCCCCCACTTGATGAAGGATTGTCTGATTTTTTTTCTTCTTCCAAATCCTTGGTGATAGAAGGAAGCTTGCCCACAAGACCAGTTGCCAAAGCCTGCCTCCCTGAGCCACCCAGAAGGGAGAGGGCAGAGAAGCCCAGAAGCAAAGGAGTCAAGAATCCCTCGGTTTATAGAGGATGATCCCCAGCTGAGCTGAATTCTTAGAGGATATGGAAAAGGCCTCTCCAGAAGCTTTAAATCAGGTGGCTGAGCTTGGACAGCTGCTATTTGCAACCAAAGCTCAAAACCAAAGACTTGAGGTGTGTAGAGCTGCCATGGGGAGCACACAGTTCCTGGAGTCTTAAAGGCCAGCTATGTGGTGTGTGTGCTTTTCCATAGCTTTGTCTACTCTGGGATGAGAGTCCAAGACTTGGAAAAACAAAATGCAAAGAAAGAGTCTTGATTCCTGTACAATTTGCTTCATGCTGCAACGAAAGGTCTTTTGAGCATGTACATTTTGGCACAAAAAAATAAATAAAAATGGAATGCACAAAAACGTGCCTCTGCTTCAATATTTTCTCATATTTGATGAAAATTTAGCATTTGGGATCTCCCAGCTAAATGGAAAACACCATTTATCACTATTGATATATTGCATTTACACCCTACCCTTCCTCCCAAGGAGCATAAGGTGGCATACATGGTTCTCCCCCTCCTCGAGGAATGGTTGAAGGAATTGGAGATGCTTAGCCTGGAGAAGAGAAGACTGAGAGGTGATATGACAACCACCTTCAAATATCTGAAGGGTTGTCATGTGGAAGACGGAGTAGGCTTGTTTCTGCTGCTCCAGAGAGGAAGACCCAGACCAATGGATTCAAATCGCGAGAAAGGAGATTCTGACTAAATGTCATATCCTCCAAAATTCTTACCTCTGGATCCAGGACATCATGTCCGGGGCGGAAGCATAAGGAAGGAGCAGTGGCAGCACCACACTGTTCCTCCACTGGTCTCTGGCACACCAGGGGGCTGTGGAGGCCGCTTCCTCAGTGCCAGCCCAGCACTGCCGGGCTGAAGCTCCACTCCTAGGTCAGGCCTGACCAGGGGGTGGAAGTGGCAGAAAGGAGGAGAAGTGGTGGCGGTAGTGCCACACCTCTCCTCTCCTCTGCTGGGCTCTGGCATGCAAGGGAGCTGCAGAGGCCACTTCCTTGGCACTGACCGAGTGCCACCAGGCTGCAGCTTCGCTCCTGGGTCAGGCACATGAAGAAGGTCCTCACATATGATCGCAGGGTCTGGGCAGGTTCACATGGAGAGAAGCAGTCCTTGAGGTGAGTCCTGAGCCATTTAAGGCTTTATAGGTCAGAACATGTCCGTATGAAGTAGTAGACAAACAGGAGGTGAGAGGAGGTGACCAACCTTTCCTCTTTCACTTGGAAGTCAAGAGCAAGCTCAGGTGCTACAGCAACTGAAACACATCTTCCACTTCCTTCGGGAGTGGGGGTGGGGAAGCTGCCTAGGACCCTTGTACTTATGGGACCACCTCTCCTGGTATGTCCCGCAGAGGACCCTAAGGTCCATGAATAATAATAGCTTAAGGGTCCCGGGCCCCAAAGAAGCCAGATTATCCTCCACCAGGGCCAGGGCTTTTTCAGTGATGGTTCTGACCTGGTGGAATGCTCTGTCCCACAAGACTAGGGCCCTGCCTTCTATCCACTTTGCTCCTGCTCCTTTGCATAATTTCACACACACACACATTTTATTTTCAATTCTTCCCCAGAAGAACACAAGTGACAGAGGCGTCTCTTTTGGATTCCATTTTTTACTACTATTGCTTCGAGGTTAATGTCCGTGAACTCACTTATTAGACTTCTAATGTTATAATGACTTCATTTAATAACGATAATTATAGCTTGTGATTAATCCTGGCCACGGTTGAGGCTTAGAGGTACGTTCCAATAGGCTGCAGAAAACATAAACACATAAGGACACCCTTTTATTTATAGTCCAGAGAAACTGGATCCCAACACCACACAGCACCCACACAGCCCTCCAACTCCACACCCATTTCCAGAGCGGCAGACACAGGGAAGGGGAGGCAGCCTCTTGACTGCAGCATGAGCCTCCCACCCTTACAACTATGACACATTGCTCCTTTCATCTCAGCAGGTGGGGATGCAAAGACTTGGGGGAGGGAATACTATGGCCTCCCCCAGCCCCACGCACACACTGCTTCAGAGTCTAATTCAGTGTTTCATGTTGCGCAGGGCTGACCTAAGACGTTCTGAGGCAAACCGCAGAATCTTGTGAAGCACCCTGAGATCTTGGTTGAAGGTTTTTATATACATCATCATCATCACCACCACCACCACCACCATCATAGTGCCCCTCTCCACCAGGGAAGAAGGGGTAAGTGAAGATCTACATCAGGAACAAGACAGGAATAAAGACTTACATTGGGATCAAGCAAGGACTGAAGGTCTACGCCAGGAACAAAGAGGGAATAAAGACCGACATCAAGAACAAGGGCAGGGGGAACATATCTACTTTACCCAACAGTTGTCATGGGGGGCTGCTCTGAATCACACCATGCAGGTGGAGACCCCAGGAGACCCCACTAGAGAACTAGCCAAAGAGTGAGGACAGGGAAGATCCTTGGAGAATGGTTTATAGCTTTAACACCCCCACCTCCACCTTGCCATAGCCCTGTGATTAGAGAGGGTTGGGTGAGATTCTAGCCCAAGATTGCAAACTGGAGCTGCCAATGAGCAAACTCCAGCTCGCCTCCACTCCCCATGCTCCACACCCTGGTGTTTCCTTTACAGAGCGTTGCTGACATTTGCTTTGCTTTTATCATTTTGGAAACAAGCTGTCCGTCTTACATTGCAGTTGTTATTTTGACTCAAAAGCTGGTGAGGAGAAGCTGAACTTCTGCTCTGAATTCCTTGGAGGAGACCTTCAATTTGTATAGAATTGCATTTATTGTGCGATGAAGCTGTCTCAGTTTTGTCCTATTTATTCACCATTGTGCTTTCGATATGATTGTTATTGGAATGTTTGTTAATTTTGAATGGTACAATTATTACTGTGAGCTGCTTTGAGCTTAACATTGTTGTTGGATAAGTGGATTACAAATACTAAATCAAATTATACAGTGGACACTACTGTACATTTCAAAATGTCTTTATCAGCTGAGGATTGTGGTTGTTTTCATTATTAGGCTGCTATTTATTTCTTTTGTAGGATTTGTTTCCTTTTATCTAGTAAGTCATCATGAGTGCTGCAAATGCACTGGAAGAGCAATGTACAAGTTTTCTAAATAAATAAAACAAATGGATAACAGGTACTGCAAGGGTCAACAAGTGCTGACCTGAGACATTTTGTTGCCTGAGGCAGCAAACAAGATGGCACCCTCCCAGTCCACTTAGAGATCCCACTGCAATGAGGTAGCATCCTGTACCAGATCTGGAGGCAGCAGACTAACTCCTACCATCACTACCAGCACGGCATCTGCCCCCCTTTGCCTAGTGGTTGGGCTGTCCCTGAGGTCAAGACAACCGAGACTGCAAATCCCTCTTCCAGTTAAAAATGCAGTTTGTGAATAATAAGTGCTTCCGGGAGGGGATAAATATGGAGCATGATTCCTTCCACACAGCCCTATGAAAGAGTTGATTGTAGTCTGTCTACAAAGAAGGATTTCTCCTCTCCGCCCCCAACAAGACAAGCCTTTATAAAAAGGTATTTAATGTACGTAAGTGTCAAACATTCACAGGCCCCCGATAACAGTTGTAAACAGATCTCTATAAAACACAATTCCATGACAGCATCAAGAGAACATTCATGTTATCAGCATTATCCCTGGGAAGAAAGTCCGGGGGAGGCTTCCCTTAATACATCGTTCCGCACTCTAACTGTTCCATTAATCATCCTTCGGAGGCACCCAGCGCCTTCCTGCGCAGGGTCAAACCCAGACACTTCATAACATTTTTTACAACTAATTCCTATAATTTATGAGGCAGCAGAAATGACAGTTTTGAGTTCAAGAGGCAAGCGGGCTGACTTTGGGTTCCTTCAGCTATCCGTCAAGGAATACGCCAGTCATTTTGCTAGATGGGGAATTAAGGGCAACAGCCTTGACCGAGGTTGGGATTCCACACCTGCGCACGCTAAAGAACATGTTGATGGCAAGAACGTCCCCAGCAGCAGCCTCATGCTAGGCACAGCGTCACATCTGGAGACATCGGGAAGACTGAAGTTATACTTTCGGGGAAAGTACTTTGAGCTCTGCATGGCATAAGATCTACCACACTCCCTGCCCTTGGAAGCCATAGTATAAGAACCTGCTACAGGAGAGGGACTGTGAGCAACATCACATGAAAGGTGTTTCTAGGACCAAGGTGAAACTGTCAAGCTTCTATCTTATTTTTGCTTTTGGGTGTTGTAATCTTGTTATATTTATAGCACTGAACTATGTTGTTATAGTTGCTATTGTACTGTTGTTTGATTACGTTCCAGGCATCTTGTATACGTGAAATCTTATATAGTATGGAACACCATCTAAAAAGCCAAACACTTCCCAAAATCCACCAAACTCCACCACAATCGCGCCCTCCAAACCTCCTTTCTCAACCTCTAACTCTCCTCAGAGGTTGGCGCAAAGGCTCCTGGGATTGCTAGCTATTTTCCTGCTCTTTTTGCACCATTTTTGCAGGTTTCCCACTCTTTGGGGGCCATTTCTGCCCTTCTCATGTTTCTTTGCAGTTTAAATCAATTTATTTATTTCCTGGTGCCGTGTGTATGCGCAGTTGCACATGAGTTGAACATGCCTAAGTAGGGAGATGTTTGTATTATCAAACTGTTTTGCAGTGTTTGGTTTTGAAGTGCCTTCCTGTCTCCTTTGTTGTGAGTCGCTTTGAGCAGTGTGTGTGTGTGTGTGTGGAAAAGTGGCTTACAAATAAAATGACAAACTATGTGACATATGACTTTTAAACACATTCATTAATTTACCATAATCACAAACCATTCCTTTCAGCGCTCACTGAGCCAAGCAGGGTGTGCCCCAGCTCCCAATGGCTTCGTGAGGCACCAAGTCAAGCCAGGTCATCTATCAGGCTCCTCTGCAAAGGGCTACACAAAGCCGCCAAGAAACAATGGGTGCCTTGTGCATGTCAAAAGAGCCACAGTCATCTCATTCCAGAGAAGCAACGGGGAGGAAGAGATCTCTGTGGCGCAATGCTGGGTGGTCCTAGCCTCTTGGGCACAGCAGCCTCTTCAGAATCTACCCATCCTTAATCAATTAAGAAACTTTCCCCCAAAACAGACCAAGAAAGCCATTCAGTGGGTCCTGAGGGAGGGAGGAGGGGAGCAAAGTCAGACAGAGAAAGGGGCTGGATGGTGATGCAGAGGGCAGGGCTGATCGATCTCCCAAGGGCTTTTGAAGGGTCTCTTTTCACTGTGATGTACTTCTGCTGCAGCTGGAAAAGTGAAACTCCAAAGTGCTAGCACACAGGATCTGCTACCACATGTGGAGTGATGAAGCCATAAAACTCAACTATAAAGTTAAATAATTTACCATAAATATCTGAGGCTCCCGGATTATTCTCTGCATTGAGCAGCCGAGACTCCGACGATCTCTGCATTCAGCGTGCCGCAGATGGCAGCGGAGCCAGACAAGAGAGCCCTTGACAAGGCTCCACGGTTGTAATTACTCCTGACACAGCTGCAGTTTATTCCGACGCCTCCTTTGGTTTGGGCAGAGACAGGGGGGAGAGGAGTACATACATTTGGAGAAGAAATGATTTTCACCCATTGGACAATAAAGCGTTTGAAATGTAAAGCGAGGCGGGGAGGGACACAACTTCTCGTGACACTTTCTGAAACTTGGACAGAAGGACGCGCGCTTGGCTTCCAAGGCAAAACTAAAAATAAATTCAGCCCCGTGGCAATGTTAATAGAATACTGAGCAGCTACAACAATCTAGCAATTGCTCCTGTTCTCGCTGACAGTTAGTGGGAAACATCTGCACCTTTTGCATCCTCCAAAGATCTGCATTCTTGAAAGGAAAACTGAAGTTCCTTACAAGAGGGTTAGTGCGGAACTCTTCCCGGCAGGCAGTTGCTAAGGCAGAGTCCATTGGGGGCTGCTCCTATCACGGACCAAGATTCTCTTGGTTTTCTTCATAGCCTAAGACCAACAGGATTGTGAAAGTCCTCCAATCTATTTATTTTAAGGAGTCTCCTTTTGTTCAAGGATGCAATATGAGAACCAATGTGGTACAGGAGTTAAGACTGGTGTTGGACTGGGACTGAGACCAGAGTTCAAATCCCTGCTCTGCCATAAATGAAGCTCACTGGGTAGCCTTGGGTGAGTCACTGCTTCTGAGCCTTACCTACCCCACAGGGTTGTTGTGAGGAGGGTAATAACAGTGTGCACCACCTTTAGTACCTTGAAGAAAAAGGTGAGATAGAAACACATAAAGTAATAAATGGTTTGTATGTAATGCTAGGACAAACTATGGCTTAGCATGAACTAGCAAGCATGTGGGTACAGCTGTTTTGCTCCTTCCCTAGTCCTGTGGCCAGGGGCGGAGGAAGGGGGTACGGTGGGGGAGGGCAGCCCTGGGTGTCACCACTGAGGAGGTGTGTGACAAAATGCCAGGCGGCACTCACCGCAGGGCCTGGCACCCAAGCCACGCGTCTCTCCCCAAACGGTCCGCCCGTTGCCTTCCCCTCAGCTGGAGGGAAGGATGTAGGCAGACTCCTCAGAGGCCCCGTGGAGTGTCCTGCCCTGGATCATCCCACCCCCACAGGCAGCTGGCCCCGTCCCATGCGCCCGTTCGGCTTGCTCCACTGCTGCCTGTGGCTGCACTACCCAGAGCTATGCCATGGTTTGGCTTTTACATATGAGCCTGAGCTGGGGGGTTTGTCTCACTCTGAACAAGTAATGAAATGCAGCAAAGCAAACTGGGCCACAGAATACATAATCACATTCTCTGTGAAACTCAGATGTTGAAATTTACTATTTTGAATAATTAGGCAGCAACTGAATTATGACAGTGAGAGTTGTTTGACAGTAGAATGGACTCCCTCAGAAGGTGGCGGACTCTCCTTCAATGGAGGTTTTTCAACAGAGGTTGGATGGCCATCTGTCAGGGATTCTTTAGCTGTGATTCCTGCATTGCAGGTGGTTGGACCAGATGACCCTTGGGGTCCCTTCCAACTCTACAATTTTATGATTCCATGATCCTATGAACTACAGGCCTGGCTATCTTTTTTTAGTGGTGGCTGGTGGGCCACGGAGACAGAGCCAAGTGAGTTTGGAAAGGGCTGACCCAAGACATTTTGGCACCTGAGGCCAGAGCCATAGCTATGGGGGGGAGGAGGCTAACCAGGTATTTTGCCCTGGGTGAAGCCTCCAGAGGGGAGCCATTGAGGCTCCCAGCCTACGTGTGTGTTTGTGCACGCAAATGCGTGGGGGGTGTGTGCCAAACTGGGTCTTTGACCCGGGTGAAATAAAGCCTAGTATAAAGCCTAGCCTGAGGAGAACCACAAAACGGTGTGTCCCCCAGCCCAGGAAGAAGGGATGAGGGAAGATATACAACTGCTACAAGGGGTGAATAAGGATCTACATCAGGATCAAGGCGGGAGAGTGAAGATCTATATTGGGAACATTTGACACAACACCAAAGAGTAGTAAGAGGCCAGGCTAACCGCAACCATTTTAACAAGGTTTGGTTTCCTGTTATTAGCTATGTAAATGGAAGCTGCAACAGTACCAGACACCCTGATCCCCCATCACTGGGCCTACCTAGGGTGGGACCATAGGCACCAACTTGAACAAAATATTTGGGGGCTGTCCCCCCCATACTTCTCCACCCTCCCTACGCTTCTGTGGAGCACACATTCCTTGGCTGTGCGTAACTGGGCACGGACCTCCCCTGCCTCCCCGCTCACTCGCCTCTCGCACCCCACCAACATGCAAGAAATTTCTGCCCATTTGCCTGCTTGCCTGCCACCTGCCTCCAGCCCCACCTGCTCACCTCTCCTACTGGTCGGCCTGCCCACCTGCCTCTCCCCAGTTGCCCTGGCTGAAACACAGAAATGGTACCAAAAGCCGGTGAAAAGAGAGCTGCACCCAGCTTGGGTGGGGGGGTGGCTGCCCAAGGGAGGGAGAGATGGAGGTAGGCAGGCACTAACTTGCAGAAAATATTTGGGGACCTGTACCCCCATTTTATTGGGGCGCCCAAGGGACCATGTTCTGGATCCCTGGTGCCTTAGTACTGCAGCTGGGGCTTGTATGTACTGTACTGTTTTCACTCAGTTTGTTTTGTGTGGTTGCAATCTGATCGTACCACAAAGTTTTATTGTTACTGTTTTTGCATTGTTGTAAAATCTATTGCCAACCACCTGTTTGCAGTATCTGAACAATATTGAGCCCTCATCTGCTAGCACCCATATTCATTAAGATTGTGTGATTGTTCTGTACACGAGGCATGCTGCTAAAAGGTTTATTTTAAATATGTGCTTAATAATCCCCTGCTTTTTAAATGTGCAATAACAATCTATTACATTCTAATTAAGTTCTTATTTGAGTCATTTAATTAAGAAAGGGACTATAGCAAGTACCAAAACACTTTGCCTCTCTAGTCTCCAGGATCCACGCTTTCTCACACAGAAATTAACACTCACTGCAAACACCTCATTTGCCTGCCTGTTTAATCAGTCCGTGCATGTTTTTGGAGGGTGATACTGGGTGATGAATGGTAGTGCCTAGTGATACTGGTCTGGTTCACACCTCGCTTTAAATCATAGATAAACTAAATCATAGTTTAAAGGCAAACATGCAGGGTGCTTCTGTTTTGTTGCTGAAATAGCAGGTACTGTGCTCTTTCCCCAATAGCTAAGCCATGGTCTGGCTTAGAACCACAGCCCATGGTTTGTTCCTCTGCAGATAAACCATGGTTTGCTTGAAGAGAAACAAACCATGAGCACAGATTCAGATGCAATGCTGCTTTTATATTACTTATTACTACATTTTAATGATTTTTATTTATGTATGTATTGTAGTTATAGCCCACCTTTTTCTCCAAGGAGCTCAAGGTGGCTTACATGATTCTTCCCCTCCTCATTTAATCCCCACAATAACCCTGTGAGGTAGGTTAGGCTAAGAGGCCATGACTGGCCCAAGGCTGAGTAGGGATTTGAACCCTAGTCTCCCAGGTCCTGGATCGACATGCTAACTGCCACACCACATTGGATCTCACCTTTATAACCCACCTTTCGTCCAAGGTGGGTGAAATATACTCGGAGTCGAGTGTGGATTTCATGCTCTTTATTCAGCTCATAGTAGCGAGGAATGAATGTTCCCCCAGAACGTCTGCTTTATATACATTATTTACACAATGGGCCCCACGTGATTGGCTAATTCCAGGATATTCCTGTAGGCCAATCAGGTTGCGGATTCACTTCCCCCTGGAGCTGGATTGGGTGGCTCCTGCGGACCAATCAGACTGCTGCATTTTGGATCCTATTCAACTCAGTACATAACAGTGGGATATTCGGTTTCCCCCTCCTTCCCATTTCTATCCTCAATGACAACCCTGTGAGCACTGGCAGAGGAAGAGGGGGGGGAGTACCCCGCCCCGGGCAACGCGATCTCGGTGGGGTGCCATCGCAGCTGCCACCCCCGCGCTGGGTGCCACGCCCCTGCAGGCAGTGCACCACGCCCCCACGGCACATGCCACGCCCCTGGGATGCGCGCCAGCCACACACCCCCCCCCCGCCTGCTCTCCACCCCCACCCCACCCTGGTGCCGGAGCATGAAGCTCCACCACTGCCTGTGAGGTAAGTCAAGCGGAGAGACCAAGAGACTGACCCAAGGTAACTCACAAAGTTTCATGACTCAGTTGGGATTTGAATCCTTGTCTTTGAAGAAAAACAAACCACTGGCCTACCGGTAGGCTCAGGTGTGATGCTAAGTCAGACCATGCTGGCAACAAAGCAGCAGCAGGACTGGGGGAGGAGCAACCTGCCTGTGATTCAGCAGCAGGGACTAGCACCTTGAAACCATACCTAGGGTTTGATCTGTTGTCATTGTTGTTGGTGATTATTATTCAATTATTGTGCTGCCCTTCATCTGTAGATCTCAGGGCAGTTCACAGCATAAAAATACAAGATAAAAACACAAAATACATAATAAAAACAAGAACAAAACAAAACAATACTCCCTCTTTTCCCCCACAGCCTCCCACAAACAAATTTAAAAGGATACAGGATGTTAATTAGCCTAAGGCCTGGTTGAACAAGGCCAGAAACCCGGGGAGGCAAGTGGGGACTAATCTTCTGCCACACTAGTGCTGACATTTATACAAGGAAAAGCGTTTAACTTGTGCAGTGACTGAAACAGGAAAAGATCCCAGAGCTGAAGATGCAGGTGCAAATTCAGTCTTAAGCATCATCCAAGAATAGGGTTAAACATAAGCAAGGGTCACCCCACACATGGACATAGCCAAAGGGGGGCATGGGGGCAGCTGCCCCCTCTCAAATCAAGTAAATCAATAAAAATACTTCACTAACTGAGGTTGTGTCCCTCCCCCCAACCTAAATCCTGGCTACGCCCATGATCCCATATCCTGATCCCTCAAAGTCTCAAAACTGTCCCCCCACCACAGACAAACACAGTGACACTGTTTTGTGTGTGTGTTGCATGTGTTTTAAAGGTGCCTGCAAAAGTCATTGTCACCAGAAGCCGAACAGACGCCAGCAATGGGCTGTTAAATGCTGCAACACGGAGCCCACTCTGATAAATTGAAGTAATTGAAGAAAAATGCAAAACAGTCTGCAAATTGGTCAGACAGGAGACTAAAAGCTTCTCAAATCTGAGTGCTCACCTCTCAGCAGCACCTTCTCAAATGATTCTACCCATAATTTACAGGCTCTCCCCCCCCACCACCTTCTTTTCCCTCTACAGGTAGTTTTTAAAGGGCATTCTATTATTACTATGTGTATGCCTCTGACATGCACAGTTGTGTCTGGGAAACAGCTCCGGAACTGTAATGCTAACAAACAATTTCACAGAAAATTCAGTTTGCAGAACAGGGAAATGTGACATGCAGCGGGGTCCGGGGCGCTGTCCTCCGGTTCCCTCACTTGCCAATCAAAGCCAAAAATAAAAATGGAAAGAGGCAAAACGTGAGAACATAAGAAGAGCCTGCTGCATCAGGCCAGTGGCCCATCTAGTCCAGCATCCTCTTCTCACAGTGGCCAACTGGATGCCTGTGCGAAGCTTGCAAGCAGGACACGAGCACAAGAGCCGCCTCCCCTCCTGTAGTTTCCAGCAGCTGGTATTCAGAAGCATTGCTGCCTCCAGCTGTGGAAGATCATAGCCATAATGGCTAGTAGTCATTGATAGCATTGATCTGCTCCATGAATTTGTCCAATCTTATTTAAAGCCATCCAAGTTGGTGGCCATCAATGCCTCCTGGGGCAGTGAGTTCCATAGTTTATCTGTGCACCTGCGGGAAGAAGGACTTTCTTTTATCTGCCCTAAATCTTCCAACATTCAGCTTCATTGGACACCCGCAAGTTCTAGTATTAGAGCACGTGCAGAAAAGTTTCCTGAGCACTCCTTGGCCTGTGGTGCTCCTCTAGAAGCAAATCAGGTGGCTTGCTGGCCAATTTTAGGGGACATGGTGCAGGCAAGAGACAAACCAATGTGACCTTATGCACCCTCCTTCTGGTGTGGGCTAGAGCAGGCTTCTGACACTTCCTCTCAGGCTGTCTTCCTGGTCACACTTACTTAGGCGGGAGTAGGCTCCCCTGAATCATAGCTGTCAACCCTCCCTTTTTTTGGTGGGAAACTCCCTTATTCCAATGCCGTTTCCCGCTGCTATCCTGGATTGTTAATATCCCTTAAATTTCCTGGATTTCAAAGGAAGTAGCTCCTCTCCCTCCCTGCCAGCCAGGGAGGCTCCTCAGCTGCATTGCTCGGCTGCCAATAAGGAGTCTGGGGGCGGAGCTTGCATGCCTTGTGCAGCCAGACCCTCACGCCCAACCAGACAGACAGCCTGCCCGCCGTCTACGCGCTCGTTCTTTCGCTCACCCGTTCACGCGCAGCCTCTGGAGCGCAGGGTGGCGAGACTACTTGGTGCCATTGCACCGCCCTCGCGGCATCCCTTATTTTCAAATCCGAAAGTTTGAAAAAAACCCTTATTTTCAAATCCGAAAGTTGACAGCTATGCCCTGAATACAATGGGTGTTTTGCATCTGAGAGTCGGTGGTGGTATAGTTGTTACAGTGCTCTAATAGGACCTGGGAGACTGGGGTTCAAATCCCCACTCAGCTCACCAGGTGACCTTGGGCCAGTCACTGCCTCTCAGCCAAACCTATCTCACAGGGTTGTGAGGATAAAATGGGGGTGAAGTCTGTAGGCCACCCTGAGGTCCTTGGAGGAAAGGTGGGATGTAAATATATGCTTTTTTAAAAAATGCTTACAATTGCACTCTGACAGTCTAGAATGGCTCTGTGGAAAATCAGCAGTAAATGGAAGATGTCGGAGAACAAGACTGAATTGTTGTCTCTCCAGGCAAGCCAGGAATCGTATCTAAAGGCTATTTTATTAAGATGCAGTTACTACACAAACACTTTCAAACGGAAATAAGAGAGAGACAGATACTTACTCCACATTGCCTCTAAGCTAAGATTGTAAGTTTGTTTAAATATTTATATGCCACATTCTCTGACATTCAAAGGTACTTGAAGCAACTTAAGAAGAAGAAAAGCACAGAAGTAGCGAGGAAAACGAAGTCCAGATTTATGGCCTCAGGTTCAGGTAGCATTTTCAGCAGGAGAGCAATTGCACAGTCAGAACGCAAGGCACTTATCCCAAGGACCAGATGAGGCATCTTAAAAGTAAAGTCCCATTCAAAATAACCAAATGCACAGATATAGGATGGGGGACACCTGGCTTCACAGCAGTACTATGAGTCTTAGTAAGCCACAAGCTTAACATGAGTCAACAGTGTGATGCAGCAGCAAAAAACGCAATTCGAGGCTACAGCAACAGAAGTGTATTGTCCAGATCAAACATAGTACCGTACCTCTCTATTCTGCCTTGGTCAGACCCCACTTGGAGTACTGGGCACCACAGTTATAAAAGGACATTGACAAACTGGAACATATACAGAGGAGGGTGGCCAAGATGATCAAGGGTCTGGAAACCCAGCCTGAGGAGGAACAGTTGAGGGAGTTGGGTATGTTTAGACTGAGAGGTGATATGATAGCCATCTTCAGGGCTGGATTTAGGTTTGATGAGGCCCTAAGCTACTGAAGGTAATGGGGCCCTTATATGTCCAGCTGTCCTTTGTCAGCAACAAATTGTCAGTGTTTTTTGTGTTGAATATATGCTATACGGTCATTTATGGATCTAATAGGTATCTAAAGCCATTTGCACATAACAAATAGGAGCCTACACAACACAAAACACTGTTGCTGTATGTAGGTTTTATTTTATTTGTTTTTTATCTTATATTTTGGAAATGTACATCCAGGGGGGGTTTCCTTTAATTTTTGGGGGGGTCCCCAAGAGAGTGGGACCCTAAGCTATAGCTTGTTTAGCTTATATGTAAATCCGGAAGATGGCCCATCTTCAAATATCTGAAGGTCTGCCACATGGAAGATGGAGAAAGCTTGTTTTCTGATGCTCCAGAGGTCCGGGTCTGAACCAATGGATTCAAATGACAACAATGAAGATTCCAGCTAAACTTTAAGAAAAACTTTCTGATGGTAAGAGCTGTTCAACAGTGGAGTAGACTCTCCTTCATTGATGGTGTCTAAGCAGAAGTTGGATGGCCATCTGTCAGGGAAGCTTGAGTTGGACTAGATGACCCTTTGTTTCCCTTCCAATTCTACAACTCTGTTACTCTAAAACCCCACACTGCAGCAGGGAAGGGCCATGTGTCAGCCAATCCAAGCTCCTCCTAAGCACTTGGGACTTCTCTGAGCCAATTTATTTAGGCTCCTAAAAGGTAAAGGTAAAGGGACCCCTGACCATTAGGTTCAGTCGTGACCGACTCTGGGGTTGCGGCACTCATCTCGCATTATTGGCCGAGGGAGCTGGCATACAGCTTCCAGGTCATGTGGCCAGCTTCTGGTGAACCAGAGCAGAGCACGGAAATGCCGTTTACCTTCCCGCTGCAGCGGTACCTATTTATCTACTTGCACTTTGACATGCTTTCGAACTGCTAGGTTGGCAGGAGCAGGGACCAACTAATGGGAGCTCACCCCGTCGCAGGGATTCGAACTGCCAACCTTATGATTGGCAAGCCCTAGGCTCTGTGGTTTAACCCACAGTGCCACCCACGTCCCAAACATAAATCAGTTGGATGCAAAACCTGATAGGAGTTTGAGCCCCAAAACACCTGTAGGGGTACAACGATCCAACCCTGGAGGTTGAAGGCAGCTCAGCTGATTTCTCCTTTCCAGATTCTGTCAGCTGACATCTCAAGGTGGCTTCCTCTTGAATGTGCCAATTATTACCCAGAATGGCTGATTTCAAGAGTAATTATCACCATTATAAATTGAATCAGATGGTTTATAACAGCCATAAAACATACAACATGGCTTTAAAAGAAAAACTTTATTAGCTCCCCTGTGGTTTACAAGTAGTTTTCTTCCAATAAAAATGCAAACACGTACTTTTGTTGGGAAATGGTCATCAATAATCCCTTCCACAGACTTGTCTTTCTTTCCCAAACAGGCAGGTCCATTTCCTTTGAGGATCACACATGCGCGCACACCAGCTCCTTGGTTTCTCCAGATCTTCTTCCAAATATGCAAATCATCACAACAATTTGCAATTGCAGCTTATTCCTGGTGCAAGCTGTCATCATTTATATGGAAATAATTTCCCCACAAACTCACAGAAAGGGACAGGCAGCAGCCAGCCACACCAAAGTGACCTTAATATCACAGCAAAGGTGCATGTCATCCTGTCTGTGTGTGTGTGTGTGGTGTGGTGTATCAAACTGACAAGCAAATGTTAAATCTAGTCAAACTGTCCTCAGAAAACGCCTATCCATAAGGCACCATGAATGCTTTCCAGCTGCATTTGCAACAAGGCACCAATGCTTTGCGATGATTAGTGCCCCGTCTTAAATGGAAGCGACCTTTTGTGTTCTTCATAATATGAAAGAAATGCTAAGTACCTGATGCCAGCTGCAGAGGAAAGGCAAGATCACAGCACTGCAAGCCAGAGGCAAGATGGCCTTTAAGGTCAGACACTTTAAGGAGAGAATTAATGTGTTTCCAACAGCCGAGAGATCTCTGTAGCCATTTCAAACAAAGCAACTTCTTGAAGGAGAACGAGGCTCTCTCAAAGGCATCCGCAGCTCCAGGTTCAAGAAGAAGTTGACTGAGATTCATATCCTCATTACCAGAAGCCTGTTAGGCACCCAGCCCCATCACACAAGTTTTGAAGAATGGCCCGAGAGTAAGGAAAAATCCATCCTCAACAACAGCAGCAAAAGAAGAAAATTACAAGGCACCTGGTGTTGTCCTAGTTCACAACCATGAATTGAGGGAGTGGTGTTAATTTGAGGGTTTAAAAGGTAAAGGGACCCCTGATCATTAGGTCCAGTCGTGACCGACTCTGGGGTTGTGGCGCTCATCTCGCATTATTAGCCGAGGGAGCCGGTGTACAAATTCCGGGTCATGTTGCCAGCATGACTAAGCCGCTTCTGGCGAACCAGAGCAGCGCACGGAAACGCCGTTTACCTTCCCGCCGGAGCGGTACCTATTTATCTACTTGCACTTTGACGTGCTTTCGAACTGCTAGGTTGGCAGGAGCAGGGACTGAGCAACGGGAGCTCACCCCGTTGTTGGGATTCGAACCGCCGACCTTCTGATCGGCAAGCCCTAGGCTCAGTGGTTTAGACCACAGCACCACCCGCGTCCCTTTTTATTTGAGGGTTTAGTAGTATGGAATTAGGATTACAGTGGTACCTTGGTTTAAGGATAGTTTAGTTTATGAACAACTTAGATTAAGAACACTGCAAACCTGGAAGTACGTGTTTTGGTTTGTGAACTTTACCTTTGAATAAGAACATGTTTCGCTTCCTGTTGAGTGTGTTCCATTTGTAAATTGTGTCCCCCGCTGGTATGGGAAAGCACGCCTTGGTTTAAGAATGCTTTGGTTTAAGAATGGACTTCCGGAATGGATTAAGTTCGTAAACCAAGGTACCACTGTATTGGTGGGTGCTATACCACAAGAGACAAGAGCAAGGATCTTCCTCTGGAAAACTCAGGTTATGTACACGTTAGCAGCTGAAAATGCAGCATCTGCCCCCCCCCCGCATTTCAAGTAGCATTGCTGTACATGCCAAAGCCGGGGTGGGGTGTCCTCGCTCAATGAGCATTACCTGCTTGGTTTCTTGGTGTCTGTAACCCTATCAATTCATGGAATTGTCATCTGAGCATGTGGAATAGCCGTCTGAGATGTACACACCTCAGCTTCACTGCAAAGTGCATGTGGCTCACGTTTTCAAATCGTATTGAGGCTGGTTTGAGGGGAAATGCATCAAACAGGATGGATAGGTGTAGCCAATGGGGGGCGGGGGCAGCTGCCCCCCCTTAGGTCAAGTAAAACAATAGAAATGCTAACTCATGTTATGTGTTCATGGCTTCAAACACCTGCGGCAGGAACAGTTCTGCCCTTTTCATCCTCCTCTGGCCATTGATTTCACACACCAAGGTAGGACTGCCCACCAATGTCTTCTGGGTGTCTATGAATCCTAGCGAATGGATATCATGGGAGCAAGGAGAACACTTCATGGAAGTGTGAAACTAGAACTCATTGCTATTGGTGGTGGTGGAGATTCTACATGTTAATCAATGGTTTATCATTGCCAACCGATTCCAAATGGTTTCCCTGAACTGGCAGGTGTGAGTGTCTTATTACCGGTGTTGTTATGCCGATGCCCCTATTCCACACATGCACAGAGGAGGGCAGACAAAGCACAGGAAGTGCCCTTAATTGCAGCTTTAAGCTTGAAAGCTTGAGTGTGTCCAAGACAGGATGAAGAGTTGCTGAAAAGGTTGCTCTGTGGGCTGGGAAGGAACTTAACACAAGTGCAGGCTTGCAGAAGCAAATGAGACAAAATATCAAACATTGAGAATGGTGCGACAGAGAAAGAATGTTGCAAATTTGCACCAACAACAATGACATTTTCTTACCACATATTCTCTGATACAACAGAGCAGATTGTGAAAACACTCCATGTTTCTGAAGGCAAGCAGCTTCCTTTCTTGTCATGGGTGCAGTTATGTTCAGTTTTGTCCAATGGTTACGCCCAACCAGACTAGTAATCAAAATGGAAATTCTTGATACTCACCCTCTTTGCCAAATCCAGAGCTGGCTAACTTGTGCCCCTTCGGGTGTGGCTTGACTCCAACTTCCTTCACCCTGGCCAATGGCCATGCTGGTTTGGGCTGCTGGCAGTTGGAGTCCAACCACATTTGGAGGGCTGCAGGTTCTCCATCCCTGGCCTAGTCCCCTGAAAGGAGAACAGCTGAACATTTTAAGAAAGGTCTGAGGAAAACCTCTTCAGTTTGCCCTGCACCTGAACACAATGGCAGTGTGACTGGGAAGCACATAGCTGCTTCCTGAGTTAGGTCCTTGGGGTCCATCTAGCTCAGTATTGTCCAAACTGACTGGCGCTGACTCTCCAGGGTCTCAGATGGGAACATGGGACCTTTTACATGGAAAGCAGTGGCTCTGCTCCTGAGCTACCATTGAGTAAGAGGAGAACCTGGGCCTCTTCCCTGCAGAAGATGAGAAAAGCCACTTAAGTTCCCAAAGCAGGATTTGGATTTGGTTGGATTTGGTTGGGAAACCAGAACATTGCAGGAATGTTGTTCAAAGGCATGATGAAATGGTGGCGGAACACATCAGCCAAAGCCATCATTCCCACAATTGTTGTGTTTTCTCTCCAGCCATGTCTTAGCTGTTGTTGTTGGCAGAGAAAGGGAAGAGAGAAGGGGGACATTTGGGATGAGGAAAAGAGCAGCAGCAACAACAACAACATATTCCCGGAGTAAAAGAAAGATTTAATTAGGTTGTGAGTCGCCTCCAAAAAAAGAGTACTAAAATTAAATGTGAATTCATAATGGACAGTATTATGGGTAATGAGATGCAAATTGGGCTGGGTTACAGCTTTTAGTGCACAATTTGCTTTCCCTCTAATTGGGAGAAATGGATCTGGCCCCAGAAGCCAGGTACTCAAAATGTAAAACAGCCTCGTAGCAAGGAAAGGAGATGCTGCCACTCCAAAACCAAATAGCCAGAGCGACATGAATATTTCAATATGACAAAACAGAGCAAACACTAACTTTATTTTAGCTGAACCTTCAGCCAAGCAAAACAGGCAACACACTCCAGTGCTGTGTGAACAGTGGACGAGGGTCCATCTAACATGGGGATCTGTTGGGAACAAAGCTGTCCAAGACCGTTTCCATTTGGGAATGTTTAACTTGGATCCTTCCTTTGTAGGGCAAGTCTGCAGCTAAAGTCAGAAGGCTCAGGAACACAATGAACTCCTCAAGCCACACCTAGCATCTGTTTCGGGGTCAGATAAGTCACTGCAAGTGGCCATTGCCCCGCATATTGTGCAATTTAAAGTGAGTACTAGTCTTGCTGCGAGGCTCAGATATTCTTGGATCCTTCAATATCTATTGAGCAACTGAAGTGGCAATTCTGGGAGCAGGCCCATGCAGCCTGGGGGAGACAGCAGCGTATGCTTGCCCTGGGCCTTGGAGGGCTAAGCTGACCAGGGGTCCTGCCAGGAGCCTGCTGGACTTACACTGTCGTGCCAAGTATAAGACTCCCACCCCGGGCCTCAGACAAGCTCTGCATGGGCCTTTCTGGGAGTAAAACCCACTGAGCTCAATGAGATTGACTCTTAAGTAAGCATGCACAGGGATTACACTATGGATTTTGTTTATTTCTGTGAGTTGATTTATGGCCAGTATCTCTGCTTTCAGTAAGTGTACACTTGTTTCTTTAATCCCACCTTGCAAAACTTTTCTAGAAAATATCTCTCTCCCCCCCCCAATTAGCAATCAATGGGGGATTTAAGAGAGTTGTACTGTCCATGCAGGAACAAACTGTCAAAATCCAGTTCACGCACCACATAGTTAAACTATGGAACTCACTTCTGCAGGAGGCAGTGATGGCAACCAATGTGGATGGCTTTAAAAGAAGACTAGACAAATTCATGGGGAATAAGGCTACCAACAGCTCCTATCCATGATGGCAGTAAACAACCTCCAGTGTCAGATCCAGCAATGCTTCTGAATACTAGTTACTGCAGACCATAGGAGGAGAGAGGGCTCTTGTGCTCAGGTCCTGCTTGGGGGGTTCTCATTGAGGTCTCTGACTGACCACGGTGAGAACAGGATGCTGGGCTAGATGGGACCCCAGGCCTGATCAGGCAGGCTCTTCTTATGGCCTTATGTTATGTTCTTAATGGGAAGAGTCACATAAAAAATTGTGCTGAACATCACACAAGGTTTGGGATGTCCTCCAGAAACATGCTTGCACCCCATGCTTTTTTCCCCAGTGGCCACTGAGCCTGGCACACCTAAGCTTTTTGCCTCCTCAAACGGCAAGCTCCAAGTTTTACATAAGCCTTAACATCATCAAGCCACAAAGAGCAAGACATATTTAACAGTGGACCCAGAATACACCCGCTCATTGTATTAAGGGAACTTTGGAACACAGCAGTGCCTGAGAATATCCTGATCAGCCAGGGAAGCAGTGGCAGCCATGAAGTTCACTGTGTGACCTTGGGTCACTCCCTGTCACTCAGCCTAACCTACCTCATAAGATTAAAAAATTCCTTCCAGTAGCACCTTAGAGACCAACTAAGTTTGTTATTGGTATGAGCTTTCATGTGCATGCACACTTCTTCAGATAGGTATTTGAAGATATCTGAAGAAGTGTGCATGCACACGAAAGCTCATACCAAGAACAAACTTAGTTGGTCTCTAAGGTGCCACTGGAAGGATTTTTTAAAATTTTGTTTCGACTACAGCAGACCAACACGGCTACCTACCTGTAACTACCTCATAAGGTTGCTGTGAGGATTAAATGGGGAGAGGGAGAGGTATGCCACCTTGAGCTCCCTGAAGGAAAGACGGAATATGAGTGTAATAAACACACAGGAAAGAGAGAGATGGAAGAACTCAGGTGCTTTCTCTTTGCTTTAAGAGAAATAATTAAAAACAAAGGTTGTCAACCGTTTTAAACATTAAAAAATGGGGTTAAAATCTTGCCATTTGTACAAAGCCAGCGCCTCTTTTTGAGGACACCAGAGTCACCTTTCATTTTTATTTCCTGGCACAGCAGCAAGAAAGTCGCCTTTAGTTTCAGGCCCCATCAATTAAAACTTGTCCCCACCAATCAATTCAACCTTTAATCCAACCTTTAAACAACTGAATACCAACCTCAGCCCTGCAAACAACAAGGCCTAAGGGGCATGTACACTGTGGGCTTTGTCTTTATATGCCTTGAACAAAAGACCTTGGAAGAGGAAAACGAAAGAGTAGTGGGGAACATGGAAAACTCCAATTCATTCTTAGCAAAATATCCTCAGGACACTCGAGAGAGATCTGAAATCACAGCCTGGATTTATTGCTTTGGCACTGATCGATTACTTGAAAGCATTAGGTAGATAAAGAAATTGATTATTCAATAAATCACTTCATGCCCCATGAAAGCAGAGGGTATTTTTCTAATAGGCAGGGGCCAGAGAAATACAAATCTGTAGTGGGCAGGCAAGAAACTCTCCAGCATGGAAGGTGAACAGTGGCTCATCACTTCCCACATGTGTAAAGAGGGTGCCATTATTTCAAATCTTAACAAGTAACCTTGAAGAAGCTAAAATTGGAGAGACAGAGAGATGCTTTGCATGTTCACTTGAGCGCTAAACCCCAGAAAGACATGTGGGCCACACTGAGTGATCTCAGTCAGAAATTCTCAAATAAAAAGCTTTGAATAAAAGCCCAGATTTCTGCCAGAGGATGGCTGCTCCTTGATATGTGGCTAATTGCAGGGGGGGGGGTGCAAGTGGTGGGAATTTGTCCCCATCTCAGAAACTTGGAAACAAGCACCATCCACATGTACACACCTAGGACAATTTTTAAAAATCTAATTAAAGTTGATAAGAAATAGCTACGGCCAACTCTTGTACTACCCCTACCCAGCTTATAGCCAGCTGAGCCCCAGATCTTTTCTTCCTCCTGGCCTCTCCATCTCCTGGCCTTTGCCCCCCCCCTTTTGTTTTAATGAGGGGGATGAAGTTGTGAATGTCCTACTGGAGAGATTCCACCCAAGTCCTTTGCCCAGCAAGAGCCAGAACAGAAGCCTCCAGGAAGTGAAGCCCTGCATGCTATTGAGTAAGAAAATAGGCAGCAGGGGAAAGCATTGGAGCACAAATCCAAGCCAAGTCAAAGCTCACAGGTAGGATGCTAGCATAGAAGCCAACTCCCAGGGGCTAAAAAATATTTGAAGGGGCCGGGCCACCACAAAGTTGATTGGTATTCCCATTCAAATGGTGTGTTTACACTGCATCACATGATCAATTATGTGGGACGGGACTTACCTGGGCCCCCACAATATTTTATTCAAGTTGGCACCCTTGAATTCTAGGGGGGGGGAGCCCTGCAGCAGCTGTATCACCACCAAGATCTGCATCCTTTTCTCACAGTAGTCAACCAATGTGCAGGATCTGAGCACAATAATATAACTGGCATCACCTGAGATTCCCAGCAACTAGTACCGTATTACTGCTTCCAGCAGTGAAGGCTGAACATAGGAATGGTAGCTAGCAGCCTCTAAGAATCCTATCTTCTCATTAATTTGTCTCATCCTCTTTGGAAATCATCCAAGTTGGTGGCCATCATGATAGCTTGTGGGGGGCTGGTTCCATAGTTTAGCTGTGTGAACAAGTCCTTTCTTTTACCTGTCCTGAACCTCCTAACTTTCAGCTTCCTTGGATGACCCCACTGAGTTCTAGCATTATGAGTGAGTCCTATCCGCTTTCTCTAGCAAATGCTAGAGGAATGAATGAATAAATGATAGGGGCGGCAATTGTACCAGGAACATCTACAGAGGAAATCTCTTGCCAAGGGACATGACTTCCTGGGGGACTGTCTTTGATTTTACTCAGAGTAACAGCAATTCATATTATATGCTGAAGCTGCAGGCCTTGCCTTGCTGGCTCCGGTAATGGCAGAAATCATCTACAAAGCTACAGCAGCAGTGAATCTGGCCTGGGATTCAGGGCCCCGGTCTCTTGTCTCTGAGCCACAGGGCTTTTTCCAGCTTCCCTAGTGAGCTCAAGTTCCTCAGCTGCACTTTTCAGCTTCCCAAGAGAAGCCTAAGAAATCAGGGCTGAAAATATCCCCCGCAATGGGTCACCAAGACCTGGTATGCCAGCGGTTTCATTTATTTATCTGAAGTGCTAAAATCTCCTAGCTTTCATCTCAAAGCAGTAATCAGAAAGGGGCAACACCACCCCCTATATTTAGAACACTCTGTTGTGTTTTCATCAGCTTCAGATGCAGAAAGTCATGACTTTTTTATGGCTGAGCTGCAATGCAATGCATCTGAAATATTCTACAGACGCTGGAAGAACCTGTCTGCCTCCCTCCCTCCCAGTCTCCCCTACATCCCCTTCTCAACCTTGTGCTCACATATTCTCTGTTGCCCCCCTGCCCTGCCCCCGTTTTGCTTCTCTCATCCAAATCTGCTTCCAGACCTCTTCCTACCAAGCTGTTCCCAAGGGGCAGCCACGTCCTCCTTTAGGTAAAGGTAAAGGGACCCCTGACCGTTAAGTCCAGTCGCAGATGACTCTGGGGTTGCGGCACTCACCTCGCTCTATAGGCCAAGGGAGCCGGTGTACAGCTTCCAGGTCATGTGGCCAGCATGACTAAGCCGCTTCTGGCGAACTAGAGCAGCGCACAGAAACGGCGTTTACCTTCCCGCCAGAGCGGTACCTATTTATCTACTTGCACTTTGACGTGCTTTCGAACTCCTAGGTGGGCAGGAGTTGGGACCGAGCAACGGGAGCTCACCCCATTGTGGGGATTCGAACCACCAACCTTCTGATCAGCAAGCCCTAGGCTCTGTGGTTTATCCATCATAAAATAGACAACTACTTCTGCAAAGCCCTTCCTGACATCCAGTGTCCCATCTATTTGCTGTGGATTGTAACCCTTCCTTCGTGGCAGCAGAGACTGAGTCGCTCCTAGAGTCCTCAGCACAAAACAAAATAGCAGCAGCATGGAATGGCATTGCTGTGGTTGCACACGTACCATCTTCCCTCTGAAGCAGTCCACTGGGCTCATCCTGGAGGCAGAATTAAGGCCAGAATCACAGCTGCAGGCATGGAAGATTAAGGCATGTGCAGGGTGGAAAGTACAGTTAATGCACTTCTAGGCCTGCAGATATGCCACACTTTTGGAATCTCCCCTCATCGAAGGGGAGAAGCAAGCAGTATAGCTATAGCATCTTTCAAACTGGGAGGAGGCACGTTTCCTGAGTGCAAGGGGGAATGACAGACTTCGGGGAGGAAAGATCAGCTTATTTTTGTTTCATGGCAGTTTTACACAGACTGAGGTCTTAGGTCTGTTCTGTACCACTTTTGCAAATTTTTAAAAATGCTTGTTTTATATGGGTTTTATCCTCATATTTTGAGGTTTTTTCTATAATCAAGCAGCATATAAATTTTATGAAATAAAATGAATAAATACTTCCACTGATGTGTTTCATTATGCTTTTCAATGCATTTCCCCTTCCAAAAAACATTCTTTTTTTATACACTTCTATATAAAACATGCATTTATTTCCTATTTTTGGAAACAAAATTGCATCGCAAAATTCAGAGAAATGCACAATCCAGCTGATACCTGTATCCTACATAAGGGTGGGGCCAGCAATTCAGCCCTTTTGCACAGAGAAGGTCTTTTCCATCCCCACCCCCCCTACACTGCCATTACAGCTGCTTCTATATTCCTGATATGGCACAGCAAAAACAAAAACCAAGAAACCATTTGCCAACCCGGAGGCGGGGGTTTGGTGGGGAGGAAATACTCTGAGCATAAAATGCAGTTTTGCATTTTTTTTAAAGATCACTTAAATAATAGCACCGTCGCAACTAGAGGGATAAAATGGAGCTGGTGGCTGCTGCCCTTATGCTCAACAAATTTATTTGGGAATATGCTCTGTTCGGTTGCACAAAAGGACAATATATAAATATCTGTATTTAAGTGGAAGTAATAAAAAGGGGGGGCCTCCTACTGCAGTGCCTGGAAACATTACATAAGCCCACTTCCTCCAAGAAGCTCCTCCGGCATGGCCAGGTGGTGGGATTTAAAATAACTCCCACGACTGCTTTCCCAAGTACTCTAAATTCACTGCAGAATAGTAGCAGGCGAGTCTGATGCCAGGTCCCAGCAGACCTCCCTAACTCAGCTAAGCTCGTGGCTTATTCCATATTTTATTTACTGTTTCATTGCAAGAGACAAAAGATGACAGCCGTCTATTTATTAAGCGGGAAAACACACAGCCTACATCGGGCATTTCTTTTCGCATCATGACCCATTTTGGGTGCTTTCGAAACAGGCTACTTTGGCTCTCTCTCAAACCTGTTGCTTCGAAATTCCCCCCACCCCATATATCCATAGGGGTCCCCAATGTTCGGTCACAGGGGCTTTCCCTGGTGCACAGACCAGAGTCCCCACCCCTCCACCTCATTGAAAACAGCCTCGGAAGAAGGCCACACAACTGGTGCTGCCCATTACACTATCTCCAGTTTGCAAAGATACCCATGGACCCCCAAAGCCCATAGCTTTCTTGCAACTCTGGGATAGGGGAGAAAAGCAGCCTCTTTCATTTCCAGAGCGACAGGGAACTCAAGTGGCCCTGAGCAGCAGCTGCCCACTGCTATTCCCAAGAGGGATTTGGTCTCTGTGAAAGTTGTGTTGATGACAGCAGGATCTGGGAATGAAGAGAGCCCCGCAGGCAATAAAGTCCCACCCTACAGGAAGCTCCAAAACGTGTTTTTTATGAAACATATTTGTAGCAACTTTCAGCTCAGAAAAGAACCTGCGAGATGGCTTACAACAATGGGATAGCTACCCAGTTAAAAAGAGCATTCAAAGCCCAGAGCCAAACAAAATCAGCCCCATAACAAGACAAAATTTATATACATGAAAAAAAACTGGAACAAAAATGCATCCACCCCCTGCCTAAAAGACAACAGAGAATGTTGTCAGGAACATTACTGACAGGGAGAGAACTTTTCAGTAATTACTGAATTACTGTCAGGAAGAGAACTTCCTGACAGTAAGAGCTGTTCGACAGTGGAATTTGCTGCCAAGGAGTGTGGTGGAGTCTCCTTCTTTGGAGGTCTTTAAGCAGAGGCTTGACAGCCACCTGTCAGGAATGCTTTGATGGTGTTTCCTGCTTAGCAGGGGGTTGGACTGGATGGCCCTTGTGGTCTCTTCCAACTCTATGATTCTATGGGTCAGTCTAAGCACCCTGGGGTGGGCAGAGTGGTGGGGGGAGTTGTTTAGTTCTGGCTCTGTTGGTAGAACATGAGACTCTTAATCTCAGGGCCATGGGTTCGAGCCCCACATTGGGCAAAAGATTCCTGCATTGCAGGGGGTTGGACTAGATGACCCTCATGGCCCCTTCCAACTCTATGATTCTATGATGCACAACAAGCCTCAGATGACTACAGCTGAGAGGCAAGTCCATGTGGGAAGTGAAGAGGCAGCCCAAAACCCTCATTTGGGTGATTGGTTAACCATATTCTGATTTATTATTATTATTAATATTATTTTAGAAAAACAGGCTTCTGGATCTCAGGGTTGCAGATAACTCTTCAGAAATTATTCAGACCAAAACTCTAGCTGCCAACCTCTCAATAGCCTGACTGTTCATAGTTTATCCCTGTCCAGACCTGAAGCCTGAGGTCTCCTCAGAGAAGGAGCATGGGGAGCAGAACCCTCCAGCAGATCTCTAAATCCAGTGATCCTGAGGAACCATCAGACCTGGACATCCTTGACACCAGCTGCCTGGATTAAATAGCAATCCCTCCAAACCAGGATTGCAAGCATGGATCAGGTATGACTGTGGAAGATCAGGAGAAGCATGGCCAGATTTATAATGGTGCAAACGGTACAATTGTACCAGGCACAATTGTAACAGCCCACGCCTGCAAGGGGGCCTAGACGCTTGAGCTTTCGGGGGCGGAGGAAGCCTCTCCCCATACTAGAAGGAAAGTTATGAAGCAAAATGTGCAGGCACCCCCCTAAGCAATTTGGGTGAGATAAGCCAGCCTGGCTGCTCCTGTTGAGTTTTTATGAGTGAAATCAGAACTGTGATTGATGAATGAGATATTTGGACACCAGGCTATAGGAATTCCTGTGGCCCTAAAGAGCTACTGCTTTCCTCTCCCCTATAAAATTAAAAGAGCAAAAAATAAAAGTAAATAAATAATCTGCAACATGTGCAACATGTGAGCTGTACCTAGTTTTTCTCATCATTGACATTATTATTATTACTAGTAAATTAAGCCTGTTAGAAAAACAGGCTCTAGAAAGTATATGGGGGGAGCGGCGGCCTTGTGCCGCTTCCCCCGCGCTTTGGCGAGGCTGGTGTGCGGGCGAGCGCGCCGGAGCGCAAAACGGGGGAGAAGGCGGCGGCGGCAGCAGCCTAGGCGCGCACTTTGCGCCCGCGATCGCCGGCTCCTCGCCGCCGAGGGCTCGGCTAGCCTCGGCGAGAGGAGCCTCCTGGCAGCCGCCGAGTCTGGCTCCCGGCTCCTTCCCTCGCTCGAGGCCCCGGTGGGCGTGAGGCGGCGACAGTGGGCAGCAAGCGAGCGGGGCTCCTTCGCCTCAGCGTGCGAGGAGGAGGACAACAATGAGAGGCGGCTGCAGCGAGGCGCCTCGGCAGCGAGCCCCGCACTGAGCCGCCGCCCGCCGGCCGAGCGACCGCCATCCAACCTGCGGGGGGGGCGGGCAGGGGCGCTACGCGCCCCCGCCGCCAAGCGCCTATTGGTGTAATAAAGAGAGGGTTGCGGGCAGGGGCGCTACGCGCCCCCGCCGCCAAGCGCCTATTGGTGTAATAAAGAGCCTGTGTCAGAGGGCTGCGGGCAGGGGCGCTACGCGCCCCCGCCGCCAAGCGCCTATTGGTCTCCGTGTGTCACTGGAACGCGCACGCGCAGTTGGCAATTCCTGTGACACACGGAAAGCAGTACGTCCCGACACAGGCTCTTTATTATATAGGATTATTATTATTATTATTATTATTATTATTATCAGTAAGGAAAAGGGGGAAAACGTTTGTTTGGAGGTGGAAACACATGAAAACAAAGGCAGTTGCCAGTGCCATGGAAGCACATTGCAACCTTTTGCCAACAAGATAATGATGATGATTACGATGATGACTGCAAAAATATCATGGAGAAGTATGACATTATGCAATTCCTATTGAAGCATATCCTGTGGACACTCTGCTCTTTGGGGTTCCCCTGCCTGTCTCTCTGAGGGTGCACCAGAAATCCTGCTGGCTCAGTAGACTCCAGATGGTGAAAGAGGGTGGATGTTCACCACACCCCTTAAAAGCAACAAGAAGCATCACGCAGCAACTGCAAAGGGAATCTGGCAGGTAAAGGTAGGAGGGTGGAAATCAGGACACATGTTAAGCGTCCTCAAAGCACAGCGCCCTCTGCTGACCATCCACACCTGAAGCACCAGCTGCCATTCAAACACCTGCTGTGGTGTCTGCAACAGATCGACCCCCTCTCATTTGACATTATTAACACAACGGGAGCTTAAGAGCTGTCATGTGAAAAGGGCAAGAGTCACCCTGCCAGGCGGGCAACAGAAGGACTTTGTCAAATCAAGGAGAGTTATTATAAAAACACGTCCTCGGGCGCAAAACACACACACAACAAATGCAAATGAATTCAAGGCGCAAAGAGAAAGAGCAATATGGTTTTCCTGTTGTATGGAAAACAGGATAAGTTTGCCGGAAGATTAGAAATGACGTCTGCATCTGTGCAAAGAAATGGTCTGGGTGTTTCTGCTCTCCTTACAAATGCAACAGCCAGTTTATGGCATTTGAGTTGGGCATGAAGCACCCCACACTTGGAAAAAGCAGCCAAGGCATTAATGTCTTTCATTTTTATCAGTCCATGCAAGTGTGTCCTCTAACGCATTTTCATCACTTGGGGTGGGTTGCACTTGCAACAATTAAATTTTAAGACCACCCTAACAATATCACAGCCCACGACACAATAGAGGGTGGCAGGCAGAGAAAGCTGCCTGGCTCTCCCACTGCGCTCCTGACTCTGAGCTTCGCAAACCCTACGTCAACCACAGCCCTGTTTCCTGCACTGCTGCCAAACCTTAATATCCACGTAGATGGTTCTCAAGAGAGCAGGGATTAAGTAATTAGATTTGCCTGCCACAAAGAAGCAACAATGACACTCTCGCTCGAAATTCATCTTACAGTTTACACCCCAGCAGCCTCATTCTCACCTCACAGAAATCACCAAATAACTGTGTGACCTGAAATTAAAAACCCATTTTGGGATCAGGTTTGGGGGGGGGGATAATGGGGGGGATAATAGGGGGGAGGCAGTTTTGGAAGTATCTCCCCCCAGAGAAATAGCCATTCTCGTTTCTTATGAAAACACAGTGTTTCAAAAACATGATATGAAATCAATCCTTAAAAAAGCATCAACAGGGGAAGGGGAGATGGAGGATGCAGTTTCTGCTTCTGCGAAGGGGACAGATGGCTTCCATCCTCACTCCACACCGGCAGGTAAAATTCCATTATGCGCCAAGAGCATCGTCCCAATTTTGCATTTGCACGCCACAGAGCCCAGAAATTTAACTGCGACACAGCATTTACATGCATGTCACTAAATGATCCTTAGAGCTTTTCAAGTATGACATCTATGCACAGGAGAAAGAATTGGGGTATGGGAGGTGAAGGCAAAAGCCATTTCAGAGCCTGATCAAGCTAGGCTCTACACACACACACACACACACACACACACACATATGGCCTGCTGCCACCAACAGCCTGAATCTATAGCCTGAAAAGCAGGGTGCAACTGTATCTTATTTTTATTTTATTTATTAAATTTATATACCGCCCTTCATCAAAAGATCTCAGGGTGGTTCACAGAACTGTAGTAAAAAACAAGAAACAATAATAAATAAAATGTTAATGCTGGTCAGAAAATGGGAGAATTTTAAAATAGGTAGATGGTTACATACACATACACACTGAGCTTACGGAAGCTTAAATCCACATCACAGAATTAAGTGAAGGGGAAGGGAGAGACAAGGAAAAAACCTAAATCCATATTATGCATGGATACACTTGGGCCTGCCTTAATCTTGGCTGCTGCATTCACAAAAGCAGCCTCTCACTGTTTGTTTGCTGTTTTGCTTCTGGAAGGGCTCTTTGTAATCTGCACCAGCAAGACCTAAATATCAGCATCTACATACGGATTTTATTTTTTATTTTTTATTGGAAAGCAGACATGGCAAACCATTGCAGCATTTTTTTTTCCTTTGACATGACAAAAAAAATATATCTGCTAGGCGTGCATATGTCCTCCTAGTATTTTAAATACCATTCGGTCTAAAAAAGAAAGAGCTACTTCTCTCTCCTCCCCAACCCCCCCAGGGGCATCAGGGAACTTTCAGACCTGGCCTGGTGCTGCATCTCTTCCTGCACGCTGGCCTGAATCTGAATGGACTTGCGTTTCACTCTATTTGCTTCCATCTCTTGTTTTAAAAGGATTTTTAAAGGCATTTGGAATTTCCGAGCTGGAAGGGACAGTTCCTCAAGCTAATGTTTTCTAACTTGGTCCTACCATTCCCAGGTGGTGAGAAGCCACTTGTCTGAAGCTATTTGCTTTGCGCGGGGAGAGTGTGCGAGGGCGGGGGGAGGAGGGGTGACATATTGATCTTCATTCAGTTTGTGTCTTCTCCAGTACGGCTAAGCTTTATTGTATCAACGGCCGTGGCTGCCGCCAGCGTGCCTCTCTCATTGTTTAACACTCGCCAAGACACAAACTTAGAGACAGGCGCTACGTCCCCAGCTGGCTGTGGTGACACATCCCATCACTGCTGCGGTTGGGCAGGGGGTGGGGTGGGGTGGGATCCAGGCAGAGATCCCAATCTTGCTTGCACACAGATGTAAAGTGATCAAGTCTCCCTGGCCCAGAGCCCTAATTCTGAGGAATTATCCTGACAAGATCACCCCTGATCTTGCAAACATCTCCGTACCGGTTTCACTTCGATAGCATCGATTTTCAATTACGCTTCCACAAATTGGGAGCCAAGTCGTCATCTTTCAAGGCATCGATCCAGGTTTGCAGTGGGACAAATCTGGCATTGCCTCTGAGTGCTGACTGCAGCTCCTGAGATCAGCGTGGCAAGTACAAACTGAGTAAGCAGGTGGGTCAATCCAAGGTGTGTAGAATCAGTAGAGGCTCTGCTCACAACCCACAAGGGATGTGGAATGCTGCATTCTCTCACACACTGGAAGGGGGAAGCGTTGCTCTCCAAGATCACTCATCTCCTGATACCGGGCAGAGTGTGGTCACATCGACACCCACACACCCACACACTTGTTGCACTCCTTAGAGGCTTGAGTGCACCATCCACCTTCTAAAACACTTCTTCCAGCCACCCCACGAAACAAGATTTTCTTCAAGCTATTCATCACATCCAACCCAAATAAAATAATATCTGACTCTTTCCTCCAGATTCTTTCCTTTCTCACAGAACAATACCAGACACAATTGAACACTGCAGTTTTCAATTGTGAAATTATTATTTGGAGCGGGGGGTTAGGTATCAGGGAAACGCTGTTAAATCTCCCTGGAGGGGATGACTGGAAGCGATGTTTCTAAAAAGAAAAGCCAAACAGAATAATGAGTCCCGGGAATAAAAAGGCTACCCTCTCAAGGAAATGTAATTATGAATTGAATTTGTCCACAACACATTTCTGTAAAATAATCAATGAACTGTTTTATTTTCGGCAGACTACAACCGCCCACATGCCTCCCTTCTGTGTTACTTGTATTTTATCCAAACAATTGATGGCACAACCTCCTTTCTCAGTCACAAATTAGCAAAACTCATCTCTTATTTCAGCCTGTTTGTTTCAAAACCAGCATTGTGGCCTTCGTCCCAGCTGCCTCACAAGCCAAGAGCAAGGGGGGGAAAAAGGCCCTTTCTTGCCGGGCTTACAACGACAGTGTACACAAAACACAAGATGCGCCCTTTCCAACCGCCAATCTGCAGAATGCTAGGGTGAGGCGAGCTGTCAGTGCTTCTATGCAAAAACAAAACAAAACAAAAACAAAAACCAGAAGCTTGCTGTCTGTGGGAGAACACCAAGGCTGCTGGTGACTACGTTTTGGCAAGGTGCCGGACAGCTATTGTGTTTTGGTCCAAACCAATTTTCCCATTCAAGTCCACAATGCATGTAGGACAATGCAGAAGGGAGATGGAGCCTCATCGCACTCTGGAGAGATACCGGCCACCTGCAGAAACCCAAGGATCCATGGCAACGAGACACTCCTCTTGTGAGTCTAAGATTTCACCCAGATTTTGACTCTGTTGCCTACCCTTTTAGCCTCTGCATATATTTGACCTCTTTCAACAAGGCAGAATATTAATTGATGCTTCAATCAGATGAGTGATTTGCCACAGCGATCAAATGTGATGTCCAAAGGCTTCTTGCAATTGGAGAGGATTTCGCCGTCTCCTTTAGGAAAGCTTTTGCCATGTTTCTTGAGGTTTGCGATGTCACAGGCTGCAAGGCAGCACAAGGGGAAGCAGAGACTTGCTGCTGCATCACACAGCAAGGCTTTTAAACTTCGGATGAATAAAAGGCAGGCAAGAAATGCGATTTAACCATAAATGCCAAATGAATTTGCTTCACGGGGAGTCATTCACTCCAAAGGACAATACTTTGTTCAATTGCGTTTGCAAACTTACCAGCAGCCACCTCACTTACACCAGCCAATATTCATGTAAGACAATTGGGCTGTTCCAGATTTACCCCCACGTTGCCTTTGAAATCCTCAATCCTGTGTCTGCAATTACATTTGCACCAGGCATAATAAATCGCATTCAAAGAAAGATTATGCTCAAAGTTGCATGACATTTGCACGAGAAAACATGAAGATGTTCCAGTAAAAAACATCTTCCTCTGTTTGCATGCAATGCTGATTAAACCCAATGCTTATAACTCAGAAAAGATGTAGGAAAGTACTGAAATTTTCTTTCAGTGAGAAAAACCATGATTTCAGCAAAAACAGAACCACAGATCTCCCCACTCCAAGCTGTCTCTTCTTTCAGAATCATGCCTTGTTGTCATTTAACCAGGCTGTTGTATTTGAAATTCAACAACTTTCCTGATTTTTTAGAACTCAGTTTATTGTAAAACCTGATTTAAGTTGACACAAAAGGACAAAGAAATGAAATTAAGAAAGCAGGAAGGATGAAATTGTAGCATTCCTAAAAAGGGAAAATGACAGTTCAGCATGGGAAAGCTGTGTTGACTTTGATCTAAACCTGAAATTGCCGCAGTTGCTACAAATTCTCTTGTCTCTCTGGCTGTTCAGTTCTCTTCTTTTATGTGACATTTTTAGAAAAGAGATTTTTTACATAAAAAAGCATTAAATCTAACCAACATCTTTCTTTTTCCTTTTTAAAAATTAAAACAGTTTTCTTCCACCAGCTTCCAGGGGAAAGCCTAGCCAAGCCAGATTTGAAAAGCAGAGTTTAGAAAATTATTCTCCATCCTTGAAAATCAGTTATATAGAGAACTCTGGAAAATAAACAATGGCTCAGACACACCTGAGTGGACCTCTAGAAATAATCCATCCAAACAAGAAGGTAGAATCCACAGCAATTGCAAACTACAAGCTCTTCTCTGTTCTTTCTACAAATCCACCAGTGCCTTTTCACCTCAGAGAAAATTCCACACCACAGGAGGTGGAGTTCAGCTAGCTGGGCCAGCTCCCTCCCCTTTCAAATATCCAAAGGGGGCCATGTGCCCACTCTTGAATGGCACAAACACAACAGTATATCCAGCATCCAAATTCCTTGGATTTATGTTCCAGCCATGTTTACAACCAAGGTTAGACCTGTAGACTCTCAAATTGTCAATGAAATCAACACAGCATGGTGCATGTTCAGACGAACAACCCCCCCTTCCCACAGCCCAAATGCACATTCATTTTTGCAGTTAGCATACATTAAGCATCAAATAGGACCCATTTGCCTGAAGCATCCATAGCATCAAAGCCTGTTGACCTTCTAACCATCTTAGATTTATTTATTTATTTATTTATTCATTCAATTGAGAAAAACCACTGCATTATGAAGAGCCCCCTTAGGCCCACAGGGCAGCCTCCCTCAGGTGACATACATGCCAATGCTCTTGGGGGCTCCTGTGATGTTTTCCAGCTCCCCAAGCTCACATTCAGGACAAAATGGACCCACCAGGTGAAGCCAAACAGCAGGCACAGTTGCAATGGAACATCAGGTCCTGATGCCTACCCAATCCAGCGAACACTGAGCAGCTCAGTCTATGGGAGTGGGACTGAAAGAGGGTTCACGTTCAGGCACAACAGGGGCTACCCCATCCTCAAGGGATGGTGTGGACTGTGCACAAACCCACAGGTACTGCAGAGAACTTGGCTGGAAAGACCACCTGTACTGGACCAGAAGCCAGACCTCACATTAGTTGGAAATCAGCCTGCTGGACGGACACTTGGAAAACAAGAAAAAAAAATGGAGGGGAGGCATTCACCAGAATCCCATCTCAGATTGCCTCTCTGTCAAAGACACCAGCTCTGGTGGGGTGGCTATTCTGGCTCCCTTCCCAGCTGCTCCTGGGCCAGAAGAACAAAGGCACTCCAGAGCATGTGTGAGCCCAGAGGCAGCTGCTTCCAGCAGAGACAGGGGGTGAAGAGACACCCTTACAAATGCCACCATGCTCTTAGGCAACTCCCCTTCTGTTCAATGGGGCAGGAGTACTTCCCTAGGGGCCACGTTCTATTAACTGGGAAGAGTGGGGCCTAGGGGCCACGTTCTATTAACTCAGGAATCCAAAGGGCTGCCCTGGTATCAGAGCTGCCCCCCCCCTCACCACACCATGCCAAGCAACAAAATCTCCTGCAAGAACTTCCAAAGACAAAGGGAGCCACAATTGAACTATGCTAGAAAGGAGGCAGAAGAGAAGTCAGGGGGGTGTTTTCTTTTAATTAAGGCACAAAAAAGATACTTTGACTTTTGGAATTCACTTTGCCACATGGTTAAAAATTTACAGCTGTTCCTCTCTCCCACTCCTCTGAGCCCCAGGGCAAGAAGAGAAAGCCTTGCACCGGCTGGTGGAAAGCAAGGGCAAGAGACATCACCCTTGGCAGCAGCAACAAAATCTGGTGCTATATTTGGGGGAAAGGAGTTGTCAAAATATTGGGGGAAGGGGGAAACCCTCCCCATTCAGAGGCAGCAACTGCTTGCTGGGAAACAGCATCAAAATTTCAAACTCCACATTTGCACCTGGCTCCTGTACAGAGGGAAGTGTAGCCGCCAGAGCCTGGCCCTCAGCATCCCCTTTAGCGCAGGATGTGCTGGACCAGAGCATCTCGGAGGCGAAGCTGCATCCTCCGTAGCATCTTCTCCAGCCAGCATCCTCTCTCTGCACAGATCAGAAAGCGCCTCGCGGGAGCAGCCAAACTTTGCTTCCTGCAAAAAGCTCCGTCTATACCGGCAACGAAATGGGGAAAGGACGAGTGGGGGGTGCGGGAGGGGCAAACTTCCCGTCGCCTGCTAGACGTCTATTGCAGAAGGGGACAAGCCAAAGTAAGGAGGAGGGAGGGAGGGAGAAGAGGCACGGCCCCCCTCCTCGAAGCCACCTCTGGCTCAGAGACAGAACCCCCGCCAGCAAAAGAACTCTGTTCTTTGCAGAAATATGTATCTATATCTCGACTCCGTCTTTAAAGTCTTGGGAGGGTCGTTTTCAAGGTCTTTTATTAAATAATCAATCAAGGTCGCCACCCGCCCCTATTGCCAGCCAAACGCCCCAGAAAGCCCCAAACCCAATAAATCGCCCCAAAGTGGAGCGACAGCCCCCCCTAAAGAAGAGATAGCATGATAGTGAGCCCTGACCTCCCTCCCCCCCCCCGCCCCGGTTTGTCGTCTCACCCACCGATGCGGATGACATGGGGCATCCCGTGGCAGGAGTGGAGCCAGACGAGCCCCAGGAAGAGTCCGGCTGCGGCGGCGGAGGCAGTGGAGGCGGCGGAGGATCGGCGGCGTCGGTCCAGCGGCGGGAGGAGCGGGCGCGGGCGGCGGCAGCAGGTCAGCATCCTGGGCGGGCGGGCGAGGCAGCCAGCCAGCCGGGCTCCGGCTCCGGCGCCCGCTACACCTCCAGAGGCGGCGGCGGCAGCAGCGGGCGAGGCGGCGGCGGGGAGGGCGCCTCCCCCTCAGCCCGGGGCATCCTCCTGGCGGAGAGGAGCGGCAGCTGGAGCCGGACCTCCGCGGCGGCGGGGACGTGCAGCAGGAGGAGGACCCGGAGCCGCCGCCGCCCCGCCACGCCCGGCGAGGCTCGGGCTCCCCCTACGCCCGGTGCGCGCTCGCCTGCCTGCCTGCTTGCCTGCCTCCTTCCTCCTCGCAAGTTCCCCCGACTGGCGCTGCCTCCCGCCGCCGCCGCTCGCTCTGCCTGGCGCGGAGCTGTGCAGCCGCGTCCACACGGGGAGGGCGGGGGAGCGTGGAGGGGGCCTGCTGCTCCTGCCGCCGCTGCTGCGGGAGGATCGCGGCCGAGAGGTGCCGGGGCTCAAGCCTCGGAGCAAGGCACGCCCTCTGCCCGGCAAGCCCTGCCCCCGAGGCTCAGGCGGAGGGGGAAGGCACTCTGTACATGCTCGACGGCATGCCGACTAGGCGAGGGGAAGGAGGCGGTAGTTCCCGGTGCTGAAGGAGCTGTCCCGGTGCTGAAAATACTGGGCTATGTGAATAGAACCCGAAGCTCTAAACGGAGTGGTCTTTTTCGACCCAACTGGACGGCGGGGTTCTCCAAGCGCAGGCGAGGAAGTCGCCCCGTCTCCGGGAGAGGGACTTCTGGGAGGCACGTGGCCCGAGAGGAGAGGAAGGGAGGGCCTCTGAACACGTGCAGAGTACCTTTCTCCTCGCGGCTGCAGCCGCGGCCGCCCCGACGGGTAGCCGCCGACCGCTAGGCGGGAGGAGGAGGTGGAGAAAAGGGGGAGGCAGCGGGGTTCACTGCAGCGGAACCTCCAGCTCTGGCCCTGCAGGCCTCGAAGGAGGGAGCCAGTTGGGAGCGGGGAGGGCCGAGGCGTGACTGTGGCGCCAGGCTTCCAGGTCGGGGAGGGGGAGAGACTGCGCAGCCTGCAGAGTTCGCACAACTCACACACACACAGCCCATGTGAAATGCGCGTGTTTCCAAGAACTTGGACGCGGGCGGGGTGGGGTGGGGAGTTTTGCAGGAAGAAGTGCTGAAAGGAAGAGCCCCCACCCCCTCCGCCCGAAGAGACTCTTCCTTAGGAAAGCTGGCAAATATCCAGTCATCTGTGAGCGTCAGGGCGTGGGGTGAGGGCCCCAAAAAGGGATAAGCTTTTCGGTGCGCTACATCGAGAGTGGAGAAAAGGAGGTCTGGGACGCGGGAGGCTCTGGTCCCCGCACTTCCCCGCGGCGGTTAAGTGAGGAGCACGGCTTGAGCCTCCGCTGAGATAAACTCCGTTCTCTCGGTCAAGATGGGGGGAGGGGGGAGGATCCTGGAATCAAAGGGTGCTTTGAGACCAGGAATGCGTTCATTTCAAGAGGAGTGGAGGAGGTGCAACCCTTCGCAGTGAATAAATGTCTGGCATCCCGTAAGTTGCTTGTGTGGCTGGAGGAAGGAGTTCATTCCTTAGCAACTATTGGAGAATAAGACCCACTGGCAGCACTGCAGGGTTGTTGTGTTGCCCTTGGACAAGGAAGAGGGTGGGAGAAGCTTCTCCTGTGCGTCCCTCCTGCGGCACAGAACCCTGTGCAATGAATAAATGACTCCCATTGGATAGGAGCATAGGAAATTGCCTTAGTACAAGGCAATTGTCAGACCATTGCTCACCTTGCTCAGTACTGTCTACACTGACTGGCAGCAGCTCTCCAGGGTTTGCAGCAGAGGCCTCTCCCAGCCCTACCTGATGATGCCAGGGATTAAACCCTAGGAACTTCTGCGTGCAAGGCATATTCTCTACCACTACCCTTTCCATTTATGTGGTGGTGGTATGTGCGGATGGAAGGAGTTAATTCCCCATCAGACATCACCCAGCCTTGAAGGAGGTGACAGCGGAATGCAAAAGTACCACCAGCTAGCCAGAGGTACCGGTAGTTCCAGGAACGGCCTCCTCCCATACAGGCACTGTAGTAAACAAGCCTATGCTGGAGCAGCAGAGAGTTTGGGGAATGTGGGTGATTCTCTGCCTCCACGAAGAGGTCTTGCTGATCCTGCAGAGCTCGCCTTGGCATTCTCTCAGGGCCTCGCCTTCCAAGGCGAAGACACCAGCACATTTCATCCTCCGATTTGCTGTTGCAGAGTTCCAGCCGCAATCAAGAGTCAGGAGCGACTGGAAGCATCCTGAAATTGCTCGGCAACTGCAAAGCGAATAAATTTGTTCCAGGCAGGAAGAATCATTAAGTTAATCAGATGTGATCATTCTGCATGTTAAAGGGCAAGCGAACCCACCCACCTGCTCCCGGGGGAAGTCAGAAGGGTTGATTTGTTCACCGTGCAACGCGGATCCACAAAGGGTTTGGCGAGATGCCAGAGAGAAATATGCATGCTCACCTCGCCTTCTCTGCTTGCATCCTCCCATTGCCTGGCTTCCAGGGGATGCTTGAAAGCTCATTAAAAGGGGGTGCAGGATGGTTTGGAAAGAGGGGTCTCGGTCAGAGCTGCAAAGCTGCTTACCCTGTGTGGTTGCTTGTGCATTTCGAAGTTATCCTAAAACGGTTGGCTGTCCCCTTGCCCTCCACCCTGCCTTGCCTGATCAAAGAGCTTGAAGTGCATTGCAAAATGAAATTAAACAATTTATGCCCAGCCAGTCAACAAGGTGCAGGGATAGTCTAACAGTAAGCACAGTCCCCTGTGCAGAGGCACTACTCCCATGTGTGCCTTAGAGGAAGCTCACCCATGAAATGTCAAGGACACGCAAGTGAAAAATATGACTGTAGTTTGCAAAAATGAATAAAGAAAAAAAAGTTGAGCTCGCCTTTGAGTTAGCAAAAGGCATATGAGCAGTTTCTCCTAAGCAACAATGCAGCAGCAGCAGCAGCCAAGAGGTTGATGCCCTGGAACAAGTCCAGAACAGGACAAGCTGTGCTGCTGTGAACCTTCTTAGGGAGATCATTTCAGGTTTTAGGAAAATCATTTTTATCTTTTAAGTTTTTATTTCATTAAAAGCATTTCCGAACCTCTTCATATTTTTATAAAATCTTGAAACGGTGTGTGCTGTATACAAAATAAAACAGCATCCTTTAAAACAAAATACAGACTAAAATAAATATTAAAACAATGTGACATCATACAAGAGGAGATAAAAGCCTGGACAAAAATATAGGTCTTGACAAGATATCTAAAGCAGCTGGTGGTTGCTGCTTCATGTCTAGCAGAGGGAAGGAACCAGTTACAGGTAGGTAGCCGTGTTGGTCTGTCATAGTCAAAACAAAATAAAAAATAAAAAAATTCCTTCCAGTAGCACCTTAGAGACCAACTAAGTTTGTTCTTGGTATGAGCTTTCGTGTGCATGCACACTTCTTCAGAGGGAAGGAAGGCAGCAGCAGGAAATGCCCATTTCAGGCTCACAACCCTGGCTGGGACATTGTGGTATGGCATGGTGCCCCCAGTATAATTTCCTCAGGTAACGTATGTGATTTTACAGGTCTTTACAGGGGCAGGCAATCTTTCAGGTAACCTGGTCCAAAGTTCAGGGCTTTATAAGATAGAAAAGTCCATCCCTGATGCTTGTCAGTCTCACTTCTTTAACTGTGCCAAGTAATTTGGGGCTCTCTTATGAAAAATATACCAGGCAGACTAATTCCTGCCTGAATCCTTGGAAAGATGCGGCCAATCAGAGCTGGCAGTACCTGGCTTCGGGTCAACAGCCCTTGAATCCTTGAATTCAAAAAGTCTCAGACTTGTTAAGGACTGGGAGTGGAGACAGTAGGCAGAGTCCATCATTTATTATTATTATTACTAGCTGACCCGGCCACGCCTTGCTGTGGCTGAATATGGGGGGGGGTAGTGGGGACGTATGTATAGCGGAAAGTTGTGGAAGACGCGTGTAACATTTTGCATCTTACCATGGAAGTTTTGGGTCTAATAGAAGTTGGCATAGGGCTTTTTTATTCTTTGCCTGGGTTTCGAAACGGAGAGCAGGAGTCGAGGTGGGGGCACAGCTTTGCTCTGCAGTTGTTGGAGATGGTGTCAGAACCCGGAAATGAGGGACAGGATGTTTTTAGCCAGTCTGGCTCTGTCGCGGCTTCGTTCTGTAGCTGCCGCCTCTCATAAAAGGCAAACTCAGTGTTTGCAGGCGGCATGGCTTTCCAGGCGGTCCGGTTGCCCCCACAAATGGCGGACGGGACATTTCCGGGAGGCCTGGCTTCACTCTGTAGTTGCTGGAGGCGACGTCTGAAACCCACCAAGGGCAAACTCAGTCTTTGTGGCCGGCCTAGCTTTCTAGCTGGTCTGGATGGCCCTGGAAATGTCAGACGCGACCTGCCTCTGCAGGCATTGAAGACTGTATACCCGTCGACGGAGCCAGCAGTAGTGTTTGTGGGCGGTCTGTCTGTGAATTGGATGGTGGTAGTGACATCAGGAAAGGAGGAGGAGGGGACAGAAACAGGTGTGTTGTGCTGTGCTGTTTAATGTCCACTGGAGGGCGCTATATTTTTTGCACAAAATCACATTTTTACCTGGGAAAGGTGTGGTATTTGTGCAATGTAAGTACATACGATCACTCCCATATGGGCATGAAATGTTGTGTCCAAATATGAACGGAATTGATCAAGGGGTTATGGAGAAAGGCGATTGTTAACAAACATCCAACTTGAATGATTTTATATATATAGATTATTATTATTATTATTATTATTATTATTATTATTATTATTATTATTATCAGGGAATTCAGTAGCTTAGCCCAGCACAAAAGCTGTATTTACTGAAGCTGCACAGCATAAAATCTTCAGACAATCAGGCTGCTAGCCATTGGTTTCAAAGAAAGAAACCCTACTAACCTTGTCATCTTTTCCTAGTCACCTGGCAACCCTACAAGGTCCAGAACAACAGGACCTAGTTTCACATCTTTGCATGTGCTTTGCATGTGCTAAAGGTTCCCTGTTCCCGACACAGTTCACACTGGGACGCTGCTCTTAACGCTTTGGTTTGCTTAGGGACATAAAACCATTTCATGTTCTTCTCACACCCGTGAGCAAAAAGAGCAGATTTATGGGGAGACTCAATCCTATTAATTTTAACGCCGGGCTTTTCGAGAACAAAGGGAAACTGCTTACAAGAGAGGACAAATGTTGAAACATTTTATTAATCTCTAGAGAGAAAGGAGTGGGGGGGATAGCTGATGGGACAGAGTATTTTCAAGTCCAAATCAAAACACGTTTGAAAGATGATCCACCCAGAAAGAGGTGTGAAATAAGCAATTTTGCCTCAGGGGCTTTTTAGTTTTCAGCAGTAATGAAGACAAAGGAAGGGCCTAGAAGGGAAAAAAAGTAAAGGGGGAGTGAGTAAAATGGTTGGCGGTTGAATTAGCCACAACTGCCTGCATTTTGTTTAAATTTATATGCATCAGGTATAATACAGCCACAATCAGTGTGAGTTATGAGGCCCTGTGTACACATTACAGAGATTCATGTGCCAGAGTTTCTAAATATGCCTGGGATTTGGCAAGGATAGATTCCTCGGTCTGGAGTGCCCTCTACTGAAATGTGCCCAAGTTCTTTATGTTTGATGGTTAGAAGCTTGATTGATGGGTTTGCTAAATTGAATTTACTCTATCGGGCTTCCCTCCCCAGACACACAAACACACACACACACACCTCCTTTATAGTGCATTCTTCCAAGATTTTGTAAAAATATTAAAAAACTATGTCAGCCTTCAAGCTTAAAGCAGACAGCCTACACATATATAATGATTGTTTAGAGTGAAAGTTGTTTCAGTGTTCCTTGCAAACGGCATCAAACAAAGGGGAAATGGTCGTGTCTGAAGGCCAGGAAACATCTTTTGCTCTCCTTTGCCTTGGTTCAGTTGACCACAAGACTACCCCATATGACCCCATTTTTTAAGTGCTTCTTCCCTCCATCTCTCTCTTGCTGAGTTGACATAGATTGTAAGCCTCCTGACCAAAGGCACATGTGCTAATCATGTCCCTGCAAGGAAAGGTTGCAGCATCTGGGACTTTTTTGTTTGGAGAAAATGAGAGTAAGAGGTGACATGATACAAGGTTCTAAAATCCTGCATGGCAGAGAGAGAGAGAAGAGAAGAGAAGTTCTTCTCCCTCTCTCGTAGAACTCATGGACACCCAAGGAAGCTAAATGTTGGAAAACTCAGAACAGTCAAAATAAAGCACTTCTTCACACAGTGCAGAGTTAAACTATGGCCTTTGCTCTCACATGAGGCAGTGATGGCCACCGACTTGGATGGTCTTCTTACAGTTCAGCTCATCTGCAAGCAAATTATGCAGCCACACTGGTTTCTTTAGGTGCCTAGCACTTTTCTTTCTTGTGGGAATTGTCTGCATTTGTGCCTTCAATAGTTTACCTTTAAGAAACTCCCACCCATCTCGAACTCTCTTCTCTTTGAGTATTTCTGATCATGGGATCTCACCAAGCTTCTTGAAGTTGGCCTTCTTAAAGCCCAGATTGCATGCCCAACTACACTCAGCTTTTCCTTGCCTGTGTATATGATGAGTCAGTGGTGTCGCAAGGGGGGGCGGCCTGCCCCAGGTTCCAGGGGAGGGGGGACACTTGGGCCGGCCTTGCCCCGCCCCACCCCACCCCACCCCACCCCACCCGTGGGCCCCAAGCAAGCCGCAGAGTGAGGCCGCTCTGCCCGGCAGCTCGTGGGGGTGCCCCGCCGCTGCTGCTTTTCGCACGATGGCTTGTAAGGCCACCACGGAAGCAGCGGCGCCGGTCAAGATGGAGTGTGCATGCGTGAAATGCCATGCGTGCACACTCCATTGTCGGGCCGCTGCTGCTCTCGCTGCGATCTTACGAGTCGCTGCGTGAAAAGCAGCAGCAGCGGGGCACCCCCACGAGCCGCCAATCACAGGGGTGCCCCGCCGCTGCTGCTTTTCGTGCGGCGGCTCCCAAGGCCGCCGCGGAAGCAGCGGCGCCGGTAAAGACGGAGTGCACATGCTCGAAATGCTGCACATGCACCCTCCGTCGCCAGGCCGTTGCTGCTCCCGGTGGCAGCGGTCCGCTGACGGAGTGCGCACGCGCGCATTTCACGCATGCGCACTCCGTTGTGACGCTGCGTTGTGACATCACGACGTAACCTCACGACGCCCCGCCCCCAGGGGGATGCCTCCGTTCGCCGCTCCAGGTAGTGAGGAGGCTTCCTCCACCCCTGTGATGAGTTATCTCTTTGGGATCCAAATGGGGTTTTAGTCTGTCTTGTTGCCACTGGATTCCTGCCTCTCCATTGTCTTCCCTCCTTCCCTGCCCCCTTACAGAGAAAAAACGTCAACCCCTTGACACATATTCCAGGGGTTTCACCCTCTATCATGTGCAAAGGTTCTTTTGTGTCCTAAGCCCAGCCTCCCACCACACTGCAGCCAGTCAGCACTCTCCTTGGCTAGAGCACAATCTGTAAGTCAAAAGTACAACTCCTGAGCATTAAGCGTCATCCTCGGCCGCGATGCTGCCTGCCCTTGCTGAATATATTTCTATAGATTTGTCAGGGAAGCAAAAGCTACTGTACAAAGTCATTACTGTACAGCTGGAAAAAGAGAGGTAAAAGCCAAGCAGGAAAATATATGACCACTCTTGCCTGCCCAGAATGTGCCCTTGAAGGAACGACAGTCATACTGTGCTGTGTCAGTTTGAAATGAACAAAACACAATTGGAGAGAGAAAGAGATGTAGAAAAAAAGCAAACCCCAAGTGAATGTGCTGAGCTACTGAAAACTTGAAATGGCTCCACCTTCTCCATCAGAAAACCTGCCCAGACAACTCAACTAGATCTGTAGGTCAGAATAGAGCTGGGGTGACTTTGTGAATGGGCGTGTATAAGGGTGGGGGGAAGACTATGTTTATTTTTTTACACGAGCCAGTGTGGTGCGGTGATTAGTGTTGGACTAGGACCTGAAAGACACCTGGGTTCAAATACCCATTCGGCCATGAACAAAGCTCACTGGCTGTGACTTGGGGCCACTCATTTCATTTCATGTATTATACTTCTATGCCACTTTTCACTCACACAAGTCACAAAGTGGTTTGCAAACAATAAATAACAATAACAAACACCACAATCAGCACATGAATCACATAAAATAGTTAACAAATCATCAGTAAAACAATTACAAATCTTCAGCGAAGCAACCACCTTCTCTAAAACACTATTAACAAAAAAACTAAAAAATAAGCTGAACAGCGCAAGAAAAGTGGTAACATTCAGAAAGCATTACAGCACTGATTATCCACAAAAGAGTACTGTACTGTATTAACAATATTAGCAAACCAACAACCAAAACCAAACTAAGCACTGCTGAATTCACACACACTCTTGTCACCCCCATGACTCATATTCTTTCATTCAGTTCATCAAAAGATGCATACAAATAATGCCAGTGGCAGAAACTCCAGTCTGAGGGCTCCTAGAGCTGGAGGCAGTGCTGGATTTACGTATAAGCTAAACAAGCTGTAACTTAGGGTCCCACTCTCTTGGGCCCTCCAAAAAAATTTAAAGGGAAAAAAACCTGGATGTACATTTCCAAAATATAAGATAAAACACAAATAAAATAAAACCTACATACAACAACAGTGTTTTGTGTTGTGTAAGCTCCTATGATGTAAGTACCAGTAATGGGCCCTGCCTACTAGCCTGCTCCCTAAAATATCATATAAAATATCATATAAATTACCATATAGCATATATTCAACACAAAAAAACACCAACGATTTGTTGTTGACAGAGGACAGCTGGACATATAAAGGGCCCCATTACCTTCAGTAGCTTAGGGTCTCATCAAACCTAAATCCGGCCCCGGCTGGAGGGTGGGGCATGGCAGGTGGAATAAGCCATTGCCTGATGGTCAGCACAAAGTCCCATTCCCCTCACTGCCTCTCAGTCTAATCTACCTCACAGAGTTGTAAAGGTAAAGGTAAAGGGACCCCTGACTGTTAGGTCCAGTCGCAAACGACTCTGGGGTTGCAGCGCTCATCTCACTTTACTGGCCGAGGGAGCCAGCGTACAGCTTCCGGGTCATGTAGCCAGCATGGCTAAGCTGCTTCTGGCGAACCAGAACAGTGCACGGAAACACCGTTTACCTTCCCGCTGGAGCGGTACCTATTTATCTACTTGCACTTTGACGTGCTTTCGAACTGCTAGGTTGGCAGGAGCAGGGACTGAGCAACAGGAGCTCACACCGTCACGGGGATTCGAACCGCCAATCTTCTGATTGGCAAGCCCTAGACTCTGTGGTTTAACCCACAGTGCCACCCGTGTCCCGGTCACAGAGTTGTAGTGGGGATGAAAAATGAGGTGTGGGGAGAACCATGTAAGCCACCTTTAGCTCACTGGGGGCGGGGGTGTTCCACTGCTTTCCAGGCCCCTGCCTGCCTCAATGAGCCTCAGTCTAGAGCAGGGGTAGTCAACCTTTTTATACCTACCACCCACTAATGCATCTTTCTTGATGGTAACATTTCCTTACCGCCTACCAGTGCTCGATGGAAGGAGGATTCAGCTTCTGCCGTAGAACCCCCTAACGCCCACCTAGAATCCTGAAACGCCCACTAGTGGGTGGTAGGAACCTGGCTGACAACCCCTGGTCTTGAGAGTGAACAGATGAGGGCATTCCATTCCATTTTCTCCTTGCTGGCAGGTGTCACCCCATGCCAACATCCCTGTGTGGCTGGCAGTAGGTCCAGGAACGGCAGCGACATCACGGACTGCTGTTGGGGACCCCTGTAGGAGGGTTGCCATACGTCCGGAATGTCCCATGCATATACAGTGGTATCTCCGGTTAAGAACTTAATTCGTTCTGGAGGTCCATTCTTAACCTGAAACTGTTCTTAACCTGAGGTACCACTTTAGCTAATGGGGCCTCCTGCTGCTGCTGCGCGATTTCTGTTCTCATCCTGAAGCAAAGTTCTTAACCCGAGGTACTATTTCTGGGTTAGCGGAGTCTGTAACCTAAAGCATCTGTAACCTGAAGCGTCTGTAACCCAAGATACTGCTGTACAGAATACTGCAGTCGACAGTCGTTTGGCACACCATGGCGGCAGCACTGTTTTTGCCAGTTTTCCAGAAAAATAGCTCAAAAATGGCAAATTTGCAAAAAAAGACTCTACAACTTTGGGGAGGGTGAGAGGGCAGGGAGGGTGAGAGCGAGCGGCAACAGTAGGCAGTGTGGGTGAGCGGCAATGGAGCATAATGGGGGGGAGTGTCCTTGATTTTGCTTAGAAAATGTTGGATGGTATGCCTGCCTGGTGTCTCACAACGTGATGAGAAGACCTTCAAGCGGACTTGGGCTGTTTCCCTGCTTTTGTCCTGCTGTGCATTTCCTACAACTGCTGCTGCTTCCACCCAGGGCCTCATTTTGCTCCATCTTGGTGCAAAACTTACTAGAAGAGGAATGAAGGACAACAAGGTGACCCCAAGCTTGGAATCCTGAAATGACAACCCCAAGGAACTGGTTAAACTTTGCCAGCCTTTCCTGCCTGAGGCTAGATTTATTGTGGCCAACGGAGAATGTGAAAGGAGGAAAATAATTAGGACAGCAAGAGGGAGAGAAAGCATTGTTTAAATTAATTATGCCACAGACTGCCTCTCACATGGACTCATGTGGTGGGTTTCAGTCTCTGCCAGGTGGCAGGTGGGCTCCACAGGAGACCCAAATCCCTCTTCTCCAAGTGTGTGGGGGGGGACGACACTAAACAAGGACGTTTGTGTTTCTTTCTCAGAGGCAAAGGGAGCTGGGAGGAGTAGGAAGAATAGGACCTTTTCCTTCATCAGGGCTGAAAATAAAACTGAAATATTGCGATGCCCTCATACAAGTCTACTTGGAATACTGTGTGCAGTTCTGCTTGTGCATCTGAAAAGAGGATCATGAAGAGCAGAAAAGAGCTAAACATGATTGGGTGGGGTAGCAATTCTCTCACGAGAACAGGGTATATTTGTGACTTCTTATTTTGAAGAAAAAAGTATGTAATAGGGGACATGAGAGAGCTGCATTAAGCTAGGCAGGTTGTGGATAAAGTGGTTAGAGCAATATTTAGTCATAATGGTTGTATGTCACTTATAGTATATATATATATACATGCACACACAGAGAGAGGGGGGGCATTTTTTCATGCATTTTTTCACCTGCTCCTGCTCAGTATCATATGTCAAAAATAATGTGTGAATTTTGGTCAGCACATGTTTATTTGTCATCATACGTACATTCTTACACTCTGAAGTGTCTCTTATTTGACCACTAATTTTAAGCTATTCCTGTGCACTACCTTGGCTTTTTATTATTCTAAATAAATTTAAAAATCATTTGTTGCCATTTGTTTAATACCAACTTTAATATTTTTTTAATAGTCAAGTGTTGAAATAATAATAAAAAATGGAAGTACTGCCATCTTTACTGCACAGATCCTATCTGAAAAAGACAAATATATATCTTGCAATTCCAGCAACATGGAACAACATTCTCTATACTAAGGGGTTCACAGTTATTTTTATACAGAGCTTGTATTTCTAATAGCTTTATACCTAAATCTCTTACAGGCTTATTTACCCAAATCTATATGTTTCTTGTAATTGTTTTTTCCACACATCTGCTATATTTATGCCTACAAATTCTGTTTTATTCCATTTATTTAATCTGCATTCTGTCATTCTACTGTATGCTAAGATTTGTGTTTCTGCTTCCATTAAAGAAATGAAGGGATAATCCAAAATTAATATTATATTATCTGCATATAGCTTGATTTTCTCCTCTTTGTCCTTAATTTTCATTCCATGTATATTATCATTGTATCTCAAATTGATTGCCATGGATTCTATAGCTAACACAGACACAAAGTGGTGATAAAGGGCATCTCGTCTGGTGCCTTTAGCTGAATTAAAGATTTTTGAAACTATCCCATTTGTATGTATTTTAGTACTTGGATCTGTATAAATAGCTGCTACTCATGAATTAAAAGAATCCCTTAAATTAAACTTTCTCAAAGGAAAGAGCCATTCAATATTATCAAGGGCTTTCTCTGCACCCAAAAGAAACAAGGCTGTTTCCTGTTTAATATTACAAGTGTGATCTAAGAAATGTATGATCTTATGAATATTATTTTTCATCCTTCAATCCCCCAAAAGCTAGATTGATCTAAGCTTATAAATGTACCAATTATAGTATTCAAACCTTTTGCTAAGATTCCAGTAAAAATATTGTAATCAATATGCTTGTAACTAATGAATAATCCTCAACTTCTTAGGGAATGGCAACTGTATGCACTTCTTTTCATGATTCTGGAATTCTCTTCCTTTCAATAATTAAATTTATTGTTTTAACTAAAGGGTTGGCTAACAATGAAGATAGTTTTCGTGTGTGTGTGTGTGTGTATCTGTAAACACATTTTGGAACTTTACTTAAAAAAATAAAAAATCATTGTGTCTTATATTCCAGTCCCTGAAATCAGCAGTTCTAAATTAAGTTTATCTGTTAAAGTAAAATTTGGGATTTTTATGTCTGAAAGAAAAGCTGAGCTATATCCCTTGGTTCAGGTTTGTTTAGTACAGTTTTGATTAGATATCAAGGAAATAAATAAATATCTGACTTTTAGGAGACATCTGAAGGCAACCCTGTATCAGGAAATTTTTAATGTCTAATGTTTTACAATTTTTTATGTACTGTAAGCCACCCAGAGTGGCTGGGGAACCCTGTCAGATTGGCAGGATATAAATAATAAATAAAAAAATTATTTATTTATTTATTTATAATCCACTAGCAATTTCATCATTAGATGTTGTAAATCCTCCCTCTTTCTTTACAGGGGGTGTCAAATACTTTACTGTCCCTTTTTCAGTTGAGGAGCAAGCAGTTTCCCATCTTTATTTCCCCCTTCAAATAAACTTTATATGTATTTAGCAAAGCTTTTACACACATTTAGTTTGTATAAGTTACTACTTAACCCGGCTTCTTTTGTTTCTTTACCAATTTGGTAATTTCCTCTATTAAATTTTTTCTATTCCTTTCCCAAATTCTCTTATAATCTGCTCCTAGTGCTGTCAATTGCTCTGTAATGAATGCTTTACTTGCATCCCAAACTGTTGTTGCAGACAGCCAGTCAGATTCATTTAATAGAAACAAATTCATCAATTCTTCTTGGCATTTGTTCACTATTTCTGAATTTTTAAAGGAGAAAATCATCTGACCTCCATTGAACACACACACACATGCCATTTCTATGTCTCTGTGATACTATGAGGTTATGATTTGCATAGAGAGTTGTCTCTGCTTTTACACTATACAACTTTTTATATTATATTCTGGGTCATCTACAGTATATCATTGCGATTCTTAAATGTGATAAATGTGAGGTGGAATAAAATAAATAGTCCCTTTGATCTTTATAATAGTGTCTCCAAGATTCAGTTAACATAAGGACTTTTATTGTGGGTTCCCACAATACCTGCTAATTTCCCAGATTGTTCATTTTTACTAGTAAGGTCAATCTTATTTATTGATTTTGCACCCTTGGGTTCGTATAATATCACTTCTAGTAATAATCAATATTATATTAATCAATATTCTATTGATCAGTATTAGAAGCACACACTGATTTCAATATCTTTTCTCCCAATGGACCTGAGAAATTTTTAAAAAATATTTCCACATGTCATTCATTATTTTTCAAATATACTGACATCCCTCTAGCCCTTTTCATACCACATGCTATGTACCATAATCCAAGAAATCAATTTTTAATAAGTTCTCACATTTTAATATGAGTTTCTTGTAAGCAAATTACATCTGCTTTTTTAAAAAAATGAAATTCTTTTCTTTATGTCACATTATTGATATATTGAACACTAGTAGTAATTGTCTTCCTACTCTTGGCTCTGGTTGGTAGTCCTCAAGATTCTAATAAAACAAACCTGAAAATTTGCCAGCCCCTGGGCTAAGAAACTGGATTACAAGAGATAAAAGGTGGAAGAAAGATAGATTGTACAAAAGTTCGTGTGTGAGGACTCTGCTTTGAGTGACCGACACATTCTCTTTGCATCTGTCACACGTCTGCTAATCAGGGGTGTCAGCGAGAACAACAGATTGTCACATGTCTCACACCTTGAAAAGAGCAGCAAGGGCACTAGTGAATTGTGGGTAAGGGATTCTCTTCAGCACAGCACCTGCCAAGGGGCTTCATTTGACCCAACCATCTCCCTCCAGCGTTTTCATTCTGGCTTGCTGTCAGTCCTTTGGAACTCTTTGACTGAGAAGTAACCGATGCCTTTATTACACATGCCGGTGTTGTGCAATCGTTCATATTCATTTTCATTCTCTTTCTGTAGAAGCAGGAAATCACCTTTCATCCTTTCCTCCAAAGATATTTCAAAACCGGCCCTTGGGATTGTTGGCTGCCTGAAACTGACGGGCATTAATTGCGCCTGTTTTGTCAGGCGAGAAAATTAGAGCCTGCAGACCTGGGAGCCGCATGCCATTGTCCTTGTATGTAGTCTGCTGGCTTTCTGACATGTTTGCCTTTATCCTGCCTGCCAATCCTAGAGCCAAAGAAAGCACTAGCCTTTGGTGTCAAACTCAAAGCCCTTCTTCCTCCTGCTATGCAGATGTTTCCAACTTCTGAGACATCATGAAGGAGACTGGGAAAGCCATGGGTAAACTATTCAGGCAGAAATTTGAATATTTTCCACCGCTCTCCAGTGTGTCCTCCGGTGAGTATGGTCCTTAGTGCGGTTCTTCTGTTGTGGAGAAACCAGTTTGGGGGTGTCCAGCATTTGTTCCAGGTACATATGCTGCTCTCCAGGGCGCTGTCTTGATATGTCCTTGTACTCATATCCACCTGAAACACTGAACCTTTTTGAGTCCTACATGAATGTTATGAGTCAGCTAAATCTGCACTATCCTCTTCCGTGAGTCATCCCCTGCCGGGGGCACTGATTGGCTGGGACACAAGAACAGAAGAAGAGCCCTGTAGCTGGATCAGGCCAGTGGCCAATCTAGTCCAGTATCCTGTTCTCACAATGGCCAATCAGGTTCCTATGGGAACCCCACAAGCAGGATTTGAGCACAAGAGCACTAGCCCATACTGTGGTTTCCAGCAACTGGTATTCAGACGCATTGCTGCCTCCAACTGTGGAACCAGAGCAGAGCCATCATGGCTAGTAGTAACTGATAGCCCTCTCCTCCATGAATTCATCTTGATCTCTTTGAAAGTCATCTAGGTTGGTTGCCATCACTGCCTCCTGAGTTGCATGAAGAAGTACTTTCTTCTGTCTGTTCTGACTCTTCCAACATTCAGCTTCATTGGATGTCCACAGCTTTTCCCACCCCAGTTTCAGCTGTTTTCCTCAAATTGCCTGCAGTGGAACACATTTCCAGATACAGTCAAACCTCAGCTCCCAAACACCTCCATTTTGGAACGTTTCGGGTCATGAACGATGAAAACACAGAAGTAACTGCTCTGGTTTTCAAATGATTTTTGGAAGCCGAACAGCTTCCAGGGAGTTTTTCTTTCTTTCCTCCATTGATCTTGCTGACCGCCCTTTGATCCTCGGTTGTTGAAAGTTTCAGAAGTTGAAGGATCTTCCGGAATGGATTACATTTGACAACTGAGGTTTGACTGTATCCACAACCATCCACTGGAATTTTCAAAAGATGTGGACTTGATTGCATCTCCTTGTTAGCAACAAGTACCGGTACATACAACTTTTATTTCCATGGATTGTTCAGCATGATATATTTGTGGGCTGGGAGAAGAAATGTGGGTGGCGAATCTATGCACTACATATTAAGCAGTAGCACTGTTTCTGAAGAATAGAGTCAGTTCTTTGTTAATTATCTCAGAACAATCTGGTGTTTATCTAATATTTTAAAAGTGTCAGGGGGATAAATGCAGGAAGGGAAATTTGCAAGACAGAATATTTACTCACACAGAAGGCCAAATCTTAGTTTCTTGACTGGTGGGAATAACTTAATTGGCTGCAGATATTAATGTGATTGCCAAAATAACTGTGGTGATATAGGGGGCAGAGTTGGCAATGCTTAGGTTCTGAGAAATCTAAACTTAACTAGCAAAACAAGCATGTCAATCAGAGACCAGAAGACTCTGCAAATCAATGGAATGGGTGTGTCTGTGGGTTGGCATCTTTGTCACCAGATAGCCCCCGTGCCCTTCTGCACTTCCTGCTGGGCTAAATTTTCATGTGCAGTATCCACACTTGCAACCCCATCACCAATGGCTATCTGAAGATCCATTGAAGTATTATGAGAAAAGGTCCGGAAAACAAGATTTATGGGAATTGGACATGTTTAGCTTGGGAAAGAAAAGAATGAGAGGTGATATTATAGCCATCTTCAGATGAAGATGGAGCAAGCTTGTTTTCTGCAGCTCCAGAGGAAATTCCAACTAAACATTAGGAAGACATTCTTGACAATAAGAGTTGTTCAGCAGTGGAACAGATTCCTTTGGAAGGTAGTGGATTCTCCTTTATTGGAGGTTGTTTTAGCAGAGGTTGGACGGCCATCTGTCAGGGATTCTTCAGCTTTGATTCCTGCATAGCAGGAGTGGGACCAGATGACTCTGGGAGTCCCTTCCAACTCTACAACTCTCTTATTCTACATTCCAGGAAGAGTTTTGCCATCTTCACTCTTTGCATGCTATCTGTGGTGTTCCCAAGTCACACCTGGCCTCCACTTCCCTCTGTCCCATGCTCTGCTTCCTGCTTGGAACTGATCCCCTCTGAGTCCTGCCAAGGCTTACCTTCCAGGTAAGTCTTATAAATGTCATGCACAGTCCTAATGCAAACTTTTCTCCTTGGCTGGGACAGCCACTGTCCTGTATTTGAAACTTCCCTCTGTCTTTTTCACTGTAATCAATAAGTAGTGAAACATGCAGAAAAGTGAATTTCCACAATTTTGATTTCTTGTTAGAGGCACAAATACCTTAGGTACACAAGGGGGTTAATCTGCTTGAAATATCCCCCAAATCCAGTTCCGGGGCTCTTTCTCCTCCTCCTCTTCCTTTGTCCCCCACAGGTTTTAAGAAAGAAAACTTCCATCTGTTTTCTTGACTACAAGCCCCAGGATGGGATTCTGTTCAACACAGCAGATGGGAAACGACATGTAAATTTGCAGGGTTGAGCTAACAAAACTCAGAACACTGTAATCTTTATAGGGGAAGGAGTTTGTGTGAATTCTCTGCTTCATTGATCTTGTTGGGGCCTGTTCATCACCGATGCCACCCTGACTGACATGGGTTCTTGTGAATAGGGAACAACACTTTGGGCTGTCGATCTAGACATTTTCACTGTGTCTCATGAAGCCTTGGTGATAATGCATTAGAATTCTGTGTATATAATTTTTAAATAGATAGGGTACTCTTCTTGTAGGCTTTCATCGGGTCCCAGGTTCAGTCCATCAAGTCTCTATTTAAAGGAATCACAGGAAGTGAAACATCCACCTTAGGTCTTGGAGAGGCAGTGACAGTCAGATGGAGACAAACCTGGACTCGACAGACCAATGGTCTGACTCAGTGTAAGGTGGCTGCATGTACATTCTCAAATCTTGGGGTGGGGGACATAGCTTAGGACTAGAAGTACCGAATCCAAATTCCATCTTCTACAGACTAAAAGATCTTGGGTAGCAAGGTGGAGAAATACCTTGGGAAACCGCTGCCATTTGGAGTAGACCAGCCTTTGCCAACTTGGTGCCCTCCAGAAGTTCCAGACTACAGCTCCCAGCAGCTCCAACTTTCATGGCTGATGGCCAAACCAGGGCAGTGTACAAGTGAAAGTGCGGATGAGCCCTAAGACTGATGTCTTAACAGGCAAGTCCCAAGATCAGTAATGATGTGCAATATCACCAACTGAGCCTGCTCACAACATGCTCTCCATGGATTCCCCCTGTGCCACACATTTCCATGGTCTTTAACTCTCAAAACTCAACAAGGGGGATGGAGCACCTGTTTAGGACCAGGTAAGATGCCCCACGAATGGGACGTGGGTAGCACTGTGGGTTAAACCACTGAGCCTAGGGCTTGCCAATCAGAAGGTCGGCAGTTCGAATCCCCGCGAAGGGGGGGAGCTCCCGTTGCTCGGTCCCTGCTCCTGCCAACCTAGCAGTTCGAAAGCACATCAAAGTGCAAGTAGATAAATAGGTACCGCTCCGGCAGGAAGGTAAACGGCGTTTCCGTGCACTGCTCTGGTTCTCCAGAAACGGCTTAGTCATGCTGGCCACATGACCCGGAAGCTCTCTCGGCTAGTAAAGCGAGATGAGTGCCGCAACCCCAGAGTCATCCGCGACTGGACCTAATGGTCAGGGATCCCTTTACCTTTAAGATGCCCCACAGGATTATGGTCCTGTATTGTCATCTGACAATGATCCTTCCTGTATGGCTAGAGGAATCCTCCCCTGAGTTTGGCTTGTTTGTTGTGTACATTAGTAGCTAGGAACAGTGTGGGACCGGATCTTCATTTATTTCATTTTTATTTCTACGAGTAGAAAGTGGAAAAGGTGGCTGTGCTTTGAAGGAAGCAGAGGGCAAATTGTTCCCCATCCTCTTTTGGCCAGGGGGCGGCAGGCGGGTGGTTGAGGCTGGCAGAATGGCAGCTTTTCCTAGAGCAGGAAGGAATAGCTGAGTTCCAGCAGAGTCCCTGGGGAAAGCTTGTCTCCCTTTCCCTTGGCTCTTCCCAAAGTGGAAAATGCACTTTGTCCTCTGCATTTTAAGTCCTGGAAACCAAACCTTGAATTTCAAGAATTTGACAGCTGAGCTGTGTGTTTTCAGATGCTGACTTAAAACTTAAGAGTGTGAGAGTGTTCTCTCTCCCCCACCTTCCCAATTGGTTTTCAGTTCTAACATGATCCTGTTGGCTGCTCAGGTCAGCACACAAAATAGTTAGCTCATCATAAACAGCTGTGCATCCAGCACAAAAAAAGCATTGGCTAGGCTCTGGCTGATGTTTCAGTAGCAGAGGATGCACATGCAAGGAGACAAATGCTATGTACACATTAGAACAGAGGTTCCCAAACTTTTTTGGGCCACTATTGGTTCACTAGTGCCCCTTACCCTACCTTAAAAATAATTATCAGAATAGCTATTTGGACAATCCACTAAGGAAGAAACACAATAAAATTCAAAACAGTAACAATTAATTAATAGAGCTGGAAATAACCATGAGGGTCATCTAGTCCAACCCCTTGCAATGCAAGAATCTTTTGCCCAACATGAGATTCAAACCCACACCCTTGCGATGCTGTACCAACTGAACTATCCAGGCAAAAACATGGTCTCAACAGAACTAAAAACAGTTTTTCACTAATTTTTAAAGCATTTTTTAAAGAACCCAAATCAACAGAAGCATTATTGAATTAGCCAACCTGCAGGGGCAAATGGAAGCAAAGCTATTTCAGCTGGAGCCATATGACTCAAAGTGTTGCATTAAAACAGCAAAGGAAGGTTGAGAACAGATGTTCTCACCAGCAAGGCAGGAAAGCCACTGGATGAGGCACCAGAAGAGCGCCACAGCCCCTTTGATCGAGGCATCATTTCTTCAGGCGTGGATGCCTGGGAAAGTGTCTGAGTACTCATAAATACACCCAATTCTCTCTAGCAAAGATGGCCAAATCATTTGCATATTCCGTTTTTATTCTTCCTTCCACCAAGGGTCTCAGGGCTTCATTTATTGGTCTCTTCCATGGATCCACCCCACCTGCCTCTCACCCTTCCAACAACTCCATGAGGTAGGACAGGTTGTAGAATGATGATAGATCCCAGATTGCCCAATTAGGGTCATGGCGTCATGGGGGATTGTTGTATGAGAGTCTTTCCCAAAACTTGTTAAATTATCCCTGTATTGGGTAAGTCCAACTTTACAGAGGGAAAGCATTAAGATTGGCACTGAGGGTAACATCATGTGGACTAGGCTGGCACATTAAATAAGCCCCTAGAGTTTTCCCTCCCATTCACCTTGAGATCACTCTATTTGGTTTGAAGGTGGGAAACTGAGGCAATATGGACTCATCCAGGCTTACTTGGGCCCTTTTTTCTGAGGTCCATACTGAGCTCTTTATTAGCTTCTTATCTCTCTCTCATTTTTTTCTCCAATAACCATGGCAAAGAAGAGAAATGGGGGTTGTTTTCCTGAAGGAGGATGCCTCATGCAGGAATGTGAGGGGAAGAACCATCTTCATCCTGTACAGACTCCCGTTTGCCAAAACAAGGAGTAAACAACATATTTTTAAAAATAAATGCTTTTTTCAAGTGCATGCAGCTGGTTGTTCTTCACCTAAAGCTGATGATAATCTTCTGGTCTCAAGTCATTACAATATTTTCCAGAGCAAAAGGATGATCTAAGGAGGAGATTATCATTCAACAGGCAGCAGAATACTTTAAAACACACACATACACATGAACACATGAGTGTCTTTGGGCAAATACCTATTATTCAAGGGGAAGAAAAGGAGAAAGAGGCATTCTTGCCAGTGGAATTGTCTACAAACACAGTCATTTCGAGGGGGTCAACAGCTCTTTCAGGCCTTTAACCCCAAATTACTGACACTCTTATGAAGGTGAACATTGGCCTTTTTTTCTGGCTGGGCCCAGCCGCATCTGAGCTGCACTGGCAATTAGCCTTTCCAGGAAGAGAGAGCTCTAATAGCTGTTTCTTCTAAGTGCCTCATCATGATGGCAAATTAACTGGCGTGTGAGAGAGCAGCATTAGCTCTAATAACATAGCTTTGATACATGCCCTGACCTTCCATCATGGGTGGGAGCGCAGGTCTCCAGCCAGAGTTTGCTGCCGCTACAGCCCGGTCTCAAGGAGGCAATTGGGGACGCAAACAGGCCACGGATTCCCAGAGTCCTTTTCTGCATGGCTGAGAGCAACAACAACTTCACCCAGTCTGTGTTCATACTCACCAACATTTTTAACCTTTTGTGTTGCGAATCAACCCGGGACCTTTTTTTGTAGATGGTATTTAGCAAAGCAGCATGACTCTATATGGTTGCTCCATGGGCAGGATGGAAGGAGATCCTATTTCATAAATCAGCAGCACAGCACCAAGCTATAGAGGCTCTGCTCCTGTAGTTCCTTATCTGTCATGGGCTCCTACACATCCAGAGCATAGTAAAAACCTGAGAGATTACTCAGGGGAGAGGAGAGGTGGCAATTTCTCAGGGACACAACACACAGAACATTTCAAGCTTCATGGGTTAAAAAAAGGATATTGTTTTCCCCTGAAAGGTGATGGAGTAATGGGTCATAATTGTGCCTACTAGCCCATCTCCAGGAGGAAGGCCACTTCACTTTATATCAGCTGCAGATCCCATTTATCAAGGGCAGTTCATGGGAAAGCAGCTTAGACTAATTCAGCAAGGAATAAATGGAGGGGTGGAATTGGGAATTGAACTGGCTGTCCTCTCAGTCATAGAACTGTAGAGTTGGAAGGGACCCAACCCCCTGCAATGCAGGAATCATGGGTAAAGATGGCCATCCAACCTCTGTTTAAAAAGAGTCCATCCATGTCCAAGGTATTTCTAGCTGGATTCCTAGTGCCTCTCTCACTGGCTGTTCAAGCCTTGGCCTCTTTCAAGAGCACACTGAGTGGCAAGGAGGATCTGCAGAATCAGCATTCTCCGATCCAAGTTTTTCAAGGGAAAATTGAAGCCATACTTCACCAGATCCAGTGCATTGATTCCGGCTACAAGAGCCCTTGTAAATAACCTCTTTGAGAGGAAGTATCAAGTGTTTTCTCCTCCAAGCCAGGCGCAAGCTAGGAGAAGGTCGCCCCCCCCCAACCCTGAGCTGTTCCAGACTGCAGGAGTAAGCATGTTACTTCTCCTTCATAGTTGCACTTAAGATGCTCATCAGATCAAAGGATGCTATGGCTGCAACTTCAGGGTTTTCCTCCTCCTCTTCTTCTCAAGCTGTTGTTTCACTGCTGTCCCCATGTAGTATAGAACATGCCTCCTGTCCTTTACTTCCTCCTCCCATAAAGATCCTGACTCCTCATTCCCCATAGTCCCACATACTGTGCTTCCTTGTTCAACCCTAATGCCCTTATAATGAGGCTCCTCTTTGGAGTTGGACATCTGAGTAATATCTCAGCCCTGAGTGAGCTGGATGGTCCTTTTAAGCACTAGGACAACTAATGACATTAGAGTAACTCTTAGTTGCTGAATTGCTGGAAACATACATATCTAAATGCATGTCTTTTTCATTCAGATCAAAAGTTCCTAACCCATTCCTATTTATAGGACCTAAGAGTATGAACTATTTTAAAATCTTTTTTGATGAGATAAAATGTCCTAATTCTGAAATTTGATACCTCTGCCACACCAGACACTTTTCTCTCTGACCTGCATATTGTTGTGGGTTTGAGGGTCAGTCTGGATGATGCCCTGAGACCCTTCTAGTACTTGGGTTCCTGCACCCAGTGAGGATTAGAATTTAGCAGATGAGTTTGCTGAACTGGCCAAAGAAGTTTGTCTGTAAAACAATGACCTCAGCTGGCCAACTGAGTGCCCTCATTGGCATCTCAAAAGAATGAGCTAGGTTGCCAGAGCTACAACTAAGTGATGGTGCCCTCAGGCTAATAGTAGGCCTTTCCTCAACCCCCTTCACCCAGTTACTAGATAGGAGAACAATAGAGAGAGTGTGTGAGAATTAGCTGGAAAGAGTCTGGAAGCTGGAGACACAGAGACATGCTTGATCTGTGCTGGATCCAAGACTGTGACTAATGGAGAAGCAAAATCTGTTGAGATGCTAATGGTAGGAGCCCCTCCATCTTATGCTCAGATTGTATATATGTGTAAATACACCATGTACTCTAAAGATACCACAGTCTCCACTGACCTTCATTCCAAAGAAACCAAACCTGGGAAAACACCTGGAACTCCTGGATTATCCCACTGCTCCAAGATTGGGGTGGCACGCAACAATATGCCTCAGAATAAAGATTCAAGATTTCTCTTTGCTCACCTCTCACTGTTAAAATGGTTGCATTCTCCTGCTCCTCTCTATTTTCAGGCAAAATGCTGCAATTCCAGCCGTGGGACTGGAGACGGAATGGCGCTTCCATCCAAGAGGGAAAATGTCAAATTGGCCAGCAAACTCCCCAGAGTGATTAGCTATGCTAAGAGGACATTTTGATGCATGGAAATTACCCAGTTTTTGCACCTCTTTCCCACCCCATTGCTGTAGGTGATACATAATGTTTGCTTTTTAACGTATGTAAATTGCAACTTGGATACAGCTATGTTTGTAATTTGTAGGCTTAGATATGGTTATTTCTGAATTAGCCCACATAAATTTTGAAAAACATGCAGTTAGGTGGACACAAATTGGACCAGGTTTCCATTCTTAGCACTGTGCTGAGCTAAACCTTAGTATTTCTCATTTACTACTATTACGAGCAATAACAATAATTTAATTTCTTGCCCACTCTTCACCCTGAATTCCCAGGGTGGGTTACAATAATTTAAAATAAAACATATAAAGCATCTATTAAAAAATTACAATCACAAATATAGGGAAGATTCTAAGGCCGTGGTATCAAAGGCCGTGGTACAGAGGTATTTCTTCACCATTCACCAAAAACTCTATCATGGAGCCACCACAGAGAATGCCCTCTCAAGGGCTCCCAGCACCTTCCCAAGCTTCTGAGGTTGGAGAAACTACCAAGAGGACTCTTTCTGTTGTTCTAAATACCTCCGCTGGAGATGGGAAAAGGCTCACCCTTAAAACTGGATACCATAACCAGGGATGTCAATGAGCCCAATCTGACACCCTGAGGCCTTCCTTTCCATAGCATTAGTATGATGATAATTTATCATTAATGAAGGCACCTAAAAGTTACTAAGCACCATGTACAGATTAAAACCAAGACAGCACTACTCCTCAGAATAAATCAATGGCCAAAGAACTTTCGGAATCTGTGCCTTTTTGTGCGCCCAGAAGAATGGGACTTCCGGGCTTCCTGTAAAAGCGATCAAGCTGCTACATTTCCCATCTTCAGGTACCTGCTGGTTGGGTGTGGCCCCTTCTAAGTCACAAGGCAATTTCTTGCTTTTGCTGCAATAACAGCAGATGAATGCCGCTCAAAACTGTTGGATGCCAACCACCACAATGCAGCTCTCTTTCTGGAAGGTGACTTCAGAACTGCCTCGCTGCTTTGCTCTGCTGGACAGCTGCCTTGCCTTACTTGGAAGATTATGAACCTAGCCCTTGTCAACCACCCGAGAAAATACAGCTCAAATTATTCCAAGTCATCCAAAGGGAGATCAACATCTCGTAAAAGAGAACGGTTGCCATGAATTACTCCAGGCTGGACAGCCGTGCTGAAGACACAACATTTTATGCATATACATTGTTTGTTAAAATCCCAACATAACATTTCTGGAAAATTTTCATTGATGGTGGAAAGTAATGTGCTGGGGGGGGGGGGAGAGAGGGAAAAAACCCCAAGGGTTTGAGAGAGGAGATGCCACTCTATAGTCTATTGAGACACATATAGCAACAAGGGGAAGTTATTTTGTTGAAATTGGAGAATCATCTCATGCTGCTATAATAATTACATTAAAACAGGAGCTTTGAAAAGCAGCTCACCTTCAGATCACTGGCTGGTTGGTAGGGGGCCATGCTTTGTTTATTTAATCAATGGGGGTGCATGGCTAATGGTTCAGAAAAGTTTGGCTCCAGGCTTGGAGGCATTAATAACTCTTCCATTCAGATGATGGAATTGATCAGCAAGCCTAGCCTATTTGTGAACGATTATTGCAGAATTGTGGGAAGTAAAGTCAATGTATGAAACCAATCCCCACACCCACACCCCACCACACACACACACACACCATGCAAAGAGACTTGCCTGCAGACTATAAAGCAGAAGATTGGATGGGCAAGATAACAGATCATTCATAACTGTTGGTCAAAATTGCATTGTGGCTATTGAGCGTTTGAAAATGAACTATAAGTAGCGTTTGCTATTGATTTCACTTTTTGTTAGAAACAATAAAGCTGACACATAGAATGGAGGAGAACAGACTGGTATCGATCCTGCTCCCTTTTGAACAACTTCACTGCAGAATTTGAGATCTGATTTTAATGTGGGATTTATTAAGGCTTTTTTTTCCACACTCTTCTACAATGCACTCCTTGGGCACAGGTGGTAAGGATGCATCAAGGCTGGAATAAGACCTTCTGATAAATGGCAGTTTTTGTAAAAGTTTGCCATGAGCAAAACAAACTGTGCTACATCCACCCTCTGAAGAAGATACAGCAGTGAAGATATTTTGAGAGATGACAAAGGTCTGGAGTGAGCTTCTCCCACCAAGGGCCAGCCAGGACACACCAGTGTCATTGTCGTCGTCATCATCACTTAGGCTGAGCACACTTCACACTTCCCTTGGACTCCAGTGCACTCCCACTGCTGGTGTTTGAAGCCATGTACACATGCCATTAGCCATAATCCAAATCCACCCTGTAGTATCTTGAGGAATACTGCTGTTCGATGTGCTTTCCCACATAAGAACATAAGAAGAGCCTGCTGGATGAAGCCAATGGCCCCTCTAGTTCAGCATACAGTTTGCACAGAGATGTCTGTGGAAAACCCACAAGCAGGATTTGAGCAAAAGATCCCTCTCGCCTCCTCTGGTTTCCAGCAACTGATATCCAGAAGCATTGCTCCTCCTGACTGTGGAGGCCGTTGTGGCTAGTAGCCATCAATAGCCCTCTCCTCCATGAATTTGTCTAATCCTCTTTTAAGTCATCTAGGTTGGTGGCCATCACTGCCTCCTTTGGGAGTGAGTTCCATGGTTTAACAATATGCTGCATAAAGAAGTCCCTTTCTTTTATCTTAAATCTTACAACATTCAGCTTTGTTGGATGTCCGTGTGTTCTAGCATTATGAGAAAGGTGGGGAAAACTTTTCTCTATCCACTTTCTCCATGTCACACACCATTTTTAAAATTCTTGCTTGCCTTGAAATCAACTTCTATTTGATTCGAAAACCTAAGCTGAGGTATGCACATTTGAGACAGCCATTGCACGAGTCCAGATGACAGCTCCACGAATCGGAGTTGGGAGTGGTAGGGGCGGGAACCAGGCAGGCAATGCACATTGGATGGACACATCCCTGCCCCATCTCTGGTGTGTGCAGATATGTGCAACTGTGACTTGCAATGCATCAGAAGAGAAACAATCTCACTGCATTTTAAGCCACTAGCGTGCCCATGGTTCCGTAACACGGCACAAGATTTGCCATTGCTCTTGGACTGCTTTTGTGGCATTTTTCAGGCACGTGAAGTTGCACTGGCTTGAGAGACCACATATGAGCTTCTGAGCACATGATAGCTTTACTCCAAAACTGGATTTCTGCAGAGTTCAGCTTATAGCAAGCTGAATCTTTGCTTTACTATGGAGTCAGCTGTGAACAGACGTGAGCCTTGCCACTATGAAAGACACACACCCAGAAATAGTTGAGAGAGATGCAGCAAATGTGGGCTGAGCAGTAAGCCACGCATTGAGAGAATTGCAAAACAGTTTCACCCTGTGCTTAATTCTGCAGCACAGAATCGTAGAATCACAGAACTGAAGAGTTGGAAGGGACTCAAAGGGTCATCTAGTCCAAGCTCCTGCTATGCAAGAATCACAGCCAAAGAGTCCCTGACAGATGGATCAAGCATCTCGCCCTGGAATCCTATCTAACAAGGCTGTGTGAATCTGCTCATACTTTGCAAACAATTTTTCCCTCTGTCTCCTCACAATGTTGCAGTTTAAATCAGGTTAAGGATTTGATTTATCCAGAGACATCTGCTGTTCCGTGCACGTCCCACTTTGCATCAAGGCAAGCACCACCGTGCTAATAAGATGGCTATTACTTCCATTTGCCTCTGATTCATTCCGCACCCTTCCCTTCGAAAAGCACCTATTTGCTCCCACCTCCCCCTCCACTCTTGGATAATAACAAATAGACAATATTTCACCCATGAAGGGGACCCCATATGCTTATATGCCTTTCCACCCTCCCCTCCCCCCCCTCCCACCTTACAAGAGGCCTCAAAGACCCATCAGTATTTCAGGCCTTCCTTACATGCAAAAAAGAAAGGTAATCACCCTTCACGGGTGAGGCGCTCAATGGGGAGTCGTGTCGCATTATTCTAAATTAAACCAATTCTCTTTCTATTTTTTAGTGCCTGCTGCTGAGGAGGGAGTCGAAAGGTGGGGAGAGTGACTGTGACCCAACCAGGGGGCCTGGCTGTGGCTGCCTTCCAAGGCCGACAGAGGAGCCCTTGGAAGGAAGGAAGGAAGGAAGGAAGGAAGGAAGGAAGGAAGGAAGGGCAAGGGGCATGTGGAATGCACCTCATTCTTCTGACAGGTATACCGGTATATCCATGTGGCAGCTTCCTTGGCAACATTCTCACAGCTGATTCTGTCATTTAGAAGGGTGCAAGGTACAGTCTGAATTGATTGATACAGAATCACAGAACCATATAACTGCAGAGTTGGAAGGGGACCCCAAAGTCATCAGGTCCAACCCCCTGAGATGCAAGAATCACAGCTAAAGAATCTCTGACAGATGTCCACCCAAAAACCTCCAATGAAAGGGAGTCAGCCACCTTCCAGGGTTGTCCATTCCACTGCTAAACAGCTCATACTGTCAGAAAGTTCTTCCTAAGGGCTAGTTGGAATCTTCTTTCTTGCAATTTGAATCCATTGGTTTGACCCTACCCTCTGGAGCAGCAGGAAACAAGCTTGCTCCATCTTCCATGTGACAGTTCTTCAGCTACCTGAAGATTGCAATCACATCATCCCTCAATCTTCACTTCTCCAGGCTAAACATACTCAACTCTCTCAGCCATTCCTTAGTTTCCATACCCTTGATTATTTGGTCAATGTCCCTTCCAGCTTGTCAGTATCCTTCAACTGTGGTGCACAGAACTGAACACAGGACTCCAAATGGGGTGTGACCAAGGCAGCATAAAGCAAATAGATGTGCATGTGGACCAAAAGGGGGGTCATTTCTTTGAAAGCCACCCATATCAAAATCTCCCTGTCTATGAATATTTATAGGCCAAGAAGAAATCAGGAGTAGAAGCTTCCCCCACAACATACTCAAAATCTATAGGCAGGGATTCGGGGGAATGGGTCATGAACAGCATGAAGCATCTGGATACAGCTGTGGTTTTTAAACCAGGCTTAGGGTGTCTATTATGTTTTACTTGAACTTTGCAAACACTCCTCCATTTTTGTTCTAGCTGCCAAGAGAGATGATGCTTGAAAGACTTCTCAGCTGCAGCAATCTGTGACTGCTGTCCATCCCATAATCCATGCTGTGGCTCTGATCTCATTATGCACACAGACAGAGATATAGTTTTTGAAGTTTCCACAGCAGCTACTGAAAAGGCAAGCTGTTTTCCAGGGGAAGAAGTTATTATTTAATGAACTGACTAAAATGTCTAACTGGTACACAAAATTAAAAAGCAATCCAGACCCTGCCACAGTCCAGGGAGAGAGGTAAGCAAGACATATCAGGAAAGAGGGAGGCAAAGGAGAACTGAATCAGAAGAGTGGCTTGGCTTTTCAGTCCGGGATGGAGACCTCCAACGAGCCTTGGCTCTTCAGCATTTCCCTCTATTATTTTTTGCGATGTTCTGGATGTTTGCCTGAAAGCAAGTTATTGGCCCACGGTTTAAGAACCAGCATGGTTATAGAATCAAAGAATCATTGAATTGTAAAGTTGGAAGGGACCCCAACCGTCAAGTCGTCTACCCCCTGCAATGCAGGAACCACAGCTACAGAATCCCTGACAGATGGCCATCCAAGAGATGCGAGATTGTAGCCATCTTCAAATATCTGAAGGGCTGTCGCATGGAAGATATGGGGACGATATGGGGTTGGGGGGCCAGCTCCCATCTCTTGCAGGGGTGCAATTAGTGCCAACGCCTTCTGTCAATAGTTTGGGTGTAATCCTCGACGCCTCCCTTTCTATGGAGGCACAGGTTGCAGCTACAACAAAGGCAGCATTTTTCCATCTCCGCTGTGCTAAGCAGTTGGTCCCTTACCTCTCTCGCCCTGATCTCGCCACTGTGATCCATGCAACAGTCACCTCCAGGCTTGGTTATTGTAACTCACTCTACGTGGGGCTGCCCTTGAAACTGACCCAGAAACTCCGGCTGCAGAAGCCACAGCGTGACGCCTTACGGGGTCGCGGGATCACATTCAACCAGTGCTATACCAGCTGCACTGGCTCCCGGTGGAGTACAGGATCAGGTTTAAGTTGCTGGTTTTAACCTTTAAAGCCCTATACGGCCTAGGACCCTCATACCTATGGGACCGCCTCTCCTGGTACGCCTCAGGGAGGACCTTACAGTCTGCAAATAATAACACCTTGGAGATCCCGGGCCTCAGAGAGATTAGGCTGGCCTCGACCAGGGCTAGGGCCTTTTTGGCCCTGGCCCCAACCTGGTAGAACGCTCTGCCACAAGAGATCAGGGCCCTGCGGGATTTGACATCTTTCCGCAGGGCCTGCAAGACGGAGTTGTTCCACCAAGCCTTTGGTCAGGGCTCAGCCTGACTCCCCTTTTCTTTTTGTATAAGAACTAATATGAAAGAGGCCTCCCAGCATTCTCACAGGCCCATATAAGATCAGCGTAAACAGTTGGGCCGATGAGCACTTACTGTTCTCAACCCTAACCATCTAATTAGCCATCTAATTAGACTTTAATTTGATTTTGACCTGTTTTTAGGAGGTAATTTAATTATTGTTTGATTTTATACTAATGTTATATATCTGATATTAGCCGCCCTGAGCCCAACTTCGGCCAGAGAGGGCCAGATATAAATAAAAGTTTATTATTATTATTATTATTATTATTATTATTATTATTATTATGAACTTGTTTTCTGATGCTCCACAGGGTAGGAGGTTGGATGGCTATCCATCATGGATGCTATAGCTCAGTGTTCCCCAACCTTGGGCCTCCAGCTGTTTTCGGACTACAATTCCCATCATCCCTGACCACTGGTCTTGCTAGCGAGGGATGATGGGAGTTGTAGTCCAAAAACAGCTGGAGGCCCAAGGTTGGGGAACACTGCTATAGCTGACATTCTTGCATTGCAGGGGTTGGACTAGAAGACCCCTGGGGTCCCTTACAACTCTACAATTCTATAATGATTTTAATATGTTCATTATTTTTACTTTCATATTATATTCTTATTCTAAATCCTTTCAGGACTTTGTTGTGGTATGCAATGCATGTACTCACTAAACCTCACCTAACACCTGTATTCTGTGTCAGTACTTGATACTCACAAATATTCTTGCTTGCCTAACTGGTCTGTGCTTGAAGTGGGAGGGTAGCTTCCTGCTGTTCTGTTGGGCTTCCCTCCTGGAACAAGTAGCCAAGGTTGAATTTGGGCCAAAAGCTAGCTATGCTGCTAATGAGAGGATCATGAGTCTCTGCTGGGCAGAGGGAGAAGGGTCAGCCTGTGTCTATCATCCTGACAGATTGGAGGACTTGCTGCCATCACCCTGGGACATCACACAGCGAGAAGACAAGAAACAGTAACAAGGGTGAAAGGTGTCCTGTTCCCTTCCATCACTGATGGCATGACTCACCCCCTCTGCTCCTTCCCATAAATAAAATGAAAACGTCCACCTTAATGCAAAGGACATCTGGCAGCAGTGTTTGGCAATGGCTTTCATTCTCAGGGAAGGCAGATGCTGGGGTGCCCTGAGCAAGGAGCAGTGGCATATCTTGGGGTCTCAAATTTCAGCCACGCCTTGTGTGACACCAAAATCCAGCATTTCTCCAACTCTCGCGCTTAGTTGCATACCGGTAGTTGCAGGCCCCCGCCCCTCCCACACTCCCCTAAATCTGCCTCTGCAAGTAAGGTAAAGGTAAAGGGACCGCTGACCATTAGATCCAGTCGTGTCCGACTCTGGGGTTGCGGCGCTCATCTCGCTTTACTGGCCGAGGGAGCCAGCGTACAGCTTCCGGGTCATGTAGCCAGCATGACAAAGCCGCTTCTGGCGAACCAGAGCAGCGCACGGAAATGCTGTTTACCTTCCCGCCAGAGGGAAGTAGATACCTATTTATCTACTTGCACTTTGACGTGCTTTCGAACTGCTAGGTTGGCAGGAGCAGGGACCGAGCAACGGGAGCTCACCCCGACACAGGGATTCAAACCGCTGACCTTGTGATCAGCAAGCCCTAGGCTCTGTGGTTTAACCCACAGCGCCACCTGGGTCCCTTTGCCTCTGCAAGTAGAAGTCACTAAAGGAACCTCTAGGGGTCTCTTTTGTGGGAGGACTGGGCTGATCATAGAATTGTAAAGTTGGATGGACCCAAAGTGCCATCTAGTCCAACTCCCTGCAATGGAGGAATCACAGTTAATGATGGTGAAGTTGGAGAGTGTGTGGAGGTAACTGGTCGAGAGAATGCTCCAGACTTGGAATGGTGCTGATTGGGGAGCTGTGCTGACCCAAAATATGCAACCCAACTAGATTACTGCAATGTGCTCTATGTAGGGCTTCCCTTGTATTTGATCTGGAGGCTGCTGTTAATGCAGAATGCTGCAACATCACTGCAGTGAGACATTGGCAGCATATAAGACTTGTCCTCAAAGATTTGCAGTGGTTGCTGATTTGCTACTTTGTAAAGTTCAAGGCATCGTTATTAGTATATAAAGCCCTTAACAATTTGGGACCAGCCAACCTGCAAGATCACCTTACCCTATATGTGCCCACTTGATGGCTTCGATCAGCAGAACTGGTCCTGTTACAGGTGCCAGATAATACACATTCCACATTTTAAAAAACTCAATATTTTAGTGTGACGGCTCCCACACTTTGGAACTCCCTGCCTGTTGATGCCAGGCTGGCACCTTCCCTATGCTCTTTTCAGCGCCTGCTAAAAACATTCATGTTTCGGCAAGCCTGCTCAGATGTTTAGAAAACTGATGTGAGTTTTACTCTTCCTTTTAATCTATTGGCATTTTAATATTTCAGAAGTCTTCTTTTATTGGTTTTTAATTCTACTTGCTGATAATTTTGTGGTTTCATCTTTTTCGCAAACTGCTTTAATGTTCCCAGTTTTGGTTTTGGTTTGTTTCCAAACAAGCAGTGTATAAATTTTATGAAAATAAATGAATAAATAAAACTCTCTCCCTCTCATGCCCATTCTCTCTCTCTCTCTCTCTCTCTCTCTCTCTCACACACACACACACGGGTGACATTTTCCAGGAAGTTCTTTTGTGCCAAGCATACGGAAATGACACAGTGGAGGCAAATGTGGGGGTCATTGTGACTCCCATGGGCTAGACCTGTCTGCTTTGCATTGCTGTCACTCTGAGCAGCACCCAGATAGAGTCTCATTTCTTCCTGCTGTGGATGCATCTGGTGGAGGGCTACAGGGTAATGCAGCAAGAGTGGCAAAATGGAAGCCCCCCCCCCCAGCAAGTTTTTAATGCAGCTGGATGAAAAACATGTTCTAGGGCCCTTCATCCTTGTGCATCAGATCCCATCTTCCCCCCCCCAATTGAATGAGCTGTGAATCATCTTCCGCTCAGCTTCTTTTGCGTCCCTCCTCTCCCCACTCCTTCCTCGCCATTGTTTTCCTTTCACGGGCTCAGCCACACTAAAGGGAGGATTGATGCTTTTTGTGTCAAATCCAAACAATATCTGTAGATTGTTGCAATGCTATTGACAGCTTAATTCCTCCTCTTCTGCCTCCCATACTTCATTTATGAAAAGTGCTGTAATTATCCCCCCGGCCTGTTGCTGGAGAGACCATCATGCACGCAACTGAAAAGGACTCCAAATGGGAGCACCTGATGGCACAGAAGAAAGACTTTCTGCTGTGCAGTGTTTCTGGAGGTCTGAATCCTCCATTTGCTTTGGTTCCTGTGTGTGTGTGTGTGTGTGTGTGTGTGTGTGTGTGTGTGTGAAGTGGAACTCTGAGCCGATTTGAAACAGCCTTGGCTGCTCTCCTGATTTCTCTTTCTGCCTACAACCAAGCAATTGACAGCGCTGCCTCAATACATTTTGATATGTCAGCTGGAAAATCGAAAAGTCACCTCCCCGTTGCATGAGGTTACACACTGTATGTTGTTGCAGAGTCAGGCCCTTGTGGATTCATCTAGCCCAGGGTTTAAAACCTGGAACCCTTGCTCATAGGTTCTGGGGCAGCACATGCACAGATTGGATGAGCCAAATAATTTCCATAATTACAGAGTCCACTTTATTACCCAAAGCTCATAGCATGCACCTAGATGTCTCATATCCCCCTTTTGGGGGGGGGGTTTACTAGCATCAGAGCCATTGTGGTGTAATGGCTACAGTGTTGGACTATGACCTGAGAAACCAGGGTTTGAATCCCCACTCAGTGGTGAAGCTTACTGGGTGATCTGGGGCCAGTCACCATCTCTTAGCCTAACCTACCTCACAGGGTTGTTGTGTTGATGAAATGGGGAGGAGGAGAACCATGTATACCACCTGGAGTTCCCTGGAAGAAAAAGGTGGTATATAAATATAGCAGCAGCAACAACATCTCCTTATGGATTTCATGGTGCCAGCTCCTCATCCTGGCTTATTTGGCCCACACAAGTAGTGCTGCCCTAGCAAGCAGCATATATTGGGTTGGGCTGAGAGCTACGGCCTTGACCCAAAATAACTACCTTTATGGTGACATGCCTTCACTTGATAGGGGAGCAACTGGTTCTTGGAGACAAGGCTTCTTCTCATGTTTTAAGATATTGTCAGAAGGCCTCTGCTGACATACAAAGGCAGATAATCAGATATCTGTAAGAGGAAAGTGAAGTAGAAATTCCGGAGGGGAACAAGAAACCCACTGTCAGTGAGACCAGTGTCATATATATATAAGGGCATGACCTGAGAATTAAACTGGTCAAAACCAGTTTAAAGTAAAGGTAAAGGACCCCTGACAGTTAAGTCCAGTCGCAAACGACTCTGGGGTTGCAGCACTCATCTCGCTTTACTGGCCGAGGGAGCCAGCATTTGACCACAGACAGTTTTTACAAGTTATATGGCCAGCATGACTAAGCCGCTTCTGGCGAAACCAGAGCAGTGCACGGAAACGCCGTTTACCTTCCCGCCAGAGCGGTACCTATTTATCTACTTGCATTTTGATGTGCTTTTGAACTGGGACCGAGCAACAGGAGCTCACCCCGTCATGGGAATTCGAACCGCCGACCTTCCGATTGGCAAACCCAAGGCTCAGTGGTTTAGACCACAGCACCACCCACATCCCGCAAAAACCAGTTTAGGAGGAACCTAATGACTGAGTGGAACACAACTCCAGATAAGGTACAAGGAGGAGTCTGAGGGGAGGTGACGTGTCTCAGGGTGGCAGGCTCCAGATAGCTGGGAGAAGTGGCAAATCTGGCCTCCATGAAGCATGCCCTGTGCTTTGTTTTCTGATGCCCCCTTTTCCTCTGTGTGCCCACTGCCACACACTCACCAACCACCCATCGTCCGCCCATGGCTGCCTGGCTTGCTGCTGGTGCAGCACATCCACACATTGCTGCCAGGTGGCAGGCAGGTATGTGGGCAGTGGGAGGACACACAGTGGTGGGGATGTAGCAGAGGAAGAGGAGTGGGTGTGGGGAGGAGCACAGTGGTGGGCATGCAGTGGAGCAGGAGGTGGTGGCAGAGGGGAGGAATTTTCTGTCCTGGGCAGGTCCTGGCAATGACATCTAGGGGTTGAACATTCATGGTTTGCTCATCTGCTCATCTTCCATAGGGTGTCAAATACCAGCAAAGCTTTTCTGTACCCTACTTACAATAAAGTGGTCAGTCTCTATGAAAAATGGACACAAATTGGACAATCAGAACTGGACAAATTGGACAATCAGAAACCCGACATACAGTACTAGGATCGTCTGTAACTAACCATCCTCTGTTGGCCATATTTGAACAAAGAAACTCCAGAGGGAACCTCCAGCTTGAAACTTCTGAATGTTTTTTCTCCAGGGAATCCAGCTCTATCACCTGTGACTTGAATTGAGATGATGGAATTGTATCGCACTGCATGTGCTAAATAGCTCCGTAATGCCAGGACATCTATGTTGCTTATCACCAATGCTGCCTTGTTTGTTGTCGCTGTAGCTATTTTGCTTTTGCGTAATCACCACTGTCTAGCCATTCAATTTCCTTCTTGCCTCACTCCTCTCCATTCCCCCATCATAGGCCGCTTCAGGGTCACGTTTCAGGCATCTGATGAAGTGGACTCTGGTCCATTAAAACTTTTGTTGCAATAAATTTGCTGTCCCTCTTTAAGATGCCACAAGGCTCTTTGTAGTTTTTGTTGCCACAGTCTAATATGACTACCCTTCCAGATATTATCTCAATAGGCTTCTGTCCAACGTGGCAAACTGGAATCTGATGCAGTGAGCCTTTGATGTGATCCAGCAGGGCTTTTCTTGTGTTCTCCACTGTATTCAAACACACTATTGTGTTTCTGATGTGAATCTTTTTCACAGCGCTACCTGGAAATGCCAAGGCTTGAACCTGGGACCATCTACATGCCAAGCAAATGCTCTGTTGCTGAGCTATGGGCCCATCTTCCTTCTCCAACAACTGCCTCATTTCCCCAGTCCCTTTGCCTTCAAACTCCTGCAGGATGCTGCTCCAAACTGGCTCAATATTCTCTCCCCCAAATCCTTTTCTAACACTTCCCCCCACAAGCTGGCTTCAACGTTTGCTGTCCCCTGAAAGGTCTCTCAGCAATAATCCTCTTGCTTTCAAATCTGAAGGTGTCCACTCAGTCCTCATCCTCCTTGACCTCTCCAACACCTTTGGTAAAGCTGATCTCCTCCCTGTCCCTCCCTCTCTTTTTCTCTCTCTGGAAAACATCCAGAAATTTAAAGTAATCCAAGCTTTCACCTGTTTTAATTGTGCCACCTCCCTAAGACTGGCACTTCCACAAGGTGAGGTGAAGTAATTTGCTTCAGGCAGAGGATCTGCCCCATGATCCCACCACTGTGCCACTATTGCCTCAGTGGACCACTGCCAGTCCGGTTGTAGCTTCACCCATGCCCTTGCCACTGTGTCGTGGGAGCAGTGTGGGTGCAGAAGCAGGCAAGGGTGTAGTTTTGGCAGTGCCAGCTGCACTGCATGGGTGCAAAGGTGGGGGCACGAAGGGGCCCAAATCTATGGCTGGTGGTGGGAAGATGGGACAGCAGCAGAACATTTTGCCTCTAGCAACAAAACATTCCAGGCTGCCCCTGTGCCTCCCCTTTTTTGGTTGCCTAGCCTATCACAGAATTGTAGAGTTGGAAAGGACCCAAAGGGTGTCTAGTCTGACACCCTGCCATACAAGAAACACAGATAAATTATAAGCCCCTCAACATTTGTGGAGAAGGTTCTGCTGAAGAGAAAAGACTTGGTCAGGATTGGCTGGATGTGGAGGAATATGTATGTATGGAGACAGCTGGTCTCTGTGGGACAACAGCTTTTTCTTCTCTGCGATGAATCACATTTTGTCCATTGAGGTTGACATTCCAGCCATCTCCTATCACTTCTCTGGAACGACAGTAGCCCAGGCAAGTGCCACAAAAACCAGCATCCCACCATGTGTTCACTATCACCTACCCGCAGTAGAAAACAGAAGGGGACAATTGGTTGTTGCTGAGTGTACAGGGCAATTGGCTGTTCTTGGGAAAGAGAAAGGTAGAGCCAGGACTCCAGGCAGAGCCCATGTGAGACAGAACCATCTTGGCAGGCTGGGACAGAGGCATGGAGATGGTGTCTCTAGGATACCATGGACTTCAATGCTGCACTGCTGTGGGGAGCAAGCCCCTCTTGAGATGTAATGCTCTGAACTCTCTCCAAGGGAGACCCAGGTGTAAACATGTGTACAAGAAACTATATTTCTTAAAGGCACTAGTCTCTGTTGTGCCTTGATTTCCCAACAGAAACACAACCCTGGGGAGCACCTGAAACACCCTGGAAACCTGCTACCGCTCAGCAGAGATGGGGAGGGGGCGCACAACCTTTGTAATGACATTCATAGAGTATACCACACATTTTATTTCCAGATAAATGGACCCGGCTAACATATCTCAGATGTTTCAAGGCTGCTGTTCTTGAACTCCATCGTATATCTAAAACTCTGGGCAGTTGCTGCCATTTACCAAGAATCTGTGCCAGTTTTCATCTCAGAAAAGGCCAGAGGTTCTGTGGGTGATGTGCAACTTCAGCAGTTCTTCAGATGCTCCATTTCATAGTTTGTGGTCAACCCAGGACACCTGGGACTGGCTAATGAAGTGATTTAAGTGGCCACCTTGATAGACACTGACATATCTGCTTAGCCCAGACTCAGAGGACTTCCTCTCTTTCTGTGGCAAAACAGATAAGAGCGTACTCTCTCTCACTTTCTTTCTCTTTCGAGCAGCTGAATAAATAACACGCCAATCAATGAGCTGCAGTTCATTACTTAAGTAGCTACTTGAATCTTTTAAATGCTCATATATTTCTTGTGGGAAATAAATTTCCCAGGGAAACATCTAAGATTATAAAGCCTGAAAGGATGTTCACTGTTTTTGGCCCACTGAGGTTCCCTCCCACAATGCGGGAATAAGAATGTAAGAAGAGCCTACTGGATCAGGCCAGGGGCCCATATAGTCCAGCATCCTGGTCTCTCAGTGGCCAGCCAGATGCCCCAATGGGAAATCTGCAAGCAGGACCTGAGCACAAGAGCCCTCTCCCCTCCTCTGGTTTCCAGCAGCTGGTATTCAGAAACATTACTGCCTCTGTGGAGGCAGAGCATCACCATCATGGCTAATAGCATACTCTCCAACCTTCCACCACTTTCAGAGTCCACCACCTTCTGAGACTGTCCATTCCACTGTCAAATAGCTCTTACACTCAGGAAGTTCTTCCCAGGGTTGGGCTGGCCATTAGGCAGAGTGAAGTGGTGGAAGTCCCCAAGGCTACCCCCCTGCAGGTGTTCTGCCTGCCCCGCTGGCTCTACCAGCAGTGCAGACGTGGCAGAGGTGGCAGGGCGGGTGGTGATGGTGGAAGCAGGTGATGGTGGAAACAGCAGGTATGGCAATGCTGGTGGCAGGATTCGCAGCAGGGCAGCACTTCCCATTTCACCTCAAGTGTCAAAACAGGATGTGCCATCACTGGTTCTTCTGAATGTTTAGTCAAACCTCTTGCAATGTAAATGGTTCAGGTCCTACCCTCCGGAGCAGCTTGCTCTATCTTCCATGTGATGGTCCTTCAGATATTTGAAGATGACTGTTTTCATGTCCTGGATCATTTTGATCACCCCCCCCCCCGCACACCTTCCAGCTTGTCACTATTCTTCTGAAACAGTGGTGCCCAGAAAGGGACACAGGACTTCAGGTGCAGTCTGACCATGGCAGAACAGAGCCTTTTGGTGGTTGCTTTTGGGTTCCATCACCTGCTACCTACTGAGGTAGCTCTGTCAGCACCAGACAGGTGCTGCTGCTGCTTGGGTTGGGCTCCAGGTGAGCTCCCCAAGACAGCCTGCAGGGTTTCAGCTGCCTCAAAACAGGGCGAGCATTTCTTGCTCTTGACCATGAAAGGCAGCTGGCCCAGGTTGGAGAATGGTTAACAATCCCTCTCTTTGACATTTTCAGAAAGTTTACTGCTGTTAAATGATTCATATACTCCATACTGCCTCTGGGCGCAGCTCTGCCTGTAAACAGCATGGCAGTCTCCCGTGTGTTGATGTGCACTTCCCAGGAATCCCAAAACAGACACTTCCAGTCCCCTCCCCTCCCTGTGTCACGTCACCAGCAACACTCAGAGGGGGTTGTAGGGAGCGGTGGCATCTCACATTCATATTCTGGAGGCTGTGCCTCGAGCAATTTTTGCAAATTGTCCCTGATGAGCATTGCTGCATATCTCATATTCCAAGCCCTTTAATATTGCACTTAAGCTGTGTTAGCAGAGTTGTCGGAACTGTGTAAAGAAGCGAAAGACTCCCCGTCACTCGTAAGGAGAAGCCTAGCAATTAAAGGAAAGTGATCAGGGAAGAGACGTTGGGGTTGTAGTCAATGGTTTGACAAAACTGTTGACCCAGCTGTGGCAGCCGTGGGAAAGGCAAATGCCATGTTAGGGATCATTTGGAAAGGAATTAAAGATAAAACTGCCAATATCATAAGGCTGCTACAGAAATCGATGGTGCAGCTACACTTGGAATATTTTGGATAGTTCTGGCCACTGCACCTTTGCTCAACTCTGCAAAGACATGGATTCAAGACATCACTGCCTATCCTTGCACTTGGAGGTTTGCTGGCTGTCCCACGAAAAAGTTTTAAATCGGGTCTTGCAAATGAAGAACAAAGTTTTTGGAATAAGAAGGGAACCTGTTGCACCAGGTGGAGGATAACGACGAGTGTGCAAAGCTGCTATAGTTGGCCAATATCTTTACCCAGTTGAATGAGCTCAATGCTGGTATGCAAGGCTAGAATGACAATATCTTCACTATTACAGGCAAACTAGCTGCATTTTTTAATTTAAAAAAGGCTTCAGCTCTGGTGCACAAGAGCAATGCAACATAATCTCAAAATGTTCCCACTTGTAAAAAAAATTAAAGACAAGCAATGAATTTTAAGGCCACATTCAGGAACATCTTGCAACACTGGTAGAAAAGGTTGATCATTACTTCCCATTGTTGTCTATAGAAAATTTTGACTGGGTTAGAGACCCCTTTGTGAATTGCAGTGGTTCAGGACTGACATTGAATGAGGAAGAGGAAATGGCCTGATTTTACCTTGAAAATGAAACAGGGTGGTGCCACTTGACTCTTTCTGGATATACAATCAGAATCAGTATCCATGCCTTTCTTCAAGAGCATTGGCGATTCTACAGTTTTCTACAGCATTCTGTTGTAAACAGGGATTTTCCACTCTGACAAATATGAAAGATCAGAAAAGAGAATAGTTTCTTTGTGATGAGAGTTTGTTTGTCTCAGATTAGACCTAATATACATGAGATTACCTGGCAAAAGCAAACTCACATCTCTCCTTGAGTTTGCATACATACTTAAGACCCGTTTATAGTTCTATTTTGGGAATTATTTGTGTTCTTATATAGCTGTATTGTTTTATAGTTTCTGGATGTCCCATGATCATATGATAAAGTAGTTATGTTCTATGTTATAAATCAAGCACTGCTAGGAGTTGTTTCTTCTTGTTTTCCAATGTCTTTCTTATCAATAAAAAATTCAGTGTGGCACAAGCAAATTTCTCTTTTGAAAATGTGGCCCAGAGAAAAGGTTTGAGAACCAGTGCTCTACATATACTTGTCTGGTTCAGGAAACATATTTGCTGTTTGCTGAGTCTCTGGAGTTTTCCCCCAACCTCACAATGTTCTTTGGACAACAAATATAAAGCACAGGGCCTGAAATGCTTGTTAATTGCATTCCACTATAATGTGTATGTTCTTCACAGGAGTCCTGTAGACCTATGTGGGGGTCAATATACTTATTTAAACAAACATGGTGAAAGTACTATTGATCAAATTATAGTCTCTCCTTCATTATTCACTTTTGTGAACGCTTTTGAAGTGTTAGAACGAACAGAAAATGACCATTTTACAATATTGGTGACCCTATGTCCTTTAATAGAATGCATACCAACAACCAGTGCTATTTTTCTAGAAAAAGAGGTGCCAGAGCTCACCATGAACTTCTCCCTTGTTCTTTTAGAATGGCAATGGCACTCACCTGAGAGGTGCCAGAGCTGAGCTCCTGTGTGGGCTCTGGCTGAAAAAAATCCCTGCCAACTACTGAATCTACAAGAGCATGTGAAGAAATACATGGTGTGAAAAGACTGGAATGGTTTCATAAACTGAGCAGCAATATTCAAGAGACACTATATGGTAATCACCTGAAGAGCCTGTGCCAAGTTTTTATGAGCAAATTTGCTGACGTCTTCCAGCAAAATTGTCACAGAACTCAGACCCTATTTGATAACTTCTACAGTTAATAACTACACACAATCAACACACCTTGGCTGGTTTGGCAGTCAATGCAAAGCAACTAAGAAAGTTCTGGCTAAGGCAATTAGGGATTTGCGTAAGAATCCACCAGAGGAAGCCATGGAAAATCTGATCAGGTGTAGATTGGAATACAACAGTCTGCTCAAAAACAAGAAAGCTGAATTCACGAAAACCCAGTGGCAGGAACTGGGACTAGCAGTAATGGAACAGAGGGAAGAGAAATTCTGGGAACTGGTGCCCGGGGTTTAAATGAAGTGAGATCGCCACAGGAAACCTCAATTCCTGCCTCTGATGGGATTAGATATTTTTCCAACATACCTGGTGGTCAGTCTGGGCAATCACATGTACCAGCAGTGTATAAGGAATTCTCAAAGCTACCTGAATGGCAACCTGTCTCCTGTAATGAGGTAAGGGCCCTTATTTCCTGCATGAAATCATATCAATTGTAGAGTCGTACACATGGGTCTCCCCCTCCTCAATTAATCCCCACAACAACCCTGTGAGGTAGGTTAGCAAAAAGACAGTGACTGGCCCAAGGTCACACCTGGTGAGCTTCTTCATGGCTTTGTGGGGGGTTTGAACACTAGTCTCTTCCGGGTCCTAGTCCAGGCTTCCTCAACCTCGGCCCTCCAGATGTTTTTTTAAATATATATATTTTATTTGTTGAATATAAGAACAACATATAATCAGATACAAGCAAACAAATACAGTTTTCCTCTACCCCCCCCCCAAAAAAAACCCAGCCCCAACAAATATTTTGATAAATGGTATACACTCCAGATGTTTTGAGACTACAGTTCCCATCATCCCTGACCACTGGTCCCGTTAGCTAAGGATCATGGGAGTTGTAGGCCAAAAACATCTGGAGGGCTGAGGTTGAGGAAGTCTGTCCTAGTCCAACATGCTAACCACCACACCACGCCTTTTAATGGATGATGCCCTCCCCCCCAAGCTACATGGATGGATATGCACCTGGGGGCATTTCACCCCTGGACAGGCCACACCTTGGGTGGCTCATCCACACCAGCAGGACTGTCACCATGCTTCTCCCAAGGCTTTGTTTTTGCATAAGGCACTGCCAAGCATGCTGGACCTGTGCCAATAATTGCCAACTATCTGTATGTATCAATGAATATGGAAGTGGTGGGATGCATCATAACCCCACATCATACATCCACTGTCTGTCTGGTCCGATGCTCTGTTTTTGCCTGAAACACTGTCAGGCATAGTGCCCCCACGCCCAAACTTGCAATTTTGCATATAAATGGACAAGGAACTAGGAGGTGTCTCCCAAACTAAGCCTTTGGTCACTCCAAATCAGACACCCACACCTCCAGGAATCTGTCCCTGGTGAGATTGGTCCCAATGTTTTGGCAAACTGCATGCTCCAATATATAGCTGACGATATAGACAGGGTGCATTGAGCTATGAACCCTCAAATAACCCTTGGGGTAATGCAAATGACATGTTCACACCACCTGGAAACTATCCACTGCAATACCTTCTCACTGTTCTCCCAGAATGACTGAATGCGCGAGCCGTTTCTCTGTTCAGAAATCCCAGGGAAGTGCCTTTTCTCGGATGGATATTTTTACAAAACGATTCCTCTCTTTGCAGACCTACAAACCAATCGTATTAATTGTTCCTTTAAATTGCACGGGATCGCTCCAAAAGAATGTTAATGAAATTTCCTTTTAACTGTACTCAAGTTAATTTTTAATCAAAACTGACAGGAGCAATTTAAATCAGGTGCCACCACTTTTCAGAGACTCGACTACAGGATGAATATTAAACCAATCGAGACGGTTTGCAACACTAATACCGTTTAAATATGAACAAGCCACTGTGCGGCGGGGTTTAATTATTAACGCGCACTCAGAAATGCCAGGTTTCCCCCCCCACTCATGAAAGAAGCTCTTCCCCCCCCCCAACCGCCGCCTATGTTCTGGCAGCTCAATCTGCATGTGCAGCGGCAACACTAGTGGACACACAGAGGCTTGGCCTGGCAAGGAAACTCAAGCCCCAGTCACACGCAAGAATGCGATTGGGAACTTGACTCTGTAAGTGAGACAATCGTGCTCTGCCAGGGAGAAAGCAAAGACCAAATTCAGGAACATCAAGAGCACGTAACAGGGTCTGGAACTGCCGCAGGCATTTGCACCCCCAGTCTAAATGAAAGATCCCTTTTCAAGGCCAGCCAAATATCGCTGGGCTTTCCATACAGCATTTCCTACAGCTGATTGGTGCTCATAAATCACCCTTCCAAGGAGACAAAGGAGAGACTAACTAGAGGAAAACAACGAACAGCTGGAGCACAGGGGAACCATCTCAGTGGGTGGGTTGGATCCCTGAGTCGTTGTGGGAAGGGGGCTGGGTGTTGTTAGCTAGCTTAGCCTCTCCCTAGGGCTCCCTCTTTCCCTCAAAACACAGGGGCATCCACATAAGAATATACGAAAATGTGGTTTTAAGCAGATTGACTTAAAGCACTGGAATCCAAGCTGTTCCATCACCCTGCAACTGAAGATGATAGGCATGCTTGCAAGGGTTACCTTCTCCTTGCATGGCCACTCGCAAGAGGTTGACATTTAAAGGCCATTGATCTGCTGAAATGCCTGGTGTCCTTTCCCTGGGCTCAGGTGGCAACAGAGGATCGCTGTGTGATCTGACCCAGATGCATTCCTTCAAGAGAGAGTGCAAGACCAAGATCCAGCCCACAGATCTGTTAGTCAGAGCACTTGGATGCAAGATGGATATTCTGGGCTACAGAAAAGGTTAAAGGGAGGTGGACAATCGATGTAGCCCTGATTAGATTTTCAAAGCATAGGGAATCTCTGGATTTAGGAAGGAGAAAGTGTGGGGCAGCAGTAGTTTGCCGCATAGACAAGGGGGGAATTAAAGGAGGCAGAAGGGATTCACAAACCACATTAAGCTGATGTATGGACAGGTCCTAAAACTCTTCCATCCTGCCTTGAACCCATTCAGTCCCATAAAGAAGATACAATTTCTACTACATATCCTTGGAGAAGCCTTGTGCCATTTAGTTTCGAGAAAAGTCAAGTAAAAGTAGACATGATAGAGGCATATAAAATCACATCTCAACACTAGATCTCAGGGGCAACTAATGAAGCTGAACATTAGAAGATTCAGGATGGACAAAAGACAGTCCTTCTTGACACTGTACATAGTTAAACTCCAGAAGTTGTTCTCACATGAAGCAGTGATGGTTTTAAAACAGGATTAGACAAATTCATGGAAGATAAGGCTATCCATGGCTGCTTACCACAATGACTATGTTCTACCTCCACTACTGGAGGCAGTAAATGCCTCTGAATTTCAGTTGCTGGGAACAGCAAGAATAGAGAGGGTACTGTTGCACTCAGGTCCTGCTTTCTGCTTTTCCATTAGGACATCTGACTGACCACTTTTGAGAACAGGATGCTAGACTAGATGGGCTCTACTTGTGTTTACAAGGTCCATCACACTCAAGTCACGTACAGGGTAAAAAAAACAGCTTGGTGTGGAGCAGAGTGCAACAGAGCTCTGCATATCCATAGATTGTTGATCCATGCCCAGAGTACTGTAACCTGGGGATGCTTCCAGACAGGGATGTAATACTGTAAACAGGTTGCTCAGGTATTGCAAATGGGTAACTGGCAACAGGTTGCTGTTTTTGTTTTGTTTTTCAACATTTCTGATTTTCTCTGAAAAGGGTAGATCTGGATTAAATGGCCGAACTGGGGGAGGGGTAGATATAATACAGCTTGGCATCTTAATGTCAGCAACATTGTGCTGATGCTGCAAAAATATGTACCTACATGATGCTCACCTGTCCTACAGTACATCCCCACCTGGAAGCGTGGTGCGTGTTTGAAGGAGCCTGTTGTGTGCACACAGCATGCACACCCCTGACAATTGTTTTGTACACTTACGGATGCTAAATGCAGAGCCCTTGCCCAACATTTATTCACCTAATGCAGAATTAAACATCTCTGACTATTTCTGGAGCGGGCATGATCAAATATGCATTCCAAGGCCTCTGCATTATCTGAGACTCAAAGAGGTTATCTAGGAAGCTTATGGCTGGGCTTTGAACCTGTCCCTCACACACAACCATCCCCACCAAATAAAACCTGGGAAGGATCAGTATTTTCCCCTAGTGGCTTTAGGGGTCCCACCCACTTGTGAGACCCTTACCCCCAGTTGCTGCTTCTTCTGTAGGTCTAGTAACTCAAGAAGAATTGTGCTTAGAGAAGCAGGAAGGGAAAGGAAGGTCAACTAGGGTGCAGGAGAGTGGGATGGAGTCGCTGGGATAAGCTCCTCAGGCATCCAGCTGTGGAGCTCTGGGATCATCAGCGCAACCTCCCAGAGTATCCTCTGATTGGCATCGTTAGCAGGGCTCCTAATTATTTAATTGGCAAGTGGTGTTCATGGGACCGCCCCAATATATTTTGCCACATGAGGCAAAAGACAAAATTGCCATGGGCCAGGAGTCAGCTTTGCCTGCTGAACAGCAGCCTGAAGGGGGAGAAGGCAGAGTGACTCCACCTGCAGCTGGTCAGCCTTCACAGAGCTCTCAGCAGCAGTCAGATGCTGGAAACAGCACCTGTAGTTCCTGGCTCTACCTTGCTGCTTCCTGCTCTGCATCTGGACCCTTGGCTCCGTGACCATCTGGATTCCCTGATCTCTGGACTGATTTCATATGTGGATTCTGCTCTTGGGCAAGAGTTCCTTGGAGACTCCTAGCCCCTGATTGCTGCCGAGTCTCAGCAGTGGGACTCGGATGGGGCTATGACAAAAATGGTGTCTGCCCATTCCACACATAGAAGCTGATCAGATGGATCTTATTTCAACCCTGGGGGTAATAGTCTAGTTTTGAGGTGCAAGTCATATGGCTCATTTAGCTCTGTCCTCCAGCACTTTGCTGCCAGTCCCTGCCCTGCACCATTTGCTATCTGAGGCAAGTGCCTCACTCTGCCTAATGATAGAGCCTGCCCTGGGTGTACATTTGCATGTGTCCAGCTGGCCCAGTCCTTCCAACAGAGCAGGACAAGCAGGAGCTGTATAAATTCTTCCCGGTCAGGCTGATACTATATCTCTTCGCTGAGCTCTGCTGACATTAATAAGGAGTGCCACAAGCAATGAATTTTATTGTGGTGATATTTATTATAGATGATATATAGAAAGAGAGGGGTTGACACAGCCTATCCCATGAATTATGTTTGTTGCAAGGAGTCAATCTAATGATCTAACTGGAAATAAATTATCCATGATGCATTTTGAGGGGGCTCGGCTTTTCAAAGTGGGAGTGGGTTTTCTTTGCAAATGTTCTATGCTGGGGAGGGGAGGGATGTTTAGAAAGAAAGGGGAACAGTGGCCAGAGTCCAGCCCTCACACGTCTCCTCTCTTCCTCGCCCACCTGCCATCGTCAAGATGTTAATTTAAGCTGCAATAAAAGGGAGGCTGTAGATTTAGGAGATCGATACGTCTTCCTGTTTCAGGAATGGACAAAATGAAGATAATTGCCATTTTGCAGTTGCTGTGGGAACCATAATTCTAAGATTCCAGGCTTTTTATGAACCCACAATTTCCACTCAAGAGCTGCATTTAAGCAGGTCCTGGAGCTGTGGTTAAGAAGGGCCAGCCAATATGTGGTTAGCAAGAACACACAAGGAAATGAGAATTTTCCGGGGGGGGGGAGATTTGTGGTCTCTTACTTCTGCACACACACCCCTCAATACCAACATTAAAAAGAACAAGCATGTATTTCTTTGGGAGCCAGTTCAGAAGGCCTATCCATGCTGTCAGTCCAAACAAGGAAAGCCAATGTGTTGTAGTGGTTAAAGCATCAGATAATAGTTCGGGACAAGGACTTTTGTTATTTGGTTGCTATTATGTATATATTGCCTTCATGGATCACTGCCTTGTCATGGCGAAGGGGCTTGAATTACTCAGGGAAGCTATGGACAGGTCAAGATGGACAGGTCATAGTGGAGAGTTTGGACCAAACGTGATCCACCTGGAGGAGGAACTGGCAAGCCACTCCAGTATCCCTGCCAAGAAAACTCCATGGACAAAGACAAACCTATCAATTCTTAAGGAAATCAGCCCTGAGTGCTCACTGGAAGGACAGACCCTGAAGCTGAGGCTCCAATACTTTGGCCACCTCATGAGAAGAGAAGGCTCCCTGGAAAAGACCCTGATGTTGGGAAAGATGGAGGGCACAAGGAGAAGGGGACGACAGAGGACAAGATGGTTGGACAGTGTTCTCGAAGCTACCAACATGAGTCTGACCAAACTGCGGGAGGCAGTGGAAGACAGGAGTGCCTGGCGTGCTCTGGTCCATGGGGTCATGAAGAGTCGGACACGACTAAATGACTAAACAACAAATGTATGTATTGCCTAAAGGCCAGCTTCTGGGTTACGGTGGGATATTTCATTATTTACTTGTATTGTGTTGTTTAAATGTTGAAATAATTTAATAATTAACTTTTTAAAATTTATAGAAAAAGAAAAAGACAGCGTGTCAGACTAAGACCTTGGAGACCAGAGTTCAAATCTCCACTTGGCTATGAAGCTGACTGGGTGACTTTGGGCCAGTCACTTACTGTAGCCTAACCAGCCTCACAGAATTGTTGTGGGGGTTAAATGAGAAGGGGAGGAACAATGTACACTGCATTGAGAACCTTGGAGGAAAAGGTGGGATATAAATGTAATAATTAAATGTTCAAGGCTCTCCACGCCTGAGTGGGAGGTGATGCTTTGAACTATCAAGTGTCTCTTCCTAATCATAGCTGTGTGGGAATAAGACTGCACCTGGAATTTTCACTGATTTCAGTTTTCAATTTGCAACTAGATATTTCAGCATTGTTTGCAAACCATGATGATGGTGTGAAGAACATTCTTCTTTTTCTTCAACCCCAGTCCATGCTATCATTTTCCCCTGCTGCTTTGTCCTTTCTTGTCTGATGGACTCACCAGAGATTCCCCCATCCAATGATGGATCCCATGCAGAGGTGCTGGCTTGGGCCCAACACTTTTGGGGGGTAGGGGCAGCTCAGGGGCACATTGTGGCTCTGATGCAACAGCTCATGCGGTGTGTGCCTATGACATCATGCCAAAAGGAGGCCAAGCGCCTAGCCCAGCACACCAGGCATAGTGGCGTACCAGACAAGCATCCTGCAGGCCAGACTGCAGCATGGCTGAGATGGGATCCACAACATCCGCTGCCACAGCAGTCGTGGTCAGCGGCAGGAGAAATGGTGGTGGCTGCAGTGGGGCTCCCGAGCTATGGGAGGGCTGGCTCCAATGCTGCGGTCACTGCAACCACTACTGCCAAGAACCCTGCAGTGGCAGCATCGGGAGGAAAGGGCAGAGGCAGCAGTTGGTGGTGGCAGCCCTGGCTCAGTTTGCATTATAGGGAAGAAGGCGCAGCTCCGCTCTGTGACCTGCGCCAACAAACTAGAGAAGCAATATTATTCCTCTCTGTATGTCACTAAAAGGAAATAATGCCAACCCCAATGAAAGGCAAATCCATTTGACTTTTCACCTTTGGCATAAGAATGTTCATGACTGTTCTTCCACACACACACACACACACACACACACACACACACACACACACACACTAGCTTTTCCATATGGCCACGTGGCTCAGTTGCCCTCCTTGTAATCCGATCCAGCCCCTTCTGCAGCTTCATCGTTTCTCTGCACCATTTCACTGGTATGTAGAACCCCTCTTTCTCCCCCTTCTGACATCTTCCACTCCCGTCTCTGTTCATGACAGGTTTTACAACTCCCCTTCAAGGAAATGAATGTTGCATATACATCATTTAGATGGGTCGCCCTTTGAGTGCTATTGAGCCTCGCCAAAAATCACCTCTTGTGCTGCCAGATGGGGCAAGCGCGTGGCCTCCCTCTTGCCATTTTTATGTCTGCTTCACAGCCAGACTTATAACCTTAATCTGTTATTACCAGAGGCTGCTCCCCACCACCACAGAGTTATATGGACCAATGGATCTTTGCTTGCTATATAATCGCAGTACAAAGGAACAGAAATTTGCATCCTTGGGCTCTATCCAGGTTTCAGTTTGTGCTAAAACAAGCTGGTCGTTTCAACCACTGAAAAACTGGGTTTCATTCTCCAGACCTCTACTTGCTTCACTCGCCAATGCTCCCACCCTCTCACCAACCCCCACTTCCATTCCTTTACACCTTGCGAACCCTCTCCCTGTACATCTTGCCAAACTCATTTCCCTCTCCCTTTACACCTTGCAAAGAAAAAAAAGACCCTAGGCCACCCACCTGCTCACTTATCTGCATCTCCATCCTCTGGTTCCTCCCTCCACACCTCATGTCACTGCTCACCTGGGCTTCCCATCCATATCACTAGCCTCCAGGCAGATCCTTTCTCCTCGCCTCATCTGGCCACTTGCCTGGATCTCCCACCTGCTTCTCCATCCTTCGCTCCCCTCCTCACATTGCCTGGGTCATTATTTCTGTCCCCCATGTCCCTCCTCCCCTCCTCACTTGGGCTGTCCACCTGCCCAGCAGCACTTCTCATGCAATCCATATTGCCACCTGCCTGTGGCCAACCAAAATGCAAGATGACAACATCCTTCCCATTTCATATATTGAAGACAAGTTGGAGAGCATTGTGCTTCGATGTGCAAGACTGGGAGCCTTCATGTTTTGAATTTGGGTGGACATTTTATTTCTGGCAGTACTTTAAACAACAGGCACAAGATCTACAGGGAACTAACGCATCCTGTGCCCAGCTCCTTTTTATAAACTTGTGGGTTTTTTTAGCCCTTTAGAATTTTGCCAGGCTTGAGTAACACAACATCAGCAGACAGGAACCCCCCACTGTTTGTGCAGGTTGCTGGCAAGGGCTCTCCTCTATGCTCCTCTCCCCCAAAAAGAAGCTGGATCAGTTGTAGTGGCAGAGTTTACAATGTACACAAGGATGTGTACCTCTTTTTAAGCTTTTAGAAAGCAAGTTCCAACTCAGCTTTTTAGACTAGCTTTTAAGGATTCCTGGGACTTCACTGTTCACATGAGGAAGAACCTTCTGACAGTAAGAGCTGTTCGACAGGGCAAAAAGCTCCCTCAGAAGGTGGTGGAGTCTCTTCATTGGAGATTTTTAAAGCTGTGGTTGGGTCAGGGATTCTTCCGTTGTGATTCCCTCCATCCACTCATCAACCCTCACCTACCTGCCCACCTTTTGCCAACCTTTATTTCCCCACACCCAGGGGCGGAGGAAGCCTCCTCGCCACGTCACGACGCAACATCACGATGGAGTGCGTATGCGCGAAATGCCACGCATGCGCACTCCGTCGCCGGGCCACTGCTGCTCCTGCGGCGCCCTTCTGAGGTGCCACGCCAAAAGCAGCAGCGGCGGGGCACCCTGACGAGCCGGCAATCGTGTGCGGCGGCTCGTGGGGGTGCCCTGCAGCTGCTGCTTTTGGCACGGTGCCTCGCAAGGGCACCACGGAAGCAGCGGTGCCGGTTTGGATGGAGTGCACATGCGCGGATGGAATGCGCACATCGGCGGCTCGTCGGGGTGCCCCGCCGCTGCTGCTTTTGGTGCGGCACCTCGCAAGGGTGCCGCGGGAGCAGTGGCGGCGCCGGCGGGCGGGCCCCGCACAGGGCGGGGCCAGCACAAGTGTCACCCCCTCCTCCCGTGGAACCCGGGGCGTGCCGCCCCCCACCTCCCTTGTGACGCCAGTGCCCACACATGGTCAACCCCTCCTCCATTTGCACCTGACCAACTGCCTGTGCCTTTACGCCTCACCCACCCACTTGTTTATCACCTGCCTGCTCACCCAAGCCTTCCATCCCCTCACAGCTCACTCCAACCAACCCACTCTCTGAAGCACCTATGCCCTCCACCATCAGAAGCTCACCTCGGGCTCCTGCTGCATGCTTGCTTGCCCCCCTCCCTCCCTGCTGTTCTCTTGTTGCATTGGAGCACAAGCTTCATTAGCACAGCCATCTATCAGTGGCCACACAAACCGCAGCATGACTACATTTACGTATATATGAAAATAGTTTGCCTGCTCATTGTCTGTTTGTGGAGTAAATATTGGGTAAACTGCTAAATCAAACAATAATTTGTTTTCTCTGAATTGATTATCTTTTGGTAGGCGTGGAACTTTTCCAAAAGCCCTAGGTTGTGAAACCTTTCCTCTGGAAAAGAGTTTCTGAAATAACTCTTTTTTTCTTTACAAGAATTTAGAAACAAGGACATCACAGCAGCGGCGGAGGAAGCCCCTTGGGCACCTGGAGCAGCAAACCTCGGGATACCTTTTTTTTTTTTTTCAAAATATAGTTGCCCCCCCCAAGGTCTGAGGGACAGTGGACTGGCCCCCTGCTGAAAAAGTTTGCTGATCCCTGCCTAAGACAGACGGATGTCAACAATAACATGCAATAGGTGACCCTTAGGGTCCTTTCCAACTCTACAATTCTATGATTCTATTAACCATTCCTTTGCTTTAAATGCACTATAACATTTTCATGTATTCATATTCTGTAGCTTTGTATTGCATAGAAAATATATTCCTACTCCCCAGAAAGCGGTCTTGTGTTCTACTCCTTTTTGTTTTTAGTGGACAAAAACACTTTCCTCCTGCTGGACGGTGTTTCCTGGACTCTGAAAGGGGTCAGAAGCTCCAGCCAGACCTTTACAGGACTCCTGCTTTCTCCCTCCTTTTGTCTCACACACTTGACTAAGTAACCTTTAAGGTCCAGAAATTTTATAGGTCCATTATTTTATTAGCCTAATAAAATGGAAGCTGGAGTGCCAAAATTTAATGTTTCTGGAGAAAGGACAGTTACATCATGCAGGACCACTTGGGAGAAGAAATACCGCAGAAGTCAAAAGTGGGCTGAGCTCAGCTTTTGTCTCTGATATCTTCCTTGGGAGAAGACAAACCATTTCCTTTAGTTCCTTTCCAAATTATGTGGGGTGGCAGTGGGGCGCTGCATGTGTGTGTGCTGAATGATAAATGCATGCCTGTTCTTCATTTCTCCATTATGTAGTTCAAAGAAGTGCTATTGTTGTAGCAAAATATATTTTCCAAGTACTCAAATCTCAACAATCTGCTGCTGAGGAAGTGCAATTTCCTTCCTTCCCCACCAGCAGCAATCATGATGGCTCTCTGACCTGTGGTTGCACGGGAAGCAATGGGCAGTTACAGGCTTTTGCCCTTGACATGATGACCAGATAACACCAATTCTGGTGGCCTTCTTTCTTACAATGGTAAGGCTTTTTTTTTTTTAGTTTTTTAAATATATTTACCTCCTTATGGTGTAAGGAAACAAAGAAATAAAATGTATCTGGAGAAATGTAACTCAAAAGTTTGCAGCCAGCATTTCTGACTCTACCTATTCCAAGAGAAGTTGCTGTGTCACCATCACTTTAGCCAAGCAAGGCTGCAAAGAGTTTTCATCATCAACATGCAGGCAACACATATTTTTCCAGGTAGCTTCTTTTATGGAGCCACAAATCTTTGAAAGGAGGTAGCTCGGAAGAATAAACATCTGTGCGATTTGTATTTGGGAGTGTATTTTCCCTCTTCTACTATGTTAATTAGAATAGTAATGAAAACAACACCTCCAAATTGAACAGTGTGTAGGAAAAAGTGAAATAAACATGGTGGGTGGGTGGTGGTGCATTTTTATTGCAATAAGTAACGAGGAATATTCCTCTAGGCATCCTTGCTGGCTTTTTTCCTTTTCACGCCTAAGGAAAATACATACAGATCAGCTTGGAAGAGACTTTGGAAGAAACATCCTCTAGTGGCAATTTTCACAAGAGATGCAGAGGTAGCAGTTTTGTCCTCTAGTGTGTGGTGGGATGTTCTTGTTTACAGGGGGTTGCAAGATGTTATTGTGGCAGACATAGCATGAAAGAGAGGAAGCCTTATACTTAATTTGAGTGAGCTGGTGGGCATTTGATCCAGTAAAAGGTAAAGGGACCCCTGACCATTAGGTCCAGTCGTGACCGACTCTGGGGTTGCGGCGCTTATCTCGCATTATTGACCGAGGGAGCCGGCGTACAGCTTCCAGGTCATGAGGCCAGCATGACAAAGCCGCTTCTGGTGAACCAGAGCAGCGCACGGAAACACCGTTTACCTTCCTGCTGCAGCGGTACCTATTGATCTACTTGCACTTTGACGTGCTTTCGAACTGCTAGATTGGCAGGAGCAGGGACCAAGCAACGGGAGCTCACCCTGCCGCGGGGATTCGAACCGCCAACCTTCTGATCGTCAAGCCCTAGGCTCTGTGGTTTAACCCGCAGCGCCACCCGCGTCCCTTATTTGATCCAGTACTGTGGCCAAAAAGATGTGCATTACTGGTTTGTTGTCATGTCCTGATCAAAGGAACTAATGTTCAGATAAAGGGAAGCAATGTCCAAACCAAAGAAAGTCACTTTATTCTGCCTTGATCAGATCTCTCCTGGAGTCCTGTGTCCTGAAGGTGGTGGATTCTCCTTCACTGAAAGTTTTTAAGCAGGAGTTGAATGGCCACCCACCAGGGATTATTTAGCTGTGATTCCTGCATTGCAGGGGATTGGACTAGATGGCCCTTGAGGTCCCTTCTAATTCTATGATTCCATGATTCTGTGATCACAGCCATCATTCATAGGTGCAGGTGACCCCCTAGGCAAAAGATAGACAGATGTCCCTGTGGGATGTAAACACTAGAGCAGTCAAGTACAACAATGCTAGAGCAGATAGTGGAGATTGCCTCAGTCCTCCAGCCACAACTTCCTGGTCACATGGATTGAGGCAATTTCCTCTTGCAACTAGATGTGGGAGTGGCTTCACCTGGGAAGGTATGAACAAAGAACCTCACAGGTCAGCGGCCATTCCATTCCTTTCCACTCTCTCACACGAACTGTGAGGAGGATGCTCAGTTGGCTTCCAGCCAACTGGGGCCTGGACTTCTCTCCCACATGGGGAGATTCCAATTGTAAATATCTTTACTAAGAATAAGCCTGCCTTCTTTGGGATTTGTCTTGAGCTGGATACATGTGAGTAAACATTTTATATCTTTTTATAGAAGACGTGTGTTGTGTCTTATTTGAAGAGGGACAAAGGGGAAATATAGTGACAAACCAGGAAACTAGATTAAGTTGATTCTAGCGAATCAAAGCAACTTCCGCTGTGTGTATTTTAAAAGGGAATGTTACTCTGCTAGTTGAACTTGTTAGCACAAGTTAGGATGAGATATATTAAATTATAAATCTCCATCCACGTTCCAAAACATTCCCACAAAGGGTTTATGGCCCCAGCTCTGCATATTTTGTGTATTTTTGAAGGATTGCGTTGGATTGCATTTTTGAGCTGAGTAGGATTTTTCTGAGAGCATTTCCTGGTCAGACCGCATGGTCTTTTGTCCTATTGTCTAGAGAAAGGGGGATTAAGCTACCCCTCCCCTCCCTCAGAGCTCACAAAAGACCCAAAGGCAGTGAAGATTTATTTTGAGGCTTTTGCTTTTTGCATTTTGAGATTTTTTGAGATTTTGATTTTGAATTTTGACAAATTTTTGAATTTTGAAATTTTTTCAAATTTTGGATTTTAAGATGGCTAGTGCCAGTTTTTATAGTGAAGCAAAGCCAGGCTTAATGCTGCTAGATGAGGACAATTTTGTGTACTGGAAAACGCGCTTAATAGCATATTTAGAAGCAAGGGATGTTTTGGATGCGATTGAGAAATCAAAGCCCGAAGGTACAAGTGATGAAGCCTTAGCCAAGATTAAAGTCTGGAAAAGGCAGAACAGCGAGGCCAAGCACATAATTTTGAGTGGACTTCGCAATAAGCATCTATCGTTAATAAATAGCAAAGATGATGCATCTCAGATCCTAAAAGATATTGAGCGCATGTATGGAGAATCTACAAAGAACTCCTACAGAACATTGATGGGCAAATTAACTAGACTGAGAATGAATTCAAAAGAAGAATTCACAGAGCATATTGATAAATTCACAGAAATTATTCAAAAGCTTGAACTTACTCCACAATCTTTTGATGAAGTAACAAAGGTATCATTTCTGTTAGCCTCATTAGGGCCACATTTTGATGCATTTGTTAGTTTGATGGATCATAAAGAGAATCTAACTTTTAAGGAACTGACCAGTGAATTAAGAGAGGAATGCAGAAAGAGATCTGATTCCCCAGAAAGGAGCACTAGAAATAAAGGCAGCAATTATGTTTTTAAACAGCCTGCACAGTCCAGAGATGGACACAAGAAGGTCATATGTCACAATTGTAATAAAATCGGCCATATAGCCAGAATTTGTAGAGCGCCTAAAGCTAAAGAGAAAGATTCCCAAGCCTTTCAGCGAAAAGGAGAAAGAAAAGGGAAATTTGAGCGCAACTTGCTGTTGCAAGAAAGGAGTTTAGCTGTCCAGAGCCAAGAAAACACACGCAATAAGTGGTTATTAGATTCTGGAGCCAGCAGCCACTATTGTTTTGAAAGAGACTGTTTTAATGAATTAAATGATAAAGAGACTGAAATTGAGGTTGCAGATGGAAATATTTTAAAGTCCAAAGGTGAAGGTTCAATGCATTTGGAATTCAATGTAGACAATGAATCTTTTAGGACCAGAATGTCCAATGTTGTGTATGTACCAGAACTGAGCTGCAATTTACTCAGTGTCTCTACATTGGACAAGAAAGGTTTCAAGATCACATTTGAGAATGGACAGTGCAGTGTAACTAAAGATGGTGAAGTGTACATTGAAGCAAATTTAATAAATGGTGTTTATGAGGTTAATCTTTCAGAGAACCAGTCTGCAAAAGTGGCACGCTCCAGCCAGAAGGATGACGCAGATTTGACGCTGTGGCATAGAAGACTTGCACACAGAGACACCACCATCATTAAGAGTCTACAGGAAAGTGATCTTGTCACAGGTTTGCAGGTAAAAGGGAGCAGCAACCAGACTCCAACAAAATGCATAACTTGTGTTACTGAAAAGGCAGTAAAACCTTCTTTTACACGTTGCACAGAACAAAGGAGTACCAAAGTTCTGGATATCGTGCATTCAGATTTGTGTGGGCCACTCAGTGTTCCATCACTTGGACACAACAAGTATATTTTAATTTTTATTGATGATTTTTCGAGATATTGTGTGGCATATTTCATCAAAGATAAAAGTGAGACAGTAGAGATGTTCAAGAATTACATTGCCATGGTTAGGAACAAGTTCCAAAGAGCTCCAGGTGTCTTAATGTCTGACAATGGAGGAGAATACTGCTCACATGAGATGAAAGCCCTTATGGCAAAGGAAGGAATTACACATGTAACCACAGTTCCTTACACGCCACAACAGAACTCCATAGCTGAAAGGAAGTTCAGATCCATTATGGAAATGACAAGGTGTATGCTGAAGGAAGCATCCCTCCCTAGGAAGATGTGGGGAGATGCTGCTTACACAGCTGTCTATCTCCAGAACAGGTTGCCAACAAAGGCAACACAGCGCACACCATTTGAACTTTGGCATGGAAAAGTGCCTAGTCTGTCGCACATACGTGTATTTGGCAGTATATGTTACTACCACGTGCCCAAGGAACAGAGGCACAAGCTTGACTCCAGAGCACAAGCAGGTATCTTTGTGGGATATGCTGCTGGAGGCAAAGGATACAAAGTAATGGACTTACAGACAGGCAAAGTGAGTGCGCACCATGCAATTTATTTTGATGAAAATGCAAAAGCAGACACAAAGAACACTGTTATTGGCTGCTCCAAGGAGTCAGAATGGACTCAAGAACTCATAAACTTTCCTTCTGAAACCCCACGTGATACTAATCTGCCTTCTAGTGTCATAGCACCCCCTACAGGCGACACACCAGAAGACGCAGATGACCAGATCCCTGGCGGCTCCAGAGACGAAGAGGAGGACTCAGATGAGGACATGCCACCGTTGGAAGGGAGTGAGGAAGCTGATGCGGTTCAGGAACCAGAACCAGAGGTCAGACGGTCATCCAGAACCAACAGAGGTGTCCCACCAGCAAGACTGTCCTACCTTGCAGGGTCGGTGTCTCCACAGGAACCTTCCACATGGGAAGAGATTCAGAAGATGCCATCTGCGCAAGCCAGTCTCTGGAAGAAGGCCGCTCAGGAGGAGATGGATGCACTGCATCAGAACCAGACGTGGACCCTGACAGAGCTCCCTCCTGGTAAGAAGGCCATTGGGTGCAAGTGGGTGTTCAAGGTTAAGAAGGGGTCAGAAGGGGAAGTGGAACGCTACAAAGCAAGGCTAGTAGCACAAGGTTTTTCACAACGTTTTGGTGAAGATTACGACGAAGTTTTCGCACCAACCGTGAGATATAGTACCGTCCGAATGCTTTTGAGCATTGCAGCCTCTAAACAATTGAACGTGAAGCACATTGACATTTGTACTGCGTTTTTACATGGGAGAATTTCAGAAGAAATATATATGAAACAACCTAAAGGTTTCACAAAACCAAATGAGGCGCATCTAGTGTGTCGACTCCAGAAGGGAATCTATGGGCTTAAACAAGCGGCTAGAGCCTGGAATCAGAAATTGCACAGTATGCTTGTGCAACTTGGGTACAAGCAAGGAAACGCAGGCAAGTGCTTGTACAGCAAGTCAAGTAATGGACAATATTCATATATATTGGCTTTTGTCGATGACTTGATTATTGCTACTGCTAATAATAGAGACTATACACAAATAGTAAAACACCTCAGCAAGGAGGTACAAGTAAAAGAACTTGGAGATGTCAAGTACTACCTAGGAATTCAAGTGGAAAGAGAAGAAGACGGCTCATTTCTTCTCAGCCAGAAGCAAAAGATTCATGAACTGATTGAGTATTTGCAGATGCAAGACGCACACCCGGTTGCAACGCCCATGGCTACAGACTTCTTGAAGAATCAGCAGGATTCGAAGCTGTTGCCAGATAACAGTCAATATAGGTCGGTAATTGGTAAACTTTTGTATATGGTTACCACATGTAGACCTGACTTAGCTAATGCTGTGGGGATTCTGAGCAGAAAAGTGAATTCTCCCACTGAGCATGATTTAGCGGGGCTGAAAAGGGTGGTTAGGTACCTGAAAGGTACAATAAATTGTAAATTAAAGTTGCCAGCTGTCAGAGACCCTAAGTTGGTTGGGTACACTGATGCAGATTGGGCCGGGGATAATGCTGACTATAAATCCACAAGCGGTCATGTTTTTATGTTTGGGGATGGACCTGTTGTGTGGGGCAGCTATAAACAGAGTTGTGTAGCTTTGTCTTCAACAGAGTCCGAATATGTTGCTGCAACGGAAGCATGCAGAGAAATTGCCTGGCTTGATGAACTCATCAAAGACTTTGGACTGGTGAGAAGGGAACCTGTCAGCCTGCTAGAGGACAATCAAAGTTGCCTGAAGCTGACGCAGAGTGAAAAGTTCCTAGCCAGAACCAAACACATTGGTGTCAGGTACCACTATATACACCAGATGGTGCAAGATGGACTTGTGGAACTGTCTTATTGCTGCACCAAAGAGATGACTGCCGACATCTTGACAAAACCCTTGCCAAAAGAGAGTTTCCAGAATCTACGTGTCAAGCTGGGACTCTGGGTGGTTGAATAAAGTTGTTTATGTTTTGTATGTTGTATTTGCCTGAGAAGGGGTTTGTGGGATGTAAACACTAGAGCAGTCAAGTACAACAATGCTAGAGCAGATAGTGGAGATTGCCTCAGTCCTCCAGCCACAACTTCCTGGTCACATGGATTGAGGCAATTTCCTCTTGCAACTAGATGTGGGAGTGGCTTCACCTGGGAAGGTATGAACAAAGAACCTCACAGGTCAGCGGCCATTCCATTCCTTTCCACTCTCTCACACGAACTGTGAGGAGGATGCTCAGTTGGCTTCCAGCCAACTGGGGCCTGGACTTCTCTCCCACATGGGGAGATTCCAATTGTAAATATCTTTACTAAGAATAAGCCTGCCTTCTTTGGGATTTGTCTTGAGCTGGATACATGTGAGTAAACATTTTATATCTTTTTATAGAAGACGTGTGTTGTGTCTTATTTGAAGAGGGACAAAGGGGAAATATAGTGACAAACCAGGAAACTAGATTAAGTTGATTCTAGCGAATCAAAGCAACTTCCGCTGTGTGTATTTTAAAAGGGAATGTTACTCTGCTAGTTGAACTTGTTAGCACAAGTTAGGATGAGATATATTAAATTATAAATCTCCATCCACGTTCCAAAACATTCCCACAGTCCCTGCTACAGGGCTGTCATTTCTCCTGTAACTCAAAAGTGATGGGGATTGTATGGTTATGTTTAAGATGAATGTTGGAAATGACATAATCCTGGACGGCAGAAATGCAAAAAATAAATAAAGTCTTGCTTGGGGGGGGGAAGTGAGTTAGTGTCACATCTTTGGTTCTGAACATCTCTCAATCATATCGTTGGACGTGGGATGTGCTAAGTGTGAGATGTTGGGAACACAGTGAAAATAACAACTTCCTTTCATTACGCAAATGATCTTCTTGGAATGTGAAAGAAGAAGAAGAGGAAGAAGGGCTTTTTCAAAATGAAGAACAGATGGGCTCAGGGTATTTATTCATCAGACACTTCTTCAGTCTTGGAGTGTAGATTACGTAACTTCAGAAAATGCCTCTGAGTAAGTCATTCAGGCTTTAAGACAGGGAATGTCTTACATTGGTTGGCAAACAGCTTCCCACCTGATCTTACCTTTGTCATACGACGAAGACCTGCCTCAATTTTACCCACCCTCTGCTTCACTGTGTAAAGGGGACCCCTGACCATTAAGTCCAGTCACGGACTACTCTGGGGTTGCGGCGCTCATCTCACTTTACTGCCTGAGGGAGCCGGCATACAGCTTCCGGGTCATGTGGCCAGCATGACTAAGCCGCTTCAGGTGAACCAGAGCAGCGCACGGAAATGCTGTTTACCTTCCCGCCGGAGTGGTACCTATTTATCTACTTGCACTTTGACGTGCTTTTGAACTGCTAGGTTGGCAGGAGCAGGGACTGGGCAACGGGAGCTCACCCCATCGCGGGGATTTGAACCGCCGACCTTCTGATCGGCAAGCCCTAGGCTCTGTGGTTTAGATCACAGTGCCACCCGCATCCCTTGCTTCACTGTGTAGCGGGCTCCTAAGTAGAAGTGATGCTGGAGGGCAGCAGTGGCTTGACTCCTGGCTGCCCTACCTGACCCCCCTCTTGACCATCCCCCTCTTTTGGAGGGCAGAGAGCTGCGTGTTTCCTTATTTGTTTGCTTTATTTAATGAAAGAGCTAGCATGCTGGTGTGGTTAGAGTGTTGGAATAGGCTAATGGATGGACCTTTCCTCCACCCCCTCTCACCTGGCAGGTAGATAGAAGAATAGCCAGAGTTGAGGGTGTGAGCTAAGATGGAAACAGGCTGGAAGCACAGAGACATGCTTGATTGTATTGCATCCAAAGCTGTGACTAACGGAGAAGCAACATCTGCCAGGGTGTTAATGCTGTCAGCCCCTCCACCTTATTCTCATGTTGTATAGATGTGTAAATAAAACCATATACCCTAAAGACACCACTGTCTTCGCTGGCCTTCATTCCAAGGAAATAGAACTCGGGTAAGTGCCTGGAACCCCTGGAATCTCTCACCCCTCGGAGATTGGGGTGGCATGTAACAATAATCATTCTGGAAGACTCAGGGTGAGGGGGGGAGAAAGCATAAGAGGTGGGTCCCCTCTGTACCACATCACAAAATGTCCTTTCCTTCAGATTCTAGGACAGTGGCCAAGAACACAGAGACAAGCATTTCTCTTTCTAAGCATCCACTGCAAAATACACGCCTTTCCATGTCAATTGATTCCCCATGCAGGTGGGACCTGATCAATCCAGCACACCTCCATGGTGGCAGTGAGCCGCCGAAACTTGGCAGAGGAAAAGTTGCTGACCAGCCCATTTCCCCCCCTGTCAGAACTAATCAACATCAGGGAAGTTAATGGAGAACACAAAACCTATTTAAAAGCTACATTTAACACTTGGCTGATTCCATTACAGGCTGTAATATCCAGGTGTCACATTCTCCCTCGGAGCGTCTGTCTCGTTGTTTCTTTTGGCTGCTTAGAGGGGGTGTCCCCGAAATGTGAAGACTCTCAGATTACCCATCGCGTGGAAAGGAGATGAAACCAGCATTTGGGCGGGTGAAGAATTCCGGGAGGAAAAGCATCACGGTGGAGATGAGTGCAAATTCTGCTTGCTGGTTTCCCACAGGCATTGTGAGAACAGGACGCTGGACTACATGGGCCATTGGCCTGATCCAGCAGGCCCTTTTTACGCTCTTGTGTTTTCATGTCTTCTCACTTGCCTTCAAAGAGGGAAGTCCAGAGCCAAATCTTCAGAAGCCTTCAAAGATATCTCTCAGTCTAATTCCTTCAAGAGCAATGACATAAGGACACAAGAAGAGCCTGCTGGATCAGACCAATGGGCCATCTAGTCCTGCATCCTGTTCTGACAGTGGCCAACCAGATGCCTCAATGGGAAGCCTGCAAGCAGGATTCAAGCACAATAGCAGCACATTCCCCTCTTGAAGTTTACAGCAACTCTCCTCCATGCATTTGTCCAATCCAGTTTTAAAGCCATCTAGGTTGGTGACCATCATTGCCTCCTGTGGGAGTGAGTTCCACAGTTTAACTATGTGCACTTGTGCAGCATGAAAAAGGACTCTTTTTATATGTCTTGAATCCTCCAATATTCAGCTTCACTGGATATTCTTATATTATGAGGGGCAAGGGAGGACTTTATCCACCTTCTGCAAGCGGTGCGTAATTTAACAAACTTCTGCCATGTTGCCTCATATTCACATTTTTTCTAAATGAGGAAGTCTCAAATGCTGCAGCCTTTTCCCATAGCAGAGTCACTCCATCCCTTGATCATTTTGGTTGCCCTTTTCTGACTCTAAAATATTATTTTGGATGTGTGGCACCTTTATTTGCTTTTTACATTTTATTTATTTATTTGAATGATTTCTATGCAGCCTTTCAGAAGCAAAGATCCTCCCAAAGTAGCTTACACTCAAACACCTCAACACAGTAAAACAAACATCATTAAGTGAGTAATAAAATCAGTACATAAATCAACTCCATAAATCTAAAAGAGGCAAAGTGTAAATGAGAAATCACTGCAGCCGGACCCTTCTTCCCAAGACAAAATCACATAGAGATAACATAGAATTGTAATGTTGGAAGGATCCCCAAGGGTCATCTAACCTCTTGCAATGCAGGGAGATAGCACAAGTGGCCAAACCATGGTCTTATCCAAAAAGAGATTGGAGAAGACTTTTGGGGTTCACTGAAAGAAGTCAAGGTAGGATGCAAAATGCAAAATTTTGAGGAAGAGCATCCCATAGGTGGGATCTACCACCGAAAAGGCCCTATCTTAAGAACATAAGAAGAGCCTCCTGGATCAGGCCAATGACCCATCTAGTCCAGCATCCTGTATTCACAGTGGCCATCCAGCTGCCTTTGGGAAAACCACAAAGAGAATTTGAGCACAACAACATTCTCTTCCTGCGGTTTCCAGCACCTGGTGTTCAGAGGCATTGCTACCTCCAATGGTGGAGGCAGAGCACAGCCACCATATATCTGTCCATCTCTAATCATACCCAGTGGTAGATCTACTGAGGCAGAGTTCATAGCCCAATCTTAGCTGGCTGGGGATTGAACCTGGGGACCTCTGCATGCAAAGTAGCAGCTCCTTGAGGGGATGGAAGGGACGAGAGAGAGAGAGAGAGAACTACAGACACAGACACACTATGAGGCTTTCATTCTGCAGTTTTAGGCCAGGGTGGGGCTCTGAATAAAAATTAAAAAATGTCCCCTTGGATTAGTCAAATAGTAGAGCTCTTGCTTGAACAAGGGAGTCTGTAGATCTGCATTCCAGGGTTTTGGACTAGATGACCCACTAGGTCCCTTTCCAACTCTACAATTTTGTGATTCTATTATCTTCTGGAGATCTTGTGGCAAATGGGATGTTGGCTTTCCCTTCCTCTGAGAGATGGAACAGGCTGTGAGATAAGGTGTTTGTGACCTTACGGATTAAATACCTCTTTCAGAACCCATGTTTCATATAAAACCCATCCCTCCCTCCCTCCCTCCAACATTGAGATTAAACCTCCTTTTGTTTGCAAGACAGGCCTGACCTTTGGATGTTAAATAGAACAAAACCCAGCTTCAATTTAAACAGCGGTTATTAGTTTTGCATTTGAGTAACGGCAACTTAACATTCAACATGGCTTCTCTAAAAAGCTCTTAGCACTTGCAGAAGCTGGGTTGGGGGTGGGGAGTGATAAAGGCTGGGTGGGAATCAAGTTGATCTACCCTCCTGGATCAGGATCTGGGAGATAAAGGTTTAAATCCCCACTCAGTCATGAAGCTCAACTGGGTATGACCTTTCGGCAGCAATTGTCTCTCAGCACAACCTACCTCACAAGGGTTGTTGTGAGCATGATTTGTTGTTGTTCAGTTGTTCAGTCGTGTCCGACTCTTCGTGACCCCATGGACCAGAGCACGCCAGGCACGCCTATCCTTCACTGCCTCTCGCAGTTTGGCCAAACTCATGTTAGTAGCTTCGAGAACGCTGTCCAACCATCTCATCCTCTGTCGTCCCCTTCTCCTTGTGCCCTCAATCTTTCCCAACATCAGGGTCTTTTCTAGGGAGTCTTCTCTTCTCATGAGGTGGCCAAAGTACTGGAGCCTCAACTTCAGGATCTGTTCTTCTAATGAGCACTCAGGGCTGATTTCTTTAAGAATGGATAGGTTTGATCTTCTTGCAGTCCATGGGACTCTCAAGAGTCTCCTCCAGCACCATAATTCAAAAGCATCAATTCTTCGGCGATCAGCCTTCTTTATGGTCCAGCTCTCACTTCCGTACATTACTACTGGGAAAACCATAGCTTTAACTATACGGACCTTTGTTGGCAAGATGATGTCTTTGCTTTTTAAGATGCTGTCTAGATTTGTCATTGCTTTTCTCCCCAGAAGCAGGCGTCTTCTAATTTCATGGCTGCTGTCACCATCTGTAGTGATCATGGAACCCAAGAAAGTGAAATCTCTCACTGCCTCCATTTCTTCCCCTTCTATTTGCCAGGTGATGGGACCAGTGGCCATGATCTTAGTTTTTTTGATGTTGAGCATGATACAGGGAGGGAAAGAAGGACAATGATTGCCACCTTGTGCTCAGTGGAGAAAAAGTGGGATATAAAAGCAATACATAAATATAAATAAATAAAATAAAATGATCAGGGAGGAGGAGGGTGAACCCACGTGCCCTTGGGTTATGCTGGGTGGTAGCAGTGGCAGACCTTCCACTCTGAGGTCTCTTGCCTCATATGCATTTAATAATAGAACAAATCTACAGAGTAATCCTATGAAAATGTCACTCTACAGACCCATTTTTCATTCTCATATATAGTTAACACTTTCTGTATTATTTTAAACATAATTTCCTGAAGTTTCATTATCTTGCTGCAGCTTTTCAAAATGGCATTTTACACCAGAGTAAAACAAGATGACTCAGAATTTCTGTCCAATTTCAATTAAAGACTTCACCAAGAAAATCAACAATAGGTTAATAACTTGTTGATTGCTTTTTCATTTGGGGAAAGGAGAAATTTTTTTACGTTAGAAACAAAAGCAGATGAGCTTAGGAAAATACAGCTAACATTGGTTAAGTGTGCTATGTTGATCCCAAAAACACATACTTCCCCCACTCAACAAATGAAAACAAAAATCTACATGTTTTAACTTAATTCTTTTCTATGGGTTTCTTACCATTAGGAAAATAAGATGAGATGTTACGTGAAATGTGTTTTGCATGCAACATTTCTTGTAACCAATGTAGCACCACAAAATGCTACTTACAAAGCAGTGTGTCATTTAAACATCTTTTTAGGACTTTCATTATTATTATTATTATTATTATTATTATTATTATTATTATTTTATTCAATGTATACAACGCCCTTTATCAGAAGATCCCAGGGCAGTGTACAACATTAAAAACACATTACAGAACATCAAAGATAAAAAACATAATAAAAAACATAATGACAGGCAGCGTAATAGTAAAATTATCAACATAATAATAACAATAATAATCCATCACGTCTTTATAATGATCAGGCCTACTATTTGTACCATACCTTCAATGTAGGGCATCTAACGGAGTTTAAAAGAGGAAGGTCCCAACACTCAGGAAACTTACAATCTGAAAGACAAGTCTGGTAAGGGGGGTGGTTGTCCATGTATTATTGCTTAGTTAAATTAATTATACATTAATATATTTCTGTGTGTCTCCCCCTCCTTTTTGAGGCTGAACAGACCTCTTGGATACAGCAGCCATTGTGCAGGCAGAACAACAATGGGTCCCATCCTCACCACTGCAAAATAGTTGGAGAATTATTATTTTTATTTATTTACTTACTTACTTACTTTTTTATTTATTTATTTATACATACATACATACATACATACATACATACCCCGTCAATCTGGCTAGGTTTTCCCAGCCACTGTGGCCAGCTTACAGCATTTATTGAAATATAATAAAACATCAAAAATATGTTTGATGGATAGGATTGCTTGGTCCAGCCCCATGACTCTATAAAAGAGAAAGGCCGAGGAGTAAAATCCTCATATATCAACCAGCCAGAGCTATGTGTATTTGCCCCACCACCACCTCACTATTTCTGACTTCATCCTTCCATTTTGAAAGTAACATGACATCATCCAATCTCAAGCCCTCAGCCAGTTTTGTTTTCTCCCCCGCCCTCAACCACTCCAGTGAATTGTCTCTTGGCACAAAGGAAAAAAGAAATTATTTGTGGCAAGAAATCAATGCAACTGAATTATCCTCATTTGCCAACTAAATGTCTGATTGTTGATTATTGTCAATAGCAAAGCCCTCTGAAGACAGAAGCCTCCTGCTTCCTTTCGCCTTTGCTGGATACACAACAACACTGAAGAAAACATCTCCCCTCACACACCCCCATTCCACTATAGACTCACAATATGGAGTTTTTGCCCTGTGTTTTCTCTCCCAAAGGTCTCCTGGATTCTGATCAGCTATCAGCCTTGCAGTGTGATTGGCTAAGAGCCATTACAGCATGTGGAAAGGTTCTAGGCGTCTTACGAGACCACAAGCTTAACATGAGTGAACAGTGTGATGCCGCAGCAAAAAACAACAACCTCATGTAATTCTTAGCTGCAACAACAGAGGTATAGTGTCCAGGTCAAGGGAGTCAATAGTACCACTCTATTCTGTCTTGGTCAAGCCTCTCCTGAAGTCCAGTTTAAGAAGGATATTGACAAGGTGGAAAGTGTGCTGGTTGTGTAAATCAAGCTTTACAAGGAATTGTTGAGGGAGTTGGAGATGTGGAGCCTGGAGAATAGAAGACTGAGATGTGATAAGATCACCATATTTAAGTATCTGAAGGACTGTCACAAGAAAGATGGAGCAAGCTTGCTTTCTCCTGCTCCAGAGGGTAGGACCCAAACCAATGGATTCAAATGACAAGAAAGGAGATGGGAAGAGGGAACCAGGCAGAAGGGGTTTAATGGGTGGGAGGAAATGGGTTGGTCATACACTTATAGAACCAAAAATAATAATAATTCAACAACAACAAAGAGAAAAGGCACTGATGCTTTTGCAGTCCTGAGAGTCTTCTCGGCCAGAGATGCTCAGTCACCTTAGGAGGCACATGAGAAAGAAGAATTCTTTGTGCCTGTCCCCCTTCCTTTGGGTAAAGCTGATTGGCTCCCATAATGGCCTTTTGATTAATCTTCCTGCCCCTGGGAAGCACTTAGTTTTGAATATTCAGCTGATTATATGCTGTTGGCATTCATTTCTCTTCTTGTTGTTGAGACCTGCTTTCCCCCAATAGATTGCCTTTACTTCCCTTTCTTCCCTGCCTCTTTCCCAGTTCTTGTTTCTTGTGTTTAGTTTCTTCAAGTGCCAACAACTGCCTCCTGTCCTGCACAACCACTGCAATTGTGCCACCATGACAACCGATGCCTGGTGTTGTCCTTTTAAGGTACAGTAGCTTGGATGTGCTTCCACATTTGGCTAGGGGCTGGCACACACAAACACGTAGAAATGTGGACGAGGAGGAGGAATTAGGCAACGTAAATTCAGCACCATAGACAGCTGCTTAAACAGAAAATGAAAGTGCAGAATGGATTTAAGAATTAGATTTAAGAATTGGCGGTTAGTCAAACCTGGATGGGCTCCACCTCCTGTACAGCTGGAGTTTCCAGCAGTACATGCAGTACACAACCCCCAAGTGCATGAATATTGAGTTGCAAGTCATAAATAGGGGACATTTCTCATTTAATGCCTTTAAAAGGACACTGGATTCTCATTCAGTGTTTGCTATGTTCGTTTTATCTCCAAAATAAAAGATCCCTTAACAAACCTGTGAAAATTGTGTGCAGCAAACCGTGCCTTTAACTATAGGGCAAATCTATTCCACAGTGGAGACAGATAGGAAGGTGGGAATCAGAGTGAATTTTTAATCTCATACATGAGCTGGGTGATGAGAAAGAAGTGCTTCTTTCCATGAGGAATCCAAACAGCCATGCCCAGATGTTCCCTGCATTTCTTCCCCTTTCTAATCCCCTTTCTTCATCTCACACTTTCCCAGTTTATTGTTTTCTGCATCTCCTCCTGCTGTTCAGGCTCACCATATCTGCCACTTTTGATTCTATCAGTATTTCCAGGTGAGGACAATGAAATACTTTTATGTCACTTCCTGCTTTGATATGAAAATACTAAAGAGATCATGAGAAATCAAAAGAACATAGATGTCAGGGATAGAATATTGAGAAGACATTTAAAAAATCTCCTTGATACCACACGCAAAGCATTTATTTAGTTGTTGTTAGAACTGCACCACATACAGACAGAATCAGATTTTATAAAATGTTGCTATAATAAAATCCCCTAATATTACTACAGACACTTAAAAGGTAAAGGAACCCTGACAGTTAAGTCCAATCGCGAACTACTCTGGGGTTGCAGCGCTCATCTCGCTTTACTGGCCGAGGGAGCCGGCGTTTGTCCGCAGACAGTTTTTCTGGGTCATGTGGCTAACATGACTAAGCTGCTTCTGGCGAACCAAAGCAGCACATGGAAACACCATTTACCTTCCCACTGGAGCGGTACCTATTTATCTACTTGCACTTTGACGTGCTTTCGAACTGCTAGGTGGGCAGGAGCAGGGACCGAGCAACGGGAGCTCACCACAGCGCCACTCGCATCCCACTACAGACACTTACTGGCCATGAAACAATCACATTTTATTGATCAACAATTTTACAGCCCAATATTATGTGGCCCCCTCTTCCATCAGCTGGTGGAGTCTCAGGGCACTAGCATCCTGCACTGGCAGGAGATTCTGTGCCAGAATATTGCCAGGACAACATCAATGTAACTCCACTGCCATCACAAAGCTAGGGGCATGAAGTGGGTGGAAGAGAGGGCATGTCACAGGTGTAGGAGGATCTAGTCAGGTCCTTAAACTCCCACAGACTTTGGTTCCAAGTTTAGAACAAATATAAAAAGAGCATTTATCAAGACTCTCACCTCAGGATCCCAGGCACAAACATCCCTCGGGAACTTCACTCCTGCAAGTAGTGACACAAGGACAACTATTATTATACATAGGCCAGGAGACTGTGTCTCAAAGTATGGGCACTGCAAATGGCTCCCACATCTCCCCACATAACTGCACTATTCAAAACAGGATCCTGGCCAGACAGCCTCTCCTCCGTCATCAGGTGGTTGCAGTGTCTCCCACAGAGGAGAAACGAAGTAAGCAGGTGCTGCACAGAAATTGGAAACCTCTTAGCCATGAACCTCCACCTTGGCAGGCCAGGTTCATGAACTCCACTCAGTTGTGCATTGCAGGGTCAGTCTGGATGCATGATGTAAAAGCCTATAAGCTGCAGGGAGAACACTGCTGCGTCACCTTGAAAGGCCTGGGTGGCTGACTTTCCCTAAGATGAATAAGTGGATGGCTCAAAGTGCCTCCACTGAGGCTGGCTCTGCCTGCCTCCCATGTGCATTTTGTTCCTTGGCTGCACTCTTTCCTGGAATCCAACTAGACTGTCACTTCCTTATATCTCCCCTAGTTCCCTTCTTTAGAACTGGTGCGATGTTGCTCTCTTTCCACTTCTCTGGGATGGAATCTGATCTCAGGGACAAGTTATACCTTATTCTTAGAAGATCGTCAATTTCACATTTGAGCTCTTTAAGTACTCTCAGGTGGTTGCCATCCAGACCTGATTTGTCAGTTTTGAATCTGTCAATGAGGCCTAGAACTATGTCTCTTGTCCCCACTATTTGTTCTTTGGCTGTGAGATCACTGTCTATGCGGGTAGGGGCTTCATGGACCCAGGTGCCAATAAAGACAGGTGATGGCTTTCTCGTTTATCAGGTACATGCTGGGATAACTCATCTCATTGCTCCAAGAAGTACTCGGGTGGGGAAAGAAAGATTTTCACTCAAATCATATCTATACTACCTGCTGGCCTTTTTTATCATCTCTCTTTCATTGTGCATTTGAGGAATGTGGATTAAATTCCTTTTTTCCCCTCACATTCCCCCAGGGCAATGTCTGCATAAGGCTGTGTGATGTGTTGGCTTTTTTATTCTGCACACATCCTGCCTTGAATTATGGGGTGGTGAAACCACTCCAGGGGAAGCCGAAGGGAACCTCTGCACATATGTAATAATCTCAATCAGCCAGAGATGGGAGGGCAAGGAAAGCATCACATGGGTCCTTTTAGAAGTGAAATGCAGATTTCACAGCAAGCCTTTGACCCCCGAAACCAGCACGAGGAGAATTCCCCCTTGAAATCAGCATCCAGTTCTGAGCGCCTTCTCTTGTCTAGATTTCATGCAAAATTTCACGCATACACAAATTCAGATAGGATTGATCTCCATCTGGATCCTGAAGTGCTACTAGATGTTCAGGATTCAGCCTTTAAATCTGTGGCATGCAGTATGGGGGGGAGGGAGGCAGTTCTTAAAATGACCCTTTCCCAGCACAACCCATCCTCCCCACCCCACTCCAGATGATGGCAAACCCACTGGCGAGTTTGCGACTTAGCATGCAGACCGTGGCCGAGCTCTGAATGTTTCATTGTCCTGCCGTTTTTGTCACTCTGCCTTGCAGAACTGATATCCATCCTTATCGAAATCAAAGCTCCTCTCCAACATGCTCCACTGAAGTGGAATTTTCTGCTAAATAAGGTGTTATTAACCTGGCTGTGCAACCTCAGCTGGGGAATGAGCTTTGCCACCGAAGCTCTTTGCCATCCGCAATGAACGCTGCTTAAAGAGTGATTAGCCGGCATCCCAGCGGCAGCCGTGGCAGCCAGGGAGATACAGAAGCGCTGACCTTTGGACTCCACACACGAGATGCACAGCTGAGAAATAATACATGCAATTTATTATTATTATTATTTGTATCTCTTCTCCCAGGTTCCTTGAGGCTCTGATCAAAAGTGCACACTTTTTAATTATTCTCACTGGAGGGTGTGCAAGCCCCTGTCTGCAATGAGGAGCCGCAAATAAGAAGCATTCCTTGAGTAAGCCCCCCCCCCGGTCCAGACCCTTGTCCAAAGATGGGGCCAGCAACGCACCCAGCCCCTCCTTATCCCAAACACACACACACACACACACACACACACACACACACACACACCAGCCTGCGCCACAGCCAGAGAGTGGGCACAGGGCAGGAGAGCTTGATGTTAAACTTCTGTTGCCTGCAGGGTCCAGAAATGCTTTCCTGGCTGCGGATATAGGAGAAGGTCAGAGACTCTGAGAAGGCCAGGCTCTTCTCTTTAAAAAGAAAAGTAAAAAAAGGAACCATGGTGCATGTGTGTATGAAAAGAAAAATGCCAATCTGTTCACTTGTCACTTTCCTTAAGGGCACTGCCAATCTCTTCTCCATCTGGGTGGCGTTTCCTATGGGTAATAGCAGAAGAGAATGTGAGGTTCTTTTCCGGCAAACCAGCATCTTTTTCTCCCCCAGTGCAGACATTGTATCACTTGCAAAAGGGCAGCACCACATTTAAATCTCCAGTTGGTTTATTTGGCCTACAAATAAGCTTATTTTATTTGTAAGTTTATGTTATTGTTACCTGGTGAAGTGACAAGGGTCCCCCACCCCCCACGCCCTCTTTTTCATCTCAGGGCAGATTCCAGTCTCTCCTGAAAGGAGGATGTGGTTGAACCCACGTCTTTCATGTTCTGGCCCTGATACTGCAGTGGAAGATGTCCCAAAGATGTCCAGCGAAGCATGGTGTGGCACCTGTCATTCATAGGAGGCAACGAGGAGCTTTGGAGGAGCAAAATCTGAAAGAGATCAACTTACAAAACAGATGATATAACTAAATATATCCAATTGCAGCATCTCTAGTTGTTTTTTGGACCTCAGAAACCTAAATGACCTTTTCTTAAGGCTTAATGAATGCTTGTTTAGACTATTAGGCAAGTTATCGTCTTATTAGTACTGTTAAATGCAACTCAGTAAGCCAGAGGGAGGCAAATACTTATAGTGTATGTGTATATTGCTTAGATATTTAAGTTAGTCCCCCAAGGAAGAACATGAGAGGCTTATTTTAATTCTTGTCGTCACAAGCAGAGCTAGTTTGTCTGAAGGTGCTTCCTGCTCAGAGTCCGCACGTCCCATTTCACCACTTGTAGCAAAATGGGAAGTGCAGCCATGGCACCTCCACCACTGACAGAGAAACAGTGTGATTTCCAGCAGGTACAATCTCATGAGATTTGTGAGATCTCACAAGATTTTCCAGAAATTGGCTCCTCTTCCAGCACCGTTTTTCCAGCTGAATTGGCAGAGTGGGCAGAGCGCCTACAAGGCAGCGTGCCCACATGCTTTTGCCACCCAGGGTGTCTGCTTTACCCTCCCTCATGGGTGGACTGTGGGCAGTGCCTGTCCCCACTGCCTTGCAGACAACATGGGCATAGCCAGGCAGAGGGTGGGTCTTTCCAAAGACCAACCTCCTTGTGAGTTATTCTCTGAATGCTTCATGGGGGCGATGTGTCACCCACGCAAACACTCTTGTGTCAGATAAATTACTCTTTCAGTAATTATGGGCTTATCCATACTTACCTTTCCTTCATGCTTTCTAGGCATGGTCTGTACTTTAATGCTCCATGTCAAACACCCTTTCCTTTTTTCCTCCAGGGCTTTCCCCATAAATACCCGCTCTTTGCCACTGAATCAGAACAAACAGCTCTGAAAACCCGAATTGCCATTTGTTGAACTTTAGATTTAAAGAGTGGGCTTTTGCAAGGAAAACTCTGAGGGCGAAAAAAAAAAGAGCACAGAAGTTTAAAGTGCGGACTTGTGCCTGGAAAGCACTGGGCAAAAGGTAAGTGTGGTTAAGCCCTCAGTCGAAGTTGCTAGAAAATATTGTTTTGCCACCAGCAGGTGCCCTCTGTTCCAACTATCAAACACCTTACGCATGTGAGGGCTACATTCAACCAACTATACCAGCCCACAAACAATATAAGGGCTGTGTCTGGCTGCCTGCAACTGCTGGGGAGCATCTGTTTTCTGCACAATCTCCTGGAAGTAACACACATCATTGCAGGCCATCACACCAGGGCTCTTGTCACCCAAATTCTCACCCACCCAGTGGGAGCCAGGCTTTGTAGCTGCCCTGAGCATCTCATATCTGTGTTTGCTGTTTTTGAAAAGGGGTAAATTTAAAATGCAGTCCTTGTAGGCAGTGCTTTTTTTCCTAGAAAAAAATAGGTGCCGGTACAAATGCCACACTTTTTAATAACAACAAAGAGATGCTGGTACTGCGTACCCTTGAGTGCCCCCTTGGGGGGGACACTGTTTGTAGGGGTCATCCCAGATTCCAAAAAAGACCATGATCCAATTGATCCATCATACATAGAAATTCAGGAGGTAAAACTGTGGACCCATAACCTTCCGAGACACTACCCAGAGTTCCTCTTTCCTAGCAGTTCTTTTGAGGGCTTTGTCTTTTGGGGTCATGGAGATCCATCCAGCTCTTTCTAAGGGGACCGCCAGAGAAGTTTCTTTTTGCAGTGTGCTCCAAAGCCTCCACTTTCTCGGCCTTTTTTTAAACGGAAATAATGTGGGAGTTGGGTTCCCTGCGAGGAACTGGCTCTCATTAAATGAGCAAAGGGGTATGTTAAGGATGCTGGATGTTAGGAGAGGTCAAGAGGCTTTCAACCATGAAAAGGATGCTGGACTTCTTGAGGCTTCAAAGCACAATCCACCTCCTCCCATCTGCTGGCTCAGTTGCCCACCGAGTTATTCACTGTCGCCTGGGCTTGGCCCGAGGCCACAGGGTAGAGCTGGATTCTACAGATGAGAGTCTGCAATCCTCACTGAGACACTCCTCCCCCCTCCGCCTCCTTAAACTTCCTTTACTAGGAGCAACCACAGAGTAAGAAGAACAAAAAATGAATTGATGCAGTAGCCATAAATCCTGCAGACTCGGTATTAAGATGGGGGTTGCAGACTTGATTGCCCTGTGCTGCAGGTCTCTGTTTATGCTGCTGTTAGTGCAGGATGCTGCAACGTGATTGCTGACAGGAGAGAGGCCTTGCCAGCATATAACACCTGAGAGCCAGTGTGGTGTAGTGGTTAAGAGCAGCAGACTCGTAATCTGGGGAACCGGGTTTGCGTCTCCGCTCCTCCACATGCAGCTGCTGGGTGACCTTGGGCTAGTCAACCTTCTCTGAAGTCTCTCAGCCCCACTCACCTCACAGAGTGTTTGTTGTGGGGGAGGAAGGGAAAGGAGAATGTTAGCCGCTTTGAGACTCCTTCGGGTAGTGATAAAGCGGGATATCAAATCCAAACTCTTCTTCTTCTTCTTTGCTCAGAGATCCGCACTGGCTGCTGATCTGCTACCCAAACATGTTCAAGGTGCTACTATTAGTAGACAAACCCCTTAACAATTTGTGACCAGTTTACCTGCAAGATCGCCCACTGGCAGAGTAAGGGTGGTGCGGTGGGTGCGGCCTGAGGAGGGGTGACATCGCCATGGGCAGCACACACACCCCGAGACACTCACCGCCATGGGTGCACCCCCCGGGATGCTTGCCGGCACCTGCACACACCTCGCGAGCGGCTAGCCCCACCCTCGCAGAGTGCACAGCATGTGCGCCACTCCAGGTGCCAGAGCAGCTAGCTCCACCTCTGAGATCGCCTTATCTCCTATGCGCCCACTTGACCACTTGGATTGGCGGAATTGGTATTGTTACAGGTGCCGCATAATACTCACTCTGCCTTTGTAAGAGATTGGTCTTTAAGTGTGGCGGCAGCTACACTTTGGAACTCCATGCCTATTGGCATCTGGCAGGTGCCTTCACTGCAGCTTTTCAGCAACTGCTAAAAACATTTTTGTTTATACAAGCCTACTCATGTGTCTAGGGATGGGGGTGGTACTGTGGTCTAAACCACAGAGCCTAGGGCTTGCCGATCAGAAGGTCGGCGGTTCGAATCCCTGCAACGGGGTGAGCTCCCGTTGCTCAGTCCCTGCTCCTGCCAACCTAGCAGTTCGAAAGCACGTCAAAGTGCAAGTAGATAAATAGGTACTGTTCTGGCAGGAAGGTAAACGGCGTTTCCATGCGCTGCTCTGGTTCACCAGAAGCGGCTTAGTCATGCTGGCCACATGACCTGGAAGCTGTACACTGGCTCCCTCGGCCAGTAACGCGAGATGAGCGCCACAACCCCAGAGTCGTCTGCGACTGGACCTAACGGTCAGGGGTCCCTCTTCCTTTACCTTTACTCATGTATCTATAATGCACATATGAGGTAAGGCAGTCTTACGTGGGGTCAGTTGCCTAGAGATTTTGGACAATTGTTGTTGTTGTTGTTGTTTGAATTTATATACCACCCTATACCCGGAGGTCTCAGGGCGGTTCACAGAAAAGATCAACATAAAAACCACAACATATATAATAAAAATAAAAACAACCCAATAACATACACACCCCAAAGAGGTACATTTTTAAAGGGTATAGGGTGACAATCAGATCAACCACACAGGCCTGGTTAAAAAGGAACATTTCGCCTGGTGCCTAAAGGTGTATAATGAAGGCGCCAGGCGAATTTCCCTGGGGAAAGCATTCCACAGACAGGAGCCACTGCAGAGAAGGCCCGTTCTCGTGCTGCCACCCTCCGGACCTCTAGAGGAGGAGGCACATGAAGGAGGGCCTCAGAAGATGATCTCAGGGTCTGGGTAGGTTCATCTGGAAAGAGGTAGTCCTTGAGGTATTGCTGTCCTGGGCCACTTAAGGCTTTATAGGTCAAAACCTATGCATTGATAGCCAAATGGAATGGCAGGGGACCTATCCGGGACAGCAGCTACATATCACACACCACAGCAGCCCAACACCCTCTTACGAAGCCCTCTGGCAGGTAGGAAACTGGAACATTGTGAGCCTAGGAAGGATCCATAGTAGCTTTTGCCAAAAGCCAATGAGGCTTGTCATCTCAATCAGGAAAACAAGCTGAGGTCCTCCTCCTCTTTCTGCTGCTTCTGAGAGTGGCAAGTTTCCCCTTTAACAATCCCCTGTTATTAGGAATGAGGCCGCCTATTTCTCTGTCAAGCGTTGACACCCCTAACCTTTACCTCTGCAAGTGAGGTCTCGGTGGCTGACAGCTCTGCAGCGACAGCTGGAGGCCGATTCATTTCACATGCACTTATTTCCTTTTCTTTTTCCTTCCTTTCTTTTTTCCCCCGAGAGAGAGGTACAAAAATATACCACTACCACGTCTCTCATTATCCACTTCATCAGTCTCAAACTGTTGGCTAATTGCACTCCCCCAAGTCTTCCTCTCCCCCTGACAAACTTGCACAAGAGGCAGGCAGCTCCCCTCACTGTCACCTTCAGGATAGCTGGGAGTTGTGTAACATATGTAAATAAACTCAATTAAAGGAGGGTTTAGAGGAGGACTTGATTGCACCAGGGCTTGGCTCTGCAGGGGAGGGGAGGGGTTGCTGTCACCAACTGGGAAAGGGTGGAGCAGATCCACACTTGGAGATTTCATAACTTTTGGGAAGGGCTGTAGTTTACATTCAGAAGGTCCCATGTTCAATCCCCAACATCTACAGGCAGGCCTGGGAAAGAATCCTGCCTGAAACCCTGGAGAGCCACTGCCAGTCAGGGCTCATCCAGACTCTCACTTGTCCCACCATTTCCCCCCTGGAAAATCTGTTATTTAGTGCTGAATCAGCAAACATCAATCGGGTTTTCTATGGATTGACATTTGCTCTGATTTAGCACTAAACAGAAGATTTTCTCTCTTGTCTCACAGGAAAAGGGGAAAAAACACTCAGACCTGTGCTTTCTAGGTATGGGACAAGCAGAAGTGTGGACAAGCCCTCAGTGTAGACAGTACTAAGACAGATGGACCAATAGACTTCCTATGCTGCAGAGGAGGGAAGATGACCTGAGCAGAAATGGGTGGCCTGATAGAGTTTTCATCCACTAAGAATATGAAAGAGCTAAGTAGGTTTAGCCTGGAGAATGGAGGATTAAAGGGGAACATTGTTGCAATCCTCAAGTATTTGAAGGGCTGCCTTCAATCCAATGGGTAGAGATCACAGGGAAGCAGATTTTGGCTAAGCATTCAGAGAAAGGTCCTGACAGTTAAGAGTGGCTTGACATTAGACTAGATTCTGTCTTGAGGGGTGGAGAGATGGTGGACTCTTTTTCACTAGAGGTGGTTAAGTAGAGGGCAGACAGTCATCAGTTGGCAGTAGTGGAATTGTATCCTGTAGCAGGCACCAAAAAGGTTTCTCTTACGATCGAAGTATCTGCACAGATCTTGCTCTATCTGAGTGCACCACACTTGGGCTGGGAAACTATTTTATTTATATTCATTGGCAAAATGCCTACCAGGATGTTAAAACAAGGCAGAGAGAAAGTGGGCCCATGTTGGTGCTCACAATCTCAGGGCTGGGGATGGGTAAGTCTCCCAATTCATAGGCACATTGCTCCTCACTTATGTTTTTTTTTTTTTTTTTAAATAATTTTTATTAGGTTTTCCAAATTTTTGTCCAGCCCTGATTCAGGCCAGATCACATACAATTTATACAATCTCTGATGACTTCCTCACGCCCCCCCTCATTGTTTTCATTTATCCTAATATACATTCTTTCCAGGTTTCTAATTCCACGTCATTAACATTTCCATAATTTCTTAATTTCAAATCGTTTACCAACCACTCACATCTTTAACATTCTTATCTTTTACTTTAATCAGATCCCTATTCCCCCCCCCAGTCCCCAGTGCAGACTATTTCATTATCAAAATTGCTTATCATTTATAATATCTATCAATCTTATATCATTATTTTCCAAAAATCATACTGTAATCATTTCCTGCCATATCCAAGTTCAAAAACCAGTAGGCCACGAAACAGTTACTTCATATAAATGTTCATCCTATTCCTGCAGGATCCAACTTTGGAACCCATTGTCTTTGCTGCAGAGTAGCATCCAAAACGATAACCATTGATGTCTTCGATCTTTCATTCCATGCTTGGTCCAGATTGTCTCGACTTCCTCTCTGCTGCTTGACATTGACGTTGAGCTGTAGTTTGTTGACTATTCTCTTAATGTTTCTCTTTTTCCTAATGATGACGACAGCTCTTGACTTATGGTGGATAATTCTTTTGCAGCTGATTCTCTTCTGAGTAGACTTTTTCTGTTTATGCTCAACAAGTACACTGTTCACAGGGTTTGATTGCAAATCCTGGCCAATCAGACCATTGTTTATGCTTTGCTTTATCTCTGTCACAAAGCTGTTCCCAGCAGCAGCCAGTTCAGCTCTCAGCTCTTTCACTCCAGCATTGTAATCCTTTCTGAGTTCTTTCAGTTTCTCCAACAATGTTGACAAATCCACATCCTGTTTCACCGCCATTTTTAGCAAACAGTTTTTTTCTAACTTTTCCAAACTTTTTCAAACTTTATAAAAGTTCCAAAATTCCAAAATAATCCTCTTGTTCACACAAATTAAATTGACTTCATCTGCCCCTAGGACCAGGGGAGGCGCAGGGGTTAAATCTCCGAAACAAAGTGTCAAATTCCAAGCATTACTTCTCAAGCTTCTCAAGCTGTGCAACAATGCCCTGTCGTTGTTACACAATGGCAAGGGACGGACCTCCGTATTTTCGCCCTCAAGCCAGTCCAAATTGATTCAAAATTAAAGCTTTTTCTTGCAGGTTACTTACAGTTCCTAATTGAAGAATTGGGAGGAATCGGCGCGCTCAGCTGTGGCGATCTTGCAGCTTCGCCAGACGGGGCTGTGAACGGACCCTGGAGCTCCGCCGCCCGATCGTCCGGGAGCTCCGCTAAGAGCTCCCTGGGACCGGGATCGGCGTCCGAGCTCTTGCGGGTCCTCCAGACCCCGGGACGCCCTTCCCGGGGGTTTTGGGGGTCGCGGCGCTGGCGCGAGCACCCCTTTGCCCGGTCTGGCGGGGGAATGTCAAGAGCGACATGTCCCCCCGACCGCCATCTCCGGCACGCCAACCGGAAGTCGCTCCTCACTTATGTTATGAGTGAATAGTGGCAGGACGAACCTCTTTGGTGATCTCCTGGACCCTCCTGGAAACCCTTGTCTCCTGTGAGCAAGTTTCAGCCCACTCCAAACAGTCCTGCTGACTGTTTTCCCTTACCCCATAAAATGTAATTGGAGTCCTTCAGAGCTGAGCCCTTTTGTTGCCCTTTTGTTGGCCCTATCCTATAGGTCCTCTTTATGAGACTGTCCTCTTTATGGGTGTGTCACTGGCCCCTTAACCTGCAGGCAGTGAGAGGCTGCTGTAACAGCCTTGCCTTGTCTGGACATACTGAGAGCAAAAAATGGACAAAGACCTCTCTTTCCATGTCAAGTGAGATGGAGAAATCAGCTCAGCATTCCCCTTTAACGCCCTCCCTTGTTCCATGGCTCCACAGAAGGCCACTGCGGCCATCATGCAGCATACAATGTCCCTCAGTCTATTCTTCTCTCCATCCGCACCCTCACCACCCACCCCCACATTCTATTTTCTACCACTGTATCTTGTGTCTGGAGGCAATAAACTTCATGGGAGAAGAGTTTTCCTGCTGTTCTGCTGGGAGCAGGAAATCTCTGGAAGATTCTGCTGAGGCTCCGCATATTCTGCCAATACATCACACTGCTTGAGGTGTGGTGATCTACCAACAGACTTTCACAAGTCACCCACAGAAACTACAGAACGGAAGAGTGCTTGTGCTCAGGTCCTGCTTGTTGGTTTCCCATAAGGGGCACTTGGTTGGCTATTGTGAGAACAGGATGCTGGACTAGAAGGACCATTGGCCAGATCCCACAGGTGGTTCTTCTGTTCTCCTGGCCACTCCTAGACTTGCTCCCCTTCTCTTCCTTTATTTTTTTTTGGGGGGGAGGGGAGAGCAGGTTTTGAGTGTGCAGGTTACCCTTCCTGCCCTCTAGACCACATGGTATAATCAGAACCCATCCTCTCTTCCCCCAGGACACACCAGAACCATGAGCTTCTGTTTTCATGGGAGAGCAACACACACCTTTCCCCAAAAACCTCTGGGGCAAACATGGTGTTTTCAAAAGAGAAACCAGGACAGAACCTGATGGACTCAGATGACCTGACTGTGTACCTCTTTGGCATTTTCAGGTAGAAACAAGTATTTGTAATGTCGGGCTCATCTCATGATTTCAGCCCCTAATTCTAGGCTCCATTATCCTGCTCGCCTCACCGCAATCAAAGATTTCAAAGGGATCAGTTGAAGTTGATTGAAGACTGATAGGGGCCGTTTTCCCTCACAACAACAATAGCTGTTGTCCGGGCTTTTGTGCAGTTCTACTTGGCGCCTGCAAAATGAGAGTGCAATCTCCTGCCTGACATGCAAAAGAAATGGAAAATCCATACATGCTTTTTGAAATCTATGGATTTCGCAAGCTAATAGGCAGAAGGTGGGCAGGAGAGCAGGGAGGCAAGCAAGCACAGAGCTGGATGGGCAGGAAGGCAGACTCTGGGGAAAATGAAGCCCCCAATTAGTCTTCCCTTTATGGAGGAGAAGGAGGTTGGAGAATATGTCTCTCTGGAGTTTGATGGAGGGTGGCTTCCTCTGAAGCCGATGGAGAGATGGCACCATGCACAAGCATCCCATTGGGCTTCGACCGCAGGGGAAAACAATATGAATCAGACCAAAGGCCCCTCTAGCTTGCCATGGTAACCAGACCTACAGCTCTGGGTGGCTGTCTGGTGCCCAAGATCTGCTAGTCAGGGGCAAGAGGTCCCAGAGCACAGAGGCTGTACTTGCCCTGCACCATTTCACTCAGGCCCCCATAGAATCATAGTATTGTAGAGTCAGAAGGAACCCCAAGGGTCATCTAGTCCAACCCCCTGCAACACAGGAACCACAGTTAAAGAAGCAGGTCTTTCTAGTGCATGAACTAAACTCACTACTAAGTAGTCATAAGGATGCCACAACCCTCTCTAGCTCGGCTGAGAACCCCAAATATCAGGGCTTCTGTCAGACGTGGACATGAACCCCATGTTGGGCAGCACTTGTGCCTGGCAGACAGGCAGGAAACAGGAAGGAAGGAAGATCAGGAATAGGTCAGCCTGGGATGTGTAGGCTCCCCAGGAGAAGAGTTCATGGGAAGGAAGAATGCTTCCAGGGGTACCCTTGTCAGAACGCTCATCTTTTTCACCATCTGTGCCTTCTGCAAAGGAGCAAAGCACAGGCCCTCAGAAGAAGAGCAGAAACAGCCACAACAAGCTCACTGGACCATGATTAGGAGCCACCATAGATGCCATCCAAGAGCCCCACACCTGCCCCTGCCTAAGCAGCTCTAAGCCCCGCTTGTCCGGCTTGGCCACCCACCGATGGGCAGCATCAAGCCTCCCCTGCCTGCTTTGTCCCTGGAGTTTTTCCGCTTCTGGTTTCAGGCGTTTGTTTCATTTTAATTGCTGCTGCTCCGTTGTGTCTCTACGGGGTTTAATATTGATCGGTGTTGTTGTTTTTGTGAGCTAATCTGGGAGCCCTTCAGGCTGCAGGAATGGGGTGTAAAAGGAAGAAATAGGAAGAGAGAATGAAGCTGCTTTGTGGATTCAGGTGTCCGCTTGGTGGATTCCGGGGTCATTCCCATCACCTACTTGCACTGAGGCACAATGGGTAAACTCTGGCATTCAGCCCCACTGGCTACTCGAGGGGGTGGGGAATGGCTGTGCAACATCCCTTTGCTGTGGAATGACAATTTGTTACATGCTTATCCCACTCTTCCTACAAGGAGCTCAAGGTAGTGTACAAGATCCCGGTCTTTACAACAACCCTGTGAGGTAGGTAAGGCTGAGGATGATGGGCCCAAGTTGACTCAGTGTGGTGGCTCAGAGAACCAGTGTGGTGTGGTGGTTAAGAGTGGTAGACTCTAATCTGGGGGACCGGGTTCGAGTCTCCACTCCTCCACATGCAGCTGCTGGGTGACCTTGGGCTAGTCACGGCTTCCGGTCGGCGCGCCGGAATGGACGGTCGGGGGGACATGTCGCTCCTGACATTCCCCGACCCGACCGGGCAAAGGGGAGACAGCGACAGCGACGCTGCCCCCACAAATCCCGGGAAGAGCGTCCCGGGACCTTCTGATCCGGCAGAGCTCGCTACGCCCTCCCTGCTCCAAGAGAGAGAGCGGGGGGAGGCGGAGCTCATCGGATCGTAAAACCCCGTCGGGTCGCAGCTGCGCGGATCGTCCATCCTGAGCGTGCCGATTCCTCCAAAATACAAGATTCGAACTGAGAGAGTGAGTAATGGAAGTAATTTGGACTTAATTTGAAGATTGTTTGGGACGCTAAATACGGAGGTCCGTCCCTTGCTATTGTGTGGTTAGAAGCAGGAACTTTGTAACCGAAGCGATGGAACTGTTATTTTAAAGAGAAACTTTGAAACAGAGATTTAATCCCCCTGCTACCCCTGATTTGAAGGGTTACTAGCTATAAACGGAATATCTGGAAAAATCTTAAAATGGGATTGAATTGAACTGTTGGATTCGAACTGGTGATTGTTTTGACTAAAAGGAGCTATGTCCTTGAACATGGCGGATAAAGAGCGCATTGTTGACTGGGACAAAATCCTAGCTGCAGCATGGGAAGTGAGAGATGAAATTCGAGCCTTCACTGCGAAGTGGAGAGGAGAAAGTGATGTCATCCCAGCTGGGGAAGAGGAGGAGGGAGAAAGCCCCAGCAAGGTTGATGAGGCGGAAAAAGTTAAAAAAACATGCTGCAGGAAAAAAGTCAAGAGGCGCAAGAATATTGGAGCTCGGAAAGTACAGAAAACAAAGGTGAAGACCAGAAAAAAACACCCCAAAAGGAATGAGCAAGAGGAACAGTGCTGGGACAGAAAAGAACAAGAAAATGGACAAACTTTGCAAGAAGAGGAATGGTCCTGGACTTTGGAAAAACAGGGAATGGGTTGATGGTTGATATCAGATAATATTGGGATAGAATATGATTTTTGAACAAGGATTATGGACATGGCTGAGGACACAAATAAGTAATGGTTATAATAAGGCTAGAGGCCTGGAAATCAAGGGGAGACAGAGGGAGAATAAGTAGATGTGATAGAACTAGATGCGGAGGTGGAAATATAGACAGTTATTGTGTATGATAGAAGATGATTTTAAAGATGATATAGAAACCTGTTAAAAGAGTAGGATAAGAAAATAGGGATCAATAGGGAGGACGAGAGGGAGCCACGGAAGACATGTAATGAAATAATGATGGCCTGGTCCGGGGTTTGGGCCAGGCCTTGGCAAAGTCAGGAAATGATAGTATCAAGGTCAGGGGCGCCAAGAACGGGTAATTCCTCTGTGAGAGGGGGGGTAAGATTCATGTCCCCCATGGTGAGAGAGGGGGGACAAAGAAAACCTGACCGAGATGTAATGTGTTTATGTAATGTGCTTATAAAATTGGAAAATCAATAAAAAATTATTATAAAAAAAAAAAAAAAGACCTTGGGCTAGTCACACTCCTTTGAAGTCTCTCAGCCCCACTCACCTCAGAGAGTGTTTGTTGTGGGGGAGGAAGGGAAAGGAGAATGTTAGCCGCTTTGAGACTCCTTCAGGTAGTGATAAAGCAGGATATCAAATCCAAACTCTTCTTCTTCTTCTTCTTCTTCAGTAAGTTTTCTGGTTGAGTGGAGATTTCAACCAGGATCTTTGTAAATGTGTGCCAGGCATTCTAAGCACTGTATTGCACTCTCATAGACGGGTGAGGCACACAGGTTCCATAGTTCAGGACCTAGGAGCACCAGCCGAGGGGCACATGCTCCCACCTCTCGTGTAGACTCAGCAGAACATGGTAGCAACAGTCTGGGAGGAGAAAGTCAAAGGGGGGCATTCACATCACTGCAACGTAAGGCATCCCAGGAAGGGAGGCAGACATCACCATTCATTTGATTTAGTTTATTGCATTTATATCCCACCTTTTTCTCCAAGGAGCTTGAGGTGGGATACATGGTTCTCCCCCCCCCCCGCCGCCTTTAATTCCCACAACAACCTCATGAGGTAGGCTAAGCTTAGAGAGCCAGTGACTGGCCCCAGGTCACCCAGTGAACTTCATGGCCTAGTGGAGATTTGAACCTTGGTCTCTCCCAGGTCACAGTCCCACACTCTCACCACGACACTACAGCCCTTTTGGGTGGGGGTGGCATCTTTGGCATTTATTGTGAGCTGGGATTTGGCCTGCCTGAATCTGCACCTCCAAGTTCTTTGATTTGTAAAATAAAAAATAAAAATCTGGGAGTCCTTTTAAAGTAACAGACCAGCAGCGTTTTTCCCCACTGTCCTTGCCCACCTCACTGATCCGCATTTGGGCCACTGCTAGCCATCTTCCAGATGTTCCAATTTGGATGGCAGCAGCCCAGCAGCCTTGGGGCAGATGGGGGGGGGAGAGAGGGGGAAAGCATGTGGAGAAGCAAGGAGGATGACGAGGAAAAGGGACATGGGGATGGGGGAAGCAGGGCTTTACCACTTGTCCTCTACCCGCTCCCTGCCATTTTCCTCCTCCATTTCACTACAGCCTTTCTCTTCTCCATTTCGCAGCATCTTCCTTTCCTTTCTGTCCCTCTCTCAAACCACTGACCCATGGAGTGCCACGCAGGTTTTGCACTGCATGTGCAACTGCCTCCTGACAGGCAGGCTCCCAGCTTTGCAAGAGAGCAGCTGCAGTAGGCAAGCCATGGTGCAAAGATGGGGGAGGGGAATGGAAAGAGGAGGTGAGTTGGAGGGGGCAAGGAAGGGGGATGAGGTTAGTACTCTCCCACCACCACAGCACCTTCTCAAACACACATTTCAGCCACTCAAAAACACTCAAAGAGGGTGCAAGGCAGGACTAGAGAGCGGGTAGCTTGAGCCCTGACAGAGAGGTCTGGAGGACTGTGTTTGGTCCCTGAGCCTGATATTCCCTATCCATGCTCTAGCCCAGCACCTTTAACAAACTACAACTCCCATGATTCCCAGGGGGCATCGTTTTCTGGTTTGCCTCAGGCAGCAAAATGTCTTGGGCTGGCCCTGCAAAGGTGAAATTTGAACCCAGGACTTCACCAGTGTGAATTAATCAGCAAGACCTTCCCTACCAGTTAAGCACAGCCTTTCATGCCAGACTGCTATGAAAGGCAGAAGAGAAGGGCCAGAGAGGAATAAGTGGCAACCTGAGCCAGAGGTTATCAGTACCGCTCACCCACACTGCCCATCACCCTCCTAATTCATTCCCTTGTTGGTTTCCAGATTCTGCTGCCTAAATTCATTTGTTTGAAGAAGCTCATCAAAAAGGCTGCTCATCTGACATTCTGGGCACAGTGGAGGAGCACTTGGCGTAATCAATGAGTGCCCCCCCCTCCTCTCCACTGCCGTGCCAAAGGAATACTAACCCGCCTGCTCATCAGCGATGGCACTGCTGATTGCAAACTCAAGGCAGAAATCCCTCCCAGTGTGCCTGAAAGAAGGAAGCTAATGAGGCCTGGCGTGTGACGGGTCTCCCTCACCGAGCAAAAGTGCAGCTGCCACCCTCATCACAAAGGCTGGGAGGTCCAGTTGCTCAGCACCCAAGATCACCCTGTGCTGCTGGAGGGGTCTCAGATTCCTTTGGCCAGCAGTGGTCTTAAAGTGGCATGTCCCACAACCTGTGCAGGAAGGATGGGAAACATAGGAGCATAAGAAGAGCCCTGGTGGATCAGGCCACCGGCCCATCTTCTCCAGCATCCTGTTCTCCTAGTGGCCAACCAGATGCCCCAAAGGGAAACCCACAAGCAGGATTTGAGCACAAGAGCCCCTTCCCTTCCTGTGGCAAAGCACAGCCATCATGGCTAGTAGCCATTGAGAGCCTTCTCCTCCATGAATTTGTCTAATCCTCTTTTAAAGCCTTTCAAGTTAGGGGTCATCACTGCAGGGTCAAATCTCTGTGGCCCATTCTGTGCTTGGGACTTTTCAGAAAGAAAGGAAGCATATCAAACTTGGAATTATTATTGGGGGGGGTTAAGTGAGTGAGGATGATGGATTGAAAGATAGCTCGCTGGTTATCAGAGAGCCCCACCCCTCAGATTCCTGGTTAGACACACTGCAGGGACATGTTTATTGTTTGTTTGTTTGTTTGTTGCATTTATATCCCATCTTTTTCTCCATGGTTCTCTCCCTCCCCATTTAATCCCCATACCAACTCTGTGAGGTAGGTGAGTCTGAGCGGCAGTGACTGGCCACAAGTCACCCAGTGACCATTCAAACCCTGGTCTTTCCCAGGTCATAATCCAACATGCTAGCCATGACACCACACTGGCTCTCAGAAGAAATTAATGTTATTTGTTATTTCTTTCTTACGTTGATATACTCGCTTTTCTTCCAAGGAGCTCAAGGTGGTGCACATGGGTCTCCCTTCCCCATTTTATCCTCACAACAACCTTGCAAAGTAGGTGAGGCTGAGAGGCAGTGACTGGCCCTCGTCCAACACTCTAACCACTGAACCACACTGGCCCACAGGGTCAGGATCACACCACCTGCCACCACTGGGGTTTCTATGTAAGAGGGGTCTGCCTGGAGTGAGTGAGAGGGAGATCACTGCAAAAAAAAAGCACACACACACACCCAAAAAACCAAACACTTTCCCCATCAATTTAAAAACACTGGTCCAGTGACCAAATACTATTGGTGTTGTGGAAAGGATCAGAACTCGCACACAGAGTTCCTTATCAATCACTACCACCACCCAAAAAAAAGAGAAATATGCAGGTCACAGTTTGGAATGCTATTTTTAGCTTAATTAAAGACGATGTGATTGGAGTAGGGAAAGAAAAGAAAAACTCAAAAGAAACCACCCTTGTTGCTCGAGATTTAAAATTGCTGCAACAGAAGAAAATTATTTAATAGCAACATTGCAAAATAAAGGCTGAGATCCTTAGGATGCAATTGGTAGTTAGGAAAGGAAATTCTCTTGTTAGCCCATGTTTTATATTTAGTGCAGCACTTCTCAGCAGATGTGAAATCATTTGGGCTAAAATTAGCACGGCCCTAATTTCTTTATTACTTTAGCGCCATTTCCCCCCCTTCCAAACTTCAAAGTATTTAGAAGCAACAAGAGCAGACCACAGCACAAATTAGAATCAATGCTTCCTTTGTCTTCCTTAATAAGTACTTGTTAGTCCTGAAGCCAGGCACAGACCGAATACCTATTTTCAACTGGCAAGACATAATTGTGGTGTTTAATTCTCCCTCTTTCCCTTACGCTCAAGGATTAATTATAGAGTAGCCCCTTGGCAAGGGGGGCCTCTCTGCCCCCCCCCATTGCCTTGTTGGTTATACAGTGTTCTAAAATAGTCCCAGGATTTAGAGATGCCTCCTTCACAAAAAAGACAGGAGCCACTTATCCAAAGGGCAAGGCATTGTCCCACGCTGCCTTTAAAGATCTGGGGAACAGCTGCAGGACATGGGGAGGGATCTGAATTTCCAGCCTTAAGCATGGCAGGGAGGGGGAAGGCTATGGGTACCTGCTCCTTCCCCACCACTCTGCCCATGGTTTGCCACTGGAAAGCCAACAGCATTATAACCTGATCTGACCGGGATTCGGAAGATCCAAAGACTCTCACTGCATACAGAGCACTTGAGCTTTATTTTCACATCTGAGCAAGGGAGTCCCAGCTACAGCCTAGAGACAGTACTATGCTATAGTGCCTGTTTTCAAGTCTCACTTCAGCCATAAACCCACTGAATGACCTTGTGCATATCTCCTGATAATACTCTAGTCCTATAAAATGTTGAACAGACTGCCCATCAACTTCTGAGCCAGGTTCAAGGACCTTGCATTAATTTACAAACAACTTAGGTCTAGGGTACTTTAGGGACTGCCTAAGCCCTTGGGTTAAACCACAGAGCCTAGGGCTTGCTGATCAGAAGGTCGGTGGTTCGAATCCCCACGACGGGGTGAGCTCTCGTTGCACGGTCCCTGCTCCTGCCAACCTAGCAGTTCGAAAGCATGTCAAAGTGCAAATAGATAAATAGGTACCGCTGCAGCAGGAAGGTAAACAGCTTTTCCGTGTGCTGCTCTGGTTCACCAGAAGCGGATTAGTCATGCTGGCCACATGACCCGGAAGCTGTATGCCGGCTCCCTCGGCCAGTAAAGCGAGATGAGCGCCGCAACCCCAGAGTCGGTCATGACTGGACCTAATGGTCAGGGGTCCCTTTACCTTTAAGCCCTTCTATCCCAGCTCAGTCACTGAGATCACCTGCAGGAGTATCGTTAGTTGTCCCAGAGTTGGCAAAGCTAATCTGAGTGCAATAAGAAACTGAGGCTTTTGTGTCATTGCCCCAGTCCTGTGGAATGCTCTGTCACTAGAGATCCAGCAGACACCTGCTGTTTCAGTCTTTAAACTATTTTTTCAACAAGCTCACCTGTAATAGTTAATTCATATCCAATTTTTAATTTTTGCATGGTTTTCATTGTACATATATATGTCTGCTGTAAATCACTTTGATATCTTTTATGAATAGTGGTATACAAATTGACTTTTTTAATTAATAAACAAAACACAAGAAGCTGGTTGCAAACCAATTGCACAACACAACTGCACTTATTTATTTATGTATTTATTTATGCATTTATATCCCACCTTTTTCTCTAAGGAGCTTAAGGTGATGTACGTTGTTCTCCCCCTCCCCACATTTAATCCCCACAACAACCCTGTGAAGTTGGTATCACAGATTGGTTGGATGCAGAGAAATGGCGAGAAGAACCAGTGGGGAACCCCCAAGAGAAGAAGGATAAGATCCTGGGGATTGGTGGTGGGATGAGTGGTCAGAGGTAAAAGAGAGAGAAGACAAGGAGGAGGTGTCAGAAGCTGAAGAGGTAACAGAACTTAGGGAGCTGGGAGAATCTGTGGCAGAGGCCAGAATTTGAGGCAGAAGCTCTGATAGTCACAATATTCTCTCAGGAGAATGGGATGAGGCAGGCCAAGAGGCAGCAATGAGTCAGGCTGGTGCAGAGTCACAGGTGTCTCCCTGTCCTTCTGTGACAAGCTCCCCTCCCCACTTGTCTCCCAGAACCAGAAGAGGCATGAAATGGGTGGAGGAGAGGTTGGCTTCATGCCGGTGCAGTCTCTGATTACTTGGGAAAAGCCATGGAGAAGAGGGGACAAAAATGGCTATTGGAAGGTGGGGAGTTTCAGTCTCAGCACCTGATCCACCGGGGATGAACAGCTGTGCTCATTAGGCATGACACTCCACCAAGTCTGTGCAGATCATGTTCTTTCTAATAAAGAGTTAACTCCAACTGGAACAGCTTATGCCTGACAGTAAGTTAGGCTGATTGAGGGTATGCAAAAGTCTCAGCCTCTCCCCACTTTTCCTGGCTGATCCCCATTCCAGAGAGACCTCATGTGACCTTTTCCCCCAAATCTGCCTCTCCAGCACGCCTGTGTTTACTTCAGAGAGTAAGCTTGCAATCTGAGGCTTCCACCACTGCCACAATGCAGATCATAATTTTTTCACACCTTTCTGAGCAGGTGACAGCTTGCTGGCGGAGACTAATTCATTCTCACCCACTGCACAAAGCCGCCTTTGTTAATGTATGCAGAAATAACACATCAATATAAGGTTCAAGACAGGCCAGTCCCTCCCACTTACCCACCTCCCCTCCCAAACAGACTTAACTGGGAAAGGGAAGCAAAACATGGTCTGGTTTGAAAAGACATGGAGAACATTGGCCAAGCCATATGATTTTTCTCTGGGATTTAGCCATGTTTTACCTCATTGCAAGAAGTTTTGTTTCGCTGAGTGCTATTATGGGCTAAGTTAATTCAACAGAGATAAATTTAGCCTCTGGTTTCTGGAAGATTTACATGCTGCCTCATCAGGAAGCAGAGCAATTGCTGCAATTAAGGTGGGCGTGGGTGGGGATCTTCTCCATCCATCAATCTCCTGAGAATTTTGTTCAACAGAAGGATATTGTCAGCCACAAACCTCTTTCCCCATCCCAGTCGCAGACCCTGATGAGCATGCTATCTGTTCTGAGTGCACCTGCCTTCTAAAGTAAACAGGGAGAGGACCAGGGATAGAGCTGTCTTTGTGCTGGCCTCTGCTGTGGAAATTCCTCTGTGCCTGCTTGCCTAGAACCTTTTTACCTGGAGTTTGAAATTTCACATCCTCATTCCCATGGGGCATTTGCTGGGAACTGAAGAGTGATTTGCTGCTGCTTTTAATCTGTTGCTGCTGTGTTGATTTTATTTTATTTTTATATTGTGACTATTTCATATTGCTGCTCCAAGAAACACTTTGTAGTAAGCAACGTAAACATGTTGTTGTTGTTGTTTAGTCGTTTAGTCGTGTCCGACTCTTCGTGACCCCATGGACCAGAGCATGCCAGGCACTCCTGTCTTCCACTGCCTCCCACAGTTTAGTCAAACTCATGTTGGTAGCTTCGAGAACACTGTCCAACCATCTCGTCCTCTGTCGTCCCCTTCTCCTTGTGCCCTCAATCTTTCCCAACATCAGGGTCTTTTCCAGGGAGTCTTCTCTTCTCATGAGGTGGCCAAAGTATTGGAGCCTCAGCTTCAGGATCTGTCCTTCCAGTGAGCACTCAGGGCTGATTTCCTTCAGAATTGATAGGTTTGATCTTCTTGCAGTCCATGGGACTCTCAAGAATCTCCTCCAGCACCATAATTCAGGTAAACATATTTCTTCCTATATACATAAAAATGCAAGGTGGTCATCACACAACCCCATTAGAGGAGCTATAGTGTTGCATCACAATCCTGGATTTGCCTCCAGTCAGGGTGTGGGTATTATAATTTATTTATTGCATTGGTATCCCATCTTTCCTCCAAGATGACTTACATAGTTCCCCTCCTCATCTTACACTCACAGCAACCCAGTGAGGTTGGGCTGAGAATAAGTGTCACCCAAGGTCACCCTGTGAGCTTTATTCATGGCTGAATGGGGATTTGAACCCTGGTCTCCCAGGGCACACACTATCCACTACGCCACACTGGGTTAGAGTTAGGGGCATTCATACTGAGGTCAATGGCGCTTCCTTCCAAATAAACGTGTAAAATCCAGCTGCTAGACTGCAGTCCTCATCCTCCTTCCTTGATTTTAAGCCCAAGCAGAGCGATTTGTGAGCAGGGCATAAGGCAGCGTAGTAAATGCTCATCAAAAGCTCATCCTCCACCCCTACCACTGATCTGCTGCCTCCTCTCCATCCTGCCGTCTTTTCTCTGCTCTCCTTGTTTTTGTTTGATGCATGAAAGGGAATGGAAGAGAGAAGGAGGGCGATGGAGAAAATTACATCAAGAGGAGATGGGTGCAGTCTTTCTGTGAGAGGAAACATGCCCAATAAAAGGCAACCTTTGTGAACCAGGCAGAAACGCACATCAAAAGCGACACATCTGAGGCAAAGCCATATATCTGAGATATTAGAGCAAAATTAGAAGGAAAACCAGCCTGCTGAGCCCAAATGGAGGTGTTTTCGCTCTTAAGCTGGGAGCCTTCACTTGGCTTTGGCTGGGTTTCCCTGTTTCATGGAGGAGGAATTAGAGTCGCCTTATTTCAAATTCCCTGATTAGTTTCCATTAATAGATGCTCAGTGTTGACCTTCAGGGCATCCTGGACTTCTTCTTATTGTCTCCCTCCTCTGCCTTGAAGTCTCCTGTGGAAAAGGAGCAGGAAGAAGAAGAAGAAGAGGAAGAGGAGGAGGAGGAGGAGTTTGGATTTGATATCCCGCTTTATCACTACCCGAAGGAGTCTCAAAGCAGCTAACAATCTCCTTTCCCTTCCTCCCCCACAACAAACACTCTGTGAGGTGAGTGGGGCTGAGAGACTTCAAAGAAGTGTGATTAGCCCAAGGTCACCCAGCAGCTGCATGTGGAGGAGCGGAGACGCGAACCCGGTTCCCCAGATTACAAGTCCACCGCTCTCAACCACTACACCACACTGGAGGGTTGGGCTTCTTTGAGCTTCACTCAGCTTCCAACTCTGCCCTTTAAATTGGGTGGGGAGGGGTGGCTCCTGCCATGATTTAACCATTAATTACCTTGTTTCCTATGTCAGGACTCAATAATAATAAATGGGTGACTGTGCATGTGTAGAGTGCAGTTACCTGCCTGGGTGTGACTGCAAATCAACCCACACACATCTAAAGCTTCAGGCCAAAAAGTTGTGATTTCTAGGGAAGGATGAGTTCCAACACTTATCTAAAATATATTTTTTCCTCTCATACTGTGTTCTGAAATATATTGCATTTATAACCCGATTCACCATTTAAAAACAAAACAAAACCTCAGAGAGAGCTTTTTATGCTTACAAAAGATACGCCAAATTAAAATCAGACTAATATAGCTAAAATATGTGTGAAATAATCTGAAAATTAAACCAGGCAGTTTATGGACTCTGGCATGTGGTCTGTGCTGTGTCCTTTAAAAAAAATGTGCTGGTTCCTTGTAATTTATACCAAAGGCAAGTTATTTCTGGATTTTGTGGCCCACTCTAGGCTTCTTCCCATCTACCAAAAGCAAACTGCCTCCCTTGCAATGAACAGAAACCCACTTTGGAGCTTTTCTGCTTTGCAATAATCCTCTTTTTATTAAAAAAAATAAAAAGGATAGAAGGAAATGTGATGATTAATTTCTTAATTCTAATTGTAAACATTTAGTCAAGTTGTTTTAATACCGTGCTTTATGTATTCAGCAAAGTAAACAGCCCCAAGGGAAACATTGCATGCGGCTACTCTATTAATATTCAGGTTTTACAACAAGTTTTACAGCAAATATTATGGCTTCCCCATCTGCTGCTTTTCCCATGGCATGTACCATCACTCATACACTGGGTGGGCTGCCTTGTCAGATGCAATAACTGCTTTTCCCCTCCCTATCCAAAATCTTATTAAATAAAACACCATTTTCTCTAGGAACACATTTTTATTTGCTGGTCTAATGAAGCAGCATCAGGAGCAAAAAAAAATCTAGTTAGAGAAAGGCTTTGCTGCATCTAACCTTATCCTCTGAGCTAGCCTTCTGCCACTGCATGACACTAGCATAAGGTCTGCCTGCCATGGAGCAACTGAATGGCTTGTGCCACAGAGACAGAAGAACATGGGGCAGTTTGCTTGCTTGCTTATCTATTTATTTATACCCTGCCTTTTTACCTGACATGACTCAAGGTGGCTTGCAGATAAAAACAAAAACCGCTGAAAACACAGAAAAAAACAACCATTAATTAAACATTGTTAGAATTAAAACTATATGCATATATAAAATCTGTTTGAAACGTACCGGTAATGATAATAAAAACAGCATGGCACCAGCCCTTTAATTAAAAGCTGAACATCAACTATGTGTGGGATATTCATGGAGAATAGTCATCACAAATATTTGCAGAGGAAGACTGAGAACATTGAAGCCCTACACCTGAGCATCTCATCTAACGCCACACGAGTTCTTTTTATTGCATTTCTATCCCACCTTTTCCTCCAAGGAGCTCGAGGAGGTGCACATGGTTCTTGCATTTCTCAGCCCCCACAACAATCATGTAAGGTAGGATAGGCTGAGAGATTGGCCCAAGGGTACACCCAGTTAGCTTCATGGTGACTGGGGATTTGAACCCTGGTCTCCTAGGTCCTAGTCCAACTCTCTAACCACTACACCACATTGACTCACAGTTTTTTCCATACAGAGTTGCTGATCTTGGTGCTTTGCCCAGGGCCCCACCTTAGCTATTCAGCTTGCATTTTCATTGTTGCTGTCCCCACTGCTTTGAGCTCAGCTGCCACCCCACCCATCATTCCTCCAGGTAAATTGCCAATATGTCACAGAGGAATGGATGTTCCAGGAGCAAAGGTTACCTGGTATGGCCATTTCAGAGATGGGCTTTACTTTGAAATGTTCCAAAAGCAGCAGCAAGGAGAGGCAGGAGGGAAATGGGTCAGCTAATGATCTGAAATTACTCTCTGTCTCATCTGGCTCTGATGCATCTTGCAGATTCCAGCGCTGAAAAGCATTCCCTCTTTCTTTCTTTTCTTGTCTTTTGCTACATTTTGCTTTCACCATTCCGCTTTCATGGCTTCCCAAAAGGCATTTGTTTCTCTCGGCCCTCCAGAGAGCTGTGGGGTTTTCTCCAGCTCCTTAGTCACCTGCAGAATGTCTGGAATTAATCAATTACGACAAATGAGGCAAAGATGCCCTTGCTCTGGGCAAGTGTTCAGGAACTCCTAAAATGAGAAAGGGAGGAAAACAAAAATGGGCTGACTCCTGACTTATGATCACTTCCAGAATCCTTAAGGCTGGGATTTATCCAGCCAAAGAAAGGGATGATGGGACAAAGCCATAGTTCAAGTGGTCATCATTTTCCAGGGTCCAGGGAAAGCCTAAGAATTCCATCCACCCCAAATCCATGTTGCTTTGCCCGCTCAACTTGACCTGTAGAAACTGCTTTCAGCTGAGGCTCTGTGGTTTGTCATACTTTCCTATGGTCTATGAATCTTTTGTGTTTCTTGCATTGCAGGGGGTTGGACTAGATCGCTCTCGGGGACCCTTCCAACTCTTCCGTTCTCTGATTCCTCTTCCTCTGCAAGTTGGGGTAAACAATGGAGCTGAGGATCACCTGGGGGATGTTGGGCACCACCAAGCTTCACACTACCCCCACCCCACTTCCCCTGTAGGCATTCTTGGGATTCCCATGCTATGATCCTAGGAAATGTGTATGAGTCCATCACTGATAGTACCCAATTTCTACTGAAATCAAAGAGTGGAACCTTGTAATAATTAGCTAAGCTTCAAAATAGATACACACTGTGGAGTGAATCCAGGCCTGATCCAAGACATTCTGGCACCTGAGACAAACCACAGAATAGTGCCTCCCACCAAGGAAGAAGGGGTGAGTGAAGACCTACATCAGGAACAAGGAGACCAGCAATGGCTCCTACTCACCAAGAGACTACTGTAGAGGTAGCATTGGGAGGGACTGCCTAGGAGGCGCTAGATCCAGCCTCCAAGGAGTGTTCCACAGCTGTCGCTGCCACCACAGCAGCAGCAATGGGTGATGCATTCCATGGATCCTGCCACCTGAGGCAGTTGCTTTACCTGTGTCATAGACTCGTTGGATGCATAGGAATGTTGAAAGGAACCAGCTGGGAAAACATCAAGGGAAAAAGGCTCAGGGCCTGGGGAGTGGTGGTGGGACAACAATGAGTGGATGAAGGGAGAAGACTGGGAAGAGGTACCAGGGCTTAGTGAGCTGGGAGAGTCGGTGACAGAGAGAAGCCCAGAATCAGAGGCAAAAGCTGAAGCTGGCAAGTGGGAGGAGGGAGTCCAAGAAGCAGAGATGAATCAGACTAGTGAAGAGTTACAGGTGTCTCCCTCTCCTGCTGTGACAAGCTCCCCTCCCCTCTTATCTCCCAGAAGCAGAAGAGAGTTGAAATGGGCAGAGCAGTGGCAGGCTGAAGAGGAGAGGTCTTAGCCCTGAAGAGGAGGGGTCTTAGACAGCTGTGGGGAGGCAGGGACTTTCAGTCTAGGCAACTGATTCATTGAGCCAGACCTACCGGGGATGAGCTGCTGGGCTCATTAGGCCTGATACTCAGCCAAGTCTTTGAGCATCATATTTTTGCTAATAAAGAGTTAACTCCAACTCTGAACAGTGTGATTTACTGCCAACTTGCTCTTTGACACCTTGCCAGCCCTGGGTGCATCCCAACCAGAAAGAGAAGCAATGGCTTCTGAAGTGCAACCTTCTGGTATTTCATTTTGGCTGAAGGATGTTTCCATGCCCAACTCAGGGTCCAACTCTGCCCCTTGGGTGCCCCTCCCTGTTCTGTGCTCATGCACAGCTCTGGACTCTTCCTCAATGTTGCTTTCTCTCTTTTGCAGATTTAGAACATTTTCTAAACCAAAGGAAGTTCATTATAACCATATGGAAATGACCCAATATTTTGGATTCCCATTTGCCTAATTAAGTTTTTTCCCCTCCTGTGGATTAGCAAGTAGAACAGCTGAACAATCGGTCGGATGTATTAATCAGGGTCTCTTTTTTTGGAAGTCTGGGATAGTGAATATGTTTGGATTCCTTTTGCATTACTGAAATAATGGCTGATAAATAGGCATGCATAACATAAATTATCTCCTTTAACTAGATGAGGAGACAAAATAGCCATGTGTAAATGAGGCAAGCTGGCATATTTATGGGAAATTCATTGAGCCCCAGACCCTCAGGTAGGTGAGCAATCAAACTCGAAATGGAGAGAAAGGACCAGCAAACTGGCCCTTGAAATATGGTCCAACAGAAGCTTTCAGATCTGGTTTGGGAGAAATTGCTGTTTAAGCTGCAGGACCATCCATCACAAAGAATTTATTGGCCTCACACCAGAGTAAAGTTCAAACAAGAGTAAAAATATCTCCAGCGTGGAATGTTAATAAAGAAATGTGACTGCCTGGTTGGGAACCCCATGCTTCACAGGGACAATGCTACCCCAGTGGAAAAAGTTGTTGCTATTGCAGGCAGGGCTTCCATTCCATGAAGGGGAGTCTGCATCATGCCTCAGCATATCTTGCTTCGATTGGGAGAAGGGGGCCTATCTTTGGGGTGCATACATGCTCTTGGGTAGAGCCTCAAGGACAGTTTCTGCCAAAACACCAGAGAGAGGCTACCACAGCCCAAATTCAAGAGAGGGCAAATTCGCCAGGAAGCAGAGGAGAAACAGGTATGCCACCTTGAGTTCCTTGAAGGAAAGACCAACCAGACACCACCACCACCAAATGAATCCTGCAAACAGAATTCAAGCATAAAAGCATTCTCCCCTCCTGTGGTTTCCAGCAACTACAGGGAATTACCTGTGCACAACTTTGGGTTCCATGATGGAATAAAGGTGGATCAGAAATGTAAGAGGATAGATATGGGGAGGATTTAGATGAGGGAAATGGCATGGGGAGAAAGGGTGCAATGTGTTCACACCCAGCTCTATGGCCCAAATCCAATGCACTCCTCTTTTCATGCACTGCTTTTAAATTTTAATCACATGTCTCTGGCATCATGCCTAGCTAGACCATCAGCTGCTACATTTTGTAAAACCAAAGCTACTCATCACATGGAGCTACACTGAATGTGTGGTTCTACCCAAGGGTAGCTGTGACTGGATAGAAGCTAGAAGCAATGGGGACTTAGTTGCCAGGCTATTGAACAGAGCTGGTTCATTGCTTTAAAATGTCTGCATTCTACCTTTCATGTGAGTTTCATAATGTGGTGTTCAAAATAAATTAAAATTTACTTACAGAATCAATAAAATAGCAGCTATTGTTAGGCCAAAACCGACATAGTAAATTATTTTGGTCAACTGGTACCACTGTTCTGCCATGGATATAAGGTGAAAGTATAGTTAGAGAAGCACAAGCCTTTAATCTGGTTGCAGGGGTTACTGCCCTCATGCCAATGCCGATTTACCAGTGCCAATACACTTGCCTGGGGTAATTTGCAAGTATATTAGTTGAGTATCTTATTTGAGTAACAAGGGTTCAAATCCCCACTTGGCCATGAAACTCATTGGGTGACCTTGGACCAGTCACACTATCTCTTGGCACAACCTGCAACACAGGGTTGTTGATACCCATGTAAGCCACTTTGAATTGCTTGGAGAAAAAGGAGGAATATAAATGCAATAAATAAATAATTAATAATGACATTCCTTCAGTATGCATCTTTTCCTCCAGATATCCAATGCCATCCTTCCCTCCTCTCTTTTAAAAACACTCATGCAAAGCTAGAAAATTATTGATGGACTGAAAGTTTTCCATCCCTAATTTGATGGGGGTGGGGTGGGGTAAGAATCCTAACTTGAGCTCCGACTACAGTCCTGGTTACATAATCCTGCATGCTATATTTGAATTAATGAGGTCCGTGAGCATCTGTGTCCATGACTACTACTATTCAATTGAGCATTAAGGTGGATAGATAGGGGTGGTGGATACAATATGCTTAATTTGCAAAGGTTCAGCAAGCAAATGTGAGCGCGGCTGCAAATTATTTCTGCCATCCCTCCCTGCAATGAAGTTAACAGCTGAGTGAACCCAAATACATCAATTGTACAAACTCGTGCGGCATTTTCATGTTTCAATCTAGTTATGTATTTCTAGATGACCAAACATGTTCAAATTACCACTAACTACAATCCCATCACTTGGTTCACTGGGCAGAAAGGCAATATATTAGTACTGTAGCTGCTGGAAGGATGGGGCAGTTTGGGCACGGTGCATGTTTGGGTCTACCTTGTGGGGGAAGGGGGGCTCAGAATACAGCCCTCACTTATTACCACATTTTAAGCAACTCGCCACCAATATCTTGGGACTGGAAAATGACCTTCCCTTCCAGTAGAATAGTATTGACCCCTAGCCTTAAGAACATAAGAAGAGCTTGCTGGATCCGGCCAGTGGCCCATGTAGTGCAGTGGCCAGTGGCCAACCAGATGCCTGTGGGAAACCTGCAAGCAGGACCCAAGCACAAGAGCAGCACTCTCCCCTTCTGAGGTTTCCAGCATCACTGTCTCCACCTGTGGAGGCAGATCAGAGCCATCATGGCTAGTAGCCATTAGTAGCCTTATCTTCCTTGAATTTGTCCAGTCCTCTTTTAAAGCTATCAAAGGTGGTGGCCATCATGGCTTTCTGTGGGAGTGAGTTCTGTAGTTTAAATATGTGCTATGCCTTCCAATCATAGTTGCTGTTCCAAACTGTGGGAGTCACAAGACACCAAGCAGACTCTGCACAGCACAGACTGGAAGAACAGCCAAAACTGGAATTGTCCAAGTTTCCCATCCTGGTGCTTGAAAACCAAGCTGCTATCCTCACTCTTATACCACACACAACCACACTTGTGGAGTGAAACCAATTCCCCACCATAGCCACTGCCAATCCTTTAATTCATTTCATATTTCCAAAGTTCGATTAGGATCCCATCTCCTGTAAATGATGGTCTCCCCTAGCTACGGTAATTCCATTCCCAACTAGTCATTTTTGGACTTGGGTATCAACACCCATGGGAGAAGGCCAGGGTGGGAAGACAGGGGAGCTGGACTTTGCACATTGACAGCTCTAGCTTCTAATCCAGGGCTAGCTCTCACCCAACACTCTCCATTCTCAGTGCTTCAGGGGAGGGATGGCGAAGTGTTAAAACTAGAAGCTTGCTCTCACTGCCTTTCACTCTTTTGTGAGTTCTCTAAATGTTACAAAGAGTATGGTGGCATTTGTTCAATTTATCTGTTGTTTATCCTTCAGTACCTTTCCTATCCTTTCATATATATGTGAATGTCTGTTTTCCAGTCCTTTCTCAACCAATCCCAGCTCCATTCTAGCAAATATAAATAAAATGTTTAGGGAAGTTTTTAATGTTTGATGTTTTGTTGCTTTTTTATATATTCTGTTGTGAGCCGCCCAGAGTGGCTGGGGAAACCCAGCCAGATGGGCAGGGTATAAATAATAAGTTGTTGTTGTTGTTGTTGTTGTTGTCTGTATCGGAAGACTAAGCTGTAATACTTGGATGTCGTGTCTCATAACTTCACCACTAAAAGAATGTGATGTTGATGGCTGCCCTCTTGAATGTAGAGAGTCATGGAGGTAGGCAGATCCATCAATGGTTATTAGCCTTGTTCTTGGGTGAGCCTTCCTTGCTTGCAGTCCCAGAGGAATGGTGGGCAGCTGAGCCAGACTTCAGCACCACCTCCTGCTTGTGGGCTTCTTAGAGGCATACGGGCTTCACTGCCAGAAACATGAGGCTGGACTCAGCGGGCCTTTGCCCTGGCCCTTCCATTGGCTGTCGGCAACTTCTAAGCATCGCACTTGCCCTCCTCCTTTTGGACCTCACCCCATTGCTACTCGCTGGCCATCCTGTGCTAGTCTGAATTATTCTGGAGATTTTCTCTGCTTTGAAGGCAAGTCCTTGCTTGCTCCTGGGGGAAAGTGCCTTCCCACTTCACAGGTTCTCATCAGATGCACCATGTATTATTAATAATATCAGAAAGAGCTATAAATAGAGAGAAGACTCACATGGCTGTAAGCAGCAGCAGCTACTGCTACAGCAATCAGATTGGCAGGGGACGACAACAAAACTTTCTTCTCCCCACACATTCCTTTTCTCCCTCTAATTGATTTTCAGATGCTCAGCCCAAACACATTTTCTTGAAGAAGGGGTGGGAGACATCAGGCCTAGGGGCTGAATATGGCCTTCTCCAGACCTTTCTCTCCACCCCCCTCCGAAAGGTAGACCACTCGCTGGGCCTGCTCTGATCCATCCTCAAGTGTTTTCATCCAGCTGGGATGTGACCTTGAGCTGTGAAAATGCCTCTTGTATCCCTAGATGGACGATGTGTATGGAAACCTCTGACTCATGGAAAGCTGAAATGGTAAGAGCCACATCTCCCCACTTTGGCCTCCAGCATGCTGGGACCACCACCTCATGTTAAGAGGCATGAATCACCTCCCTGGTGTGCCCCACCCCACACATCTGTGAAACTCCCCTGACATACTGCTTTGAGGCTTCTTAAAAAGGTAAAGGGACCCCTGACCATTAGGCCCAGTCGTGACCGACTCTGGGGTTGCGGCGCTCATCTCACATTATTGGCCGAGGGAGCCGGCGTACAGCTTCCAGGTCATGTGGCCAGCATGACTAAGCCGCTTCTGGCGAACCAGAGCAGTGCACGGAAACGCCGTTTACCTTCCCGTCGGAGCGGTACCTATTTATCTACTTGCACTTTGACGTGCTTTCAAACTGCTAGGTGGGCAGGAGCTGGGACCGAGCAACGGGAGCTCACCCCATCGTGGGGATTCGAACCGCCGGCCTTCTGATCGGCAAGCCCTAGGCTCTGTGGTTTAACCCACAGCACCACCAGCATCCCTTTGAGGCTTCTTATTTGGTATCAAATGACAGATAAATGCAATTAATCATCATCCAAGTTTGCATACCCCTCAACTGTCCTGGAAAAAAACAGGACATCTCTTTTTTTCCCCATGAGAGCACGGTAGCCATTTTGGGCACCACGATTTCATGCAGTGATCTCGCCCCCCCCCCCAAAAAAACCACTTTTTTCTGGGCCTGTGACCTGGGGCACGGCACCCTGAAACACACATTTTGGGCACTGTGCCTGAAAGAAGGTGCTTTTTTCGGGGTCACGATCTCTCTCAGTTGATGTGACTCATGCAGGATTGTGGCCCCGGAAGATGGTGCTCAAGTTTTTTGTTGTGACGTTTTGGAGGGTTTGTGTTTTAAGTCAGTATATGGTGCTGGAGTTAAAACAGATAGGAAGGAACATCATCCCTTTATCCCCTGCTTGTGAACTTCTTCTAGAGACACCTGTCTGGCCACTACTGGGAATAGGATGTTGAATGCCTAGTGGACCTTTATGGCTCTGATCCAGCAAAGCAAATATGGCGTCCTTATAGCCGTCTTAGCCCTCACACCTGAGATTCACCTGAGGCCATGCTCTGCTCTCTCACCACCATTGGCTTTTTGGACTTTGTTCGTTGCAGCTTCTGCCTCTTTTCCTCTATCTCTACCACCTCCCAAAGGGACATTGGAGAGTCCTGGGTGCTTTCCTTTTAATTAGAGCCTCATCCTTCCTGCCAAATTGACATCTCCATTTAATTTTGTTTGCAATATATCTGTGGTCATAAATGATAAGTGTAACAGCGCCATGATCACTCATGAGACACTTGCTTACTCCAAATATTATCCCTGCTTCGCAATGTGCTGGGCTCGACTGATTTATTGACTCACCAAACCAATCTTCTCTTGCATTTTGCTGTAATTAAAACAATCATGCTCCTAGAGTCCATCTGCATAGAGCAGCCAGTAAATTATTGCGTCAGAAGATAATAATCAAGGCAGATATTAGGAGCAAACCTCAGAATCAAGATGCTCAGAGGGAAGGTTAACTATCACTTGTCTGTGGCCAGTGAAGGGCTGGTGTTCCTGAACACAGAGGTGGATTTAGAGCAGTGTGAGTAGTGCGGTCACACTGGGCATACAGCCAAGGAGGACTTCTTCTCCAGGCCTGGTAAGTGCTTGCCTGGCTTCGGGAAGGTGGTATGAGGGCTCTGACAGGGTCCTAGAGTCCGCCAGCCTCCTTCCCAAAGCCAAGCAAGCACTTACCAAGCTTTGGGAAGGAGGTGTGAGGGCTCTAGGACCCTACCAGAGCCTTGTGCCTCCTTCCTAAAGCCCGCCCAGCAAGGGCTGGAGGGAGGGCATCAAAGGACCTTGCATAGGACATCATATTACCTAGGTCCACCCTTGCTGCACAAGACCTCCAGCAGGGTCACCAACTATACGGCGCTCTGGATGCCCAAGCACCCACAAAGATTTTGTTGTGGGTGCTCAGCACCCACACCACAGGGTCCTTGATGCAACTTCCAGTGTCTCAGGAAGCACCAGAAGTGATGCCCGAGACCTTGAGAGACCTCAGAGATGCTGTCCAAGGCCTTACAAGGTCTCGGAACCTGACTTTTGGTGCCACTGGAAGTCAGGTTCTGAGGCTGGGGGGCATGCATGATGTCATGACATCATGTTGCAACATGATGTCATGATGTCACACACACAGGCACCCATAATCTGGGGCCCACTTTGGCTCCCCTGACCTCCAGTGTCAAGTGCACGCGTGACCCAAAAGTATGAGAAATTGTTCTGCTCAGCTCACCTCAAAAAGAATATTGTAGAGTTGGAAAATATTCTGAAAAGGGCAACAAAAATGGCCAAGGGGGTGGAGTGACCATCTCCCATGACTCCCATGGCTTTTTACTTGGGAAAGGAGGCAAGTAACGGGGGGACACAATAGAAGTTTATAAAATTTTATACCGTGTGGAGAAAGTGAAGAATTTTTTTCCCTTCTCTTATAATACTAGGGTGGAATCTACACACATATAAAAACCACTCTGAAAATGCTTTTTTAAAAAAAGCATTTTTAAAAAACACATTGAATTTTCCATAAGGCTCACCATCGCCATCTGGTGTCACATTGTATATTGCACTTAAAACACACTTAAAACGTTTTATTTGCAGCTGTATAGCTGAGTTCTTAAAGTCACGGATGTACAATGAAGCTGAATGTTTCAGGACGGATAAAGGAAAATCCTTCTTCATGCAGCACAGAGTGAAACTACCAGTATGGAATTTGCTCTCCAAGGAAGCAGTGATGGCCACCAACTCAGATGGCTTTAAAAGAGGATTAGGTGAATTCATGGAGGAGAAGGCTGTCAATGGAAGCTAGTTGGAGGCAGCGATGCTTCTGAATACCAGTTGTTGGAAATCACAGGAAGGAGGGGGCATCGGGTTGACCCCTGTATGAACAGGATACTGGGCTAGATGGGCCTTTGGCTTGGTTCAGCAGGCTCTTCTGATGTTTTATCAGGGGTTTAAAGTAAGGTTACCAGATGTCCCCGTTTCCCGGGGACAGTCCCCGGATTTACAAATCAGTCCCCTGACAAAATCCATCTATTTAGTAGGAAGTTGAAAAGTGTCCCCGGATTCATTGAAAAAAATCTGGTAACCTTAGTAAAGGCAGCCGCCATGCACATATCTCTTCACAGCATCGTGCAACAAGGATGCGTCTCCTTGCACAGAATCTGCAGTTCTCCCAATCGGGGGTCAGAACAGGGGCTCTGTGGCATGCAAGATTCAGATATGCTGAACTGGCATGTCTGTGATTGAGACAAACTCTGAGGAATACTGCTTATATGGCCATTGTGGTCCCCCAAGGTATGCTCATTTAGCCAAGCTTTTGTCAAGGCATACCTCAACTTTCTCTGAATCAAATCCTCGGAGTACTTGAGCAGGATTAATCACAATACAGGGGCATAGGGAGCCTGATTTATGAAGGGGTGAGATATCATCACAGTTATTCTGAAGCTAAGCTTCTGTCACTTATCGCATCTGGCCTTGACATAGCCCAAACAATAAAAGTAAGGAACTGAAAAACCCAGATTCAGAACGGTCACATGGAGCTTATCCAAAAGAAGCATCCCCCACCCACCCACTCCAAGGATTCTACATTTCAAACATTTGTCTTCAGCCAAAAAAATCCAAAAAAAACCCCACTGACACATGTGGGTTTTAATCAATGGAACTTCTAGCTTTATTCTGTTATTTTGGCAATGACCATTGGCCTTTTGTTTGTGTGTTTGTATCAATTTTTTATTAAATCTTAAAATCTTCACATATAAATTCCAAATTTCACATTTGTCATACATTTCTCTTTAAACTTTGACTTCCTGCCTTTCCTTCCATGCTGTTCTTAATCCCATCCCATTTATATAGTACACTCTAATAAACGTTTCACCTAACTTACAACAGATTTCACACACACACTGCTTTTGCACAATGAAATCATAATAAATCATTCATATCTCTCTCTGCAGTTTGAGGTGGCCATGAACATACTGAGTGATATGTTTTGCCCACATAATTGTATATTAAAATTCAGAACTTGTTCTATCAGGTGTCCATCAAAGTACCTTTTATGCTACTGATTTGTTCCATAGAAATCAAAATTTTGGTTTGATCATCATTTATACTCTGTTGCTCATTTGGACAATATTAACTTAGCTGCTTTAATAACCCGTTTAGACAAATCTACTGTACCATCTTAGTCTCAAATGCTTTTATATTCCCCATCAGTTTCCCACTCAGAACATAAAATTGACTCTCCAAAGCCTCCTCCTCTATCTTTGGGTGAGTTTTGAAGGAATCGATAAGATTGTCTTGTATGGTATCAATCCATCTAACCTCTTAACATTCACACTTATCAAACACTATAGTAAGGTTTTGTTACTGCCATTCTTCTCCAAAAATACCGGTACAGCAAATGGTTTTCTTGATCTCCCAAACGAAAAGAAGCCGATGATCCTAATTCATGAGGTTCCAGATACCACTTTTCAGTCAATTCATTAAATGGAGAAAGTTTGCTTGGTGTATTTATTAGGAAATATTCATTCCTTTGGTGACTCATTTAAATTAGGCTCTGGCGCAACACTAAAGGGTGTAGACAAGCTGTCTCCCTTACAATTATCTTTTCAATCAAAAAATATGTGTGGATCTGTCTACTTTGATTTGTTTACCTTTAAGAGATTCAAGTCTTTGTAGAATGGATTTCTGTTCTGGAGCACACAGCACTCCAAAAGACTTTAATAATGTGTCTTCAACATAATCTCTACACTGAGCTTCTTCTACCTCTTAATGTAACCACTATGCATCCCCCTGAGACCTGGGAGACTAACAGCTGACCATCAATGGACTTCAGATGGGATCAGAGCATCATAAAAAAAGATCTGTTTCTATGGAGGATATACAATCATATTTTGAAAACTCTGCTAGTAAAGAACTTTAAAAGGACCAACAATCCAGTATTGGGTATTAAAAAAAATATGGTACATAGATTTCATGGGAAAGTTAACACAACAATTTAGAGTCATACCAGGGAACTACAAATCTGATAAATTTGTTAAGGTACACTTTAACTTTATTGCATATATTTATGAAGAAAATAGCAATGTAAATCCTCGAATACAACATGCAAAGCTGTGGAATTTATTAAATTTTAAATAAGTAAACAATGTAAACAACAGGAGTATAATTTTATACAGGTTAAAAATTAATAAAATGGATCTGTAATTTGAAACCCTTACAAATAATAAATGTAAGAGTATAATGAAGTCATGTTTATTTTAACCTGTATATTAGATGATATTATAAACCGAGAGTAATTGACCCAAAAGTAATTCAAGGCACTTTGGGGTGGGGAATTTGAGTTGGGCAGCATATCCTGCAAAAGGTTTGTTTTTTGTTGGTTTTTTTGTTTTTTTGTCAATTTTTTATAGTTTGTACTTTTATATTTCTATTTCATAAATTCATTTTTAAAAACCTCAAATCTGAGGAGCGGGAAGTGTCATTTTTTACAAACATTGCTTATTTGGAAAACTGCATCGCAAAATTCAGATAAGTGCAAATTTAAAGGATAGTTGTGTCTCAGTTTACAGATTCTTTTGGAACGTGTGAGTGTGATAGATTTGGCTTTCAGTGTGTGTTGAATCCAATTTCTCCTCCATCCCTCTTGATAGATACGGCCATTGCTCTTTTAAAGCTAATCCCAGGTTTACAGCATCTGAGAATACTGGGGCTCATGGAACTTTTTCCGGAGAGGCGTACAATCCAAAGTGCCTCCTAGCAAACTTGTACTGACATCCCAACTGCTTAATTTTATCATAATTACCCATTTTAAATTCCCAGCATCCCCTCCCTTCCCTCACACACCATCACCTTGCAGTTGCAGGTTTCAACTGCACTGGAAAAATTAAATATTTGAGTCTATGTTTCGGCCTGAATTACTCCTGGTTTAGCAATGCTAATGCAAAGCAGCTGTATATAACCCACCTGAATCAGTTAGCATAAAATTAAATTGAAAGTAACAAATAACCATCAAAGCAATGGAACAAAAAGCCATTAGGCTTATGCTAATGACTAGTTAAGCAATTCTGGGCTCCTGACAAGTCCTCTTCCCAACACCTTTTTCACCCGTGGACTTATATCTCAGCAACTAATCTGTTGTGACATAAAGAATTATGTAAGGTGGCTAAAGGTAAAGCCTAAAGCTTCCGCCTCGGTCAGACTGTCGCTTTCCTGGAGAGACCAATTGCCAAGGGTATCAGCTGTAGGTTGCCAGCTAATGAACCCTCCCCGCTAATTGCCTTCCACAGGGCCCCCATGCCTGCCAACATCTAAAGTGCAGAGAGCATAAATATCACCTCCTTTTCTTATCTAGTGATCCAGACCAAAAAATCCTCATCCTTGGACCCTTTGGTAAAAGCATGCATCTTGTGTTACCGGTAGTTAGGTCACCACAACCGGAAATTAGGATATGGGGTCCATCGGTGGTGTATGATCAGTGGACTAGGGGGGCTACCATAGCTGTCAACTTTCAGATTTGAAAATAAGGGATTTTTTCCAAACCTGCGCTCCAGAGGCTGCGCGCGAACGGGTGAGAGAAAGAGCGAGCGCATAGACGGCAGGCAGGCTGGCTGTCTGGTTGGGCATGAGGGTCTGGCTGCACAAGGCATGCAAGCTCCGCCCCCAATCGGTCTCAGACTCCTTATTGGCAGCCGAGCAACGCAGCTGAGGAACCTCCCTGGCCGGCAGGGAGGGAGAGGAGCTGCTTCCTTTGAAATCCGGGAAATTTAAGGGATATCAACAATCCGGGATAGCAGCAGGAAACGGCATTGGAATAAGGGAGTTTCCCACCAAAAAAAGGGAGGGTTGACAGCTATGGGCTAGGCTAGTGCCCTGAATGTACCTGCTAAATTAAAGCATTAAAGTATTAAAGCCTGATGCTTCCGTCCCAAAGTCTGGAAATCTTCTGCTTGGCTTAGGAAGGGAGGCACTATGTCTCACGCACAACGTCACCCTTGCAAGCTGGCTCTTCTGGCCTAACTGTTCCCTTATGAAAAAAATTCACTGCACACCACTGGGTGCCATTGAAGTGCGGCCAACGAGAAATGGTCACAGAGTTCACCCCAGTGCAAATGAAGTCCTAGTTCCTTCTGCTGGTGTGAGAGAGGGTAGGTGTGAGAGAGATGCTGAAGCTAAGAGAATATAGAGCACATGGGAGCAACCAATGGCCCAGAGGATGCATAGGGCCTCTGACCTCATTTTATGTGTGCCCCCCACTCCACAATGGCATTCTTCTATCCCATTAGAGTTCTTTTCTTCCTATCGGGCTCCTCCAAATCCTTTCTGTCTTTGCAAAGTGCCTCCCTACCATAAGCCTTCCACTGTACTTTCAGAATAACTAGAAGGGTCTGTACAGGCAAAAAAAACCCTCCCCATTTATGCATGTTCAATATGTGCACGACTGCACATACGCACATCACGCTGAACCCAGAAGAGACTTTTGAAATGGCAAAAATGACCCTAAAAGAGCCCTAAAGAGCAAAAAAAAAAAAAAAAAAAAGTGCGAAAATAGAACCTGGCAATCCTATGAGCCTTTGCAAGTGCAATCCCAGCAGTCCTTGCACGGACCATTCAGGCTTCTGGACACTTGGAGTTTGAGCAAGGAGATTTGGAGGGAGCGGATGTGGGGGAGTTTGGCAGAGTTTGGTGTCTGGTAAATGCTGCTTGTTTTTTTAAGGGTTTTCAGAGGTTTAGGTGGTGTCTGCAGGCTTTCCCAACTGTATAAAAGACAAAAATGTCATTCCAACAAAATATGGGGGAAATAAGATTATTAGGAGACTTGCAAATTACTTGTTTTTATAGTGTTGGGAGCAGACCAGTTTGAGTACTTCCTGGTTTATAATCCAAATAAATCACTTTCTCAAATATATCATCTGCTGTTGCATATAAACAAGGGGGGGAGGAATCTAGCATATGTGGGAAAGTGGCAATAAATGTTGAAAGAAAGAGAAAAGTTCATGGAATGGAGCTATTTATAGGGTGCTTAATAAATACACAGTAGCTTTGGCATTAGAGGAAAATTGTTTTTAAAAGATACCACAATTATAGAAAAACCAGGAAATGGCATCAAAATGTTTTACAACTCTTCTGATTTGTGGTGGAAGTATGGAAGAGAAAAAGTGGTGGTCTGGTGTTTATTGCTTTAGCTTTCAGGAAGCAAATATGGAAAACTATTGTTGTGATTCTGGAAGAGAGGCTGAGATTAAAACCAAACATATTCTCATTAACAATATTAAAAGGGTCAGAAGTTGAAGAAAAAGAGCCTATGTACCGGTAGTTGTCTATGATTGTAAACTGCCAGATTATTATATGCTAAATATTGGAAGAATTCTCAACTGTCTAAATTAAGAAAATGTTATGTAAAACTATGAGACGCAGTTGTCCTAAGTCATGAGGAAGCAAACTAAGGCCCGGGGGCTGGATCCGGCCCAATCGCCTTCTAAATCCGGCCCGCTGATGGTCCGGGAATCAGCGTGGTTTTACATGAGTAGAATGTGTCCTTTTATTTAAAATGCATCTCTGGGTTATTTGTGGGGCATAGGAATTCGTTCTTTTTTTTTCTTCAAAATATAGTCTGGCCCCCCACAAGGTCTGAGGGACAGTGGACTGGCCCCCTGCTGAAAAAGGTTGCTGACCGCTTTCCTAGCATTATGAATGAAGCCATGGGAAGCATCATGAAAATCTCTTGGAAAACAAGTGGAGTGGCTTGCTTCATCTTCTTGCTTACAATTCTAGATTGCATCCATGAAAGAAATGTGCCTGGATCAAGGGAAGTAATAGTACTGTTTTATGCTGCCTTGCTCAGACCTCACCTGGAGTCCTGTGTCCAGTTCTGCTCACCATAGTTGAAGAAGGCAAACTGGAATGTATACAGAGGAGGGCAACCAAATTGATAATGGTTCTGGAAAAGCCTATTGAGTGAGTTGGGTATGTTTATCCTGGAGAAGAGACGGCCGAGAAGAGATATGATAGCTATTTGCAAACACCTGAAGGACTGTCACATGAGAGATGGTCCAAGATTGTTTTCTGCCGCTCTGGAGAGCAGGACCCAAACCAACTATAAGAAAGGAGATTCCAACTAAACATTAGGAAGAACTTTCTGATGGTAAGAGCTGTTCAACAGTGGAACAGACTCCCAGTTAAACTCAAACTGGATAGCCATCCGCCAGGGATTCTTGAGGCATGATTCCTGGGTTGCAGGGGGTTGGACTGGATGACCCTTGTGACCCCTTCAAACTCTACAAAACTTTGTTTCCACGATTTTATGTTGTTCACTGTCATGATGCCATGGCAGTATAGAAATGCTGGTGCTATTGAAATGTTGGCAAGTAAATATAAATAACCACAGGTGAGCTTCCTTCTGAATAGCCTTGTCTAGGAGTGCAGGATAAATGTCTCTAGATGCACCGTTAGAAAGATGTGGAGTGAAACAGACAGATGTCAGAATCAACAACAAGGCTTGTGAGGCTGTTTTCACAGTTGCAGCTGGCACCTCCTGCAGCACAAATTGGGGTGGACACTTCTGTGACAATAATCCGAGAGCTGCGGGGGGAGATGGCTCTCAGCCAGCCTTTGGTTTAGCCAGCAGAAATCTTCATTTTGTCCATTCACCCCCCAGGTTTCTGTTTAGGAGTGTGATAAATGCAAAAACACAAACGGATGAGTTTTCAGGCTGCCTCTGACCCTTCCAAATAATGACACTGGGCACAATCCTCTACTAGAATATCCCCAATGCAGCTTTGTGGATGTACTTACACAAAAGAGAGTCAGGGTGGTACAGTATAGTGGTTAGAGTCTTGTGCTAGGATCTGGAAGACCAGGGTTCAATTCCCCACGTAGCCATGAAGCATGCAGAAGGTCTCAGATTCAGTCCCCTGCCTCTCCAGGTAGGGCTGGAAATGTCTCCCACCTGGTACTCGGGAGAGCTGCTGCCAGTCAGTGAGGACAATATTTGACTAGATGAATCAATTATCTGATTCAGTGTAAGGCAGTTTCCTGTGTAATTTCCCTATTGAAATCCCCCCACACCTCATAAACATTCCTTGCGGCGCTAATGAGGAATGCATTCTTGGACCCGCGAAAAACATCTTCCTCATGATTTTTGTTTATTTTGTTTGTCTAGAGCCCAGTAGCCGTTTGGCAAGAGACGTGGCCCCTGCCAGCTTCAGCCGCCCCCGGATGTACTGTATTCCTGGCTCCCTGGCTCTGGTCGGGTGGCTACAAGAAGGCAGCTGGGTCCCAGGCGGGCGCCTCTCCGCGCTCTGCGCTAGGGAAGCAGAGCGCTCGCCCGCGCTTCCGCTGCCCTTTTCTCGGGTCTCTCCAGCATCTCAACCCCCTAATTAAAGCGGAGGCGAGAAAGGGCACGTTGGCAGCAGCAGCCTCGGCCGCAGGGCGGGGGGGGGGGGGGATCCGGGTTGCTGCAACTGAACAGGGCGAGGGTGATGTCAAAGCTGACCTTTTCCCTTCCCCAGCTGCGCTCCTGGATGCAAATGGGAGCAACGAGATTTTCCCCTCCGTTCTTCCAGGGCTGGACTGCAGACTCACCTGGCTCCTCCCAGTCTCTCTGCTTGTCTCTTTAGCCCAGCAAGGTTAACACGGTCCACATGGCCTTAATTTAAAAATAGCCTTTTTCTTCCCGGGAGAGCCAGGCTGCCGGACCTTCCTGGCTTGATGTGTCTCCACCCACCTGGAGTTCTTGTGAGAATCCCAAGGAACTAGCTGCCTGTTAAATAATACATCTGCAGAATCATGGAATGGTGGAGTTGGAAGGGGCCCCAAGAGTAATCTAGTCCAACCCCCTGCAATGCAGAGGTTACTGTAAATGCGTTTTTTTAAAAATTGTGACGTTATTTTATGTATTTATTTTAAACATTTCTTTTAACTGAAACATGAGCACAGAACCATCGGCATTGGTTAAGGGCGTTGTTGTTGTTGTTGTTGTTGTTGTTTCAAATCACATGATTACCAGTTGCCTTTCATTGCAATTCTAGGCTGCATCAAAAGAAGCAGAATGCCAATGTCCAGATCAAGGGAAATAATAGTATCACTCTATTCTGCTTTGGTCAAATATCACATGGAGTCCTGTGTCCAGTTCTGGGCACCACAGTGTAAGAAGGATATTGACAAGCTAGAACATGTGCAGAGGAGGGCAACCAAGATAGTCAAGGGTCTGGAAATAAAGCCTGAAGAGGAGCGGTTGAGGGAGTTGGGGTTGTTTAGCCTGGTGAAGAGAACCGCAGTGAAGCATCTGAAAAGCTGTCACACAAAAGATGGAGCAAACTAGTTTTCTGCTGCTCCAGAATGGGAGGACCTAAACTTATGGATTCAAGTGGCAAGAAAGGATATTCTGACTAAGCATTAGGAAGAACAAAATAAAAAATAAAAAAATTCCTTCCAGTAGCACCTTAGAGACCAACTAAGTTTGTTCTTGGTATGAGCTTTCGTGTGCATGCACACTTACACTGCCCCTACCCAAAACATCACTCCTTCAGCTGTCAGCCTTCCCTTTGCTTGTGTAAGTGTGCATGCACACGAAAGCTCATACCAAGAACAAACTTAGTTGGTCTCTAAGGTGCTACTGGAAGGAATTTTTTTTTTTATTTTGTTTTGACTATGACAGACCAACACGGCTACCTACCTGCATTAGGAAGAACTTTCTGATGATAAGAGCCATTCAACAGTAGAATGGATGATCCCAGAAGGTGGTGGACTCTCCTTCATTGGAGGTTTTTAAACAAAAATTGGAGATATTCCTCTGCCAAATATTATTGAGCTGTGATTCCTGAATTGTAGGGATTTGGTCTAGATGCCCCTTAGGTCATCCCAAGGCTACAATTCTACGGTTCTTTGCAGTTGTCAGCAGTGTGAAAGGGAGGGAAACAGCATTTCCCAGACATCCCAAAAGGAAGCTTCTTTATTTACTCATAAAAGTAAAGATCAAAAGACATTTTTCATTGTTAGCGCATTTTTAAACAGCTTCTAATTAGTGAGTCAGAGAAGAGGTGGAAGCTGAAATTGTCGTTTAGCACATGAAAGGACAGAACGTTTTTTGTCTTGCTTACAGATTAAAGCATAAAGATTAAAGATTACTACCAGGCTGCAGGAAACAACAGTGGCGTGACAAAGCTGGAGCACCAGTGGTGAAGTGGGGGGTGCGCTCCCAGTTCTCCTCCTCCTGGGCCCCAAACAATAATGGTTTTGCTTTTCCAAGACTTAATTAAGATGCATGAAGCAGAATTTCCATGAGGCCTGTGTTCCAAAGAGGGTACCTGTGGCTGGCAGCTAGCATCGTGATTTGCACTATCAGTTTTCTGGAACCTTCCACTCTGGCACATCCAGACCAAACATCAGCAGCAGGTGAGAGAGATGGAGGAGATAAGGACCCGTGACTGTTGGGACATTGTGAGGAAGCCCAGTGGCCATTCTCACCCTACCTCCCCAAACTAGCTGTGGGGCAAGTGTTAGCCCCTTTATTCTCCTCAGTATCACCACCCTCATTTCCACTCCTTTTGAAAGCAAGGCTCTGCCTGCCTTTGTTCCTCTTCTTTGAGTTGCTTGAAATAGAATCGCAGGAGTTTAGAGTTGGAAGGGATCCCAAGTGTATTCTAGTCCCACCCTCTGCAATGCAGAAATCACAAGGATGGCCGGTTTTCCTGGTGGGCAAGGGGGTAGAGAAGAACTACCCTACTGATGGCTCACCACCCTTTGGGCTCAGCTCAGATTGGTCGGCAGAAGGATGGGGATCCTACTGCCCTCCAGACATGGGAACTCCCATCAGACCCACCAGACACCATAGCCAATGGCCAGGGATGGTGGGTCAGGAGAACAGGTTCCCATGCTGGATCCAAAGTGGGTGGCTCCACCTTTTTCTCCAAGAACCTCAGGGTCACATACAAGGCTTTCCCCCTCCTCGTTTAATCTCCACAACAACACTGTGAGGGAGGTGAGGATGAGAATCTGTGGCTAGCCTAAGACCACCCAGTGAGCTACATAGTTGAGCTGGGATTTGAACCCAGTCCCCCAGGTCCTAGTCCGACACTCTAACCACTACACACTAGCTTTCGTTATGGGGAGGAATGCTCAGAAAGCTGATGGCCCCACCAGAGCAAACCTGGTTTATAATCTTCCCCTTCCAAATCATTGAATCATAGAGTTGGAAGAGATCACAACAAGGGCCATCCAGTCCAACCCCCTGCCAAGCAGGAAACACCATCAAAGCATTCCTGACAGGTGGCTGTCAAGCCTCTGCTTAAAGACCTCCAAAGAAGGAGACTCCACCACACTCCTTGGCAGCAAATTCCACTGTCGAACAGCTCTTACTGTCAGGAAGTTTTTTCTAATGTTTAGATGGAATCTTCTTTCTTGTAGTTTGAATCCATTGCTCCGTGTCCGCTTCTCTGGAGCAGCAGAAAACAACCTTTCTCCCTCCTCTATATGACATCCTTTTATATATTTGAACATGGCTATCATATCACCCCTTAACCTTCTCTTCTCCAGGCTAAACATACCCAACTCCCTAAGCCGTTCCTCTTAAGGCATCGTTTCCAGGCCTTTGACCATTTTGGTTGCCCTCCTCTGGACACGTTCCAGCTTGTCAGTATCCTTCTTGAACTGTGGTGCCCAGAACTGGACACAGTATTCCAGGTGAGGTCTGACCAGAGCGGAATACAGTGGTACTATTACTTCCCTTGATCTAGATGCTATACTCCTATTGATGCAGCCCAGAATTGCATTGGCTTTTTTAGCTGCTACATCACACTGTTGACTCATGTCAAGTTTGTGGTCTACCAAGACTCCTAGATCCTTTTCACATGTACTGCTCTCAAGCCAGGTGCCACCCATCCTATATTTGTGCCTTTCATTTTTTTTGCACAAGTGTAGTACTTTACATTTTCCCCCTTTAAAATTCATCTAATCTGTTAAGGTCATTTTGAAGTGTGATCCTGTCCTCTGGGGTATTAGCCACCCCTCCCAATTTGGTGTCATCTGCAAACTTGATCAGGATGCCCTCAAGCCCATCATCCAAGTCATTGATAAAGATGTTGAATAAGACTGGGACCAAGCAGAACCCTGTGGCACCCCACTAGTCACTTCTCTCCAGGATGAAGAGGAGCCATTGATGAGCACCCTTTGGGTTTGGTGCTGCAAGAGACCAGGCCCACATCTCACATGATGATGCCCAAATACCAACCCTAACCTACCGTACTTACTCTTTCCCCACCCCCTTGCTTCTGGCATATGTTTCCTAAAGTGGAAAGTGCTCTCTTATTTCTATCACAGTCGTCTTAAGAGCCCGGGGGGGGGGGGTCATTAGCCTAGGCAGAAATGCTGTCTTTGCACAGGGACACCCAGTGAGCTTCCTGGGTGGGGAAGGGTTTGATTCTGAATCACACGCCTCCCACCCTGTGATTCTGGTCACGGGACCCCCACTGTAAGAGCCAGGAGTGCTCCCAGGGATTGTGGTTGCCAACCATCAAACTGTCCTCTAGCTTAGCCTCAAAGAGAAACCAGATCCAAGGGCAGAATTCCTGAACCGGCTCATTGCAGCTGATCAAACTCCCCCCCCCCACACACACACACTTTTTGTTTGCTGGGATCCACCCTTTCCTTTTCAGCAGCTGCCCTTAAATCCTCCCAGGACAAGGGAGAAGATAACAAGGGGGCAAAGTGGTTTGCATTAACTGCTCCTAGTGAGGTAGGCAATATTTGCCCTCCACCCTGCTCTCTAGGCAAAAGCTATCCCCCCCCTACCCACTCCATGATGTTTAGGTTTCACCCAGAATATGATTCCCCCCCCCTTTCCCCTCTTGATGAAGTTCTTTTCTGATTGAACTAATTATGCTGATTGAACTTCCTCCCTCCATCACCCTCTTGGAGAGTGTGAAAGGGCTGCTTAATTGGATGGGGGTAATTGTTATGCTACACACTGTCACATGTTAATGTATTAACATTGATTGACAGATAATCAGCAGTACCTCAACTGCTACAGAGAGAGAGTAAATGTGTGTGCACACAAGGAGGGGTGGGGTGGGGGGGAATGAATGAATGAATATAGATATTCCAGTCATTTTATTCTTGGCTTCCTCTGTGCAGGAAGTAGGAATATCTATATTAGCACCAGAGAAGGCAGGAGCAGCAGAGAAGCCACCAGATGACACTAAGGACTGAAGGCAACTCTCTGTAGGTTTATTGAGTTTCATTTAAAGGGCACTGGAGAGAAATGGATGATACTAAAGTACATCGTGTGAGTAACTGCCAACAGGAGGCGCTCCTTCATTTCTCCCAGAGCAAGACAGGTCAAGAGTCTGTCCTGAAATGATCCACAGATAATTTGCATGTTTCACAGCTTCAATTCTTTCCCCTTTGTGTACACAGCAGGGGGTGTTGATGGGTGGCGATGGTTTTACTTTCTGGTTATATCTTGGCTAGAGATGAATTAGGAATGATTTAAGGAAGTAAAGCTGGTTTGAGAAGCGAGGGCACCACACATTAGTAGTTGATAACAGGGTGCATATACATTTTGAATAGCGTCGTGGGAACCAGGATTAAAAAAATAGCAATGGAAACCCAGTGAGCAAATAAGACTGTAAACACAGCATCAAACCACACTGCATGTTCCTGTGACACTTTCTTCTATAATATCCATAAGATTTAATGCTAAATGTGAACTGTCCGGAGCCATCTACTCCAAAAGCAAATCATAGGAGAGTCCTCCACACCTTCCAATGTAGTCCATTCCATGTGGATATATGTGGAAGAACATATATTGGATATATGGAGAACACCCATATATATTGCAGAGATATATTGGAGAACACCCAACCCAGTTTCTCTCCCTGTTCCTTCATCTGTGACCTTCAGTCACTCAACTATCCTTGGCCATCCTATCTGGTGAACCAGAAACTCTTCTTTTTGCTGTTTGAAATAGAATCTAGTCCAACCCTGTGCAATGCAGGAATCTTCCAGTGGTCCATACCACATGATATAGGAATTGAGACTCAGTTGTGTAACTCCCTCCTGCGACATATCAGACGGGTGCCATCTCTGTTGAAGACTCCCTAGAAAAGACCCTGATGTTGGGAAAGATGGAGGGCACAAGGAGAAGGGGACGACAGAGGATGAGATGGTTGGACAGTGTTCTCGAAGCTACTAACATGAGTTTGGCCAAGCTGCGAGAGGCAGTGAAGGATAGGCGTGCCTGGCGTGCTCTGGTCCATGGGGTCACGAAGAGTCGGACACGACTGAACGACTGAACAACAACAACAATATCTGCATTGAATTTGAAATTGGTTTTTACACATGCAATTATCCTTGGCAAATTGATCTCAGCACATACGTTATGAGCCCAGGCAGCAGGACGTTTTGTGAGAAGGCCACTTTGAGAAGAGACCAGCACCAATGCCCCCAGAGGATCCTGCCAGTCAAGCCCTGTTCTTCCCACAGCCCCTCCTCCCACCATCACCCTCTTGCCTCTGGATTGAAAAGAGGGTCCAGGGGCTACCCCTCTCCTACCTACATGGGGCCAGTGACTGCCAGCTGCTCACTCTTGCCCCAAAGCTTTAAGGAGAGAAGCTACAATTTGCTAGGGACATCTCCTTCTTCCTTGGAGGGGATGCAGGCAGGGAAAAGCAGCCAGACCATTGCTGTCTGGAAAGCAGACTCTGCCATGAGCCTCCCTTGCCTACTCTGTCCCAGATGCAAAAATCTTATGCTTGAGATTAGAAGGATGGTGAGATTTATGAAAGAGGGGAGGTGGTGAACAATGAAAGGAATATAGTGCCAATAGTTGCCTGCTCCAAGGAAAAAAGAAGGTTGGGGATGGTTCCCAGTACGTTTCCAAGCACAATTCTAAGTGTTGGTGCTGACCTTTAAAGCCCTAAACGGCCTCGGCCCCATACACCTGAAGGAGCGTCTCCAACCCCGTCATTCAGCCTGTACACTGAGGTCCAGCTCTGAGGGCCTTCTGGCGGTTCCCTTACTGCGAGAAGCAAAGCTACAGGGAACCAGGCAGAGGGTCTTCTCGGTAGTGGCACCCGCCTTGTGGAATGCTCTCCCATCAGATGTCAAGGAAATAAACAACTATTTGACTTTTAGAAGACATCTGAAGGCAGCCCTGTTTAGGGAAGTTTTTAATGTTTGATGATTTATTGTGTTTTTAATATTCTGTTGGGAGCTGCCCAGAGTGGCTGGGGAGGCCCAGCCAGATGGGCGGGTTATAAGTAATAAATTATTATTATTATTATTATTATTATTCCCTGAGTGGCCGATGTGTGTGAGGTTGTGGCTGTTTGCCATGGAGGGCTGAAGCAGAGCCAAGGCTCGAATTCTCTGCTCTGTCCCTAGATAGCTTAGACTGTGCATCACAGGCTACTGATGAGCAACCAGGGAAAAGCTTCAGGTGGTGATGGGGTGGCAGAAGGTGGGCAAGCCTTTGTAGGCCACCCTAGAGTTCCACTCATAAACAAAGAGCCAGAGAACAAACCCACTAGGGGTTATTATCTGCCACTGCAACACCCAGAGTGGAGGCCTTGGCTGTATAGCTCTGACAGAACTGAGCAAAGAAAACCTCTCTCCTCACTTCCTCCCTTGGACGGCCACGTTTTATTTCATGTGGCTCTCAGCAGAGATGCTCTAGCTGTGATGACGGCCTGGCAAGCTGCCAACAGCTCGATGGGAAGCCTCCACAGAAAGTTTGCAGACCAAAAAGTTTGATTTCTACCCCCACCACCACCACCCCCTCCTCCCAAGCGACTGCTTCAGTCCTGCATTCGATATCAGGAAATTTGAAAGGCAGGCGCTCCCGTCCCTCTCTGGGCTTCGCACTGAGCACAAAAGCAAAGCTTCGTCAGAGCTCCGGGCATTTGTATGTTTTGGAAGTCCAAATGCAGAAAAACATTGTCTCATCCTGATGTGTAACAGTTTTGATGGTCTTCTCTGCAGCATTTGGGAGAAGAGTTCTGGGAGGAGACTTTTAGCGCTTTTCCACTTCACATGATCCTTTGTTCCATTTATTTCCTACTCCTTTATTTTTGTTCCAGTTTGAAATTAGATTTAAAAGCACTGCCAATGTAGTGACTGTATCCCTACCAGTTCAGGGAAAAGCTGTTGCTGCCTCTAGGTGCTGGAGTGCCAGCTTGGCCCTGTGACCATGGGTGCCCGGGGCCATGGGGGCCATGCAGCGTGCATGGCCCTGGCACTGAAATTTGTGGGTGCCCAGCCCCTTCATGGGGAATTTTGTGGGTGCTCGGGCACCCAGGGCCCCAGGGAGATGGTAGGGATCCTGCAAAGTCCTGCTCCAAGAAGATGCTCTCTGGTGCTCATCTTGTAGAGCCAGTGTTGCATAGTGGTTAGAGTGTCAAACTGAGAACTGGAAGGCCAGGGTTATAATCCCCACTCAACCATGAAGCTTCCTGAGTAACCTTGGGCCAGTTACTATCTCACAGCCTAACCTCCCTCAAAGGGTGGTTGTGAGGTTGAAATAGGAAGAACTATATAAACCACATTTTGCTCCTGGAGAAAAGGTGGAATTCAAATGTTAATAATAATAATAATAATCACCATCAGTTGCTCAGTACTGTGGTTTGACCAATGCAGAACTTACTAGGATTTCCACCCACACAGGTTTTTAGGCTGATGTGGCAGCCGGCAGCCCCGGCAGACAACTCTGAAGGGAATGTGGCCCCTGGCAGGCAAAAAAGCTTCTCTGCCCCCTGATATGCATCCCATAAACTGTATGGCTCTCTGGCCCTCCTGCCTCTTCATAGAGGTGCCTGAACCCATTTTGCAGGCAATGGTGGCTGGTATCCATGGGGACTGGTGGGGTAGGAAGCAGAGAGACCAATGGTAAGCAGAGCCAACTGCTTTTGGCCCCATCATCCTGCCTACTGGGTTCTTCAAGGGCGGAGCTGTGACTGAGGAGAAAGAAGCTGAGAGCCAGGACCACACTCGGGTTGGCTGTAAATATAACAAATGAAACAACACATGGACGAGAAATATCTACACCATGCAAAATGGCATGGATAAGAAGGCACTATTCATTAGCTCACTCCTATTACTATTTCCGAGTTGATTTACTGAAGAATTCATTTACCAGTTTACTGCAATCACCTCAATATCATGTGCTGGAAAATAATATATTCAGTATTTTACCCCCCTAGTGGCCCATTTTTTGTTAGTCATGTCGTGTTGTTTTATTTATGTGTTTTCAGTTTTGTAAGAAGAAAATAAAAACATATTTAAAAAGAAAAAGGAGAAAGGCAGATGGAGCTGACTGAGATTAGTGAGGCAGGGCCCCATTTGCCCTCCTGGACAAGCCTCCGCTATTTGCGGGTGATGCTGAGTAAGATTGTAGGAGAAGCTGCCGGTGTCATGTTGGGTACCACAGATTTTTCTGTTACCAGCTGCAGCCTGGTTATAATTGTCTGGATTTTGTGTCCATGCTGTATTTTTATATTTTATGGTTTTAATTATTCTTCTGCTATACATTGCCCACATAATTTGTTGTTAATAGGGTTTTTTGTTGATAAATAAAACAAAACAAATGACTTCTCCCACTTGCCACCTCGGCCTTCTGCCCCCCCCCCCCAAACATCAGCTGGGCAGTTGATGCCAAGAGGCAAATTGCAGTCGCCCCAAATGAAAATGGGGCCCATGTTTCTGAGGAAGTGGTAGCTGCTGCTGCTGCTGCTCTGCCCTTTGAAATTAGGAGACAGAGGTGAATCTCATTTCCCAGTGAGGTATCATAGCTGGAAGAAAGGCATCTAGTCGAACCCCCTGCATTGCAGGAGTCACAGCTAAATAATTCCATCCAACCTTAGTTTAAAAGCCCCCACTGAAGGAGAGTCCACTATCTTCCAACAGAGTCCATTCCACCATCAAACATCTTACCATCAGAAAGTTCTTCCTAATGTTGAGTCGGAATCTCATTTCTTGAAGTTTGAATCTATTGGTTTGGGTCCTATGCTCTGGAGCACAGGGTTAACCCATCCTGTTTCACAACCTGAGGTGAAACAGGAAGGCGCGCGCACACACACACACACACACACACACACACAGAGCTGCCACACTACTGAAGCCTCACTTAACAGGAGTGCATGGCTGCAACTTCTGGTGAGATCTCACAAGAGTTCCTCAATATCTTGCAAGATCTTTCTGGAAGCTGCCACTACTGTCACCACTTCACTTCTCCAGTAGTGGCAGGGGCAGGTGAGGCACCTGCAGAGGTGCCACCATGCAGGATTCCACTGCCCAAGAGGGCTGCCTCAGTCTGTCTCATGGATGGGCCAGCCCTGCTGGAGAAGCAGAAACCAAGCTTGCTCCATCTTCCATGTGACAGCCCTTCAAATATTTGAAGATGGCTATCATCTCACCTCTCCGTCTCCTCTTCTCCAGACTAAACATACCCAGCTCCCTCAACCATTCCACATAAGGCTTGGTTTCCAGACTCTTTATCAAGGGTCAGTGGGGTAGGGGAGTGACATCAAATGCATCTTCCATTCTTTTGTAAGGCTCAGCAACATGAAGGCAATGTCACAGTCCATAGCCCCTGTTCCTTGTCACATGAGAGAAATCTTCCCTTGCTCCTTCCCGTGCTTGCATAAAAAGCAGAAGCAAGCATGTTCTCATGGGAAAACCAAAGCATCTCTGCCAAATGGATCCTGGCTTCTCTCCACTTCTTTCCCCTCCCCAACTCCCTCCTCCCTTTCAGATTTCTGAACTGCTGGGTTGGAGTTTTACATTTTTTTTCCCCTACGGGCAAAAATTATGAGTATGTCACACGAAAAAAGGCTTGCTTCTTTCATAATGAAGGTGAAGGAAGTTGTCTATACATATTGCAGCCTGTCTGAAAAATATGGAGGATAACTTAAGAGTTTCCTCTTCTTGCTTTTTTTTAAAAAAAGAAAACCCCTCCTGGCTGTATAAATATTAATTCAGAGCATGTGGTAACGGGAGAGGCCGCAAGCCAGCAGCTCTTATCAGCGATTGTTTGACTAATGCTACAGACAGTTTAAACAAGAGAGTTATTACTCGGGATGACACTAAATTAGAAGGTTCAGGCTCCCCTTTAAACATCAGCTAAGCTCGGCTGGGCCAGATTGGATTCCGCAGGTCAGGACGGCGCCTGGCGCAGGCAGGCTATTTACTATGGACCTGTTGATTAATTACACGGCACTTGATTCAATTAAAATTCTGTCTGGCTTCTGACCTGGAAGAATGTCTGAGAGGAGCCTTGTTATCCAAGGGAGCAGGGAAAAGGAAGAGGAGAATATGAGAAGCCTGGAAGGAGGAGGGAGACCAACGGGGTGTTAAGGCAAACAAGAGACGCCTAGTTTTCTTGGTAACATCTTACTCCTTGCAGGTATTGTTTAAGGGCTCTGCTTCTGTAATCCAGCTATTATAGTCACCCATTCATTCATTTATAGAATGATATAATGGTAGAATTGGAAGGTATCCCTAGGGTCATCTAGTCTACCTTCCTGTAATTCAGGAATCACAGCCAAAGAATCCCTAACAGGTGGCCATCCAACCTCTGGTTAAAAACATCCATTGAAGAAGAATCCACCACATCCTGAGGTCATCAGTTCCACCATTGAACAGTGTGGTGTAGTGGTTAAGAGTGGTAGACTCGCAATCTGGTGAACTGGGTTAGCGTCTCCGCTCCTCCACATGCAGCTGCTGGGTGACCTTGGGCTAGTCACACTTCCCTGAAGTCTCTCAGCCTCACTCACCTCACAGAGTCTCTCAGCCTCACTCACCTCACAGAATGTTTGTTGTGGGGGAGGAAGGGAAAGGAGAATGTTAGCTGCTTTGAGACTCCTTAGGGTAGTGATAAAGCAGGATATCAAATACAAACTCTTCTTCTTACTCTCAGGATGTTCTTCCTCATTTTTAGTCTCCTTTCTTGTCATTTGAATCCATTGCTTCAGGTCCTACTTTCTGGAGCAGCAGAAAATAAGTTTGCTCCACCTTCCATGTGACAGCCTGTCAGATATTTGAAGATTGCTCTCAAAACACCTCTCAGTCTTCTCTTCTCCGAACTGTTTAATTCATTGCATTTTTATCCCACCTTTTTCTCCAACGAGCTCGAAGTGGCACACAAGGTTCTCTCCCTCCCCATTGAATCCCTGCAACAACCCTGTGAGGTAAGTTAGGCTGAGATGCAATGACCGGCCCAGGCACAGCCAGCGAGCTTCATGGCTGAGTGGGAGGACTTGAACCATGGTCTCCCATGTCCTAGTCCAACACTCTATCTGCTACACCAGGCTGGCTTTGCACCACATGTTCCGATGCACTTGTTCTCCTCAAAATTTTATCAACCTCCTCTCTGGGACATAGAAAATGAAGAGGTGGATGGGTAGGTGATTGTCAACTGAGGTTGGGCTGTGACCCTATTGCTCCTTTCCAGCATTGTGGCATCTCAAAAGCCATTCTGGTGTCTTCTAGGAAGTAGCACACCGATCATCCTTCCTGTAGTTTGTGGGCATCCTATAACAGGCACCTAGTTGGCCACTGCAAGAACAGGATGCTTGGCTAGATGGACCCTCTTGGGCCTGATCCAGTAGACTCTTCATGGTCAAAGCAGACTCCATCAGGTGTTTTAAAAAAAAAGTGGGCTGCAAAGGTGGTAGGCATATCGACACATTAAATGGGCCAACCCACAGAAGGGAGGGCAAGAGCTGTAAAGGAAGGGTCTGGGAACCAAGCTTTATGAGGAACAGTTGAAGGAGAGGAGAGGAGAGGAGAGGAGAAGACTCAGGGCTCATCCACACTTCCATTTGTATTGTACCTAGAAAACACAGGTCTGAGAGGTATCCAGCTTGTTCCATGCTTTCTAGGCACAGGGCCATGTGATTTCCCCTTTGTTCCACTGCTATCCATGGGAAAACCTGGTCTTTATCAGAGCAGACATCAATCCTCAGGAAACTTAGGTGATGTTTGCTCTGATTCAGTGGTAAAAAGCAGGTTTTCCCAGGGAAAGCAGCAGGGCAAGTGGAAAGCAAGTGGGACAGGTGGAAGACTCTCTCGTACCCATGCTTTCTAGGCATGGGACAAGCGGAGATGTAGACGAGGAACCCTAAGAGGTCATAGGATAGCCATCTGCAAACATCTCAAGGGTTGCCACATGGAAGGTGGAGCAAGCTTGTTTTCTGCTGCTCCAGAGGGGGAGGAACTGAACCAATGGATTCAAACTAGAAGAAACAGGATTCTGACTCAACATTAGGAAGAACTTTCTGGTGGTAAGAGCCATTCGACAGTGGAATGGGCTCCTGCAGAAGGTGGCAGACTCTCCTTCACTGGAGGCTTTTAAGCGGAAGTTGGATGGCCACCCTGCCAGAGATTTTTGAGCTATGATTCTTGCACTTCTGTGGATTGGACTAGATGGCCCTTGGGTGTCCCTTCCAAATCTACAATTCTGTGATAAATGAAACCCACGGAACTCCATTTCTTTCTAATCTGGGGCAAGGGCTGATCACCTGCGTGTGCAAGAGAGAGCGTCTTGAGTCGCACACCCACAGGATTTACCAGACCAAATGCCATTTAATTGGCGATTGCTTTTACGGAGCTGACACGATCTGGGCAAAGAAGAGGCATTTGTCTTTTTCCTCTGTTTTTAATGCTAAGCAGGAGCCCTGCTCCAGGCAGCCCTGCTCATTTGGATTACACATCGTCAGTCGCTGTTTCCTTGGTGGGATTAAGCAGCTGTTTGAATGTCAAGGGAGCCTCCGTGAGACTCCTTAAGCTCACTACAACGCCAAGCTGAGCCCTCCAGAGGGGCATTATGTGAGGGGCTTGCCATCCTAGATGAATAAAATTTAATGCTGCAAAAAAGAAGACAAGGTGGAGAAGGATTAAAAGGAGACCCAGCTGCGATAAAAGAAATTAAAATCCAACGGCATGAAATATTTCAAACACCTTTTAACTGAGGCAGCAAAAGCTGAGCCCGATAACTTCTGTACTGGAGGAAACCCAAGCAAGGCAGAGCTGGTGGCCCCCAAGGAAAGAATCCCCTTTGGGTGGGGTCTGTCCTCCCGGACACACCTCAGGAAGCTCCTCTATCCTTCTGTTGCCCCCATTCCAGCTTCAGTCCTTGGCTCAGCTCCTACTCCAAGGGGCAGCAGTGCACAAGGCAAGGTAAAAGATAAAGGACCCCTGGACAGTTAAGTCCAGTCAAAGGCAACTATGGGGTGCGGCGCTCATCTCGCTTTCAGGCCGAGGGAGCTGGCGTTCGTCCACAGACAGCTTTCTGGGTCATGTGGCCAGCATGACTAAACCGCTTCTGGCGCAACGGGACACCGTGATGGAAACCAGCGTGCACAGAAACGCCGTTTACCTTCCCGCCACAGTGGTACCTATTTATCTACTCACACTGGCATGCTTTCGAACTGCTAGGTTGGCAGGAGCTGGGACAGAGCAAAGGGAGCTCACCCCATCGTGGGGATTCGAACTGCCAACCTTCTGATTGACAAGCCCAAGAGGCGAAGTGGTTTAGACCACAGCGCCACCCACTGCAGTGGGGAGAAGCAGAGTCTTGACATCGGTGACCCCAAAGCAACCATCTCCAGTGTCATGTAACTGTTAGAGTAGTGGACCAGGACCTGGGAGAGACCAGGCAGAGGTGGATTTAGGAGAGCATGGTTGGTTAGGGGGGGGGGCAAATGTCTCGCCCAGTTGTTGCTGCTGCCTTGCGCTCCTTGGATACTGGATCCGCCTCCTCCTCAGCAGTCCCCCCCCGACCCACCAATGCAGCTTCTACAGCCTCTCAGCAAATTGGAGATGCTGCTAGTGTCCTCTCACCATTGTTCCCAATGTAGATCTTTATCCCCCTGCCCCGCTTTATTCCTGGTGCAAATCTTCACTCACCCTTTCTTCCCTGGATGACCAGGTATTTTGTGGTCTGCCTCAAGTGCCAAAATATCTAGAGCCATCTCCGTTTGTCTCTGTGCGTCCTCCACCACCTTCCACGGCCACGGTTGGTGTCTCACCACCAAAACCTTGGTTGGATTTGGCCCTCTTTCTTTGCCGTATTCTATGAAGACGCCCTCCTGCTGCTGTGGCTTCCCTTCCTCTTCTTTGGTTTCTCTTCAAGCGTGCCTTTAAGAAGTTCTGACATGATAATAAATTCTTAATAGCACTGGGCAGGAGAGGCCAAGCAGAGTCTATGAACTCTCTCAGGCAGCCCAAAGAACTGCCAAAGACACACTAGGAAAAACAAACGGAAAAGGTGAGTTAAATCTTTCATTAAGAAGAGGTTCTTCCCCACCCCACTCTGTTTTGAACCTGAAAGGTTTGTGAAAAGGGAGGGAAGGAGGGATTGAAATGCATCCCTTTTGGGTTGGCCTGCCCCTTCCTCGCTCATTCGCTCTCTGGCCTACAGGGGACCCCCCACCCACCCCATGAGCTGTTGGTTTGTTTCCCTCTAAGCAGCAATTAAAAGACAGGCCTGAGTAAGGCAAGATGGAAAGGTAAGTGGCAGGTGTTGTGATGTTGCTAAAATTACCCAAATTCCCCACAATAAGAGAATAGCCAGGATCAGAAATGACTCTTTATTGCCATGGAAACCGAAAGAGAACACAGGAAAACATCCAGCAATTTCCATTCCCCGGGAAAGAAGAAAAGATGCCTTTTTGTGTGTAATCATTGTTGGCAATGGACGGAGCTTGGAAAGGTTGAGAGGTTCCAACAAAGCTGCATCTGAAGCACTTTTTGAAAGGAGAGAAACAAGCAGAATAAAGGAAGAACCAGGTGTTTTGTTGTGTCTTCTGAAAAATGCAGCACTTCCCTGGTTCGAGGGAGACCATCAAGGCATGAGTAAACTGGGAAACAACAGAAATCTAAAGATCAGGGAGGCTTTTAAAAACTTGACTGCAACTAGATGAAGCAGAAATTGGAGGAAGTGCCCCAGCTGGAGATCGGGACTGCCCTTAGACCTGCTCCTCAGCAGATTGCAAACTTTGTAGGCACTGGGATGCAAAAGCTTCTCCTGGCGGAGAGTTGGGAAAGTGGAACCATGGGGATTCCTGGCAACTTTGCAAGTGCCTTTGATGTTTGATTGCCTGGCTATCACAAAACGAGAAAACACAAAATGAGATTTCATAGAATTATAGAGTTGGAAGGGATGCCAAGGGTCGTCTAGCCCAACCCCCTGCAATGCAGGAATCACAACTACAGAATCCCTGACAGGTGACCATCCAACCTCTCTTTAAAAGCCTCCAATGAAGGAGAGTCCACCTTCCGAATGTTTAGCCAGAATCTCCTTCCTTGTAATTTGAATCCATTTGTTGGGGTCCTACCCTCTGGAGCAGCAGAAAACAAGCTGGTTACTGTGGGATGTAAACACTAGAGCAGTCAAGTACAACAATGCTAGAGCAGACAATGGAGATTGCCTCAGTCCTCCAGCCACAACTTCCTGGTCACATGGATCGAGGCAATTTCCTCTTGCAACTAGATGTGGGAGTGGCTTCACCTGGGAAGGTATGAACAAAGAACCTACAGGTCAGCGGCCATTCCATTCCACTCTCTCACTCGAACTGCGAGGAGGATGCTCAGTTGGCTTCCAGCCAACTGGGGCCTAGCGGACTTCTCTCCCACATGGGGAGATTCCAACTGTAAATATCTTTACTAAGAATAAGCCTGCCTTCTTTGGGATTTGTCTTGAGCTGGATATATGTGAGTAAACATTTTATACCTTTTTATAGAAGACGTGTGTTGTGTCTTATTTGAAGAGGGACAAAGGGGAAATATAGTGACAAACCAGGAAACTAGATTAAGTTGATTCTAGCGAATCAAAGCAACTTCCGCTGTGTGTATTTTAAAAGGGAATGTTACTCTGCTAGTTGAACTTGTTAGCACAAGTTAGGATGAGATATATTAAATTATAAATCTCCATCCACGTTCCAAAACATTCCCACAAAGGGTTATGTATGCCCAGCGCTACGTATTTTGTGTATTTTTGAAGGATTGCGTTGGATTGCATTTTTGAGTTGAGTAGGATTTTTCTGAGAGCATTTCCTGGTGAGACCGCATGGTCCTTTTGTCCTATTGTCTAGAGAAAGGGGATTAAGCTACCCCTCCCCTCCCTCAGAGCTCACAAAAGACCCAAAGGCAGTGAAGATTTATTTTGAGGCTTTTGCTTTTTGCATTTTGAGAATTTTGAGATTTTGATTTTGAATTTTGACAAATTTTTGAATTTTGAATTTTTTTTCCAAATTTTGGATTTTAAGATGGCTAGTGCCAGTTTTTATAGTGAAGCAAAGCCAGGCTTAATGCTGCTAGATGAGGACAATTTTGTGCACTGGAAAACGCGCTTAATAGCATATTTAGAAGCAAGGGATGTTTTGGATGCGATTGAGAAACCAAAGCCTCAAGGTGCAGATGATGAAGCCAAGGTTAAAGTCTGGAAAAGGCAGAACAGCGAGGCCAAGCACATAATTTTGAGTGGACTTCGCAATAAGCATCTATCGTTAATAAATAGCAAAGATGATGCATCTCAGATCCTAAAAGATATTGAGCGCATGTATGGAGAATCTACAAAGAACTCCTACAGAACATTGATGGGCAAATTAACTAGACTGAGAATGAATTCAAAAGAAGAATTCACAGAGCATACTGATAAATTCACAGAAATTATTCAAAAGCTTGAACTTACTCCACAATCTTTTGATGAAGTAACAAAGGTATCATTTCTGTTAGCCTCATTAGGGCCACATTTTGATGCATTTGTTAGTTTGATGGATCATAAAGAGGATCTAACTTTTAAGGAACTGACTAGTGAATTAAGAGAGGAATGCAGAAAGAGATCTGATTCCCCAGAAAGGAGCACTAGAAATAAAGGCAGCAATTATGTTTTTAAACAGCCTGCACAGTCCAGAGATGGACACAAGAAGGTCACATGTCACAATTGTAATAAAATCGGCCATATAGCCAGAAATTGTAGAGCGCCTAAAGCTAAAGAGAAAGATTCCCAAGCCTTTCAGCGTAAAGGAGAAAGAAAAGGGAAATCTGAATGCAACATGCTGTTGCAAGAAAGGAGTTTAGCTGTCCAGAGCCAAGAAAACACACGCAATAAGTGGTTTTTAGACAGTGGAGCGTCTAGCCACTACTGTTTTGAAAAAGACTGTTTTAATGAATTAAATGATAAAGAGACTGAAATTGAGGTTGCAGATGGAAATGTTTTAAAGTCCAAAGGTGAAGGTTCAATGCATTTGGAATTCAATGTAAACAATGAATCTTTTAGGACCAGAATGTCCAATGTTGTGTATGTACCAGAACTGAGCTGCAATTTACTCAGTGTCTCTACTTTGGACAAGAAAGGTTTCAAGATCACATTTGAGAATGGACAGTGCTGTGTAACTAAAGATGGTGAAGTGTACATTGAAGCAAAACTAATAAATGGTGTTTATGAGGTTAATCTTTCAGAGAACCAGTCTGCAAAAGTGGCACGCTCCAGCCAGAAGGAAGACGCAGATTTGACGCTGTGGCATAGAAGACTTGCACACAGAGACACCACCATCATTAAGAGTCTACAGGAAAGTGATCTTGTCACAGGTTTGCAGGTAAAAGGGAGCAGCAACCAGACTCCAACAAAATGCATAACTTGTGTTACTGAAAAGGCAGTAAAACCTTCTTTTACACGTTGCACAGAACAAAGGAGTACTAAAGTTCTGGATATTGTGCATTCAGATTTGTGTGGGCCACTCAGTGTTCCATCACTTGGACACAACAAGTATATTTTAATTTTTATTGATGATTTTTCGAGATATTGTGTGGCATATTTCATCAAAGACAAAAGTGAGACAGTAGAGATGTTCAAGAATTACATTGCCATGCTTAGGAACAAGTTCCAAAGAGCTCCAGGTGTCTTAATGTCTGACAATGGAGGAGAATACTGCTCACATGAGATGAAAGCCCTTATGGCAAAGGAAGGAATTACACATGTAACCACAGTTCCTTACACGCCACAACAGAACTCCATAGCTGAAAGGAAGTTCAGATCCATTATGGAAATGACAAGGTGTATGCTGAAGGAAGCATCCCTGCCAAGGAAGATGTGGGGAGATGCTGCTTACACAGCTGTCTATCTCCAGAACAGGTTGCCAACAAAGGCAACACAGCGCACACCATTTGAACTTTGGCATGGAAAGGTGCCTAGTCTGTCGCACATACGTGTATTTGGCAGTGTGTGTTACTACCACGTGCCCAAGGAACAGAGGCACAAGCTTGACTCCAGAGCACAAGCAGGTATCTTAGTGGGATATGCTGCTGGAGGCAAAGGATACAGAGTAATGGACTTACAGACAGGCAAAGTGAGTGCGCACCATGCAATTTATTTTGATGAACATGCAAAAGCAGACACAAAGAACACTGTTATTGGCTGCTCAAAGGAGTCAGAATGGACTCAAGAACTCATAAACTTTCCTTCTGAAACCCCACATGGTACTAATCTGCCTTCTAGTGTCATAGCACCCCCTACAGGCGACGCACCAGAAGACGCAGATGACCAGATCCCTGGCGGCTCCAGAGACGAAGAGGAGGACTCAGATGAGGACATGCCACCGTTGGAAGGGAGTGAGGAAGCTGATGCGGTTCAGGAACCAGAACCAGAGGTCAGACGCTCATCCAGAACCAACAGAGGTGTCCCACCAGTACGACTGTCCTACCTTGCAGGGTCGGTGTCTCCACAGGAACCTTCCACATGGGAAGAGATTCTGAAGATGCCATCTGCGCAAGCCAGTCTCTGGAAGAAGGCCGCTCAGGAGGAGATGGATGCACTGCATCAGAACCAGACGTGGACCCTCACAGAGCTACCTCCTGGTAAGAAGGCCATTGGGTGCAAGTGGGTGTTCAAGGTTAAGAAGGGGTCAGAAGGGGAAGTGGAACGCTACAAAGCAAGGCTAGTAGCACAAGGTTTTTCACAACGTTTTGGTGAAGATTACGACGAAGTTTTCGCACCAACCGTAAGATATAGTACCGTCCGAATGCTTTTGAGCATTGCAGCCTCTAAACAATTGAACATGAAGCACATTGACATTTGTACTGCGTTTTTACATGGGAGAATTTCAGATGAAATATATATGAAACAACCTAAAGGTTTCACAAAACCAAATGAGACGCACCTCGTGTGTCGACTCCAGAAAGGAATCTATGGGCTTAAACAAGCGGCTAGAGCCTGGAATCAGAAATTGCACAGTATGCTTGTGCAACTTGGGTACAAGCAAGGAAACGCAGATAAGTGCTTGTACACCAGGTCAAGTAATGGACAATATTCATACATATTGGCTTTTGTCGATGATTTGATTATTGCTACTGCTAATAATAGAGACTATACACAAATAGTAAAACACCTCAGCAAGGAGGTACAAGTAAAAGAACTTGGAGATGTCAAATACTACTTAGGAATCCAAGTGGAAAGAGAAGAAGACGGCTCATTTCTTCTCAACCAGAAGCAAAAGATTCATGAACTGATTGAGTATTTGCAGATGCAAGACGCACACCCGGTTGCAACGCCCATGGCTACAGACTTCTTGAAGAATCAGCAGGATTCGAAGCTGTTGCCAGATAACAATCAATATAGGTCGGTAATTGGTAAACTTTTGTATATGGTTACCACATGTAGACCTGACTTAGCTAATGCTGTGGGGATTCTGAGCAGAAAAGTGAATTCTCCCACTGAGCATGATTTAGCGGGGCTGAAAAGGGTGGTTAGATACCTGAAAGGTACAATAAATTGTAAATTAAAGTTGCCAGCTGTCAGAGACCCTAAGTTGGTTGGGTACACTGATGCAGATTGGGCCGGGGATAATGCTGACTATAAATCCACAAGCGGTCATGTTTTTATGTTTGGGGATGGACCTGTTGTGTGGGGCAGCTATAAACAGAGTTGTGTAGCTTTGTCTTCAACAGAGTCCGAATATGTTGCTGCTACAGAAGCATGCAGAGAAATTTCCTGGCTTGATGAACTCATCAAAGACTTTGGACTGGTGAGAAGGAAACCTGTCAGCCTGCTAGAGGACAATCAAAGTTGCCTGAAGCTGACGCAGAGTGAAAAGTTCCTAGCCAGAACCAAACGCATTGGGGTCAGGTACCACTACATACGCCAGATGGTGCAAGATGGACTTGTGGAACTGTCTTATTGCTGCACCAAAGAGATGACTGCCGACATCTTGACAAAACCCTTGCCAAAAGAGAGTTTCCAGAATCTACGTGTCAAGCTGGGACTCTGGGTGGTTGAATAAAGTTGTTTATGTTTTTGTATGTTGTATTTGCCTGAGAAGGGGTTTGTGGGATGTAAACACTAGAGCAGTCAAGTACAACAATGCTAGAGCAGACAATGGAGATTGCCTCAGTCCTCCAGCCACAACTTCCTGGTCACATGGATTGAGGCAATTTCCTCTTGCAACTAGATGTGGGAGTGGCTTCACCTGGGAAGGTATGAACAAAGAACTCACAGGTCAGCGGCCATTTCCATTCCACTCTCTCACTCGAACTGTGAGGAGGATGCTCAGTTGGCTTCCAGCCAACTGGGGCCTAGCGGACTTCTCTCCCACATGGGGAGATTCCAACTGTAAATATCTTTACTAAGAATAAGCCTGCCTTCTTTGGGATTTGTCTTGAGCTGGATATATGTGAGTAAACATTTTATACCTTTTTATAGAAGACGTGTGTTGTGTCTTATTTGAAGAGGGACAAAGGGGAAATATAGTGACAAACCAGGAAACTAGATTAAGTTGATTCTAGCGAATCAAAGCAACTTCCGCTGTGTGTATTTTAAAAGGGAATGTTACTCTGCTAGTTGAACTTGTTAGCACAAGTTAGGATGAGATATATTAAATTATAAATCTCCATCCACGTTCCAAAACATTCCCACAGTTACATCTTCTATTTGCCAATCTTTTAGATATTTGAGGAAAGCTATCCTATCAGTCATGGTCAGATCACTTCCTGTTAATTAGGCTCTCAGCACCTTGCCCCTCTGTCGAGGCAGGGAGATGCAGTTGGTCTGCACTTGGAGCATGATCGATCCAATTGGTTTCCAGATGGCCCTGAGGGATTTCCCAGCTGATATGACTGGCGTGCCTGTTGAAGCCCTGACTGACTTGTGGAACCTCTGGATGGCTCGGGCCATTGACACAATCATCCCTGAGTGCCCTCTCCCACTTCATGGAGACCATTTGACTCCCTGGTATACTCCACCCGAGCTTGGGGCAAGGAAACATGCCAGGAGATGGCTTGAAAGCAAATGGTCTGATCGAATGCAGTTGAACACTGGTGAAAGCTCATCATTGAGCCTACCTAGAGGCAGCGAAGGCATACTTTGCTGCCTCCATTGCATTCTCATTGTGCCTTCCAGCAGAGTTTTTCCAGGTGGTCTGAGGCCTTTTACATTCTGGCCTGAAGAAGGTTGTAGAACTGGCAGTAGCTTGCTATGACTTGTTTGCAAAGCACATTGAGGATAAAAACTCTTGCATCCACCAGGATCTTGACTTCACTGTTATACATCCCCTACTCCCTCATAAGGCTTGGTTTCCAGACCATTTATTGTCTTGGACACCCTCCTCTGCACACCTTCCAGCTTGTCAATATCCTTTTTAAACTGTGGTGCCCAGAACTGGACACAGTATATCTGCTGAGTATTCTGCCAAAGCACCTAGGCTCCTTTTGCTATGTGGGGGAAAAAGAGACTCTGGTTTTGTGAGCCCAACTTATTATTTTTTTTAAACTCATTTTTTTCCACCCTCCCCCTCAGTGATGATACCCAGGGCGGACCGCACCCCCCGCACCTCCTTCCTCCGCCACTGGTTGCATCCTAGACCAAAGTCAGATGCATGGAGCGCATTCCTAAACTGGCAGAGGTGTGGTCAGGAGTGGGTGGAAAGGATAGGCAGATGAAATGCAAAAGAAACAGACAGTTAAAAGCAAAATAGTTAGTGATCAATTAAGAAGGTAGCATTGGTGATACAACACAAACCCTGGCCTTGGAAAGCTAATTAACACATGTAATGTGATTTTTTTTCTTTTTTCCTTTTAAAATGATCTCAATCCAAGCCACAGGTGATGGAACTGAATTGCCTGGTAAATTGTAATCCAGCAGCTTTCTCCTTTGGAGTTTCCCTTTGAAGTGCCTTGTTTGAAAAGAAGACCAGCGGGGGAGTGTCCTGGGAGGTGGAAATGGTCTTCCATCAGCTTTTGGATTCTGATGTCAGGTTTGTGTCTAGCTTCTCCCTGCTTTTGCAAAGACTGACCTGTTTATCCCATGCAGAATACAGAAGGGCATTGCTGGCAGACTTTATGTTGGAAGATGAGCAGGTGAAAGAACCCCTGATGTCGTGAATCACGTTACAGTGGTACCTCTGGTTAAGAACTTAATTCGTTCTGGAGGTCCGCTCTTAACCTGAAACTGTTCTTAACCTGAGGTACCACTTTAGCTAATGGGGCCTCCTGCTGCTGCCGCGCGATTTCTGTTCTCATCCTGAAGCAAAGTTCTTAACCCGAGGTACTATTTCTGGGTTAGCAGAGTCTGTAACCTGAAGCATCTGTAACCCGAGGTACCACTGTATTATGTTCCGCAGCAGTGCTGCCTAAGTCGACGTGGGAGCAAAGTTGGCATACTGACTCTTTTATACAAAAGAATAAAGTGCAGAGTATGCAGCAGGATGCTGGCTCCACAGCCACCTAAGAGAGGGCCCTGATGCATCTCTCTCTCCCTGCACCCCCCAACACACTCCAAAGATGTCCTGGAGAGCAAGGTTGCCAACAGTGGAAGAAAAGCAGGCAGAAAGGTTCGCATCAGCTTTGTGCAAACTTTTAGGAGTCACTTTTAGGAGTGATGTGGTGGCTTAGGTTCCTGCAGGACAAGCCAGATTGAATTGCTTATTGTCTTAAGAAACTCACACGAGTTTGCAACCAGTTTTCTGCTGTGTAAAGAGGAATGTACTCTGCTAAGTGAACAAACTTGCTAGTGCAAGTTAGGAAGGATATTAATAAACAATATATCCTCTCCTGCCACCCTCAACATTCCCACATATACAACCTGAACCTAAGATGGAGGGCTTCATAGCAATTAATACTCCAAAAGGGTATTGTTTCTCCCATAGCCACAAACTTGGATTCAAACAGACATCACACATTGCTATGTTATGATTTTTGTCCAAGCCGAGCAGCAAACAGCTGCAGCGAGGATGGTCTGACATTTGCCTGTCTCACTAAGCCATGAGAAAGCTGCCTTATCTGTTTTCCTACATGGAATGTTTATGTTTCACTGTACTATTGTAATCCTAGCCTTTGTGCTCTCTCTTCTGGCTAGACCTGATGCTGGACGGACGCTTTATGCCAGCTCTGTATTACTGAAATGGCAGCACAGATTCTTTCTGCACTTTTCCTATAATAAATAGTTTAGCCTTAATTATTATTATGGGCGGCTTTCAACAGAACATTAAAATACAATAATCTTAATCATGGCTTGTGTGTGTTGTTCTTCACGCTGGGGAACAATCACATATGACAGCGCCACCGGACTACTCCAGTAGCCGGGGATGTGCGCACACGGCTTTGCTCTGGCTTTGGGGCAGTCTCACAAACTGCCCCAGGTGGGGTATTTGCTGACATGCTATTGTGCTCCCTGTCTCTTTTCCCAGCTTGCTGCTTAACATCTGGCCCACATCAAAGCAACTTTTAACTCAACTTTGTCTGTTGCGGGAGGGGACCCCAGCACCCATTTGCCATCTTGCACTGAGCCCCTTAATCCCCCATCACCTCGCCAGGAAGGTAGCTTGGCTTGATTAGCTTTTAGCGCCTGCTACAGCCTAATGCCCCAAACTCATAACAATAGTTTTAGACGGGTCTCTGAGTTCTTCAGGCCACATTGCTAATATCCTCTCTCAGCAACAGGAGGATTGATTGTGGGTGTTCGTTCATTATCCATGAGCAATGTACTTGATCTGTGAATTTATGTCTGCAAATAATTACTAACCTAAATCAATACTATTACTTTATTACTTGCTGGGCAGGTTTGACCTCAATTCTCTGGTGTGAAATCTCTTTCTAAGTGGCTGTTTGCCTTTCTTGGTCTAGCAGCACTGTGCTGGTGAAGAGGAGGGGAGGAGGGGGCAGAAATCAAGCATGTACGGTTTAGATTTTGTTCTCTTCTTGACAGGGCTTCTTACACATTTTGCAAAAGGCGAGCTAAAGTCGCCAAGTCATGAGACAAGGACGTTCCTCTCACCAGCCTGAAACTCTCATAGAATCACAGAATCATAGAATTACAGAGTTTGAAGGGACCCCAAGGGTCATCTCACCCAAAGCCCCTGCAATGCAGGAATCACAGCTAAAGAATTCCTGGCACATGGCCATCCAACCTCTGTTTAAAAACCTCCAAGGAAGAAGAGTCCACCACCTTCTGAGGGAGTCCATTCCTCTGTCAAACAGTTCTTATCGTCAGAAAGTTCTTCCCAATATTTAGTCCGTTGATGCAGGTCCTGCCCTCTGAAGCAGCAAACAGGCTGGCTCCATCTTCCATAGGACACTCCTTTAGATATTAGAAGATGGTTATCATATCACCTCTCAGCCTTCTCATCTTCAAGCTCACAGGAGCCCAGGTGTTGCCCAGCCATATGGGTGCAGGCCCATCCTCAAGACCCACTACAGCGACAACTATGGCAAATGGGAAACCAGATACTCCCTTTAAAGTTTGCCATGATTGACCTGCCAGGACTCCTGTGCTCTTCCCCGGGGCAGGATATTTTGTCCTTTGTGGCTCTGTACATAAGCCAGCTTGTAAGAGTGTATATATTCTGGAAGACTCGTTAAGAGCCATGCAATGAAATAACAATAGGAACAGTGAGAGGTTCGGCCATCTTCATCAAGGGGATGCTATGAGACAGGCAGCTGCACTTCTCTGTTGACCACACAGCTGTCCCATGGACCATGGCCCCCTTTGTAAGGTTGACAACCAGCTTCATTGACCTGGCATTGCACAGCAGCACCTTAAGGTCATGTGGGTCTCCCTTGTTGATTCCAGTATCTTTCTGGTCAAGACCAGACCCGGAGGCAGGGACTGTACCTGCCTCAGTAATGACATGGTCTGGTCCTAGCGTAACTCATCCTCCTACCTGTGATCACTGAGATTGGGTGTCCCAGTGCATCCCCACCCTGTGGAACCTGCCCCAGCCATTCTGTTTGTTGGGGCCCACTCCCAGGCAGCCCTGACCCTCTCCCCTTCAGAACAGAATATCTTATCCAGACTATACAATAAACCAGGGATGTCCAACAGGTTGATTGCAATCTACCTTCTGATCGCAGGGTGTCCCTGGTGGATCCTGGTCGATCCTTGGACCCTGATCAGCCCCCCCCCCAAAAAAAATCAACAACTTTGGCTCTCACTCCCCCCAAAAAAGCTCAACAACTCTGGTCAATCCAATGGGTAGATCACTGCCAGTTGTTGTTTTTTACAGTGGGAGTAGATTGCAGTCTCTTGGAAGTTGGACACCCCTGCAATAAACGAATAAAACAGTAGAAACTAATAATAATAAAAATAAAATAATAATACACAAATTGAAACAATCCCCAACCTCAACTAAATGATTAACCGACTCCCGACACAGCAAAAACAAAACAAAAGAACCAAAATTTAAAACGTCACAGATTAAAAACTATTTTAAAACATTTAAAAGCATTTAAAAGCATTTTAGACAGTTGCCCCAACCCCAACACCTGGGTTCATCCCATAACGTGGGGAAAGTAATCTCTTTTTGGAAAACAGTCATGAAGATTTCTAACATAGGAAGACTGGAAATCTACCGTAAATCTAAGCCATTGTATGAACTTTTGCTACTTTTTTAAGATTACATGTTTGCTTGGTTTTGTGTTTGTTTGTTTGTTTGTTTGTTTGTTTGTTTGTTTAGTACCGGTAATTGTAAGTTATTTAAAATTGTTTCCAATGTTGTATTTCAAATTGTTGTAACCCGCCCTGGAACAATGAATTAATAATCATAATTATAATATTAAAATCAGGTCCAACTGAACCCCACAAAAGGATTAAGGAGGAAATTGAGATCCAAAGGCCTGGATTAATATGCGTGCCTTAGTGGATGGTGTCAGGCACACCTCCCTCAAGACTCCTCAAAAGGGGCCTCTGCTGCTGATTTATATGTTTTAATCAGAGCACCAGAAAAGGGTGAGGTTCCATGGCAGAGGAGACCAGCTCTCCTTGTTAAATAAAGTTATTGCTTTAATAAGCGTGGGAGGGAGGCTGGTCCACTCCAGAGCCGGCCTGATTCAATATTGGCTCATCAAGGACTTCTTTTAATGAAATGGAAGGAGGCCTGTTCTTCCTGAAGACACTCAGAGGAGATGTTTGCTTTTCTCTCCCGAGATGTCCCCCCACCTACCCTGCCCTGTAAGGAGCAGCAGGGCTGGAGCCAGCGACATAAAGGGACTGGACCAGAAGTGCTCTCCAATATTGCCTCCCATCCATCACTCTTGTGCTGGGGAGTTCAGGGCAGCCTTCCCCAATAGGCAAAGGCATCTTCTGTGCAGGTGGGCAGCTGGGCAGGTGAGGATGTGCTTGATGCATGTCCAGAAGCGATGGCAGGAGGGCGCTGAGAACATGTGAGGCTGGACATAAGCACACCTCCTCCAAAGGCCCTGGGTCATTCGGCTGCTCAGTTTCATAGAAACATAGAATTGTAGATTTGGAAGAGGACCTTGAGCGCCATCTAGTCCAACCCCCTGCAATGCAGGAATCTCAACACCCAGTGCCCCCATCTTATTTGAAACCATACCAGACCCTGCTTAGCTTTGCAAATGTGCTAGCAGTTTTATTGATGCACCAGGGGGTGTTCAAATGAGCAGCTTCAAACAGAGGGAGGACCTTTCCCTCCTCCGTCCCTATTGCGTCCCAAGCCCCATTTGGATGGCATTCTTCACATCAGAGAGGGAGGATGGGGAGGGCGACATGCATGAACTGTTTGGTTTCCCTGCCCCTGAATCTCCTATTGATGCAGCAGTCATCTGTGCATATGTGATGGCTGTCTCAGATGTTCACATTACAGCTTACCAAAGCTGAGACTGCTGAACAGACTCATGGGCTGCGATGTTGGGGGGGTTGTTGGTGTTGATTTTTTTTTTTTTATTGCCACAGAGAGAATAACTTGGATTATTTGCTAAATTCTTGTACTACATCCACCCATTTGTTTTCATATCCTGTTTCCATTATCAAAAAGGTGCACTCACAGATATGCACACACACACCCGACTTAATTTCTGGTTATTTCATCCCTCAGCAGCATTTTTTTTCAAAATGCAATAAAAAGATTTTTGTTTAAAAAAATAGATAGACTTGTGCCCAGTTATTGTTGTTAAAAATTTTATTATTTTGTGAAATTAAAAAAATGGGGGGGGAAAGTTTATGAAATGAATGAATGGATGAATGAATGAACAAAGTCATAGAAGGTTGCATGGCTGGAAATTTGTGTGTAAGCTGTTAGTTCCAAGCTGTGTTACTAAAAGGAGTGGGAAGAGGAAAAGCTGGACTGGATGGAAAGACCAGACAAAAAGCAGGGGGGGGAGGGAACACTGTGCAATGGTGCAATGGTGCAATGGTGCAAGCTCCACCCACCTTTGGTTTTGACCCTGCTCATTGGTGGCATGTGACCCTGGACAGATCTTACTTTCCCCCCAGCCATTGTGTGACTGCCACCATCAACAGAAAAAAAGATTTCCCAGCAGGGTAGTAGATGGAGGAGAGACCGAGACCTGGAGAACAAGCCCTGGACCCCTGAAAGAAGTGCAGGGACACCTTCAAACATTTCCAGAAAACAGAGGCTGCACTAGGTGGAGGTGGAGCTTTTCTTCACTTTCCTGAGTTGCTGGCCTCTCCCCTATGGACTTGCCCTGCAGGGCCAAAGCAACAATGCCAGACCAAGTGGCTGCACACAAAAACAGACAAAATAAAGGACATCTTTACACAGCACATAGTTAAACTATGGAACTCCCTCCCACAGGAGGTAGTGGTATCCACCAACCTAGGTGGCTTTAAAAGGGGATTGGATAAATTCATAGTGAAGAAGGCTATTGATGGCTACTAGCCACAATGACTATGTTCTGTCTCCATAGTTGGAGGCAGCAATGCTTCTGAATACAAGTTATTGGAAACCACAGAAGGGAAGAGGAATCTTATGCTCAAATCCTGTTGCGGGTTTTCCCCAGGCATCTGGCTGGCCACTGTAAGAACAGGATGTTGGACTAGATTGGCCAATGGCTTAATCCAGCAACCTCTTCTGATGTTCTTATGTCTGTAAAGCCAGCCTTGGCAGGCGCTCTTTCCCAGAATTTGGGAAACCCAGGAGGCAAAGATTGGGCAGGATCAGGATGGGAAATGAGACTAAAGCACGTATCACATGTAAGAATATCTGTGCAAATTTATTTCTCTATATGGGGTGTCTAGAACTTGTGAAATTTGCTAGAATCAAAGCTGCATTGGAATGGAGCAAGTGATATTTGGGGCAGGCAGCTGCTAGCCATGCCCACTTACAAAATTCTGGATTTCCATTTGAAACATTGTGAACTTAGAAGCACAGCCTGTCAATGAACTAGCGTGATGCTTTATGCATGCAACTGAAGGCTGGCTTTTGACTGAGGAGAAATTGAACAACACTGGGTTATTGCAGCAACCTGAGGGGTATTTTGGAAAGGGGATTTGGGGTTGGAAGTGCAAACCATCCACTGCTTGAAAGGGCCTGGAGCTTGTGGAGCAGCATTTTTAAGCACTGCTTAACCCTGCTGAAGGGACGCGGGTGGCCCTGTGGGTTAAACCAGTGTTTCTCAACCAGTTTGCCTCCAGATGTTTTGGGACTACAACTCCCATCATCCCTCGCTAGCAATACCAGTGGTCAGGGATGATGGGAATTGTAGTCCCAAAACATCTGGAGGCACACTGGTTGAGAAACACTGGGTTAAACCACAGAGCCTAGGGCTTGCTGATCAGAAGGTCGGAGGTTTGAATCCCCGTGACGGGGTGAGCTCCTGTTGCTTGGTCCCAGCTCCTGCCCACCTAGCAGTTCGAAAGCCCATCAAAGTGCAGGTAGATAAATAGGTACTGCTCTGGCGGGAAGGTAAACGGCATTTCTGTGCGCTGCTCTGGTTCGCCAGAAGCGGCTTTGTCATGCTGGCCACATGACCTGGAAGCTGTACGCCAGCTCCCTCGGCCAATAAAGTGAGATGAGCACCACAACCCCAGTCGGACACGACTGGACCTAATGGTCAGGGGTCCCTTTACCTTTAACCCTGCTGAAGAGGCTCAAGCTGCAAATTGTCTACCTAAAACCAGTTTGGCTGGGTAAGGAGGGCTGTAGGGTTGACAGCAACAGGGAGGCGTTCACTCTTCTGTTCAACACCCTTTTGCTAATTCAAATCACCTGCTCCCTTGCAGGGCTGCCCTCAGCCACGGCCCCCAAACCCACAATGCAGGCTTAATAATGATGAACTGCATTTTTTTTCCATCAGCAGAGCAATTTTTAGAAGCTCTCCGAATTCTGAAAGTTCACATTTTCCACCTAGTTCTGTGCAGGACTTGCTTTTATGGGAGGGTGAGACAAGGAAGATGAACAGCTTTCCATGTTACAGTTGCTAGAAACCACAGGAGGGGAGAGTTGCTCTGTTGCTCAAATCCTGCTTTCCCACCAGCACAAGGTTGACCATTCTGAGAGCGGGATACTGGACTAGATGGGCCATTGGCCTGATCCAGCAGGCTTTCCTTATTTTGTTATTATGTACAGGAAGCTCTCCCTCGCTCGCATTATCTGCCACATTTAGATTTGTGGAGTCACTCTCTTTATTTGCGCTGTCTAGGAAGGCTGCCCAAAAGTTTCTTACACGAATGAACATGTCAGTAGGTCCAGGTAAAGGAAAGGCAGGCGGAACTGTAAAACTGGGGAGAAAGCAAGTGGCAAAACGCTCCCCTATCATCTCCCCATCCCCATCTTTGGATGCAGGCGTAAACCTGCTTCCAACTTTGCTCCCCTGCTGCTGCAAGGAGCCGTCGTTTTCTGCTCAGCCGAATTTGGAGGACGGCCTGGCTGCTCAATTATTCATCAGGTGCTTCCGACAGTTCCGTAACACGGTGCCTGCCAAAATGGAAATTCAGTTTCTCGATCCAGTGGCCAGACGCGGGGGAGGGAACTCATCCCCAGGGCGCAAGCGCAGCGAGGGACACGGACGCCTTTCCTTCCCGTGTGCCAAATATTTAATTCAGGAGCGAGAAGAGATAAAGCATCTGAATGTGATTCTAGGCGCGGGGGGAGGGCAGGGGGAGAGAGAGGTCGCTCCGGGAATCTTACAATAAAAGAGAATATTGGACAAAGGAATTGGGGAGCTGGGAATAAAGATAAAAATGCAAAACCCAGGCATCAAAGCAATTTCCTAATCCTATTGTGTTTTGTGTAATTTAATTTGAAAATAACTTTATAGCGGCTTTTACACCATGTTCCCCCCCCCCTTTGCTTTCACTTAAACTGGTGTTTTGTTCCAATTTATGTATTTTTTTCCCTGCTAATGCGTAAGTATGTTAAAAGATTGGAAGGTAATACCTGCCAGTGCTTTCTGCCGCTATCAGTTCTCTTTTACGCTCCTGTAGCTCATCACGCTTATCCCCAAAGGAGTTTTCTTTTCATGGTGCCTTTTCCATTATGCTACATTGGGGAAGGAAGCGGGGGGGGGGGCGGAACGGATCCACTTTTGTTTCTCTATAACTGTCAGACGCTTGTAGTTGTTTTGCAAAGTGGGATGCCATCCAAATGCACAGACCTAAAAGAGATCAACCGCCTGCCGAATGTGTCTGCACGACACAGTTATGAACACAGGAACAAAATACCTATTACAGTTTATGTTTCCCAGGATATGCATGAGATGACGGCTCTGGGCTCAGAAACTGTGTGGTTGCATTTGGAATACTGTGTACAATTCTGGTCACCTCACCTCAAAAAGGATACTCTGGAGTTGGGAAAGGTTCAGAAAAGGGCATCCCAAATTATCAAAATTACAGAGCAACTCCACTATGAAGAAAGGTTCCAGTCTTTGGGACTCTTTTTTACTTTAGGGCTGATTCACACTCTTCCTTCTAAACACAGGTCTGGGATATCCAGGTCCAAGTGGTTCTTTTCCCCCTTCTGCTGCTTTTCCTGGAAAAATGGCACATTTTACCACTGAATTGGAGCAAACAGAATTTGGGTTTTCCACAGACCGCCATTCAGTGGTAAAACGCAGGTTTTCCTGGGGGAAAGAGGCAGGGCAAATAAAAACCCTGCTTAGACCTGGAAATCTCAGACCTGTGCCTAGAAAGTGCAGCAGGAAAGGAAGTGGGAAAGAGGACAAATGATCTCATGGAGATGCTACATGGTGCAAGCAGCATCCTACCATATTTTTTTCATACATCATTTGGAAATCCACAACTCTTGGCCTAAGACATTGAGCTTCCTGAGGCAAAGGACAAGATGGTGCCTGCTCTCCGCTCCACATTCAGGACTTGACTGGGGTGGCTGTTGAATCTTATTTCATCACTCATGACAAGGCAACATCCTCCACTGTACCTGAGGCAGCAGACTAGCTTAAGGGAGTGTAGGGCAAGGCATGATATGATACATGTACACCACACTGCCGCCTCTCGGTATTTGGTGCCCAAGGCAGCTGCCTCACTCTGTTTCATGGAAGAGCCGGCTCCAATCTCTCAGTTATGCATCTTTTAGGGGCCATTGCAAGCCTCACTTCAGGTTTCTTTTCTGTTGTGGGAGAAGAGACTGTTCTGCATCTCCCACCCTCCACCTGAGCACAGCCAATATGTGCTGGCACGGCTGGGAACTGGAGTCAACCCTTATCTCAGTTCTGTAGTCAGGAATACGAGGCAGCTTTGCAAGCATGCAGGATTTATTTTTATTTTCGGCTGCTCTGTGCACCAGGACTTAGGAGGATAAAATAAAATGGTCTGTTAAAAAAAGAATGCAACAGTTGGTACCTCATCTCATGTGCAACATGCAAGGCATGCTGAGATGTGTGAAGACCTTGTGGTTTTGATTGCCGGTCTCCCCAATTACTGTAGGGGTTGGGGAACTTGCACCACCAGAAAAGAGGGATGACCTAATAATGTCATTGATATTAAACCACAAAACATGCAAAGCCCATTCATTTCCTTGCAAAACCAATGAGCTATGAAGTTATCTTCCTTCTTGGAGAGAGAACCTGGAGAAATGCACCAGGTACCACCAAAATGATGGCATCTCTTCCCCTTTGCCTAGAATGGAGCCATTTCTCTTCCCTTGCTGTCCCACAGTTAGAAGGCTGCAAGGGGGAGCATGCAATGAAGCTAATCTGAGCACCAAACCTTGGCAGAAGATTCAGCAGAAGGAGCTTAGAGTCAGAGAGGACATCTGCAAGATGGCAAGCGCTCCACTCCAGATAGTTGCCAACTGAAAAATATTGGGCTGGGCTGGGCTGCCCAGTGAAGGGAGGGCTTTCTACAGATATCTTGGCAATCTGTAAAAAGGGTATCTATGTTCTAGGATGCTTAACAGAATTATCTTCTAAATTGCTATCAATATTATTGTTGCAGATTGTAAGCTCCACTGTACGTTTTGGAAACAAGTGGTGGAGATGATGGTGGTTTGTAGTCTGCAGCAGACTCACCTGCTTGAGTCCTGCTCTGCCTGCGTCATTGATATAGTGCATGTGCTCACTGTAAAATAGACTGTATTGGGATGCACGTGGCACTGTGGTCTAAACCACTGAGCCTCTTGGGCTTGCTGATCAGAAGGTCAGCAGTTTGAATCCCCACGATGGGGTGAGTTCTTGTTGCTCTGTCCCAGCTCCTGCCAACCTAGCAGTTCGAAAGCATGCCAGTGCAAGTAGATAAATAGGTACCACTGTGGCGGGAATGTAAACGGCATTTCCATGCGCTCTGTCACTTGTCACGGTCCTCCATGCACCAGTAGCTGTTTAGTCATGCTGGCCACATGACGTGGAAAACTGTCTGTGGACAAACGCTGGCTGAAAGCGAGATGGGCACCACAACCCCATAGTCACCTTTGATTGGATTTAACCATCCAGGGGTCCCTTACCTTTACCTTACCTAATATGGAGTGTGTTAGGTGGATTTGCGGTGCCTTGATTTGATGGCAGGAAATGTACAGACACACCCAAGAGCAACACCCCACAGATAAACGGAGCTTTTTCTATGGGCTCCATCCATGGAAACCCATCCCACATCCCACACCCGCAAGCTCTGCCCAGAAACAAAGAGCTGGTAACTCTATTTCCACGTGGAGTTGCAACATATCCCCTCAGCCAGCACTCTGTGGCCAAAGCTCAGTCCCAGAACATATGAATTAATAAAGACTGAAGTGCCTGAGCATGTCCAGATTTCTTTTATCACATCCTGTGGAGCCATAACAGTTTACAGGCCAGAAGGCGGCCTTCATAGACCTGTTTGAAAGGTGCAATGAAGTTAGATGCAATCCTGCCTGGGTTTCTGTTGCAGTCTGAAGCACACAGCACCTGCAGAAGCTCTGCGAAGCTGCAACACTGCCACCTTCTGCCTGCCTTCAGTTGGGATGGGACAGCACTTTAATTCTGGCATCTGAAGCCACTCACTACCTTGGCACCGTCCACAATCCAGGAAGTATGCAAATTCAAGCATGGAATAGGCCTTTCATGCCTTCCTTCTGTTCAGCTGTTTGGAACAGGCATGTTGGAAGGTTCCTTCTCTGCATTCAGCTTATTGATGCCTCCGTTTAGTGGCCACAAAGCAAAACCATCTTTTCAGGGATGCTGAGCCACTGTGAAATGTTACCTCTTCCGTTTTTTGTATTTGCTTTTTGTAACTTACAACTTTTATTGAGTCTGTTCAGAAAGCAGAGGATCCATTTCATCCATCCAACACACTTTTCCCAGCTCCTTTGTAAAATCCTAAAAGTACTGCTCAAAACTCAAAAGCAGAGAGGGCTTCTTTCCCAATAGTGTTTGGTAACAGAATATATGGGCAAAACTATGTTAACGTTACATGCCAACCTGACTGGTGAGAGATTCTGGGGGTTCCAGGGTTCAGTTTCCTTGAAATGATCATCAACAGAGATTGGGGTGTCTTTAAGCTTTATTTGCACAGCCTGAGCTTAAGATGGAGGGGCTCACAGTGTTAAAACCCCAAAAGATCTTACTTCTCCATTTGTCTCATGGATCCAGCACAGAGCAAGCATGTCTCTGTGTATCCAGCTTCCAGCCTACTTGCAGTTCAGCTCATACACTGGCTATTGCTCTCTTCACTAGCAGCTAGGTGAGACGGGTGGACTCACAGCCAAAATGGTCCATGTTCAAGCGTGGTTTTGTTGTTGTTGTTGTTAGTTGTGCTCATGTGGTCAAATCCTGCTTGCTGTTTTCCCACAGACATCTGGTTGGCCACTGTGAGAACAGGATGCTGGTCTAGATAGGCCACTGGCCTAATCCACCAGCCTCTGTTTATATTCTTATAATCTGGTGTTCTGTAAGCATCATTCCTATGGCTGAGTCCTGACTCAGCTTAGCCTTGGGGCATGAATATGGACACAGAGTTACATGTTGGAATGACAGAACACAGCAGGGTTCCAGCTTCCAATTCTGAGCATGTGTTTCTGAGCATGTTCAGAGTCCCTCAGCACTTCTTAGCATCCTGTCCCCTGACATCTGGAATTAAGAGGCAGCTCTGTCATGGCACTTTTTGCAAAATAATTCATTCCTTAGAAGCCAAACCTTCCCCCCTCTCTCTCCCAATTGTATCAATTCCCACCCCCTTTGCCAGTTTTGTGTAATGTCAAATTAGAGGTGCCAGTTTAATTTTAATTTTATGGCAATAAGATGAGCAATAAAACTGAGCACTCAGCTTCCTCTTAGCACTTGTGACAGAGCAGAAAAAAATGCACAACGAGCCAGGGAAGACGTATTATCCATCTTTTCTGCTTCCTTGTTGGTGAAGTAATGCATAATCCTCCCAAGTTTATCTGCTCATGGTCCTCTTCCTTGAAAACCATATCCAGCAAATTCCTTCCTTTTTTAAAAAAATTAAAAATTGCAAATTGGCAGCTGGCTTTATGGGGAGAGCATTTGCTCTCAGCCTCCCGGAAACCTGCCCTGCCCAAATGAGTTGGATATTCCAGCCTTGCAGGAAGTTGGATTAGGTGACCCTCGGGAGCCCTTCCAGCTCTGTGGTTCTATGAGTTTATGATTTAAAGACACGCATCATGTGACTCACACGGGAGTGTGGCCCCCTGTATGTGGGAATGTTTTGGAACGTGGATGGAGATTTATAATTTAATATATCTCATCCTAACTTGTGCTAACAAGTTCAACTAGCAGAGTAACATTCCCTTTTAAAATACACACAGCGGAAGTTGCTTTGATTCGCTAGAATCAACTTAATCTAGTTTCCTGGTTTGTCACTATATTTCCCCTTTGTCCCTCTTCAAATAAGACACAACACACGTCTTCTATAAAAAGGTATAAAATGTTTACTCACATATATCCAGCTCAAGACAAATCCCAAAGAAGGCAGGCTTATTCTTAGTAAAGATATTTACAGTTGGAATCTCCCCATGTGGGAGAGAAGTCCGCTAGGCCCCAGTTGGCTGGAAGCCAACTGAGCATCCTCCTCGCAGTTCGAGTGAGAGAGTGGAATGGAATGGCCGCTGACCTGTAGGTTCTTTGTTCATACCTTCCCAGGTGAAGCCACTCCCACATCTAGTTGCAAGAGGAAATTGCCTCGATCCATGTGACCAGGAAGTTGTGGCTGGAGGACTGAGGCAATCTCCACTGTCTGCTCTAGCATTGTTGTACTTGACTGCTCTAGTGTTTACATCCCACACTGTAAGGCACTTGTCCCAATTTTCCTCTGTGGCATATTGGATGCTATGCAGTTGTAACATAACCTCCAGTGTCCCTCTTGTGCACATCAACTTACAGTGTCCCCAAACACCTGTGGGGTTTCCATTTGTGGCCCTTCAACCCAGCAACCCATCCAGCCACCCAGTTCTGCACGAGGCACAGGATTGCTGCCATCTGAGGGCTCCGCCTCCAGCACCTGCACTTTCTGATTAATACTTCCTGAACAAATGTGATCACCTGCCACCTTGTGCAGCCTTCGGTACTCTTCATCGCACTACGTTGCAAACGGAGCATTGGAAGGTGCAGAATAATTGGTTGGTTTGGGATTTAAAAGGAGGGCTAAGAAGAAAAATGTGTGCGGCTCAAGGAGGACGTGGAAGAGGGCATTCCCAATGGCATCTCCACCATGCAATGGCATAGATTTCAGAGAGAGAGAGAAGCCCTTGGGCTTTTTGTTTGCATCGCCCCTCAGGGCTGGTTGCTCTGTTGTTTCCAGACCTGGGATTGCAGTCTACAACACATCCTTGCATTCCAGCCTCAATGTCTTGGTTCTATGCAGTTGTGCCATTAGATCTGCAAGTAAACATGTCACGAGCAAAATGTTCAAACATTTCTTCCCCTGCCAATATGTCCACAGGATTAGAGGACCCCTTGGTCCTCCACAGAGCATCTCCATGGCCTGCACAGTGTGTGGACTGCATTAACCCCATCATTTGCTCATTGAAGAAAATTGGAAACTCGTCTTGCTAGGTGAGGATCCCCAGAACAAGTATGGGCTGCAGGTCTCCTCCTCAGGTGAGGATGAAGCAAAAGTGAGGGGGGGCAAAAGAGAACACTCCCCAAAACATGAAGTCATCATGTGCTGAGTTGCATCATGATTCTTTCTTGGATTGTTTTCACTTATCATGAAAAATACAGTAAATTCTTATTAAATGGAGCAGCACTGGGGTGTGGAGAATGTCAGGTGAACATTTCACAAAACTTGCATGCATGAGCAGCATTGAAAGCACCTTAAACTGTGCAAGTTCAGGCTCATCCAATTACTAACAACTTGTCATTAAAAAAAAAAGTTACAAACCAGTGTAGCAAATTTCTCTTTGTTGACTTGTAGCATGTCATTTAATCCAAACATTTCATTAGCAGCAATATAAATATACTGTATAATGGGCTTTGCAATGAGAACAATTAGCTAGGCAATTAAGTTGAGAATGAGCTCTCCATGACAGCTCCCAGAGCCATTTAAAAAATAATAATGAAAAAGTGTCCTAGGAGCAAACAAAAACAGCACTTTGCGTTGGGAGGTGGAAATGACCAAGGTTGGGCTGACCATCATATTTGCCTTCTTGATTAAGTCTCACTTGCCTCTTGATGCTGCATCCCAGGGTAGAGCCAGCCCCTCTCCTCTCCTTAGCTCAACAGTTGTAGGCATGATTGGAGAGGTGGTGGCACATTGCAAAGTCTCACGGGATCTCAGAAATGTCACCAGCCACACCTTATAGTAAAGTGAACCATGTGTCTTGGTCAGAGATATCATAGAATTGTAGAGTTGGAAAGTTCCCCAAGGTTCATCTAGTGCATAGGTGCCAACTCCCTGGGGCCCTGGGTGCCAGAGCACCCACAAATTTTGGTGCCAGGGCCATGCATGCTGCATAGCACCCACGGCCCAGGCACCCACGGTCGCGGGGCCAAGCTGGCACTCCTGATCTAGTGCAACCCTCTGCAATGTAGAGATCACAGCTCAAGAATCCCTCCAATGAAGGAGAGATTTCACCACCATAGGAACCTTCTCTCAATTATATATTTGAGGGGGCTGGGCACCCTCAAAGTTGATGGGCATTGCCATTCAAATGGTGTGCATGCACCACATCATGTGATTGATTATGCAAGGTGGGGCTTACCTGGGGCCCCCTAATATTTTATTCAGTTTGGCACCCCTGTTCACCACCTTCTCAGGTAGTCTGCTCCACTGTCGAATGGCTCTTACCTTCAGAAAGTTCCTCCTAATGTTTAGTCAGAATCTCCATTCTTGTTGATTGAATCCATTGGTTCGCGTCCTCCCCTCTGGGGCAGCAGAAAACAAGCTTGCTCCATCTGACACTTGCCAAGGTCTACAGGTCAAGCTGCTGAAAAGGGCACAGGAGCAGGTGCCAGTGTCAAAGTTGGCAATTCTGATTTTGGAGAAGGCTGGCATGCAAAGCTTAGGATTCTGTCTAGAAATGTACCAGCTCCTGATGTTTCAGCCAAAATAGGACACACACACCCCTCCTTCAGGCAGTGAAAAGGCATTCACCAACAAGCATTCCTAAATGGCTAATCTGAATGTATCACTTTGAAGCATCTTGGAGGTGAGAAAGCTAGGGGGGATTTTTAAGTGATGGTGGTTTTAGTCTAATTAAGCAGTTTGCCTAATATTGTGACAATAGAGAAAAGTGCAGTGTCACCTAAGCTGTTAACAAGCAACACAATTAGCATCTTTGCAGCTGTCTCTTGGAGCTGGAGAGGTCTTGCTGCCAATGCGCTCCATGGGGAGGTGTGAGGAGGAGGCTCTTGGGGGATAGAGCTGGGATATCTCACAAACAGGAAGTGTTTGTTTTGGAGAATAGTTTTGGTTCTTCTGTGCTGTTATGTCACTGCCAGGGAGTGGGTGACAGTAAACGGCGTTTCCGTGCGCTCTGGCTTCTGTCACGGTGTTCCATTGCACCAGAAGCGGTTTAGTCATGCTGGCCACATGACCCAGATAGCTGTATGTGGACAAACGCCAGCTCCCTTGGCCTGAAAAACGAGATGAGCACTGCGAACCCACAGTCGCCTTTGAGTGGACTTAACCATCCAGGGGTCCTGTACCTTTACCTTTTTATGTCACTGCCAGTGGGAAGAAGGACCATTCATGATCTCGACTGCTATCCATACCTATCAATTCATGGAGGAGAGGGCTATCGATGGCTACTAGCCAAGACGGCTATGCTCTGCCTCCACAGTTGGAAGCAGCAAGGCTTCTGAAAACCAGCTGCTGGAAACTTCGGAGGGGAGAAGACTCTTCTGCTTGAATCCTGCTTGTGGGTTTCCCATAGGAATCTTGGTCTCCAAAGACAGTTAGCTCAGAGCAAGAAAGTGAAAAACTTGGAGGCACAAGTGGCGTTTCCAGCACTCCATTGCTGGAGGTTTATAAGCAAAGGTTGGATGGCCATCTGTCAGGGATGAGTTAGGTGTGCTTCCTGCATTTCGGGAGGTTGGACTAGATGACCCTTGGGGTACTTCCAACTCTACAATTCTATGATGAAAATTATTATTAGTCGTAGTAGTAGTATTCAGGAAGAGCTCAAGTCAGGGCAAACGGGAAGCTGTCAGCTCAGTCACCAACTGGCTAAGATTAAACCATTATTCCCCTCAATGCCTTGCCTTTCAGGTAGGAGACATGCTACCCTTGATCACGAGGGTGTTTCACTCTATGAAAGGGAGGCAGGCACAATTTGGGGATGCTCCTGCCTTTTTGACAAGCTCAATCTGTCAGGTTTGTCTCAAGTCAATTTGGTTGAACAATGGAAGACAATTCTGCCTTTGATGAATGCCTGTTTGCCTTTAATCTATTACATGCTGATGAGACTTGAAGGAAATGTTCATCTGTCGGAAAAGGGCTCTCTTAAGACTCTGCTAAATTTTTGAATTCTTGTACCACTTACATAATAATTTTCTGGGGATTATTCCTGCAGCTTCTCCTGATGTGCTCAAAGCCAGCGCAACTTTTGCAATTCAGCCTATGCAGGTGGAAAACCTCTCTTGTGCCAAAGGGGAAGGCCAGTTCTCAGCCTCCCCAGAAAAACATTGCATTGAAGGAAGAGGAGGAGGAGAGGGGTCATTTTTGATACCGTTCGGATATCCTACATCTAGAGTCAGAAAAGGATTCTCTGGGGCCTGACACTCCTCTGGAATTGCTCTCGATTTAGCTCAGTTGTCTGCACACTATCATGGTGAAGCACAGGGATCCAGGACCCTCACTTGAGTCAGTGTCACTTGCAGGTCACATCACCTTTACCCTCTGACTGGTGTTTCACCCTCACTGTAAGCAGCTTCACACACAGGCCACGATGCAGCCTCACTTAGGTTGGCATGAGCCACACCAGTCATGCTACCCTAAAACCGCATCTGCCAGCATCCCCCCTCCTCCATTGCAGAGTTGTGGCCTGTGGTTAATGTTTCAGGTTCACTTGAATTTGCTTCAACCCTGGCCATGGGCGTAGCCAGAATTTTTGTTAGGGGGGCAGATCCTCAGTTTGCTATGCATTTTTATTGATTTTTATTTATTTAGGGAGGGAAGCTGCTCCTCCCTGCCCCCCCCTTTGGCTACGCCCATGCCTGGGTCACATTTTCCACCCACCCCAGGATCATGTTTTTGCCCTCGCATCAGAGGTGTGTTAGTGCTTTCAGCTCACCCACTCCGTGGTTCAGTCCTGAGATGTTTTCCCTCCTCCCAGCTCAGTTTTGAAGTGCTGCCTTCATCCACCAGGGGGCTCCAGGGCACTGTGCCAAGCCGAATAGAGGGGGTTCTTTTTGGCCAGCTGATTGCCACAGAGAGAGGAAGGAGTCCGAGTGGCAACCAGTCATGCTCCCAAGCGAGGCAAGGGCTCCTGGAGCTGGACTTTATCAGAACCAGGAATTCCAAAGGGAAACCAGCCCCAGGAGCTGGAAAACTAGGACCTGGCAGGGTGGGGGGAGCGGAGATGGAGGCTCCCCTCCTTTGCCTTGCCTTGAGCACGTTGCTGAGAGTCTCAGTACTTTATATGCAAAAAGCAATAGAGTTGTAGTTTAAACATTGGAGCCAATTCCTACGAGCCCAGACCCCCCACCCACCCACACAAATATGTGACAGGGTTGGGGGTTCTCCAAATTTGTAGATCATTGCCATTCAAATGGTATATATGTGCCACATCATGTGACAGACCCTCCGAGTGTCCCTATTTTCCAAGGACATCACTGATTTAGAGAAGCCATCCCGGTTTCTGATTTGATCCTGGAATGTCCCACTTTTCCTCAGGATGTTCCTATTATCATTGGAGAATTGTTGGATGGTATGGAGTTATCTGACCCCTGAGCCATCTGAAGACGAATCGATCGCATCATACCCTCCAACATTTCTCCGATGAAAATAGGGACGTCCCATTTCATAATGATAATTTTACTCTTTATACCCCACACATTTTACTGGGTTGCCCCAGCCACTCTAGGCAGCTTCCAACAAATATATAAACATCATTAAACATTTAAAAAAAAAAACCTTCCCTACCGTATACAGGATTGCCTTCAGACGGCTCAGGGGTTGGATAATCCATACCCTCCAATGAAAATAGGGACATCCTAAGGAAAATTGGGACATTCTGGGATCAAATCAGAAACCGGGACGGCTTCTCTAAATCAGGGACGTCCCTGGAAAATAGAGATACTTGGAGGGTGTGTCCCTGTCTCCTGTGGGAGCGAGTTCCATAGTTTATCTATGTGCTGTAAAGTGCAAAAATCCCTAAATACTTTGCCTCTAATCTGCAAACAAGTAACAAGTCTAGTAACAAGACTTTTCAGTATAACATCGAACCCATTATCATATTGGTGCCTTTTCTGGGCCAGCTCATCTGGCGATGCGGAAGTGGTTGTTCCAGGTATGTACTGACAGTGTTGGAACAGTTGCAGCAAACTGTGAATAATATATGAGATCCCCAGATGACAACAACTCAGCCACCTCCCCCAGATTAGAGAGGGAGAGGGAGCTTTGCTTCGTGGAGCCATCTGTTGTGTACCTGATCAGGAATGTAACCAGGGAGACTCCTGAGATCTCGCTTGGGAGGCATCAAGGAAGATGTTGCTATTTGAATCTGGTGGACAACTTCCAGTGAATTCCCTCCACAAACAACACTCTAAATCAGAAGGAAGAGGCAGTTTCATTCAAGAACAAAGAGGAACCTGCTGGATTAGGCCAAAGGGGGACTATCTAGTTCAGAATCCTGTTCTTCTTACAGTGGCAGTTTCCTGTTCAGCACTGGAATGGACTCCCTCGGAAGGTGGTGAACTCTCCTCCACTGGGAGTTTTTAAGCAGAGGCTGGATGGCCATCTGTCAGGGATTCTTCAGCTATGATTCCTTCGTTGCAGGGGGTTGGACTAGATGACCCTTGGTGCCCCTTGCAACTCTACAATTCTGTTATTCTCCCTATTTGATTGAGCCCTGCATCCCCACAGCAACTGAGGCATTTGGGCTGGGAGGGTATTGGAAGAGGATTGCTGCCTGCGTTCATGCACCTCAAAGGGGAAGGAACATGTAAAATAAATCAGGAGCCTTGAACGCCGGGGCTTCCTGCTGCTTCTGACAACTGAATGATGAATTTGCTGAGTTCATCAGCTGTTCACAAAGTGCCTGGAGGTTGTGGCGGGGTTCTGTGCAAGTTGCAGCAATCCATCACTCCTCTTTCTCCAGAGGAAAATATTCTTCAGCGGCCCAGGCTTGCTGACGGCTGGATTTCGCCTCCCTCCCAGCAGGCCTGCCTGGCTCCTCTTCTTAAGAGGATACTTTTCCTCCTTTGATGCAGAACATCTGCACATTTTGTGTGTGTAAAGGAACAGGAGGAGGCCTGGCACCCTTTCAGAGTTCTGTCCGTTAGTTTATTGTTTTTATTTTTTCATAAAAATTTATACACCACTTGATTATTTAAACAAAAAAAAACCTTACAATGAAAATAAAACAATAAAATCAGAATAAATATGGGGGGAATCCTGAAATCATTCAAAAGATAAAATCAGCAACAAACTAAGAGCAAATTAAAACATACACCCACATTCTACATGTCTGGGTAGACTTGTCTAAACAAAAAAGTTCTGAACAGGTGCCAAAAAGAAACCAGTGAAGCCCCTGCCTGATGCCAATCGGCAGGGAGTTCCAAGGTGCTGCCACACTAAAAGGGCAATTTATTACAAATAGGAAAGAGTGGTAGAGTTCAATGTAGTGGGGTAGGAGAGCAGGGGGAGGATTTACATCTGGCAGCCAATGCACCCTTTTGGTTTCAGAGAGTACATGGGTAAAAAGGTAAAGGGACCCCTGACCATTAGGTCCAGTCACGGACGACTCTGGGGTTGTGGCGCTCATCTCGCATTATTGGCCGAGGAAGCCGGCGTACAGCTTCCGGGTCATGTGACCAGCATGACTAAGCCGCTTCTGGTGAACCAGAGCAGAGCACGGAAACACCGTTTACCTTCCCGCCGGAGCGGTACCTATTGATCTACTTGCACTTTGACGTGCTTTCGAACTGCTAGGTTGGCAGGAGCAGGAACCAAGCAACGGGATCTCACCCCATCGCAGGGATTCAAATTGCCAACCTTCTGATCGGCAAGCCCTAGGCTCAGTGGTTTAACCCACAGCGCCACCCGCATCCCTAGTACATGGGTAGACAAGTCTAAAAAGCCTGTGACACAAATTTCCATGGCCCTCTAGCAGCTACGGTGGCCCATTTACCAGAAGTAACGTATTTATTGTTAACTCTGCAAGTGTGCACTCGGTTTTGAACAAGCTAAGCCTCTTGGCGCACAATATACATCAGGAAGCTTAGTTTGGTCAGAGGCATGAAATAGAAAGCACTTGTGTGTGGACGAGCACAGAAACAGAGACCCATATTAATGCCCATTGCATGAATGTAGTAGTTACTAGGGGGAGAGAGGGAGAGAGGGCTGGAGCAGCAGTGGCTCCATGGCTGGTCTTGAAGCATCCTGCAGCAAGGCTCTCGGTGGAGAGAAGAGTGACACACCAGCAGCATGCTAATGAGGCAGGCGCACTTTGAGGCTCCTTCCTTTTATGAAAAGGTGTGTCGCCGGCTGCTTTCTAGGCAGAGTGAGCAATTAGCTGCTTATTGAACATAATCAATAAGCTAATACCAACTCAATGCAAACCCAATTTGAGGACATGCAGGATCGTTTGCAAGCCACTTTTTAATGTCTGTCCCAATTAGCAATCCTGGCAGCCTGCAAATCGCCCGGGAGCAGCAAAAAGAGAGCAGGCCAGGAGGGGGACCTTCCTCAGGTTTGAATCTACATGAGGAATTAGTGCCGTGGTTTAGAAGCTCCCTTCTTTCTTCAGGAGAGAGGGAGATGAAACTGCACAAAGTGATGGTCACCTTGGTTTGTGCAGCCGGTTTCCCCCCACCCACCCACCACCGAACGCACGCATCTGGGGCAGCCCCTCTGCTTGTGGGAAACTGACTGTGGACAGCACAGCATCGAGCCCAGAGTGTCAATTCCTTCAAAGTCTGAATGCAACGGATACATTCTGACCGCTAGCAAGGATGATACATGCTTGGGAACATGTATTTGCTGTGTGAACCTGTGTATTGTCTGGGAGGATCTGAAAAGGAAAAGCCCATAAATGAGCTCTGTGAAAGGAACTGAATGACAAAATGCATTGGGCAAAAATGCCAGCTATGAGAAAAATCATAACACACGGATACTTTAAGCTAGGAAACTAAATATAGCAAGGGGGAATATGGTGTTACATGCCACCCCCAACTCTAAGTGGTGAGAGACTCCAGGGGTTCCAGGTTTGGTTTCCTTGGAATGAAGATCAGTGGAGACTGTGGTGTCTTTAGGATATATGGTTTTATTTACACATAGATACAACCTGAGCATAAAATGGAGGGGATCACAGTGTTAACATCTCGAAGGATCCTGCTTCTCCATTAGTTATAGAATTGGAACCAGTACAGGTCAAGCATGTCTCTCCAGCTTCCAGCCTGTTTTCTAGTTCACTCACACACCTCACTCCAGCTATTGTTTCTTCACCCATTTGTTCTATGCCATAGAGCAACTTATTTTGTTATGCTGATTGTGGTGCTTCACTTATCAGCCACAACCATTGCCTAGACAAAGGGACTGGTTTGGCAAGCTTGCTCTCACAAAGCTTGAGACAAATACTATAAAAAGCCCAAGGTTAGTCTATGAGACTCATCCTCACAGAGAACCACACCCCATCTGACTACAGCATCACACAATCCTCAGCTTGGTAAGAATCTTACTTGCAACCAGTCTAGTAAAGTTTATGTTGGAATGGTATATCGATTCCTTGCTTAAAGTGTTAGATTATTGGAATAGGATGTGTGCACTGAAGTGTTTTACTGCATATAAGAGTTGTAGTGTTTGTTTGTTTGTTTGTTTGTTTCTATCCTACCTTTCCTCCAAGGAGTTCTAGACAGTGTACAAGACAGTTCTCTTCCTCCCCATTTAATCCCCACAGCAACCCTGTGAGGTAGGTTAGGCTGAGAGTGGTAGTGACTGATCCAAGGTCACCCACTGAGCTTCATGGCCAAGTGGGGCTTTGAACCCTGGTCTCTCCCAGGTCCTAGCCCTGCGCTCTAACCACTGTACCACACTGGCTCTTCTCCATTACAGGGCCAACAACCTCACTCTTGTAGGAAGGTCTGCGTCAATCTTCTCCATCGCAGTCACCAAGAGAACTGGCCAAGGAGGTTTTCCTGTGGTTGGTATCCACCAGTCTTTCTGAATGTCTTCCCGATTTTTAATGTTTTGATGTTTTCCGTTCTGGGATATTTATTTGCTTTGAGCTCTTGCAACGAGAGAAGCCACAAAACTTTTCGTTTCTATTGTTCTGGCATATGCTGCTCGCGACGCTGGGGTTCCCGTGCCAGAGGAACCATATGGCGGGGATTGGGTTGTGTTGTGTTTTTTCTTTTCCTCCTTTTTTTGGGGGGTGGGGGTGGGGAGAAAGCACGTACACAAACAAAGAGCAGCAGGAGCGAGGGGGGTGGGGGAATGGTCCGTAATTAAATGCTGCCATCACTGCTAACGGCGGAGTGAATCGCTCAGGCGTCAAGAGCTCATTGCGTTGGCAAAAGAGCTCGGTTTTTTGTCTGTCTCGCGGAAAGCAAAGTGAGCATCCTCCGTCCTCGCCCTTGCCCTCTTCCAGCCCGGGAGCCACTTCTCCCCTCATTGTGCGGAGGCGCTATTACGCCTAATGGAAGCTCCGCCGCGCTCGCAGGAAGGACAAATAGCCCCTATAATAGCACGTGAATCTTTCATAGGATGGAAAATGAGCAGGTGAGCCTGCAGGGAGCTGTTGCTTCTAAATGCCGGCTGGGTGGAAGTAATTGGTGCATGCAGCAAGCGGCGTGCCAGGCGGACGCAACAGCCATCGTTGGGGGCGGGAGGAGGGGGGTGTCTGTTGATTGTGGGTGAGGAATAGTTGGGTGAGGAAACAACAAAACAGCCTCCCAGCTCCCTCATCAAAGAAAAGGAAGGGAAATACGTGTAAGGATGAGACCGCTGTGTTTATTAGCAACAGAAGGCAACCGTTCACCTTCTCCATTGCGTTATGCGCGCAGAGCCTTGCAGAACCAGGGATCTCTTGCTTTCGCAAAGGATTGGCCGTGGCTGGGCGGGGGGACCTACGTGGCGGTCCTCTCTGTGCCAGGGGGTCCTATGTGATGTGTATCCTCATGGGAGTGGAGACTTTCAGAAGGTTTCCTCTGTGTTTAGGTGAGAAGGGGGACCCACTGGACTAGAATTGGATTTGATGTGGGTTTTCTCTCTGGGAGCCTTTTGAGAACGTGCGTGCACACCTCTGCTTGCGGCATATCATGCATGCTACATAATACCCGCTCTGCTTTAGTGTCAGCACCTAAACTCTGGGTGTCCCTGTCTATTGATATCAGGCAGGCGCCTTCTCTGTATTCTTTTCTCTACTAAAAACATTAGTGTTTGGAGAAGCATTCCCAGTTGGTTAGAAGGTTAATGCAATAACAAAAAATAATAATAATAAAGTCGATGCGAATTTTTATCTGCTTTTAGTCTACTATTATTTTAACTTTTGAAAGTTTTAAACTACCGTACTTTTGCTATAAAAAAATAATAATTATTGGTAATTCTATTGTTGTTTTCTGTAACCCGCTTTGAGGTGTGTGGTGGTTTTTTGTTTGCTTGCTTGCTTGTTTACAATCAAGCAGTGTATACATTTTAATATATCCCAAACCGGAATTAAGATTGCCGGAAGAAATATCAACAACCTCAGATATGCTGATGATACAACCTTGATGGCATAAAGTGAGGAGGAATTAAAGAACCTTTTAATGAGGGTGAAAGAAGAGAGCACAAAATATGGTCTGAAGCTCAACATAAAAAAAACTAAGATCATGGCCACTGGTCCCATCACCTCCTGGCAAATAGAAGGGGAAGAAATGGAGGCAGTGAGAGATTTCACTTTCTTGTGTTCCATGATCACTGCAGATGGTGACAGTGTGGGATGTAAACACTAGAGCAGTCAAGTACAACAATGCTAGAGCAGATAGTGGAGATTGCCTCAGTCCTCCAGCCACAACTTCCTGGTCACATGGATTGAGGCAATTTCCTCTTGCAACTAGATGTGGGAGTGGCTTCACCTGGGAAGGTATGAACAAAGAACCTCACAGGTCAGCGGCCATTCCATTCCATTCCACTCTCTCACTCGAACTGTGAGGAGGATGCTCAGTTGGCTTCCAGCCAACTGGGGCCTAGCCTGGACTTCTCTCCCACATGGGGAGATTCCAATTGTAAATATCTTTACTAAGAATAAGCCTGCCTTCTTTGGGATTTGTCTTGAGCTGGATACATGTGAGTAAACATTTTATATCTTTTTATAGAAGACGTGTGTTGTGTCTTATTTGAAGAGGGACAAAGGGGAAATATAGTGACAAACCAGGAAACTAGATTAAGTTGATTCTAGCGAATCAAAGCAACTTCCGCTGTGTGTATTTTAAAAGGGAATGTTACTCTGCTAGTTGAACTTGTTAGCACAAGTTAGGATGAGATATATTAAATTATAAATCTCCATCCACGTTCCAAAACATTCCCACAAAGGGTTATGGGCCCAGCGCTACGTATTTTGTGTATTTTTGAAGGATTGCGTTGGATTGCATTTTTGAGCTGAGTAGGATTTTTCTGAGAGCATTTCCTGGTCAGACCGCATGGTCTTTTGTCCTATTGTCTAGAGAAAGGGGGATTAAGCTACCCCTCCCCTCCCTCAGAGCTCACAAAAGACCCAAAGGCAGTGAAGATTTATTTTGAGGCTTTTGCTTTTTGCATTTTGAGAATTTTGAGATTTTGATCTTGAATTTTGACAAATTTTTGAATTTTGAAATTTTTTCCAAATTTTGGATTTTAAGATGGCTAGTGCCAGTTTTTATAGTGAAGCAAAGCCAGGCTTAATGCTGCTAGATGAGGACAATTTTGTGCACTGGAAAACGCGCTTAATAGCATATTTAGAAGCAAGGGATGTTTTGGATGCGATAGAGAAAGCAAAGCCCCAAGGTACAGATGATGAAGCCAAGGTTAAAGTCTGGAAAAGGCAGAACAGCGAGGCCAAGCACATAATTTTGAGTGGACTTCGCAATAAGCATCTATCATTAATAAATAGCAAAGATGATGCATCTCAGATCCTAAAAGATATTGAGCGCATGTATGGAGAATCTACAAAGAACTCCTACAGAACATTGATGGGCAAATTAACTAGACTGAGAATGAATTCAAAAGAAGAATTCACAGAGCATATTGATAAATTCACAGAAATTATTCAAAAGCTTGAACTTACTCCACAATCTTTTGATGAAGTAACAAAGGTATCATTTCTGTTAGCCTCATTAGGGCCACATTTTGATGCATTTGTCAGTTTGATGGATCATAAAGAGAATCTAACTTTTAAGGAACTGACTAGTGAATTAAGAGAGGAATGCAGAAAGAGATCTGATTCCCCAGAAAGGAGCACTAGAAATAAAGGCAGCAATTATGTTTTTAAACAGCCTGCACAGTCCAGAGATGGACACAAGAAGGTCACATGTCACAATTGTAATAAAATCGGCCATATAGCCAGAAATTGTAGAGCGCCTAAAGCTAAAGAGAAAGATTCCCAAGCCTTTCAGCGTAAAGGAGAAAGAAAAGGGAAATTTGAGCGCAACTTGCTGTTGCAAGAAAGGAGTTTAGCTGTCCAGAGCCAAGAAAACACACGCAATAAGTGGTTATTAGATTCTGGAGCCAGCAGCCACTATTGTTTTGAAAAAGACTGTTTTAATGAATTAAATGATAAAGAGACTGAAATTGAGGTTGCAGATGGAAATGTTTTAAAGTCCAAAGGTGAAGGTTCAATGCATTTGGAATTCAATGTAAACAATGAATCTTTTAGGACCAGAATGTCCAATGTTGTGTATGTACCAGAACTGAGCTGCAATTTACTCAGTGTCTCTACTTTGGACAAGAAAGGTTTCAAGATCACATTTGAGAATGGACAGTGCTGTGTAACTAAAGATGGTGAAGTGTACATTGAAGCAAAATTAATAAATGGTGTTTATGAGGTTAATCTTTCAGAGAACCAGTCTGCAAAAGTGGCACGCTCCAGCCAGAAGGATGACGCAGATTTGACGCTGTGGCATAGAAGACTTGCACACAGAGACACCACCATCATTAAGAGTCTACAGGGAAGTGATCTTGTCACAGGTTTGCAGGTAAAAGGAAGCAGCAACCAAGCTCCAACAAAATGCATAACTTGTGTTACTGAAAAGGCAGTAAAACCTTCTTTTACATGTTGCACAGAACAAAGGAGTACTAAAGTTCTGGATATCGTGCATTCAGATTTGTGTGGGCCACTCAGTGTTCCATCACTTGGACACAACAAATATATTTTGATTTTTCTTGATGATTTTTCGAGATATTGTGTGGCATATTTCATCAAAGATAAAAGTGAGACAGTAGAAATGTTCAAGAATTACATTGCCATGGTTAGGAACAAGTTCCAAAGAGCTCCAGGTGTCTTAATGTCTGACAATGGAGGAGAATACTGCTCACATGAGATGAAAGCCCTTATGGCAAAGGAAGGAATTACACATGTAACCACAGTTCCTTACACGCCACAACAGAACTCCATAGCTGAAAGGAAGTTCAGATCCATTATGGAAATGACAAGGTGTATGCTAAAGGAAGCGTCCCTGCCAAGGAAGATGTGGGGAGACGCTGCTTACACAGCTGTCTATCTCCAGAACAGGTTGCCAACAAAGGCAACACAGCGCACACCATTTGAACTTTGGCATGGAAAGGTGCCTAGTCTGTCGCACATACGTGTATTTGGCAGTATATGTTACTACCACGTGCCCAAGGAACAGAGGCACAAGCTTGACTCCAGAGCACAAGCAGGTATCTTAGTGGGATATGCTGCTGGAGGCAAAGGATACAGAGTAATGGACTTACAGACAGGCAAAGTGAGTGCGCACCATGCAATTTATTTTGATGAACATGCAAAAGCAGACACAAAGAACACTGTTATTGGCTGCTCCAAGGAGTCAGAATGGACTCATGAACTTCTAAACTTTCCTTCTGAAACCCCACATGGTACTAATCTGCCTTCTAGTGTCATAGCACCCCCTACAGGCGATGCACCAGAAGACGCAGATGACCAGATCCCTGGCGGCTCCAGAGACGAAGATGAGGACATGCCACCGTTGGAAGGGAGTGAGGAAGCTGATGCGGTTCAGGAACCAGAACCAGAGGTCAGACGCTCATCCAGAACCAACAGAGGTGTCCCACCGGTACGACTGTCCTACCTTGCAGGGTCGGTGTCTCCACAGGAACCTTCCACATGGGAAGAGATTCAGAAGATGCCATCTGCGCAAGCCAGTCTCTGGAAGAAGGCCACTCAGGAGGAGATGGATGCACTGCATCAGAACCAGACGTGGACCCTGACAGAGCTCCCTCCTGGTAAGAAGGCCATTGGGTGCAAGTGGGTGTTCAAGGTTAAGAAGGGGTCAGAAGGGGAAGTGGAACGCTACAAAGCAAGGCTAGTAGCACAAGGTTTTTCACAACGTTTTGGTGAAGATTACGACGAAGTTTTCGCACCAACCGTAAGATATAGTACCGTCCGAATGCTTTTGAGCATTGCAGCCTCTAAACAATTGGACGTGAAGCACATTGACATTTGTACTGCGTTTTTACATGGGAGAATTTCAGAAGAAATATATATGAAACAACCTAAAGGTTTCACAAAACCAAATGAGACGCATCTAGTATGTCGACTCCAGAAAGGAATCTATGGGCTTAAACAAGCGGCTAGAGCCTGGAATCAGAAATTGCACAGTATGCTTGTGCAACTTGGGTACAAGCAAGGAAACGCAGATAAGTGCTTGTACACCAAGTCAAGTAATGGACAATATTCATACATATTGGCTTTTGTCGATGACTTGATTATTGCTACTGCAAATGATAGAGACTATACACAAATAGTAAAACACCTCAGCAAGGAGGTACAAGTAAAAGAACTTGGAGATGTCAAGTACTACCTAGGAATTCAAGTGGAAAGAGAAGAAGACGGCTCATTTCTTCTCAGCCAGAAGCAAAAGATTCATGAACTGATTGAGTATTTGCAGATGCAAGACGCACACCCGGTTGCAACGCCCATGGCTACAGACTTCTTGAAGAATCAGCAGGATTCGAAGCTGTTGCCAGATAACAGTCAATATAGGTCGGTAATTGGTAAACTTTTGTATATGGTTACCACATGTAGACCTGACTTAGCTAATGCTGTGGGGATTCTGAGCAGAAAAGTGAATTCTCCCACTGAGCATGATTTAGCGGGGCTGAAAAGGGTGGTTAGATACCTGAAAGGTACAATAAATTGTAAATTAAAGTTGCCAGCTGTCAGAGACCCTAAGTTGGTTGGGTACACTGATGCAGATTGGGCCGGGGATAATGCTGACTATAAATCCACAAGCGGTCATGTTTTTATGTTTGGGGATGGACCTGTTGTGTGGGGCAGCTATAAACAGAGTTGTGTAGCTTTGTCTTCAACAGAGTCCGAATATGTTGCTGCTACAGAAGCATGCAGAGAAATTGCCTGGCTTGATGAACTCATCAAAGACTTTGGACTGGTGAGAAGGGAACCTGTCAGCCTGCTAGAGGACAATCAAAGTTGCCTGAAGCTGACGCAGAGTGAAAAGTTCCTAGCCAGAACCAAACACATTGGGGTCAGGTACCACTATATACGCCAGATGGTGCAAGATGGACTTGTGGAACTGTCTTATTGCTGCACCAAAGAGATGACTGCCGACATCTTGACAAAACCCTTGCCAAAAGAGAGTTTCCAGAATCTACGTGTCAAGCTGGGACTCTGGGTGGTTGAATAAAGTTGTTTATGTTTTGTATGTTGTATTTGCCTGAGAAGGGGTTTGTGGGATGTAAACACTAGAGCAGTCAAGTACAACAATGCTAGAGCAGATAGTGGAGATTGCCTCAGTCCTCCAGCCACAACTTCCTGGTCACATGGATTGAGGCAATTTCCTCTTGCAACTAGATGTGGGAGTGGCTTCACCTGGGAAGGTATGAACAAAGAACCTCACAGGTCAGCGGCCATTCCATTCCATTCCACTCTCTCACTCGAACTGTGAGGAGGATGCTCAGTTGGCTTCCAGCCAACTGGGGCCTAGCCTGGACTTCTCTCCCACATGGGGAGATTCCAATTGTAAATATCTTTACTAAGAATAAGCCTGCCTTCTTTGGGATTTGTCTTGAGCTGGATACATGTGAGTAAACATTTTATATCTTTTTATAGAAGACGTGTGTTGTGTCTTATTTGAAGAGGGACAAAGGGGAAATATAGTGACAAACCAGGAAACTAGATTAAGTTGATTCTAGCGAATCAAAGCAACTTCCGCTGTGTGTATTTTAAAAGGGAATGTTACTCTGCTAGTTGAACTTGTTAGCACAAGTTAGGATGAGATATATTAAATTATAAATCTCCATCCACGTTCCAAAACATTCCCACAGACAGCAGTCACGAAATTAGAAGACGCCTGCTTCTTGGGAGAAAAGCAATGACAAACCTAGACAGCATCTTAAAAAGCAAAGACATCACCTTGCAAACAAAGGTCCGTATAGTTAAAGCTATGGTTTTCTCAGTAGTAATGTATGGAAGTGAGAGCTGGACCATAAAGAAGGCTGATCGCCAAAGAATTGATGCTTTTGAATTATGGTGCTGGAGGAGACTCTTGAGAGTCCCATGGACTGCAAGAAGATCAAACCTATCCATTCTTAAAGAAATCAGCCCTGAGTGCTCATTAGAAGGACAGATCCTGAAGTTGAGGCTCCAGTACTTTGGCCACCTCATGAGAAGAGAAGACTCCCTAGAAAAGACCCTGATGTTGGGAAAGATTGAGGGCGCAAGGAGAAGGGGACGACAGAGGATGAGATGGTTGGACAGTGTTCTCGAAGCTACTAACATGAGTTTGGCCAAACTGCGAAAGGCAGTGAAGGATAGGCATGCCTGGCGTGCTCTGGTCCATGGGGTCACGAAGAGTCGGACACGACTGAACGACTGAACAACAACAATATATATATATATCATGTCCTGGGTGACTGGGGTGGAGTGGGGTGGGGACTGGCTGGCCCAGCAATTCATCCAAAAGGTAGTCCTTTGGGTCACCTAAGTTCTCACCATCACTTGTTTTATTGGGGGGGGGGGTTGATGATGATGATGATGAAGAAGAAGAAGAAGAAGATCAAAGGAAAGGAAGGGGAGTTTCTTTCTTCCCATGAAAAGCTTCACCATTTGCTCAAAAGCTATTTGTGGAACAGCTTTTGGGATTGCCCTCAAGACCCATGTATATGTTCTTATACTTCATAAAGCTGAATGTTGGAAGATTCAGAGTGAATAGAATAAATTTCTTCCTTGTGCAGCACAGAGTTAAGCTCCCTCCCTCAGACAAATTCATGGCAGAGAATAAGGCTGTTGATGACTACTAGCCATCACGGCTATGCATTGTCTCCACAACTGGAGGCAGCAATGCTTCTGAATCCCAGTTGCTGGAAGCCACAGGAGGGGAGAGGGCTCTTGTGCTTGGGTTCTGCTTGTGGCTTTCCCACAGGAATCTGACTGGCCACTGTGAGAACAGGATGCTGGACCAGATGATTGGCCTGATCCAGAAGGCTCTGCTTACGTTCTCATGTTACCCAGAAGCTTGTTTCTGACAAAGAAACTCAGCCATTGCTCAAGGTAGGCAGGAGAAAGACGTAAGGACAGGAAGAGGGAGAGGTGTCTGCTTTCTCTTTCCTCCACCCCAGTCACTTCCCCAGATGTAAATTGCATCTCCTCAGCCCAGCCCACTCACTTTGGCTCACCACCTTTGTGTACAAATTCTGCTTCCACACCCCTCCCCTACTCACTCCCCCCCCCCAAATAAAAACAATCCCTTGGTGTTCTTGTGAAGAGAGCTGAGTTTCCAGACCAGGGAGGGGTCGGTTGGTGAGAGTTCCCTCCTAATGAGATCTCAGAGGATTTCTGCCTTCACCTTTCTGCATGTGTGTATCTTATCGATGGTGGCAGCTTGGCTGCTGTTGCCACAGCTAAGGGCCTCTTGGCTGTCGCTGGGCTTTTCCGGAGGCGCAATTAGCAGTCATAATTGCCTAGTGAAAGGAAGAGGCCCACCTTTTGCCCACTCCTGGAGGCCTATTGTTCTTTTATCCTATTAACAGAAGTGCTGTATGGGGAAAGTGGCTGTTTTGCGGGGTTGGAAGTTGTGTTGTGGAAATGGGTGGCTCTCCATCGTACCACCTTTCCCCCAATACACCTGTATCATGACACTCATCTTTTCTCTAAACTAAACAGTCCCCAGTGCTGCTACCTTTCCTCTTGGGGAATTACTCCATCCCCTTGGTCATAATTTTATAAACTTCTATCATGTTGCCTATTACTTGCCTATTCTCTAAACCAGTGGTTCCCAAACTGTGCTCCGCAGAGCACTTGGCTCTCCACAAAGCATTCCCAACTGCTCTGCGAAGAGATTGGAAAGGAAAATAAATAAATGCATGCCTTTGGCATAAGGGCAACAATATTTCTCCATGACAAATTTATCTCCTGAAAAGTGCTCCGCGACTCAAAAAGTTCAGGAACCGCTGCTCTAAACTAAAAATTCCCGAACACTGCTACCTTTCCTCTTGGGGAATTGCTCCATCTCCTTGGTCGTTTGGGTTGCCCTTTTCTGAATGTTTCCCAACTCTGCAATATCTTTTTGAAGGTGAGTCGACCAGAACCATACACAGCATTCAAAATACAGTTGCACCATAGATTTGTATGATAGCATTATGATATCAGCAGGTACATTTCAGTCCCTTTCCTAATGATCTCCTCAATTGACAGAGGTGTGTGTGTGTGTGTGTGTGTGTGTGTGTGTGTTTTGGGGGGTATCAGGTCACCACACCCACTTTAGCCCATCACTTCTATTTGGGCTATCACACACACACACACACACACACACACACACACATCCCGAAGACCGGCCGAGGAGTGGGGAAGTGTTAGTCACCCCTGCCTTAAAGACTAACAAACATATTTTGACATGAATCTGATGAAGCAGACTCTGGTCCACAAATGCTTATGACATTATGAATTTATTAATCTTTAATTTGCCACAGGCCTCCCGGTCATTAGTTTAATCAGTATTTTTAATTGACAACTTAGTCTCTTAAACACTTAGATCACTAGAAATGTATGCTATAACATAAATACACAATTCATGTCCCTTTAAAGTTTTTTTTTAAAGCCAATTTCTGAAGCATTAAAAGATGTTTAGCTCTTTCTCTGCCCTGCTGGCTTAATATTGAACACTGGAATTAAACGGGACGGTTTGACCTCCCTCCCACCCACCCACAACTGCCCCCCAGAAGCTCCCAATGGAAATGATCAACAAGCAAAGCCTTAGCCATTTTGAGAACCACAGTAAGAAACTTCCTGTTTTGGTGTCCTAACAAGAGTTGGATTTGCCCTGTTGGCAAAGTAGGGTGATCAGCACCAAGGTCAGGGAAACTGGTATCTGAATGGTGCAGCAAGCCATTGCTGCTTAATGAACATTAAGTAGAGCCTGCTGGATCAAGCCAACAACCCATCAGGGACAGCATCCTGATCTCACAGCAGGCAACCAGGATTTGAGCACACTCTCACACGCTGTGGCTTCCACCATTCAAAAGCATTGCTGCCTCCAACTGTGAAGGCAGAGCCATCAATAGCCCTCTCCATCATGAATTTGTCTAATCTATAGTTTAACTAAGTGCTGCATGGGGAAGGGCCTTAGCTCAGCAACAGAGCATCTGCCTTGCAAGCAGAGGGTCCCAGGTTCAATCCCAGCCAGGACTGGGAGAGGTTCCTGCCTGAAATCCTGGATAGTTGCTGCTGGTCAGTGTAGACAATTCTAAGCTAGATGGACCAATAGTCTCGCTCAGTATAAGGCAGCTTCCTGTGTTTCTGTCCTGTTCCTGATTTCTTTTATCTGTCCTGATTCATCTAACAGCCTGTTTCATTGGATGCCCACGAGTTCTAGTGTTATGAGAGAGGGCTGACCTGAGTTTAGTAGCTGCGGGTGGGGGGTAGAAGGAGATGCAAAATGCCTTGGTTCCAACTGTGAATCACCCCCCTCCCTTCACCCTGCCTGTTCTGTGCGTTTGCCAGAAATGCAGCTGTTGAGCGGGAGAAAAGAAGAGGAAAATGGGAAACCCCTGAAGGAGCACACACAAAAGCAACATTTGAATCTATCACAACAACAATTTTCTTTGCAGTCAGATCCAAGCAGAGTGATTTAATCAAGCTCCCGCTCGTTCTTTCTTTCTCTCTGTATTTTAGGGGAAACTGGGGAGAATTATCTCCCTGAAATTCATCCCAGGTGAATGCATTTATGATCTCGTTTCCCTGACACAAATCTCACAGCGATGCAGCTGCCAGATCTGAGCGCCTCCTGAAAGAGGAGCTGTTTTGTTTTATTCAGAACCCGCTGTCCCACCTCTCTGAAAGAAAATGTCACCCATCCCGGGGCTTCCCTATAACACACTCAAGAGCTGTGATAGCAAACAAGGAGATGGAAGCAGAGGCAGAAAAGCAGAAAGAGGATCGAAATGTTGCTGATAGTTAAAAGCAGCTCCAAAGCTGCAGGAAAGGACCATCGTGCAAGTGATATTGTCCAAAATAATTACCTTGCACCCAGGACTATTTCACATGAGCAAAGGGGTTCCAGGGTTGGGTAATGAGCCAAAGGTCAATTAGGAGATAGGAGTTATGAATTCCTCACTGGACTCCAGAGACCTGTTAGAAACTCCCCAGTCTGTCAAGGGTGCTTCAAATATATTTTAAAATATATTTAAAGAACTATTGTAAGATTGAATGTTAGGAAAAAGCTGGAAGAAATGATAGCCTACAGATTAGAAATTAAGATTAAGTGAACCAAAATATGAAGTTTTATTAGGACAAATAGAAGATAAATGATATATGTATATTAGGAAAAAGTAGTTAACGATGAGAGGGAATTACTAAAGATGATAGACAAGGAAGCGCAGTGGGAGGGACATGAGGAAGTCCCCCCAAATATGAGTAGACAATATGATAGGTAACCAAGATAAATGTCTGTGTTTGTGTAGTGTGTAGTGTATTTTGTATGTTTTTTTTACAATGTTCTGTTTTTATGTTACATTATGTTTATGTTAAAAACCTAATAAATATAATTTTTTTTAAAAAAAGTCTGTCAAGGGTGCTTCTCAAATTCCTTTTTGTAGGTCAGGGCTGGGCTGGCAGAAAGCATTTCATTGCCTGAGGCGAAAAATTCAGACAGAATTCCTCAGCTGTCATGTTCTTCCTCCTTCCTGTCTAGACCAGACTACAACCAGGTGAAACCTCAGCATCATCATAAGACTCCTTTGCTGATCCTGGCACCTGTTGGGATGAAGGGGAGTCAGGATAGACTAACAAATTCAAATTGCAAGAAAGGAGATTCCAACTAGCCCTTAGGAAGATGTTTCTGACAGTAAGAGCTGTTTGACAGTGCAACTGACTCCCGCAGAAGGGGGCAGATACTCCTTCATTGGAGGTTTATAAGCAGCGGTTGGGTGACCACCTGTCAGGGACTCTTGAGCTGTGATTCCTGTATCGTTGGGCTAGATCAGGGGTCTGCAACCTTTAAGACAAAAAGAGCCACTTGGACCCGTTTCCGAAGAAAAAAAAAACCTGGGAGCCGCAAAACCATTGCGACATTTAAAACAAATATAACACTGCATATATTGTTTCTTACCTTAATGCTATATATACAGGATCGTGCAGTCAGCTGTCAAAAATGGAGGAGGAACCCCCAGCAATGGTGTGCAAGCTGCTATATAGACTTTTGAAATCCCCCCCCCCCTTGGAGTCCAGTCCACCCCCCAGACACATCATCCTACATCACAGATACATCAGAACTACATCACAAATAGGGAGGGTCAGAGGAGGTAATCTGAGAATTCTCATACCTGTGCCATCTCTCCTTGACCCCTCCCAGACACACATTTCTGCAAAACTGGTTTCCTGCCCTGGCCAGGCAAGGCTAGTGTAGAGCTAAGGACTATCCTTTGTTCTAGCCCGGGCCAAATCCATTTTAGGTGGTGGGTCCTTTGTGAGGGAAATGGCCCATCATCTAGCACTCAGGCAGAGGGCTGCTCACCTCCCCCCTTCCTTGCAGAGAAACAGCTTGTCAGTTTAGGAGTGAAAAAAAATGGTTCTTCTTGTGCTGCTTCAAACATGTGCCCTTGTTTGCTTGGTACACTTATGAACATTTATTATATATATATATATATATATATATATATATATATATATATATATATATATATGAACTGAACTTAAAACAAAAGCTGTTTTCCCCTGCAACGGCACAACCAAAGCTGCACACAAACTCAATTACTCTCTTTGATAACTTAAAATGCACAATGATTATTTTTTTAAAAATTATTTATTCATTTTAATTAATTTTGTAAGCAGTAGCACTGGAAACTTTAGCAAGAGCACACTAAATCCTGAATTCTTTGATTACTGAAGAAGTTTCTCAGGATCCTCAGCCCTCACAAAGGAACTACTGGGAACTCAGTTTCCCAAGCTCCCTTGCAACGATGAATCCCGTCGGCATGAGGGAGGGGGGAAACAGCCCGTGCAACACACACACACACACACACACACACACACACACACACACACACACAGTGACCAGCTGTGTGTCGGCAAGAGGGAAGGAGTTCTCCCTGCAATTGCCCATTGTCATTGAGATTTTGGGAGGGGGAGAAAGACGAGTTGTTGAGCTTTTTTTCCCTTTTTTGGCTGCTGATCACTAAGGCAGCAAGAGAGGCAAGTCAGCGTCACAGCCAGTACAGCGCCCGGAGCCACGGCAAAGGTGTAAAAGAGCCACATGCGGCTCCGGAGCCGCGGGTTGCAGACCCCTGGGCTAGATGATCCATGGGGTCCCTTCTATGACTGTGCAGCTGGAAAGTCTGCTCCTCTGTGTGCTGGACAGCTCCCCAGCCTCACCAGGAGGGATGAGAATCTAAGCCACAGTGTGACTGGTGGTGTTGGGATGGGACACCCACAAGGAAGCCCTCATTAACACGGTCCGTCACCCATTCAGAAGTTATCCTGCACAAGCCTCAGTGAAGTGAATGTTTTGCCACAGAATGGATTCTGCCTCGGAAAAGCCATTCTGCAAGCAGTGCATACAAGCTGAAAATGGATATGCATGGCTCGGGTTGGCTTTGCCCAGAGAAAAGAATAGAACATTGTGATTTACAGGTAATTGCAAAGTAAATGTGAGAATCCTTGTTTTACTAACACAATAGGCTCTCAGTGCAATTCACACAGTGTTGCTGTCCTCAAGAGTTATGCCTGCTGAGTGGGAATATGCTGCTACTTATTCCCTTTTGAGAGCAAAGTGCTATGCAGGCAGAAAAAGCAACCGCATCACCTAGTGATAATGGTTATACCAGTAGGATTCCACTAGCACAAGGTGGGGGCCCAGGTGGTGTTGGCAGAGGCAGAGGAGTGGGGCCTCATCTCAGTCCTAAGCAGTAGCTTCAGCTTCAAAGTAGGTGCAAAAATACACCTGCAGGAGAGATGGTCTGCGTTGACACTCCCAGCAAAGTTGGTGAACAGTCCCAGAGAACACTGTGCATGAATGCCCCATGTTCATGCACACACACACACACACACACACCCTCCACATCCCAGTCAGCATGAAGGATAGGAGTCTAACTACTGCAGTCAGGCATGGCCCTAGAAATAGATACTGTGCAGGTCTCATATCTCAAGACATGTTTTGTGGAGCTACATCACTCTCTGTCCAAGGTTGTTGTGGGGATTAAGCGAGAAAGGAGAGAGCCATGTACTACCTAGAGTTCCTTGGAGAAAAAAGGCGGGATAGAAATGCAATCTTGTGCAAGCTGAGCTGCACCCAAATTTCCATCACAAACAAAGAGAGTGAACCCCTCTAGAACAGGTGGTACACCAGTAAGGAAAACCATCCACTAGCAGCATCTCAGTCTTCTCTGGGTTAAGCTTCATCTTACTAGGTCTCATCCAGTCCATTATCATGACTGGGCAACAGTTCAGCACATCCACTGCCTCACTTGCCTCACAGCAAGCCACCAGCATACTGATGTCAATGCCCTCCTAAGCTCCCTATGACCTTCTGCATTGCAGGGGTTTGGACTAGTTGATCCTTCCAACTCTACAATTCTGTGGTTTCTATGACATTTGTGAGAAGCGTCTCTTTACAAATGAAGGGGCTCCACATGCTCCTGTCCTTGGCGAAAGAAGTCCTGAAGCAGAATCCACTGCAAGTTGCACTCCTGCTCTCCATAGATTCCTTGTGCGGTTCTTTGGATAAGTTCAAATTAGCTGTGATTAAGCTAATTTCAAGGTAATTAACTTCAAAATATCTCCCCCTCCCTCCTTAAACCCCTAAGTGGCTGTTTATTAGGCACTGGAGAGGCATCCTAGAAAGTGACGTGATTAAAATCTGCTGGTGCCGCTAACAAAATGTTAATATTTTTTATCCAATTAAATGGCATAATTAATAGGTGGTGATCGTAACATACTAGCTTGGGTAGGGGGTTTCTCAAGATCCTTCCTCATGTCTCCAGCTCTTCTTCCTTCAGGGGAGAAGGTGGTGCACCTTGGAGGGCCGCTGCCCCCCCCCAGAGGTCTAGGATAATTCCTGAGGGATGTGCTTGGGACCACAGAGCCCCCCACAACACCCCATGTCTTGCTCTGGGTCAAGGCAGTAAGCAAGTGGTAGGTAGGCATGAAGAAGACAGAGAAATGTCCTGGGTGATAGAGAGAAAGCGGAACTGCTCAACATCTCCTTTGCCTCTGTCATCACCCAAAAGGAAAGCAGTGCCCAACCTGGTGATAACAGAAAAAGGGCACTCTAGCCATCTCTCTCTGCTCAGGAGGACCAAATGAATGGCATTCTTCTCCAGAACCATCTGCACTGCTTCTGCCATATTAGGATAAGGGGAACAGCACCAAACAATAAAAGCATCTGCCAACAACAACCTGATTCCAACCCGCTGCCAGGAAACATGAAGGGATGCCCCCAGTGGGCTCTGAAGACCCAGGGCATGGCCTCCTCCTGAGGACTGTTGTTTTCCAAGGCCATGATTCAGTGTGCCTTTCCTTGCTCCGCAGGTGACCCTCTGCACCCTTGGAGAAACAAAGGCTAAGTTGTCTTCTGCCTTTCATCTTCTCGGGGCACAAAGCTCCTTGATAAAAGCCCAGCAGGTGCGTAGGGCTGGGGCGGAGGCATTTTGTAAGGCCGGCACAAAAGAGATGCGCCTCTGTTCCCCCAGCTCTCATCTCTCTCCCGCTTTGTACAAATAACTCTTCCTCACCAGCCGCTTTTGTGTTCAATTTCGCTGAACACTGAATGTCAACCTCCCGTTAATTGCTTCTCTCCCAGTCTTTGTGCATGCCATTAAAAAAAAAAAAATGCCACACATACAATTTTAATTTTAAAAGGCAACTTGTTTGTTTTATATTGAAATTACCCAGCCCGCTTTGGCCCACAGAAACAGCTGCACTCCCATTTCAGCATCTTAAAAAAAAAAAATCTTTGTGATGATAAAAAGCAGCAGCAGTGAGAGAGAAAGAATAAAAAGGGGCAGAAAAATCCCAGTCCAGAGAGAGAGAGAGAGAGAGAGAGAGAGAGAGAGAGAGAGAGAGAGTCCTGTGAGCAGAAGGGAAAATGGGGGTGGGGAGTTAAAAGAGAGAGGAAGGCACTTTTTTGCCAATTTAGTCTTCTTGTAGGTTTGGGATGTCTGGATGGTGCTCTGAGTGTCTCTGAATATTTGGGGTCCTGTACGCGGGTGGCACTGTGGGTTAAACCACAGAGCCTACGGCTTGCCTATCAGAAGGTCAGCTGTTCGAATCTCCGAGATGGGGTCCCAGTTCCTGCCCACCTAGCAGTTCGAAAGCACATCAAAGTGCAATTAGATAAATAGGTACCGCTCTGGCGGGAAGGTAAACGGCGTTTCCGTGCGCTGCTCTGGTTCGCCAGAAGCGGCTTAGTCATGCTGGCCACATGACCTGGAAGCTGTACGCCAGCTCCCTCGGCCAATAAAGCGAGATGAGCGCCACAACCCCAGAGTCATCCGCGACTGGACCTAATGGTCCGGGGTCCCTTTGCCTTTACCTTTACCAAGGTAGCAGCAGATCTGGCCTCCAAGGGGCGTGTTGCAGCTGTCACTGCTACCACTTCAGCAGCAGGCAATGCATTCCTTGGAGGCTGGATCTGTTAACCCTGTGGATCCTGCCACCTGAGACAGTTGCCTCATCTTGCCCCATAGGTGGGGCAGCCCTGCTCCATCAGGATCCCCAAAGAATGAGCTTAGTTGCAAGAGCTGCAACTAAGTGATGGTGCCCTCCAAGTTAATGGGTGGGCGTCTCTTCCCCATGCCTCACCAAACTGCTAGGTAGGAAAACAATGTGAGCTAAGATGGAAGCAGGCTGGAAGCTGGAGACACACAGACATGCTTGCTCTGTGCTGAATCCAAAGCTGTGACTAATGGAGAAGCAACATCTTTGGAGGTGTTAACACTGTGGGCCCTGTCCATCTTCTGCTCAGGTTGTGTATGTGTGTAAATAAAACCACAGTCTCCGCTGACCTTCATTCCAAGAAACTAAACCTGGGTATGTTTCTGGAATGCCTGGATTCTCTCCCTACTCAGAGACTGGGGTGGCATATATAGCAGTATTTTTTACCTTGGGTAAACATTCATGTATTTTGTGGAATAACACATGGAGGTATTTTGAGCTGAGGATTTCCTCAACAACACCCCCCATCCCACAGCCTCATCCACTTGGTTTATGCCCCTCCCTGGAGGTGCCAAAATCCAGAAGACTTCGCCTTCAGATCCACGAAACCCACCCACCCACACCCCACTTGCAAACATTGTTCTGGTGGGCTTTTAAATCACAACACTGAAATTTAAGGGAAGGCGGTACAGACCTTGAGGGTGATGGCAGGTCTCTCAAAGTGTTATGTATTCAGTGGTCTGTGTTTGCCTGAGTTTGAGTCTGGACTAAGGATTCTGAGCCCCTGTGTTCTGATTCGATACATGATATCCAATCACAGAACATTTCAGGATTTGGGCCTCTGCCATTGGCCCTTAAACTCTGAGTCATGATTCGCAGCTTGGAAGTTTAGACAGCCAATCACGTTGGGAGTGGGAGTGGCCCAGGCCTTCAGAAATGTATATAAGCAGTTGCTTTGCCCCTGTTGTCCAGTTCTGTACGTAGTGCAGTAAAGGTTCTTATTGTTATCACTGTGTCTTGCCTCGTGGGAACCCACCCACGCTTCACAAGGTACAGAAAGAATGAGAGGAAAGCAGTTCAGAACAGAACAGGAAGTAGAACGATGGCTGCAGAAGTTCCTTTAGCAGTCCCTGCAGGCTTAACATAGGGGTGATGGGCACAGGGAGTTCAAAGCACTTCACCTCAGCAGATTCTGCATGGAGTTCTTTGTTCTTTGATGTAGCACAAGGCATGCAATCTGCAAGGAGGCTCACCTGCTGCTCAAGTACCTCCTATGCTGATGCAGCTGCCCTAAGGGGCATGCGGTCAGGGGTTCTTCTCTTCCTACAGGGCATGGGGAGGAGGGTCTGCTGAGCCAATTGTTTGTGCTGGTGGCTGCTATGCTACCATTCTTAGCAGACAAGCCAGGGTAAGAACTGGTCAGTCTCCAATGCCTGCCTTCCACTTCTTGACATAAACACACATCCTTCCTCCGGTTGATTTTCAAGATGCTGAAGCATGAGCTGAATGATTACTTAGCTTTGGAGAGTGTCTCCCACCCACTGCCATTTTAAAAGGTCATTTAATTACTATTACAAAGAATTTACTGAAAAACTGGGAAATGTCGTGGAAAACAAGTTGTTGGCATCCAGCTGACTCAAGAGACAATGGAGTGCACCTCCAGGGGTGAAGTCAAACCGCTGTGTTAGCAGCACTAAAGTGACCTCCCTGGACACAAGTCTGGGCAGGGTGTATGGAGGTCCTGGGCTGCCCAGATGACAAGACCCCCCCCCCTCTCAGCCTTGCTGGTGTGATCCAAAGGAAAGCAGAGCTATAAGTTTGGCACCAACTTGGTGCCAAACCCACTTTAGAGCCTGCAGTCTGATGGATTCCTTTACAAGGCAGTCCAAAAGTTTCAGTGTTGCCTCCATTCCTGGTTTGGTTTTTTTTAAGTATCTGTCTTTTAAATTGCTACAAATTGGTAATCGAGCTGCCCACAGACTGGAACGGCCGGCTGGCGAGTGCAGCTCCTTTGCTGCTGCAGCCACATTCTCTGAATTCAAACACAGCAAGTCCCCCTGCCTGGTATCTCAGGGGAAGGAGGGGAAGGAGTTCTAACAGAGAGGGGGGGTCCTACACTAAAGCCCCCTTTCCAACACTGTGAGGGACAGACCTCCTTATCTGCAGGAGGCCCTTACCTGCAGAGTACAGGGCTTGGTTTTTATTTATTTATTTAGAGCATTTGTATCTTGCTGTTTCCTAGTGGTGCAGCAATAAAACTGTTAGCACATTTGCAAAGCTAAGCAGGGTCTGGTATGGTTTCAAGCTGGATGGGAGACCATGTGTTGAGATTCCTGCATTACAGGGGGTTGGACTAGAATGACCCTCGGGTCCCTTCCAACTCTATAATTCTTTGATTCTATTATTCTTCAGCCGCAAAGCCTCCTACATACAATCAAAACAAGACAGTTCCTACCTGCTGGCTTACAGTCTAGAAAAAAACAACAACATGACACACGAGGAGAGAAGAGGAAAATCCCAAACTCAGACACCAATTTCCCATAAGATGCATCTGTTCAGCCACGTTGAGAACAGGATGCTGGACTAGGTGGGGCCATTGGCCATTGGTTTGATAGTCTGTGGGCTACTGGGCAATGCCCCTAGATGGAGAAGCCAGCTTGGAGCATAGAAGCCAACGAATGCAGCAGCAGCAAGAAGTTGGTTTCCTTTATAACAGCAGCAAAGCCTCCAGTGATTGAAAAGAAACATCTTTTGCAGAGCGTCAGAGGGAAGAGGAGGATTCTATGGCACAACAGAGCCACCCGGTGGTTGCTTTCACCATTGCAGTTTCCCTGGGCTTTGACATCCATTGACTTCACTGGAAGGAAAAGCGCAACACAAACACATACCAAGAACAAACTTAGTTGGTCTCTAAGGTGCTACTGGAAGGAATTTTTTTATTTTTTATTTTGTTTTGACTATGACAGACCAACACGGCTACCTACCTGTACCAAGAACAAACTTAGTTGGTCTCTAAGGTGCTACTGGAAGGAATTTTTTTATTTTTTATTTTGTTTTGACAAACACAAGCTGTAAAGCATAGGCGCCAACTCCTAGAGACTGAGGTTCCTTTGGCTCCCCCAATCAGGCTCTTCTTGTGTTCAAAGCTTTACATCCCTCCAAAATTCTCTCTGGGATAATCTTTAGATACGTCCTGGGTGGATCTGTTTTCTCTCCCTATATTTTTTTAAAATATTTCTGAGCATTCACCCAACAAATGACTTTCATTTCATGTTTTGTTTTGCACCAGTGTAGCAGTTAAGAGTGTTGGACTAGGGTCTGGGAGAGAACAGGGTTCAAATCCCCACTCGGCCATGAAGCCCAGTGGGTGACCTTGGGCCATTCGTTGCCCCTCAGCCTCAAATACCTCACAGGGTTGTTGTGATCATAAAGTGAGGAGGAGGAAAAATATGTAGCTCATCTTGGGCCCCAAAATAAAAAGTAAGTAAAACATTTTCTTAACCTTAGCAGTCTGTTTTGGAATATCACCCCAAAGTTGGCCTAGTTCAACCTCCTGCAATGCAGGAATCACAGCTAAAGCATCCCTGACAGATGGCCATCCACCCTCTCTTAAAACCTCCAATGAAGGAGATTCCACCACCTCCTGAGGGAGCCTGTTCCACTGTCAAACAGCTCTTGTCACCGGGAAGTTCTTCCTAATGTTTACCTGCTATAAGTTGTCCCACAAATCAATAAAGTTGTAGATCTGTTTTGCCAGTCCCAAGTCTCCCATGTTCTACATCTAATTCTTACAACAGCCTTGCAAGGTATGTCTGATGGCCCAGGTGAAGTGGGGGCAAAGTGGTTGAAAAAGAGTGAGTTACCAAAGGTTGCCCTACGATGGCAGAGAGACTGGATGCCAAACAGGAGGATGAGTGGGGTTTCTGTGGAAGAAGAAAAAGGACAACTTGTCATGGGTGGAGGAGTGAGAGAGCAGTGCTCTGTTCTTTCCACTTGCTTAGACATGCAAGTCAGAGATGTGCTGGCTGGTGCTGATGGGAGTTGTAGCAGACCATCTGTTCCACTAGGTGGCAGGCTATGAGCATCTGTGTGTGCTATTGATTTCCCTTCATTTTATTTGATAAACTAGAAGCAGATCCCCACTACACATTCAAAGCATGTTTAAAACACATGGCTTCCTTCCCCCCCCCCCAAAAAAAAATAATAAAATAAATAAAATAAAAATATTGGGATGTGTAGAACTATAATTACCAATGTCCTTAACAAACTAGGATTGTTTGGGGGAAGTCATGTATTTGAAATGTGTGGTGTGGACCTGCCCTTAGAACTTGCCAGTGGCATTTCTCGCAACATCCCCTATGAGGACAAGTGGGCTTTATTTTAGCTGAGGGTCCTTGTGCATCTTCCCTTTTTTATTGAAACTCAGTGCAAAATGAAAGCAACAATCCAGTGGAAAGAGGCCACAACGCGTGACTCAGCACTTTGCTGTGCTACATGACTAAGCAGTTTCTGAGCTCATTAAAGTTCCCGAGGTGTTTTCAGTGCCATCCAGAAAAACCCAGATTTAAAATACAGCCCAAAAAAGTGTTCAATGTTCCTGATGTCATTCTAGATACTGAGCTGCCCTTTTATGGCTCACTTACCCAAAGTGGGGGAAATGACTTTACTGAATTGTAGGTTGTCAACTTGGATGGTTGGTTGATTAGTTTATTATTTCATATTATTTCATTATTATTCCCACCTTTTTGTCCAAGGAGCTCAAGGTGGCACACATGGTTCTTCTCCTCCCCATTTTATCTGCACAACAACCCTGTGAGGCAGGTCAGGCTGAGAGGCTGTGACTGGCCTGTAAGGTCACCCAGTGAGTTTCATGGCCGAGCAAGGATTCAAATTCGGGCCACTGGGGTCCTGGTCCAACACTCTAGCCACTGTACCACACTGCCTGGCGGCGTCTGTTCCTCTGCCATTAGACAGCAGCTTGACCTGCAGGCATGAGCAGGTGATGATGCTTCCCTCCTGTGGCACAATGGGTCAGTGTCTGAGCCCACCCAGGGATGGCTGTGGGCAGGATTCCTGCATTGTGTATGGGGTTGGACTAGATGACCCTCAGTATCCTTTCCAGTTCTACAATTCTATGAGTCTATGATTCATGTCTATTCACCATCTGATCAGTCAGCAATGCAATTGCGATGGCAGAGACAGGGTGGGGTCTTCCCTGTGACAAGCTCACCACCTGCCACTGACGTCAGGGGAATAAATCTTACCCAACCCATGTGGGTATTTTGCCCAGTAATCATTTGTAATGCCATAAAGTATAGAAGCGCCCTTGTTTGGGGCCTGATGAAAAAGACCTCAAGCCTACCCAGAGAATCAATTGTTTAAAAGAAGTGGGGAGACAAACTCATTAGTCACATTCGGGCCTCAAGAGCAAATATCCCACTGAAACAAGAATTTTTTGTGGGGCAGCCTTTCTGTGCTAAGGGATCTGTATGAGCCAGCTTCCACTTTGCAATGCCTTTCAACAAGACCAGGCGAGCACACCAGCACAGATGAACTTGCTACTGCCCCTCTTCAGTCATATGCTACGTGCAAATATGGACATACACTCATGTACTCCACTGACGTGCGCCACGTGTCACAAGAGTCACGGTTCGTCACGCCTAGCCTATAAGCAAATTGGAACCCAGACAATGGGAAAGAGCTTAAGAATCAAAGACACAGCAATTAATATGCACATTGATTAGCAAACAACTTTCAAACAGAAACCAGTAGCTCAGCTCCAGCTGGGGCGTTGTGAGGTAAGAAGAGCCACTTGCCAGTTATGGAGAAAGCAGGGGGCTGAGAGTCACCAGGTATTTGATGATAATAATAATTTATTATTTATACCCCGCCCATCTGGCTGGGTTTCCCCAGCCACTCTGGGCGGCTTCCAACAGAACATTAAAATGCAATAATCTATTAAACATTAAAAGCCTCCCTAAACAGGGCTGCCTTCAGATGTCTTCTAAAGGTCTGATAGTTGTTCTCTTTGACATCTGAAGGGAGGGCGTTCCACAGGGCGGGTGCCACTACCAAGAAGGCCCTCTGCCTGGTTCCCTGTAACTTGGCTTCTCGTAGTGAGGGAACCGCCAGAAGGCCCTCGGCACTGGACCTCAGTGTCCGGGCAGAATGATGGGGGTGGAGACACTCCTTCAGGTATACTGGACCGAAGCCTGAGTAGTATAAGCATGGGGGTTGGAAGTACAGAACTGTAGAGTTGAAAGGAACCTCAAGGGTCATCTAGCCCAACCCTCTGCATTGCAGGAACCCCAACTAAAGAATCCCTGAACTAAAGAAACCTCTGTTTAAAGACCTCCAATGAAGGAGAGTCCGCCATCTTCTGAGGGAGTCTGTTCCACTGTCAAACAGCTCTTACAGTCAGAAAGTTCTTCCTTCATTTTAGTCAAAATCTCCTTTCTTATCATTTGAATCTATTGGTTCAGATCCTATGGGGATCTTAGATCCAAGCAGCAGAAAACAAGCTTGTTCCATCTTCCATGAGACAGCCCTTTTTATAGTGGAAGGTGGCTCTCATACCTCCTTCTCAGTCTCCTCTTACCCAGGCTAAACATACCCCAATCCCTCAGCTGTTCTTCATAAGGCTTGGTTTCCAGACTCTTGGTCACCTTGTTCACCCTCCTCTACACACCTTCCTGCTTGTCTGTACCCTTCTTAAACTTGGGTGCCCAAAACTGGACCAAGGATTCGAGAGGGATCTGACCAAGGCAGAATAGAACAGTATGATTAAGATAAGATTTGGGTTTGGTTTTTTTTTACATTTCTATTCCACCCTTCCTCTCAAAGGAGCTCAGGGTGGCAAACACAGGCAATAAAACAATCAAAATGTCTAAAAACACGAAACTCCAGCCTTGCGGCTCCTAGTCCAATGCTCTAACTACTAAGTCACACTGGCTTTCAACTTTTGAAGTGCAACCAACTAGCCACAGTAGCTATGCTGTGCCTCCACAGCTGGAGGCGTAATGCTTCTAAATCCCAGTTGCTGGAAGCCATAGGAGAGGAGAGGGCTGTTGTGCTCAGATCCTGCTTATGGGCTTCCCACAGACATCTGGGCTGCTCACAGTGAGAGGAGGATGCCTGACTAGATGGGCCATTTGAAGACCCTCCATGTGTCCCTTTTTTCCGGGGACAGTCCCGGATTTACAGAACCCATCCCAGTTTCTGATTTGATCCCAGAATGTCCTGCTTTTCCTTAGGATGTCTCTGTTTCCATAGGAGAAATGTTGGAGGGGATGGAGTTATGGAACCCCTGAGCCAAGGAGACAAGTAACTACCTGTATACAACCTTTAGAAGACATCTGAAGCCAGTCCTGTACAGGGAAGTCTTCTAATGTTTAACGTTTTATTATGGTTCTCTCCCTCTCCCCCCCCAAACATTATTCAGTTTTTAATTAATTCATATTTGCAGCAACAAATATTTCAACACAGGGGGGAAACTGCACAGCACAAGACAGAATTCCAGCCCTGAAAATGTGGCAGGTTGGTAGGAAGAGGCCATTCTGTCGCTCGAGAGCTTGATGCAAGATACAGAGGCATGCTGGTAAGATTGGAGCTGATTCTCTTTACAGGCCCAGCTTGGTCCTCCTCCAGTATCTCCTTTGGGAGTTGTAACTGATTTTATTGCCAGTTTTCATGTGGATCTATTGAGGGATGGGTCGGTTCCGCTTCTGCTTCTTAGCAAGAAACCGCTTGATCTTGAATGTCTCGTGGAGAGACATACTCAAGCTTCACCAACCGCTCACCACAATGGCAACAGATGAAAAAAGACACCTGATTATGTTTTTTTATATGTTGAAAGCTGCCCAGAGCGGCTGGGGGAAACCCAGTCAGATGGGCAAGGTATAAATAATAAAATGATGTTGATGATGATGATGATGATATAGGACAGTAGTGGCTAACCTTGACACTCCAGATGTTTTGGAACTACAACTCCCATCATCCCTGACCACTGGTCCTGTTAGCTAGGGATGATGGGAGTTGTAGTTCCAAAACATCTGGAGTGTCAAGGTTAGCCATCACTGATTATAGGACGTCCCTATTTTCATCAGAGAAATGTTGGAGGGTATGCATTTGCCTGATCCAGCAGGGCTGGTCTTAAGTTCTTATAACCAAGGAGAGGAAAGGCCTTTGCTGAAGAGGTGAGTTGTGAGAAGGCAGAGGAGGAAGGCCTTGAAGCCTGTCTTCCAACCACACCACCAAGCATGGCACTATCCATGGTACCTCTTGATCTTTCCCATCATGTGTTGAAGTATGTGGTCAGCAGATTGTTGTCAGTTCTCCAGTAAGGTTGGATGCTTTGTTCTCATTCTCTGTATCCCTCGACAATGGCTGTGTTTGAGCTCTGCAAAAGGGGATTTCCAATGCAGCAAGTGGACTGTAAACATACACACAGAGAGGAAGGGGAACAGCCACAGCCTGGAAAGCAAAGCAAACCTCAGCTGCTGCTGCTGCTGCTCTGTGCCCACAAAAGGGGAACATTTTTCCTCTGTGTGGTGGTGTGGATGTGTTTGTATTGCAGAGTGTAACTAAGTTGCCAAGTTCACTGTCTTTACGGGGCGTAGAGGGGACTATTTTGCATAAATAGATTCATGGTGATTTGTTTTCCCCCCCGCCACAGGATTACTGGAGAGGATAAAATGCAGTGCTGTCGTCTGAGTATAGGACTAGGACCTTGTTGGCCAGGGTTCAAAATCCCCATTTGTCACTATGAAGCTCACTTGGGTGGCCACTGCCTCTCAGCCTAGCCTACCTCACAGGGTTGTTGTGAGGATTGAGTGAGGAGGGAGAGAATCATGTATGCCTCCTTGAGTACCTTGGAGATAAAGGTGGGATAGGAATACAAGAAATGGAACGCAAATGCAATGAAGTGAGAGAAGAGGCCTCCTGAGTGCATTTTCTTGCACTCCTTGCCATGAGGGTGGGATCCTGGGACAGGCACATTATCCTCCATGTGATATCGGGGAGGCTTTGCTGCTGGGAATAGACTGCTGCTTCTAAGCACATTATCCAAAGAAAGGGTGCGAGGAGAGTCCCACTTTTGGCATGTATCACATAAAGATGCTTCTATACAGAGGTGCAGATATGACTTCCTCCTCAAACCCAGCCTGAAGGTTCTGTAATGGACGCCCTATTCACAGCCAAATGTGGACAGGATTAGACACCACAGAAGCTGCACCTCAACAAATCATTATATGAGCCTGGTGTTGCAACTCAGAGAAAGTGAGAACGCCGGACGGTGCAACACATAGTTGAATTCTTTTGGGAATTATAAGGACAGAACTACCTAAATTGTATAGAAGTTTATTTATGTAATGCTACTACAGCAGCAAGAATGCTAATTGCCCCAAAGTGGAAAGAAGCAGAAGTACCAGCAAAGGAAGAATGGATATAAAAACTTATGGAATATGCAGAAATGGTGAAACTTATCGGAAGAATAATATATCAAGATAACAAACTTTTTCTAAAAGAATGGAAATGGCTTATTGAATATTTACAGATAAATTGTAAACCGATAAAAACATTGGCAGGATTATTGTAATAACCTGCAGTTTCATAAGACTATATTTAAAGCAGATAATTAAACGAGAAAATTAAATGAAGTTGGATATGCAGAAGATATTAAAAAAATTAATTTAAGGAACCGCAGGAAGAGAGGGAAGGGACTCAAACTTTGAAATGTTAAATTGATTGTAAAACTAATGAAATGTATAAACTTGAAAAGTATAAATAAAAACTTTTTTAAAAAAAAGAATTATGGAACTCCTTGTCACAGGAGATAGTGATGGCCACCAACTTGAATGGCTTTTAAAGAGGATTAGCCAAATTCATGGAGGAGAAAGAAGTCTTGACTACTAGGCATGATGGCTATGCTATGCCTCTGCAGCTGGAGACAGCAATGCTTCTGAATGCCAGTTTCTGGAAACCACAGGAGGGAAGAGTGCCGCTGCATTCAAATCCTGCTTCTGGGCTTCCCTTTGGTGCATCTGGTTGGCCACTGGGAGAACAGGATGCTGGACTAGATGGGCCATGGACCTGATCCAGCAGGCACTTACATTCTTACGGCCCTTTCTTGCCCTTGAACACCAGGAGGAAGAGGTGGAGGAGGCACATTTTAGAGCTGCCAGCAGCCTAGGAGGGGAAAATTCCCACCTGCCTTGGCTTTTGTGCCTTGATGTGCAAAGATCAGCATCAGGGGACCGCTTTTCGCAGCATGGAAACATTATCACCTTCTGATGTCTGCAGCTCAGAACACAGCTCAAACCAACCCAGGCAGCTTTGCTCTCTCCAGGAAAGTGCAGAATCTAGATGGGTCCTCCCAGGTCAGCAAGCAACTGGGCAGACAAGCTGGTGCCAGTAATGGCCAGTTTCCCCTGGGCAACCCTGACTACAGCTCCTGTCTCCTGACAGAAGGACTCAGCTGAGAGAGAGAGAGAGAGAGAGGTTAGCGCTGTAGGGGGAGAGGAAAGGCCCCAATTCAGCAGGCATTCCCACACATGGCTCAGCATGTAGGTTCCCAGGGCTCACTGGAGGCTGAACACGCCATGGCAAGGAGGAAATGCAACCAGGAGCAAAGGGTGCTTGGCTTGGCCTTCAAAGAAACCAGGAAGCAGAGGAGGCTTTTCATGAACAAGCAAATTGCTGCTATTTACATTTTAGGCAAATATTGCTCATTGCAAAAGCCGATTTGCATAGCGAGCCCAGGTGTTCTCCCAGAAATCCTGCCCCAGCACCCACCAGGAGGCTGTGTCACAATCCTGCCAGGTGCTGGAAGGAGACAAAAGGCAGCAGAACTATTTGAATACAGAAAAGACGGCCAGCTGAGGGAAAGGATGGGAGCTCACTTTGTGCCCCAACTTGAAAACAGTAATTGTTGGGACTATTTATTTTCCTCCTCCCCCCCCCCCTCATGCCTTTATTTTTACCTTCTTTAGCATTATTAAGAGCCCCAAAGTAAATAGCAAGGAATTACATAATACTACATACAAAGCAAACAAAAAAATAAATTGTAACAGAAAGAAATTGTGACACTCCCATTTATCCCTATTTCCCAAGCTGGCATGGCTAGTAAATGATGAGCATCTAAGTCTGAAGCATAGGAAATAAAATCCCAGCAGATGACATAAAAGCTTTCTGGATTCTCCATCCCCCTGGAGACACACAGTTTATGTGTATTTTTTTCCACAACAGCCAAAGTCTATAATTTCTAACAACACAGAGACAAATGCAGATTTTTCAAGGGCTATTGAAATCCTAGCTGTAACTAAGGGCTTGTTCACATGTGCCTAGAAAGCACAGGTCTGAGCAGTTTTGCCTTTGCCCCTCCACTTCCCCCTGGAAAACCCACTCTTTAGCGCTAAATTGGAACAAACGGCAATCCAACAGAAAACCCAGTTGTCATTTGCGGCAGGGCAAAAGCTCTTTAGCGAGACAACCTCTCATGTTGTCCATCTTGTTGGAATTATGCTGAAACAAAAAGGAAGCTGCATCCCCTGTCATTGCGGGCGGTTTTCAACAAAAGATCATCCACCTCTCTTCCAGATGCGGGGTGGTCTTGACAACAGAGTTGAGTGGTGCTATTTCTGGCAAAAGAGAGAAGACGTAGCCTGGATAGACACTTCTCATTCCCAGGGGCCGACATCAAATGCTCTCAAGGCCCTTGCAGCTTTCCCTATAACTGAGCTTATGCCAACCTGTAAAACTCAGCTGGTTAGAGCATAGTGCTAATAATGCCAAGGTTGCAAGTTCGATCCCTGTATGGGGACAGCTACATATTCCTGCATTACAGGGAGTTGGACTAGATGATCCTTAGGGTCCCTTGCAATTCTTTGATACCATGATTGAGAAAGCTGTGGCATAGGCCCCACTGAAATGAATGGTCACCTGCATCCATTCATCTCAGTGAGACTTTGACCCACTACATAACACTTGATGGGTTTTGCCCTAAATTCCTAGCAACTAGCAACTTCTGGTGATCAGGCACTAGGGCTATTTCCAGCCAAGTTACCTGGGGATTGATTTATTTCATAGGATCCATTGATTGGCTGAAGAAGTTTGGCCTGCTTTGGATACAGAAGGTCCAATCAGGACAGATAAAGGGAAGTTTTTCATACAGCACATAGTTAAAACTATGGAACTCACTCCAACAGGAGGCAGGGGTGGCCACTGATTTGGATGGCTTTAAAAGAGGACTGGGCAGATTCATGGAAGAGGTGAGGGCTATCAATGGCTACTAGCCATTATTGCTATGCTCTGCCCCCATAGCTGGGAGGCAGCAATGCTTCTGAATGCCAGCTGGAGAGGAGAGGGCTCTTGTGTTCGAATCCTGCTTGTGGGCTTCCCATTGGGGCATCCAGTTAGCCACGGTGAGAACAGGATGGTGGACTAGATGGGCCATGGGCCTGATCCAGCAGGCTGCTCTTATGTTCTAATCTCTGGGTAGGGCTGGGAGAGATCCCTGCCTGAAACCCAGGAGAGCTGCTACTACCACTTGGGGGAGCCAAAAGTGAGCAAGCTAGACTGAGGGTCTGGTTCCCTAGAGCAGCTACCATAATTGTTCCCATTGCACCACCTGGTCAGTTGGCTTCATGTGTTGTGTTTTATTTAAATATCAGCCCAAAATGCATAAGTTAAAGTACGGAATGGTTCTCTTTCTTCCTTATTTTCCCCGCCCCCACCTCCCCAAATCTCTGTCTGCAGCCCTTTATTCCTAAGCAAATGCTTCCAGCTAAACTCCTGGGGCAAAGCATTGAACTTATGCCTGCACTCTTGCTGAACTCACACTGTGATTCGTACAAATTTAATCACATCTGCCTAGCAAAATCAATTCCACTCAAAGGAATCCAAGTTTGTGCTTCTCTGCACCAGTATTAATACCTTGGAAAATCTGCCTCCTGAGATTAAGCACATGCAGAAAGAGCTTCAGAGAGAGAGGTGGGGCATCTGTGTTTGGGGGCAGAAGACCAGTGGAAGGGGTGGCTGCATATGAAAGGGTCTAACTCTTTGCTTGGGTGCTGCAATCACAAACCCACATGCACCAAGGAGGGAGTACCAGGCAGGGCCGGTGTGTCCATTTAGGTGAACTAGGCAATTGCCTAGGGTGCCAAAATGGAGGGGGCGCTGGCCAGCCTGCCCCCGCCCCCCGCCGCCGCCCGGTGCCACCCCAACCAGCGGCGGAGCAAGCAGGTTGGGGCGAAAACCACAGCGGCGAGGGCGCCAAAATGGAGGGGGCACTGGCCAGTCTGCCCCCCCCCGCCGCCCCCCGCCGCCGCCCCAACCAGCGGCGGAGCAAGCAAACCGCGGTGGCGGGGGGCACCCGGCCGGGAAGGGGGCGGGGCACCGCTCCGCAACGTGCGACATACGCAATGACGTCACGTGGCCCGCCCCCTCGCCTAGGGCGCCAAAATTGCCAGCACCGGTCCTGGTACCAGGAAAGTCCAACAGAACACATTCAGGATTGTAACATAACTGGGATATATCTCTTGCATTTTTATGTCTACTGTACTTACTTATTTATTACATTTCTATCTCACCTTTCCTCCAAGGAACTCAAGGAAATTCCCCTCCTCATTTAATCCCAACAGCAACCCTGTGAGGTAGGTTAGGCTGAGAGGCAGCAGCTGGCCCCAAGGTCACCTAGTAAGCTTCATGGTTTAGTGGGGATTCTCAGGCCAGTCTTAGAAGCTCCCTGCCCTAGACTTCCTCACTTCTGCCTCCCCAAAGGACAGAGGTTGGAGCCCTGGGCAAGGTTGAGAAGAGGCTGCAGTGGCACATATGGGTCTACATCTCCCCCTCTCCCCACCCTGCCCCCATTTCACTCTCCTTTCTGGCAGGAGGGTGGGTGGGTATTACTAACTTGTTGCCTTTCTATCCCACTTTTCCTCCAAGGAGTTCAAAGTGCTTCTCCCCCTCCCTGTTTAATCCCCATAACAACCCTGCGAGGTAGGTTAGGCTGAGAGTGAGTGACTGGCCCAGGGATATTCCTGGCTGAATAGGGATTCAAAGTCTGGTCTTTCCCAAGTCCTAGTCCAGTACTCTAATCACTATGCCACGCTGCCTTCTCTTGGATCGGCTGGGAAAGATACACGCAATCAGGTGGTTATGATGATGTAGTTAGGACGCCCAAGGTTGCTTTCTCTGAAGTGCTATTTATTGCACATGCAACACCAGCAAAACAGGCACAACTGTACAGTCTGGAGGGGTTGGAACAATTCCCCTGTGAGGAGAGGCTACAACATTTGGGCCTTTTTAGTTTAGAGAAAAGGCGAGTAAGTGTATAAAGTGTATGATAATTATGCTGCTTTCAACAGGCAGGGAGTTCCTAAGTGTAGGTGCCTGCCATCACAGTAAAAGATTGATTTCTTACAAATGTGGAACAGGAATTATGTGGCATCTTTAACAGCATCAGATCAAAGCAGTCGAGTGGGTACATGTGGGGCAAGGTGATCTCGCAGGCAAACTGGTCCCAAGTTGTTATGGGATTTATATACTAATAGCAACATTTTAAAGAGTTTGCATTTACTGATAATGTTTTGTTCTCGTGGTAAACAGCTTGGAGATTTTGTTTTGCTTTCACAATCAAGTGGCGTATAAATTTTACAACCTAAGAAATGACCATTGCGGCTCAGGCAGGCGTACTAGGCCCTCTCCCTCCGCACAACAACCCGGCGAGGTGGGCTACGCTCTCGACAGAGCCAGAAGCTGCGGCCGCCGCGGGAACCAGCTCCGCTCGCCGATGCCAGGCAGCCATGGGTCCCCCGCGCGTCCTCGCTGCGCGCCGTCTGAGGAGCTGGAGGCGGAGCCGGGGCGGGCCGGGGAGGAGGGCGGTTCAGGAAGCGGCAGCCGGCGCCTCCCCTCTCGGCTGCCACCAGCCCGGCGCCCTATAAAGCGCCAGCCACGGCCGGCCCCGCATCGGCCCCATGGAGGAGCGCGCGGGCCCCGCCGAGCTGGAGAGCGAGAAAAAGGGGAAGAAGCGGCGGCGGGGGCGAAGCGCTGGGTAGGGAGCCCGCTTGGCCGGGCGCGGAGGTGGCGCCCTCCACCCCTGGCCTGGCTTTTGTTTTGGTTTCTTTTGGGGGGGGCGGACAATCCAACTTAAAACGGGTGTCCTGGAGGGGCGATCCGGCTTTAAAAGGGTGTCCTGGAGCGGCGCCCCAGTGCGCTGCCTCGCCCCCCACGGTGGTGGAAACGGGGCGCTTCCTGCCCCGCGCCCATCACCGTGGCGGCTGGTCTGGCCGGGGCTGCGTCAAGGTCACGAGCGCCGGCAGGTGACAGCATAGGGGGTGGGGAGCGAGGTCGCGCCCTCGGCTTCCTTAGGCGGAGCAGGAGTCGAACTCTGCCCCCGGCGCGTCTCCGTTGGGGGCGAGGAGCGATCGGGGGCGCTTCCCCCCACCCCCACCCGCTCAATCCTCCTTGTAGACTTGTCACCGAGGCGGGGCGGAAGTGGCGAGTTCCTGGGTCCAGGTGGGGCAGGCCTGTCCGGAGGTGCCTCCTGGATCGAGATTAGGGAAGTGGGCGAGATTCTTTAGCGGGGCCCTGCTGCCTGTTTGTGTCCCATGGATCCTCCTGTACCCCACGGTTGAATGTCCCTAAGCACATCAGGAGTGCTCCAGCCTGGACCTCTGACTCCCTCCTGAAGTCTGGCTGTAACAGCTGCTCTCTTTTCCTCTACAGCTCTGGCATGTGAATGAGAAGCAGATTCTGCCCAGAGGAGAAAAGGATGAACTTGGGCGGCCTTTCCACCGCCCCTCCGGGTGGCTTTGCCCGCTGGCCTGAGCCTCTGCCCTTAGCTAAGTGCCTTGGTGGCAGTGGGCAGGAGGAGCCCGGGGAGAGTTCCATGCAGGAGAGTGGCTACCTGAGCCTGAAGGGCCCAAGCCCAGAGGAGTCTGACGCAGACCTGGAGTCGTGGAGCTCCTTGGAGCAGGACACCACCGAAACGCAGATGAAGGTGGACTTCTTCCGCAAGCTGGGCTACTCCTCGGAGCAGATCCTGACCGTCCTCCAGAAGCACGGCCTGAACGCTGACACCAACACGGTCCTCGGGGAGCTGGTCAAGCATGGGATGACCACGGGGGAGAGGGACCCTGCTGAGGCGCCCCAGGATGCCCCCGAGGCACCGCTGGTCCCACGAGGGGGTGCAGCAAACCAGAGCCCCACCCGGACCACGCCTCTGGAGGGAAAGGACGGAGAGAACTTGCGCCCCATCGTCATCGACGGGAGCAACGTGGCCATGAGGTAGGGCCTTGTCTGTGGTGGCTCGTTCCCTCCCACGTGGGAGGCGCTTGCTGGGACTGTGGCGCCTGCTTTGCAGGGGGTTGGACTAGATGGCCGTTTGGGTCCCTTCCAGTTCTGTGATCCTATAAGCAGAGAGTGACACCTTCAATGCCCAACCTGGCTGTTCTTTTTAAGCCCAGATGCCCATATTCTAAGGAGCGGCCTAGTTCTTTGCCTATCCTCTCAATCTCTGTGTACTTTCCCTCTGTAGTGGTTTCATGACTGGCTCCTGGGGCGTTGACAGAGCTTGATGTCACATGGCTCTGAAAAGCAGGGTGGTTGTTGGGTTTTTTCACGCTGTCAAGTTCCTTCCTGTGCCCGAGGAAAGGGGGCAGGCTTTCTCTCCTCCTGCCCATGGAGAGGATCATCTGTGCAGTGATGGGGCAAGAGTTATTATTGTGGCGCTTGGAACTGGTGGGAGGGGGCAGAGGTCCTGCCTGCTCCTCTTCCAGCCTCCAGCCATTTGAAAGGCCTCAGGCGGCGAGGGAGATTCCCCAGGACCCGTGTTGCACTGCTGGCAAGCCATGCTCTGCTCTTTTGCAAGAAATAAGCCGCTTGAGAACCAACATGTCCACCTCCTTCAGCAAGGGGAGGGCCTAATGCTACAAGTTTGTATGTTTTTGTTCTGTGGGCAGGATCCTCTGCCTTGCTGTGAGGGAAAGGCCTGTGTGTGTGTGTCCTGCTTTGTCCAGAGGGCAGGATCCTGCCCTGTGTAGATATGGTGGTCTTTTATTTATATCCTGCTTGACAGCTGAGGTGGTCTCCCCAGTGTGACAATAAAATCCAGGCAAAAATTACAATGGGGATCTGGTGCGTTGTGGTGTGGTGGGTGGTTATTGTATCATATCTTGTCCCCTGACAGTGGGTGATACAATCCAGGGGGTCTCTGCTCCTGAGGGATGGGGTGGAAGCAGCTGCAGATGGGGAGTGGAGAGGAACTGGTGGCAAAGATGTCAGCCCCCTGAAACAGCAACCCTTCCACTGAGAGGAGAGTTGCCTAACTTTTTTTTAACATTAAGTTTCAAGCCCAGGAGTCTGCCTGGCAAGTTAATTTTACTCCAGGTTTAAACGAGGTGGTGGCAGCATACAGGTTGCTTGTTCATGCTTTCACAGACAAGTTGGAACACTGATTTCTGGATTTCTATGACGTAATTATGCTTGTAAGGAAGCATCTGACCAAGCAGGTTCCCTGCTCTGTAGCGATCATTTCTCTCTCGTGGTTGTTGCACATCTAAGAGCTGTGATTTGGTTTTGTTTGATTTCGAAGGGGTGCAGCAGGTGGGGGTGGGGGGGGCTTCTCAGGTGGAAGAGGCAGCAACTGTGGAGTAGGAAGGCCAGTTTCCCTTTGCAGGAGTTCTGGGCATGTCTTGGGGCAGATTTGTCCTTGCTGGTTTGCTTGTTCTAACCTGCCCACCCCGCCTACAACCTTCCAGTTATTAAGAGAGCATAAAACACTCGCCTCAAAACTACCCTTTGTGCTGATTCATAAGTTTCCAGGACCCAAAATGTACCTTCCCCTTTCCCAGAAGCACCGCAGGGCCACTGCAGAGAGGGCCTGGATGTGGCCTCTCTCTTGAAGGTACCCTGAGCAAAAGAATCCTAAAACCTTTATTTGTGCCAGCACTCCTTCCTGGAGTCTGCCTGTGGCCAGGAAAAACAGAGAACGAGAATAATGTGGGGAGTGCCTCTTTGAGTAAACTATGAGCTGAGTGTATTACCTTCACTTGATACCCAAAGTACCCCCCCTCCCCGCTCAACTCTGGAATTTGGGGAAGCAACTCCCAAGTTACTGGCTGTGGCTTGTTGACAGATTTAAGCACTGGCCAGTCATTTAAGAAGTTAAGCAGCGGCAAACTCCCATGTTTCTGCCAATGGGAGAAAACCTTTTTCTCGATTACTTATGAGTCGGTGCTCTTTGGTTTTGAAAGCCACAATTCTGGAATGCCAAATTCTGTGTGATTGATTCTGGAGTACCCTTGTAGCAGAGAATATACACAGTCCATGCTGGATGTTCTCTGAATTTGGAGAAGTACCCCAGGAAAACAGTGCTGATTTGAGAGTTAGCTGCTAGAATGGGGACATCCCTGCAGCCCTTCAAGGGATTTTCCTTACCTGGCCTGCTGAGTTTGAGCGCCTGTTTAGAAGTTCTAACATTGATCAGGGTAGTGGAGGTGAGAATGGCATCTAATTCATTCTGGGATCCTAGTGTTTCCGCCACCCCACCCCCCTCAAATAGGCAGCTGCCCAGCATCCTTACTGTAGTGTTCAGATACCTCCTGCCCCCTTTGCCCCAAGGCACTGGTGGTGTTAGGAACTTGGCATAGTTAAACTCCGGAACTCACTCCCGCAGGAGAAAGTGATGGCCACTAACCCAGATGGCTTTAAAAGAGAATTAGACAAATTCCTGGAGGAGAGGGCTCTTGAGGGCTACTAGCTAGAATGACTATGTTCTGCCTCCACAATTGGAGGCAGCCATGGTTCTGAATCCCAGTTGCTGGAAACCACAGGAGGGGAGAGGTTTCTTGCACTCGGGTCCTGCTTGCTGGTTCCCCATTAGGGCATCTGGTCGGCTGCTGTGAGAACAGGATGCTGGACTAGATGGGCTACTGGCCTGATCCAGCGAGGGCCTGTTTTCTTTTTTATGGTGGAAATGGGCAAACAGCAGTTGCTACCTTCATTTGCTCCTTGATCACAGTTAAGGTTCCAGGGTTTTTTATTGCCTGTCTCTCCCTGTCCATCAGACCCTCCTAAAGGAGCAGGGTGGAGGGGGATACAAGTCCTACACAAGTGTGCTGTTAATTTGTTTTGTTTCTAAGGTTGGTTTGTTTGTTTGTTGCCTTGCTATTTTTATATAAACAAGCAGCCACCAGGACCCAGGAAGAGCAGGCCAGCTTCAGAGTGGAGTGACGAACTGCTGTGTTCATTCTTGATTCACCCTCCCTGGATAATAATACTCAAGGCAACTATATGCAAATCTCAGAGGGGTGAGTGGAGCAGAATTGGCCTCCACTTCCTTCTAAGGGAATTTTTCACAGTTGTTGCCACATCAGATGAGTCTGCTGGGCTCCTTCACAAGCCGTTCCACACCACACGAGGCTTCTAGGAAACAGCATGCAAATTTTCTCCAGCAGCTGCAATAAGGAGAAGAGGGTTTGGTCGTTAGTTGCTCTTAGATCCTCAAGAAAGTTTCAGTTTTGACTTGTGGGATTTGCTTCCCATAATACTATTTTATATTTTAATATTGACTCTCTCTTTCTCTCTACTGTCAACTTTCAGGAAGCTTTAGTGTCAAAGGGTTTGGAGGAGGTGAGAGGCAGCCCCTGGAAAGTTGACATTTCTCCTGGATAGATAGATAAAATTTATTTTTATAAGATTTTGTTAAAGCTGTTTCATAATACAATAAGATTTTAGAAACCTAATCCTAACTAAAAACAAAAACAGAGGAAGAGAAGAGAAAACCCAGAGTCCTCTCTCAAAGGCAGCTCTTGTTGCTCACAGAAAGTGGTAGACCCTCCCAGCTCTCACCTGGGAGCTTTCCTTTCTACCCCCTGCCTCTCACCCTGGGAGATCTTCCCTTCCCTGCCTCTCACTCATGGTTCTTCTACCAGCCAGCCACCACCTTCATGTGTGTAATCCTTGGACCCTGATAATGGCCCAGAGCAGAGGGCACCAACGAAAAAGAAAGAAGGAGAAAGAATTAAAAGGACTTTCTATTTTCTGTCTGTCAGTTACGTAAAATAAATTATTCAAAACATTCACTCTAGGATGACATCCAACTGGATGGTTTTGAAAGAGGATTAGACAAATTCATGGAGGACAGAGGGCTCTTGAGGGCTCCTCGCCATGATGGCTGAGTCAACAGCTGGACTCCACAGTGCATCTGAATCCCATTTGCTGGACACTGCGGGAAGGGAAAGTGCTCTTGTACTTGAATCCTGCTTGCAGGTTTCCCTTTGGGGCATCTGTTTGACCAATGTGAGAACAGGTGTGCTGGACTAGATAGACCATTGGCCTGATCCACCAGGCTCTTCTTACGTTCTTAAGAGAGCCAGTGTGGTGTAGTAGTAGACCTGAAGGAGCGTCTCCACCCCCATCGTTCAGCCCGGACACTGAGGTCCAGTGCCGAGGGCCTTCTGGTGGTTCCCTCACTACGAGAAGCCAAGTTACAGGGAACCAGGCAGAGGGCCTTCTCGGTAGTGGCGCCCGCCCTGTGGAACGCCCTCCCTTCAGATGTCAAAGAGAACAACAACTACCAGACCTTTAGAAGACATCTGAAGGTTTAGGGAGGCTTTTAATGTTTAATAGATTATTGTATTTTAATGTTCTGTTGAAAGCTGTCCAGAGTGGCGGGGAAAACCCAGTCAGATGGGCGGGATATAAAGAATAAATTATTATTATTATTATTATTATTATTATTATTTAGTTAAGAGCGGTGGACTCGTAATCTGGTGAACCGGGTTCGTGTCTCCGCTCCTCCACATGCAGCTGCTGGGTGACCTTGGGCTAGTCACACTTCTCTGAAGTCTCTCAGCCTCACTCACCTCACAGACTGTTTGTTGTGGGGGAGGAAGGGAAAAGGAGATTGTTAGCCACTTTGAAACTCCTTAGGGTAGTGATAAAGCAGGATATCAAATCCAAACGCCTCTTCTTCTTCTTCTTCTTCTTCTTCTTCTTCTTCTTCTTCTTCATGATGTTGCTTTTCCTCCTCTACCATTAGAGCAGGCATAGGCAAACTCTGCCCTCCAGATATTTTGGGACTACAATTCCCATCATCCCTGACCACTGGTCCTGTTAGCTAGGGATCATGGGAGTTGTAGTCCCAAAACATCTGGAGGGCTGAGTTTGCCTATGCCTGCATTAGAGCACCTTGCACTGAGGGATTATCCACACTTACCTTTCCTCCGTGTTTTACAGGCACAGTCCATGCTTTAAAGCTCCATGTCCAAGCATCAGCCATCCATACAGGGGTGCCAAGTAGGTCATCTCCAAAACTACCCATGTGGAGGGGGGGCATGGTACTTGCAGAAAAAGAGATTTGCATTTGCATAAGCTAAAAGGTTTGTCTTATGATGTAAAGTAGGATGTGGAAAATTAAATCCTTCCAATATTGACAGCTTCATTTTTTTAAGTGAGAAATGAAGTTGAGAGGTCCCCCTCAAATAAACTTCCTAAATGCCACATTAAACTCGTGTGAATACACTTGGGGGAATATCTAAAGGAATACTACAAAGCACATGAATTATCTGTGGCAAAATATCCAATTCAAGCATATTAACCTTATCCCAAATACTAAGTCTAAGCCCATCTTTCCAAATCAAGAGATATCTCTGTCATCAGTCTGTTTAAATTCAGTTTAATTAATTGAGAAATATCTCTATGATCCAAAATACTTAAATATGTTACCTCTGGGTACCAACAAAATTGCCAGTTAGTCACATAAACCAGATAACTTAATAGTGCACAGTGGCATGAATTTGGATTTTAAATAATTCATTGTATAGACAGAAATGGGGCAAAAATTAATAGATTTTATTAGTTTATATAGACTATTAGAGTCTGCTAATAATAAATACTGTAATAATCCGTCATCTGCATATATAGCTGCTTTTAATTACAGTTTTTCCATGCACAAAACCAGGAGTGTCTTCCCTGTTCTGGGAAATTGCATACCCCTAATGGCACTAACCATGAATATAATGGGTGAAAGAGATTAGCCCTGCCTTGTAGCCCTCTCTATACCAAACTCACTCAGATGAATTCCATTTGTTGAGACTGGGACTGGGGAGAGTGGTGTAACATTCTACTCCAATTCATAAATTCCTGTGGAAAGTGCATTTTTTTTCAAAGTTGCAGAAATAAACTACCAATATATTTTATCGAACACTTTTCCAGCATCAGGAAAAATAGTTCCAGCCCATCAGTTCTTTTTTAAAAAAGAAACAAAGATTTGCTACCAGCTTAAATCATCTGTTCCCTGTCTTTGGCGAATAAAGCCCGCCTGATCTAGCTATACAGACAACCTAAAATCTGTTAGCAAGGATTTCTGTTAATACCTTGGCATCTACATTAATTAAGGAGATTGACCTATAATATGCATAGCTAATGTGGTCTTTAATGGGCTTGGGAAGAAGAGAGATGTGAAGATGGGCTAGGCACCCGATTCAGAAGCATGGCTGAGTAATCACACCACTGTGGTGTGTTAGTGTGTTACAGTGTGGTGTAGTGGTTAGAGTGTTGGACTAGGACTTGGGAAACCAGGGTTCGAATCCCCACTTGGCCATGAACCTCACCAGGTGGCCTTGGGCCAGTCACTGCCTCTCAGCTTCACCTGCCTCACAGGGTTGTTGTGGGGATTAAGTGAGGAGGGGGAGGACAATGTGCATGTCACCTTGAGCTCCTTAGAGGAAAAAAAAGATTATTTATTTATTTATTTATTTATTTATTTATTAAATTTATATACCATCCTATACCCGCAGGTTTCAGGGCAGTTACAACATAAAATCACAATATAAAAACACGAAATACATTATAGAAATAAAAACAAAAACAACCCAATAACACCCCCCCCACACACACACACATTTTAAAAGGGCATTGGATGTCAATCAGCCAAATGCCTGGTTAAAGAGGAACGTTTTTGCCTGGTGCCTAAAGGTGTATAATGAAGGCACCAGCCGAACCTCCCTGGGGAGAGCATCCCACAAATGAGGATATAAACGCAATAAATAAATAAATTGTCCGAGATAAGGGGACAGGTGACTTGGTCACAGGCAGGCGCTGGTCTCTCTGCAAGCCGAATCGTCTCTGCATGGAAAGAAAGGGAGGGAAATGAACTGTTTTTTTGAAAGCAATTATCTCAACTGACCGCTTGCAAGAAGTGGGGGTTGGTGTTTGGATTAGTTGGGCTCCTTCCAAGGGCTGATGGGCTTTACCTAGGTGTAGAAAAAGGATCCACCTGTTCATTGGGCAGGCCTTGGTTTCAGTGCTAAGGACCTCTTCTGATGCTCTGAGGGAGCTTTTCAGTTGTGGCCCCTTGGCTGTAGAACACTTTCCCCAAAGAGACCCGCCTGGCGCTTGGAGGGGGTCTTTTTGGTGCCAGGCGTCATTCTCCCAGGCTTTGGGGCCCTTCAGGCTTAGAAATTACAGATATTGCATTGGATTCTGTCATTACGTTATTGTGTCTGAAGCTCTATTTCGCGAACTCCCCAGAGAAACTGCAGGAAGGAAGCCAGCCGATAAACAAGCGCTGCCGGTCCTTCCTTGAGCCCTGGAGCCAAGAGAGCATCCTGCCTGCCCTGTGGCTACAGAGACCTTGGAACCACCAGGGGCACCCAGGGCAGGTGTGGCTTCCTGAAGTTCCTCCTGTTTCTCTCTTGCTTTTGAAAGGCCAGCTTCTAGAAACCATGATCATAACAGGAAGCTCTGGGAAGGACATCAGCGCCCCATGAAAGTATAAAACACTCTGTTAATAGAAAGTCATATTCTCTTCCCATCAGGAATTTGGTCAAGGATTGTTTAGCTGTGGTTATTTCTACGTTGCAAGGGGTCGGACAAGATGACCCTTGGGGTCCCTTCCAACCCTGTGATTCTACGGTCATCCCCACCTGGCCCCTAATTTAAATCTTTTGGGGTGTGGGTGATCAAAAAGCTATGGGAACATACTTTCTTTCTGCCAGAAGGAATTAGCATATTCAGCCTATGCAAATATGACTTGCATTATGGGCGTCTTTGTGGGGGAGCATTTCTCAGCTTCACTGCTCCTGGGTCCTTTTTTTCCTTCCTGCTTGGCGCACATGCTAATTGCACAAAGGCCTTGGACAGGAAGTGGATTTCACCCTCTGATGAAACTGCCCAGGGAACGTAAGCTGTTGGCGCTGGACTGTTGCCCAGAGAGGAGCATCTGACCTGGCTGCTTCTTGTGGGAGAGGCTGGGATCTGGAAGTTCTTCCCCCTCCATGTCAGAGTTGTGGGCGGGGGGAGAGGTTTGCCGGATGCAGTGACTCCACAGGGAAGAGGCTGTGCTCTGTGCATGCCTAAGGGGAGACCGCCGTTTACTAGTTTGGGAGGGACTGAGCGCTCCTGGCATTCAAAGCCGCTTTCCTTGGCTTAGGTGGGGTTAGAAAACTTTGCACGGTGTCGATGTGCGTGTCCTTGAGCCCCCAGCTGGAAAGATCAGCGTTGGGAAGGACAGATTTCTCTCCCAACTCCCCCTTTCCACTTCCTCTTGGAAAAGGTGCTTAGTTGGCAAGAAAAGTCTGCCCTGTGTTACCAAGGCTAGTTCCTGCAGGAGCTCAATCCGTATCCACTGCATATGTCAACTTATCAGCGGTGATGTTGTACATTAACCCGGAGACCGTTTCCAGAGAGCTAATTTGAGCAGGAAGAGAACAAAAGGGATGGAGTGGGGGGGGAGGCTGGTGCAAGTGGCGAAAGGGCAGAGCAGGCAGTGAAGGGCACGCTGAGGATGAGATCCAGGGCTCGCAATGTCCAGCCTGGAGGCAAAAGTGCTTTAACAGACCTCTTCCACTCAAAAGAGCAGGCTGGTTAATGGCTGCTAGTCAGGATAGCTGCGTTCTGCCTCCACAGTCAAGAGGGCAGCAATGCTTCTGAATACCAGCTGCTAGAAACCACAGGAAGGGGCGGTGCTCTCATGCTTGAATCCTGCTTCCGCGTTTCCCATGATGGGTATCAGGTTGACCAGTGCAAGAAGAGGATGCTGGACTACTTGGGCCATTAGCCTGATCCAGCAGACTTTTATTGTGATCCCACCCACCCACCCGAAATCCAGGCACACATAAAGACATATTTTCAGAGGTGCTGTTTTTCAAAAGAATAAGATTGATTTATTTTAGTTTTGCTTTGCTTTGTGTATCTGTATCGTTTATAAACCATGGTGGCAGAGAGGGCTATCAAGGCCACTAACCATGATGGCTACGCTCTGCCTTCAGAAGCAGCAATGAATACCAGTTGCTGGAAACCACAGGAAGAGAGAGGGCTCTTGCACCTGGGTCCTTTAGCAGGTTTTCCACAGGCATCTGGCCACCCATTGTGAGAACAGGATACTGGCCTAGATGAGCATTTGGCCTGATCCAGCTAACTCTTCTTAGGGGCTGTTGGACTGGGTGGAGGGCTGAAATCAACATTTAACATAAGGAATATTCGCTCCAATAATGAGGCCAAGGGGCATCCCAGTGGTGTGGGGAAGGAAGGTGGCAGTGGCTGCGGCAGCAGGGGGAAGGACATTGGTGTCCAGCATCTCCTTGTGAGATTTGGCTTCAAATAACAGCAGGGCACAGAGCTTGCCCAGTGGATCTCCTCTGAGGTTTCCTCTGCCTTCGTGACACACAGGTCACATGGGAACCTGAACACTGAACCTGTGAATCTTTGTATCTTTGCAGCCACGGGGACAAAGATGTCTTCTCCTGCCAGGGCATCTTTCTGGCGGTGAAGTGGTTCCTTGACCGAGGACACACAGACATCACTGTCTTTGTGCCATCCTGGAGGAAGGAGCAGCCGAGGCCTGACGTCCCAATCACAGGTATGCATTGAGCACATGGACACAGTTAAGTAGGTTGAGACTGATAGCAAGTGTCTGTTTTCATTTGACATTGAACTGATGACTGAATGCACTGGATGGAATAGATCAGGCATCCCCAAACTGCAGCCCTCCAGATGTTTTGGCCTACAACTCCCATGATCCCTAGCTAACAGGACCAGTGGTCAGGGATGATGGGAATTGTAGTCCAAAACATCTGGAGGGCCGAAGTTTGGGGGTGCCTGGAATAGATCATGGCTGACTCCTCTGCCTTGCCCACCCTCCACCCCACATACTTTGAAATGTCAGGTAACGCTTGGCTGTCCCACCCAAATAGTCACCCCATTGGGTGCCTCTTGGGTTGCCCTGAATTGCCTCTACCTGACCAGAAAGATGTCGAGATGCACCAAGGTCAGAACTCCCCCTCCAGAAACACTCCAGAATCCCACTCTGAACTTTTTACTGAAGCGCTATCAGCTTTCCTTGCTACGGCAAGTTCTAATGGCAGAGATTCAGGAAAGGTAAAAGAAAAGAAAGTCTTTCACAGAGAACATCGTTAAACCATGGAACTCATTCTCCCAGGAGGCTGCCAACCTCCTGTGTGGGCTCTTGTGCTCCCGTCCTGCTTGTGAGCTTCCCATTGGGGCATCTGGTTGGCCACTGTGAGAACAGGATGCCAGGCTAGATAGACCATTGGCCTGATGCAGCAGGCTCACCATATGTTCTTACGTTAAAGAGAAAGCCACCTGTCAGGAATGCTTTGATGGCGTTTCCTGCTTGGCAGGGGGTTGGACTGGATGGCCCTTGTGGTCTCTTCCAACTCTATGATTCTATGATTCTAAATGTTCGGGACTGTGGACATTTCATCTCTAAGACTTGCTTTGATTTGGGTTCCCTCTACACACACCCGCATTGCATGTCCCAAGATCCAGGAAAGGGGAGGGTTAAAATCAAACAAATCTGCAGGGTGTGATGTGGCATCTGAGTGAGAGAGAAAGAGGGAAAGCTCTCATTTGGATAGGGATGGAACAAAACTGCTTGGGGGTGGGAGCAGCAGGCAGTGTCACCTAGGTTCAGGCTACGTCTCTCAGTTTCCGGCTCTAGAGAGCTGGCCTTCCCCCAGCCTCCTGCCAGCTTGGTTTGCTCACGAATTGTTCCGCAAATGCCTGGCCCTTCCAAAGAGCTGTCTTGGGCAGAGGGTGACCTTGGTGTGTCCTGTTGCAGACCAGCACATCCTCCGCGACCTTGAGGAGAAGAGGATCCTTGTCTTCACGCCTTCCCGGCGCGTGGGGGGCAAGCGGGTGGTCTGCTACGACGACCGCTTCATCGTGAAGCTGGCCTACGAGTCGGACGGCATCGTGGTCTCCAACGACGTCTACCGAGACCTGCAGGCGGAGCGGCCCGAGTGGAAGAAGTTCATCGAGAAGCGTCTGCTGATGTACTCGTTCGTCAATGACAAGTAGGTCCCTTGGGGCGCTCGAGGAAATTGGACTGGGGGGAGAATGAGGCTGGACACAGAATGGGAGAGAAGAGCTGAGGAACTCTTTGGAGTGTCCAGTCTACATGGCTGCCAAGATAAGCTTTATTTGGGGCGAGGACAGCAGCATGCCTGGTGGGGCCCTGGAAGCTAGACTTGGTCAGTGGAGAATTGGGTCAGAAAGCATGGTGGTGAACAGGAGTAGGACTCCAGTGCCCTCTTCGTCTCCGGGGACAGCAGAACCAAAATACACTACCCCCATCCCTGCAAAAGGTTTGGGTGGGCATGGCAAGGAGCTGGGCTTTCTCAGTGATTACTCCTGGGCACAAGCCCGGGGGGGGGGCAGGGGGAACACCTCCCCGAAGGAGTTGGAACTACAACCCTCTTTTTCTTTTCAGGGGCCATTTGGGTTTTCTGTCTGTCGCTGACTGTGGTGGGAGGGGGAGAATCATGGCCTCTGGGAACGGCTGCTCTTGACCAGGGTGTGTGCTGCCTGCCTCCAGGTTCATGCTTCCCGATGATCCGCTTGGGCGACATGGACCCAGCCTGGACAACTTCCTGAGGAAGAAGCCGGTGGTTCCTGAGCACAAGAAGCAGCAGTGCCCTTATGGTAAGGCTGGTTTTTTTCTACTCCCCATTCACCCACCCCTGGCACCAAACTCTCTCCCTTTCTTTCTTTCTTTCTTTCTTTCTTTCTTTCTTTCTTTCTTTCTTTCTTTCTTTCTTTCTTTCTTTCTCTCTCTCTCTCTCTCTCTCTCTCTCTCTCTCTCTCTCTCTCTCTCTCTCTGGGGCAGGAGGGCTTTCCATTTTTCCTGCGGTACTTCTGCCCCACATTCAACCCCTTTCCCCTTCCTTTCCCAGGGAAGAAATGCACCTATGGCGTCAAGTGCAAGTTCTACCACCCGGAGCGCCTCAACCAGCTGCAGCGCTCCGTGGCCGACGAGCTCCGCGCCAACGCCAGGCTCTCCCCGACCAGGGGCGTGCCGACATCCAAGGAGGAGAGGGGGAGCCGGCGACCCTCCCAGGTGGAAGCCTTGGGCTCCCTGCTCCCCGAGAGTGAGAAGACCCCCTTTCAGAAGGCTTCCGTGGACAAGAAAAGCTCCAGCCACAAAGCCAAGCACGGGGAAGGCCCCACACACCTCCCTCACAAAGGGGCCCCTCATAAGAGCAGCGGCGGTGGCACCTACCGGCCTGCAGAGTGGTACCAGCCGCCGCCTCCTGCCTCTCCCCACATGGACTCCCTCTCTTACGTGTCTCAGGAGCAGTTTGACTCTGGCATCGGCTCCCTGGAGAGCCAGCTGTCCGAGATGTGGCCCAGCCCCCCGGGCAGCCACAGCGCTCACCCCCACCACTGCAGGGGGCAGAGGCCCACCTACCCGCACCCTCTGGGCCCTGAGTCAAATAGCTACAACTGCTACCAGCCCCAGGGCTACCACAAGTCCGTTGCGGGCTCTGGCGCCGGCTTCTTGCCCTACAACCCGGAGGTGCCTTCCTCCTCTGCCAGGGCCCTCCCTCCCTCCCTGCCCGGGTACAGCCTGCCTGCTGACTCGAGGGCTTCTCTGGGGCCGGGACCCAAGTACTGGTCCGAGCCCTACCAGCCAACAGCCCCCAGGGAGGGGCTGAGGGGCCACCAGCTGCCCTACGACAAGGCCTCCTGCCAGTGGGCCGCAACAGACCATTTTGCCAAGGAGCGGGCCAACGTGCACACCCGCCTGTGTGGGATCTTCCACCCTCACCTGGTGGACGCGGTCATGAGCCGCTTCCCGCAGCTTCTCGACCCCCAGCAGCTTGCCGCCGAAATCCTCACTTACAAGTCCCAAAACCCCGGGGTGTGAGGTGGAGGGAAGAAATCCTCTTCCTGTATTGCAGGGGCTTGGACTAGATGACCCGTAGAGTCCCTTCCGGCTTTTATAATTCTGCAATTCCCCTGGGAAGGTGTCCTTCCCAAACACCAGCTGAAGCTTTGAGGCCTGAACGGGCCAGTGAGCAATTAGGATGAGGAGGGACAAGCTTTCCCTCCCCTTCAAGCATTGGTTCAGAAGCAAGGCTTGTTCTTCACATAAGGGCAATGGCACGTCCGAGCAAGGGTGAAGTTGGCACAAGGGGATAACAGGATCTCCCATAACATTGCTGTGATTTAAAAAAAAAAACTTCTGACAACTGGAAGCTATGAGAGCACTGCCTGTGCTCTGACTGCCCTCCTGCCTTCTCCCAGCTTTCAAAGGGCACCCACACTCCCCTGACCTCCAGACGTCCTCCAGCACTGTAGGAGGAGGCATCTCTAGAGATGGGGTGGAGAGTTCAGTGCTCGCTACTCCTCTAGCGGCTCAGTCTTGGTGACTGGCAATTCCGATATTAACGGTTATAGATACTTTCGGTAATGAATATATAGCAATTGCTCCTGGTTCCTGCTTATATATTTTTTAAAAAATAAAGTGTGTGATTCACTTGCAGGCCAGGAGCAGTTGATCTGTTGATGCATATTGTATCCCTCTGTATACGTTATGTATTCTTCCGTGTGGTCCTTCTAGTGGTTGATGCTGAAGCCATCCCAGGTGGCGGCTGGCAGAAGGGAGAGAGCAGGGCACAAGACCTCCTACCCCATGAGTGGGTTTTTTTGGGGGTGCTGTGTGACCTGCTCCTTCCTTCTTCCACGTGCCAAAGGGATGGGTCAGCCAGGCTAGCACTGTGTGCTGCAGGAGCCACCTGGACCCAGAAAACCCCGTATGCCTGGTTATATTATGATACATCACGGAACGGTGGTGTTTCATGTTAGTAAGCAAAATGCTTTTTAACTATTGTTTGTAATCTTGTAACTTTGCACATTTTGTAAATTACGTGAGAGTTTGGTTTTTAATGGGATGGGATCCCTGGATGATGCTGGTTTTCCTTCCTTCTGAGGTTGCTGTCCCATAATTAGGAGTGGGCTGTTTTAAAGTGCATGGAACAGTAAAAACACTTTGGAATGTCTTGTGATCTTTCCTCTTCTTCTTCTTCTTCTTCTTCCTCCTCCTCCTCCTCCTCCTCCTCCTCCTCCTCCCTCTCTCTCTCTCTCTCTCTCTCTCTCTCTCTCTCTCTCTGAAGCAATAACAAATGATTGTGATGCACAAATAAAAGGCCCTGGTTGTTCACATCACTCTCGTCCCCTTAATTTATTTGTTGCAATTGTATATCCCACTTTTCCTCCCAAGGGGCTGATGGTGACATACGTGGTTCTCCTCCCATTTTATCCTCACAGCAACCCTGTGAACTAGAAAGGCAGTGGCTGGTAGACATTTACCCATTGAGCTTCATTGCCAAGAGGGGATTTGAACCCCAGTCTCCCAGGTCCTGGTCCAACACTCTAACCACTACACCACACTGGTTGTCAGTGGTTGGAACCCACTGCTGCTGAAGCAAGGTGCCTTCAGGTAGAAGCAGGAGGGTGAGAGGCAGTTTCTGTGGCACTCCTCCTGACACACCAGTGCTGCCCCTAGGGCTTGTTTCCTCTGTCATGGAAGAGGGGAGGGTGTGGCTGAGAAATCCTGGACTCCTGCATCATTCCAGGCGTGGTCCATGAAGCCCCTGTGAGGCCACTGTGTGTGTGTGTGTGTGTGTGCTTGGTGCAAGATGCTAAGAAAGACATTCTCTCCATTTCCACCCAAAACTCTAGCAGCAGCTCTCGAGTCATGAAACGGAGCCCTGCCTCTCCTGCTTCAACTTAAACCATGGAACTCACTCCCACTGGAGGCAGTGAGGGCTGCCAACTTGGATGGCTTTAAAAGAGGAATGGGCAAATTCATGTAGGGGGATAAGACTGTCAGTGGCTACTAGCCATGATGCTTCTGAATCCCAGTTGCTGGAAACCACAGGAGGGGAGAGGGCTCTGGTGCTTGGATTCTGCTTGTGAGCTTCCCATGGATGCATCTGGTTGGCCACTGTGAGAACAGGATGCTGGACCAGATGGGCCATGGGCCTGATCTAGCAAGCTCTTCTCAGGTTCTGACATAACAACTTCAAAGTTCTCCAAAAGCCACTTTTCTGAGTTTCTGCTGTGCATGGCGAGAAGGGTCCCTCCTCTGTTGGGCTCGTCACCAAACTTTTGAGGTGTCTAGGACTCCTCGTGTGCCTCCTGCTCAGCTACAAAAGAGCAGAATTGGTTAATCAAGTTTTATCTGGACAAATATTTTCGGTCCCTCCTTCATAAATAAACATAATTTAAACCCAAGAGGGAAACTGTGGACCAGGACTGCCCTAAGGGCAGAGGGTTGCTTTCAGCTGAGGGGAGAGTTAATTCTCCTTCCCAGCTGGACCTCCCAAGTGCCCCCTCACAAGTCTGAAAAAAGAATAGAAATAGGAAACTGCTTCCAAGCCCAATTTCAGTGCTGGGGATGGGACTCTAGTTGCCAGTGTTGTAAACAAAATCTGCCCTTATTCCCTTGGGTACAAAAGAGCCCTTACATTTGGTCAGTTTGGGAGTCAAAATGGTTTCAGGACTGTCTTCCTGTGCTTCAGACATGTGGGGTGCTGTGGTCTAAACCACAGAGCCTAGAGCTTGCCCATCGATCGGAAAGTCGGCGGTTCAAATCCCCGCGACGGGGTGAGCTCCTGTTGCTCGGTCCCAGCTCCTGACCACCTAGCAGTTCGTAAGCACGTCAAAGTGCAAATAGGTACCGCTCCGGCGGAAAGGTAAACGGCATTTCCGTGCACTGCTCTGGTTCGCTAGAAGCGGCTTAGTCATGCTGGTCACATGACCTGGAAGCTATCTGCGGACAAACACCGGCTCCCTTGGCCTATAGAGCGAGATGAGTGCGCAACCCCAGAGTCGTCCGCAACTGGACCTAACGGTCAGGGGTCCCTTTACCTTTACATGTTTGCTTGGTACATTTATGAACATTTATTATATATATAACACCTTAAAAATTTTATTACACCAGGCAAGGCCTTGAGGGGCCGTGTGAACCCATGGGTGCCATGTTGGTGATCCATGGCCTAGACCAGGGGTCAGCAACCTTTTCCAGCCGTGGGCCGGTCCACCATCCCTCAGACCATGTGGTGGGCCAGACTATATTTTGAAAAAAAATATGCCCCACAAATTCCTATGCCCCACAAATAACCCAGAGATGCATTTTAAATAAAAGGACACATTCTACTCATGTAAAAACACGCTGACTCCTGGACTGTCCACGGGCCGGATTGAGAAGGCGATTGGGCCGCATCTGGCCACCAGGCCTTAGGTTGCCTACTCCTGGCCTAGACGATGAAACTCTTTGCCTGTTGACATCTCTGAGGAAAGGTTGGAGAAAACCTGCAAGGGACAGCCACAGCACTGGTGGTCAGGATTGTGCTTCGTCTGCAGCTTGTCCCAGGTTCCGATCTCTGGCGCTTCCCATTACAGGAGCGGATGGCAGAGAAGAGCCAACTTTGCCTGAGATGGCAGGAAACTTCTGCCAGTCAAAAGTGGGTAATGCTGGAGCTAAATGGAGCAACAAGCAGCTCTCCCGGCGTACTTTTGCTGCTGCTGCTACTAGTGGTAAAAACATAATTAAAAAATCACACTGTGGTTTTGGGGGCAGGAAATGAGCTGCTCTCTGTCTGAGGTGGGAGTTTCCTTGTTTGTGTCTCCACTTCGTGCTCTGTACGCCGAGCTGAGCTTTGAACGTTGGACTTTCCTCATCATGGGATGTGCCCAGTTTTGTTCAGTCTCGAGGGGGGGCGCACTGGGCTTTCCTGTGACTTCAGAGGAACTTCTGCTAAACTAAAACTGCAAGCACACCTTCTCCACCCGCCCCCGCCCCCCAAGTCCTGTCAGAGGTTCAGCCAGAGGCTTTCAGGACTCCCGCCTGCCTGTCTGATGCATTTGAGCTAAAGACTCTGCATTTAATTCCTTCACCACCATCTCAAGCCCAACCATTGGCCCATCTACTCTCACAGTAGGAGGTGACATAAGTTTATAAAATTATGCATATGAAGAAGGTATATAAAGACATTTCCCCCCCTTGTTATAACTCATGGACATCCACCGAAGCTGAATGCTGCAAGACTGAGGACAGACAAAAGAAAATCTTCCTGCAGCTCACAGTTAAACTATGGAACTCACTCCCACAGGAGGCAGTGATGGCCACCAACCTAGACAGCTGTAAAAGAGGATTGCCAGTTGCTGGAAACCACAGGAGGGTAGAGGGCTCTTGTGTCCGAATCCTGCTTGCAGCTTTCCCACAGGCATCTGGTTGGCCACTGTGAGAACAGGGTTCTGGGCCGGATGGGCCACTGGCCTGATCTAGCAGGCTCCTCTTATGCTCTTATGACCACAACTGATGGGAGTTGTGGTTCAAAACACCTGGAGGCTGCCAGGCTAGGGGAGCCTGCTCTGCAGGGAGTACTTTCCTTGCCCTGAAACCTGAGATCCCGGGGTTGGAAACTTTGGCATGCCAAGCAGGTGTTCTGCAATGCAAGGCTAGCTAACATGCCATGTTGGGACAGGTTGGGGTAGAGATGTAGCATCTCCCTGCTCCCCTCTCCTGGGCCTAGGCTGGCTAGGTGGGTGCTGAGGCAATGAGCAAGGCTCTTTCCATCAGCAGATCCTGCCTCAGACTACAAGGGGGGTTGGTGTTGTGGTGGGGAAGGCTGCCTCCCTCTCCTCCTGGCTTCTCCCCCACCCCACCCTCAGGCCTGTCTGGTGGTTCCCACCCTCCCAGAGGCCTCTCAGGCCTTCTCCTTTGGCGGTGCTGAACTTTCCCTTGAACCCAGCCGGTTGCACTGCGAGGGGTTTTCCCAGCCCCAGAAATCACCTGACTTCGAAGCAACTTCCTGGAGCCTCTGTTGCCGCTGTTGCTCTTGCTGCGTGGGTGAGCAGCAGGGCAGGGCTTGTTGGGACTGGTTTCAGGTTGTGTCTGTGGAGACGTGAGGCACGGAGCTCAGCCCATCACTCAGCCTCTTGGCTTGGAGCAGCTCAGCGGGAAGGCAGCAGAAGAAAAGGGCTTGCAAATACCTGCGATTTGGGTCTCTGTCTACCCATCATGGGGAAAACCCCACACCCATTTCAGCCAGAGTTTATGTAACCGCTCTGAAATGCATTTGTTTAATTTATTGGTTGCACTTATGTACCACCCCTTTCCTCCAAGGAGCTCAATGTGGTGTACATGGTTCCCCCCTTCTCATATAATGCGCACAACAACCCTGCGAGGTAGGTTAGACTGAGAGGCAGCGGCTGGCCCCAGGTCACCCAGAGAGCTTCATGGCTGAGGTTGGGGGAGGGATATGAACCCTGGTTTCCCTGGTTCTAGTCCAACACTCTAACCACTCTAGGAGCCAGTGTGGTGTGATAGGGTGTTGGTCTATGACCTGGGAGACGAGAGTTCGAATCTCAACACGGCTATGAAGCTCACTGGGCCAGTCCTCATCTCTTAGCCTGATCTACTCACAGGGTTGTTGTGAGGATGACATGGGGAGAACCATGTACACCACCTTGAGATCCTTTGGAGATAAAGGTGGCATATAAATATTATTATTATTAATTACATGCCACACTCGGTCAATCAGCTCCACAGGTCCAGCTGTAAGGACAGCCACTGATCTTCTCCCTGGAGCTTCAAGGAGGGCAGCAGCCAAGTAGACATGAGTGACTCTGATGGCTTCCAAGCTCCCTAAGAAGCTGCCTTATACGAAGTCAGACCATTGGTCCATCTAGCTCAGTATTGTCTACACTGATTGGCAGCTGCTTTACAGGGCTTCAGGAGGGAGACATTCCCAGCCCTACCTGGGGATTGAACCTGGGACCTTCTGCATGCAAGACAGATGCTCTACTACTGAGCTACTGCCCCAGGGTTGTCACACTAAAGGCAACAGAGGAGGAAATGCAGCATTTAAAAATTCTGCTGCCACACCTGTCCATGGGGTGATAGCTCCTTCCACCTGCAGCCTTACCTTCTGCTCACCTCTCTCTGCCTTTCCAAAGACAGCTCCCTGTAGCGAGACCAGGAAGACAGAGCAGCCTCACCCAGTCTGAGCCAAGGTGGAAGGGGAATCCCCTCCTTCCCTACTCCCCCCACCCCACCGTGCTTATAGATCAACAAGGAAAGAGTTTCCTCTGGCCGTGGGGACAGGGACTGGGCACTGCTGAGCTCCAAGCCCAACAGGAAGCATAATTTTAAATAGGCAAAGGGTTAGTTGGGTTCCTATGATACAGGGCTGGTGTTCTGGGAGACACCAAGGGTGAAAGAGGCTATGCTTTGTAGTGCTTACCTTGGTTGACCTCTAAACAACTCAGAGTGCCGTAGTTCCCATTTTGCAGATAGGGAAATAGTTACCGGTGGAGACAGATGGTGGTGAGAACAGGATGCTAGGCTACATGCACCTCTGGCCTGATGCAGCAGCCAGGCTCTTCTTATGCAATGAGTTGAGCTTTGAACTGATGTTCCCATCCCATCATTTGATTCTCTGGACTACAATGATATGCAGGGGGGGGGGGAGTTCCCTTCTCCTTCTGCTGCATAGAAGGACCCCAAGGAAGAAGGCAGGTTTTTCTGGAGGAGAGCAGCAGGGCAAAGAAATCAATCACAGGACAAGCCAAAAACTGCTCGGAGTCCCGTTCTTTCTCGCTCCTACAGGGGACAGTTGTGGCCACCAACTTGGATGGCTCTAAAAGAGGACTGGACAAATTCACAAGGCTATTGATGGCTACGAGCCAGGATGGCTCTGCTCTGCCTCCACAGTTTGGAGGCAGCAGCAATGCTTCTGAACGCCAGTTGCTGGAAACTGCAGGAGGGGAGAGGGCTCTTGCGCTCGAATCCTGCTTGTGCGTTTCCCCACAGGTGTCTGGTTGGCCTTTGTGAGAACAGGATGCTGGCCTAGATTGGCCACTGGCCTGATCCAGAAGGCACTTCTTACATTCCTATGTTCCTCCCTCCCTTGTGCTGCCCATTGCCCCAGGCTGGCATGCTCACCTCCCTTCTGACATGGCATCCAGCTCATCCCCATTCCCAGCAGCCTTTCCACAGAACGAGATGCTTCCTGCCCTCTCCTGCATGACTCACTCTGTGCCTGGGGAAGGCAGCTGCCGTCGGGCTACACCTTGCCTATCCTTTCCTCTGGAAGCGACCTGGGCGGGGAAATGCCCGTGAGAAGATCAAAAGCAAAGAGGAAACTTCTCCTCTGACGGGGTGTGGGAGCCAGGGGCTGAGCCCTGGGCAAGCTGGAATAATAAATCGTCATCCAGGGGACCATGTATCTGAGCATGTTCAGAGTGCATTTCTTTCTCATCCCACCTATCACAGTGTCATCATGGTTACAGTGCTGGCCTAGGGACCTGAGAGACCAAATCCCTACTCAGTCATGAAGCTCACTGGGTAACCTTGAGCGGTGACCAGTCTCTTAGCCTTACCAACCTCACAGGGTTGTTGTGAGGGTGAAGAGAGGAGTGGGGAACTATACATGTCAGCTTGAGCTTCCAATCTGTGACAGCTATGACAGCAAGCAGTACCTTTAAAGTGGGGTTTTAAATTTACTTAAGAGTTTTTTTTATCATGGCCTTAACCTGATTTCCTTTCCTGCTTTTTTACAAGTCCTTTGAATTTAAGTGCATGATCCAGTACGTTACTGGCTTGCTTTAATGCAGGAGTTAAGCACACATCCTTCTCTCCTTCTCACTGAAATGTGCAGGGCTAAGTTGCCCTTAGCTTGGCTAGGTGGCATCCCAAATTTGCAAGGGAGCGGTGTCCCTACCTCTGTGTACAAACAACAGCTCTGAAGGGAAATAATACTACAATTATAAGCAGATGGTGGAAGTTATTTCACAGCTGCCGCCTGTGATCTTTGAGAATTCTTGGAAGGGGAGTGTTGTCCCTACCTTCAAAAGAGGAGGAAAGGTGGATCCAGGAAATGACAGACTAGCCAGGGCTGAACTCTGCAGCAGCACTACTAAGGGGTTGGTCTGTGAGTATCAAGAAAAGAATGCATTGATTACTAGGAGCCAGGATGAGTTTACCAAGAATAAGTTGTGCCAGGGAAACTTTATCTCCTTTGCTGATTGAGTTACTAGATCATTGGTGGGCAAGGCATGTGTGCACTACATCTTGGTTTCAGCAAAGCCATCCACAAGGGCTCCCACGATCTCCTTGTTGACAACATGGTAAAAACATGGGCTAGATAATAACACTGTTAGGTGGATCCATGGGTGGTTGAGCAACCATAGCCAATGAGAGCTCGCTGTGAATGGCTCTGCGTCAGCCTGGAGGGAAGTTTCAAGAGGAGTGCCACAGGATTCATAGAATCATAGAACTGTAGAGTTGGAAGGGACTCCAAGGTTCAGCTAGTCCAACCCCCTGCAATGCAGGAATCACAGCTCTGGAATCCCTGACAGATGGCCACCCAACCTCTCTTTAAAAAAACTCCAATGAAGGAGAGGCCACCATCTTCCGAAGGAGTCCGTTCCACTGTCAAACACCTCTTACCATCAGAATTCAGTCAGAACCTCCTTTGCTGCCATTTAAATCCATTGGTTCACATCCTACCCTCTGGAGCAGCAGAAAACAATCTTGCTCCATCTTCCCCGTGACAGCCCTCCAGATATTTGAAGATGGGTATCATATCACCTTTCAGTTTTCTCTTCTCCAGGCTAAACATCCCCAACTCCCCCAACCATTCCTCATAAGGCTTTGTTTCCAGACCCTTTATCACTTTGGTCTCCCTCTTCTGCACACATTCCAGTTTGCTGAAGACATCAGAGACTATCTTGACTGTGAGACTGACTGACTCCAGCTACAAAAGCTGAGGCTGCTGAACAGACTATTGCACTGCAGTATTATTTAGGGCACAAGATTGAGGGCACAAGGAGAAGGGGACGACAGAAGATGAGATGGTTGGACAGTGTTCTCGAAGCTACTAACATGAGTTTGGCCAAACTGCGAGAGGCAGTGAAGGATAGGCGTGCCTGGCGTGCTCTGGTCCATGGGGTCACGAAGAGTCGGACACGACTGAACGACTGAACAACAACAATTATTTAGGGGGGGTGTTGTTGCAGGAGGCTGTTCCTGTTACTAATATTATTTTTGTGTGGAAATTGTTCAATTATTTATATGTGAAAAAAATTCAAATTTGGAACTTTTTGATTGGGAGGGTTATGTTTGTAATTGTTTGATACGTTTGTAATTTTGATGTTATAAGCCGCCTTGAGCATGTTTTGAACTATGGAAAGGTGGCATACAAATAAAATAATGTATCTACGTATGTATGTTGTCAATATGGTTGGAAAGTGCAAAGCATTCTGCTGCTCATCAATTTTCTAAATGACTTGGAGGAGCGTGTAGAGAGGGTGCCTATCTAATCTGCAGGTTGAATGAAGCTGGGAGGAACAGCTTAAACCACAGAAAGAAGAATCAAGTTTCAGAATGATATTGACAGGCTGGAATGTTGTACTGAAACCTACAAGATGAGATTCAGAAGAGATAAACGTAAAGTCCTGCATTTACGTATCAGGAATCAGGGACGCAAGTATTTTCTCCCTCTTTCACAACACTCTCTTGATCACATCAAGTATGGAGATTAGACTAGATCACGGCCTATAACCCCCACACCACACACCACCAGCTCTGACTCAACCCCATCCTTCCTCCAGAAGCTGGTCTTCGTGCCCTCTTTAAATCTGAAAGCAGGGAGACCCTTTAGAATTAGCCAACTAGCAAGCAAACCAAGAAGGCTATGGGTGCCACCTAGTGGTAGCACCCTCTAAAGCACCACAGGCCATTGTCAGAATGCAGGCACAGAGAGGTGCCAACCCACCAGCCAAGGACACACACAAATGTTGTGTATCCCTCCGCCCCATTCCTGTTTGCATACATCTGTTTGCCTCTTGGAGACCCTTGGAGCTTTATCTGATCAAAGCCCCTATAGCCTGGAGTTTCTTTTGAATCTCAGGCAAGAAAATTCTCATGGAGGACATGACTCCAAATGGGCCTAGTTACAGACCCTCCAAGTGTTCCTATTTACCAGGGACGTCCCTCATTTAGAGAAGCCATTCTGGTTTCTGATTTAATCCCAGAATGTCCCACATTTCCTTAGGATGTCCCTATTTTCATTGGAGAAATGTTGGAGGGTATGGAGTTATCTGACCCCCGAGCCATCTAAAGGCAATCCGGTATAGCCCAGAGGCCCCCTTGTCACAAAGGTTCTGGCTTTGGGATTATTTAGGGTTGCCATACATCAGGAATTTCCCGGACATAGCTAGGATCTGGCCATCAGAAACAGTGCCCAGTGTCTCTGGACTGTCTGAACCGCAATGCACAGGATGGCTGCCTTTCTCCATCTCTCTGGGATGCTGAAGCGTCCACATTTGAGGAATGCCAGAAAGGAAGCTCACAGCCTGCGTCATCCACACTCTAGAACTCCCTGCCTATCAACATCAGGCAGGGGCCTTCATTGCACTCTTCTCCGGTTCCTGCTAATAAAAAGCTCAACAACTTTTGTGTCTGGATTTTCACTTTTTGCAATACGGCAACCCCTAGATTATTTAATCCTATATATTTATTTTATCAGTGAGCCTGTGCAGTCCAGGGGGCTAGGAACAAAGGCGTGGCTTCCCGTTCTCCTTCCACAAGGGGCTCTTTGTGCAACTAGGAGCATGCCTCTCTTGCTTTCAGCCGGCTTCTGTTCCTAGTCTGTAAGACTAGGGAGAAGGGAGCTCTAAAAGGAAGCAGAACAATATACAGGTGGTGAAACATATTGCAGACTGAAACTCACAGCAGCAAAGCCCATTTGGGAGAAACCAGCTTCTTGCCCACTTCCACCACCCCACCGGCATCTCGCTGCCCTGCAAGTTCTCCTTCTCTGCCACCCCGACCTGCCAAGCCACCATACAGCTTCCCCTCCCACCACCAGCTTGAGATCTCCTGTCCTTTGGGCTCACTTGCCTGCTGCAGCCTGTGTCCTCTGGCCACCAGCCCCTGCGTAGCATCCCAGGGCCTCTTGGGCATCGCTCTTCCCTTCCATGTCCTGCAGCCACAGAGTCTGGTCCTGCCTTTGGAACTGCACCAAACAGAGGGCTTGGTTTATTCATTTATTATTTTACTTCTTGCATTTATATATCACTTTTTTCCTCCAAGGAGCTCAAGGTGGCCTATGTGGTTCTTCCCCCACCCCCTCCATTTTATCCTCATAACTACCCTGTGGGGTAGGTGGAGGCTGAGAGGCGGTGAATGACCCACAAGGTCACCCAGTGAGCTTCATGACTGAGTGGTGATTTGAACCCAGGTCTTGCCCCTGCACTCTTAACGCTACACCACATCAGCTTGGCTGACACTGATGCTCTGCTGTGCAGCCCGTTCTGCTCAGGAGCGGCCTGCGTCTCCCACAGCAAAGCCATGAAGCTGTTATGATTTTTGTCCAAGCTGAGCGGCACGCAGCTGCAGCGAGGATGGTTTCACTTTTGCCTGTCTCACCAAGCTGTGAGAAAGCAGCCTTATCTTTCCCTACATGGAATGTTTATGTTTTACTGTACTGTTGTAATTCTAGCCTTTGGGCTCTCTCTTCTGGCTAGTCCTGAAGCTGGAAGGATGGCATTATGGCAGCTCCATCTTAACGGGCTGGCAGCGGAGAATCTCTCTGCACTATTACTACAATAAACAGATTTAGCCTTATTTATGGCTTGTGTGTGTTGTTCTTCATGCTGGGAACAATCACATATGACTGTGCCAGCGGACTCTCAGTAGCCAGGGATGCGCGCGCACAGCTTTGCTCTGGCTTTGGGGCAGTCTCACAAACTGCTCCAGGCGGGGTAAATGCTAACAGAAGCAACCACAAGGGAGGTAGAGGAGAAATCAGCCAGCTAGGGAGGGCTGGGCCGGCTGCTGACGGTTGAGCGAGTGTCACTACTGTTGCCATGGACAGACACCCAGCAGGGGCAGGGTAGACTGAGAGGTGGGAGACTGGACTCAGGGTTGTTGCAGAGAAAGAAGGGTGGGATATGAATTTCAACAAGAGATGATCTGTGGGTTGGGGGGGGACCAGTATGAAGTTCTGCTGCCCAAGCCCATTAGCACAGCTTGAACCATTCTCTCCCTTTGGTGGGGCTTCCCCAGAGGACCTTCCCGCTGGCATTCTCCAGCCTATCCTCAGTTCAGGATGGCCTTAGCCCTTGGGATTTGCAAAATAATAATTGCAAAAATAAACCCTTGCATTGGGGCACAGGTACGTGGTGGCCCTTCCATCAGGAGTGGCCCTCCAGATATAGAATCATAGAACTGTAGAGTTGGAAGGAACCTCAAGGGCCATCTAGTCCAACCCGCTGCACTGCAGGAATCACAGCTGAAGAATCCCTGTCCATCCACCTCCAACGAAGGAGAGTCCATCACCTTCCCAGGTAGCCCATTCCACTGAGACTCCAATTCCCATCAGACCCAGGACAGCCAGGGAGAATGGCAAGAGCTGCAAGTCCTGGCAGCTTTGGGGGCAGGGTACAGATGTGCCCCCACCCCTGCCCTACCATCTTTCCAGCTGAGGAGGAGCCTTGAGGAAGTGACTCCTGGGAAGGAGGGCTTCCGCTCCAGGCCCACCTGCACAAGCAGTTCTTGCTGCTCCCTGAGCAGCTCCAGGTAGCGGCTGCTCCACAAGAGCTTCTCAGCTCGCAGCTCCTGGCTGATGTGCTGCACCTCGGCCTCCAGACCCGCCAGCTGCCCCAGCATAGCACTGCTGGACTCCTGGAGCATCTGCACCATCTCCCCCAGCTTCTCAGCACCTGGAAACACCAAGATCATAGAATCGTAGGTAGAGAAGGAAGGGATCAAAGGGTTGTCTCTAGTTCAACCCTCTGTGACGCAGGATGTTAGATACCTCACCCCAACTGCCTCTGCCTGTGAACTTCAGGCAACCCTTAGACAAGAAACTCAGAGGTTGGTGGCAACAGAGCCTTTGCAGAAGGTCTCAAACTCAGTCCCCGGCATCTTCTGCTAACACAATCCCAAATTGTAGGGGAAAGACCCTTCTCTCAGCCTGAGACCCTGGAGAACCATTTGCTCCTAAGGTGGACAAAGCTGGTTTCCATGAACTAATGGGGTGGAATGGAAGGAGATGCCATTGTATCTGGCCACATGGGGGCCCATCTAGCCCGGCATCCTGTCCTCACAGTAGCCAACCAGATGTCCCCAAAGGGAAGCCCACAAGCAAGATGTGAGAGCAATGGCCATCTCTCACTCTTGCTCACCACCATTCCATGATTCTGTCCATGGAAGTTCCATTTAGGAAACATTAAAAAAAACTAAGAAGAGGCCTGCAGCAAAAGGATCAGGCCAAAGGAGGTCCATCTACTCCAGTCTCCTGTTTTCACAGTGGCCAACCAACCTCATGCCCTAAAGGGAAAACCGAAAGCAGGCCTTGAGTGCAACAGCAGCACTCTCCCCACCAAACTATGGCACACACTCTTGAAGGCAGTGATGGCTACCCACTTGGATGGACAAATTTGTGGAGGATAAAGCTACCAAAGGCTACTAGCCACAATGGCTGAGTTCCACCTTCACTGTCAGAGGCAGCATGCCCCAGAATCACAGGTGGGTAGGTATCTATTTGGTCACTGTGCGAACCGTCTACAAACCTGCCTCTTGGGGCTCAAGGGTTGTTGGTGAAGAGAGGAGCCCATCTCCTTGGTGGGCTTCACTGATGTCCTCCAGCCATGAAGTCATTGAGGAACAAGCCTATGACAGCAGCAGAGGGTGAGAACATCAAACTCAAGGTTTTGTTGTGGATTGGGGGGTCAGTCTAGTCCCTTCCAATTCTTGGGGTCCAGTACCCAGTGAGGGTTAGTTAGAGTTTGCTAAACTATTCAGACAAGTTTCTTTGTTAGCTGGCCACTTAAGTGTCCTCATCAGCATCCCAAAAGAACGAGCCAGGTAGCAAAAGCTACAGCTGAGTGGTGGTTCCCACTGGGTTAATGGGGGGAGCTTACATCCACCACCATTCCTAGCTGCTGGGTAGGAGAACAGCAGCCAGAGCGAGCTGGAAGCTGGAGACACAGAGACATGCTTCCTCTGTGCTGGATCCAAAGCTGTGACGAATGGAGAAGCAAGATCTGTTGGGGTGTTGATGTTGTGAGCCCCTCCATCTTCAACCTCAGGTTGTATATATGTGTAAATAAAATGATGTACTCTAAAGACACCACAGTCTTCTCTGACCTTCATTCCAAGAAAACCAAACCCCAGGAGTCTCTCACGATTTGGAGACTGGGGTGGCGTGTAACACAGTATTTTAGACCCCCAGCCTTTATAACACTCTGTCACCCCGAAGGCTGAGGTGTCTTTTTAGCCTTGGTAGAGGTGGCATTGGGGTGGGGGGTTACTTGCAAGATTCAAGGCTGTTACCTCCTGCACAAGGTCAAAGACGGCTTCCCAGCAGAGCTTGTAACAGAACAAGATAACCTGCGGAGGTGGCAAGAGAGCAGTTAGAAAGGCAAAGAAATCCCACCCACCCCCTTTCTCACCTGAGGGTACATTACCTGCCCTATCAATCTGCCTCAGATTTACAGCATTATACAGTAACTGCCAGGGCTTCCCCAAAAGAATCCCAGGCATTGGAGTTTGGTGAAGTGAAAACCTCTGAACCACAATACACAGGATGGCTGCCTTTCTCCCCCCCCCCCCCTCTGCGATGCTGTTGCTTCCACATTTGAGGAATGCCAGAAAGGAAGCTCACAGCCTGTGGCATCCGCACTCTGGAACTCCTTGCCTATTGATATCAGGCAGGGACGTTCATTGCACTCTTTTTCGGCACCTGCTAAAAACATTTTTGTTTAGACAAGCCTATGGAGATGCTTAGAAAGTTGGTGTGGGTTTTAAGCTGTATTATTGGTTTTATCTTTTGACTGTTTTGTGTGGGTTTTTTAAAGTTGTTTTTCTGATAAATTTATTGCTTTATTCTCTTTGTAAACCACTTTGAGGGTTGTTGTTTTTTACAATCAAGCAATAGATAGGTATTATGAAACAAATAAATAAGGAGTAGGAAGTAGAGAGTTTAAAAAGCAAGACACAATTAACAAGAGTTTAAAACCCACACACAAACCCCACAGAACCTCCCCCAATTCACTCTAACCCATACCCTCCAACATTTCTCCGATGAAAATAGAGGCATCCTAAGGAAAAGTGGGACATTCCGGGATCAAATCAGAAACCGGGATGGCTTCTGTAAATCCAGGACTGTCCTTGGAAAATAGGGAGGGTCTGCTAACCAACATGCAAACTTTTCAAAATTTAAAAGTGAAATGTATGTACTCTCTTTCCCCACCAAACGATTTTGGAAGCCCGGTGTTACTCTGGAAAAGCCATCACTAACTGGCATGTTGTTTCTTCTTGAAAAACAACAACATACCCCGTCCATATTGCATCAAGGGCAGGGCCGGTGCGTCCATTTAGGCGAACTAGGCAACTGCCTAGGGCGCCAAAATGGAGTGGGCGCTGGCCAGCCTGCCCCCCGCCCCCCTGGTGCCGCCCCAACCAGCGGCGGAGCAAGCAGGTTGGGGCGAAAACCGCGGCGGCGAGGGCGCCAAAATGGAGGGGGCACTGACCAGCCCGCCCCTCGCCCCCCACCGCCGCCCGCCGCCCGCCGCCGCCCCAACCAGCGGCGAAAATCGCGGCAGTGCGGGGCGCCCGACGGGCAGGGGGCGGGGCACCATACGTCATGCGCAATGATGTCACGTGCCCCGCCCCCCTCGCCTAGGGCACAAAAATTGCCAGCACCGGTCCTGATCAAGGGGTCAGTTGCGAGCCCACAACACTGGCAGAGATGGGGGTGTGGCCGGTGCCTAAATGGTGCCGTTTCCCCCTGCCTACCCCACTGCAATAGCTCAGCAAGGTCCCTTTGTGCAAAGGCAAAACTCAGTGATCTCCTGAAAGGCTCCTCCCCTTTGGCTGACTGATCCCAGAGGGAAAAACATGAGCTGGTGATGTTTCACCCAGTCACAGGGCTACTCCCAGCCTGCTAATGAACTACTACACATGTACTAACCCACACGGCTTGCCAGAGGAGAAGCAGCCCATCCAGGGCCTTTGGCACCAGCGCCAAAAGCAACTTGCAGCCAGCTCTGGGTTGGAGCAGCCTCTTGTGGGGCACCATGGCGCCTCTGCAGAAGAAAGAGGAGAAACTGTGGGTCTCATAAACAGCACCTTGGCAAAAAGGCAGGAAGTGCCCAGGATCAGCTAATGACTACAACACATCTTCTTTCCTGATATTTGCCATGGTTGACATTGCATCTCTCTCTCTCTCTTTCTCTCTCTCTCTCTCTCTCAACACACACACAGGCATGTTGTGCAGAATTTGCCTCCTGCCCCCAGGATACCTGCCTCCACCCACCCACCCACCCAGCAGATAGTGCCATCTTCACCTGCTCTCGCTCCACTTCTGCAAGCAAAACCAGGTGGCCAAGACAGAGACTGGGATTGTTGCTTCCCCTCTGGGATGCTGCCTTGGGAGGGATAAGCACCTGCCTGACCCAAGAGGATCAGTGCAAGAGAGGAAGGGGGATTAGCCCTTTCATTAGGTCTTAATCTTGCCTCTCCTTGCCTCTCATTTCCAGGCATTGCTGGTACTCTGGAAACAGGTTACCGGGCTCCCAAACTTCAGGTCGCAGCCACACCTGAAGGCCCACAGAGCCACTCGCTTGCTGAAAGCTAAGCAGGGCTGGCCAGTGGCTGGCTAAGAGACCTCCCACGAGCCACACAGAGACTGCCTGGGGCTCCGAGATGGAAGCAGTTCTTGCTGCTAATGCAGACTGGAGCTCTGCACAATTTGCAGGCTCCTAAGGGGCACAGAAGTCCTCTCAGCAGGGCAGCAAATCTCCCTTTGGGCATCTCTGCAAAGGAAGCCTTCATGAGGGAGGCTCACAGATATTAGTTCTCTTTGGTGCAGATGCCTGACCTCAAGGAGAGCTAGCCTCATTACTTGCCAAGAGCCAGGTTCATACCTCCCCATTGCAAACCCCAAACACAGTCACTCTACAAGGAGCCACGCAAGGAGGCCTGCCAGTTTGGGGGGAGGGGTGAAGTCTCCCCACCCTTGTCCCAGGATGAAGATGCCTCAACTTCCTTGTAGAGGCAAGCAACAGCCCACCCAGAGTCAATATTTAAAAAGTTTAATACAGTAGTCCCCAAAGTGGGTGGTAGTTTTTATTGTTGTAAACAGCTTTTGATATATTTTGGGTGATATAGCGGTATACAAATATTTTTACAAATAAATAAGGATTGATCTTCCCCTTCCTGGCTGCAATTAAAAAATGCAGTAATAATACATTAACTGAAAATATGCTGCCTTTACTTAACACGCAAGATCTTTTGCCTATGTGGGCTGCCTTACTCTGTCTAACGTCAGGGCCCAGCCCCAGAAATTCCCAATACTTCCCTTGTGAACCCCAGGAACCCCCTTAGAAGCCAGGTGTCCCAGTGGATTTTGCCTAACTTGTTATTCTCCTTTCACTGGCTTTCTTGCCATCTTCACTGCAACGTAAATTTAAATGCTAAAGGGGTTCCAATGTGGCAAGGGGAGGTGACTTGTGATTTATCTTGGTGTTGGTGGGAGCAGAGGCGTAGGAAGGTAGGAAGGTCAGGTGGTACCCAGTGCGGAAAATTTCTTGTCACCCCCCCCCCCCATTGATTATTTTTTTTTGCCTGCAAAAATGGTTTTACGTTATTTCATATTTTCTTACAAAGAAATAATAATAAGTAAAAATAAACTTTTATTTATATCCCGCCCTCCCTGGCCGAAGTCGGGCTCAGGACGGCTAACATCAGATACATAACACTGATATAAAATCAAACAATAATTAAATTACCTCCTAAAAACATGTCAAAATCAAATTAAAGTCTAATTAGATGGCTTTCCGCAGGGTTAGGGTTGGGAACAGTAAGTGCTCCACTGAATTGAAATTTCAGCCTTCATGACATAGGAAAACAGCCAAGTAAACAGCTATGTTCGTGGAGGAGGGTCAAAAGATTAACTGATATGCATGAAATTTCATGTATAGCTATATAATCCCTAATGTAGTAAGATAAGACCTTTGGAGCAGGCATTTTCAAAAAGAAAAAAGTTTTTTTATGAACCACCCTAGTAGGGAAGTAATTGGTTTGTTTGTAGGGTCTGACTTTTAACATCTAGGCTGAAGGCACTCTTGGCTGGTTACTTCCTAGCTGGATTCCTCTGTCCGAGGTGCCTTTGTTTAAATGCTGATTGGCAGGGGGAGGAGTGGCGAGGAAAAGGGATGGGCCAAATGGAAGGCGAACAGCAGACTTATCCATGAAGGTGGTTGCACACATTTCACACACCTGCCCAGGTGATGCTCCTGCATCTTCGGCCACAGAGATTTCTCCATCATTCCCGTAATTTTGAATCCTTGAAATTCAGGGAGGTGTGGCAACAGAGTGCAAAACTGGAACAGTCCAAATGATGAAAGCAGAACTGGGTAATTTTCAGGTGCTTGTTTTGAAAATCCGTGTCTCTGGTTCTTTTGCTCTGTGCTAACAAGAAGGTGCCCAATCCTACGACCACCTGGCGTCCCCGCATCTCAGAAGGCCTCTCCCAAGTGCTTCAGGTTGGATACATGAACGGCCGCAATCAGGTGAGCCGGCAAAACTCGCCAGCACAGTCATCAGAGAGCTCCCTCCCGAGCCCCCCTCCCCAGCACTTGCCCAGGTGGTCCTGCTAGGGCCTGCTTGCCTCTCCCCAGAGTTCTTGGCTACAAAAGGTATTCCCTGTCTTGATGCAATGGTGCCTTGCAGACCACATCAGCAGGATCTGGCCCTGACCCAGGCCGGCTGGCCAGCTAGGTCCCCCCCACCCCCAGAGTAAGACATGCCTCCTGCTCAGGAACAAGCTCAGTGAGATGGAAGTTTGATGGCTTTATTTACAAACAAAAGACAGAAGTGTTTTTTTAAAAAGAGAGAGACTCTGCCCCCACCGCCTTTATCCCTCTCAAGCATCAGGAGAATTAAATAAAGTCACCTTCCTGCTCCAACCCGCTGCCTCTTTGAAGTAGTTCCCCCAGCACCACCACAGTCAGGCTCCAACAAGAGGGAAGAGGACCTACATAGACAAGGGGGCAGCACAGCTGGGCTGTTTCTTATTTATTTTTCTTTCTTTAAAAAAGTTGTATTTTAAATATCAAGGTTTGCTTTTTTTAAAAAAAAGCAACATCATGAGACGAAAAATGGGGTTATAATCAACCAGAAGAAACAGAAGGAAACATCGACAAGAGCATTTCCCAATGGTTATTTTACACATGATGGAACAGCAGCAGTGAGGCTGGCCAATCCAAGGCGGGCGTCTGTTGCCGATCAGCTGAGAAGGAAGGAAGGAAGAAGGAGCAGCTGCTGCTGCTGCCGCCACAGATTGTCCCCATCAACATCATCTGAGCTGAGCCGAGCCAGGAGAGCTGGGCAGTCTGGGGTGGGAAAGAGCTGGCCTTGTGCTTATTCAGTCTCCTGGTGCGGACTGGGATTTGGGGCAGACAGGCTCTTGGAAGATTCAGCATGGAGGCATCTAGTAATCCTGCAGCAGGGAAGAATAAGATGGCAGGGCATCAGTACAGCTGCTCCCGCAAACAGCTGCTTCAGAATCCCACCCCACTCTTTGCATTCAGTGTGGGGAGAGGGAGGCAGCAGGGCCCAAGCATAGAAGCCGTCTCCCCTCCTATGGTTTCCAGCAACTAGGATTACTGCCTCCAAGGGTGGAGGCAGAGCACAGCCATCATGGCTAGGACAACCCTTTCCATGAATTTGTCTAATCTTTTCAAGCCACCCAAGTTGGTGGCCATCCCTGCCTCCTGCTGAAGAGAGTTCCATAGTTTAACTCTGTTTAGCTGTGTGAAGAACATCTTGAAGCTTAACCACTTAGACCAGGCATCCCCAAACTCGGCCCTCCAGATGTTTTGGGACTACAACTCCCATCACCCCTAGCTAACAGGACCAGTGGTCAGGGATGAGGGGAGTTGTAGTCCCAAAACACCTGGAGTTTGGGGGTGCCTGACTTAGACACATTGCCCTCCATTCATTAAGTGGAGGATGAGTAGAGGAAAGATTCACCCCTTAGTGAAAAGATCCAGCGCCGAGGGCCTTCTGGCGGTTCCCTCACTGCGAGAAGCAAAGCTACAGGGAACCAGGCAGAGGGCCTTCTTGGTAGTGGCGCCCGCCCTGTGGAACGCCCTCCCAGCAGAGGTCAAAGAGATAAACAACTATCTGACATTCAGAAAATACCTGAAGGCAGCCCTATTTAGGGAAGTTTTTAACCTATGATATTTTAATGTATTTTAATATCTGTTGGAGGCCGCCCAGAGTGGCTGGGGAGACCCGGCCAGATGGGCAGGGTACAAATAAAAAAAAAATTATTATTATTATTGTTGTTGTTGTTGTTGTTGTTGTTGTTATTATAGGATTTGTCTGAACTCCTCATCCACCCTCCCCTTCCCAGAATTCTGCCACTGAAAGGAGAACTGGGTGGAGAGGGAGGGCAGGGATTGACGGTAGGGGGTGAACGGCATTCCAAGGTCAGAGGATGGTACTTACAGCTCGGGGCTTTTTGTTCAATTTGAGATCAATCCTGCAAGGAAAGAAAGAGAAAGGAGCTTTCAGATGAGATTCAGGGAAAAGTCAGATCCAAAAACCAAGCCACAGAACGTGGTTAATTTGCCCCCAGTTGCCAATTCAGCCAGGCCAAAGCAGAATCTGCCCCCACCCCAACAACACACCCCAATCCTGCACAGAAATGCAGTTTCTACGCACACAATCAGAAGGAAAAATGAATTAGAGAGTTAGCCAGCATCCACAGACTGAGTTAACATGTCATGCGCTATGTTAGCAGGTTAAAGAGTGCAGCTCTTTTGAGGAGAGAGCGGATGTCAGATTGAAAGAGGCTTTGGCTACCCCAGCCAAATCAAGGCCATGTGTTTCTCTGCAGCGGGGCCAAAAAATGCCAAGTCCAACAGGGGACATTGGCTTCAGAAAGCAAAGCAAGAAAAATCAAGTTTTCAAAACCCCAACAGAAGTTTATCTGCTTTTTAAAATGATGTAAAGGAAGCGGAAGAAGGAAGCCGATTGAATATTGCCAAGGTTATTAAATAAAAAGTTACCTCCAATGCGCTTTTGTCTGTATTTTAAAAAACTTGCCAGCCTAACCTAATATACATACCTACAATTAAACAGATAAACTATGGGTTAGAATAGCTTTGACCAGGCATGGCGGGAGGGAGGGAGGAGTAGGGGGTGGGGAAGGGAAGAGATGAAAGCAGGGGAGGGAGGGGGGGTTGGTGTGGAGAAAGGTCTACGGACTATAAACACAGCACAAGAACTAAGTCAAGTCAAACTTACTCAAAGTCATAATCAAACATGCCAGACGGGCTGAGGGGGCAGCATTTGAAAGGAAGAAAGCAACAGACATTAATATACTAAGGAATTAAAATTAATTAGTCGATTAGCCACCCTAGCGAGTTTATTCAAAAATAAAAACAGCCAGTGGCAGATGGTCCGAACCTCAGAACAGGGCATCTGATGACCAAGCACCAGCCTTTAAGATCCCTCCCTCCCTCTCTCCCCCCCCACCCCACTCTCGGTCTTTCAGCCTGGCACTCCACAGATTCCACCTCCCACCCCACAAGCTCTGTGGAGCATTCCTATGGGGCTCAACGGGGGGAGAGCTGCAGGGGGAGGGAACAGGCAGGTGAGGAGGAAGGAGGAGGATGGGGAGGGGGGCAAAGGCAGCTCTTAAGGGCAGAGTAGCACTGGGTGGGAGGGAGCTGACGCGGGAAGGTGGGAGAGCAAAGGCAGGAATAAGCAGCACCAGAACAGATTCGGTCCCAGACATTCACGCACATGCCAGCCTCACTCACAAACTCCGGTCTGGAATCTCGGGGGGGGGGGGGATTGGGATTTTCAACAGACCGGTCAAACACAGCATGGCTATGAGACTTCCAGTCCAGAGCACTCAGGAGGAAGGGAAAGCCTGAAGCGCCCCACATCAGTGGTTTTTAAGCGGAGGTCGGAGGGCCATTGTCTGTCTGGGATTCCTGAGCTGCGACTCCTACACTGCAGAGGGTTGGAATCCTGGAATCCTCGGGATCCTGTCCAGCTCTATTAACTCCGTAAATCTTTGATTCTACCCAGCTGCCAGATATTCTGAATGCCCACCCAGGATGTGAAACTGTGGCAGACTCCCATTTTCCACCCCTCATCACCCCGTCCCCCTTCCCCACCACTACCTTTTGCACTTTCCTAGATCGCAACCCCTATGGGGCAGATCCCTGCCCTCTCACCCTTACAGAGCAGCCTGGACCCAGATGGGGCTATGCCAATAGCCGTAACATGCTGCAGTTAGAGGTGACATTTCACCTGCATTTTCCATCTGACATCTGCTCAACGAAGGCCTCTTTCCTATTTGGAGTTGGGCCCTTGGCAAACCCCTACTAATTTAGGAGCATCCCTTGCTGTGGACCTGAACTGCACCCCTGGGGAGGCTTCTCTTTTTACCTGCAACCCAGAAATGGGTTTGCTCAAGAGGGTCATCAAATGCCCGGCTCCGAACAGTGAGTCACCGGGTGAACCATGCCTAACCTACTCCCAAGAGCTGCTGAGAGGATAAGAAAGAACCATAATTGTCACCCTGAGCTCCTTGGAATGAAGAATCAAAATTTACTAAAATAAAGCTACCTCCCTCTACATTACCATAGCTGTCAACCTTCCCTTTTTTTGGCGGGAAACTCCCTTATTCCAATGCCGTTTCCCGCTGCTATCCCGGATTGTTGATAGCCCTTAAATTTCCCGGATTTCAAAGGAAGCAGCTCCTCTCCCTCCCTGCTGGCCAGGGAGGCTCCTCAGCTGCGTTGTTGGGCTGCCAATAAGGAGTCTGAGACCGACTGGGGACGGAGCTTGCATGCCTTGTGCAGCCAGACCCTCACGCCCAACCAGACAGACAGCCTGCCTGCCATCTACGCGCTCGCTCTTTCGCTCACCCGTTCGCGCGCAGCCTCTGAAGCGCAGGGTGGCGAGGCTACTTGGTGCCATTGCACCGCCCTCGCGGCATTCCTTATTTTCAAATCCGAAAGTTGGGGGAAATCCCTTATTTTCAAATCCGAAAGTTGACAGCTATGCATTACTGGTGGGGAGATTTTGGTCCACCAAGTGCTGGGAGTATGACCCACCAGGCTGTTTCGGGTGCCGTTCCAGCAGTGGGAGAGCTGAGCAGCAGAGAATGATTGGCTCCGCTGGGACAGGACAGCCCCATTGGGCCTCCTCTCCCACAGACTGCCTCTGTGGGAGATATGGGTACCAACAGGGCTCATTTCATCACCTTTGCTAGAGGCCTAGCTCCATCAGGCACCTCCTGCTCCTGAACTGTGCCAGCTGTGCAGAAATTGGCGCCCGAGTTTTGGTTTCCATTTTCCTCTTCCCTCCCTGTTCTGTGTCCCTTGTGTGCCGTGGTGGGGTTTTTTTTATAGATTGTAAGCCTGCAGGTAGGGATTGTCTTGTCTTGAAAAAATATGTACTCTAGTGGCCAAAACTGTGGAAACCTTTTGGAAGAAGTGTATTTCCGAGGTTTGATGGCTCATAACACCACTTCTTTTTTGGAGTACAGTGGTACCTCGGGTTACAGACGCTTCAGGTTATAGACACTTAAGGTTACAGACTCCGCTAACCCAGAAATAGTACCTCGGGTTAAGAACTTTGCTTCAGGATGAGAACAGAAATCGCGCGGCAGCAGCAGGAGGCCCCATTAGCTAAAGTGGTACCTCAGGTTAAGAACAGTTTCAGGTTAAGAACGGACCTCCAGAACGAATTAAGTTCTTAACCCGAGGTACAACTGTAATACCATAAAATTATATATCAATGGAAAGATAATTTAATGAAGAATGTAATGCAATAACTTTTATGAAGGATTATTTATTACAACAGCGGTCATAAATGTGAAACACATAGGAAAAATGAGATATGTAAGAATTCTCACCATTTCAGTTAATACTTAGTTGGGTAAACTTTAGCTTTAATTACGGCCTCACAACACCTTCCCATGGAGTGAACCAAGTTTTTTAGTTCTGCAGCTGTAATAATGTGAAACCAAGATTGAATTATTGCCTCTATTAATTGGGTTTTATTGCTGGGTTGCTTCTGACTAACCAATTTCCACAGATTTTCGATTGGGTTAAGGTCTGGGCTATTCCCAGGCCATTCCAGCAGTGGAATAGGATTATCTTGAAACCACCTTTTGCACACAGCAGCAACATGACATGGAGCTAAATCCTGTTGAAATATTATATTTCATTTATGTATTTTGGGACGTTTACATTCCCATTAATGATGCAAATTCTGCCCACACCTTTTGCTGTCATACAACCCCAGATCATAACACTAACTGGGTGTTTCACGGTAGGTGTAATGCAAGTAGGATGTAAATCTTCTCTGATTCTTCTCCTCATGTATTTCATGCCATCACTACCAAGCAAGGAGATTTTGGACTCATCATTCGAAATAACACTGTTCCACTGTCCAGTTGGGTTTTAGCCCAGTTTAATCTTTTCAGCCTTTGTTTGAGAGATAACAATGGCTTTTCCCTTGGAATTCTAGCATTTAGAACATATTCCTGCAGTCTGCGCCAAACAGTCCTTGCACTCAACTTCACATTATTACATTGCGCCATGTCATCTTGTATACACCCAGATGATTTTCTTCTGTCACGTAGCCCCAGCCTCTCAATTCTTCTATCATTACTTGCTGTTGTGTACCTTTTCCTGCCTTTACCAGTCTGATTTTGTAGTGACTGAGTCTCCTTATACCTCTTGAAAAATTTAGAAACGCCACCTTTGGTTAAGTTTCCACCAATTTTTCTTCTAATTTCTTCATAACTGTAGCCTTGTTCACTTAACAGTACTATTTAACATCGCTTTCTGGGTGACCAGTTGACTCTTTGAGTCATTTCTTTAATTTTATTACATTTTACAAGCTCACTAAACGAAAGAACACAAAAAAACCAAGCAACCTGATAGCAATCACATAATACGCTGACAAATGTCCTCCTCTCAGCTCCAGTACATAACATCAATAGCTGAATCCTACTGTGACCTGATTGGATCATTGCCAAAACAAGATGACACCTGATTCGCTCTCTAAACACTCATGCTCATTGGCTACATTCAAATGAAGGAACGCTGCTGCATATCAACCTAAGGAAGTTGTGCTTCCCTTTTCTGGTTATTTGGGTATAACTTTTGATAGAATACAGATAAGTGAACTTCGTTGCATTCTTCATTAAATTATCTTTCCATTGATATATAATTTTATGGTGTTACTCCAAAAAATAAATAAATATGGTGTTATGAGCCATCAAACCTCAGAAATACACATTTTCCAAAAGGTTTCCACAATTTTGACCACTAGTCTAAGCTGTTCTGGGAGCCTTTTGGGCTGAAGTGCGGGACGCTGACACAAATACTCCAAACAAAACAAATGAAATAAACCACGCCTACCTTTCCCGGCCCTGATGGCAGGTGAATCAGGTGTAAGAAAATTCAAGGCAAGGCTGGAGACCTAAAGTTGGAGCCCCCTCTTAGTGCTCTCACCCCCAACTCTTCCTTTACAGGCAAAATGGGCTGCTTTTTTTTAACGGAACATCTGCACAGTAACAGGAAAAGGGCAGGATTTTCCCTGTAAAGGAAGAGTCAGGAAGGCACCTTCTGCTTCCTCTTCCTTTGCAATCACACCTTGAACACCCTATGACCTGACATGTGTTTTTATTTACGCACAACAGTCCCACCCCACCTCCTTCCATCCAAGGAATTCAAGGCGGCATTGGTTGGTTCTCCCTCTGCACATCTTATCCTCACAAGAACCCTGTGAGGTAGATCAGCCTGGGAACAGTGACAAGAGCCCCCGAGGTCACCCAGTGGGAGCTTCATGGCCGAGTGGGGATTTGAACTCGGGTCTCCCAGGTCTTAGTCCACACTCTAACTCTGTGGTTCCTGAAGTAGTGCCCCTTGGGGGACAGTGTGATTCCTTAGGGGGGCACTAAGAGGCAAAGGGGTCGCAGGGGGGGCTGCTAGATGTGTAAATAACTCTCAGACTTAGAAAAGATGGTATCAATGTATCAAGTTCATCAGTTTTCTTGAAATAATTAAGCTAAATAGTGTTAACTAGATTTTGAATAAATGTGCAATTAACTGTAACTGTTTTGAATTCTAGTGTGTTGTTATCTACCTAAATGGGTCACGCAAACCACTATTCTGAATAATGCTTTTTACAGAGTAGGGGGCACTGGGGATGAGGTTATGGAACCAAGGCAGCGGTGGCCTGAAAAAGTTTGGGAAGCACTGCTCTAACTGCTGCACTGCACTCCCCCTGCCCACCTGTCAACGTGGCCCGAAAATCCAGTCCCCCAGCCCTGCTCTGTGCCACCAAGAGTCCTCTTCAACACCCACCTCAAAAGAAAGATTTGGTAGGGTGAGACTCTCCTTCACAGGGGTTCTTTAGCTGCAATTCCTGCTTTGCAGGGGGTTGGACTAGATGCCCTTTGGGGGTCCCTTCCAACTCTACAATTCTATGATTCCAAGAAGCAAAATATGTGCCAAGTCAGAGGGGGGAATCCTCTGGCAGGGCATTTGCCCTTCGAGAGAAGGTGTCCTCTAAACCCCTCCCAACTCCAGCTCAGCCCACACACTGGGCCCTCGCCCACCTCACCTGTGTCGATTTTTGTTCTTCCGTTTTTTGTGGCTACTGTGGTGGCTGCCCGAAGTGGAGGATGCTGCCTTCTGGGGCTTCACCCCTTGGACGGAGCCGTCCAGCTCTTCCGCTTCTTCTTGGCTCGGTTCGTTCTCCTGGTTGTGGAAGTCTGGGGAGGTGTCGCTCTCCGTCCCGCTGCCAGGCTCCCCTGAAGGAAAAGAAATCCAGGCACACCTCAGAGCTCTGGGAAACAGCTGCTCTCATTGGCTCTGGCCAGAAGGTCAACTCCCAGGGGTCAGGAAGGAAGCCCCCACAGCAGGGAGGACAGGCGCTTTTTGCACCCACACCTGAATCAATTATCAATTTTCTTTAAAAAAAAATCATTATATTTCTAACCTATTCCTATCTCAGAAAACTCAGAGCAGGATGGAAGAGTAAATAAATAAGAAACCTGGGCAGATTTGGGGAATGCAAGGGTTGCCCTTCTCCTTGATGCACTAGCTTTCCACATGAAAGGCCTAGTGTCGGCTATATGCGCTGAATTAGTAGATATTCTCACTGGTCTGTTTTATTAGGCCTTATACTTACACAGCAGAAAGACCTGCACATGCAGACAATGGATTCTATGTGCTATGGTCATCCAAATTATATAAATCAGCCTCAGCTTACATGAGTGTTCTATGAAAATCCTATGCTGATGGCACAACGTACCAGTGCAAATTGGCCATGTGATGTCAGAATTGTTAGTGAGGATGTGGGGAAAGAGGTACCTTCCTCCACCCGTGGTGGGACTTCCCACAGGCATTCAAATGCTGGACAATTGGACCAAAATCTTCAAATATCCCAACCCACTGCAGCTTTATTTACTAAATCATTGGGAAGATCAACTCAAAGTTTTCAGCTCTCAGGAACTCTTGATGCTGGCCCCCCAAAATGGAAAACCTTGCAGGACCTGTATCTTCTGCTTTGGTATAAAAATATGTTTAGCATTTAGCATTTGCTGAAAAAAATAACTCATAAATGACTTGCTGGCAAAGGCTTGGATGACCCTGAAAAACTGTACGCTGTTTGGTGGGATATTATATTCTCTTTAACAAATACAGGCACACGGGACTCTCCCTCCACAGCAAAACATGAAATTCAGCTTTCCTAATGGTCTTAAGTATTCTACCAGTCTAATATTGGGTCTCACCTATACTGCACTTTTTTGATACTTCTATTATTTTTATTGTATTGGTTTTTTTAATTTACTTCAATAAAATATTTAAATCTAAAAAAAGGAAAAGCTTTCCACGTGCAGGGAGCTTTTGGCATTCAGTCCTGCTCTCTTCCAGAAGCAGGACAGTCCAACTCTGCACCTTCTGAGCTGGATTTCACAGCATCTGCGAAGTGAGCAGTGTGGAGACAAGTTCACAAGAGAGGAAGGGGCCTCAGCAGGAAGGAAGGCCAACTTACGTTTTTCAATGAGCTGGTCTTGAACTCCTGCCAGTGCGCTGACCGCCTAGGAAACCGAAAGAGACTGGATTGAGGAGGATTGTGGGAACTTCTGGGAGACTCCACCCCATGGCCTCCTTCTCAGGCCACTCAAAGAGGTGTCTCATTTGACTGGACTTCCAAGATTGTGCCATAGGACAGGGACAGGACGTGAATCCCACCCCACTCCAAGTACCTGCCCTACTTTCTATGCTTTGGCAGTATCTCCCTTGAAAGGATCTGGTGATGGGGGAAAGCTTCCTCTGCCCCAGGAGGGCTGACTGGTCCTCCCTCAGTGCTCAGAGGACAAAGAACAAACTACACCTGAATAAGACAAGGTGGGAAGGAAGGAGACTGGGACGACCCAAATGGTGTGTGTTGTGGGAGAGGGCTGGCCAAAACTGGACAGGAAGAACTCCAATGCTTTAAAAATAACAAATAAACACAGAGTTTGCTCAACCTGAAATATGTCTAGAGAAGTTGAGGAATCAGTTCAGTGACTTCTTCCTGTCAATAGGGGTGGATACAGGGAGACTACCTAAAGGAGGACCAAAAGGAGGACCAAAAGGCAGCAATGCTTCTGAGTACCAGTTACTGGAAATCATGCAATATGCTTTCCACACGTTTGGGTGGAAGGAAGGACATAGGAGGAGGAAGCCTCAGAGAAACAACACAGGCCACCCTCGCCCCCAGGTTGCACTCACAGCAGCTGATGTGACTGAAGACTTGCTGAAAAGGCGCTCGGCTTCTTTGAACTTGCGGTTCCGTCGGTCATTCTTGCTGTTGGAATTCCTGGAACAAGAGAGGAGAAAGTAGGTAGAAACAAGTTTTTCTCCCTGACTCAAAGCACTAGAATTTGTGGACCTTCAACTGCATATTTAGGACAGCTACACAGCATAGCGTTAAACTATGGAACTTGCTCCTGCAGGAAGCAGCGCTGGGCACCAACCAAGACGGCCTTAGAAGAGGATTAGGCAAATTCATGGAGGAGAAGGCTATCCACGGCTACTAGCCAGAATGGTTATGCTCAGCCTCCATGGTCGGAGGAGGTAAATGCTACTGAATGCCAGTTGCTAGAAACTACAGGAGATGAGGGGGCTCTTGAGCTTGGGTCCTGCTTGTGAGTTTCCTGTTGGGGCATTTGGTTGGCCACTGTGAGAACAGGATGCTGGACTAAAAGGGTCATTGGCCTGATCCAGCGGCCTTCCTATTGGCTGGTGTAAGTCAAGGGCAGACCTGTGAAATGGCATCTCCCCACCACCACCACCTCAAACGGGGAAGCCACCCCCCTCTCTCTTTTCAAGAAGAAGTGGGAGGGGGTGCCCTTTTGCAGGCTGCCTTCTGGACTCTAGAATAAACTGTGGCTGCTATATGACAACAGATTAAGGCACTGGCCCAGTGGGTGACCCCCCTGGACCCCAGAGAGGTGGCTGTAGCCCCTGCCCAAAATCAGGGAAGGAGCACTGGTGAGGCGGGAGGGTGGGGGGAGGAGAAGGAAGGAGTAGCTCAAAGTGGGAGGGGGGCAGCAGGGAGTCACCTGCAGCAGTCCAGGCCATGGGACACCCCCCAGAGGAGAGCTATAGGGTTTATCGCTTAGTGCAGGGCGGCCCTGGTGCAGTTGCAAAGCGCTTTGCTAGAGGTCTCCTGTTGCTACCCATGACGCCGGTCCTCTTTGGAGGGCAGCTTTCCGTGTTGCACCCCGCCCTCCACTCACTTCTGGTTGGTCAGGTAGCGGTCCCAGCCTCGGATGATGTTGCCGTACATCTGGGTATCTTCCAGGTAGCTGCCCTCGAAGGCGTAGATCTGCCGCTCCAGGTTGGCCAGCGTCTCCTGCAAAAGGGCAGAAGGGAGAGAGAGAGGAAACATCGAGCGCGCGCTGGGGAGGGAGGGGCGGCAGGGCGAGTCCCGGGGGAGCCTCGCGGTGGGTGGGGGCGTTTGGAGGAGCGGGGGCCGAGAAGAAACCCCTCCCCGCCCCCCCGCGCGCGCGCCCACCCACGCTGCCCGGGCCAGGGGCATCATCATCATCGCCCAGGCCTAGCCCGCCCGTCCTCTCCCCCGGCGCCGGGGGGCTACTACTCACGGCCAGCTCCTGCTTGCGCTTGACCAGCTCGGCCAGCTCGCGACGGGTGTCCGGGATCTGCGGCGGGGCGCCGGCCTTGGTGGCCGCCCCGTGGAGCGCCGCCATCGCCCGCGAGGAGGAGGAGACCGAGCGGCAGGAGGAGAGGCGAGAGGAAGGCCCGACCCAGGCAGGCCAGCGGGAGCGCGATGCCGGGCGGAGCCGCTGGGAGCAGCAGAGGCTGGAACCTCCGCCTCCTCCTCCTCCTCCTTCCCCGCCGTCGGGCCAGCCCTTGCGCGGAGGCGGAGGCAGCCAAGCGGCGGTTGGGCGGCCCGCAGGCGGCAGTCCCCGCCCCGCCAGCCCGCGCCTCGCCTCCGGAGCTGCAGGCCCGCCCAGCCTCCTTCCCTTTCGGCGGGGCTTCCACTACGCGGAACCGCTGTCGATAAGCAGTAGCAGAAAGGATCGAGGGGCCGGAAGGCTCGGCCCGCGCTTCCCTCTTGGATCTAGAAGCGCCATCCGGTCCCAGTCGCAGCCGATGGCTGGGAAGGGTCGAGGAGCCGACGGACACAGGCCCACGGATTCCCGCCGCCCCGGTACCTTCCACCTGGGGAGGTCTCCCATCCCGCCAGGAAGCCAACTCACAGTTGGGCTCCCAAGTCTCTGCCTTTCTGACGTTACTTGGCAGAAGAGGGGATGGAGAAGATTTGCACTATAGCCTCAGCTCGGATATATTTAGGGAATACCAGCAGGCGAGAAGTTCCTGGGATTCCTTCAACGGGGCAATGGGTGCAAGATGAACCAAATATGTTAGGAAGCAGAAAGCAATTAAATTTTGGACCAGGTCTGCACCAGGTGGCAGAGGCCCCTCTGTCTTAGGGAGTGAGTGATGTGTGACCTTATATCCCTTTTCCTCCAAGGAGTTCAAGGTGGTGCACATGTTTGCCCTTCTTCTATTTTTGTCCTCACAGCAAAACTGTGAAGTAGGTTAGGCTGAGAGGCAGTGACTGGCCCCAGGTCACCCAGTGAGCTTCATGGCTGAGTGGGGATTCATACCCTGGTCACCCAGGCTGTAATCCGGCACTCTAAGCACTGTGTCACACTGGCTGTCTTATATCTCCTCTGTGCCAGTAGCAGATCATCCAAACCTAAGCTCATGGCTTGTACACCCCAGAGAAACTGTAAGCCAGAAACTGAGGCATTAGGACAACACATTAAGTGAAATAACTGCTAAGCTGACAGCAATTGTGGTCTCCTTGGGGAGTCCACACAGTTGGGTTTAGCATTACAAAGGGTCATTCTGTTGAATGTACATGGGCAGAGCCACAGAACACACAGAACCAGGTTGTCTAATATGTTCTTTCATGGATTGGTTAAGACCATTCTTTGCTGCTCTTCCTTTTTAAAAATTGGGGCTATATGTGTTATCCCAATTTTATGATTTTGCTGCCTTCAGTGTTAGAAACTCAGATATGAAAGCTAGGAGCTAAATGGCACCTTAAACCTAGGTTATGGGAGCAACAACAGAATATCTAGGTGCACTTTGTTATAACAAGAATACAAAGGTGAAAATGAATGAACTGCAGCTCAAATATTCTGTTCATTTTTCACATGGTCTAGTCCAGGCATAGGCAACCTTGGCTCTCCAGATGTTATGGAACTACAACTCCCATGATCCCTAGCTAACAGGGCCAGTGGTCAGGGATGATGGGAATTATAGTTCCAAAACATCTGGAGAACCAAGGTTGCCTATGCCTGGTCTAGTCCTTCCCCTGTTCAACCCCCCCCCCCCAACATTCTTAAGAGGGTCACAATGGCACTGTATTGAAAATAAATGTTTTGGTATTGGATTATGGGGCACAGGCTCTAAACAGCTTACAGTGAGACTCCTTAATAGTACAAGGCTGCAATAACAGAATGGTTTGCCATGCTTGCTGAATGCCATTTTAAAAAAATACAGAGCTTTGTAAACTCTACTTTTGCTGCTTATCTGTAATATCACACCAACCCACCTGTTTTTATTTAAAAGTTAAGTAGGAAATAATAACATTATCAATTTGCAGAAAGGAAGAAAAAACCCACAGCAATATAAACATGTTCAAGCTAAATTTACAAATCTTTTATTTAAAAAAAGAAAATAGGGACTTCTGGGAAAGGCGATACTGCTGTCCAAAACCATCTCCATCACCTAAAAGCTTGAAAATCTGCATTTTGGCCCCATATTTACATGCTAAACTTTATCCTAATATTCTTCCAGACATGCACACAACCCTATGCACATGGTACATTTATGCAAACAGGAGGTGCGCTCAGAAAGTGTGGGGCAGTAGGAAAAGTTACTACCCCTACACACAGCAAGTTGTGTTTCCTTTATTGTAAGGCAGCTACACACAAAACTGCAGCTACAGAACCTGTGCAAAAGTTTTCAGAGTGCAAAAGGGTTGTGGGGGGAGGTCTCTTCCACCTCCCCTCCTACAACACTAATACACCTCCTGCCTCTTGCTATCAGTAAGACAAAAATATAGTAGCATCCACATTGAAAGAAGGGAAACTAAACTTACTTAAATGTTTTTTGGAAACTATCCACCATGCTAAGTGCAAAATTATTCATAGGGTAATACAGGTGCCTGAGAAACAAACTTAATGCTCCCTTCCCCTCAGTGGTAAGAAAGCCAGACAGAGGAGACAGGAAACTTCCTTTTCACTCCAGATTCAACTGCCAAGGATCTGGAAAGTATATCCCTGAAAATATATTTTGATGCACAATTTCCTACATGAATCTCAGAAATCTACACAATTTTTTGCAAGTTCTTTTACCTCAACACATTAATAAATCGAACTGCTAGAGACATTACAGAACATCCACCAGGCTTTAAACCAACCAAAATTCTACTTAAAAAAAAAAAAGTTGCATCTATCATTATTTTAAAAACAGTGTGCAAGCAAAAAATAAAGGGGTGGGGAGAAGCAAAATAACCTGTTTGTTTGGAAAAGGCAATTTTTGTACAGGGTGGTTTCTTGTTTCAGAGTCTTAAATTAAAAGATACATTGAGAAACTCCAGCAACACAGCTGCGATGTCAGCTGGGCATCAAAAGTGACCTCACTTTCCTAGCACCGTCTGATTAACCCAAACCATTTGAAAAGCAACAGTTGGCTCTACTTCAGTGCCCATAACCATCAACTGAGTGTGTGAGAAACTCACAAAATAACATGACTAGCCAAAGGCAGCAGATTTTAAGGCAGTGAGAGGCATTGGGGCAGCAATGCTTCAGTCCACACAAAGGATCTGAGGCTCAGCTGCAGAGAAAGGTTAAGTCCACCCCCGATGGGCTGTCAGGTGGATTCTTCCTCCTCTTCCTCCTCATCCTCCTCCTCTGCCTTCTGGTCCACCTCTGAGGTATCTGATGACTCATGGAGCAGAACGTACTCCCTGCTACTGAACCCAAATTTCAGGACATCCTTCTCTTTCAGTTCGTAGTAGCGCTGAGGCTCAATGCGCTGGTTGTTCAGAAATGTGCCATTGCCTGAGCCAAGGTCAATAATGTAGGGTTTTACCTTCCGGCCCACTGTGCCATCAGGGCGGGTGTATTCCACAAGCCTTGTAAGAAACAAGAGATTTGTACTGATTAACAGCATAATATATGGGAGCCCAACTTCGTTAAGATTTCTCCCAGCTTCCAACATCCCACAACAACCCTGTGGAGCACATCTTAAAACATAAAACTCCGTTGAACATAACTGACAGCAGAGACCTGTGTGCTTATTCAGGAAGAAGAGCTATTTAGTTGTGACTGCTTTGCTCAAGGAGATCAGCAGTGGCCATTTCCGCCTTGAGAAATTTGCAGCTGCCCTAATCTTTAGTGGAACTATTGATAATGACCTTAATGCCCCATAAGGTCTGCTTTGAAACCTTCAACGTGCCCATAATTGCAATTTCTGATCACTCCCAGTCCTCACACTATTCAGTATGCCAGGGATGGGGAATAGGAACCACCAAGTTAGCCAGATCCCTAGACAGGAATTCAAAGTCATGCTCTTATGACTGTTCTGTCAGCACAAATATTTCTGCTTGCCAAGCTGTACAACCCCTATGTCTCCTGGGTGCTGCTCTGGGGGTTCTCCTGACCCTTAAGAGATCTGGAGGAGGCATAGGGAGGGTAAGCTCTGTTACACTGGCTTCCATTAGCTTAGCAGGTTTGTCAAGGCTGGCCCTTAATCCCCCATCCCATGCCAATGTCATAATATTGCCAGATGACTGGCACATGCACATGTTGAAGTTCAAAGGAGCATGCCTTCAAAGGGACTTTGGTTCAAGCTGCTTTCTCCATAAACAAAGCATTTCCCCCTCTGCAAAGGAAAAAAAATTTTCTGTTCTGAGAAGGTTCGAATCCACACCCCTTCCTGCAAACAATACAAGTCCCCTCAGCTATGCTAGGGAGTTCCCCACTTACTGGCTGGGATCTATACAGCATACAGCAAGAGACAGTATTAAGGACTTTGGATACATCATTTTATTGACAAGAGTATGCCCTGTAATTGCTACCTCCCTGTTGTCCTACCCCTCTCCGGCAAATTTATGCCAAATACATTTATCTGCTGTCATTTTTACAGTAGCTCCTCTTTCCTAGCACACTATGTCGCTGTTGAGAACGTAGTCCTCACTTTAAAGCTCCTTGCCTGCAATTTGATGCCAGCCTTGTCTCCTAGTAAAGCCCTTCTAATTCCTTCAACTTGGGACAACTTGGGAGTTCCTATCATGGGACTGAATCTGCCTTGGTCGCACTGGTCGATGATCTCCGGCGGGCTAGGGACAAAGGTGAGAGCTGTTTCCTAGTTCTGCTGGATCTCTCAGCGGCTTTTGACACCATCGACCATAACATCCTTCTGGACCGCCTAGAGGGGTTGGGAGCTGGGGGCACTGTTATACAGTGGTTCCGCTCCTTCCTCCTGGGCCGTGTTCAGAAAGTGGTGGTGGGGGATGAGTGCTCAGACCCCTGGGCTCTCACTTGTGGGGTACCTCAGGGTTCTGTCCTCTCCCCCATGCTTTTTAACATCTATATGCAGCCGCTGGGAGAGATCATCAGGGGGTTTGGGCTGGGTGTTCATCAGTATGCTGATGATACCCAGCTCTACCTCTCTTTCAAATCAGAACCAGTGAAGGCGGTGAAGGTCCTGTGTGAGTGTCTGGAGGCGGTTGGAGGATGGATGGCGGCTAACAGATTGAGGTTGAATCCTGACAAGACAGAAGTACTGTTTTTGGGGGACAGGAGGCGGGCAGGTGTGGAGGACTCCCTGGTCCTGAATGGGGTAACTGTGCCCCTGAAGGACCAGGTGCGCAGCCTGGGAGTCATTCTGGACTCACAGCTGTCCATGGAGGCACAGGTTAATTCTGTATCCAGGGCAGCAGTCTACCAGCTCCATCTGGTACGCAGGCTGAGACCCTACCTGCCCGCGGACTGTCTCGCCAGAGTGGTGCATGCTCTAGTTATCTCTCGCTTGGATTACTGCAATGCGCTCTACGTGGGGCTACCTTTGAAGGTGACCCGGAAACTACAACTAATCCAGAATGCGGCAGCTAGACTGGTGACTGGGAGCGGCCGCCGAGACCACATAACACCGGTCTTGAAAGACCTACATTGGCTCCCAGTACGTTTCCGAGCACAATTCAAAGTGTTGGTGCTGACCTTTAAAGCCCTAAATGGCTTTGGTCCAGTATACCTGAAGGAGCGTCTCCACCCCCATCGTTCAGCCCGGACACTGAGGTCCAGTGCCGAGGGCCTTCTGGCGGTTCCCTCACCACGAGAAGCCAAGTTACAGGGAACCAGGCAGAGGGCCTTCTCGGTAGTGGCGCCCGCCCTGTGGAACGCCCTCCCTTCAGATGTCAAAGAGAACAACAACTATCAGACCTTTAGAAGACATCTGAAGGCAGCCCTGTTTAGGGAGGCTTTTAATGTTTAATAGATTACTGTATTTTAATGTTCTTTTGGAAGCCGCCCAGAGTGGCTGGGGAGACCCAGCCAGATGGGCGGGGTATAAATAATAAATTATTATTATTATTATCAGCACCAACAAAGAACCCGCTTGCAAAGGAACAATTGGGGGCTTAAGTTAAATCCTTTATAACCGTGTCTATACCTGCCTCACACTACACATCCTCTATGTAAGGCCAAATGGGGGGCTAGTGTCTAGTCTGTGGGGACCAGTTTTATGGACCAAACTGGGACCTGTGCCAGGTTTAATTAGGTCCTTGGGCTAGAGGCTCTCAAACGCTTGCTTGGGACTTGTTGCTTGTTTGTCCCAAGTTGAAGGAATTAGAAGGGCTTTACTAGGAGACAAGGCTGGCATCAAATTGCAGGCAAGGAGCTTTAAAGTGAGGACTACTTTCTCAACAGCGACATAGTGTGCTAGGAAAGAGGAGCTACGGTCAAAATAACAGCAGATAAATGTATTTGGCTTAAATTTGCCGGAGAGGGGTAGGACAACAGGGAGGTAGCAATTACAGAGCATAATCTTGTCAATAAAATGATGTATCCAAAGTCCTTAATACTGTCTGTTGCTGTATGCTGTATAGATCCCAGCCAGTAAGTGGGGAGTATTAATAGCTAACTTGGAACTAACAGCTACTCATAGTTCATAGAGGCTCCTAAGCAGCTACATATCCACACCCACACCTGGGCCAAGACTTACCGGTACTGAAAGACAGCGTGTTGTTTGGAGCAGGAGGGGTGGTCAATAGGGATATCAGCAATGCGTCGGTGCCTGCCCAGCAGGTAGGCACTCTGCCTGTGAATGTACATAACTGGGAGAACCTCGTCGTTCTTGAAAGGATACAAACGCCACCGCTTCTTGGGGATCCGTGCTTCCGGGGGCTCGCTGTATTTGATCACGACACCACGGAACGTATTGGAATCCTCCAGAAGTGCCCCAGACAGTTCAAAGCTTGGTTTCTCTTTATTCCCTGGCTCTTTGTCTGTGCTGTGTGACCCCTCTGCCCCTGGATTCTCCTCGTCACCGCTGGCTTCTGCCTGCTCCCGGCGCTCACGCCGTTGCTCATTATATAATTCCCTCTGTGCCTGCTGAACCTGGAAGCGATGACCGGCCCTCTCCCTTTCGTGGCCCTCAGGCTGATCCCGGTGGGGCTTCCTTCGGCCAGAATGGTCTCGATGTCTGTCTCGGTCATTGCTTCTTTCCCGCCTGTGGCCCGGCTCAGAGTGGTCTCGATGTGGACGCTCCTCATGCCCCCTCTGGGAGCGTTCGTCTCGCTCCTACATCAGGGCAATAGCAAAAGGCAAGTTTTTAAAATTTCTATTCATGAATATAAATAAGTAAAATGGTTTCAGCTTTTCATGTACTTTCTAAAACTGCAAAACTGTTATCCGAGCATGCTGAATTTAACAGCCAAAGTAGAAGGTCTGTTTGGAAAAACTAAGCAATTTCACAATCTAATGGCAGTGCTAATGTTTGTTTAGCATTTTTTTTTACACCAGTAACTTTTGTTTCCTCAGTTGTCCATACTGGCTTTAACCCCAAGTGTGCAATACAATAAAAAGGTTCTGTCGGTTTTATCTGGAATGCCGTTACCTGCTTTACTTTAGGTATCACATGATGCGGACTTCGGCTTCTTTTCTCTCGGGGAGATTTGCTTTTTTTGTTTGAGGACTTGTTTTTTCTTTTTGACTGTGACCTTTTAAATATATGAAACCAAGGTTAATCACATGCATTCCCATCAGCAGAAAAAGGCACATGCAAGTCAACACACTTGATCCACTGTGGTCTGGTATACAGCAATCCAGAGGAGAGAGTATGGCGTCAATAAGGAATATACACAACATTTGCAGAATCATACAAGGCAGCTTAAATAAAGTTAAATCAACAGAGTACAGAAGATAAAAATGCAACCCATAAGCAAAACAAAACAGCAAATAAAGCCAACAACCATTTAAAGAGACAGCAGGTGACTCAAAGACTGGCAGCTGTGAGGGCTTCCTGCATCTTTCCACTTCTGTCTGCCATTCCTCCTATGTTTAACCAAGATCTGAGGTTAAGGCCAGTGGGATAAGCAGACCTTCACAGTTGAGGGAGCATAATGTATTTGTTGGGAGTTGCAGTGTAAAATATCTGGAGGGCAGCACGCTGGCAAAGGCTAGTGTGTGTAGCTCCACTCTAACAGTCAACAGGTGGAACTCAGTTTCCCTAATGTGGGAGTTAGCTAGTCAAAGCCCAATGCCACTACAGAAACACTTATCCCACCTTTCCCATAATTGTCATTCTGCCCTACCTCAGCTTCTTGCAAAGCCCGTCAAGCCAGACTTGAATGGGGAAAAGTTGCCAGGAGACCATTGTATTATTTATTCGTTGCCTTCATATCCCACCTTTTTTAGGCATGGAGCTCAAGGTGGCAAACATGCCCCCCCCAATTTAATCTCCACAGCGACAGCAACCCTGTGAGGCAGCTTAGGTCGAGAGAAGGCAGTGGCTGGCCCCCAAGGTCACCCACCCAGGGAGCTTCATGGCCGAGCGGGGGTTTGAACCCCGGTCTCTCCCATGTCCTAGTCCGACACTCTTAACCAGTACAGCACACCGACTCTTGGTTCTTCAAGGTTCATTCTTATAAGCCAAAGGGCAAATAAAGCGAGTCGGCCCACGGCCTCGCGCCCCCCACCCTTCCCCACGGAGCGCCAGTGGAGGAGGCGGCGGCGCTGGGCCGGGCCCCTTCCCCTCAAAAGACACGGGAGCTCCTGAGCCCACCAGCGGGCATCATCACCTGCCGGCCCCCGAGTTCCCTGGCGACGGCGAGTGGCTTCCGCGCGGGCTCCGCTTCCGCCGACGCTGCGGCTCCTCCATAACACCGCCGGCCTCTTCTCCTTCTTCTTCTCTTCCCACTTCCGCTTCCAGGTCGTCGCCGGTGTCACTATCCAGAAACACTTCCCAGCCGGGCTTGATGCCGCTCTACCTACTGTGCGCTCCATGGTTTGCCCTGTGGGCGGAGTTGTCTGGAGGACTAGTCGTTGTCAGACGCCCCCTGGCGGCCACTGATAAGACATTTACTTAATCACGCAGTGATGGCCAAACTTGGCCCTCCAGCTGTTTTGGGACTACAGCTCTCATCATCCCCAGCTAACAGGACCAGTGGTCAGAAATGATGGGAATTGTAGTCCCAAAACTGCTGGAGGGCCAAGTTTGGCCATCACTGAATGGGTTCATTTATTGCTTTTTCATAACGAGAGAGAGAAAGAGCGAGAGCGCAGGAAGCTCCCCCTACCCCCAGCCGTGTGTGAAGCGCCGAAGCGCTGCAGCCGGAGGGAGGCGCGATAAATACGGAATTTATCACTGCGGGAAAGGATATGAATCTCGGTCCTTTCCAAAACGTGACCCAGAAGTGAGGCTGGTGACTGCGGGGCCACCACGCAGAATGCCCCGTCGCTTGTGCTCGCCAGCCGCGCCTAACTAAGCTCACGGACCACCAAGCGCTTTCCATGACGGGCAGGGACAGTCGGGGGCGGGGGTTGAAAACCAGGTCAGGCTCATCCTGAGCAGGTGACACTGAGCAGCACGGCGCCTCCGCTCCCCTCTCTCCCCTTCTCCTCTCTTCCAGTCCCAGCTTCAGGGATTATTGTTGCTAAGCAAAATAGCAAGAATACCCGCACTGGACTATGTTAAGAAGGATTCAAGCAAGAACAACCCCGTGTTTTTCTCGCCATGGAAGGCCCAAGAAGCCGGGAGCGGCTCTTCTCTGCTTGCCTCCGAAGCTTCCTCCAGGCAGCTCTCGGGAGGAGCGGGGCAGCGGTCCACGGTACCCGGAAGTCAGCGCAGGTTGCGCTAGTCTCTCTAACCCTTTCGGCTCCTGCGTGTCTCTAGGCTGCCGTGTTGTGGGTGGGGCGGTCGCGGTGCTTTTCTGCGCAGTCGCGGGCTGGAGCGTGTCATGTGACTGGGCTTCCTGTCCGAGCACGGTCGCCGTCGCTATGCCAACCTTAGCACAACAGGTCCCGGGGCGAATGCCGGGCCCGCCCGGAGGAGGAGAGAAGCCGCCGCCACCGCCGCCGCCATCATGATCCCGCCCGCGGACTCCCTGCTCCGCTATGAGACGCCGGTGCTGGTCAGCCGCAACACTGATAAGCGCTCGCCCAAGGTACGTCCCGGGGGGATGGCGGCTGGGTCTGAGCTCCGTGCACGGGGCCCCTCCGCTCACCCCAGCCAGCCCCGCTCCGCTCACCTCTGTCTCCGTCTTCTCCTCCTCCGCAGGCGCGTCCGCTGAAGGCGAGCCCGCTGGTGGGGCCTCCGCCGGGGCCCGTCCCGGCGCCGAAGGGCAAGACCCCGCCGCCCACTGTAGACGCCACCAAGCAGCCCGAGGAGATCCTCAACGCCATCCTGCCCCCCAGGTGAGATGCAGGCTCTGTGAGCGGGGTGGCCAAGTGGCTCCTGGGCAGGGGCCTCCCGAGTCCCCCTACTTCTGCTGGGACCGGTGGGGCAGCTGAGCTACCAGTCCTGGAGGGCTCCACACCACAGTAGAGGCTAGCAAGGAAGCTCTATTCTTTATTTTTTTTGGGGGGGGGGGGTGTTTCCAGTTCATTCCAGGCATGGCAAACACCCACTGCCCAGCTGCCTCGCTCTGCGTGAGAAGAAGCATGCCTCTTTTCTATAGTGGCAACAGCAAAAAAAAAAAAAAACTTGCTGTGCAGATACATGCTGAACTGGCAGCTTTATAGGGTTATAAACACCCACCCCAAATACTGAGCTGCTGCTCCATCCTGCAGTTACAGGTCTGCTCACAGTGCACTCAGATCCAAGCAGCTCAAGGAGTGGAGGCTAGTGTTCTTAATGCCCTTGGACATGGGGCCATCCATACCTCAGCTTAATGTGGATTATGAACCCCTGCCCCGTGCCCCCTTTAATTCCCCCTCCTCCACGGTCATAGCCAGGATTTCTATTGCAGGGAAGGCTTCATATTGGGGGGGACCTCAGTTAAGTATTTTTATTGCTTATGGGGTCAGCTGCCCCCCTGCCCCCCACTTGGCTATGCCCATGCCACCCTCTACATGTTTTCCTCCAACTACTGCTGTCACTCACCTTCTCTTCCCTAATCTGGAGATTCCCTATACAACTGTAGCTCAAATCTGAAAATTCAAATTTTCAAAGCATGGGAATCTATTTAGGGAGGACTAGGTATGGGACAGCAGTAATTTGAAGAGGACACTTTAGGGTGGGGATTATGGAGGCACGAGGAATTCACAATCCATGATAAACTGAGGTATGAACAGGCTTCGGTTTGCTGTCTCCTTTCTAAGATTCAGAAGCCACTGGAAATGTCTTTTCAGTACCAAAACATAAAGTGAGCCTGCTTGGTCTCCTTGAATCCGAGCCTCTCTGCTTGCTTTGGTGTAGAGAATGGGTGGAAGAGAACCAGCTATGGATCCAGCAGGTGTCGAGCACCCCCAGCACACGCATGGATGTGGTGCATCTGCAGGAACAGCTAGACCTCAAACTCCAGCAGCGCCAGGCCCGTGAGACAGGCATCTGCCCTGTGAGGCGAGAGCTGTACTCCCAGTGCTTTGGTGAGTGAGTGAACAGAGCCAGCCCTCTCCCCACCCACAATCCCATCCAGAAAATGAGGGCATGAGTCCCAGGTCCTCATTTCAACCGATTTGTCACATCCCCACCCCCAGTTCTGGTCCTACATCTCTTCCAATTGAAATAACACACTATACCACCCCCCAAAAACCACCTCTTTCTGCTTATCCATATCTTCTTAACCTTCCTCCTAAATAACTGGTTTATCTTCCTAGGAAAAGCCTCCCTGATCAACTTTGTTGCTGCTACAAGTACAGCTTTGAAACCTAAGTTAGAGCCATTAACTTGCGCGCAGGCTGGAACACCAAACACTGAAGAATTATTGTCCTTTAAGGCAGTCTTGAGACCCTAGCTTCCAACCTCTGGAGGTGGGTGGGAGAAAGAGCACCAGTCCAGACTTTTCCCAGGCACAGCCTCATTTGCAACTCTTCCCTTGCAGATGAGCTGATCCGGGAGGTGACCATCAACTGTGCAGAGCGGGGACTGCTGCTGTTGCGAGTGAGGGACGAGATCCGGATGACGATTGCTGCTTACCAGACCCTGTATGAGAGCAGTGTTGCCTTTGGCATGAGGAAGGCACTGCAGGCTGAGCAGGGCAAGTCTGATATGGAGAGGAGAGTAAGTGTGGAGGCCAACAACTCCTGTTGCTGCACGATCTTAGTTGGAGAAAGAAAGGCAGAGTTGGTTTGGGCCTCAAAGCTTCTTGGCAACCATGAAGTCCACCACTTGCTTAAAGTTTTGCAGATGTGTGTGTGCAATGCATCTGCTGAGCTGCCTGGGGTGAGCAAGCGGTGGGAACAATCTGAATAGTAATTACTGTCACACATCTTGCCTGCTTCTACTAGGTGACAGTAAAGACCACTCCCAGGAGGCCTGGAGAAGTAACAGTGCACTTGTTGTGGCCACTCATTAACCTGGTGGATCTGTTTTTTGCCCCAAGATTGCAGACTTGGAGGATGAAAAGCGGGACTTGGAGAGGCAAGTGAATGAGCAGAAGGCCAAGTGTGATGCCATTGAGAAACGGGAACTTGAAAGGCGGCAGGTGGAAGAGAAGAAGCACACAGAGGAAGTCCAGTTCCTGAAACGAACAAATCAGCAGCTCAAGGTTGGTTGGAGGGGACAGGGGCTGGATTGGTGCATAAACAACTTTTTCTTGGGACATCCAAATTCTGTTGGGACTCCCAGCTCCAATCAGCGATGATGGAAGTTATAGTCCAGCAGGTTCCCCACTTCTAACAGGATTCTGTGTTTAGAGTTTAGGAGCCTTCCCTCCCCATCACCTATTGGTTTCTGACTTTGAGAGGGTTGCTACATCTTTCCTGCTCATCTGTTATACACAGGACACACCAAAGTTGATTTGGCCAGGCCAGTTTTTAGCTCTAGTTTACATGGCCAGCCAGTAATGTATGTTAGAAAACCAGAGCCTGGCTTTATGTAGGCACGTCCTTAGTCCGTAACCTGGTCTGGAAGGCCAGAGTTCTTAATTCTAATCTGTTAGCCCTATCCTGACCTGCAGTGGTATCAGCTATGTAGAAAGTTTAACATGTTTTACTAGTAGTGAGGGGCATTATTGGGGGTCCCAGAAGTGCAACTGTACTCTTTAATCCTAGTCTGTCTGATCAACACCAGATCATACAGAGCTGAGCATGTCAGTTGACAGGGTGAGATATTTTACCAAGTTTCAAAGGGCTACTTGTGGGAAACCGAGGCCTGTTTGAATGCTTCACAATGGGTACTGTGTGCTTAGAAGTCTTGACTTGTTTCCTTCCACCTGTCCCTTAGGTAATTTAGGGGTGTTGTGATTGGGGTGGAGGGACAGAAAACACTTTCCTCTTACCAAAGATTTGCCTCCTTGGTGGAGCCTGCTTCTGGCATGAAGGGAAGAGAAACCAGCAAGAAAATTGGATGTGGCCCCCAGTAACCCTTCCTTGTTCAGTGGTAGCCAGTAGTGTTTTTTCTAATTGGGGATCAAGTTGCCTCTAGTCACTGTTGTGAGCCTGAGTCCCAGAAATGATGTTCATAGCACAGCCCTCAGACAGCCAAGGGCTTCACGGCCAGTCATGAAAGCAGAGAATGCAAACCACTGTTACAGCAACTTTGATTCAATTTCCTCTTTAGTACTTTTACATTATGAAATGAGACTTTTGTAGCCAGGAAACAGTGCCAACTCTCCACTTTCTTCTCATAAAGCAACAGATTTCCATGCCAAGAATGAAAGAAACTTAATTTAAAAAACATGGGATGAGGAATGCAAGAACAAACAACACTCCACTCTCCACTCCAACTTGTTTCAGCCCCCAGCACTGCAGCGGGTTGTTAGATGTGCACCTTCTGGCAAAAGTGAGACACTAATTAATTAGTCTGTCTTTTTCTGCTTTTCAGGCGCAGCTTGAAGGCATCATTGCACCAAAGAAGTAGTGGACCTTTCCAACAGCCCAGGGCTGGAGTGGGGAGTGCCTCCTGAGTGGCAAACAAAAGAATATCTTCCAAGAGTTCTTTAAAAAAGGTTCCAGAATTAACTATTCGCAAATTCTGCGCCCCCTCTCTCATCTGGATCAGCTCCTCTTCTCTGCTTCTAGTGATTTCTCAGCTGGCTTGGGATTTGCCAGTTTACCCTAACTGGAATTTTAAAAAATATTTTTTTATGCAGTAGTATTTCAGTTAGTACCGGGCAAGCCTCAGCCCCGCAGCAGGACAAAGGCTCTACAAAGTCACATTAAACTAAACAATTCTGAAACTTGGTCTGTTTGCTTAATTGGCATGAGTTTCCTTGATATTTAAATATTCAGTCAGCCTCTTTAAGAATATAAGAGCCTGCTGACTCAGGCCAGCATCCTGTTCTCACAGTAGCCACCCAGATGTCCCAATGAAAACCCAGCAAGTAGGATTCCAGCACAAGAGCCCTCTCCCCTCCTGTGGTTTCCTGCAACTGGCATTCAGAAGCATGGCTGCCTTGAACTGTGGAGGCAGAGCATAGCCATCATGGCTAGTAGCCACCAATAGCCCTCTCCTCCTCCATGCATTTGTCTAATCCTCTCTTAAACCCATCGAATTTGGTGGCTATCACTGCCTTGTGTTTGGGTGAGTTCCATAGTTTAACTCGGGAAATGAGCAGTTTTACTTGCTGCTGCTTCATTTCTTAATTTCCTAGCCAGAGGTTTAACAAGGGTCAAACTTCCCACGGAAGCAGAGCTAACTGATCCCATCTCCTTTTATGGCAGGTTTATTTATTTACATGCAGGTATGTGCTCCATCAATGATTTGTACCGTGTTTCTCCTAAAATAAGACACCGTCTTATATTTTTCCCCCCTCAAAAAAACACAGTATGGCTTATTTTCGGGGGATGTCTTATTTTAACCGCTCCGCATCGGTACGCTGCATAGCCACGCCTATCCAGGCCATATTAAGGGAGAGGTGCCACGTCACTATGTCTTAGTTTCTGGGTATGGCTTATTTTCGGGGTATGGCTTATATTTCCCAAATGCGTAGAAATCCTGCTATGGCTTATTTTATGGCTACGTCTTATTTTAGGAGAAACAGGGTAGCTCCAATTACAGGAGCATCTGCAAGTTTAAGGTTCTATATAAAAAAATACCCATCTGCTAAAAACACACAGGAAACATATCCCTTAACATTAGACAACCTATAGTTTGAGAGCACAGGAATACCGCATAGATGCAACTTATGCAAGCTGAAGCTGAATCCCTATTTTCAGTCAGAAAACTGGACAGAAAGGCGTCTAGATCAGAAAACTATTACTTGTGTTTATTTCTCTTAGTTTTTGATTTCTGCCCTGCTGGGTTGGGTTTCTTCTTGTTCCTGTTTTTGTTTTTGACATTATGTGTGTCATAGTATCGGACGCCGACTTTCTTTGAGTGCTGCTGCCGCTCTGCTCTTCTCCTCTGTGAAAGAAGCAAAAAAAGTTTGTGGTACCTTCTTTAGCAATTTGTTTTTAATTGGACAATCTCTTCTTCCCTGCTCACCCATCAGACGCAGTGGGAACACAGGAGAACCTCTTTGCACAATGCAAAGAGGTCCTCCTGTGACTGTGGAAGAGGGAACATGTCTTGACCCCTCCCCACTTTAGTCAGCCAAAGGAAGGCATCACCACCGCTGCCACAGCACATGTCATTTTGCCATGTGCAAATGAATGGGCAACTTGTTGCTAAAGAGAATTAGAAACTTGTTATTTAAAAGGAACAAAAGGTGAGCTTACACAGTGAATATTTTCCCTTCCACGTAACATGCTGTACAGATTTTTGTGCAAAAGCCCCCCTTGCACTTTGCCCTGAAACTGTGGGAGCTGCAGAAAGATGCTGTTGGCACCTACCTCTTTGGAACTCTGTTTCTTGCAAACCTTCACCGGACTAGCACCCTGGTCCTGTTCACCATCCTCTTGCCGCCCTCTTTTCTCAGCTTTCTTCGGGCTCCCTAAAAGCAGCATTTCAAGAATGTGTGAGGCAAAATGCTCCAGAAACTTGTAGTTCTGCTCAGGCCGATGGCTGGAGCTTTTTCAAACTGCCAAGCACTGCAGGGTGATGAGAGGCTAGGGGTTGCCCAAAGACGTAAGGCCTTCCTGCAACTGCTTATGCTGAAGACAGCCCAGTCCATAGAATAGAAGAGCTCCAGAGGGTGGCAACACGAGAATGGGCCTTTTCTATTCTGCTGTGGCTTCCCATCTGAGGAATGCTCTTCACAGGGAGAATTGCCTAGCGCCTTCATTATAGATTTTTAAGTTGCCTGGTGAAAACATTCCTCTTCTCCCAATCCTTTGACTAAAGAAACAATTTATGGCATTATTAAATGGGAGTGGGTGGGTATTGTTTTGTTTGTTGTTTGCATTTATACTGTAAAGCACCCTGTGGTCCTTGGAAGAAGGGCAGTATATAAATTTAATAAATAATATTATTATTAATAATTGACCCCTCCCTTGATGTAGAGCTTTCAAGTGTGTTTCCCAGTCACTCAGGACTGCGTAGTGGAAGAAGGAGCCCAGCAAAGGACAGCCGGGAGCAGGCCATCCCCTCCCACCATGGAATTACAGGCAGGATGGGTCTCTTGTGGGTGAGCTCTCAGATGGAGACCTCCCAGTGCTGTCATAGAGCCAACCTACCTGCAGCTTCATCACTTGCAACTGCACCAGAGTCCAACTGTGATTTTGCAAAGACTTTTTCACTCAGTCCTTTGGGGATTCTGCAAGGCAAGAAGGTGGGCATTTAGGCTCTTGCAAAAACCTGCACACAGCTGGCATTCTGACACAGACACACACAGACCTTGCCATCTAAGCAGGCATACCATCTGTAACAGTCACAATTTAGCAATACCATCCACCTCTGCAGGAGGCGCACACATCTCATACTCTAGGAGATACACTGAAGATTGTGGCACAAGAGCACACTAGCCTTGTCGCAAATGCAATTTTGTCCCCAGAAGAGTACTCGCTGATGGAGCAAGACCACCTCCCAAAATCGAGGCCTGGGAGAGGGGGGGCAGTATGTGGCTGGGCCAAGTCATCTAATCTCTGCTCATGACATGTTGTGGCCAGCTGGACTGCCTCAGCTGCCGCTGGGTAGGAAAAGCAACATAATGGCTGGACAGAAGCGTAGCCTCCACTTTTTGGACTTTTACACCAATGTAACTATCAAGCTCAACCAAGCTCCATCCCATTCCCAGGGACAGCGCAAAAGCCACTACCTTATTGCCGAAAACCTCTTGGCCTTGGCCTTGTCCAAGAATTTCTTGTATTTGGCAATCTTCTCATCCAGGGACTTCAGCACTGCCTTTGGGTCCTGCCTGGCGCTTTCCTTGCCGGAGGGCCTGTTATCTGTCTTGCCAAGCTGAAAATGCCCTTCCTCCTCCCCATCTTTCTCCTCCTCCACCTCCTCCTCTGGATCACTGTCCGTCTCATCAACATCAAGCACATCCACAGGGATCAGGTCCTCCTTCAAGAACTGAGGGCCCACGTGGAGCTTCCCAAAGTTCTGCCGCACATGGGACAAGGGCCATTTCGTTGTCTGCGTGGGGCTCTCCTCATCCCTGGGCTCTGCTGCAGCTGTCTCTGTCGCAACAAGGCTCTCCCCAGGGCTCTCGCTCAGACTGGCAGCTGCGGGCACTTCCAATGCAGCACCTGTGGGCTGGAAAATGAAGGGAAGGAAGCATCTCTGGGAGCCACAATTACCAACACCCACATCCACATGCCAATGTGTCAGTTCCACTCCAGAACATCTTCCCACTGCTGGGTCTATAATTGCACCTCAGCAGGGTCCAGCTTCAAAAACTGATCAGAATGCAGATTAGATATGCTCTTTTCCTTCCACATTAAACACGTACCAAGTGCTCCTCCCCCCACGTCTCTAGGATTAAGGGTCAGGGATTCCAGATTAGAGTTTGGCTTGACCCAAATCTCCTTTTAGAAACCATCCCTTTATATTTTGCAAAAATCACCTGAATTTATTTTATTGGGGGGGGTCCTCCTAATTTTCTCAATGGTTTTGGTTTGCAGCAAAGAACTACTAGCAAACAAAACAGCAATGATTTCTGTTAGAATTAAAGAAAGCATCACCTTCGACTGTGATTTTAGAAGTGGAAGTTGTTTGATGTAGGACCCGCCCCCCCAAACACTGGATCAGTGGGACTAGCCTGGTCTTAAGTGCTGTCTCATTTTCATTTGTCCTGTCCTTTTTACCTTGAGGGCAGATGGGAACACCCCCCCCCCGAGTAAAATCACTTGGCCAGTAAAATCATCCTGTTTTCTGCCATGGCTGATGGACAAGGGTGATTTATTAGTCCAAGAGTTGCTTGCCATCCAAATGAGGACCAGGCAAAATCAATTCTGCTCCACTTGCTTAGATACTGCCCACCAGTTTACGTTACATGTTGTTCAAAACCAATGTATTTTTTTTTTTTTTTGGAGGATTTATATATCATCTTTTCTGTTTTCCAAAGAAGAATTCCAGCTGTGACCGCACTGGGACTGAGAAATCAGGTGGCACCTTTACTCACCCACCTTAAACATGCAGCTCTTACCTGGGGGCCCTGCTCCATATTTGGGGGCTTCACGAAGAAAGGAATGCGGCCTCTCTGCCAGTCATTCAGCACCATTTTGCTCACTGTGCTCACATCAGGCTCTCCTCCCTGAAATGGCAGTGGGACAGTTCTTTCAGACCCACAAAGCATAGACATTTGTGAAAAAAGGGGCCTCTCTGGTCAAACTCTCTAAAAGGAAAGGTGGAGTCTCGTTATTGAGATCGCAAGAGGCAGGTTTTGGCTACAGCAAGGTGGGGATACTTAGGGGGGATGGATTGCAACCCCATTTTCTCTAGAACCCCACAAGCATACCTTTCCCCATGTAGCCATCACCTGTCACTTGGATGGATTCCTGGAACGAGACAAGTCACCAAAGAGTGCCTGCTTGCTCTTCTCATTCTTCCTCTGATGAAACACTTGCCTATTATTGACATCGTTTCCCAAGTATACGCCTGGCCTATTAATCACAGGAACCTAGGAAGGTGCCTTATATTCATTCTATCTAGCTCAGTACCGTCTACACTGACTAGCAACGGCTCTCCAGGGTTTGAGAGAGGACCTCTTTCCCACGCCTACTTGGGAGATTCCCACCTTCTTGCAAGACAGATGCTTTGCCACTGAGCTACAGGGTTTCCCCAATCAAATTGCAGTTCAGCAGCTAGCTAGCCCAAGCAAGTGACTTCCTCCATGACAGCCTGGCCATATAACCCTCCACCCACAATCCCCAGGAAGGAAAGGCAGGCTCTCCTCCTTCACCTTGAGCAGCTTCCCCATCTGAAAGGCCAGCTTCTCGAGGAAGTCCTCTGCATTCTCCCAGAAGTCCACTTTGTACGTCTTGCTGACGTATTCCGGCTTGGCCCTTTCTAGCACGGCAGCGATGTGGTCTTCCGGGCACTTGATTTTTTCCACTTGAACCTGGAGATGAGAAAAGAAGCTCATTACCACGGCATTTGGGCTGGGGCACAGCTGCAGCAGTGAGAACAATGCCGGGTGGCTCCAATGAGCAAAGGCAGGGGTTCTGATGGGCCTGTGTGTCCCCTCCGCCAGATGTTAAAGAGCCAGGAAGCCTCTACAAAGACAGTGCAAGCATCCTGATCTTCAGCACCTCTTTGATAATGAAATATGGTAGACAACAAATATGGAGCGTCAGAGTAGTGTGGTGGTTAGTGTTAGACTAGGACCTTGGGTGACCTTCGTGGCCAGTCACTGCCTCTCACAGGGTTGTAGTAGGAATTAAATGAGGAGAGTGAAAGCCATATATACGCCACCTTTAGCTCTTTAGAGGAAAAAGGTGGGATATAAATTCAGTGAAATAAATAATAGACCAGGGCTGGGCTAGGAGAGAAGCAGCTGCTCCTTTCAACGCTTGTCCCTTCCACTACTCACCACTCCCTTCAGCACAATGTCCGTCTCTGTGTCACCGGAGGGGTACACCACACCTGGGCAGTCAATGAGGAAGATGCGGCGCATCAAGGTGATGTACTGCCACACCTGTGGGAGGAAAGAATGGCATCAACTTGGAGCTCCTTATTCACCTGAAAATGAACGTGGTAACAGCTACTTTAAACTGGGGCTGCTCAGCAGAGATTAATTAATGCACTCTCACTCTCCCTCCCTCTCCCACCTCAGCACTGCTGGGGGAAGGAGAACCAAACACCTTCAGGGGTTGTTCCCTGGAGATTAAGAGGCAGCATTTCCTCCTCGATGACAGTAAGGATTGATTGGAGGAGGAGGGGCAGAGCCACCTTTAGCAACTCGTCCTTGCCTTTGCCTACTGGAGATTAAACATGAGCCCCCCCCCCCACTTTTTGGGGATGATGAAGAAGGCCACTTGCCTTGGTCTCGCCAGCAATGGGAGCCACATTGCAGACCTTCTTGGAACGGAGTGTGTTGATCACAGAGCTCTTTCCCACATTGGGGTAGCCAATGAAGCCCACACTGATCTGCTTCTTGTCCACATGCAGCTGTTGGGAGAGAAGGATATGTTTGTGGGCATATCATCCACTGGGCCTCCTCAAACAGGAGACGTCCAACCTGGAAAGGGGCGCTGGTTTTCTGAATCAGCTGTTGGGGACAGCTGCTGCATGATCAAGCCAGTGGCCCATCTAGTCCAGCATCCTGTTCTCAACCAGATGTCCCCAAGGGAAACCTGCAAGCAGGATTCGAGCACATAAGTGCTCTTCCCTCCTGTGGTTTCTAGCAACCAGTATTCAGAAGCATTGCTGCCTCTAATTGTAGGGGGAAGAGCCTATCCATTGTGGCTAGTAGCCATCGATAGCCCTCGTTCTCTTAGAGAAAACAGCAATCCTTAACTTCACCAAAGAACAACGGAAACTGCCCTGAACAGAATCAGCATCCTCTACACTAAGCGGCCGCAATGGCTCTCCAGGGTTTCAGAGATGAAGCCTCCCCCAGCCTTTCCTGGAGATGCCAGTGACCTTCTGCACACAAGGCAGATGCTGTAACACTGAGCTATGCCCCTTCCCCAGTTTACTCTGGAGAAGAGCAAGGAGGGAGGCCAAACAGCTGCCACCTCCTTTGCTGCTGCCGCCGCTCTCTTCCAGCAGAGAAGCAGCACACCAGGTTCTTTGGGGCATCACTGCTTGCCAAGTCACTGAGAGAAGGGGCTGCTGTCAGTACGGAACTAGCACAGAATCACAAACTATAGAGTTGGAAGGGACCCCAAGGGTCATCTAGTTCAATGCAGGAAACACAGCTAATGAATCCAACCTCTGTTCAAAAACCTCCAAGGAAAAGGAGTCCACCACTTCCTGTTCCACTGTCGAGCAGCTCTTACCATCAGAAAGTTCTTCCTCATGTTTCACTGGAACCTCCTTCCTTGTTTGTTTGAATTCACTGATTCAGGTCTACCCTCTGGAGCAGCAGAAAATAAGCTTGCTCCAGTGCAAATATGCAAGAACAGAGGCTTCTGGGCTTTCGGGCCGAGGGGAAGAGGTTCTCAATGACAATGGGCACACATAAACACCTACAGTCATCTGCTACCCTAGCAGTTCAAGTAATCTACTTGCCCCACCACCACCAGCCGCCATACCCATGCAGTGCAGTCCCCAACAATGGAAGATAGTACCTGCTGGCATCTCTCATGTGAAACTTGATGGTTTCCTCCTGGGGAGACGGAGGACGCTCCCAGGAAATCAGACTTCCTAGCACAGCAGGAACCAAGTCACCACCACCACAAACCCCACGGGGATTTCTGAAACTGTATCTCCTGCCGAGGACTGCATCTCAGCAACCCCTCCCCCCCCCAAAAAAAATGCAAGGCTCTTCACTGACAATGCACCAGTGGCATGCGGTGAAATTTTTCATAGGGGAACAGTTAGGGCCAGAGGCACCAGTCTGCAAGGGAGATGGGGGCAGCGGCAATGTCACACATGTGACATTGTGACGTCCTGATGTCATGCACGTGAGCAGCGTGCCTCCCTCCCTAAGCCGGTTAGATTCCTGGGCTTTGCAAAAGAGGTACCAGGGCTCTGACAGGATGCTGGAGCCCCCCAGCCTCTTTTCAAAAACCGGATGGGCTTTGGGAAGATGGCAGGATGGATCTTGGACCCATTGGAGCCTCACACCTCCCTCCCAAAGCCAGGCAGAAGCTTCCTGGGCTTTGGGAAGGAGGCACCAAGGGATCATTTAGAGGAGTAGCCTAGTCCCCTTAGTCCAATGACCGTGCGCCACTGCAATGCACCTTTGAAACAAAGATGTGCCTTACCTTTCCGAACTGTCTCAAGAGCTGAATGAAGGCCCCTTTTCCGAAGGGGTTTGTGAGGCTGGCGTGAAAGGCCAAAGTTGGGTACTCCTGGGAGAGAATAGCCACCCAGCGTTTCTAGGAGAAGGGAAGAGTGTTCCAATCAGCATCCCACCTCACGAAGCACAGCTGCTCATAGAATCACAGAATCATGGAAGTGTAGAGTTGGAAGGGACCCAAAGGGTCAACTAGTCCAACAGCCCTGCTACGCAGGGATCATAGCTAAAGACTCCCAGACACGAAGAGCCTGCTCTGCAGGTCTAGCACTTTGGAAAAGTCCAAATCCCACTTCCAAAATTGGTTTCCTTGCCAAGGAGCCCCCACCCAGGGGAGCTGTGGCCTAACCCTTCGCTCCACTCCAAGGAACTATTTCAGACCTAGCAGCTTCCGGGGGTTGATAAGGCCATTTTCAGGGGAATTTGGCAGGAAGCCATCAAAGGGCAGCCTTCTTTCCTGGCTCTGCCAGCAAGCACCCCTCCTTCACGAGACTCACCGTGGCCCATGTGGGCACAAGGTCACACTTGTTCAAGACAAAAAGTAGGTGCTTCCAGGGCTTCTCCTTCTTCAGGTAAGTCTCCACGTGCGGGGAGCGGGTTCCCAAGGGGTCTCTGGCATCCAGCACTTGCACAACGACATCTGATGAATCAATGACCTGGAAGGGCACAGAGAGGGCAAGAGACACACATTAGACTAGAAGGAAACTTTCCACAGAATCTCAGCGACTAGGGCTAGGCAATATCTGGTTTTCAACATCATGATATATCACCAGCTAAACATCACGATATCTCGACATATCACAATATACACCTGCAGCGGCGGAGGGCCTTGCTGGGCCTCCCTTCAGCAGCAGAGGGTCCCACCATACCTCCATGCAGTGGTGGAGGGTGGGCTGTGGTTCCCTGCGACAGCAGAGGGCCTTAAAATGCAAGGAAGTAGATTTAATAAAAATATTAAATGAACTTCCATATCATATATTCAATCTATTTTCAACTAATTTAAGAGTAGTCTAAGTGATTTACGAGTCAAGTTGCATCTGCTTCCCCATTCAAAGGTCTAAGTGGCATCTATGCATGCATAAACCCCACAGTTCAACTAAGCTTATTTCCACATTCCTGGGAGTAAGCCCTGTTGAATTCAGTAGGGCTCGCTTGTGAGTAGACACACATTTGCTTGCACCGCTTACTGAAAAACACCCTCCTCCATCATTCTCACATAGTACCCAACCTCCCATTTCAGCATAAGGCAGTCAGCTAAATATTCTCCCTTTCATTCCCCCTCCCACAGGGCTCCCCCAAAAGCCCCCATCCCACCAATCTCTCCCGTTTCGTTATCAGAGGGAGGGAGGGAGGGCAAGCAAAAAGATAGTCTCCTTTAAATATTTTTTTTAATAATTTTGATCTTTGATTGTGTGTGGGGGGGGGGTGTTACTCCTGGATTGTGAGCTCTAAGTGGAAAGATACCAGTGGAGCTGAAAGAGTGAGACACTGCCTGCAAAGTATCTGTAAAGTATAGGTTCAGCTGAGGTGCCCCCTGGGAAGCCTATTGCCTGCCTTGTTTAAACACTTATTTATTGCACAGCCCTATTAGCAACCCAGACCCACGGCCACAGACTGGCTCAGACCATCACAAGGCCCCATAGTCTAGCTACCTTCGGCAGCCCTCGTGCTCTTCCAAACAGGAAAGAACACGGAAGGGGAACTAATTCAGACTGCTGACTCTTGCAAGTCCAGCATGGAAAGCGGGAAAGGAGAGGTCAGAGGGCCTCAGTGAGCTGAGCTGAGCCAGAGCTGCTGTTGCTATTGATTGATTAATTGCATTTATATCCCCCTTCCTCCAAGGAGTTCAAGGTGGCAAACATAGTTCTCATTTTATTCCCACAACAGCCCTGTGAGGCAGGCCAAGCTTCATGGCCAAGTAGGGATTGGAGCTCTGGTCTCCCGGGCCCTAGACTGAAACCACTACGCCACACTGGCAGTTCAGGGCCAAATGTCATCACGCCTCCCCTGTATAAGCCTGAAGTCATAAGGAAGGAAGCAGCGCACAGAACATCACAGCAGGGATTACCTCTGCAAGGCCCTTCCCAGAAGCAAATGGATGGAGAGCAACTGAAGGGACCTATTGAGCGACGTCCTGGCCGAGAGATGGGAACTGCCCTCCTTCCCACAGTTCCTACCTTGTACAGTTCTCCCCAGATGCGCTTGGACTGCCCCTTCTTGTAGATCTCCTCTCGCGCCTCCTCCCTGCAAAGAAGCAGTTGAAGGTGTCATAACAAGCCTGTGAGATAGGTTAGGCTGAGAGGCTGTGACTGGCCCAAGGATGAGTGAGAATCTGAACCCTGGTCTCTCAGGTCTTAGTCTGATTCTGTAACCACTAAACCACACAGGCACTCAGCTAGTGAATTAATTAGCCTGTTCTGAGGGAGCGATCCAGCCCAGTCCATGGGACAGGAAAAAAACCAGTTAGCCCTGCCTTTGACTCAGGGTAAAAAGCTCCATTTCCTGTCTTGCTAACTCAGCCAACAGGACCCTTGAGGGGAGGGGAGGGGAGAAAGAAAAAGAGAAGGGAGAGGAATCCCCTTCCCTAGGAGGATGCTCCAGGGGCTCACCTCACTCCAGTATCTTCTGTCACCCGATCCCTGTCCTTGTCTTGGTCATAGCTGCTGGCTCCAGCTGTGGCGTTTTCCACCAGGGACTGCACATCACTCGCCGAGAGGTTGGGCCGCTTCCTTTGTGCTTTGGGGCCAAATGTAGTTTCAAACGTTTCTGTGTCGAGAATGTGGACTTTGGAATTCTGAAAGGCAAGGGGGGTGGGGTGGAGGGAGAAGTCACACCCCATTTGCCCTGGCTCAGAACAAGACGCCCAAGTTAAACTAATTTGGAAAACATACTGCCCCTGTTCTCTTGTTGTTCGGGTTTTTTTTCTGAGAGCAGCAGCCCAGCAGACCTGAGCCACAGCCCTGGGGCTTGCCAGAAAGACCTGCTCCATTTCTCTGATTATCAAGATTACCATTCGCTCAGTCCAGCGCAATTAAAGCTACAAAGGTGCAAATCCCACTGCTCTCTCTGCTCGGTTCCGTCGAAGAGGGCTCCAGATCCTGCCAGGGCCCAGATTTGTCAGGGAGAATCTGCCTCCCATTTTGCTTTGTTCTTTGAAAGTCCAGCTGCAAGGGCCAGCCCTTTTCCTGGAAGCAAGTCTCCTACAGAGAGCAAGGTTTGCTCATTTAAGTGATGTGCACTCAAGTTACAGAGAACCCTTTTCTTAATTTAGGATGTTTTCCTTTTATTGGAGACACATGGAAACTCGTGAGAAAACAAAATTGTCCGGCGAGAGCTTAGTATGCGTAGAAGAAAGAGCCCGGCTCATGGGCCAGAGCAGAGGGAATGTTGGGCTTGAGATGAAAGGCACAGGCTGTGGGGCGGACCTAAGAAGCCAGAGCACAGAGCCAAGCGGCCTCCTCTTCAGTGCCAGGCCTGGGCAATGGCCCGGAGTTGGGAATTGGCACCATAGCCGCATCTGGCTACCAGAGAAACACCACAGACCGCATACATGTTCCACATGAACACACCTGGCACGCAACAGAGGGCAGCAATGGCCTCCAACTTGGAGGGCTTTAAAAGATTAGACAAATGCATGGAGGAGGAGAGGGCTATTGGTGGCTACTAGCCACGATGGCTTTGCTCTGCCTCCACGGTTCAAGGTAGCAATGCTTCTAAATGCCAGTTGCAAGAAGCCACAGGAGGGGAGAGGGTTCTTGTGCTCAGATCCCACCTACAGCTTTCCTCTTTGGGCAACTGGGAGGCCAGTATAAGAACACGGTGCTGGAATAGATGGGCCTAGAAACACACACCCCAGTTTACTGAGCCCTTGCATGTTGGGCACATCCTGGCAAAGGGAGAGCAGCCACGCTGCAGCTCAATTTACATCTGTAAGTTGCAAACGTAATCATATTCTACAGGGCCCTCCTCCAGCCAATCAGGCTTGCAACCAAAGGAAGGCTCCTACTCACTCGGAAGCAGCCCACAGGGAAGGGAGAAAAGTCTAGAGGGGGGTTTACAGAGACAAGCAATTCAGCAGGTGCGAATCACAAGATAACACACCGTTTACATGAATGGACTAAGATGAGGAGGGACACGGACAATCAGGCAACAAAGCCTAACAAAGGCTGCCCCCCTTCTCTCTGGGCATGTCGGCATCTGTGCACTGCTGGGCTAGAGAATAACCTTTATGTGGAGTTATTTTGCAAAGTCAATTTGCACACCTTCACTAGGCCTTTAATTGCACTCTTATGCCTACTAGAATATGATTTTCTCTGTGAATGCGTGGGAAATGCAACCCAGAAGTCTTCCCCAGAGTCCAGCATGCATACAACCACACCCAACAAATGAACAAAATTGGGGCCCTGGATGCCGTGGGGAGAGAAGAGTCCCCACCACAAGGTGGTAAGAGGAGGACTTACATGAGGCTTAATTCGGTCATGGAGGAGAGAGAGTGGCAGCTTGCTTTGCTTCATGACAACTCTGTAGGGGTCCTTCATCACCGTCTCCATCTCCTCTTGGAACTTCTGGAGGGACGACTGCTTGATCACCCTCGTGTTTCCTGCATTGAGAGAACCATAAATGGGGGCACCCCAGGCCCAATATGGTGCCTCCCACACCTTGGGCTTGATGAAATAAGCAGTTCTTTAGGCGCAGGTGCAAGGTGGCCTTTATCCAAACCCAGCTCTTTGTCTAGGGTCCCTGCACGTCTGCCTTTCACCCAAGGAAGAAATCCTAAGAAAAACTGTGCCACAGCACAGCCAAAAACAGCCTCACCAAACCATTTGATGTTGGGCTCCACTCTTGCCACCGTGCCGGGTGCCACCGTGGACTGGAACTGCAGTGGCCGGATCACTTTCCCACGATTGTTCCTGCAGACAAAGAACAGCCACTGGAGAGCTGGCTTGTGCTTGATCCTGTCTGAGGGAAGCTAGTCCCTTCCAGCTTCCGTTTCCCCAACTCTGAATTGGAAACAGCAGTGGCAGTCCTCAGGGAGCCAGAGGCTCAGGAGCGGAGGACACACTTTGCATGCAAAAGGTCCCAGATTCCTTCCCTGGAAGAACTCCGATCAGCTGGTGCCAATTAGTGTGGACAATAAGGAGCTAGATGGACCACTCAGCCGACTCACAGATTCCGATGTATTAAGAGGGTGAACACAGCTAAGATGATAAAACGTGTTTGGAATTGGAGGACTGCAGAAAATGTACTTGACAGAAATAAAACCGTACCTATAAGGGCTCCCAGGGGAGTAATAAGCTGGTCGCTCCATCTCGCCCCTGCTCCATGGCTTGAGGAAAGGGCAAACGCTCAAGCGAAACACAAGACGGAGCAGAAGGGAGCTGATTGTACGGTTCCAGGTGAACAACTGGAAGTAATAAGGGCTCCTTGGCTGGATGTCAAGCGGGAGGGCAGGAGGGTTACCGAGGCGGGGGCAAGAATGCCTGTTACCCAAGGCTGACACTTTTCCACAGGCCGCGCCAAGCAATGGAGCAGAGCCTCTGAAAAACACATCACTAAGAGGTTCCACATTTTGCCCTTGGCCCCCTTTCACAGGCGGAGATGTTTGGGGAGACACAGCAAGGCTGCTTCCATTTAGCACCTGCTCAGGGGTACAGAGCACATGCCGGCTGCACAACGGGGCATGAAATCGACTTGTTTACAGACAGTACGGAAGCAGGCGCCAAGTTTGAGGAAAACAGGAGGCAGCAGTGACTTCAGCCTTGCAGCTGAGGAAGGGCAGCTTCACCCAGATCTAGGTTTCCAACAAAGCGGCTGTGACTCTCCTCGGCAACACCGACGTGGTGCTTGTCAGCCAATCCCACATGCCAGGGCAACAGGTGAGGGAGCAGAGGGGATGGCAAGAGGGTCTTGAGCCCTGTTTATTAAGAACCTGTATCTGAATCAGCTTACAGAGAAAGAAGGACTTTCAAAAACAGTGGCTCCCCGGGCTCAGTGATGGGGGAAAGACCTGCATGTCATGTGGCCTCTTCTGAAGTGCTAAGTCAGCACGAAACCCTTTCCTGCCAAGTGCTGAGGTGTTTGGATAGGCAACAATAGGTTAGCCGCTCTCAAGCTCAGCTCAGAAGCAGAAAAGCATGGGAACATGATCTTGAGGGAAGAGCAGGCAAGAATGGCATTGAAGAAAGGTGGGGTAGCAAAAGTTGTGTCTCAACTAAGTGGGGTGGGGGGAAGTGCCCTTTTAGCAGTGAATACCTGACCGAAGAAACACACACACCACAGTAACTAGCTTGAAGGAGAGAGCACCACAACCACTTCTGCTTACTAATCTCTTGCTGCGACATAAAAAGGATGCCAATTAAAGCAAAGTCTGGGAATAACTATTAATGCTAATGGACCACTTTTCATTTTTACTTTAAGAAGAGAAGAAACAGATTGGGGGTCTCCAGCTATTCAGCAAGTTACACAAGAAGTAGATTTATTACTTACAGGATTTAAATAAGAAAAACTAACATACTTCAGTCTTGGGCAGACAACTTCTTTTCATGGAATCATAGAACCAGAGTTGGAAAGTAAAAAAAAAAAAAGTTATCTAGTCCAACCTCCTGCAACAACAGCTCCCTGTGATGCACTGCTGGGTGTTGTAAACTTACAGGGAGAGTCCGTATGCTGAATATTTTCCTTATTAAAAGTTTAAACAAATCTATATTCTTTTATCCTGAGTATTTATGTGCTCTTGCTTAAGATGACACAAGGATCTACCTAGAGCAGCCTTTTAAAACACACACACACACACACACACACACACCAGGAATCCCAGCAGAAATGAGGCAATCCACCAACAAATTGTGCTTTAGCTTATTGGATTTCTGATCAAAATATCAGCTGCCAGGAGTCTTCAGGAATTCAGACTGCAAGAACCACAATTTGATGCACACAAGCAGTTGCTTGCTTTTATTTATTTGCATAACCAGCATTGCTTCTTCCAGGAGAGCATGGCTTTCATAGGAGGCAAAACTGAAAAATCACAGGGCTGCAACCCAGAAGAGAATAGGAGGAATGGCAGGCTTTTTGCTTCCACAGGTGGCAGTAAGGGAAACTTGTTTTGGAGTGGCCACTATTGTTCTCTCAAAATCAGGGAAGGACTTGGTTGTAAATATCCCGCCCCCGCCCCCCGTTTAAATACTTTATTGAAATTCATAGATAACATACACAATATACCAAGATGAAAACAATCGTGTACTAATAGTCTTATATGTTTACAAAAACTAAATTTAAATTAAATTTATGCTATCTTTTTGCTAACGTAGAATAGACTTCCTATCATTTCCCGATGCATATAACCTTTCTTGTGATGAATGTACTTATCATTATTACCTTACTCTTTCTGTACAGTACTTTCTAATACTTTCTTACAACAATTCGTACCTTTTTGCTTGTTTCTTAACAGTTCATTTAGACAAGGGTCATTCAAACGTTGCCACAGATATTGTACCGCTGTTATTCTGTAGATATCTCTTATATATATCCCATTTTTGAATAAATGATTGTCTTGTATTACCTCTTAGTCTGTTACGTCAATTGCGCCATTTCCGCATATTCCAGTAATTTGCACTGCCAATCTGGTAAGTTGTAAATATTTTTTTTGTTTCATTATTTGCTTTGTGCTTTTATACTTTGTAACCCACAACACCTAATGACCTAATGAAGAGCCTCACATGGTATGAGCAAACCATACATGGTATGACAGGATATTGCAATATTCTTATATTACAAAAAGCAACCCCATGGAAGAGACAATTTGGATCCGGGTCATGCTGCCGGAGGAAGGAAGCAACCTAACTCTCTGCCCTATGTCACAGCCCTGATCAAAATTCTATCCCAACCCAGGGCTTCTATTAACCATGGAGAAAAAGACTTAAGGCCTTAAGCTCTTAAGATTGTACTTTTCCCCTTATGCATGTTATAGCAGCTGGCAAGAGAAGATGATCTGGATCTAGGCTGCTGTACAGGGGCAAAGGATTAGAACTTCCTTCTTCCTATATAGACCCAATCCAAACTGTTCCCTCCTCTGGCTGCCAATAAATTTTTTCCCTTTCTTTCCCAGAAACCTCTATGGAATTTGCTTTGAAGATATGACGCAAAACTCTAAAAACTCATTTTTTCAATCAGGCTTTTGGTAAGAGGTGAGAGCTGAGCAAATACTTCACTAGCTACTAGTGCTGCTCTGCTGCAATCTTATCACTGCATTGATATTTGTTCTACTTTATCTTGTTAAAATAGCACTGCTTATAGCGTGTTAAAATGTGACTGAGGAATAAATTATTATTATTATTATTATTAATAATAATAATAATAATAATTCAACCTGCTCTGAGATCAATGGAACTGATTAAGTGTAAGATGTAAACCAAACCAACTAATAAATGAATTCCTTTCCTTTTACTGAATTTCTGCATCAAGCTTCCTCATGAAACATGATTGTTAAACATTTGCTGGTCTCAGGAAAAGTCCTCTTTAAATGCCATTTTACACAGGAACATATGAAGAGCCTGCTGGATCAGGCCAATGGCATCCTGTCTAGCACCCTAGTTTCACAGTGGTTGAATAGATGCCACAAATGGGGAAACCCATGAGCAGGACCAGAGCACAAGAGCACTCTCCCCTCCTGGCAACTAGTATTCAAAAGTATTGCTGCCTCCAGCTGTGGAAGCAGAGCATAGCCATTATGGTCCTCTCCATGAATTTGTCATTTAAGGAACCTCAACGCCCTGACTAGGAAACCCCCCAGACAGTACTGTGTTTATTGCAGTTCATGGCATACACACACCCAGCCTCACCTGCGTTCCTTCTGCCTGTACATGTTGAGGCGCCGGATGGTTGCCCGGTCCCGCATGTTGTGGCCTCCAGCGCCATTTGGCCGATCTAACGTGATGGGGATGGGGGAGAGAGAAAATTAAAGACATAGTGACTAAACTGTGACCAAAAATGTAAAGAACCATCAGTCAGTTCTAGTGTGAGTGAGGAATTGTACAAATGAAGGAACCTGTGTCAGCTTGTGTGGACAGAAGTAACCAAAGATGAAGAAAAGGAACTGTTAAAAGAAAAACATTTTTCACTGTGACATCTATGCTACCATCTTCTGTCACCATGGAGCTAAGTGGCTCCACAGAGTTTAACTCCGTGCTTTAATAAATACTTCCCGAGTTATCCAACATTCAGCTTCTTTGGATGTCCATGAGCACTAGTGTTATCAGACAGGACAAGGCCATGTATACTTTTATTAACTTCTATCATGTAACATCTTACCTTTCCTAAAGTCCCAAATGCTGCAACCTTTCCTCTTGAGGAAATTGATCATTTTGGTTGCCCTTTCTCTGAACCTTTTCCCGTTCTACAATATCCTTTCGGAGGTGAAGCAACCAGAACTGCTCACAGTATTCAATGTGAAGTAGCACCATAGATTTGCATAATGGCATTATGACATTGGCGGTTTTATTTCCAATTCCTTTTCTAACGATCCCTAGCATGGAATTTACCTTTTCCACAGCCACAGCACACTGCGTCGACATCCTCATCGTGCTAGCCACTACGACCCTGAGGCTCCTGGTCACTTTCCGCCAGTTCAGGAGAAATTAATACCTCTTTTTTTTTGCCCCCATGTGTATCATGCGGCCTCACCTGCTCGGTGGCACCAAAAAAGGGGAAAGCAGGTGTGCCGAGGAAGGCCTCCGCCTGCAGCTCTGCTGCGGACCAGCACCGAGGCCCAGCACCCCGTAGGGAGAGCGCAGGATCCAGCCCTGAGGGGCCACTCCCGCCTCGCGGCCTTCCCTCCTTTCCCTTGCCCGCCCACCCCCCTCACTCACCGGGGTTGGTGCTGGCCCGAGAGGGGTTGATGCTGGCGCGGCCTTTGAATCCCGGCTTCACCATCGCTGCGGTTCCTGCTGCGGCTCAGGCCACGTTCAGACGGCCGGAAGAGACTCCGCAGCAACTTCCGGGAAATGCGGTGACGCACTTCCGCCGCCGGTTCATAAATTCGCTGCCCTTCGCCAGCACCGCTCCGAAGCTGGCCGTGACGTCACGGCGAAAGGTTTGGTACGATTCCCCTCACCACACACAAACTCCCGCTCCTGGAAGTGACCGGCGGGGAGCGCTTGTTGGATGACGGGCCCGCTTCGGCAACGCCTCTGTCCACTCAGGAGTAAGTCCCCCTGTCCGTCCGTCCAATGGGCTTCCTCCCTGCCTAGCACGTGGGTAGCGCTTGAGGAAGGGGCGGGAGGGAAAATGCGATTGGACTCCAATTACCATAAACTCCTGCAGCCACCGTAGCCAATTGTCGCGGCGGGATGGGTCGGGGTGATGAGAACGTTTATGGGGAGAAGAGCCAGGGGACACAGGACCAGGAGGAGGAGATCTGGGTTCAAATCCTGACTCTGCTTTGAAGCTCCCAAGGCAGCTCCGCTCCGCTTTCCATCATTCTAAGCCGAAGACTGGGAAACAAACGTGATGCAAGCCATAATTCCTCTGTGCCCCCTTAAGACCCCTGTGGACTTCTATGTAGAGTCAGGTCAACGTATTTTGGAATAGCCATGCTCACCAGCGCAGACCGGATGAGATAAGAGGCTACATCTCCCCCACTACCACCGCTCCCCTTCCGTTTTTGCTGTTAAAAACGAATTTAGAATGTGGAGTTAGACCTCACTAACTGCGGAGCCTTTAGAAAGGGGAGGGTTATAATTAGTTTCTTTGGGTCCACAGTGGCCTTACGAGCATCACAGCGTTCCTTTGAGCTACTGCTGAAAACATCCAATCTGCTCACACTTGCCGGCTTCCTGGAATTGTACTCTCCCCACCTTCTTTGATGCCAGGTACAGGGTCATGGCTAATGCCAAACATTTTCACATTAGAGGAGAGAAGTGTTGCTCATGGTATTTGCTAAAAACATAACACTCCTCAGACTTTGATCTCCAGGTGATGATGGAACTGCAACTCCCACCATCCTTGACCACTGGCCAAGTGCAATAGGTTATATTCCAGCCATGCAAGTTTCTACACACCCACCCACTTCCATCCAAGTAAGCATTATCCCAGTTCAGGACTCCATTGAATGGCTGGTAGAGAGACCAACAGGAGGTGGAGCCAAAGCTGTGACAGGCAGAGACTTCGAATTCTACTTTTAACCCCTTCCTCCTCCTCCTCCTTGGTCTCTAAGGGGCTACTGGAAGGAATTTTTTTATTTTTTATTTTGTCTTCCCTACTCAGTTCTACAATAGCATCACTGAGACGAAGGGCAGTGGCATCCGCTGCCAACAACAATTGGAAAGGAGAAGTGATACCCACCAAATTAGACTGGCAGGTGAAGATGATAGAATATATAACCAACATGACTGGAAGTTTAAGAGATTATTCAAAACAGAGATTAAATAAAGAATGGAATGTCTTTAAATAATATTTACAGACACATTGTAAAAACTTAAACACTTTGACGAGTCTAGACTGAACCTTGCAGGACAATATGGAACATGAGTAAATTAAGTGATAATTAAAATTAAGAAGTGATAATACGAAGTGTGAAATCGAAAATGAAGCCTAGAAAACATAGTGGGATGAATGGAAGTCAAAAGAATATGTGATTTTTTTCTTGTTTGTTTGTTCTTTGGTGCTGTTACTTCCTTGTTTTGTTGTTTATTGTTTGTAAAGTATTGTTTCAATAAAGTGTTGCTGTTTTTTTAAAGGAAAGAAAATTTAACAAATAAATAAACAAACTTGCTGGTTCAGGGACACATTCCAGCCAAGCAAAAATGGGTGTGGCCTGGGGAGAGTCCTGGGGGTCTGTTGTGACCACCCTCTGCCTCTCGGTCCACACAATGACTAGCAGCTACTCTCTAGGGTCTCAGGACTGTTGCCTCTCCAAGCCCTACATGGCAATGTTAGGAATTGAACCCAGGATATTCTACATGCCTATTGTGTATTCTACCACTACAAGCAACAGCCTCCGATCTCACCAGTGAACACCCTCTCTGGTCTGAAGTTGGTTTCAATTAGTGGGAGCTCAGTAGCAAAATGTAAGAGCTGCAATTTTCATCGTTCTTTGGAGTCTGTCTCCCCACCCCTTCCTTTTATCGTGATAGATTTATCTGTGCGCAAAGCGCTCACTCCCCCAGTGGGATTTTTTAAAGATTCAAATTGCAACTAATTATTTAAGCTCTCAGACTAGAGGCTTAGACAGAAGGCCTCTCCCAGCCTCAGTGTGGTTTCTATTAAAGGCGATATCCATCTGTCAAAGGGCTCTTTTGATTTCTGAACTCTCAGACTAAATAGTTGAGTAATACTTGCTCTCTTCACCCTGCGCTCTCTCTCCTTTTCCGTAGAAAAACACACTTTGTGTGTTGTTTAAGGGAAGGAGGGGGGAGAAACTTGGGATCTTCCCAGGAATCTGATGTCCAGGCTCTGCAAGAGCAGAAAAAGTTAGCTTCAGGAATGCAACTCAAGCTGTGGCCAAACTGGCAAAGAGACTACACAGAGCAGGACATGTAAGACGACTGCAGCAGTCTGCTCCTGTGCTCTTTAACACATAAGAAATAACAAGATAAGTTGTTCCAGGGCAGAAGCACACACAGTGGGATGGAAGCAAAACTAATGATGAGGAGCAGGTATTGAAAGAGATCCGAAGAACCAAGAAGTCCCCCTTTCTTTCTGAGCAGTGTTCTCCTCTGCCCTTTTCCATCTGTGCTCTCTATCTGCTTCTACTAATGTCCTTCTTACCCTGTCGTGTGGGTGCTGCACCCTCCCAGTCAGTTTACAAGTTCTCTCTGGGCAGAGCCCTCCTCTTTCTCCCCTGTGTGTTGCACACCACCGGGGCAGAGTGCCATGGCCTCATCATGCCACATGTCTTAATCTGTGCTTTCCTTTTACAGCCCCCACAAGAGTTGTGAAATCATTTCCATGGAGGAAATGAACATTTCCCTGCCAAATGGAAGCTCTTGAGTGGAGTTCAGTTCGGAATTTTGCCCCTGCTTCTTCTTGACAAAGCAGAGGCTGCCAAGGTGAAATGGAAAGCTCTGACCTTTTCCCCCTTGCCCCTCCTCTTCCTCTCCCCACTCACCTTGGATGTGCCTGCCTGGCAGGTACTGGGAAGGCATACCTGCAGTGACAGCCGCTAACCTGCACGACTTTAAAAGAGAACTAGACAAATTCATGGAGGAGAGGGCTATCGGTGGCCACCAACCACAATGGCTATGCTCTGCCTCTACAGCTGGAAGGAGCAAGCTTCTGAATACCAGTTGCCAGAAACCACAGGAGGTGAGAGTATTGCTATTGTGCTTGGGTCCTGCTTGTAGGTTTCCCACAGGCATTTGGTTGGCCACTGTGAGAACAGGATCTAGGACCATAGCTGTCAACTTTCGGATTTGAAAATAAGGGATGCCGCAAGGGCAGTGCAATGGCACCAAGTAGCCTCGCCACCCTGCGCTCCAGAGGCTGCGCGCGAACGGGTGAGCGAAAGAGCGAGCGCATAGACGGCAGGCAGGCTGTCTGTCTGGTTGGGCGTGAGGGTCTGGCTGCACAAGGCATGCAAGCTCCGCCCCCAGTCAGTCTCAGACTCCTTATTGGCAGCCGAGCAACGCAGCTGAGGAGCCTCCCTGGCCGGCAGGGAGGGAGAGGAGCTGCTTCCTTTGAAATCCAGTAAATTTAAGGGATATCAACAATCCGGGATAGCAGCGGGAAACGGCATTGGAATAAGGGAGTTTCCCGCAAAAAAAGGGAGGGCTGACAGCTATGTCCAGGACTAGGACTAGATGAGCCATTGGCTTAATTTAGCAGGATCTTCTTATGTTGTTATGATTTCCAGTGTTCTCTGGCAGCCACCACGTTTTTGCATTTGGGTTCTCTGTTGCTCTTGATGTCATGTATGTGCACTTATCCCAGAGTCGCCTCTGGCAACCAGATGGGCATGCATTTGCATTATTTCCATGCAATACAAGAGGCAATATGCACCTACGCACACCATGGGAAGTAAAACCTATATCACAACAACCCTTTGGGTTCTTTGAACCCTGTTCTCTCTCCCCCCTCCTTCCCTTGAACACCCCCCACCCACCTACCTTGCTTCTCCAACTGAGTGTAGAGATCCCAGGCTGCAATATATTATTCTGTGTATAAATACCATCAGAGTGATTAATCTGGGGGAGCTGCTTATATAAATCTGGAGTTTCTGATAGCTCAAAGGAGACCCTTAAAAAAAACCCCAAACCCACAATAGCAATATTATGTTTTCTTGTTCTTTCGATTTCACAAAAACAGTCACTTCTACAGCATTCTAGAGAAAGACCACGAAAGAATGAAGGGCGAAGGATGCCTCACACTTCTGAATGTATAAACTGGGATTTCTTCAGAGCAAAGAGTCATTTTAATGTAAACATTAACAAGCAAGGTATATACATTCTCTAGGTTGCTATGGAGGCAGAAGGCTAGTAAATTATTATTGGGGGGCTGCACATGAGCATGTTAAACTTGGCTTGCCAGGGAAGCTGGCGAAAGTTGGGATTTATATTAAACATGGGAGGGAGAAGATAATCCGTACAATTTGTCACTGTGGTGGGGGGTATGCTGGACTTTCAGCTGAACTCTGGGTGGGTTTCTTTGGGAAGACAAGAGTGAGCAGAGAGACAGAGAGCCTGGTGTTGTATGTGATACAATATTTTTCTGGCAACTGTTGATTCTCCACCACTCAATTTTTCATCACTAGCCTTGCTAAATATACCTGGGTATGACTGCTCCTCACCCTTTCCTACTTATTTGCCATGTTTTTATTACTTAACTACTCTGCAGGGCCCTTCGTGCCTTGAGATCATGACTGGGTGGCACAAACTTCCCACAACCAGGGGCTGGCCTCTGGGTCCCCAAAAAGAGAGAACATGGGGTGAGGTTGATTCCTGATCTTGGTTGAAGCAAAACTCTCTGGTTCTGCTGGGGCTCATCTCAGCTGCAGGTTACGGGGGCTTTCCGTTTGATGATGGTGCCAAGGTGCCAGTGAGGAAGGGCTGCAAGCAGCACCACTAACAACTCCCCCCTCACAGCATATAGAACAATATTTCACCTACGAGATCACCTTAACCCATATGTGCCCACTTGACCACTTCAGTCAGCAGAACTGGCGATGTTAGAGGTGCCACATAATACCTGTTCCACATTTGTAAGAGCTCTTTTATTCTTTAGTGTGGCGACTGCTACACTTTGGAACTCCCTGCCTGTTGATATCGGGCAGGAGCTTTCACTGTACTCTTTTTGGTACCTGCTAAAAACATTTATTTAAACAAACCCATTTAGAAAGGCGATACAAATTGTCATCTATTTTTTGGCCATCATTATTTAACTTTTTGAAAGTCTTAAATTATTGTTAACTTTTTCTTAGTGATAATTTTATTTTATCTTTTTTGTAAACAGCTTGGAGGGTTGTTGTTGTTTTTTGAAGGAGGAGGAGGAGGAGGAGGAGGACTTGCTTTTATCTGTCTTGAATCATCCAACATTTAGCTTCATTGGACATCCATGAGTTCTAGTCCATGGGAGAGGGAGAAAATCTTTTCTCTGTGCACTCTTACCTGTTGCAAAGGCACAGGGCAAGGGAGTGCTCTCCTAAGGTACCGGTAATTGTTCCAACAGTCTCCTAACAGCATCTTAGCAACTTGAGGCCCCACTCAGACAAAGGCCCTTCTTTTGCCAGGAAGCTCTCAGAGTTCTGGAGGGTCAGCCCACTGCTGAGATGCTGCAGCAGAAACAAGCTGCTTATCTCTCACTCGCCGGGGGGGGGGGGGGGGAGAAATTTTAGAAGGAGCCGAGAAGACCTCCTTTGGCTTTTGCCTCAACATAATCTCTGCGCGGTTCAAAGGCTGAGCCTGGAGGAGCTCTTGCCCACTTGTGGCCTGGTATGCTGCTCGTTTATCATCGCGCTGAAATGGAATCCCCTCCGAAAGATATAACGGCACAGTGTTTACTTAAGTGCAAAGTGGATGATGGGCCTGGCAGCCCTGCTGTGAACAAGCAGTCCGGGAGAGCTCGGTACAGCTCTGGAATTGACACAACTATTCCGCTCCCACACCCCTGCTGGAGCCAGGAAGACAATCCGGTGAGCCTTCCCTAGAAACGTAACTGCCCAATCCCCTTGGCTGCAAACAGAAACCAGTGTGGAAATTCCTAGCAGGACAATGGAACTGCAAGAGGGAACTGGACTTGGCTGGTGTACACCCACAGGAGAAGCCTTGTGTTCCCATGCTGCTGGCCTGACGCTCATCCCTCCAGGGCTCATTGCCCAAAAGCCGTGTCCAGTGCAGAATCATAAAATCATGGAATTGTAGAGTTTGAAGGGACCCCAAGAGTCACCTCGACCAACCCCCTGGAATGCAGGAATCACAGCCAAAGATTCCCTGACAGATGGCCATCCAACCTCTGTGGAAAAATCTCTGATTTTTCAGCCACCTTCTAAGGAATTCTGTTCCCTTGTCAAACAGCTCTTACTCTCAGGAAGTTCTTCATTGTTTTCTGCTGCTCCAGAGGGTAGGACCCCAACCATTGGATTCAGGACTTATTATCCACACTTAACTTTTCTCCACTATTTCCAGGCACAGTCTGCACATTAAAGCTTCATTTCCAGAGTTTTTTCTGCGAAAACCTGCTCTTTACAGCTAAATTGGCACAAGCAGCAATCCGCTAAAACCCGAATTAATGTTTTCTCTGATTGAGTGCTAAAGAGTGAGTTTTCATGGGGGTAGCTGTGGGGCAAAACAAACAAACAAGGCTTGGACACAGAGCTTTTAAACACGGACTTGTGCCTGAAAAGAGCAGGGCAAAAGGATAAGCTCTCAAATTACAGGAAAGCAGATTCCACCTAGGAAGAACTTTCTGACAGTAGTGTGACAGAGGAGGCCTCAGGATTGGGGGCCTCCAGTCTAGGTGATGTTTCGCGGGTGCAAACAGCATTGAAAGCACAATCACATAAAAATGCCATGGTAGCATCATAAGGACCAAACATCATGAATGCACAATAGAAATAATGTTTAAGCAGACGTTTTATGTACCCTGAAGGATGAGAATGCTCTTTTCGGAGTTACTACTTTGAAGATGATCTGCAGACATAAGAATGAGACTATTTTTGGGTTTTTTTAATCTGAAATTTTGAAGCAGTATCAGGGCAAACAGCCCTGGACGTTCATCACAGATATGCAACACATATTCTCAGTGATACAGGTTGAAACACAATGGAGAGGACTTGAAAGCAGCCTTTGTGCATTTCCAGATTTTGAGCAAACTCATTCCAGTCTTGTCCTTGGCATTGGGAACTGTCTCCTCTCATGCCATCTGTCCATAGTGACTCCAGCTGGAGATGTTTGCTCAGTGGCCCTCCTTAAAGCACGTGCCTCCTTCCCTCTCATCTTCCCAACATCAAGTCCTGGGCACTCTGGTCAAGAGCACCTTGTTGAGACAGTCCCCTTGCTAAGGAACCACAAGGAATTTCCATGTTTCTGATACACTACGCCGGATATAGGTGGGTCTGCATTTTTGTACGTTTTGCCCATAGAAGGATCCTTCCGTCTGTCCAGCCATGTCTTACGTCATCGTGGTGCAGTGTTTTGGTTCAATAAAGCTTTCATATACATAGCAGCAATGGAGGTTTGTCATCGCACAGCTGTGTAGGGACAGCTACGGAGCAGAGGTCACAGGCACAACTGTTCCCCTGGGCTGGCCTTTCCTTCTCCTGACACCAGACCGGCTGTCCTTGACATCTTTACGGCTTCTGTCCTCATTCGCGTTGTCTCGCTTTCCTTGCTCATCCTTTTTCTTTTTCCGTCCTGCAAACAAGCAAAAGGCCAAGAGTGAGACGGAGGAACAGATTGCCTGCTAGTTGAGAGGAGGTTGTCCCCTAACCTGCATCTGCTGTTCAGCAAGAGGACATTAGACACTCTGAAATGGCACATAAACAGTCAACACCACGTGCTACCTGTGCATAGGAAGCTGTCTTACATGAAGACTGGCCATGGGTCCACCTAGCTCAATCTTATCTACTCTTGAGTCACAGCAATGACTCTCCAGGATCTCAGGCAGAAGCTTTTCACAGCCCTATGTAGAAATGCTGCAGGTTAGGCCTGGGGCCATCTGTGCACAGAGCAGGTTTCCTACCCCTGGGCCTTCTCAACAGAGAGAGATCGCCCTCCTTCTCCAGGCTATAATGTTGTCTCCAAAGCTCATTCCCCCCCCCCCCGATCAATTAACGCAGGAAGCTGCCTTATACCAAGTCAGACCACTTGTCCATCTCACTATTGTCTACACTGACTGGCATTGGCTTCTCCAGAATTTCAGGCTACGTTCTCTGTCCTCTGTACCTGGAGATGCTGTCGGGGAATGAACCTGGGACCTTCTGCATCCAAACCAGATGCTCTGCTACTGAACTATGGCCCTTCCCCTGGATGCAAAGGCAGGGGATGGCTTTTTACCTAGCCTTTGAGATAGACATAGGGAGTACAGGCTCCTGCAATGGCCTTGGGTGAGTTGAAGAAGTGATGTTGCCGACACTCAGAAGTTGTCGGTGAAGGAAAGTCAGCCTGGAGGACAGGCAGGAAGGGAATGGGGGATGGCACTGAGAAGGTTCTGCTGAACATGCTGAGAGTCTGAGGGTCCTGCTTCTGCCTCTTTCCACCAGGCCTAGGGCTTGGCCTGATAGACTACAAAAGGACTGCTGCTGCCCAGCAGAGAGTACTGCTTACATTCTTTTAAACTACTTTTTATTTTATTTTAATTAAAATGGTTTTTGACTTTTTATGTTTTGAGGGGGTTGATTGGCTGTTTCTGTTTCTGTTTTGATTATGCATTTTGTGTTTCTATATTGTAATTTTATCTTGTGAACCACCCTGAGACCTGCGGGTATAGGGCAGTATATAAATTTTAATAATAATAGTATGTCTTGGTCCACGTCACAGTATTTTTTTATTCTAGGTGTGAAGCAAGAGGTGCCTCATGGGATGGAGTTGCACACAATGCAAACCTGTCTTTTCACAGGAAATGTAATCTTATTCCAAGGCAAACGGCACCACAAATCAATAGATAGCCTGATACATTTTGAAAACGGGGCTAAAGGGTCACAGCCCACATTCTTCCTACCTGCACACCCAAGACAACAATGTTGAAAAATGAAGCAACAAGAGCACAGTTGCTCCCTTTGACTTAGTTGGCCGGTTTTCAGCTTGAGCACCACCTGCCCCTGCGAGATACATCCCTAGCCTTGTGTTGCTTATGCAAACCTGAACTGCATCGGAATTGGAGAACGGCTGGGCACAACACTGAGCTGACTGAAAAGGGCCTGGAAAATTCAGCTGGTCCAAAATGCAGCAATGAAAGTTCAGCAGAGCCTCCATTGGATTTACCAGCTAGCCTGATGCAGAGAACACTTGCATTTTGGGACATAAAGCAACCGTCTCTCTCATTCTTTGCCCTGTGCTTATGCCAACCAAGCAAAGGGGCTAGGTGGAACTCATAATCCATTCACCTTCTGGGCACTGGTTCTTCAGCACTGTGCATCTCCGGAGCTCGGTGGTGGCTGGGCACACAGACATGTCCCCCAAGGAGGGAGCCTGAAGGACCTTCCGAGATCGCTCTTCGTTGCCTCTCCGGAAGCCGCAGAGCTTCTTTTTCTTGGAGCAAGGGCCCCATGGACCCCACTCGCTCATTTCACATTGTGCTACAAAAAAAGGAAGGGGGTGGGGAGAGAGAGAGGTCTGTTTGTCACAGAGTCATAGAATTGTGGAGTTGGAAGGGACCCAACGGGTCATTTAGTCCAACCCCCTGCAATGCAAGAAATCACAGCTAATTATGTCAGGCGTTTCAGCTTTGTTACACACCCCTGTCACATTGTGGAACATTAAAGGATTTCCACTACACTCCCCGTTCTTCAATGAAGACAAACCTTAGAAATTTCAGATTTCCAAACAGCTTGGAGAATGGCCCTCCTCAGCTTGGGCAAATTGATGTTTTGACAGATACTTGTAAAATAAATTGCATGAGGAGAAGGTTCAGTATTTCTGAGTAAGAAACTTCAGAATCCTACAAACTGAAGATCCTCTCTTGTTAAAAATATCATCACCTTGGGGGATTTTTTTGCCCCTGTTTCCGTGGAAACCAAAATATACATCAAGGTGCTTCAGTGAATACAGCAAAGGCTGAATAATCCTGGGAAACATGGTGGCCTCTGACCAAAGTCCCCTCCTGAATCCCCCTGGGCCTGAGCTACTGGCTGCCCTGGGCAGGGCAGGCAGGGAGACCTCCTCCAGCACCACCACCCCTCTTGGCTGCCATGCTCACCAGGACTGCTGCATTCCATGGTGCCGTTGGCAGCAGAGTAACCCTCAGGGCAGGTGGCGTAACATCTTCCTTTGTGCAAGTACAGGCCTTCCTTGCACTTTGTGCAAAAGTTTCGGCTGAAACAGTCCTCACAGTTGTCGATTTTGCATTCTGTGTCCCGTGGGAGAGAAAGAAAAATGACCAGCTAGAATTACTGCCTCAAATGGAACTTCCCCCTCCCACCCCCCACCCAACAGTCCTCCTGCAAGTGGATCCCAAATTAGGTGGCCAAGACGGTCCCATGTGGTCGGGGGGGGGGGATGGCAACAGAGCTGGCACTGAAGTAAGATGGAATTGGCACCTGCCACTAAAAGAAAACAACACAACAACACACAGGAAATAGTTTGTGCTCTGCGAATGTGTTGGGCCCTCATCGATCAGGGGCTTGCTAAAGGGAAACAGAAGTGTCCATTCTCTGCCTTGAGAACTGAACATGGCCCTGGTCAGTCTCCATCTGTCTGTCTAAAATTCGGGACGGCTAAAAGGAAGTCCTCCACAGAGCACATAGTTCAACTACGTAACTTGCTCCCACAGGATGCTGTGATGACCTTCAAGCTAGATGGCTTTAAAAGAGGATTAGGCAAATGATGGAGGAAAGGGTTATCAATGGCACAGTCGGAGGCAGCAATGCTTTTGAAACCACAGGAGGGGAGAGTTGCTCTGTTCGAATCCTGGATGCAGGTTTCCTACAGGCATACAATGGCATGAAAGGGCAGCAAAGTGGTGTTGCTGCTATATTTTTACTCCCAGGGAGTGGTCCTGCTTGTGGGATTACCTGCCTCAGGTGCCAAGGTAGCCTGACCAGCCTTGGGCGCTGTGCCTTTTGACTTGGTGAGTGGGGTCCCTTTTGCTCTCCCACGTCAGGCAGCCAAAGGTATTGGGCCAGCCCTGACTTCACCTCCCTGCAGGTGTGATGTTCTGCATGCTTTCTCCTCTTTGTCCATACTTTCTAAGGGATTGTCACCTTTATGCTGGCACTAAAGGAGGCATGCTTCCTTCCGCCGCACTGTCCCGTTCCACAGGAATGCAACCAAGCTTATAGCTTACAGAGCTGTTCCTGAGGAACCAAGGAGTGCTCTGGGATCCCATCTACACTTTATTGATTGATTGCATTTATACCCCATCCTTTGCTCCATGGAGCTCAAGGTGGCCTACATAGTTCTCCCTCTCAACCCAGTGAGGTAGGTTAGGCTGAGAGGCAACGACTGGTTTAAGGTCACCCAGTGAGCTTCATGGCTGAATGGGGATTCAAACCCTGGTCTCCCAGGTCCTAGTCCAACACGCTAACCACTGCACCACACTGGCTATGGGGGCAGAGGACTTTCTTCATCCATTCCACTGATGTACGCACTGAAATGAGCTCTTGGAAACCCATGATATTTTTCATTCCAATGGAGTGCCAAAAAACATTTGCCTTAAGTGAAAATGCATTTCCTAAGTTAAGAACCTTCCTTACAGGAGTTTAGATGGCTGGCTCACACCTCAGATTACGTATCAGTTGTTCAAAAATCAGAAATCACACAGAATATTACCAAGACACCATTATATGGTGGGAAATGACATTCAAACATGGCTGAATTTCACAAGAAAATAATGCTGGGCTGCTCCCTCTCCCCACCCTCTCCCCCCCAACCCCCATCCCAAACTCACTCATGCACTTGTTCATGTCTGGGTTCCGCACATCAAAGTAGCCTGGTGGGCAAGAGGGCAGGCAGATGCCAATTTGGCGAATGTCGTTCCTCTCCAGAAGGATGAAGAGTTTGGGGGAGCATTTGAGGCACCCGTTGAACTCAGAACACAGGTCACATCCCTTCGCACAGCCTTGAGTCATCTCAGTGCTGACTGGAAGGAGGGAGAGAGAAGTGAGCACCGTAGAGCAAGATTACCTGCCTGCTTCTATGAAGGGACATAGCTCAGTGCAAGCAGGAGTTCCCAGGAGTTGGGAGAAGAGACCCAAAGCATCTCCCAAACATCCTTTGGCATGTGGTTGCCCATCACTGCTAGCTAGGCCCTTGAGAAGCTGGAGATGTTCACAGAATGCACAATGGGCAGTTGTAGCAATAAAGCAACTGAAACAACAATAACAGATTCTGCCTAAACCTTAGGAAGAACTTTCTGAGGGTAAGAGCTGTTCGACAGTGGAGCAGACATCCTCAGAAGGTGGTGAGAGCTCCTTCCTTGGAGGTCTTTAAACAGAGGTTGGGTGGCCATCTGTCAGGGATTCTTGAGCTGTGATTTCTGCATTCCATGGGTTTGCACTAGATGACCCTTGGGATCTCTTCCAAGTCTACAATTCTATGATTTCTTGCTGTCAGAATCCCCTGGCATCTCAGGGATATTGAGCGTCACCACAGAGCCCTGGGATTGGTTTGCTTAAGTTTCTTGGGAATGGCTTCTGAAGTTGCTATTTCCACCATTGTCAACAACAGCTAGAGATGGAGGACTAGCTTCTTGTACCTTCCCATTAAAGTAGTTTGTGGTTGGGCGCAGAGGCACATCTCCCAGGCAGAGCAGAAGCCAGCCTTAGAGGGGCAAGGGAAATGACACGTCTGTCCATGTATGGCTGTGGGTCTGGACCATTCAAGATTTAAACTGCACATGCCAGGCAGACTATGGCCTGACCCAGAAGAAGCTTTGTTGAATCATAGAATAATAGAATTGGAGAGCTGGAAGGTACCCCAAGTGTCATCTAGCCCAACCCTGCAATGCAGGAATCACACACACACAAAAAATCCCTGACAGATGACCATCCAACCTCTGCTTAAAAACCCCCAAGGAAGGAGAGTCCACCACCTCTGAGGTGGTCCGTTCCACCGCTCTTACCATAAGAAAGTTCTTCCTAATGTTTAGGCAGAATCTCCTTGTCATTTGAATCCATTGGTTCAGATCCTTCCCTCTGGAGCAGCAGAAAGCAAGCTTGCTCCATCTTCCATGTGACAGCCCACCAGATCTTTGAAGATGGCTATCCTATTAGCTCTCAGCCTTCCCTTCTCCAGGCTAAACAGACTCAGCTCCCAAGATCCCTTTGGAATCACTTCCTTCCCTCACTTAAATTCACACAAGGTTTTGGGAAGGGTAAAGATTTGCCCCAGCAGAACCTACAAGGAAAAGTCGAGGCTCCCACAGCCTTGTCTCTGCTCTGCTCTCCTCCAGAGAGGCTTCCCTCTCTGAACTCGCTTGGATGGAAGCAGAAGTCCAGATTCAGAAAGGACAGAGAGTCACTCCTCCTGGGCCCTCCTTGGCTCAGGCCAACAAAAACATCCCCTTTTATGTCTGTGCTGCTTTCTGGTATCAATTATCATGGACAACTCAGCCAGCTTTTTAAACAAATCGTCACAGGTTATTTATATTTATACTGGTTAATTATGCAAGCATTGGCTTTTGTTTATAGCAAGTCTACATCTTTTTTGACTTTATTTTAAACACATTATTTATTCTTCCTCCAAAGCAAGTGCTCTGACATTCCTAAGAGTCAAAGGCCCGGCTTCTCGGTGGTGGGGAGATAGGCAGAGGCTGCAAAGGCCTCCCGTGAGGCTGCGATATTGGGAGAGCAGCAGCAGGACCAATTTGTCAACTCAGCCCCAACTGGATTTGCAGGGGGAAGCTATTAGAAGCGGAGCCTGTCTTGAGAAAATGGGAGCTGATTCCTTCTCCAAAGTGAGTCCACTCCAACCACCATGGACCACTGGGACATCACTTTTTTCCCCCATCTTAATATATTGGAATATTGAATTTAAGTCCCGCTTATCACACTTGTGTCTCAGGCACAGCTTCATGACCGCTTCAAATTGTAGAGTTGGAAAGGGCCCTGGGGGTCATCTAGTCCAAGCTCCTGCAATGCAGGAATTGCACCTCTGTTTCCCTCTCACATCTTCCAGAGTCCACAGAGATGACTGCTGTTGTTTTGGCACAGTAACTTCTCTACTGTTTACGGGGACAGGGCAGGTGGGCTCCCATTTGCTCCCCTACTCTTTGTAAATGGCATGCATAGGGAGCCAGTGTGCATCTGGAATGCAGCAGACCCCAAGAAGTTAAGCCCCCACCCCACCCCATCCACTGCTGCCTTCCAGTCCTGACTGATGTATATCCCTTCTCCATGCTAGCCCCTTGACAAAAGAAAACCACCCCCTTCAGGGCAAACCATGCAGTTAATGTCACATGTAGTTTGATCCACAAATATATATGCTGTAAACACACATCTCCCATATCTATTCTGGCAGAAGGTATATTGCAATATGGTTATTGAAATGACACTTCTGACAGCATAAAGGTGAGGCATTCTTTATAGCCACATTCACACCATACATTTAAAACACTATGGTGCTACTTTACACAGTCACAGCTTCCCTAAGGAATACTGGGAACTGTAGTTAAGGGTGCTGAGAGTTGTTGCGATACCTGTGTTCCTCTCACAGAATGATTTAACAGTCAATCCCTCTTCCTTGGGAACTCTGAGCGCCGTCACTCAGGGAGGAGAATAAGGGTTTTTCAACAACTCTTGGTAGCAGATCTGTCAGATAGCCAGAATGTGGAAATATGGAGTCCAGAATGAAAGATTATGAAAGCTTATGGGGATGCTACAGATGCTGGACTAGATGAGCCTTGGAGTCCCTTCCAACTTTACAATCCTAGGATTCTATGATACCCCACACTCTATGCAAATGGACAGGAAGGTGTCTAGAAGCTCAGTTTCCTTTGTTCCATAGGAATCACTCTCCAACTAAGACACCTTTCAACCACACAGCATGCTATTTCCTGAATCTAGGAAACATGGCAATTCTCACATCAATATTAAGACCACCCTCCCACCCAAAAAGGGGTGAATGCCAAAAATGTGGCAATACTAGGATCTAGGAGAGGGGAGCTTGGCTTGAGTCTGGCAGGTGGAGGAGCGGCTGCTATTTTTTTTATATATATATAAAGAAGCTAAGAAGAGCCAATGGCCCATTTGGTTTAGCATCCTCTTCTCACAGTGGCCAACCAATGCAAGCAGGATTTAAGCACAAGAGCCCTCTCCTCTCCTGTGGTTCCCAGCAACTGGCATTTAAAAGCATTGCTGCCTCCAACTGTGGAGGCAGAGCAGAGCCATCTTCATCAAATCAAGGCCAGATCACCCTCCTAGAGAATTCCTGTTCGCCCCCAAGCCCTACATTGCCTGAAAATGCAATGAAAGAAGAATAGGTCAATGACGCAGGTCTGCAACTTGCCATTTCAAAGGGCTTTCATACATACTTCGTCTTTGCCTCTTGCCCTTCAGTGCTTTGCTGCTGCTGCTGCTGCTGCTGTCTGCAAGATCCGCCAAGCTCAGAAAAACCACCACTGTGCACAGTCCAAGCTGCATAGTAACTTCCCAGCAGCTCAGACCCTCGAAGGCAGAGTGACTGGAGGACTCAGGCCCACAACTGGGTCGCGGCGTGTGAAGCTTTTTCCTAACGTGTTCGGGACTTGATCAGAACCACGAGTCTGTACACAACGCCCAGTAAAAGACCATCTTCACGAACCAAGGTCTTGACCCCGAAAGCATTAGGTTGCAGATAACATGATTCTGTTTCCAACCCCATAAGGAGCCTGAGAGGCGGGAGGCGGCAGTCCCATTGGGCACAGACAGCGAGGATGAGCTTGGAGCGATACTGAGTCGTCCGCTTGCACCAAGGCACTGGAAGGAAGGGAGAAAGGAAGCTGGTTAGGTAGCTAGTTTATTGCATTTACGTCCCTCCCTTTCATCCAAGGAGCTCAAGGTGGCAAACATGGTTCTCCCCCTCCTCATTTAATCCCCACAACAACCCTGTGAAGTAGGTTAGGTCACACCCAGTGAGCTTCATGGCTGAATGGGAACCAGAACCCTGGTCTCCCAAGTGCTAGTCCGGCACTCTAACCACTACTCCCCACTGGCTCTCCAAGCCTTCATTTCCCAGCCTGCCTTCTCAACTGCTCTAGATACCTAGAAGGCTCCTGGCAGGCATCTTTTGACATTTTGCCTTTCTGAAAACAGTCAAGACTGTGACAGTTTCCAAATCTGCTACCACTTAAGGTTGCGGCAGTCAGGTTCTGCATGCAACAGAGAAAACAAGGAACAGAGGTCAAGTAACAAAGACAAAGGGGGTGTAGTATTTATCTATAGGTTGGACCACTTCCTTTATCATTCTGTGGAATCTCCCACTCTGCTATAGCTGGAAAGGCCCATAATTCAGAACATATCTGTGGGTGCCTCTCCTGCTTGTAAGACCACTGTGGCAGGACTCCAGCGGAGAGGAGGAGAAAGGAGCTGAAAGACTCTTCTCAGCATTACACAGACCACAGGCTTGAACAGCACCACACATGCCACGGAAAGGGCAAATTCCACGCTAGGGATCATTAGGAATGGAATTGAAAATAAACCTGCCAGTATCATAATGCCATTACACAATTCTAGGGTGTGGCCGTATGTATTTGGAATACTGTGTACCGTTATGGATGCCTCGTCTCAAAAAGGATATTGCACAGCTGGGAAAGGTTCAGAAAAGGGGAACCTATGGGGTGGAGTGACTCCCCTATGAGGAATGGTTGCAGCATTTAGGACTTTTTAGTTTAGAGCAGGCATCCCCAAAATTCGGCCCTCCAGGTGTTTTGGACTACAATCCCCATCATCCCTGACCACTGGTCCTGTTAGCTAGGGATCATGGGAGTTGTAGGCCAAAACATCTGGAGGGCCGCAGTTTGGGGATGCCTGGTTTAGAGAAAAGACGAGGAAGAGGTGACATGATAGAAGTTAATAAATGGAGAGAGTGAATAGAGAAAAGGTTTTCTCCCTGTCTAGAACTCATGGACATCCAGAGAAGCTGAACATTGGAAGATTCAGGACACATCCAAGGAAATACTTCTTCACGCAGCACATAATTAAACCATGGAACTCGCTTCCACAGGAGGTAGTGATGGCCTCCAACCTGTATGGCGGCTTTAAAAGAGGACTGGACAAACTCCTGGAGAACAGGGCTATCAGTGGCTACTAGCCAATATGGCTGTGCTCTGCCTCCCTGGTCGGAGGCAGGAATGCTTCTGAATACCAGTTCCAAGTATTTCACAGGAGGGGAAAGGGCTCTTGTGCTTGAATCTTGCTTTGGGGTTTCCCACAGGCATCTGGTGCGGCCCCTGTGAGAAAAGGATGCTGGACTAGATGAGCTATTGCCCTGACCCAGCAGACTCTTCTGATGTTCTTATGTTCTTACGCTCCGAGTCGAGTTTGGTTAGTGGCATAGCTAATTGCGGGCCTAAGGAGCCAGGTCATTGTTGGCCTTGGCTGAGAGATGGAGCAACTGCAGTTCAAGCCCTTGAGCCAAACAGATGGAGCCGAACCTTCTCTCCACGCTTCTGCCGTCACTCTTCAGGTTGTTGCCAAGGCTGCCAGATTATCTTGGTGTCAAGCATGTGTTTGCACTTACGAGGGACACTGTATCATTAAACTTGTCTGCGTCGTTCGTGTGTGTATGACTGCACGCGTGCACGTAGATTTCAAATAAACAATTAGCTGCTTGTGTAAATCCTGCCTGCCTCTTGGCAGTCTGTTTGATGCACTCGGAATTGCACTATCAAACCTTTTAAGCTTCTCTGACCAAGCATGGTTTCATTTTTAGTGGGGGTGGGGGAGAGGGGGACTAGGAGCACCCAAAACTGTTTCCCAAGTAGTTGAGAGTGAGAAACAGCCTTTGAGAAATCCATTCTGCTGAAAGGGTCCTCTGTTAATCCCCAAACCACTGTTGAATGTGCAGGGAGTCTCTGTCGCAGGAACACAGCATGGGGTCCTAAGTGCCCTCCTGGATCCAGCCAAAGGGGGCCCATCGAGTCCAGCATTCTGTTCACACAGTGGCCAACCAGAAGCCTGTGTGAATCCCAATTTCTGCTGCTCAGCAACTGGAAGTCAGAGACATACTTCTTCTAACAGCGGAGACAGAATATAGATATCAACAGCCTTATCCTCCAGGAATCTGTGTGGCCATCACTATATCCAGCGGGATCAAATTCCATAGTTTAACTGTGCACCATGTGAAGAAGTACTTTCTTTTGTCTGTTCTGAAATCTTCTGGCATTCACCTTCATTGGCTGTCTTGAATCTGGACACCCCAGCTAGGGATGGAGGAGAAATCTGATTCAGTTTGCATTTAACCTTCCTGATTTGCACTTTTCAAAACAATTCCTGGACCAAAACACAGCCCATTTTGCCCCTCTCCAAATTTCGCAATGCCATCCTCCAGCCAACTAAGGTGTTCAAAAATGTCTATGCTGGAGTAAAGTGTTCACAAAAATGCATATACTTATGGAAATGACTTGCAAAGTTGCAAACAAAACTGTGTCTTATTAGGAGAAATTTGCACTAAAATGCATGTGAATTTTCACAAAGATATCTTTGTTTAAGAAATTGCAAAATGATGTGGAAATTTTGAGAACTTAAGATGGGGGTGGGGGTTGGAATAGAAACTGAGAGAAACAGAAATCGAAAGTTTTGCCTGTCCCTCACCCTACAAGGCAATATTGTTAATTGTGTGTATGGAAAATGCTGCTTTGTCTATACTGGGAATGCCAAAGTGTGGCATAAGTGTGCTCTGTGTGTATGGTGTGGGTGTTGTGGAACGTGTTGTGGAACGTGTGAGCAGAGCATTCAGGATGTACAGACCATGTGATCAAGAACAGAAATTTAGGCCATGGAAGCGAAAGGGAAAGCTGTGATTCCTGTATCGCAGGGGGTTGGACTAGATGACCCTTGGGATCCCTTCCAACTCTACGGTTCTATGATTCTAGGTACAACTCATTTATTAGTAGCAGGAGTAGTATTCCATCACTTGCTACATAAATTATCTCAAAGTGACTACTATAAAAGCTGATCAGAAGGTCGGCGGTTCGAATCCCCGTGACGGGGTGAGTTCCCGTTGCTCGGTCCCAGCTCCTGCCAACCTAGCAGTTCAAAAGCACGTCAAAGTGCAAGTAGATAAATAGGAACCGCTCTGGCGGGAAGGTAAACTGCGTTTCCGTGCGCTGCTCTGGTTTGCCAGAAGCGGCTTAGTCATGCTGGCCACATGACCTGGAAGCTGTACGCCGGCTCTCGGCCAATAAAGCAAGATGAGCGCCGCAACCCCAGAGTCGGACACGACTGGACCTAATGGTCAGGGGTCCCTTTACCTTTACCTTACAAAATAATATTGAATGTTTGCACCGGGCATTTGACATCTCAGCACGAATTAGAGTTCTGTCCATGTCCCACCCTCCTTCCTATCTTCACAGTTAGAGATTGTTTTAGACTGGTGTCATGGGTCTCCATTTCTTTCATTCTTTAGAACTTTAGCCTTGCCTGAGGTCCTCTTGTTGGGGCAAATCAGGATCTCATGGCTGCCTTGGTACCCTGGGGGCTCTCACAGAATGACATATGTGGCAACAGGTGACCCATACAGGTGACGGTGTGGCTTGGATGGGGAGCTCGTGGTCCATGTTGGGTGGAAGTGACAACAGGGCCTTCATCACTACCTCAAGGAATTTGGACTCACAGAGTAACCTTCAGTGGTTGATGGTGTTCTGAAAGCCCTTGGAGAATTTCCTGTTGCCCTTGTTGGCTCACCTATCAAAGCCTAGTCAGTCTTTGTCCATAAGAACATGAGAAGAGGCTGCTGGATGAGGCCAATGGCCCATCTAGTGCTGCCTTCTGTTCTCACAGTGGCCAACCAAAGGCTTGTGGGAAACCTGCAAACAGGATTTGAGGACAAGAGCCCTGTCCCCTCCTGTGGTTTCCAGCAACTGGTCTTCGGAAGCATTGCTGCCTCCATCTGTGGAGGCTCAAGTGACAATTGTGGCTTAAAGTGCTTCTTACTGATTTCATTTGACCCATGGAAAAAAAGCAGGATCACGACAGGTATCCACGCTGTACTAAACCCAGATTAGATTATGCAGTATTTGTAGGGAAGCCTATGAATAAAAGGTTTGGAAACTGCAACTGGTCTAGGTTATTAACAGATGCTGGCCAGCTGGCCAGATTCTGCCAGTGCTGAAACATCTTTTCTGGCTTCCAGTTTGTTTCTGTGTGCAATATAAGGGATGTGACTTTTTCTCTTCTCCACAGGGATGTTTCCAAGCAACTTCAATAATATCCTTTCGGCATCAGGGGAAAACTATTTCAATTACCAAGGCCTCAAATTATGGCCAGTCTTTTTTATGTCTTCTGCAAAGTGCAATTTTGGGATTTGCATAGTGGATTATGGGGGCGTGGGGCGTTACTTGAACTTTTTAGAGTTAAAACAATAAACTTTTATGAAAGCAGTCTTAGATGTGTGTGTGTGTAATATATAATCGGACGAACTTTCTGATAGTAAGCTATGCAATCGTGGTACGGACCACATTGGAAGGTGGAAGACTCTTCTTCCTTTGAAGTTTTTAATCAGGTTGGTAGCCATCTGTCTGTGATTCTTGGGTTGAAGGGGGGTGGACTAGATTACCCTTGGGGGTCCCATCCAACTCTACTTTTCTATGATTCTATATAGCAAATACTAGGGGCTCTGCCCCTACTTTCTCCGTTCACCAACATCACCTACTTCTTTGGCAACTCCCTTTCCCCTACATCGGACCAAACACCTCACCCTTTACACCTCCCCACATCTTAGACCCTGTCCCTCCCAGCTCACCCCAGTCACTCCTTTTTAAGTGAGCCAGAGGAGGGACATTTCACAGAGCAGCTAGCTATGTGGGTGAAGCCCCCCCCTCCATTAAACGTCACTGCATAGCAAGGGCAGGTGCGTCAGCCAGAAGCTCACTATATCATTGAGTGAACGGCCTCTTCACTCTCCACCAAACCTCGCTGCAGGCACATTAAATGGGCTCACCATTCTCATGCTGCAGTTTATTTATTGCATTTATTTCTTGTGTTTATATCCCACCTTTCCTCAAAGGAGCCCAAGGTGGCAAACATAGTTCTCCCTATTTTATCATCACAACAAACCTGTGAGGTAGGTTAGGCTAAGAGACAGTGACTGGCCCAAGATCACCCAGTGAGCGCCATGGCTCAATGGTGATTTGAACCCTGGCCTCCCAGGTCCTAGTCCAACACACTAACTGCTACACCACCTCTGGCTCCTATTGGTGGTCACATCAGCATGATGACATTATACCTTTTTATGTGTATAGGAAGATAGGTACAGTAGATGATACATAGATCTATTTATCTATCATCTAGTTACAGGTAGGTAGCTGTGTTGGTCTGCTGTAGTCGAAACAAAATAAAAAAAAAATCCTTCCAGTAGCAACTTAGAGACCAACTAAGTTTGTTATTGGTATACCAATATGGTCATACCAATGTATATGGTCATACCAATAACAAACTTAGTTGGTTTCTAAGGTGCTACTGGAAGGATTTTTTTTTATTTTGTTATCTATCATCTATCTATCTATCTATCTATCATCTATCTATCATCTATCTACAGTATCTAGTAAACCAGTGTCTCTTCAGTATTCTGTGTGTGTCCCAGGGATCTCCCATTGCCTGCACCAGGAAGAGGGGTGTGGTCTGCAAAGTGAGAATGTGCTCATGCTGCAGCCAACCTTCTTGGCTGCCACTTGCAGAGTGTGGATGGTGCAGCTGTTGAGGTGAGTTGTGGGACATTTCCTGGTCTTGGGGCACCAGCATTGCCACCCTTCTAGAGTCAGCCCCGACCTCAATTTAGCACCCTTTGCAGAGGATATATCACACCATCACACGGGTCTTTATTTGTTTCACGGTCTATAAAACTACCCCACTCTCTCCCCCCCCCATTCTCTGTCAGGTTTTGCTGATGAGTAACATGGCAGTGTATGCCAGCAGGCTGCCACCTTTCTTCTCCATGTTGCGCCTTGAGCACCCTGGTTTTCCTTCACCTGCCAGAGATCTTGCTTTCCACTAATTCTGCAAGTTTGGAGGGCTTGCCTGGCACACGTTCAGGACCGCCTACCTCTGCCTCGGGGGAGTTGTGCTGCCATCCATCAGGATGCAATGCAGCAGCCAAAAACCAAGAGCAGACGAAACAGGCTCATCCCTGCCAGCAGGTGGGTGTTTTTATTTGGCTGCAGCTGAAGAACGAGATCAGGGAGCAATGGCAAGGCCTTCCTGCTTCAGGATCCTGTCAACAGGGAAGAGGGTGCCTCTGGGAAGCCACCAAGCAGAGTAGGTGGCCACTCCACCACCACCCCAAAGCAGCAATTGTCATTTTTACTATTAGTTCTATATTTAGAACCATACATCTGTTGCAATGACTAGTAGCTACTGATAGCCTTACCCTCTGTGAATTTGCCTAACTCCCTGTTAGATGGTGGTGGTCACCATCACTGCATCATGTAGGAGCAAACCCCATATTTTAAAACTGTGCTGCATGTAGAAGTCCTTCCAGTCCTGAATCTTGTGATAGGGAATCCAAAGCCCACCTGACAGCCCAGATGGACACACATGGCACAGAAGCAGCACACAGATCTTAGCCTACTATAGTCCTGTGAACTGGCAACAAGTTCCCCCAATAACAGCTGGTCTGACTCAATGGGCCTGCAGATGAGAGAAAACCGCAGTAGAGGAACAAGGAAGGAGAGGCTCCCACTGCCTATAATTAAGAGTGCAAGGGAGGGCCAGAGAACGCATAAGAACGTAAGAGCATGCTGGATCACACCGGGGGGAGGGGGGCATCTAGTCCAGCATCCTGTTCCTACAGTGGCCAACCAGATGCCTGTCAGAAACCAGAAACCAGGATCTGAGTACTCTCTCCCTTCTGTGTTTTCTAACAACTGGTATTCAGAAGCATTACTTTCTCCAACTTTGGAGACAGAGCACAGTCATCATGGGTGGTAGCCATCAATAGTCCTCACTTCAATGAATTTGTTTAAACCTCTTTCAAAGCCATCCAAGTCAGTGGCCATCACTGCCTCCTGTGGGAATGAGTTCCCTAGTTTAAGAGAGAGTTGGGGAGGGAGGCTCCATTGCCTCCATGCAAGCCCAGATACCGACCTCTACCTGTCAGGCTGGGCTTCCAAGCCTCTTGAGTTTCCGCTGTTCCCATCCATAAAAGATGCTCCCTGGGGTCACTCTTGCGATGGGTTGACACCTCATAGTTTACTTAAGTGACAAGTGGTTTTAGGAGCCCTGCCCCCAAAGCCCATTGCAAAGCAGCCCGGGGGCTGCTGCAATGCATAATGTCACATTGTACATCAAAAGTGATGGGGGCCTGTCCTGTCAGATACCTTAGCAGTTACAATTGTGAATCCTCCCAACCCGTTAAGTTCCCATTTGGCTCCACAACTGAGGTGCTTAACTCCTGCAGACCTCATTGCCTAGAAAGTTGATTTGGTGCAGACGCACGAACCTCCTCCAGCCAAAACAACCATGTCCTCAGCATCAATAAATAAATCTCCTTCATAAATAGAGATTTTAATAAATTCCTGCAAGCCAAACAAGGATTACGCCAGCTTCGCAGGGTGATTCATCCCCTGTTTACATCCTGTGATCTCCACTTTGCTGTGCTCTTCCCCCGAAGAGGGACGACTCAGAAAGTCTCTTCATTGGTATGGTTCACACAGACCAGTCAAAGGCTGGCTGGCTGGCTGGCTGGCTGGCTTGCAAGGGGTCTTGAGACCAACAGGACTCCTTTGCCAGCACTACCAGCATCTACTGACGTGCAGTTCCCACTTCAGGTGCCAGCATGCATAGGAGTGGAGGGAAGACGGAAGCAGGTTGGATGGCTGGTGGCAATCCTGACACTTAGGCATCGCTCACTCCACAACAATTGCGGTGGGAGGGGGGCAGGGCATGCCAATATAGCTGGCCCTTGTAAGCCCTGTAGCAACCTCACATAGCCTGTGATAACTACTACCCAGGATGCTTGACTGTGGCCCTGGAGCCGCTTTCCATCCTGCTACATGTGAAACAACAACAAAGCAGAAGATTCACCTGAGCATGTGCAGAGTGCTTTACCATCGCCACCATACCAGGATTGGGGTAAGAAAAAATCCAAGGCAAAAGGTGTGGCTGGAAGACTGACTCGAGCAATGGCTGGTTCTCTGGCCCGCCCACCCCTGCTGCCACCCCAGAAGTTTGCAGTATATGGATGGTTAGCTCATTCAGTAGAGTACGACACTAATAATAATAATAATAATAATAATAATAATAATAATAATAATAATAATAATTTATTTATACCCCGCCCATCTAGCCGGGTCTCCCCAGCCACTCTAGGCGGCTTCCAGCAACATTAAAATACATACACACGTCACAGATTAAAAACTTCCATGAACAGGGCTGTCTTCAGGCATTTTCTAAATGTCAGATAGTTGTTAGTACCTTTGACTTCTGATGGGAGGGCGTTTCACAGGGCGGGCGCCACTACCGAGAAGGCCCTCTGCCTGGTTCGAGCCCCACGTTGGGCAAAAAAATCCTACACTACAGGGAGTTGGACTAGATGTCCCTCGTACTCCCTTCCAAATCTACAATTCTAAGATCTAAGAAGGAAACACAGATCCGTTGGCCCTCTCCCACCTTCATGGAGACATTCCCTGGCAGTGACCCTCTGACTGACCCCTTCTCACCCCTCTGGCCCATCATCATTTCCTGCCTGCTCTGGGGGTCAACATCCTGCTTGGCACGCTGAGCAGGGAGAGAGCCCCACAGGACAGAACTGCCATCTCTCGCCTCCCATGGTGCACAAGGTCACTGAAAGCAGAGAAAAATCCGTGTGGCTGGCAGGGGGGGAGAGGGGGGCCGTCGCTGCTCTATCCTCACATGATGCTGAAAATGCACTTTGTTTTGCTTAATCCTCCAAGCCATAAAAACAGGCTGGGCTCTGTTGTGTTTCCTAAGCAGAAGGTCAACATTTGGTTTTGATAGGAGTTTCTCTAATCCTGAAATATAAACTGAAGGGCAGGGAAGCCATGGAAGAAGACCACTGAAGTCTGCAGGAGGAGCAGCCTTCTCAAGATCTGTGTCCTCCTGCCCAACCCTGGCTCCTGCTCAGCACTCAGGTGGGCTCTGCTAACCTGCAACCCCCTCCTCTCCCTCCCCCTGCTGCCCTCAGGAAGCCTCGTTTTGGCAGCCTCAGCAGCCTCAAATGCCTTCTCTTGTCTGTGCAACCCTTGCAAAAGGTCCCATCAAACTAGAGGCTCTGTTTTAGTTTGTAAAATTATGTATGGCATGGAGAAAGCCTTTCTCCCTCTCTCATAACACTAGAACTCATGAACATCCGACGAAGCAATGTTGGAAGATTCAGGAGGAAGTCCTCCTTCACTCAGGGCATACTTAAACTACGTAACTCAGTCCCGCAGCAGGCAGTGGGGGCCACCAACCTAAATGGCTTTAAAAGAGATTTCGACAAAAGTGGTGGAGGAGGTTAAAGTTAACAATGACTACTAGCCTGAGTGGCTAAGCTCTGCCTCCACAGTTGGAGGCAGAAATGCTTCTGAATACTAGTTGCTGGAAACCACAGGAAGGGAGAGTGGTCTTGTTCCCTGGATGGCCACTGTGAAAACAGGGTGCTGGACTGGATAGCCCATTGGCCTGATCCAGCAAGCCCTTCTGATGTTCTTATTCTCGCTTTCCCTGTTTCCTCACCAGTCCATTGGCGTATGCTATGCATTGCATGGAAGTCCAGCATGGGAACAAGTACACTAGCAAAGCAATCAGGTTTTATACCAGTGGTGGCTAATCTTGACACTCCAGATGTTTTGGGACTACAACTCCCATCATCCCTGACCCCTGACCACTGGTCCTGTTAGCTAGGGATGATGGGAGTTGTAGTTCCAAAACATCTGGAGTGTCAAGGTTAGCCACCACTGTTTTATACAATAGCCAAAGGAAATGGAGCCATGATATTCATGCCAATGACAGTAAACAATGACACCTTGAAGCTTTTCTAAAGCTCATCACCAGCGACTCACACAATGCCTCTTGACATTAAGAACATAAGAAGAGCCTGCAGGATCAGGCCCATGGCCTGTCTAGTAAAATATTTGGTTCTCACAGTGGCCAACGAGATGCCTATGAGAAGCCTGGAAGCAGGACCCGAGTGCAAGAGCCCTCTCCTCTCCTGCAGTTTTCACAAACTGGTATTCAAAAGCATTGCTGCCTTGACTGTCGAGGCAGAGTGTAACCATCATGGTGAGATCAGCTGGTGTGGACTTCAAAAGGTTAGCTCTTTTGGGGTTGGGGTGAGGAGGTGTGGATGTTCTCACTGGCTGTGGGTTTTCCGTTCATCCCACTTCTGAGGCTCACTTGTGCTTGATCTTGTTTGGGCGAAGAGTCCTGAGGAAGGGTGCTGCTAAAGGGTCAGCAAAGGAAGGAAACGGGCTGTCGACAAACTCGCCTCCTTTAACATAATGTAATTGTGCCCAGATTTTACAGCTTCCCGTTATTTCTCAGGGAGGCATTGCTTTCAGAACAAAACAAAAACTCCTGGGTGCATTTCTTTCCTGCAAGAAGACGGTCACCACCAGCCTCCAGTCCTTTTCCTCTGTTTGTTTTTCTTCTTATTTGGCATTCAGCATTCCCTGTTTCTTATGGACCCCGCCCCGAACCCCAACCCCAAGTGCAGTACCAGCCCTGCCTCATTCCAGGCAGATGGAGAATCCCTGGGGGATCATGCTTCGTGCTGGGACTTCGCCAGACGCCCCCAGATTCCAAGGTGCGGTTCTTTCAGGCATGGAGAAACTTGCTGCAGGGTTGGATTCTGTCCTCACTCATCATCCTCACCCAACAAGAGGGATCTGCTGGATCTCCCTCAGGGGATAGGCTGCACTGGTCCTTGGAGCCAGGTGCCTTCTTCCTCCAGCTCTGGTTCCAAAAGAGTGCCTCCTGCACAGCCCAGGGCATCATGCAGAAGAGCAGCAAATCACTGAGCCACACAGGAATTGGGCCTCCTAAACTGCTGCCCAAAGGATCCATGTCAAAGGATTGTTATTTTGATAATCTGAGAGGCTTTGTGGCCAATGCTGTGCTTATCTCAAAATCTCTTCAACCAGAAAGCCAGTGTGGCGTAATGGTTAGTGTGTCTGACTAAGACCTGGGTGAGAACAGGGTTGAAATCACCTCTTGGTCGTGAAGCTCACAGGGCGACCTTGGGCCAGTCACTGCCTCTCTCAGCCTAGACTACCTCACAGGGTTGTTGTGGGGATTAAATGAGGAGGGGTAGAATCATACAGGTCACCTTGAGCTCCTTGAAGGAAAAGGTGGGATATAAATGCAATAAATAAAAAAAACCCGAATATATATCCCAGGGACAAAAGGAAACACTTGTACGTCACTGATCTTAGATGGCCATGCAAATCTCTCAGAAACGATGGTCCTCCAAACTAAGATAGTTGAAGGTGGTAGATGACAGCAGGACTATTGTTGCTCATTTGGAACATGCCTACCTTGCTAGAATTGCTGATCATGCAGTGTGGCCAGCTTAATCAGACACTGCAGCGGAGCGAATGGTGTGTGGGTGTGGGTATACACCACAGGAAACAATGGCTCTAACAGACCATCTTAAACTCTAAAAAAAACCTACTGTTGATCTCCATACTTTGATGACAACCCTTTCAGCACAACCATATAGCATGTTATCTCAGAGATCATTCCCGCTCCATAAGGTTTACCCCCATGTAAGCATGTTCAGGATTCCAGTTTCTGCTCTTCAATTTTGAGAAATTTAAAACACCTTTCTAGAGTGTCAGCCCAGGCTTTGGGGACCAACAAAGATGATTTAATCAGATGCATTGCAAGGTGTAAACAGCACCACAGCTGCCCATCTGGTTGTCCTCCTAGAACCAGGCATCATGGGGCATTATGTAGAAGATTGCCAGGCTGAATGCCTCCTTAGGAAAGGACTGGTCAGGAAGGACTATAGCAAAGAAACCAAATGCAGCAGGGAGTCCTAGCTCCTATTTATTATTATTATTATTATTATTATTATTATTATTATTATTTATTAAAACATATTTTTATTAAAGATTTCTTGGTTTACAAAACTATGTGTAATGTCTCTTTTTTCAAGTTAAAATTTCTACAGATCAGTTTCATTTGTTGAGACATTAGTGTTACATTAGGAAGAAAAGAGGGAAAGAGGTGGAGGCGGGCATGGTGAGTGGGGACGTATACACAGTTGTCCTGAGATGGTTCCCTTGATCCATCACCTAGGAACATGATCCATATTCCCAAACCATTTCCTAACACTGATCCAGAATCAGAACCTGTCTCTGGTTTGAGAGTGGAAGCCCTCCAGGTTCTGTTCTCTGGCAGTTCCCCAGCAATGCCAAAAAGTGTGATCCACCACATTACATTAGGTGTGCTGTTCTCAAGCGACCTGGCATGCCCAGCAAATCAGCCCTTGCAACAGCCCCTTCCAAACAAGCGTGCGTTGCGAAATCCTTACCTCTGAGCTGTCAGTTGCTTGCTGCTGCCCGAAGAAACTCTCTCCGCTACTCTGGTTAGACTCCAATTTCAGCACTCATCGCAATCATCCATTCCACCAGGGAAAAAAGTTTCCCCACACAAGTTTTTCCCTCTGCCAGTTTTTGTACCTTCAGTTTGGATTTTTTTTAAAAAAAACAACAACAACAACCCCAAATCCTTTCTTCTTCCAAAGCCAGGCACCAAATAGTTTTCCAAATTTCACAGAGGGAAGCGATTCCGTCTCCTCCACCGAGCCGAATTCCTGCTTGCGAAGATTGCCTGGGCTCGTTTGTATCCCACACGGCTCTCTGGATATGCTGAGCAAAAGAAGAATGTGATCATATCTAAGCAATTTGCACATTAATAAGTTCCTGTTTTTGATGCGGCAGACTCCAGCCCCTCTTCGCCCGGACGGCTTCCCCTGTATCACTGCTCTTCTCCTCCTGCCTACAAACGTAACGCATCCAGCTTTGCAAAGGCATGGAGTGTGCAAACTGCGGCAGGAGGGAATCCCACCCCACTCGTACCACCTCCTAAGACAATATCCTGCCAAAATATTGCGACTGTTGCAAAACCTGGACTGGAGCATGCAAAGTTCTGTCTAGAGCCAGCAGGAGCTCAGCAAATTGCCATGGTGGGTGGAAGATGGGACAAAGAGGCCCTTCTGTGTCTGGCTTCATTTAAAAGTCATGGAGGATGAGGGTGAGGATGACATTCCAGTAGTAACCAGCCTAAGGAGTCATCTATGGTCACTTTTGCATCTGTTAATAAACATGTCACATATTCGAAGCAGCTTGTTAGCCACTTGGAAGGAAGACAACTTTTTTCTAACGGGAGGCTGGCCTGGGAGCTGGACGCAAAGCCTGGGACTGTAGCCTAGTGCAGCCAACTGAGGCTCAGTCCAAAGTCTGATTCAGCTAAACCTCTCTTGTGTCCATTTGTGCCTGTATAATGCATTATTGTGCATTCACTGCTGTGAGGTTCATCTTCATGGAATAAAAAGCTATCAGGCCAGTTTCACTCCACACCCCACACCAGAGAACCCCGTATTGGGGGGGGGGGAACTCCTCTGTGATTCCCTGAGTACACAAATGATATTGATTCACTACATTGCACTAAGTACATTGCACTAAAACTTCAGCCCGATGGATAAATGGTGAAGAAACCGAAATGAAATGTTAAGAAAACCTCCACCCATCACAACCTTTCAGGTCATATTTAGGACCAGTAGGAAATAAAAACTGTGTTTGAATGTGGGCATTGGATGCATGTGTCAAAATGGGCTTGAGTCCATGGAAGCTTACGCCACCACAATAGCCTTTGAGGTGCCACGAGGCTCTTCAATTGTTTGGGACAGCTCAGGTGCCATTGTGGTTGCTAGATGCGGCTGCTGGTGGGTTTCTTGGAGGCACGTGGAGTCTGGGGGCATTGCAGTGAATTCTGGAATAAAGCCTTTGGCAACCGTTGGGCTGAGAGTCTGAATGCTGCAGGAGGAGCCAGGACACCTCTGTGTCTTCGCAACATGCTCCACTTAGGGGAGGGGGGGTCATCTGTGCTACTCAGTAGCACAGATGATCCATAGCCCTGCCCTCACCCTCAGTTAGCTGAAGCCTCCCTTGCTGTTGTGTTTCTACCTGCTGCTGCAGACCTGCTGTCACACGTGATGTCATGCAGATGGGAGTGGTTTGGGGGAAATGGCCTCCCAGGCCCAAGTAGGACCTGTGCTGGGTGGAATCAGACCCACAGGCCAGAGGATCCCCACTCCTTTTGTAGCGTGTCAGCAAAGTGAATGTTAGCCCTGATATTTTTCAGCAAACAAATGGGGTTTGCCAACCCTGATATACAAAAATGTTCCAGGCATATGCCTAAACCTTGTTGTAAAGGTCTCACATTTTGTGTTTTTAGGGGGTGGGGGAGAAGGGCTCTTTAATATCCACACACACTGATTGCGTAGTAGTGTTTGCATAAAATAGCTTATACCAGTTCTCAGAGAGCCAGTGTGGTGTAGTGGTTAAGAGTGGTAGACTTGTAATCTGGTGAACCGGGTTCACGTCTCCGCTCCTCCACATGCAGCTGCTGGGTGACCTTGGGCTAGTCACACTTCTCTGAAGTCTCTCAGCCCCACTCACCTCACAGAGTGTTTGTTGTGGGGGAGGAAGGGAAAGGAGAATGTTAGCCGCTTTGAGACTCCTTCGGGTAGTGATAAAGCGGGATATCAAATCCAAACTCTTCTTCTTCTTCTTCTTCTTCTTCTTCTTCTCCTCCTCCTCCTCCTCCTCCTCCTCCTCCTCCTCCTCCTCCTCCTTCTTCTTCTTCTTCTTCTCAGTTCAATCCACCACAGGAAAGATGCAACTTTGTTGCTAGGAAAAAAGGAAGGGCAAATGATGGAGCTTTCAAGGACTCACAAATGAGGCAGAAGCAAGAAAGAAAATTGCACTAAAGGGGAAGGGAAACAGCAGTTCTGTAGGACCCCAGAGAATCCTATTGCCTGGTGTCAATCAACTCACTTGTATGTCAGGGCTTTGACATCACTCATTGGCTAAAACCACAATTAAGGCTGAGAGGGGCAGGCTGGCTTATCTCACAGAAGTCAATTAGAAGCTTTGCTTGGTAAGAGTCTTTCCAGGAAGGCTAGATACTTATTGTCAAATGAAATCTCAGAGTTTGGGGTTCCTGCTGGCTGCGGTGCCTGGTACATAAGTAACCCCCCCATCCTTGCTTCTTGGCAGGCCTGGTCCTCTTCCTCTCACCTGCTCCTCCTGTTTCTAGGAAAGCAAGTGCTCCCTGGACCCAAGACGTGCCCAAGGTGGAAGCAGCCCACCTCAGGCAACCAATTGCAGTGGGCCTCATTCTCCAATGGGAGGAAGCCTCAGAACGTAGCATAGACCAGCGCTTGGTTCACTGACATGTAGCCAGCATGTGCAGCTCATTGTGATCCTCATCCCAGTGAGTGTCTGTGTTCACACCCTAAGCAACAAGAATTTACACAAAACAAAAATGGGGGGGAGGGGAAATGAATCCTTTCTTGGTTAGTGACAAAGGCTTTTCTGTGGTGGCCCCTCAGGTACATTCTTCCCAAGGAAACAGGCCTCCTTCTTGGTTGGTTTTCAGAAGAACTGCAAATATGTTCTTCATTCCAGGCTGCAATTAGTTCACCATGTTTATGGTGTTCTGTTTTAGCAAATGCCATACATAGTTCTACCCCCACTTCATTTAATCCCATCAACCCTGTGAGGTACCGGTAGGTTAGGTGGAGAGGCAGTGACTGGCCCAAGGTCGCTCAGTGAGCTTCATTGCTGAGAAGAGATTTTAACCTTGGTCTCTCAGGTCCTAATCTGCCACTCTAACCACCACATCACACTGGCTCCCAATCTACTACCGGTAGATAGTAGTACTATGAAACTACTAAACTAGCAAATCTCTATAGCTGCGCTCTCTCTTTTGTTATTTTCTTGTCATTTTAATATTTATCGTATAATGATGATGTTTGAGGTTATAAACTACCTAAGGAGGGTAGGTACCCCAAAAGGTAGGTTAAAGAGCAGCTAATACATAAATAATACCCCACCCGCCAAGCAAACTCTGTCTCTATCATCTATGACTCCTCCATGTATTATCCTTCATTCCTTGGCACAAGGCCACCCAACTAGCTCCAAAACAGATTGTCAAAAACAAGCCAAACATCTAGTTTGAATAGGAATGAGGATTTGACCACGTACCACAACATCTGAGTTTGTGCCATCTAAACTGATAGGGATTTGGATGTGCATCTCAGGTTGCTTGTTCTGGGAATAACAAGGCAGTTTTTGTGTTGGGACTCCTTGCCAGTGTTTGGCCAACAGACATGTTCCTGTCTGGATGTTGCTGCAGGGATGTTGTGGTGTCATATTATTTATGAGGGAAAGCCCAGGAGGCCTTTCTGAAGGCGTCATGCGGTGTTATCTCTGTGGTATTTAATTGATGCCACCCTTGTTGCATGACGTGGAGGCTGATTGCCAGGATGTCTTGATTCTTCCTCCTCAGCCTGGCTCCCTCCCAAGGCAGGGCCGAATATACAGTTCAGCATTTGCCTACTATGCTTTATCCTTTCTGCCTGTGAAGAGAGAGCAGGAGGACAAGATGGTAGAAGGGCCAGGAGTCGAGTCTGATCAGGGGGCTCCAACAACATCTTGCCAATGGGGGGAAATCAATGCATGAAAGCCAGAGCTGGAGAGAGCAGGCTCCTGGCATGCTACACAAAATGCACAGAGTGGGAAAGTGAGGCAGGAATACAGAATCACAGTGGGGCTGGTAGGAGGCTGGCATGGGATCCAGGGTCTGTAAGGACCACCCCACAGCTGTAGAAAAGGAGGAACTTCTTATGGTAGCTTAGGAGAGCCTTCACCAATGTGATGCCTTCCATATGCTTTGAACACAAGAATATCAGAAAATAAGAACAGTCTGCTGGTTCAAGGCCAATGGCCCATCTAGCCAGCATCCTGTCCTCACAGTGGCCAACCAGACGCCCCCAAGGGAAACTCATAAGCAGGATTTGAGCACAAGACTACAACCTTCCTTAATCCTTGACAGTTGGCCACTTCTGGCTGCTGGGGCTACCTGGCTCCATCAACACCTGGAGAGTGCCAGGTTTAGGAAAGCTGACTTAGAGGAAAGTACCGGTACTCTCCCCTCCTGCAATTCCCAGCAACTGGTATTCTAAGTATTCCTGCCTCCGACTGTGGCAGCAGAACACAGTCATCATGTATATTGGTTGTTGATAGCCTTCTCCATGAATTTGTCCAATCGTCTTTTAAAGCTATCCATGTTAGTGGTCATCATTGCTTCCTGCGGGAACAAGTTCCACAGTTTAACTATGCCCTGCATCTAGTGGGACTTCCTTTTATCAGTCCTGAATCTTCCAGCATTCAGCTTCATTGGCTGTCCATGAGTTCTAGTGCGATGAGAGAGGAGAACTTTTCTACATCCACTTTCTCCATGCTATACTCTAAACCCTTCCCATGTTTTGTGGGTCCCAAATGGATACATTTGGAGAAGCAGAATGGCCCCTAAGGAAGCCTATTTTCCAGCTGGGGCCTCTTTTCCCTTCCATTGACTACTGTTGTTCTCGTGATCCGCTCCAGATGGCTTCACTCTTCTCACATTGACATTTGAAGTCGCCTGAACGCTTTTTGGAATTTATTTTAGGTAGAAGATCTACTTAAGCAGAAGCTATAACTCTTCTTTAATGAGCCGCAGTCCATTTCTGCCTCGCTGAAGGACGTATTGAGGGCTGGTGACATATTGCTTAGGCCAAGCCTGGTGACTCATCCCCCTCCCACCCAAAAATCGCTCTCTCAGGGAGATGGAATGAGGTTGGAAAACAAGAGAAGCCGAGTCCATATCAAAGGAGAATCACACTCACTGCGGCATGAAGTGAGAAGGACGTTGGCAATTTCCATTCAGTTGCTTGCTCCAACCCACCTAATGACCAGGGCTAAGACTTGAGGCTGTGGGGTCATAGCTGTCAGGGTGCTGGGTCCCTTTAGAAACAAAATCCATCCTGGCACTCCAGGCAATGCCAGGCAGATGTGTCCACCTGCCATTTAAATTTCCCACAATGTTCCAGAGTGACACTATATTTGGGACAATGTGGGGAATTAAAATACACCTAGAAACTGAAACTTAAAGTGATGCTGCCACCAGGTGAGACCACCAGAGATACCATCAAAGGGCACTTTGCCATGCCCCCCTTGAACCAGGAGTCAGGCTTAGCTGGTGGCAGTGAATTCAATGAACTGATTAGTAGTTGCATAATGAAGAGGTACCTTGTTTTTGGATGTCCAGGGGCCAGAGCTGCAGCTTGCTTGCCATCGGCCAAATAGGCAGGCAAGCTGTGATCCACTTCCTGGGACACATGAAGCTAAAAAGGGTTCACCCAAAGCTGAGAAAACCCCTCACCTCCAGGGGATGCGTGGTCACCTACCCACAATAGTGCCCAACGTGGCGGTAAGCGCCATTGCACAACAGATGAAACATGTACGAATCATTTTTAATTTTTTTCTTCTCTTCTGTCTTTATGCTGCTACTTCCTCCTTATTTTTATTCCGTGTCCCCCAATAGCACCCGAAACACTGCCCTAGAAGGTGACAAACCAGCACATATACATTTATCACACACATTATGTCTGTATCACTGTGTTGAGTTTACAGACATTTTTTCCTTGTTTTTTCCTCTGTTGCCAATGTACCTGTGTGACAGAACAGGTGAGGGGGATTTTCTTTACTGACAGACCCCACCTTTTTGTACCTCCCCCCCCCCCTGAAAAAGAATCGTGATAGTTTACCACTAGGTGGAGTGAAGATTCTGATGAAAAAATCCTTCCAAATTCCAAATGTTCAAGTATAAAAGGAGGGCAGAGTCTTGGATTTTAGATCATTTTTCTCTGGAGTAGATGTTTCCATAATGACAATGAGTGGGGTTAAAGCCTCACATATTTATGGAAATCAGTAACCAGTAAATGATGGCCTTCTTCCTAAGATGGTTTGTTATTAAGCCAAGCAGAGAGATAAAGGCCATTTCTGATGTCAGTTGTCTTCGTGGCAAAACAGAAATGTACTCAGATGGTAGTTCCACCTTCTTAACAACTCTGTGCCTGCATAGTGGAAGAGCTAGCCAGTTCTAATTGGATGCAGCATTGTGAAAAAGAGCTTAACTCCTAGATATTTATTCAGAGCCAAAGCACAGGATATATGTTTATTCATGCTTCATGGCAGGAGTTCAAAATTCCCACATGTTCTAGGTGGCAGTGCTGAGCTATGTCGGAATATAAGGTTTCATCACAGCCTCAGAATCCTTCCTCAGAATCCATTACACAAAGACAAATTCTACTTCACTGCAGCCAACATTTACTTCTTCACACAACACTTATTTAAACAATGGAACTCACTCCCTCAAGATGTAGTGATGGGCTCCTTCAGGAAGCAGGGAAGGATAAGTAATAATAAAAATACAGTGATACCTCGGGTTACAAACGCTTCAGGTTACAGACTCCGCTAACCCGAAAGTAGTACCTTGGGTTAAGAACTTTGCTTCAGGATGAGAACAGATATCACGCAGCGGCAGCGGGAGGCCCCATTAGCTAAAGTAGTACCTCAGGTTAAGAACAGTTTCAGGTTAAGAACGGACCTCCAGAACGAATTAAGTTCTTAACCAGAGGTACCACTGTAATAATGGACAGTGCTATTTTTCTAGAAAAAGAGGTGCCAGAACTCAATATGAATGTCTCTCTTGTTCTCTTATAATGGCAATGGCATCCACCTTAGAGGTGCCAGAACTGAGTTCTGGTAAGTTCCAGCTGAAAAAAAAAAGCCCTGACAATGGATGTTTTTAAAAAGGGGTTAGATAAATTCATGGAGGAGAGAGAGCTATCAAAGACTACTAGCCACAATGGCTATGCTCCGCCTCCACAATTGAAGGCAATAAATGCTTCTAGATACCAGTCGCTGGAAACCACAAGAGGGGAGAAGGCTCTTGCGCTTGAATCCTGCTTGTGGGCGGGACATCTGGTTAGCCACTGTGAGAACAGGATGCTGGACTAGATGAGCCCCCCTTTATCTCGAACTAGAAGAAGGGATTTCCTGGTGTTTTTATTTCATTACCTTTGGCCATTATTTGCTTTGGTTAGCCAATAGCTCCTTGGCTTCAGCAGCTAAGGGTGCTTCTGCACCAGGTGTGTGGTGTCCCCCCCCCCAAAAAAAATCACAAGTCTACAGATACTCAACATGCATGGTACGTCATGCAAAATGTAAGATATGGAGATAGAGATAGAGATAGATAGAGATAGAGATAGAGATAGAGATGATATAGATATAGCTATAGCTATAGCTATAGCTATAGCTATAGCTATAGCTATAGATATAGATATAGATATAGATATAGATATAGATATAGATATAGATATACTGTAGATACCATAACTTTATGCCATGAAAGTCTTGATAACCCAAACATTAAAGATGAATAGCTGGTGTCTCTATAGGCCCTTTTATTTATTTATATAAAAAATATTTCTATACTGCTCTGTCATGAAAATGTATCAAAGTGATCTACAGCAATAAAACATAAAACAGTGCAATAAAGGTCATAAAAAAAGTTAAAAGCAGACATCAATGAACCATTTTGGAAGGATGCATTCTTAATTGCCAGCATAGGCCTGGCAGAACAGAAAGGTTTTCAGCAGGAATTTACTCTAAATGTGGAGTGTGGGGGTTTGTTTGCTTGTTTGTTTGTTTGTTTGTTTGTTGCAATTTCTTAAAAATATATAGCAAAATAGCACTATAATATGGGAGGGGTCAATGCCTATGTCATTGCTCTTGATATGGTTGAGGGTTCCCTCCTTGAGCTAGACAAAACTGACTAGAAATTACTCAGGAGTGAATACACCATATACGCAGCTCGACTACATAATAACTTCAAACCAGTGCTATTTTTCTAGAAAAATAGGTGCTGGAGCTCTCCATGAGCTTCTCCCTTGTTCTCTTAGAATGGCAATGGCGCCCACCTGAGAGATGCCAGAGCTGAACTCCTGTGTGGGCTCTGACTGAAAAAGCCCTGCTTCAAACTCTTAATATTCAAGAAACAGACATAGGCTTTAAGAACCATTTCTGACCATCTTCTGGTCGAAACTGAATTAGCATATGCCTTTCACACACACAAAAAACCCAATCCTAGCAATTAAACCCTTCACTTCTACAAAGCAGGCTTGCAACAACAACAAAAACCCAACAGATGACATAAAACAGGGGTTGGGTGTTGTTGTTTTTTTGGTAATTCATCAACTGGAGGCTTATTCCACTGATCTGCTATGGCATACACTGAGGGCAGTTTTGAGAGGTACCTTTATACGAGAATGGAGTTGAATTAAGAAGACTGGACAAGAACAGAAAGAGCTTTTATTACAAGAAATTAAGAATTTAGAACTAAGACATAAAAGGGCTGGAAGCAACAGGGTATCACATATAATAATGTTCAAGTGTCCCTGCGTCCACTGTGTGTCAGTGGAACTGCGCGAGTGCGCATGTCCCACAGGGACGCACGGATTGGACAGCTCTACTTCCCCCCCCTAACAGGGGAGCGGCCGGAGAGGGGGCGTGTCCGGGAGGCAGCGGCAGCGCACGCGCGTTGTCAGTTGGGGCAGCACCGCCGCCTTGCACGGAGCCTCCTCCTCCTCCTCCTCCTCCGGCCGCCGCCACGCTCCTTCTCTCCCCCGGCCACGCCGATCACACGAGCCCCCGGCTTCACCCGAGGCCTACCCGCCCGAAGCCGCCGCCGGGGCCGCGGGGCCTCCTGAACCGGGCGGCCAAGAGGAGCGCTGCCTGGCCGCCCTGAGGTTTCTGCTGGGCGGGGGGCGGCGGCGGGGCCGGAGTGTGGGGCGCGGAGGGTGCGCCCGGCGGAAGCGACCACGGCCTCCTTCTCCTCCTTGCGAGACAGGATGAGGGAGAGAGAGAGGCGGCCGGCGGGATCGAGGGGAAGGAGGGCGGCGGGGTTAAAAAGGAAAAGGAGGGTGGCCGCCGCTCCCCCCGTCTCTCCAGCCTGTCAGCTGCAGTCAGCCGCCAGCCTCTGCCGCCTCCTGCCGCCTCCTCCTCCTCCTCCTCCTCCTCTAGCGCCCGTTAATGTAACGGGCTACCTTCCACTAGTACCAAATACTAACTAGGAAAATAGCAGAACTAAATTACTTAGAGGGAAATAGAAATGCAGGATCCCCTCAGTATATTAATCAGTGGTGTTATTTTTTATTAATATTAATAAATTAATTAACTTAAAATATGTATAAATATCATTTTTTTAAATTGAAGTGGTTTCCAATAATATCTATATATAATAATAGAAATTTTTTTTAAAAACCCAGAGACCATCAACTGGACAAAAATGCATTCTTAATTGCCTGCATAAACTTGGCAGCATAGAAACTTTTTCAGCAGGGTTTTAAATACTAAAACAGAAGGTTCCTGCTTAATCTCTATTGGCAGAGCATTCCGCAAGATTGTACCAAAGACACTAAGGCAGGGGTCGGCAATGTGCAGCCCATGGGCCGGATGCGGCCCACAAAGACAGTTTTACCAGCCCACAAGCCGCCCCCGAACCGAGCTGCCCGCTCAGAGTCCCCCGTGCACTGTGCTAAACCAGCGCAGCGCACCGGGGGTACTTGCCGAGCGGCGCCAGAAATAGCATCTGCACATGTGCAGATACCGGAAATCGTGTCTGCGCATATCCAGACGCCAAAAATTGCTTCTGTGCAGGCGCGCTTTTCAGCGTCTGGGCATGCACAGAAGCAATTTCCAGCGCCATGGACATGCACAGACATGATTTCTGGCATCGCACTGTGCCAATCCAGCCCACGGACAGTCTCCGTGGGAGTGATCCGGCCCATGGCCGGTAAACCTTGCCGACCCCTGCACTAAGGACTCTATTTCATGTTGATGGCAAATGAGCCTTGCCAATTGAAGGGACAACCAACATCACGTCTGCAGATGATCTCAGTAACAAAGCCAGGATATAAGGGTTTGGGTGGTTCCTAAGGTATCCTGGAAATAAGTTGTTCAGGGCTTTGTGAATTAATTCAAATACCTCGAGTCTGGCTCAGCAGTAGCTGGGCAGCCAGTGCAGGTGTTTTAACAATGGTATCACAGTTTGTCTGTCATGCCCCCCCCCCGGCAATCTGACTGCTACATTCTGCACCAGCTGGAGCTTGGGACCAGACCAAAGGGCAGCCCCATGTAGAGAACCCTGAAATAATCCAGCCTTAAGCTCATCAATGCATGAACTACACTGGTCAGGCTATCCCTGTCAATGAAATAAACCAAAGCTGGAAGTCACAAGCAGAATCAAAAACATGAAAGTCATAGTAGCAGTATTTATTTTTTTTAAAAAAAAAAAAGCCAGGAGGAGGTCATGTGCACCAGGATAAAAACATATTGGAACCTTTGGAGCAATTTGTTGGCTATGCTCTGCCTCCACAGTCGGAGGCAGCAATGCTTCCGAATACCAGTTGCTGAAACCCGCAGGGAAAGTGCTCTTGTGCTTGAATCCTGCTTGTGGGTTTTCCCCAGGCATCTGGTTGGCCACTGTGAGAACGGGATGCTGGACTAGATGGGCCGTTGGCCTGATCCAGCAGCCCCCTCTTGTGTTCTGAAGCTTCTGTGGGCTTCTTGGTGCCAGCCAATCAGAGGGTCATAAAGACAACCCCCCTGCCGAGAGCGGAATGCTCAGAGGGGATGGAATGTTGGTTGTTCGTCTGCTAAACATTCTCACCATTTTGTTACCATTTATGAAGGGGTTGTGATGAGACGCATTGGCTAGAATGCTAAAATAAATAACTTTCCCAGACTATAAATATTTAAAAACCCTTTGTCTGAAAACAACTCGGCCTGTTCGGTCATCACACTTGCGTCAAAATGTCAAGCTCTCTCGTTTCCAGCTGCTTCCTTATGGGGAGGGCTGCGGCTCAGGAGATATTTGGTGCTCAGGCTGGAGTGAGCCAAATGTGGATCCACTAATGCAGGTATGAGGAACCTGCAGCCCCATCCCATCCCAATACCTGATGTGGTTGACCTACAACCCACCACCATCCCTGGCCATTGGCCATGTTGGCTGATAGCAGCTGACCAACATCTGAGGGCCTTCTCAGAACTAAGGAGTCAAGTTCCCTCCTTTCTTTCTCTTTAACAATAACTGATTGTCTGGGTAGGCTTGAGGTCTTCTTCATCAGGCCCCAAGCAAGGATACTTCGTTTTGGCATTATAGAGGATTGCAGAGCAAAATACCCACATTGCTTGGGTAAGATTTATCCCACTGAGATCAGCAGTGGGTGTGGAGGTAGCCACAAGGGGAAAATCCTTTCCTAACCTCTCTACTACTGCAATCTGCTTTGATAACTGATCTGGAAAGGGACATGCTTCGTGGAGAAAGGCCATAATTCAGTGGTAGAGCACTTATCTTTCAGGTAGAAGGTTCCAGATTCAATCCCCGGCATCTCCAAAAAGATCTGGGATTGTCCTCTGTCAGAAATTCCAGAGAGCTACTGTCAGTCCATGTGAAAAATATTGAGCTAGAGACATGGGCATAGCCAGGGTTTTTGTTGGGGGGGCTTTTGTTAGGGGGGCAGAACATTAGTTTGCTATGCATTTTTATTTAGTTTTATTGATTTGGGGGGGCAGCTGCCCCTCCCTGCTCCCCCTTGGCTACGCCAATGGCTAGAGGGATCAATGGTCTTACCTGGTATAAGCCACCTTTCTATATCCTTCACCCTTACACACACACACACACACACACACACACACACACACACACCCTGCCCTGAATTATGTTGAATGGAAGAATTGTTGTTCACAGCTCTATATTGCAAAGTATATTTATATTTATTGAGTATGTTCCTTTCTTCTGCTAGGTAGAACCACATCCCAGAGCCAGAGATGGTCAGATGACCATAGAATCATAGAATTGGAAGGGACCCAGAGTGTCATCTAATCCAACCCCCTGCAATGCAGGAATCACAGCACTCATTGGTTCCAGGTCTTGGAGCCCTTCTGAACCCTTCCAGATTAGACCAGCCAGCAAACCAGGGCTCTCCTGCATTGACACCATGGACAGAATCCTCCTCAGATGTTGGCCTCTGCCAATTCTTGCCTCACTCTTCAGTGAACTAGGAGGTGAGGCTGAGCTGCTGGTCTCTTGAGCTCTGCTACCTGAGGTCTAGCTACTTAAGTCTAGTTTCTTACACAGTTTCGAAGGGGGGCGGGTGTTTGCCTCCATCAGGGGTAGGATCTACTGATAGATCACTAGGTGATTTGCTGTGCTTTGGCAAGGTTTCCTGACTCCTAAGTGCTTTAACAAGAACAATAAAGCCTTTTTCTCTCCCTCTCCTCTAAATTGAGCTGTTTGAATCCCTTGCCTGTAGCAGCTCTGGAGCAAATTTGTCCTTGCCTCTGCAGGCCATGCCAGAGTGTGGCTCATGGGGTGCAGTCAGTAATTGATGACACTGCCCGCCAGCTCCCCTCTCCCCACCTGGCTCTGGTTAGTAGGCCTTGGGGTTCTAGCACAACACAGAGTGGAGCCTGAAGGCTGCCCACACCTGTTTCAAATCACAAATCCGTCAGCTTGAATCAAGGAAGCAAATATTTTCTTTCCAGGGCTTGTTGGTGTAGAGAATAGTTTGAAATAAAAGGGCAAGATAAGAAGACATGGATACTAAAACTGAATTTTAAAAAGATCAGACTTGATGCCAAATGTAGATCTCATGTTCTGAAGGGGCCATCACCTAATTCAAAAGGGGCTTGAGACATGTAGGGTGGGGGGGCTGGCTGGCTTGGGTGACCTTGTAAATGGCCTGCACAGATACCAGAAACCATCTCAACAAAGAAGGGCCTTCATGATGAAATAGCTAATGGTGTCATCTGAAATAAAAACGAAGACACTGGGCAAAATTACCATCTTTATTGTCACCATCCTTCTCAGCCATGCGAGCTTGATCGTATTCCATAAATAAAGGGTCGTTTTAATACCTTTAAGAAGTTGTGGAAACTGGAATTTTTCAACATGGGCCAAATTCTTGGGAATATTTTGGATTTACAGAAATTTATTTACAGTCCAGCTACAGTGCCATATTTCCTGACTACATCATTTTATTATTCATTTATTAAAATGTATATACTGCTTAATTGTCAAACAAACAAACAAACAAACCTACCTCAAAATGGTTCACAAAAAGAACTGCTTCTGCAAGGTTACAGGTAGGTAGCTGTGTTGGTCTGCCATAGTCAAAACAAAATAAAAAAATTCCTTCCAGTAGCAACTTAGAGACCAACTAAGTTTGTTTTTGGTATGAGCTTTCGTGTGCATGCACACTTCTTCAGATGCAAGGGAAACTTCTTATCTCAACCACCTGCTAGGGTTCTTTAAGAGTGTCAACAAACATACAGATACCGGTAGAGGAGATCAGGTTGACTTGGTGTACTGGGACTTTCACCAAATCTCACCAAAGACTTCTGAGTAAGTTGAGCAGTCAAGCAATAATAAGAGGAGAGTGCTCGTTCTCCAAGTGGAGAGAAGTAGAAGGTGGAGTTCCCCCAAGGATCGATATTGGGACCTGTGCTTTTTAAGTTGTTTATGAAGAATCTAGAGTTAGGAGTAAGCAGAGAGATCACCAAGTGTGTGGGAATAAAATTAATTACTAACAACAGGTGGATAAATGAGGAGCAGACAGTTTTTGAGTGTGCACTCTGGCAGCAAGACAGAGGGTGTCTCGACATAAACTTGATCTTGGGAGCTGGGGGTGGGACAGAAAGATGATCCCTTACTCTGGACTTCCTCTCCCCTTATTCTGCCATGCTGCAGGGCGGGCAGGTCCTATCCACCCACCTGGGTTGAGGCCTCTCTGATTGTGAAGCAGAGAGGAAGAACCACCCCCTGCTAACCCTCCCCCATCTCCTTTAAGGGTTGAGCAGGACACACGCCAACCCTAAAGAGGGGACTCTGCTGCACTCTGAGGTACAGTTCTGCCCACCCGAAGAGTTCAAAAACTGCAGCACTTTGTTGTAGTCTTTGAGTGTATGAGGGTTTTTTCCCTCTCTTGATCATTTTCCCCTCAAGGATGTTGGTTTCTGATGTAAAAGCTTCAAGTTTTCACATCAAAGCCATCTTTTTTAACGATAAAATTTCAAACCTTTCTGTGTCTGTTTCCTGAGGAGCAGCCCTACTTTCCTTGCCTGAGAAGTTTGATTTGTGAAATGTGGCAAGACGGAACGGAGGTTGGGAGGGAAAGGGTTTTATTTCCCAGGGCCCAAGATTGCTGCTTTCTGTCTTCCACTCCCCATGGAAGAGCTTAGGTTACACCAAACAAACCTCATTTGTTGTAGACAGCTTCCAATTTTTGTTCCTGACGAACACACATTAGATATGTTACTCCTTTGGGTCAGCTGGTGGTTTGTGAGGGAAAGGCTGAGTGTTCCAGGGGTTGGAATATCAGCTCAACTAACAGCCACCACAAGCATGAAGGCATTTGGGGGCGTCTCTCAGCATTGGGACTGTCTAGTTTTCAATTATGGCTCTACTGCTGCCCTCTCTGTAGCCTTCAAACTTCAGATGGAGACACAGCGGCCGTAGTCTTAACAGAAAACACCCGCCCACATACAGCTCTCTGCCCTTTTGCTTGAGGATTTTTGCTTGTCTCAGGTTGTGAGACTTTCATGATGAGCACATCCTGCTCCTCCGCAGGTGGACATTTGCATGCCGTTAGGGAGAGGAGCAGGCCAGATCCTGGCATCTTCTGTTTTTTTTTTTTTTTTTTTTTATTTTACTTAATATTTTTTATTTTTAAACACAAGAATAGACAAACAAACAATCATACAAACAAAATACACATACATTTAAACTACACTTAAACTAAAACACTACAATACACTACATTTATCTTATGCTCTTATCCTGTCTCCTTAACATTTTCTCCTAACTTCCTCCATTCTTTCCTTCTGTGCCGATTCTCCTTATCTATTATCTACCAGCAATTTCTTAATATTTCTATCTTCTCATTTCTATTACATTATTTCTTATTTTAATTTCATTCTTTAAATTTAAAATAACATCCAGATTCTTTTTCAACAACCTTATGTTTACTTGCAAATATTTTTTTAAAAAAAAGAAGAAAAACCTTAAATTCAATAATACTTAACACTTATTCCTACACTATATCTACCATACTATTCACTATATTATTCTTTTATAAACTAATCTTATACATTGACATTTCTATTTTATTTTAATTCTGTACTTTATAATGTTTTTTAAGATAGTCTTTAAACTTTCTCCAATCTTTTTCCACTGCGTCGTCCCTCTGGTCGCGGATTCGCCCCGTCAGTTCAGCGGTTTCCATGTAGTCCATCATTTTCATCTGCCACTCATGCAATGTCGGTAAGTCCTTTGTCTTCCAATATTTTGCAACAAGGATTCTTGCTGCCGTAGTGGCATACATAAACAACGTGTGGTCTTCTTTTGGTAAGACTTGGTGTACCATTCCAAGGAGGAAGGCCTCTGGTTTCTTCAAGAATGTGCTTTTAAACACCTTCTTCAACTCATTGTATATCATCTCCCAGAAGGCCTTCAACCTTGGGCAGGTCCACCACATATGATAAAATGTTCCTTCCATAGTGCCACATTTCCAACATTTATTGTCCTGCAAATGATAGATTTTTGCCAGCTTCACTGGGGTCAGGTACCATCTATAAATCATTTTCATTATGTTCTCTCTCAACAAAGTACAAGCTGTAAATTTTATGTCCGTTCTCCATAGTCTTTCCCAGTCTGCCATCATAATATTATGTCCCACATCTTTTGCCCAATCTATCATTGCAGATTTTACTAACTCATCTTGCGTATGCCATTCCAGCAGCAAATCATACATTCTTGACAAGGTCTTAATCTTTGGTTCTAGTAGTTCTGTTTCCAATTTTGACTTTTCCACTTGAAAGCCAATCTTTTTATCCATTTTAAAGAGTTCGTTAATCTGGTGATATTGTAGCCAGTCTCGGATTCTTCCTCTTAATTGCTCAAAGGGTTTCAACCTGACTTGTTCTCCTTCATATATTAACATCTCAGAATATTTTAGCCAATTTTCTTCCATGTTGACTCTTTTATGGGCCTTTGCTTCTGCTGGTGACAGCCATCTGGGTGTTTTCCTTTCAAGGAGATCCTTATATTTCATCCAAACTCTGAAGAGAGCCTTTCTTATTATATGGTTTTTAAATCCTTGGTGGGCCTTTATCTTATCATACCATAAATATGCGTGCCATCCAAATCTGTTGTTGTATCCTTCCAGGTCCAGTATATCTGTATTTTCTAGTAGGAACCATTCTTTCAGCCAGCAGAAGGCAGCTGCTTCAAAATAGATACTTAATTCCGGCAGGGAAAAGCCCCCTCTTTTCTTATCATCTGTTAATATCTTGAATTTAATTCTGGGTTTTTTCCCCTGCCAGACAAATCTTGATATAGTCTTCTGCCACTTCTTGAAAGGTTCCATCTTATCCAGTATTGGAATTGCCTGGAAGAGAAATAATAATTTAGGCAGCACATTCATCTTTATGACTGCAATTCGGCCCATCAAGGACAATTTCAAATTGTTCCAGATCTCCAAGTCCTTCTTTATTTCATTCCAAACTTTTTCATAATTGTCCTTGAACAAGTTTTGGTTTCTCGCTGTCATGTTGATACCCAAATATTTTACTTTTTTTGCAAATTGAAGGCCTGTTTCTTTCTCGAGATTCTCTTTCTCACCTTGTGTCAGGTTTTTCCCTAAAATTTTGGTTTTGGCTTTGTTTAGTTTAAGTCCTGCTACTTCCCCAAAGTCTTGTATCACCTCCAGTGCCACTGGTGCACTGGAGTCTGGTTTTTGTAGTGTCAAAACTAAGTCATCAGCGAAGGCTTTTAACTTGTATTCTTTGGCCCCCACCGCCACCCCTTTGATATCTGAATTTTTTCTAATCACATTCAGCAGAACCTCCAGGACCGTAATGAACAGTAACGGGGATAGGGGGCAACCTTGTCTTGTTCCTTTCTGTATTCTGATGTTTTCTGATACCACATTGTTAATAATGATCTTAGCCTTTTGATCAGTGTAGATCGCTTCAATCCCGTTCATGAAACCGTTCCCCACCTCCATATGTTGCAAATTCTTTTTCATAAAAGTCCAAGAAACATTATCAAATGCTTTTTCGGCGTCCACAAACATCAGGATTGCTTTGTTGTTCTTATCTTGTTCGAGATTTTCGAGGATATCCACCACGTTCCTTATGTTATTGTTTAAATGCCTTTCCGGTAAAAAACCGGCTTGATCTTGGTGGATAACCTCCTTTAGAACCTTCCTGAGTCTGCTAGCCATGATATTTGCGAAGATCTTGTAGTCAACATTTAGGAGGGAGATAGGTCTATAATTCTTCATCAATGTCCGATCTACATCTGGCTTTGGTATCAGTGTTATGTATGCATCCTTCCAAGACTCCGGTGCCCCTTTTCCCTTCAATATCTCATTGCATACGTCCATTAATGGTTGGGTTATCCAATCTTTCAATGTTTTGTAGTATTTAGCTGAAAGTCCGTCAGGTCCTGGGGCTTTGTCCAGTTTCATGTTGCTAATTGCTATTTCCACTTCATTCGGTGTTATGGGGTGGTTTAGGGGGCCTTTCATTCTTTCCGGGATTTTCTGTAGGCCATTTTCAGCTATATATTGCTCTATTTTGTCTTTTTCTTTGGTTTCTTCTTTGTACAACTGTTTGTAAAACTTTTCAAAGTTTTTCCTTATCTCCGATGGGTTCACTACTTTATTTCCGTTGATGCTAATGCTTGTAATGGTATTCTGTTTCTGTCTCTGTCTCAGCTGCCACGCTAGCAATTTTCCACATTTATTTGCTGATTCAAAAGTCTTTTGCTTCAACATTTTAATTTTCCATTCAATTTCGCAATTGATTATATTAGAGAGTTCAACTTGTAATTGCTTTATTTCTTTTTGTAATTTGCTATCTTTAGGTATTGTCCTCAATTGTTTTTCTTTTTCTTTCAATTGTTGCAAAATAGCATCCTTTTTCTCTCTTTGCAGCTTCATTTTGATTGCCTTTTGTTGTATTAGAAATCCTCTCATCACCGCTTTGCTCGCGTCCCAAATTGTTCTTTTTTCCATTGACGTATTTATATTTATTTCAAAATAATCCTTTATTGTTTTTTGAGCTTTTTCACAGATGATTTGGTTTCTGAACAGTGAATCGTCCATTCTCCATCTGAAGGAACCCTTCGGGTTTATTCTCAAGTCCAGTTGTACCGGGTTATGGTCTGAGCATGTCCTTGGATGTATTTCTGACTGGATCATCCTGGGTGTTAATTCCCTGGATGTCCATATTTGGTCGATCCTACTCCAGGCTTTGGTTGACTCACTATAAAAAGTTGCTTCTAAGTCAGTTGGATTCAATGTTCTCCATGCATCTATCAGGTCTAGGTTGTCAGTCATATCAAAGAAGGTTTTCGGTAGCCTTCCCTCATTTGTGAATTTTACTCTTTGTGATCTGTCCATAAGCGTGGAGGCTACCGCGTTGAAGTCTCCTAGAACTATTATTTTGTAATCCATGTAATCCAGCAGCCTTTCGTGGATGTTCTTGAAAAATTCCGCTTTCGCATCATTTGGCGCATACAGTCCCAATATCAGAAAATTTTCGCCTTCCACTGTGATCTCTATTGCTACAAATCTTCCATCCTCGTCCTTAAATTTCATTTTTGGATTGTATTTCTCTTTGGCATAGATTACTACTCCTCTCTTCTTCACTTTTGCTGAAGAAATAAATTCCAGGCCTATTCTTTTATTTTCCAAAACTCTCCTGTGTAATCTTGTTACATGGGTTTCTTGAAGACATATTATATCCAAATTTTGTTTCTTCAATGTATGAAAGACCTGGTTTCTCTGAGATTTAATGTTTAAACCGTGAACATTCCAAGTTAAGATCTTTAATGCCATCTTTTATTGTGCACTTCCTCCTGCTGCTCCTTCGGCTTCTTCCTCTGGTGTTGGGGTAGGACTTTCCGCTAAAATTCCAGGAAATTCGTCCAGATTGTTCTGTATAAACTTAATTTTGTCTTCTTTTGATTTAATTTTGATGAGTCTTCCTTTGAATCCAAAAGCTAGGCCTTGAGGGAATTCCCACCTGTAATTGATCTTCTTTTTGCTTAAGGCCTGTGTCAAATCAGTATAATTGGGTCTTAGGTCCAGGAAGAATTTGGGGATGTCTTTGTATAGAATGACCTTCTTTGCTTCCACTTCCAAGTTCTTTTCGTAGTGGAGTTTCAAAATCTCGTCTCTTTGAGTTTTGGTTTGAAATTCAATTAGACAATCATTAACTGTCTTTGTGTTCTTCCTATCCTTTGGTCCAAAACGATATGCTTTGACGATGGTGCTTTCCAGTTTTTGTTGATCCAGTCCCCAATATTCTCCGAGTACCTTGACTATGTAGGCTTTTAAATTATCTCCTTCCCGTTCTGGCAGGTGTCTCAGTCTCAAGTTGGTAGCCCTCTGCCTCATTTGCATAAAAGCAAGAGACACCTGAGTGTTGTAGTGGTCTCTGATGTGTGTCTGCTCCAAAGTTAAAACCTGGGCCTCGACTTTGCCAACCTTCTCTTTTGTTGATTCTAAATCTTGTTGAAATTGTCCAATCTGGTCCAATTGCGTTTTAATTCCTGCAATATCCTGTTTGAGATCTTCGTTGTTATCTTTAATCTCTTTCCTTAGTGCCTCAAAATGTTCAAGTAGCTGGTTCATGCCTGCAGGGTCCACTTGCTGTGACTGTCTTCTTTTTTCCTTGGTTGCGCCTTCTGATGCTTTAGTCACACTTCTTGTTGAAACTCCTCTTCCTACTCCTGCAGACATTTAATTTCAATTTTGCAGTCAATTGCTATTTCAGAATCTACTCAGTCTAATTGCCCAGGCCTCTGTTGCTATGGAAATACGATTTCCTGTTAATTCTCTGCAGCTCACACGGTTTCCCTGGCAGCTGTTGTCTTTATCACCTAATGTAGCCAAAACAATTGCTGCTCAAGGTCAGTTCACAGCAGGCGCTTCCAGCAGATACTTGCTTGCCAGAGGAACAAAGGATTTTACATTCCACTCTGATCTTTAAAGTTGGTTTCACTTTTAAAGGAATAGCAGTCTGTCTATTGACAAGGATGTAAGAAAGTTACAAAATCCATTAAATTGTAATCCACAGGGTTGTAGCTTATACAAAGTTACCTATTGTCCAAACTTAGAAACAGTAACCAAATAAAAAAAAACGAAGTAGCAGAGTTGTAAATTCTTCAACCCCTGTACTGCCCGGCTCATCCACAATCCAGAGGTGACAGTGGGTCTAATCCACACGTTAATGTATTTTATTTAACTGTACAGCTTATTTTCCATTCCTCCTGCCAGCAAACCTAGAGGAGGTTTTTGACAGCTGTCAAATGTCAAAGTTCTAAAGTCAAAGAAAGCCTCTAAACGTTTATACTTGGTGACTTGCTTCTCCAGTCACACAAAAGGGAAAGGTGGACCTCCTTTTTTCAGCCTTTCCCGTGGCCAAATTGTTAATAACCTAATTAATAGCTTTAATTGTCCCAATTACTCACGGTTCCGTTGAAACTTGAGTTGATTTTTTTTTTGAAGGAGGTGTTCTGCGCTCGTCGCAGCCCGCTACGCTGCTTCACTGAAGCGGCCGTTCTCGGAGCCGCAGCGCCCAGACCTCAATCCGCTCTTCCTTCCCAGACCCTTTACGGGGTCCTCCGAAGGTGGGGAGAGGTCCAAATGGGTGCCGCCGGCTCTCTAAGCCTTCAGCCCGCCCTGGCTGAAGTTTAAATGGGGGTTCGTCGCGCGGTGACAGAACCCCCAGCCGATCTTCAGCAGATCCCCGCGCAACGCGACGGAGATCCAGCTAGCTGCGCCGGCACGAGAACCGGAATGATCCTGGCATCTTCTGACCACTTCTCCTCCTCCATCTTCTTTCCCCACAATGTCCCTCTCAGTAAGAGCTGCCTGCTAGTTCCTTAACTCAAGCCATGCATCAGGCAAGTTGTGAAATGAATTTCAGGGGGGAAATAAGATGCTGCAGATAAAGGATGGTTTTGCCTCACTCCAAATGTCAGTCATGTTGATCTTTTACCCCATACGGTGAAAACACTCAGAGGAGTGAGGAAGGGTGAGCAGTTGGGAGACCTGGGATAATTTGGCAGTGACAGCTCATTGTCTTTGACTGGCCACTGTGAGCCTCAAACAAAGCTTGGGTGGGTGGGTGGCCCCCTCATGCCTCAGGTGCTTTCTCCCAGTCATGGGAAATGCAAATATCCCAAAGGGAAATGCTTGTTGAAAGGAAGCTGACAAGAATGCAAACTGTCAAGCTTAATTCCTCATGATTTTCCTTACTCATTCTGCCATCATCACTATTAAAATCTGGAGATGTCATTATTATTATTATTATTATTATTATTATTATTAAATTTAGATACCGCCCTTCATCCAAAGATCACAGTGGGGTTACAACGTAAAACACAAAATAAAAACCACAAAATATGTAACAAAAACTACAACAGCATTTAAAAAAACAACAACCCAAAAACACAGACACATTTAAAGGGCCATAGATTAATCAGCCAAAGACCTGGTTGAAGACAAACGTTTTTGCCTAGCACCTAAAAATATATAATGTAGGTGCCAGGCGAGGCTCCCTGGGGAGAGCATTCCACAAATGGGGAAACACTGCAGAAAAGGCCGGTTTTTGTGTTGCCACTCTCTGGACCTACTGTGAGCAGGGCATACAAAGAAGGGCCTCAGATGTTGATCACAGGGTCTGCATCAGTTCATATGGAGAGAAGCGGCCCTTGAGGTATTGCAGTCCTGAACCATTTAAGGCTTTATAGGACAAAACCAGTACTTTGAATTGGGTGCAGAAACTAATTGGCAGTCAGTGCAGTTGGGCCAGGATTGGTGTTATATGCTCAAACCGTCCTGCCCTGGTTGCCAGATTCTGCACCAACGGAAGTTTCCAAACCGTCTTCAGAGACAGCCCCACATATAACACATTGCAGTAATCTAACCTAGAGGTTAGACAACAGAAGTTAGGTTATCCCTGTCCAGAAAGCTCCTTTTTCCTTCATGGGGTGGGGGTGGGGGGCAGCCACGGGCATAGCTAGCTGCTTTGGCACCCGGAGCGGCAGGGGTAGGGCAAGCCAACCACGGGGTCGTGGCAGCAATCCGCGCACAGGAGCGGGGTAATCCATGCACGGGGTGGCGCAGTGAGCTGCCCATGGAGTCTGCCTGGCGGACGCAAGCCCCACACTGCCATTTCAGGCCAGCACGTCACTCCCGGGAGAGACGCATGGCTCGAGCGCGCTGCAGGTGAAGCCCCATGGTAAGTGCCATTTTGCCACCCCCTCAGGGATGACACCCGGGGCGGATCACACACCCAACACCCCCTTCCTACGCCCCTGGGGCAGCGACACTTTCTCTTTCTCTTTCTCTGGTGCTGAACGATGGGCCTCACTACTATCGTTTCTCTGTGCTTGGCTTTGGACAGATATGATAGCAAACTTCAAATACCTAAAAGACTGCTACTTCTTTCTTTGCTGCAGCTCCAGAAGGCAGGACAATGGATTCAAATGACAAGGACGGAGATTGCGATAAAACATTAGAAAGAACTTTCTGAGCTGCTTGGCAGTGGAACGGACTCCCTCGGAAGGTGGTGGGCTCTTCTTCAGTGGAAGTATTTAAACAGAAGTTGGATGGCCATCTGTCAGGGATTCTTTAGCTGTGATTCCTGCATTGCAGGAGGTTGGACTAGATGGCTCTTGGGGTCCGTCCCAACTCTACAATTCTATTATTTTATTATTTACGTGGTGGCACCTTTGTTTCATTTGGGCCTAATTCGCAGGTGCATCAACTGAATCTGGAGCAGAAAATAAGTGTGTGTATTTTTAAAATAGATATATTTTCAAAAGGACACCTGCTTCCCATGCTTCTTCCTGACTAGGCCTATGTGTCAGCAAAGAGCTCTGGAAATTTCTGGTCCAGATTCTGGTCCCAGAATCTCTGGTGGCTCCCAACCTGCCTAGCTGCAGCCTGTGATCCCAAATCCTTGCACGGTCCTGGAAGCCAACTCCTTGCTATCCTCAGGGCCAGGTAGCCCCCTCCCCACTTGTTATCTTGTTTAGGGAAGAACATTCTTGTGGGCTAGACCCCTGATGAAGACCTCGAATATTTGCCGTCTGCAAAGAGAGATAATGTGAGATGGATATGGAAGGTTCCTGGGGTTAACTTAAGGAGGAGAAGGAGGGAATGTAAAGGCAGGGAACGGAATGTGTGGTCTCTTCCTCTCCCATCACCAGAAGTGAGGGGTGCTTGGTGGGGCAGGGAGGGAGGGGGGCCTCTCTTACTGTGGGTGGCAAAGCGAGGTTTCATCCTTCTTACCTTCACAAACGCTACAGACTTCATCGGCTCAGCTTCTGTGGCAGTAGAAAGAATTGGTGGCCCAGCCTCACTCACGCCACCTATTTAGTGATGATGATGATGATGATGATGATGATGATGATGATGATAATAATAATAATAATAATAATAATAATAATAATAATAATAATTTATTACTTATGCCCCGCCCATCTGGCTGGGTTTCTCCAGCCACTCAGGCTTAGCTGAACACACACACTTCTAAATTAGCTGGGACAATTAAAGTTGTTGCGCTTTTTCCCCCAAAAAGTTTTTGAGCTGTTTTTAAGGAAATTCAGATTTCCCCAGACACTTCAGTGATTTCCGCCCAGACACTGTTTCCAAAGGCCAAACCCCTAAATTGTGATGGATAGGCAAACAAAAGGGATCTTCCTTTCCTATGCTTTGCTATGGATACAAAGTGACTGGATGTCACCAGCTCCTTATTAGGTGATGCCCCTCTGACATTTCATAAAACCATATAGTTGTAGAGTTGGAAGGTACCCCAAGGGTCATCTAGTCTAACCCCCCTGCAAGGCAGGAATCACAGCTGAAGAATCCCTGGCGCACGTCCATTCAATATCTGCCTAGAAACCTCCAATGGAGGAGAGCCAGTGTGGTGTAGTGGTTAAGAGCGGTAGACTTGTAATCTGGTGAACCGGGTTCACGTCTCCACTCCTCCACATGCAGCTGCTGGGTGACCTTGGGCTAGTCACACTTCTCTGAAGTCTCTCAGCCCCACTCACCTCACAGAGTGTTTGTTGTGGGGGAGGAAGGGAATGTTAGCCGCTTTGAGACTCCTTCGGGTAGTGATAAAGCGGGATATCAAATCCAAACTCTTCTCTTCTTCTTCTGAGGGAGTCCGTTCTACTGTTGAACAGCTCTGTCAGAAAGCTCTTCCTAAGGTTTAGTCAGAATCTCCCTTTTTTCGTCATTTGAATTCATTGGCTCAGGTCCTCCCCTCTGGAGCAGCAGGAACAGGCTTACTCCATCTTCCACGTGACAGCCCTTCAGATATTTGAAGATGGCTCTCATCTCACCTCTCAGTCTTCTTGGCCTCAGGTGCATCATTAGTTCATTCCCCCCCCTCCAATCTGGTTATGCCAGTCTAAAAGTCTAAGCAATTTCCCTTGTTGCCCCCCCCTGATTTTCCTACATTCTTGCGCTCCCTCTTACGTCTCTTGCTTCTAGCAAATGGCTTACTTCTTACTCCACAATGGTAGCTCCTGTATTTGCTCACCTTCCTCCCTTGCTCCTTTGTCTTTCACTTACTTCCCTCCCCCCAGCCCCTCAAATTGCTTCTGCACAGCTTGATTTAGATGGTAAGCTCCTTGTGGGCAGGGGCCTGTTAGAATTGCCTCTGTGAAACTCCATAAGGTACATGGTTGGATAGACTGATGCCCTCATCTGGGGCCGGATTAAGACCTTTAGAGGCCGTAAGCACTTAAAAGATTTTGGTCACACACACACACACACACACACACACACACACCATATATCTAATTCAAAATATAAACAATAATAAACAATATATCATTAATATAAAGGTACCACTTCAGCTAATGGGACCTCCCGCCACCGCGCGATTTCTGTTCTCATCCTGAAGCAAAGTTCTGAACCCGAGGTACTATTTCTGGGTTAGCAGAGTCTGTAACCTGAAGCGTCTGTAACTCCAGGTACCACTGTATGTGGTTTTGGTTTTTTTCATTTATTGTGGGGACCTTTTTTTTTCAGAACCTGGTTCAGCTGCACCATATGGTCCATGGTAAATTCGGGAATGGAAAGTTTCTGGGTGCGCCCCTTCCCTTGATGCCCTAAACACATGCTTATTTTGCTTAATGGTTAATCCAGCCTTGCCCTCATCAACAGGCAGGGTTTTGCCCTCAGCAAAGTTAGTCCTGCTCCTTTCCATCAGGTAGAGACTTCACTGCTTTGTTCCAGCACCTTACCATAAACACTACCCAGAAAGAGTCATGCAGTCTTTTGCAGGACAAACACAACATTTTCAAGGCACTTGCCTCAAGAATGGGTGAATGAAAAGTGCCCATCAGCCCACAAGGAAGTGTTCCCCCTTGGCCAGCCCCGAAGCCCTCCCTGCCCTCTATGGCTTCTGTGGATACTGGCTGGTGCTTCTGGTGCCCTGCTGTCACCAGACAGCCCCACCTGGTCCTTCCAACCTTCTCCTGCTGCTCCCAGGGTGTCTCACAGCTGCCACAAATGCTCCCTGCTCACATTCCCTTCCAAAGCTGCATGACAGAACTTCCGATCCTGGCTTCCCCCCTGCAGGAGGCTCGTCAGCTGATTCTGCACATCGTTGGAATAATATAATAGGGGATCCGGCTGCTGCCCAGACATGCTAATCCCACAGCAATTGTGTGGCCTTCCTAGTGGTGTTAGAAGCTCAATGCAGGCTCTGCAACCATAGCACAAATGGTAATCTGTGGAGAAGGTAACAAACCCAGTCCTCGGCTATTTCGTCCCAAAGCATTTGCGATAAATGGGATTGTGTTTAATAAATGTTCACAGGAAATATCCTCTTAAGATGGGCAATAAGCGACAGCCTCTCTCTGAGGGGTCTTTAAGGTGGCATAACCATGGGGGCTGGCCATAACCTCTGGCTCAGCAGGTGGATGCTTTCTAGCAGTTTGAAAGAAGAAACTGCAATACAGTTGGGAGGAGGGGGGTGACGGTTGCCTGGGAAATTATCTAACAAGGCTCATTTCATCTCACCTATAACATCTTCATTATATTGTCTTACATAAAATTAAATTTAAAATCACATTTGCCTTTGAAGAGAATGTAATATGCTCTCATTTCCTCACTTTGCCTTGAAGTTGGCAAGTATCTCAGATTAAGACCCAAGAACTTCAAAATAGGGACATCTTAATAACTCAAACAATTATTTTTCTTCTTTGGCGATCACTCATAGTCAAGTAAGATCTTAACAGTGAGTCCGTAAGTGACTATGGAGGCCAATTCTGGATCCACACGTCCTTCCACAGTGGGGACAAAGGTTTCCGGGCGGGAGTTGATCATGGTGAGGGTTTGCCAAGCATGCCTTCCTCTTAGCTCGTTTGTTCCTTTTGTCCTGAGTCCAAATGTCTTCAAAGTCTATGACACCTTTGGTAAAGGCTGTTCTCAAACTGGAGTGCTCACAGGCCAGTGTTTCCTAATTGTCGGTGTTTATACTACATTTTTTTAGATTTGCCTTGAGAGAATCTTTAAACCTCTTTTGTTGACCACCAGCATTACGCTTTCCATTTTTAAGTTTGGAATATAGTAGTTGCTTTGGAAGACAATAACCAGGCATCCAAAGAACATGACCAGTCCAACAAAGTTGATGTTGAAGTCTCAAACAATAACAGGGTATGAAATCACAAGGCTGGATGGGGTCAGGGAGAGGGAATGTGCCAGGTTACCTACTCAGCATAAGAACCTTGTTTGACTAAGATTAGAGTGGGCACTGCTTATACATGATTTCATATGCAATGAAAGTGTAGTGAAGACTTCTAAATGCAAGCTTGGTGAATAGTTCAAAAACATATAATTCACAGTGAAGGGAAAGGACTGGCAAAATCCCCAAATTGGGGAGGGATTTGGTCTAGATCAGGCTTCCTCAAACTCAGCCCTCCAGATGTTTTTTGACTACAACTCCCATGATCCCTAGCTAGCAGGACCAGTGGTCAGGGATTATGGGAAGTGTAGTCTCAAAACATCTGGAGGGCCAAGTTTGAGGAAACCTCGTCTAGATGCACAGCTGCAAGGTGAGGATTCACACACTCCTGGGACTGTGGTGGAACCTCATAGGACACAAAGTCAACTCCCCTGTCTCTGATTCCGCCCAGCCACCCTGACTTTTCTACTCACTCCCTTGGAGACTCTGGTGAGAAGGATGTTAAAACCCAGAATGGTCACACCTTGAGACCTGGGTAACAGCAGGAGCAGCCCTATTCCCCAGCAGTATCCAGGTAAAAAAAACTAACACAGGCTTGTTGAGCACCGTGCCAGAGTAAGGCCTGTATCACCTGGACCAAGTCTGCCTGGCTGCCAAGCCCTCCTGAGGATTCCAGCAGCTGATTTTCAGAAGCATCGTACTGCAGACAGTGGAGGTAGGATACAACCATAAGGGTTCATAGCTACTGAGCATGCCTCTCTATACCAGTGGCTAGGGAGCAGGTATGGGAGAGAGCTTTGTCCTTCATGCCCTCCTCCATGTGAGATCATGGGGAAATAAACCAATCAACTTATAGGGAACATGAAAGGAAGAAGAAGAAGAGGTGATGACGCCATGGTGCTAAAGACACAGGGAACTGGCCTCCAGTTGACCCAACTTTGTGCAGTATCCCATCAAACAGCATCTTAGGGGGAACATCGACAACCCCAAAGCCCCGCAGAGTGCCTGTCCTCAGGCTCCTCTCCCTGCTGAGCTGCGCATGAATGATACAAACCTGCCAGTTGTACTTAACTTTGACAAATAATGTAAACCACACAATCTGGTTTGAGGGAAACGACTTCACCACAATTTATTTTAGTGCTTTCAACCTCACGCCAAACTCTGTAGTGAATTGCTAAATTAATGCCGGGCTGCCTTCTAAATAGTCATCTTCAGATCACAAGCATGTTATGGGGGGAATGGTTTCCTTTGAAATGCTTCCCACCGCTTAAAGGCTGCGCGGAGAAAAAATGTGCCCAGGACTCAGCCTCTGCCAACATGTGGCTGCCACATTTTCCAGCTGCTGCTGCTGCTGCTCCTGCTGCTGCCCTGTATGGGCAGGAAGGCCAAGGAGGCATCAGCCACGCGAGAGGGAGAGAATAATAGAATCATAGACTTGGAGAGTTGGAAGGGACCCAAAGTGTCATCTAGTCCAACCCACTGCAGCGATAGAGTGAGGGAGATGGTCTAAAGGTGGGGCTAGCGCATGGGCAAAGGCAGGGGCCCAAGTCAGTGTGAGAGCACTGCAGGTGATGAGACTGAGCCAGGAGATGTTCAGGTCATGGTGTCTGTGCATGGACCTCCATAGCTGCCTATCTTGGGTCACAGTAATAGAGCAGCTGTCTGAACTGAAAAGGGATTCACTTCCAGGTCTTATTTACTTGCGTCTATATATTTAAAAGATTTATAGCCTGCCTTTTTCTTCTATAGTTCAAGGTGGCTTTCAAAAACAATAAAATCCAATCTCAGTAGATGTGATTGCTACCAGAGTTATATCCAATACGGTAAAGCTCATTAAAATCCATTAGCTCACTATCTAAAAAAGTATATTTCTCCATATTGTCCTACCTGGACTTTGAGGTCTGTTAGGGAGGCCATTCTGGTAGTGGCCAATGCTACCGGTAGGTCAGAAGATCTATGAGTCATCAGCAACCACCACCAACCCAAGTTGTGGGGCAACTTCCCCACCCAAATCTGGATGGTGCCCACTTGGTCAATTTTCCAGCAACAGCTGAAGACCTCCTTCTCCCCCACCCCCCATGGATTTTCTGGCTACTTGGGGAAAATATGACAATGGTGTGTTTTAAGAACTTTGGTGTGTTTAAGAACTTTGAATACAGCTTAAAAATTAGCTTTAAAATTATTGCAAATGCATTTAGTAGCTTAAAAATTATTGCAAATGCATTTAGTAGCCAAAGTAGCTTAAAAATTATTCCAAATGCATTTAGTAGCCAGAGTGGAGGAACCCAGTAAAAATCACTGTGTTCAACAGGGAGAAGGGCTTTACAGGAAAGGATCTCTGAGAAAAACTGAAGTATCTCCATCGGCAACTGCAGCCTCAAAGCACCATCTATTTAGGACCTCCAGAAGAGGGAGAAGCTAATACAACCTTCTGCATTACTGAACACCCCTCCATCCCTAATAAATGATTTGTGGGATGCTCTCCCTAGGGAGGCTCGCCTGGTGCCTTTATTACATAACTTTATAACCAGGACGTTGGCTGCTTCATGGTATATGGCCTTTTAAATGTGTTTGTGGGATGGGAGTTATTGGTTTGTCTTTGTTCTTGTTTTATTACGTATTTTGTGTTCTCATTTTGAATTTTTGTGTTGTGAACCACCAGTGATCTTCAGATAAAGAGTGGCATACAAATTTAAATAATAAAAAAGGATGCCCAGGTATGACAACACCTCTTTTTCAATTTTGGATGCAAGGATTTAAAGTGCCAGGTGCTATACTTTTGTTGTCAGGTCAACACTTAGTTTTCAGGTCTTGATTGCCATTACATTACATTTCATGGTTCCCAGTGATTTCAAACAAAGGCTTATGATCCAAGGCTTCCTATGAAATCAATACTATCTCATCAGCTACTATAAACTTCAGGGCTTTGCAGGAAATGTCAGTTTCAAAAGAAAGGGCTGTTGTGGTCTTGCGTGGTCTACTTACAAGAATGGAATTGAAATATACCAGCAGGAGTACATATTTAAGATCTCTTGAGCGGCTGTGTCAGTGATCTGTGTGAGATGACCTAGAGAATGCCTCCTTGCTTAAGAAGAATGTGGGAAGTGTTGTGCTGAATTAGGCCAAGTGTCATAGACTGGATGAGTTGGGATGCTGAGGACCCGAGGGAGGGCTGGACTCATCCAGCCCATGACACCAAGCGTCCCGCCTGCCAGCCCAGCAACTAAATTCGTGCCACTTGTTCTGAAAAGCCTTTCCCAGATGGTTGTAAGGAAAGTGAGATGGACAGGGTGAGGCCTTTTGGTTTCTCCTTCACAGCCACAAAGAGGAAGCTTGGGGGGAAAGGCATTAGAGCTGTATGTGGTCTTGCCAAGTGGCCTCCTGCACCCACCAAGTCCCTTGCTGCTACCCTGAGCGGCAGGCAGCAAATGGAAAGCATTTCCCCTGAGATGCTCCCTTCTTATCCCTGGACCCAGGCTTCCTGGCTCAATCCAGCTTCCCAGAGACCAGCTGAAGGGGCCAGTTCACACCACAAACTGGGCAGGCGTTCCATGCCTCTGGGAATCCCTCAGACATTGCTGGTGGCTCCTGGCGCTGTCCACCAACAGCAGTTGGCTGCAAGCAGGCGGTTCTGAATCTTGGGCAAGCGCATTCAGTGTCCCCCGTTAACGCACACTGGGGCTGGGGGCTGGTAAAGACCCTTCTCCTGTGCACTAGGAGATATTGATGGGTTCGGGCAAACACCCCCATCCCTCCTTTCTGTTCCAATTCAATGCCTAGCAAGACAATTTACAAAATCTATTTAGGAAAACAACTTTTCCGTTAAGGCCTTTTCCCTCTTTGATCTACCATAAGGTCCTGGTGCACTTTCATTGCCATTTGGGTGATCAGAAGCATTCACTGTCGCACACCTCTTAGGAATCCCGTCCCACTTCTGCAGGTCTGGCTTGCCCCCAAATGTCCCTCGGTGCCTATACAATCCTTCCTGTTAGGGCCTTACCACCAGAATCTGACCTAGGCACTTCCTGCAAACATGGGGGCTGGGTTGTCCTTCAATGCCAGGGAACCATTAATGTTGTAGAAGAGGCACAGTCTTATGTACTTCATATTGTATTTCATGGCCTGGATTTGGTTTGGTTTCAAAAGTATTGATTCCCATCACTAGGGATGGGGATAAGTGAAAAATATAACAAGGGGAAGAAATATTTTCGGAATGCATTTATTTATTTATTATTCCCAAGATTTGGGGCAGCTTAAACGTATGTTGTTGGCTCTACATTTTGAACAGGGTTAAGAGCAAAGGAAGAGGGACCCAGGTGGCGCTGTGGGTTAAACCACAGAGCCTAGGGCCTGCTGATCAGAAGGTCGGCAGTTCGAATCCCTGCGATGGGGTGAGCTCCCGTTGCTCGGTCCCAGCTCCTGCCCACCTAGTAGTTCAAAAACACGTCAAAGTGCAAGTAGATAAATAGGAACCGCTCTGGCAGGAAGGTAAACGGCGTTTCCGTGCGCTGCTCTGGTTCGCCAGAAGCGGCTTAGTCATGCTGGCCACATGACCCGGAAGCTGTATGCCGGCTCTCGGCCAATAAAGCGAGATGAGCGCCGCAACCCCAGAGTCGGACACGACTGGACCTAATGGTCAGGGTCCCTTTACCTTTACCTTTAAGAACAAAGGGATAGATTTTTCTTAGGCAGATTCCATTAGCACTCCCCAGGTCTGCTTTGGTAGTTAGTAAGAGAGAAAGAAAGACAGAGAAGATGATTGTTTGGAAGAGGCTCTTTGTGGAACAGAGCAGGTACAAGCTCACAGCAGCTCTTAAATTGCAAAATATTGCCCACATTTTTTTTTTTTTAAATGCACCTCCACTCCATTGATTGCAAGTTGTGGGTCTTTCAGCACAACCCCTGGCCATCGTGATCAAAGTCGCACTTCAGAGGCATGAGTGGATCTCAGCTGGAATTTCTTCTGAGCTTCCAGACTCAGGAAGGATCAGTATAAGCCTGGAAGCCCAGCTCAAGCCAGAACAAAGTCCAGAGGTAAGCAGAGCGGTGCTGATGCTTTCCTCCAAGTCCTGGATGGGATGTTCCTGATCCAGCAAAGCACCCCTCCATGTTTGCATTGCCTGCTGAGACAGTGACAGGGCAAAGCTTACCGCCGCTGGAGGCCTCCCTCCCTCTGCGTGCCGTTCCCCCATCGACTGACAAAGTTAAAAAGAACAGAATGGCAACTTAATTGACTTCAGGTGCTTTGCCGAGGGCAGGGGGCCAAAGACCGAAGCCCCGTCTCACCCGACCAGTGCCAAGTTCCACAGCTGAGAAGCTCTGGATTCTGCAGGCCTGGCCGGCAGCCGGAGGCTTCTAAACAGAGAGAGAACAATTAACAGCTACAGCTCCATTTACCTTCTTCTCTTTTATGCTGCAATTCCAACAAGGCTAGCATGAGTAAAGCAAATGCCAAGTGGCATTGGGGTGGTAGGCTTGGCTTCTTCTGCCTAAAGGATCCCAGCTCAAGTGGCCCTCCTCTTATCCAGACAGAGTGACACACCCACACCTCTTCCTTCTTGTATTTGAAAACTACACCAAATGGAACAAATGCTACGTCAGGTGATCAAGATCTTAGTTTGGTAGAATTGTGCTGTTTGCCTGTTGCACCTGTTTAGGCTGTGTCCCAGTAGTGGGTCCTGACCCACCAGTTATAGACCAGTGGCTTAGAGCAGTGGTTCCCACAGTGGGTGCCCCCTGGGGGCAGTGGGATAACCTAGGAGGCACACAAAGACACATGGGAGTAGCAGGGAGTGCTGGAGGTGTAAATGGTTATCAGACTTTGAAAAGCTGGTATCACTGGATCAAGTTCACCAGTTTTGTTGAATTAATTAAACTAAACAGTTTTAATTACCGTAGATTTTGAATAAATGTGAAATTAACTTACTGTTTCAAATTCTATTGTGTTATTATCATCCTTAGTGGGTCATGCAAACCCTTGCTCTGAATAATGCTTTTTATAGGGTAAGGTAGGGGGTACTGGGGATAAGTTTAGGGAAACAAGGGGGCAGTGGCCCCCAAAAGATTTGGGAACTACTGACCGAGAGACACGAAGAATCCACCATTCAGGAACAGTTTCATTCTGCTCTTGTTCTGTTCCAAGAGCATTCCTGCCCACCCCAGCTTCTGTAAGCCATATTCTGACATGTTTGAAATTATGTCACTTGTGTAAATGAGCCTCTTAGTGGCTCTCTCTGCAGAAGTCACAACCCCTGCGGTGGTTACTCGAAAAACAAGTTTGTGTTTGTGAATGTTTGTTAACACAGAGATTCTGAGCACATCATCCTTGGCGCAACTTGAGGCTTTGAAGGAATCCCATTCCAACCACAGAGTCTTGGCTTGGGATTGGCAGGAGATAATGGATACTTAGATGGGGGGGTGAACCCCATGAATTAGAAGTGGGTGCCACCTACCACCAGAACATGCCCCAGTGAGCAACCCGGCTGCTGCCTTTGCAGCTTCCAAATACACCTTAAAGACAGCCGGACAGATTGAGGAGTATTTCTTTACTTCAAGTATTTGTATTAGGGATGTGGCTCAGGTTATTTTGGAGCAGCCCCGATCTGACAAGGGGCAAACCTGACCTGGATCCAGAATACATACCAATTCAGGGGCCTTCCACAATTATGGTTCCTGCATTGCAGGGGGTGTACCTTCCAACTCTACAATGCTATGATTCTATGATGTCTGGTGGTGCCAGGTGATTGGCTGGTGGGTTGTACTGTATGTGGACCTCTTGGGGCCTGTCCATTTCCACCTAGGGGCTTGCAATTTCTTAGACTTGCCCTTTCGGTGGTGTAAGCTGGGCTGTGTTTTTTGGGCATGCACAGAGGATGGCAGGGGTTTGGATGCTGCAGAACCATGCTTCCCACCCTGCCCTCAACACACGCATTCTGGCCCTTTCTGCCCCCGCTGCTTCCACTCGGCTGGACTTAGATCTGCAGCGATCTCCATCCAAAGGTGGATGTTGATCTGTCAGTCCAGCCCCTCCAATGCAACATATCTGGGGTTTAGGATCGCTTTGTTCTGGTAGCTGTACTGCTAGCTATCTTGAGCCCAGACCTTTCCCAGTAAATAAGTCAACCCTGCGGCCCGACTTCTTGCAATTTCTCAAATACTCTGGATAGTCCTCAGCCATATGCAGCAAATTCCGAGAGAACGAGAAGACGCAGACACTTTGAAGGCTTTAAAGTGGTGCATGGAAGACCGAGGAATGATTGTAAAACATTCCACGTTAACAGTCTGGAAGTTCAAAGGGTGAATGCACCCTCGCCTCGGGAATCTGCGGGGGCCACAATTCCCCCCCCACACCAGGAATCAACTTCACTTATGAGGTCACGTTCCATTCAAAAGACTCCATTGCAAGGCCAAGATGCTCTCCTTTGAATTCATCGGCCAACAAGGTCTTGTGATATGTTACAAGTTAATATGCATTCTCCATGTTAGTGATATTTAATGTTGATGAGTCTCATGCCTGACACAAAACACATTTGAGTCTCTTCATTTGTTTTTATTACACCATATGTGGATTTCTGGGGCTCTCTGCACACAACAACCCCCCATCACTCCCTACGCCATTCAATTAGCCTTTTTTATTGTCATATCATGGGATCAACCCAAACCCAAATGCTATTTTTAATTAACGACAGGAAAAGGGAAGTACAAAACTGGAACTACAAAACTAAATATTTGCGTATGTGTCCCTTGGAAAAATAACTGGAAAATTGACCACAGCACCTTGAGGGTCTAATTCAGTTTCTTTGGTATCAGTTTTCAAAGAGGATGGTCAACCAGGTCAGACCCTAACACAGCCTGAGAAGGTGGCTAGGCTGGAAGCCCACCTGTCAGAGGACACCTCAGCATCACTGAGTGGCTTGTGGTATTACATCCACCCATTGCCAAACACAATCCAAGAAGGTGCAAGAGACAGTGGAACTCCCTGGCCCAGTGCCCTTGATAGTTCTCAAGAAGACCCAGTTCTGCCCCCTGAGCTCCTTCTCTGGATGATGCAGGTGCCTGAGGCCACCACCTTGCTGAAGCTACCGTATTTTTCCATGTATAAGATGCCCCCATGTATAAGACAACCCCTATTTTTTAAAACTCAAAATTAAGAAATTAAATTGTCTAGCTTTTTGGGAGTGGGGGAGGTCACTTCTGCCAATCGCTCACCCGCCTGCTCGCTACTGCCAATCGCTTGCCACAGCCACTGCCGATCGCACACCTCACCGCAGCTGCCAATTGTCTCCTTGCTCGCCACCACCAACAGCCCACCTGCCCACTTGCTGCAGCCACCATTCGCCTGCCCAATTGCCGCAGCCACAGCCAATCGCCAGCAGGCCTTGCCACAGCCACCAATCACCCGCCCAATCACCGCTTCCAATCTCCTGCTTGCTGCTGCCATTAATCGCACATCTCCCCCCCCCCCCCGCATTCACTATCCGTGTATAAGACGACACCCAATTTTTTAATTTTTTTTATTTTTTGCAAAAAGCATTGTCTTATACACGGAAAAATACGGTAAGTGCCTCTGGACCTGGATGGGGAAGGGCCTCCAGTGACACTGTAGGCCACCTTAAGTTTCAGGATGAAAGGAAGGTGGGATAGAAATGCCTTAAAAGAAATAACTAATCCAAACACATGTTCTGCCCTCTGCAAAGTGTGCTATGCAGCAGCTGGGTTGCAATGGAGGCAGTTTTGCACGGCCTGCTCCACATGGCCTCCCTGCTTTCCCACGTGTGGGTCCAACAAAGATGGAGGGATGTGGCAAATGCAAGCACCAGTCATCATCTATGGCTAATGGGGCCACTTCGTGAGAACCCACAAACATTTTCCCCAGTTGGATCATGGTGGATCCTAATGAGAGCCAGTGTGGTGTAGTAGTTAACAGCGGTAGACTCGTAATCTGGTGAACCGGGTTCTCTTCCCTGCTCCTCCACATGCAGCTGCTGGGTGACCTTGGGCTAGTCACACTTCTCTGAAGTCTCTCAGCCCCACTCACCTCACAGAGTGTTTGTTGTGGGGGAGGAAGGGAAAGGAGAATGTTAGCCGCTTTGAGACTCCTTCGGGTAGTGATAAAGCGGGATATCAAATCCAAACTCTTCTTCTTCAATTTTGGTTCTTTGCCTCAAATTATCCAGACGATGCAAGAGGGTGGCTTCCTCTTCCCTGACTGCTGGAGAGCCCAGGTGGGTCTCAGCTCAAATGCCAAAGGCAGCACAAACAGCAGGCCTGTGCTTCATGAGAGCACCTTCCAGGCACATGAGGCTGCAAAGGTACACAGGCCCCTGCTGAGCTCCCTGACCTTCAGGCACATCTCAGGTTCAGCTGCTATCCAGGCTGAGCGGGGGATTGGGGGGGGAGCCCTGGCAAGCAGCAGCAAATGCTCTTTGACATCTGGGTAGGCTTGGAGCAGAATTGAAACTTACTATTTCTGAAATTAGCAGTTCTGCAGATTCAAAACATTAAACGGAAATTTCTGGTTCTGCTTAACATTTTTAAGGAAAGTTCTGAATTGATTTTTTTTTAAAGCAACAACACTTTTGTGGTCTTTTTGGTATTACTTTCATGAGAAATGTGATTAGCAGTTCAACCCCCCCCCCAAAAAAAAACAACAACCAAGGAATTTTGGGAAACTTAAAAGGTCACTATTTCATCGCCTAACACAAACCAGAGTGTCACAACATCCTTCAAGGATCTGGTCTGGTTCTGGCAACCGGAGGCACATCTGGAATGTGGGGCTGGGAGAAGCAGCATGAGAACGTTTGTGCTCAATGCATTTAAACATGTTGGTGTTGCAACCATTTTGGTTTCTTCTGAGCCTTCTCTGGTTTTAAGGGGTGAGGGTTTGAGCAGCCTCCTTTCAGCAACCTGACTCCAAACATTGTCTTAAACACATAGACACACATACACACACCTGTGTCCCTGAAGTTCCTCAGGTCCCCCAAGTCACAGCTAATAGCGGATCTCTGACGGACACCCCGAAGCCCCCTTCAGTGGTGGGTGTCACCCAGCTCTTCAAGGGTTAAGGTTAATTGGAGTGGCTTCTCTTGTTTAGATTCTTTTCAGGTTTCGTGATTCCCGTTATTGCCACATGAAATCACTTGCAGGCGGCTCAGCACTCTGCTGGAGGGGTGCTGGGGGCGGCACTGGAGCTGTAACAGATGTGAGCTAATTGGAAGCAAAGCAGCAGCTGCAACAAGTGCTGGGCTGGCTCAGGAGGGGGGCAGGAAGGGCAACCGCAAAGATGCCGTGAGGATGACGATGTCCAAGCGGTGCCCTCTCCACCTGCAGGTGCAATGCGGGGAGAATGGTGGGACTGAGCCCACAAAGGACGTCAAGTCCCTTAGCTGGGGGAATTCTGGCTGAGTGTATCAGGAGAGCCCAGCCATTTCTGCACTGCAAGCCCAACATTGTTGTTGGCCTTTGGACTCCCTAATGTTCCTGCCATGAGTCCCACCTAGGATTCCCTTCTCTGCACCGCATTTTTACTTTGAGGTGGTTCTGGAACTGGATGAGAAAACCCATGGACTAAGTTCCCTCTTTCAACTGGGAGTGCCAGATCCCACCCTCTGGCTAATCGTATGAGGGTAGGAAACTGCTTTACTAAGGGGGGGGGTTAGAAAATTTGTGGAGGAGAGGGCTATCAATGGCTACTAGCCATGATGGTTATGCTCTGCCTCCACACTTGGAGGCAGCAATGCTTCTTAATACCAGTTGTGGGAAACCACAGGAGGGGAGAAGGCTCTTATGCTTAGGTTCATCTCATGGGTTTCCCACAGGCATCTGGTTGGTCACTGGGAGAAGAGGGTGCTGGACTAGATGGGACATTGGCCTGATCCAGCAGGCTCTTCTCATGTCCTTATTGGTCCATCTAGCTCAGTATTGTCAACACAGACTGGTAGCAATAGCTCTCCAGGGTTTCAGGCAGGGAGTCTTCCCCAGCCCTCCCTGGAGATGCAATCTGAGACTGAACCCAGGGCCTTCTGCAGGCAAAGCAGATGCTCCTGGGGAGGAGGAAGGGAAAGGAGAATGTTAGCCACTTTGAGACTCCTTCGGGTAGTGATAAAGCGGGATATCAAATCCAAACTCTTCTTCTTCTCCACCACTGAGCCACTGCCCTTCTTCATAAGCTCCCATTAAGCATACTTGAGGCAAATATCCCAAATACTCAAGTCCAAAAGCATCCCTGCTGCTAGGTGCCAGGGTCTGTTTCTGGGTCCCTCTGCAGATCTATTGAGCACAATGGCAGTACAAGCCCAGTTGAAATTGCTGGTGCTATGGGAGGGAAGCAGATGACCGGCCAACCTTTCAACTGGAACGGGGGGCTGCTTGGAGCTGACCTGCTTGGCCCCTCCATGGCTGCTTGGAACTAACCCTGGATGTAAGATGCCTGGCCCTCGCTGTAGCTCACCTGTCCATTAGCAATAATAGACAACTTACTGGGATTAGAGAGAATGTCATAAGTCTCCAAGATAAACACATTTTTTTCTTGCAAGTTAAGCCCTTTTTCTTTTCTTTTCTTTTCTTTTTTTATCCAACCAAGAACAGATGTCTGAACCAGCCAATGAATTGGAAACATCTGAAACAACTTGCCTCAATGAAGTACAATAAATATACCTTTCATCACAGTCCTTGCAAGATACTTGAGCTGGGTGCTCTGGAGCAGGGCCCCTGGGGGACCAAGACAGAGTCCAGGAGTGAAGGAGGTCAACTGGCAAAGCCATCTCCCAACCCTGGTTTCACCACAAGGCTGTAAGAGCTTGGGCAGGGTCTCCTGCTCTTGACAGGCCTCTCACTCCCCACCCTCTTCTTTCCATTGAATCACAAAATTGTATAACTGGAAGAGATCCCAAGGGTCATCTAATCCAACCACCAGCAATGCAGGAATCACAGCTAAGGAATCTCTGACAGATGGCCATTCGACCTCTGCTTAAATACCTCCAATGAAGTAGAATCCACCATCTTCCGAGGGAGTCCATTCCACTGTCAAACAGCTCTTACCATCAGAAAGTTCTTCCTAATGTTTTGTAGGAATCTCCTTTCTTATCATTTGACTCTTGGTTTGGGTCCTACTCTCATGAGCAGCAGAAAACAAGCTTGCTCCATCTTCCATGGGACAGCCATTCAGATATTTGAAGATGGCTATCCTATCACCTCTCAGTCTCCTCCTCTCCAAGCTAAACATACCCAACTCCCTCAACCGTTCCTCATAAGGCTTAGTTTACAGACCCTTGGCCATCTAGGTCACCCTCTGGCACTGAGGCTATGGACCCATTAGCTGCTGAAAACACAGCGAGGTCTTCTCCTCCCACTATGTTTCAAGTCACATTTGCACATGGGGTGTACAAACCAGAGACAGGGGTGGGGAAGGGGATTCTTCACTTGAATCACATGACTTGTTTAGTTTCCCTGCCCCTGAACCCACCAACTCCTATTCTTGTAGCTGTTCTCTGCACTTGCATGATGGCTATTTGAACAGTATGCACTTCAGCTTAACCACAGCCTACTTTTCCAAGTGGGATGGAAGCTAGTTTGAGGGGAAAGATATTGAATAGAAGTATTCCTCAAGGAACTGCAGGATGGTTACAGATTGTGGTTAATGTCACCTTCCAACACCAGTAGTGGGAGTGCACCAAAGTCAGGTTAGGTGGCAGCCTGTCAGGTTAGGTGGCCCCACTGCTAGTGATACAAGGAAGCCAGGGAGGAGTGGAAGGAAATAGGAATATCCATAGAGACATGTTAGATGAGACAAAGGTAGATCCTTTGAGTTCAAACAACAGTGACTGGACAGGAAGCACCAGACAGCTTCCTATGTTCCTGAGTGTGGCTGTTGGCCCTTCAGGCTCAGATCTACCTCCCCACTGACTCTCCTGGGACTCAGGGAGCAGTCTTTCTTAGCCCTCCTGAACCTGGGACCTTCTGCGTGGAAAGGAGGTGGAATACCGCTGAACTACAGAGCTCCCAGATGCCTCTAGAAAGCTCACAAACCAATGTAGACAGCTGAGGGATAGAGGGATCTGCCATTGTGTATCCCCAGCACCTGCCCCAGCATCTGCATTCAGACTGCCTCTGAAGATGAAGGCTCCATTGAGTCATCACAGCTAACACTTTCAAACACATCAATTTATCTAATCTTTCAAAACTGCCATGGGGAGTGGCTGTGGGCAAGACTGGTTCTCTAGATGGGGGATCCTCGAAAGCTCAGCTGGTGAGAAGAGTACCTGCTGTACTAGGTGGGCTTGCATGAGGTGGCTTTATGCCTGGCCCACAGCCCACACCTGCAAAACTGCTGCTGTTCTAGCCCTGTGACTCAGCAGGCAGGATGCAGCTGATCTGAGCCCAGATGGAAGACAGACTGAGGGTCTCACGGAATCTCTGTCCCACGAAAACAGAAAGAGGGAGACATATGGGGATCCTGGGTACCCCAAAGGGCCACCAGCTGCTCACATGTTTATCACACCACACTGTGCAGAGGGCTGGGTGTGGGGAGGCCTCGCAGCCTCACTACAGCTGCATCTCTCTCATTGCACCAGCCAAGCTCCAGCTTTCACCTCCTTGCCTGTGCAGTCTCATTGGTTCCTCTCTGCTTGCTCAGCTGCCTTTGTAGAGATCATCTTCACAGAGCCTTCCTGGTGTTGCTTTTCCCCCAGTGCAGCTCCTGCCTGGTCTGGAATCAGACCTCCAAAGCTGGAGGGAAGATGTTGCTTCTGGAGTATTTTCCCTGCTCTCCCTAATCCTTCTGGTGAGTTGCTAATCCCACAAAAGCCTCTGGAGGAGGAAGGGCAGGACAGGGGGCTCTTTCATGTGGTCACTGCTCTCTGAGGCTTCTTGATCTGCGTTCCCTCTGGGAGCTGCTACTGAGCTCCAGCAAGAGGGAAACATGGCGCCAAACCGCTCTAGGAGGCAGTGTGCATATTGGAGAGCAAGCCCCATTCAGCACAGTGGGACAAACATTTGAGTAAACATGCATAGTATTGTACTATCAGAGAAGTGATCTGGGACATTGGTCTAACTGCTTCTGTAGCTGTCGACTTGGCCAAGAATCGACTACTGCATCAACCTTCTTTAAAACAAAAAAGGTACCCTATTAAATGTTGCGGGGCCATTTTTTCAGAAACATACTTGTCTTTCTACGATTTCTCTCCACTTCCCTCCTTTGAAAGGCCTTGAATGATGCTGGGGGGGGTGCATTGCTCCTCGGGGGGATACACGCAGTAGAGAACATCAATAGATGGCATGAAGATGACCAGAGTCTCTAGAAACACTGCCATAGCCTAATAATCAGGGACTCTGCCAGCAACAACCACATTTCCCTGGGTCCCTCCTTTAAGGGAGGTTTGGAGGGGGGTGAAAATGGAAAGAGCCCTCTGGGCAAGTAGGTATGATTAAGAGACATTTCCCCGAAATCATACCCACCTGCCCTACTCCAGCACCACATGAATTCAGATGCAAGGCAAATAAAGGCATGGCTGCCACCAGCTTGAAGTTCACCTGCAAGTGGTTTATACTGACACTACTTGCATAAGGACATAAGGACATAAAAATAGCCTTCTGGCTCATCTAGTCCAGCATCCTGTTCTCATGGTGGACAACCATATGCCCCAAAGGGAAACACGCAAGCAGGACCTGAGCACAAGAGCACAGCCCTCCCGTTGTTTCCAGCAGCTGGCATTGAGAAGCATTGCTGTCTCCAACTGTGGAGGCAGAGCATGGCCATCATGACTAGTAGAGATCAATAGCCGTTTCAACCATGATTTTGACGCTCTTTTAAAGCCATCCAAATTGGTGGTCATCACTGCCTCCTGGAGGAGTGAGCTCCATAGTTTAACGATGCACCATGTTAAGAAGTCCTTTCTTTGATCTGTCCTGAAGCTTCCTGCAATCAACTTCATTGGATGTCCATAAATTCTAGTTCCTTGCTCCACATAAATTTATAACCTTCTATTGTGTCGCCTCTTATGTGCCTTTTCTCTAAACCAATGACTGGGCATTTTAATGGAAGGCCAATGCAGGGAGGTGTTCCTATTCCCCTGTTTTTGGATGCCCTGTTTTTAGCCCACCCCCACTTTTCTTTTTCTCAAAGCCCTTTCTCCAGCAAGTCCCAAGGCTGTTGGTGGGGAGAGCGCAGCATGTCTCCATGGCGTAGGCCCAGCCACACAGCAAAGATGCCCAGCTCTTTCCCACCTATGGAGAGGTGAGACTAAACCCTGTGACTCTGCCCTGCCATGCTGTGAGACAGCACTGGGATCATTTGCATCACAGCATCTTCTCCCTGCCTTCAGTGTTTTCTGTTTCAAGAGCAGAGCCTGGCCCCTTCCAGAGGCAGCTGCCTGAGCCCAGATGGGGTCTGGAGCAACTTTCTCATTTAAAAGGAAATACTTTGGACGGCACCACTCTTCCCCCCCCCCTTGCCAGCACGTGTAGGGTTTCATAAAGGCTGAGTGGTAATAGGTTACAAATGTACCTATAATTTTTACATTTGTTTTCATTCAGGATTTTTGAGGTCTCCTCAGAATGTCAGCTGGGGCTTAGAGATGGTCCCAAGTGTGAAACACACACACACACACACACACACACCACTTTGCTATTTTGCCATCCAGCAGGGGAGTGTGAAATGCCTGCAAATTGTTCTCCCCTCATCTAGACTGAATCTTGTGGCTAGTAAATTGGACTTTGGGCAAGACCTGGGATTGATTTAGATGCTCTGCAATGTATGCTCATGGTGCTGCTGATGTAACAGCGTCTTCTCCCAGGCTGCCTGTCCTCCTCACAAGGGCAGGAACAGCTCCGCGGAAAGATGCCCTTTGTGTGGCTGGGAGCTGCCTTCACCTCTAAAGATTGCCCACCGCCAAATTCAAGGCTCATCTGGGGACCTCCTTTTGGACTTGGGTTATTCCAGTGGTGGGTACTGCTGCCAGTCACTGGACTGAATGCCCTGGGAGAGAGTACCATCAGCTGCAACAAGAGGCAGGTTCAGCCCTCAAGCCGCAGGCCCTGGCGGGGAGCAGAGCTGGGCGAGCTCCCTTGCCTCAAGCCCATGCCTCTCTATGGAAAGCTGACAAGTCCAATCAGGCCTTCTAATTAGGACTTCTTCAGGCAGTGCAGAGTTGAACTATGGAACTCACTCCCACAGGAGGCAGTGATAGCCACCAACCTAGACAGCTTTAAAAGAGGAGAAGACAAATCCACAGAGAGGGCTACTAGCCACAATGGCTGTGTGCTCCCTCCACAGTTGGAGGTAGCAATGCTTCTGAATGCCAATTGTTGGAAAATTAAGGAGGGTCTTCTTGTGCTTGGGTTCGGCTTGCAGCGCAGCTTTCCCATGGGGGCATCTGGTTGGCCACTGTGAGACCAGGATACTAGACTAGGTAGACCATTAGCCTGAAGCACCAGGCTCTTCTTATGTTCAACCTGTGGCTGGGGCACACATTACTGGTTTGAGATGCAGCAAGGCTGCTATTTTTCTCAATCCACACCAAAGCCGGTTTGGGGGCAGGGCGAACTCATCAAAACACAGCCTTTCACAAGAAATCACAGGCTAGATATGGAGTGCAGGCAACACCATGCACACACCACTTCCCAAACCTGCGTTGGGGATGCACTGGATGCAACCAAAACCTGAGAATCACTGCCTGTGCAGCTTCAAAGCAAAGAAGTCTCTTTCTAGGAAGTGATTGACCCACTGCCCTGAGTTCCTGCTTGTTCTATTGCCTGGAATATGGTGTGGTGCTCCAACCCCTGGAACCCTGCAGCACCAGGAGGAGGACGATGAGGAACTGAAAGCACTGCTGCCCCCTATCCCCATCTGCCACGGTGCCCCCCTCCCCTTGGCTCCACTGTGGGGCCTGCCTGCCTGCCAACTGGCTCCTCCTCCCTTTCCACAGCGTGACACCCTGCGGGGAAGGCAGAACTTCTCACTCCTCAGCCAGACAGTGGTTTGGAGAGAGAGTGAAGAGCTGGTTCAAGGGATGTGGCTCCCCACAAGTGAGACATGGTGGAGACAGCTGTCAGGAAGAGTCAGCCACAGTGAACTGTGGGCACACCGACGCCCCACCCCCGCTGGCACCTTTCCCATAATTCTGGTGTTCCTGTTGGCCATGAAGGGTATGAGGGCGGCCAGCTCAGGCTGAGCTTCTCAGAACTCAAAACTCAGTAGAGCAGCTGCTGAAAATGTCTCATCAGGAGGGAGGGCGCCAATGATGGTTGGCCCTTTTCCATTCCTGCTAGGCAAAGAGGGGTGGTCAGATGTGCTTCCACCAACAAGTGCCCCCTCCTCCCTTCTTGCCTCCTGCATATGGTTGGGCTTGGGAGTTGATGCCTACTCCCAAGGAAGCCCACACAGGCATCCAAGTCACCTTCTCAGGCCCATGCCTGGCTGCCTCCAACAAAGGAGGTTTGGCAACAGGTAGCTAGCAAAAATGGGAGCCACCTGAAGCATCCCCATCCTCCAGAAAGGCTCACCTGACATCTCTGCTGTGGCTTTTTTTGTGCCAGCTGAAGACCTTTTTATATTTATATTTTCTCAGGGCCTTTTAATCTTTTTAACGTTGACGTCTTTTATGACTCTATGGGGTTCTGGAAGTTTTAAGACCTGTGAGTACTGTGGCCCTGCTGTGTTTGTTACATTTCTTTTCTCCTCTGATGAACGGCTTTTATGCCGTTCTGAGATTTTTACGGCTACTGAGTAGTGTACAAAGGCAGCATATCAACCAACCAATCAATCAAACTGATGGCCCCAGAATCTGGGCTGGGCTGTGTTGGGGAAAGGAAGGAGGCAGCCTGGGGTAGACACAAGCCAAAGAACTGAGGGGGAGTTTTGCCCACTTCCAAGTCAGTGGCCACTGGCTGGTAGAAATTGACATCCCAGCCTGGCTCATGCTCACTTGCCCTTTCCCACTGATGCCTCCCTGTTGCTTCCTGGCTCTCTGTTGTGACTTGAGTGTCTTGCTGGTGGCAGCAAGAGAATTCAACTTCACTGTCTTCAACTGCTTCTGCGGCGGCCTTGTGAGATGCCGTGTGAAAAGCAGCAGCGGCGGGGCACCCCCATGAGCCGCAGATTGTGCGTAGCAGTGCCGGCGGGTGGGTCCCGGGCGGGCCGCAGGGCAAAGCAGCCTCGCTCCGCGGCTTGCTCGGAGCTCGCGGGTGGGGCGGGGCCAGCCCAAGTGTCACCCCCCTCCCCTGGAACCCGGGGCAGGACACCCCCCCTTGCGACACCACTGGGAAGGAGAGATATAAATTCAATGAATAAAATTTTGGCCTGGGCTTTTCACTCTCCACTCCTGCCATGCTGCCATATTCCCAAGAATCAAAAGAGTCCATCTCCATTTGTCAGGCCATCACTCACAACTGTGGGGAGACGCTGACATGCCCCAGGCATATCTTGCCATGCCTGGAAGTACGGTTCTTTCCTTGGCCTCCTGCACCTGTTGCCCCCACAGCCCTCACCCCCTCTCTACAGTGCTGGTGAGTCCATAAAACCTGCCATCTTCATCTGCTGACAACTGGATGGGTAATTTATCACTCTGGAAAAATGCTTTGAGCCTATAAAAAGAGAGAGAGAGAAGCCCAAGCTGCCAAGTTCTGCAACGTCTCAACAGATGCAGGTGTCTCCACACCTGTTCTTCAGTCTTTGGAGCAGACAAAACAAGATTTGTTTCTCCTGGACACAAAGCAGAACAGGACCTGAGGAAGAAGGGTGGGCAAGCTTCTTGGATGGCGTCATTGAGCACACCTTCCTGTGCTGGGCAAGAGGATCATAAACCTCAGGGCAGGAGAGAGGAAGCCAAGCTCCACCTGGCAGACTTTGGGAGAGATTTGGGAGACAGGGCAGAACCAGGGGGTAATGGAGCCTCCAGGAACCCCGGCTGTCATCACAGGCAAAGGCCACGTCACAGGACAAGGCTCTTCATTCCTCCATGGCAATCTCTAAAGCATGCTTTGGTTCATCACATCTGTCTTCCACAGAGCTCAGTGCAGTCACTCACACAAAGCCGTCTTTCCCATACGGCTTAGTGGTGCATTGCGCCAGGGCGCCGGCCTCTCAGGGACGCCCCAGCAAGTGGGGGAGCTGCGCGGCTTTGCTGGCGGCCTCCCCTTTCCCTGCACGCCCGCCAGCTGCGCTCCGTCAACCATATGGCTGGTGGGCGTGCAGTTTGCCTCCTAAGCCTCCACAGGAGAAGAGCGGTTCCCCACAGAGCCTTAGGATGGAAGCTGCGCCCCACCAACTATATGGCTGGCGGGCGCGCAGCTTCCCTCCCAAGCCTCTGCAGGGATTACTCTCCCGCAGCGGCATGGGGGAGAGTTGGACCACCCCCCCATGGCTGGCAATGCACAGCTTCACACACACACCTATCTGTAGTAATTTGGGGGCGCTGAGCAGATATTTGCACCCCGGCGCCGCATCTGTTAAAGACGGCCCTGCACCCACACAAGGTCATCACATTTTCTCCTTCCAACAAATCTGTGATGTAGTTTGCTTGAGATATGACTTGCCCTAGGTCAGTCATGGTTGGGTGGGGATTTGATTCCAATCACCCCTCCTGGCTGGCAAAAGAGTTCCAAAAGAGGCACACCCATCCTCCTCCTTGCCCAGCCTGGTAGGGATGACGGCAGACCCAGGGAAGCTGTTGCATTCTTGGAAGAAGGTTGACTCTGTGACATCTGGGTGCAACATTTGGCCCTAGGGTGGAGCTCCATTTCTGCCTCCAGGCTGAGCAGCAGCGGGAGAAGTTGCAAAAGACAGATCCTTCGGAGAAATACCTTTGAGCCTTTTCCAAGAAGGCTGGTGAACGAAATGTGGAATGGATTAAGCATGTAAATGAGAGGTTGATTTATCTCCTCACATGAAATCTTATTGCAGTGCCCCCAATTTATTGGATTATTTATACATTTTAAATCTTCCAAATTTGGAATGTGGAAATACATACACATAATTTTTTTCAAAGAAAACATTGTAAGTTTAATGCAAGCCACGTTTTTCAAAAAGGAAAGCAAATGGGGGGGGGGGAATCTGTACAGGATGAGTTTCCCCTCCCTTCTGTGAGACTCTTCTGCAGGGATGTACAAAAGAGCATCACAGAAACCAGTCTCTTGCTTACACTCAGGCCTTGTTAAAACTGACATAGCAGAACCTCCGCGCAGACAAATCGCTTTACTGTGCAATAAATGCAGTGTCTTTCCTTAGCGATTGAGGGATTTAGGTGTCATCACATTTCTTCAGGTGTCATCGCACTCACACAATATTTCCCCTGCTGGCTTCTGCACTTGTTGGCATTTAGACAGCAGCATCTATAGTGGTGGGCTGCACAAGCATCTGGTCAGTGTGCCCAGTGACATCACATAACAGAAGAGCCTCCTGGACCAGGCAAATGGCCCATCTAGTCCAGCATCCTGTTCTTAAAGTAGTCAACCAGAGGCCTCTTTTGGAAAACCCACAAGCAGGATTCCGGCATAAGAGCACTCTCCCCAACTGTGGTTTCCAGCAACAGGTGATCGGAAGCCAGTGGCGGAGCTTCAAGCTCCGGCGGGGGGGGGGCGGAGAGCAGGTGTGGGCAGCGCACGTCCCGGGGGCGTGGTGCGCCACCCACAGGGGCGTGGCATGCATCCTTGGGTGTGGCGCGCTGCCTGCGGGGGTGTGGCACCCAGCGCAAGGGGGGCAGCCACAATGGCATGCCACCAGGATTGTGCCACCAGGAGCGGTGCGCTCCCCCCGCACCCCTGTTCCTCCACCAGTGTTGGAAGCATTGCTGTTTCCAGCTGTGGAAGCAGAGCATAATCATCATGGCTAGAAGCGATTGATAGCCCTCTTCTCCCTGAATTTGCTTAATCTTCTTGTAAAGCCATATAGGTTGGTACCCATCACTGCCTCCCGTGGGAGCGGATTCCATAGTTTAACTCTGAGCTACGTGAAATACTTTCTTTTAACTGTCTTGAATTTCCGATATTCAACTTCACTGGATGTCCACAAGTTCTACTGTTATGGGGGGGGGGAGACTTTTCTCTACCCATTTCGTCCATACCACGCATAATTATATATACTTTCATCATGTCATGTCCTATTCACCTTTTCTCTAAAGTTTCTGGTGGCAGATACTGCAACCTTTCCTCACAAGGATGTTGCTCCATCCCTTTGATCATTTATGTACCCTTTTCTGAACCTTTCCCAACTCTACAATATCCTTTTTGAGATGTGGCCACCACAAACGTACACAGTATTCCAAAAGTGGCTGCACCATAGTGTTGCGTAAAAAGCATTACGGGCAGTTTTATATTAAATTCCTTTCCTAATTATCTCTAGCACGGAAGTTGCCTTTCCCACAACTGCTACACACTGGGCCAACATCTTCACTGAGCTATCCACTAGGACTCCTGGTGAGTCACATCCAGTTCAGATCCTAGAAGTGTATATATGAAATTAACATTTTTTGCCCCAACATGCATCACTTTGCACTTCTTTACATTGAACTGCATTTGTCATTTTACCACCGATTCACTCAGCTTGGAGAGGCTCTTGAGCACAGAATTTATTGCTTGTGTCCATAAAGCTGTCCAGAATCCATGGGTCTTTGCTTGGATATTCATGTTAAAATTATGTTCATTCTGTTAGATGAAAAAACCTTTAAATTTGGCAGTACCTGGGCTGCTCATGAGCTCACCACTTCATAAATAACATTTTGTAATCAGAGTCCAGGATTCCAACCCCCCCCCCCAACTCCAAAATGCCCCCTTCTTTCTCCCAGGCTTCTGGCTCAACTCTAACCCTCAGTCATGATGTCAGAGAAAGTAGCAGGCGCCAATCGCTACCACATGTTCGTTGGTTCATCAGCCCAGAAAAACAGCAACAGAAGAGGCAGCTGCCCAATGGACATGGTCCTCAAAGCGTTTCGAGAACGCTCTTTTGTTAAGGGAAATGCTGGATGCTTCTTGATAAAAACTGCTTGGGGAAATTTTTTCTACTCCAGCTCAACAAAACATGCTGCTTGAATGGTTTCCTCAAAAAATGTTGAGAACCATATCTATTTGCTGCTGTTCTTGGCTTTTTCTACAGCTGTTATTGATCTTCTCTACTTGTGCAACTGGCTTATTTCACCCGAGTCAAGAGAGTTGGCAGAGGTCCTCACGGCATCTTTCTGTCCTTGCCTGTAATCTGTTCTGGGGAATGAGCAACGCATCCCATTAAAGTCAGACCATGGCAACTGTGAGATCCCTGATCACTCACACACCTATGGATGAGGCAGTTATAGTGCCTGGACTCTTATGGGGGAAAGCCAACTGTCCCTTTGACGCTCAAAAAGAAACAAATCTGCCTGGAAGTGCCAAATGTTCCATCATCAACATCATAACTTATCTGCACGCCACTTTTCCATAGTAAACTATGGCCAAGGCAGTTTGCAAGAAAAAAATTACATAATTCACTAAGTTACGAAATGTAACAAAATGTAAGTGTTAATGAAAGCATCTCAAAAAATATTCAATAAAGTTAAATAAACCCCTTATAATGAATAATGTCTTACAACAAAATACAAAAACAGAATCACAAAAACAGGGAAAATAATAACATACTACGAACATTAAATCTTGGGCCTAATAGAAGCCCATAACACCCCCCCCCCCGATTGTCTCCAGGCGTCTTGAGTAGGAAGTCTTGCAGCACCCACAGGTCAAGGGTCTCTTGGGTACTTTCCGCTGAAGCAGCTATGAGTCAGCCGGTCCTCTTGCTGGCCAGATGGAAAAAGACCAGCAGAGATGATGGAGGAGGAGATGGGGATGGAGGAGGAAGACAACTCTGGAAGGGTCATTGCTCAGTGTGGCAGTAGACGAGTCCTGGAGATGATCTTCCCAGCAGCCATTGAAATTCTCATTCCCCGGTTGCAAACAGCTCCCCTTTGCATGCTTTCGAGTGCACACATGCAGCACACATGTATGTGAGAAATACTGTATTGTTGATTATTTTATTTATTTAAAGATTTTTTTAAATCCCAACTCTTCCGCCAAAAAGGGCTCCCAGAGTGGCTTACAGATCAACAAACAAACACCAGTTCCTGTCTTTAAGGACACAACATAAGCAAAGGCGGAGGGAGAGAGGGGGAAAAGCAAAGTCAAGCACCAGTTTGCAGTTACAAAGTACCGACATGGACCAGCTGGGATAGGTCAGTTCAGAGTCAGAAATGCAGCCAAATCTCTCAGTAGAACCGGTGGAGTGGCCTTGCTTCCCTTCGTTCCCTTTCTTCTGCAGCCTGGCAGAATGGCTGCCACTAAGTGATGAGGGAGAGCCAAAGGCAGCTGTTCTCTCAGCAGAGCCAGCAAAGTAGCCCTGCTTCCCATCTCTCACACTGCTGCAACCTGACAGAGTGGATGCTATTGGGGTAATGGCTGAGGAAGAGCCATAGAGACCTGGTCTCTCAGCAGAGTCAGTGGAGCAGCAGCCCTCCTTCCGTTCTCTCCCTCTGTCACAACCTAATGCAATGGCATCATTGACCCTTGCAAGTCATCTGCCCCCATTTGTGAGCCAGACTACAGTTCTTAGTGAAAGGCTTTTGGGATGGGGGAGGTACAGAATTGCCACAGAAGTGGGGGAAAGGGGAATCAGCAGTTCTTTATGTGCAGGTCCTGGTTTGTGCAGCTCTTCTCCCTTGGGGCATTACAGAAGTGATACTTACTCTCCTCTCCCCTCCATCCCCAATGCGAATTTTGATTATTTGGACCCGGAAAGGGGCCAGATCTAAAAAAATACAAACCCGCCTTTTGCAGACCCACAAATGGTTTGTTTTAACAGCTTGGGTTGAATCGCCTTCCCCTTTGGTATCTCTAGTCTGGCAGTAACGCGCTCGCTGAGTGTTTGCCTAATGGTTAACATCCTTTCCTTATTAAGCAAAACATTTGAAGTGATTATAGTTTATTTACAACCAAAGTGGGCTTAAATGAGATCTAATTCCTCTCCCTTCTCCGCTGTTGGGCCTTCAGCCAGCCCACATGCAGCTGCCTTTGGGCAAGGAGCAAAACTGCGAAGGAAGGAACAGCCAGGATGTCTCCACCTTGTGGCAGGCTGTGAGAAAGCACCTCGTGGGCAGGCATAGCATCAGAAATCCTGCACAAACCAAGGCTTCGTTCTCAGTCTCCCCCAATGGCTTTTTGGTGGGACTCAGTTGAACAAGGAGCATCACCTATTTCAGTAATCTGGTGGGTTGGGCGCTCCTGCCAGGGAGGAGGGGGGAAATGGGCAGAACAAAAAGGAAGCTCACCTCACCACACAGATGTCCCTGGTCAAAATGGCACCATTCTCCTCCTGCACACCAAGAATGCAAAAGACCTTCCCAGTCTAGAACCAGCAACTGCATTTAAAGAGAATCAATAGCAGGTTCTGGAAAAGGCCTCCCTCTGCCCAATTCCTTGAGGGTCTGCTGCTGCCACCGCCAGAGTAAAGAAAACTAACCTGGATGGCCTCATTGTCTTATTCACTGTAAGGCAGCTTAATCGTCTCATTTATCCAAGAAGGTGGCTTAGAGTGGCTCTGCGGGACTCTTTTATTCTGAGGGGTCCATTCACAATCCCATCTGGGCCCTTCCACCCCCTCTGGAACAAACCACATTTTGGCATTTCCAGAAGGACAGAATAGTTGCGTCAGCCCATTGCCACAAAAAGCAACAAAGTGTCTTCTTACGGCATATAGAAGCTTACACCATAATTACGGTAATTAGCGAGTCTCTAAGGTGCCACAAGACTCTGTTGTTTTTATAAGATTCCATTTGTCTTTAATAAATTGACCTTCAACAAATGTCCCCTGATGGGATAATTCTATTAAGTTTTCTGATGTGAAGGGGTCGTACGAGCGGAACCTGATGGTTCTGTTTCAGCGCCACAAGTTGTGTGTTTTGCTCTGTAACGAATTCCAACCGCCTCTCGACGTCCATCTCAGCCTAATGTGTGTGACGGTTTTGGGTTACTGCCTCGGAAAGGCACACCGCCCTGCCTAATTGGTTTCAGGTCTGCAGCTGGGCGCAGTCTGAGACGGGCTTGGCTTTTGCTCTGCTGGGGTGAGTGGCACCTCTCAGGCACCCTCCACTCCCCAAAAGGCCCTCCAGAAGAAATCACAAATGGTTCCTGGGGTGACATCGCCCCAGAGTGATTGTGTGGGGTGGGGGTAGGGTGCGGTCCAGAAATGTCAGCTGTGGGCTTGGCCCCAGAAACAAGGCTGCCATTTCCATGCATTGCCGGCAAGATGTGATAAACCCTGCCAGATCCACCAAAGCAAATGAGAACGCAAGCTAAGCATGTTTGCTACTATGACACAGCCATGTTCACAACTGGCCTGAAGGACGTATTTCTGCAGGATGCGTGAAGATGGACAGACAGCATTTGGGGCAGATACATAGACAGAGAAGCCCCTTTTCCCTTTCTCTAGCTCAGGGTTTCCCAAACTTGGGTATCTAGCTGTTTTTGGACTACAGTTCCCATCATCCATGACCACTGGTCCTGCTAGCTAGGGATGATGGGAGTTGTAGTCCAAAAACAGCTGGAGACACAAGTTTGGGAAACCCTGCTCTAGCTTCAGAGTCTGTAGACCCTCCAACTTCAACAGCCACTTCTTGCATTCTTCAGCTTCTTGTTGCCTTTGCTGCAACAGGCTGCTCTTCCGATTGATTTGGAGGCCACATGGAAGAGAGAACGCTACAGCCAAGTGCAGACTCAGCCGGTGGGAGAGCTGATGCTCTGAGCACAAGAGGCAGAAGCACAGCTCGTCGCTTCAACAGCTGCCACACCAAATGCAGGGAAGCTCCTCTACAACTCCTTGCAGCAGCTGTGCAGGATGCTCTTGGGCTGCCTTCATGTGTGTTGCCTCAACCCCATCCATCACCATTTCCAGCCAGAAACACTACATTAGTAGAGCCGTGCAATGTTAACAGTGACAGGTGTTTTGTGGGTAACAAGCACAAGCACCAGATGACTGTAGGAATGCACAGCTTTGATGCAGATTGCCCAGATGGGAGGGATCAAAGGCACCTGCTGGTCACGCGCCCTGCTGGAGCCCTGCACTGCTCACTCCTGGAGCCAGCAAGGGCGTGTTTGTATGAGATGGTAAACCTTCTGCTGCCATCACCCACTCCAAGCTGCTTAGTGTATTTTATGTATTATAATATGGGATGATAAAAATGCTTTTGGTAAAAGGAAAATAGATGGAAAATGCAGTAAAGGAGGACCAGGAGCTAAAAGCACTGGACTATTTAATTTTAAGAAGTTTTTAGGAGCCTTTTAAGAAATGCAAAAAGAGAAACAAGCACAAAGGAGTTAGAATAAAACCAGGGTGAGTTTAACAAGTTATTGTAATGACTTCCATCCCAGCTTTCAAGACATCTCACAATAACATGTTATAAATAATAAAATAAACCAATTATGTTAGAAGGCAGGCGATTTTCCCCGTTGCGCAGAGGTGGGATCTTCCTCTAGAAGGTGCGCAGCAGGGCTGTTTAAAATACCAGAGTATGAAATGAGGAACGACCACTGACCTAATGTGCCAAGTAAGAGATGCAAAGGGTTTCGCTTTGCCCCAGCCGCTCACTCTGTAGGAAGGTCTGCAAGCGCCCTCAAGTGGACACACAGCATGCAGGTAAGCAGTAAGAACTCAATCACATTTTGTTATACATACACAAACACTTTAAAAACTGAATAGTTTCCTTCCGTAGATACAGTGATGCCACAGTATAGAAACCAACCTTCTTCACAGGGCTGTTGGGACAGGACACTTTGCAATTTAACAGTACCACTTAAGTAATACATACAAAACTGATTTACAGTAGCTGACTGCTCAAGCCTGCTTCTATAGGGGAACAGCACTTCTACCAAAAGTGGTGGAAAGCTGTGGGAGGGATAAGGCACAACCCTTTTCATCTTTGCTCCTAACAACTGCAAGGCAATTCCTAAAACTCTAAGAGGCCAAAGGGAGTTCATTCAGTCCAGCATCCTGTTCTCAGTGTGACCAACCAGATGTGCACAGGAAGTGCCAAAGCAGGACCTGCATGCAATAGCACCCTTCCCACTTGTGATTCTAACAACTGGTATTCAGAGCAATGGTGTGTCTGATAGTAGAGATAAAGCATAACCATCATGGCCAGGAGACATGAATTGTCTAATTCTCTTTTAAAGCTATCCAATTTGGTGGTCATTGCTACATCTTATGGCAATGAATTCCACAGTTTAACTATATGCTGTGTGAAGTACTTTATTTTTCCATCCTGAATCTTCCAACATTCAGCTTTGTTGGAAGGTCCCAAGTTCCCCCTTACTTGCCTTTTTTTCCAAACTAAAATGCCCCAAATATTGCAACTGTTCCTCATAGGGCAGCTGTTACATCCCCTTGATCATTATGGTAGCCTTTTTCTGAACCTTTTCCATTTCTGCATTTCTGCATATGGTGCAGTTGCACCATAGATTTGTATAACAGCATTGCTATATTGACCTTCTTCCAGTTCCTTCTATCTTAGACATTCTTCCCCATCTGTTGAATTTGATAGCACTGTAGTAGCTGTTCCAAATCAGTTCACCAACACTTACATTTTACACGCGTTTCTGAGTGCCACTTAAATGATGCACATTACTTCTCCTCTGTCTGGTGCCATGACCAACTGTCATTAGGGTATCTAGAAATCTTGCCTCTTTGTTGTGACTAAATACAAATTCATCCAGGCTACGTACATCTATTCCTGGAAAAAGGGACACCTGGTTGATCTTCTGGAGAAAGTAGCCCACAGACCCTCACCCAGGCTATGCTTCTTGCAGCTGCTCCACTCTGGACAGCTACAGGCACAACAGGAAAAAGGACATTTTGCACTCCAAGGGTGCAACATCAAGTTTAATTTACAAAGAGATGCCTACCAGAAATGGTGGCATGTGGCTCAATAAGGAACGATCCCCGGCTACTGGTTCACATACTCTTCATTTCAAATCTGAGGGTCAGCACCAGCCCAGGTCCTCACACATAGCAGGATCCAGAATTGTGCATCTTCTGACTGTGGGGCAGGGCAGCTCCATCCGAACTAAAAGCAGCCCTGTTTAAGGTCTGGGCCTCTTCACATGGTGGTGAGCAGTCCCGGGAAAGCTGGCCTCTCTTGGGAAGATGAGCAAGTTCCATGTCCTCACACAGCTTCCAGAAAGAAGGAGACCTTCAGCAACACTTCTGAGAGACAGATCAGAAGAGGGCTCTTTGTGAGGAACAGGTCATGGGTAAGCAGGGATACTGCAGGTGCAAAGCGCTGTCGTTTTCTATAGGCCAATATTGGTTCAGTTGTGCACCTGTTCACAGATAATGGGCCTGTTGGTGGCTATTTCCCAATATTAACATTTATGATACCTGTCAGGGACGTGCCCTCCCCTGCCAGTCAGGCACTGAGTGGGTACTGGCAGCCTCAGCCTCTGCTGTCGACAGACACATCTCCCAGTGAGTCTGCCAGCTCCTCCCTGGGGGGAGGAGTCACCAGGGAGGAGCCAGGTGGGAAGGGGTCTCCAGGATGATGCAGAGAGACCTAGCACTGCTCAGCAGACCCACTCCAAGGGGGAGACACCGCTTGCAGTGCCTGCTTTACGCAGAAGGGTCAGGGGAGAAAGGAGGCAGCACTTTAGGGTGCCGAGACTCTGGTGTTGGCGCCGCAGCAGGAGGGGGGCACTTCCGGATTCTGCTAGCGACTAGATGGTCATGTTTTAGGATAGCTCTGCACTGTACATACTTTGCACAATAAAAATAGTTGAAAGGCAAGACGGACTTGGTCTTTACTCATGAGCAACCGTTAGCGAACCTGACAATACCCAAAAATGAAGCCTCCATATTCATGGTACTATACCTCTATCCAGCTACTAGAAGCTGAGGGTTCTGGTTTGCTATTGACCCCACCTCATCACTAAAGACATGTTCCACATTGGTGTCATTACCTTCTGCTGTGTTTTGGAGGCCCTGCTGTAGCACCTGCTCCCAGGCCTTTGGAAGAGCTTGCATCTCCATCAGGTTCGTGTAGCTGACCTGAAGGAGGAGAAACTTGAGCCCCAAGTATCTTTTCAGGTGTTAAGGACAGATAAGCAGCCAGCTCAAAGTGGAATGAGACAGACTCATGTCCACTCACCCTGCTCCATGAAAATGGGGAAAGTCCAAAGGGGCTCAGTCAAAGGAGGTGAGGGCACAATAACTTCAAGCTGCACAAATCAGAGGGACAAATGAGAGCAGTCCAGCACAGGATTATTTGGTAAATTTACATTTTGCCAGATGCTCTCAACAGGAGCTTTTCAGGGGCGATGAGAAGAGCTGAACTCCATGGAAGGAAATGAGAGTGTTTCTGGGGGCAGAGGGCTCTAAACCTGCCTCCCCCACACTTGCACAGCTTGAAAAGTGGTGGGAGAATGGCCTTGGGGCTGGGGCCCTGCAACTCTCACAAGTGACAACTGAATCAACAGTGAGGCATCTTATCCAGAGCTGGAGGCGACAAGGATTCTGGTGTGCTAATGTTGTTTTCTTTTACTGGCTTGTGTTTCAGTGTCTATTGCTAAACTGAACTGTTAGCTATCTTGAGGGTCTTTTTCAAAACAGACATAAAGGCTGCATAGATAAGTATTTTAATAAAGGTCTGTTTCTGGAGAACAGGAGATGCAGAACTCTTTCAAAGGATACACACGGTGGTAAAATTCTTCAACATCCAGAAGCCACTCCAGCATGTCTGCCAATGAGGCGCACGATGCAGAGCGCTGGAAGGTCGTCTCCAGGCTTTGGCCATCTCCTGGCTGCTCACAGAGCCGGAAAACGCTGTCCACACGGAGCCCAACAGTATCCCTCACTTTCTGGAGCTCCATTCTACACAAAACAAAGACCACTCATGTCATACTCTAGGTGGTTTGCATAGAGATCAATCACCCAGAGCAACTACTGGTTCATTTTAAGTGTGCTAATACTGGCTTTCATCAAACATTGTTACATTCTCTCATGTTTGCACTTCCGCCATATTGTCTGAAGGGCCTTGCACAGGTTTAAGAAGGGATGAGAATCTGGCTTGCACATCTCTGCTGCCCAAACTCATGTTGGAGGTGAGAAATTTTTGGCTGATTCTCTAAAACAGGCATAGGCAAACTCGGCCCTCCAGATGTTTTGGGACTACAACTCCCATCATCCCTAGCTAACAGGACCAGTGCTCAGGGATGGTGGGAATTGTAGTCTCAAAACATCTGGAAGGCCGAGTTTGCCTATGCCTGCTCTAAAAGCTATGTAGACAACCATTGCTAATTTGAACAAAGGTCTTACCTAAATCCAACCTGTTGCAATGGGAACGGTGAGCTGAGCTTGGGCAGCTCACTAGGAACTGCCACAAAGCTCACAGGGTACAGCCAAGGGAAGCAGACTGAGCTACCCCATGTGGGCTGCTGTTATGAAAATAAGCAAAAACATGAAACTACTTTTTTTAACTGGGAAAGTGCTACAAAAATAACTGACTGGAGCCAGACAAAATCAGCTGAACTTACTTGATTTCAATGGGAATTAAGTTCAATTAACTTAAGATCTGGCTCCAACCCAAATAAATTTAGATGTACTGGTACTTTTAAGATACCACAGTTGTAAGTTATAGAGTAATAATATAGAATTGTTCATGTCTGCAAAAAACTGCCAGCTGCCAAATAATTTTGATAGGAACTTTTTTCACACCGTGAATGACCCAGAGAGCTGCAATTCCCCCTCCCCTCTGCCCTACCCACAATGCAAAGCAGATGCCCTTACAGGTGGTCCTGCTGCAGCACCTCCAGCAAAGCCTCCATGGCACATTGCTGCTTGTGCCTGAGCCTCTCTGGCAGATCTGGGAAGTCTCGCAGGGGGGTGTTGGCAAAGGAGACCTTCTGGGAGGCCTGCATCTGCTCAGCCAGGTTGGCCAAGGAACTGAGAAGAGGTGTGCAGGCAGCTAGCACTCTCTTCCAGACCTCATGTTGCTCCTGGAGAGCACGGAAACACTCCTGCAGGGCACCGTGAATGGTGTGCAGGGAACTGGAGCCCCCAGAAGCCATCCTGGAAACAAAACACAGACGTCAGGTCAAGAAGCAGCCCAGGTAACAAGACTCCAGCAACACCAGGCTTGACTCAACCTGCCCTTCCCCTCACTTGGCTTGTCACACATCTGCATCAAAAACAAAGCAGAAATTTCATTTTGCAGAGCATCAAACATGTTTGCAGGACTCAAAACATGTTAGTTAAGTCATAGCAGTAGGTTGGATCAAAACTGAATCAAAACTACACACACACACACACACACACAAATATCCCAGACACACACATGCACTACTGTGTATCTTTTTTTAAAAAAAAAGAATACCTGGTTTAAGATAAAATCCTAGTTTAATACAACACCAGGAGGGTCCCAACTATGTCCCTCATCCCTCAGAGTTTAGGTAAAGCTTTGAGAACAAACCCATCTTCCCTGCCTTTTTCTAGAAGGGCTGAAGGTTGCTAGCTGGGATTTCCTCATGCTATTTCATTAATCAAGTTAATAAAAGGATTCTGATTTTTCATTTTTTTAAATTTCCTTTTCAAGTTCTATAGCCAACTGGATTTGCTAGGTGAACTTCTCAGCCACAGTCTATCATGCCAGTCATTTACAGTACATTTTAATAGTTTTCTGAAGCAATGCTAGTACAGCCTAACTGCTACAAGCAGATAATGCTCCATCATCAAGCTAGCCTCATGGGTACTTTTCAGTATCCATGCTTAGGATACCTCAGGATTTCATGGCCTCTGTGGAATGTCTCACATTGCCATCTGCCCATCCCAACATACTCTTGATTTAGTGTTTACTCTTAGCAGGGAGAGGGATGGTGAGGATATAGGAAGGATGATGGTAACCCTGTTGTCATGGCTAGAACATACGGTATGAACTTTGGGCAGCAGACCCACTCTACAGGGGTTGCGGAGCAATTCTATGGTCTGCCTCCAGAGATTAATGGAACCTAGTAGATTCCTGAATGCTCGGCAGGCTGGGATGGTGCGGGTTTCCAGTGGATAGAGTTGGTGATCCAGTCAAAGCCTGGGTCTCACTGTGGGGTGGTGCAGTGAGATGGGATATTGAGACGATTGCTCCCAGGCAATCTCTGATGTCGCAGTCTGCTCTGCACCTTGTTTACTGAGCTGCGGCGGCTGGTAGATGACCAGAGTGCAGGTGGCAGGAAACTTGTACTAAAGCTGACCGAGTGCTTGGTAGTTTACATAATTCTGCTTACCAAGAAGTGCTGAAGGCAGCAAAGAATGACAACTTTGCCACCTCCACTAAAGAGCCATCCAGCAGTCACTTTAGGTGTCAGGACGCTGGTCATACCAGAAGTGTTGGGTGGGCCTCTGGAGCATTCAGTGTTTGCATGACACTCTGAGAATAAAGTTGCTCAGCTTTGTAGCCTTGGATGCTGCAAGTGTCGCAACCCCATGGTGCCCAATGCAGCACTCCCAAATTTAAGCGACTGATTTCCCTTTATGCTATCCAGCAGGAACAGCAGGACTTTTTCCACGGTGGCTGCCAAGGCCTGAAACACTCTGGCCCGGAAGGTCCACACACAGATCCTCCTCCTTCCACAGGCTGGCAAAAACCCCTCTAATCCCCATCAGGCATTTGGGGGAGCAGCAGAGATGCCAGGCACCGCACAGCAAGTGCCCAGAGAATTGCATCCTTAATGTTGCTCTGGTTTTATTTATTTTGAATCCCTGGTGCAAGTTCATGAAGCGCTGCTTTTCTATTTTAACAGGTTTGCTCTCCTTTATACACCAAGTCGGCAGCAAACTGCCACGTGTTTTCTCCTGCGCCCTAAACTGCCTTGAGGGTTTAGTTTTCTTTGCGATCAACTGGTGTATTGAATTTTATGATTATTATTATTTTTAATTCATATAATTTATAATTTTCAAGAGTTCTGGGCATGTTATTCCTCACCAGCACCTGCCTAGAAAATTCTTGCGAGGCTGATAGGATTTAAATACCGAAAATATTCGGCATTTTGTAGGTGAAGCTTACACGACTCCCTTCCGCCCCAATATGGCACAGGAAGTGCTTTGCCTTCCTTGGACGGAGGTGGTGGTGGTGAGCAAGGACAATACAGTACAGCTTTCCTGACCTACCTGCTTCTCTCCGGCACAAAAGCCTATTGCTGCCAGGCAAGGACCTACCTCAGCCCTTCCTCGCCGGCGCTACGCGAGTGCCGCTCGGGCCTTGGACTCCGCTGGGTGGGGAGTGGGGTGTGCTGGGAAATGTAGTCTCTTCTCTCTTTCAATCTGTGCTTGCGCGCTTTGCCACCTCCCGCCAAGTTTCCATTGGTCCAACTCACCTCTAAGGCCTCTGATTGGCTGGTTGCTCCGAAGCTGATGGGAAGGGGCTGGGCGGAACGGACTTTTTGCACGCCGCTTTCTTTCTCTGTTGCCATGGCGACGCGGCATCGGCGAGGCGACTGTTGCCTGGCGACGCAGACCGCACTTCCTTGGAGCATGTGCAGAGTGCTCCTTTCCTCTCTCTTTCAAGGCCAGGTTTGTAAATTGCTCGAAGTGAATAAATGGATCCAACAGCAGCATCCCAGGCTATGATTCCTGCTCCTGCAATGGAATGGGACCCCCAAAGCAGGAGGCCCAGACTTGGGAATCCGCCCACAGCGCCTCCACCCGTTGCCAGGATTCAGAATCTACCTATTGAGCCGCATTCAACCCACTACAAAGCCCAGGCCATGGGCCAGGTTTTTCTGGGCCACTTTTGACACACAGATGCTGCAGAGAAACAGAGCTGTGCATCACTAGGGAACTCCTGCCTCTCATTGTGAACATTCTCCATGTTTCTCGAGACTTGTGTACTGATGCAACAACAGAGCATTAGCGGCATCTTTATACTGGACCACCCACATGCCATTCTACGGTATTCTGTGTTTTGCAATGCGTCCCCAAATGTTGCCACATTATTGTCCTCAGAACTGGGACTCTTGCACTATCACCCAACGAAAGTGGGGCATTCATAGTATAAAAAGTAATAGGATTTCAGCATGAGATTACAGGACCCACACTGACTGAGAATGAGGCAGTACGTTAACCCTGAAAGGTCTGCAGGTGCAGTGTTGGAAGCGGGATTGTGTATAGCTGTCAGATACCATCATGAGCGGGTGGCGCTGTGGTCTAAACCACAGAGCCTAGGGCTTGCCGATTGGAAGGTCGGCAGTTTGAATCCCTGCGACGGGGTGAGCTCCCTGCTCCTGCCAACCTAGCAGTTCAAAAGCACGTCAAAGTGCAAGTAGATAAATAGGTACCGCTCCGGCGGGAAGGTAAATGGTGTTTCCGTGCGCTGCTCTGGTTCACCAGAAGCAGCTTAGTCATGACCCGGAAGCTGTCTGCGGACAAACGCCGGCTCCATCGGCCTATAGAGTGAGATGAGCGTGCAACCCCAGAGTCGTCCACAACTGGACCTAATGGTCAGGGGTACCTTTACCTTTACCATCATGAGCATGCCTTTGCTCTCATCCTCCTAATATCACAGCTTTGCATTCTTGTCAGTAAAGCCAAAGTCGCCCTCCTCTCTCCCTTTGTTCCACAGGGTGAAGGATGAAATCTCATAGATTCAGAGTTCACATCTTTTTACCCAGATGAATTGTCCCCGGCACATCTAGAATTAGCCTGATCCCCCTACCTTGCAGTCTTGATAACTGTTAGTCTTTGGGAGTCCAAAGAGCTGAGTCTGTTCTAGATGTTGGTTCTTGGTGCAAATATAGCTTGTGACCATTGGCCCACCTAGTTTAGTCTTGTCTACACTACGTGGCAGCAGTTTTGACCAGCTCTGTCAGGAAACATTAAGGATTGAGTCTAAAAAAGCCAAAAGCCTTCCTTTGGCGCCAGAGTTTGCCTCCCTCTCCATTTCCATAATACTTGCATGTTGATAGCAGGAACAGCAAGAACCTGGAAGCCTAATTTCTGCTGCAAAATAAACAAGCATGTGGGTGAGTAAACTGAGGAGGTGTGACTATATCTAGACAACAGGAATATGATAATGTTATTAATGGAGGAAAATGCATCCACCTAAACCCAATCTAGACTGTTTCCTTGCACATTCCAATGTATAAGCAATGCATGCACTTTGCCATATGTCTTTTTGTGGCTCCGGAATTCATGATGGGAACTGAAACACTTATTCATCTTCCAAACATAATGAGAAAGATAAGGAGCTGTGGCTGACACTGAGCACCAAACAGCCACCTTCGATAAGATAATGACTTCAATTGTTGCCTCTCTGCAGAGCACCGTGATGGATGTGTACATTGGCTGCAGAGCTATTTTGGATATGGCACAAAGTGAGCATTTATCATTGCAGGCAACTGTTGGGGCGGAGCAAGCAGCCTCCTGGAGCTTGTGCCATTAGCACACTCCCAAGCAGCTGTTTCTGGTGAAGTGCTCAGAGCTTCTTCCCTCTGACCTGTTGAGGGGCCTTTGGAAAACCTAACAGACAACAGTTCATGAGAGAATTTAGTTCTGATCTTGTGCCAGGAGACTGTTTTCCAATGTGATCCGGGCTTCATTGCAGAGAACAGGCTGCTGTCAGTCTGATTACAGCTAGTCCAGAGCTGGCACTTTTTAGCCAAAATACAAGACACCCAAGCTGGGTTAACATTCAGATCATTTAGTATTCAAGGAAGCAAAGGACATGATAGCAGAAACTTTCCATGAATTATTTTTATAGAGAAAAATATCACAAAGTAGCAATTAACAGTAAGCCAGGGAAGGTTTCCCAGGGAGAGAGAAAGAGGACTTGAGAGTGAGTCCATGGCAGAGTTGCCCAGGATGACTTCACTGTAGCATAAAGTCTGTGGTATACATTACCAGCTTAAAACTCAGCAGGCGTGTTCTTTTTCTCAATTTGAATCTAAGCTGATTGCATCAAAACACAGTATTTTCTAAGATGCAGGGTAGCTATGGATTGTGGCTAACGTGTGTACCCCACTTCCCAAACCAACAGTGGGAATGCACTGGATGCAGAGTAAGCAGGAGTGTGTACACAGCCTTAGAAAGGCAAGGAGAGAGGTTCAATGAGAAAGAAGGGAGAATTACTCCTTCTCTCATACAGCCTTCCACTCTCTGTCAGGCGCACCAGAGGAGGTGGTGATTCAAGAGAGCGCAAGGATGGACACCAGCTGGGAGTTCAAGAACTCTAGGGAGGGAAAAGACAAGAGAAACTGGGGGCGGGGATTGAAGTGCAGGGGGGAACTGGTGGAGAGACAGAACTGTTTTGAGGGCAAGGACAGACTCAGGGGGATTCTAGCATGCAAGGGTATATTAGACTTGGGGGGGGAGGCTTATTGCACAAAGGGAGGTATCCTGGGAAAGCAATTTTGAGATATGCCCCAAAGGAGAGGCCTCTGTTTAATAAAATAAAAAAGGGTCTAGGCTACAGTAGGGTTTTTACAGGACTTGTTGCATATCACCCTTCTCAGCATTCCCAGTGACCAATCAGTGGGTGAAGATTTGATTAGAACTGAAGGAAGTTGTGCATTTGTGATCTCAGGAGGTCCCACACAAGCTGACTAGAAGATGGGACTTACTCCTCTCTCCATAGCAATAGATATTTCCGCAGGAAACTTGCAACTTGAGTTGCTCTGTGTAGTTATATCCTTCCTAGCTCACCTTTACAGGTAAAAAATAAACTATGGAGACAAAGTGCTTGCTAGGGAACACATAAAATGGTGAAGGATCCTTGCTCTTGGGCAACACTGCATTAACAGCCATGCATGTGTCTTTCAGCTCATTCAAGCATACTGTATTTTATTTTATTTTATTATTGCATTTACCGGTATATCCCACATTTCTTCCAAGGAGCTCAAGGTGGTGTGCAGAGTTCTCCGCCCCATATTATCCTCACAACAACCCTGTGAGGTAGGTTAGGCTGAGAGGCAGTGACTGGCCCAAGGTCACCCAAACTCCCCATCTGGTGAGGTGAACAGGAACCAAAGTGACTCAATTTCTTGCTCTAAAATATATTATTCTCTAGATCAAACAAAAAGATTCAAGTTGCAGTGTCTCAGAGAGATGGTGCCTCATAAAGGGAAGGTAGTCTTTCCACAGAGGATCTGGACCAACTGGCTGGGCAAGGCAGGTGAGAACCACCTACTTGTTTTTCAAGTCTAGCAGGCACTAATATTTTCAGTAGCCAAGAGTGGAGCCAATGATTAGGGCATGTACTTGGTTGGCTTGCCCTAAAGAACAGGTCTTCTCCTTCCCAACGTTCATTAGCTCTTCCTGTATTCTTCCAGAACAAGGGACAGCTGTGAGTTTCTGCATTGCTCAGAGTTCTCACCTGCAGCTTCCCTTGAGTCTGAAGCCTCTATAGCTTGTGTGTATTGGGCTGAAGAGGTGGGCATCCTGAGGGAAGGAGGCCTCTTCTCCAAAGCACCGCTGGCATGGAAGGACATGGATCTCCACAATCCCCACCATAAAGAAATGTTAGCTGCAGCCCACGTGAGGTGCAGTGGTGCCATTCAGAGCAGCATGCCCACTGTCTGTGGTCCAGAGCTGGGAACACTGATGGGTGGAGCAAGAGAGCCCTCTCCTTTGGACTCCTTTACCTTTTAAATCTGTTTGTCTCCAGTGATTATGGGGTTGTAAAAAAACAACAACCATGTACACTGATAAGCATACAGCAAACTGTTGTGGACCCAAACAAAGGAGGATTGCAGAGGCCCACTTAAGTTAGTTTATCTAAAAGCAAAAGTCTATTTGGCAAATGCCACACTGAGACAAAGAGGAGTGGGCAGTGAAGGGAAAAACCCACCAGCATAGGAGGAGGAAGAGGAGCATGGCTCTCCCAGGAGTCCCTGCCATGGCCTTCAAAATTGCATCAGGATACCTTCCTGGGTGCCCAGTGTGGCCTCTGAAGACTAGCCAGGGGGTTCCATCATGGCTCAAACCACCACCTGCTGGACAGCACACAGAGATGCTTCTTATCCTGCTGCCTGCAACGTATATTGTCTCCAACTCATGACCTGGGAAAGAACCCAATGCCCAGCAAGGAAAGGTCCCTGATCTAGGACAGCCTAGAGGCCTGCCTCTGCTTCCACCTCCCATCAGCTCTGTTCATTTGGTCCAGAGTTTGGGGAGATCTCCCCATCACCCAATGCAAGCTCCCAAGCCAATAAAGTGCTAGGAGCTGTTACGGTCCAGGCCTCCAAGAGCGCAAGTACCGGTAGGTATGCTAACCTGCAGCTTTGCTGTTGACTGAGATCAGGAACAAGGGAAGGACTCCGGAATTCTGCTTGTCCTGCAGAGACCAGCTAAGTCAGCTGAAACTTGTGATACTTTCTCTGCATCCTGCGAAGGCTGTTCTGCTTTGAGAAGTCAGGAGCAATGGGAGTCTGAGAGAGAGCTGTCTGTGGCTAATGACTTCAGGAAGAGATGCCATCAGAAATGACTGCTGCAAGCTTTTGGCACTCAAGAGCTGAGTGGGCTAGAGCTCAGCAGCATGCGAGGCAGGATTCCTGTGCCCACTGAGATGGGACTTCCAGGGCAGGAGCCATCATTCTTCCACCCTTTAACCAATTTTCTTGCTGGCTGTGCACAGGTGAGACGCCATATTGGACAAGGTTGGCATCAACACAGTACCATCAAAGTAGCCCATACTCTTGCAGTAAACCTGTTCCCAGTTGTGCATCTTCCTGCTCTTGCCCATGTAGCCTTTATTCCAGGTAAAGGTGGAGTGTGCAGTCTTCCCATCTGCCCAAGAAGTGATGGAAGGAGGCTGGGAAAGGAGGCTCCATTGAGGAAATTTCAATAATTGGCAGCTTCTCAGAAGATGCATTGCTCTGAGTTCAGCCTCTCAGGGGGCTTAAGGGTCACCAGCAGACCCTCCTGCTCAAGTCTCCCCTCCAAGGTGCCATTGGGGTAGATGGGGAAGAAAGAGACCAGCTCTTCAGCTGCTGCAGAGAGGCTGCTCTGGGCCTCCCATGGAAGGGGGCACTTGGTTCCCACCACCTTTCTGCATCTCTGGGACATAGCTGCCAACATCCTCTGCTCTCAGGTAAAGTCGCAGAGACGTGGCCTCACCAGAGCCAGTGGGCAGCTCAGGTTGGTTCTGCAGAAACACACCACTGCCCTGCTTTCACACCTGCACTCCGTGGCCATGCATCTGGATCACTTGAGCCCGGAGCGCTTGGATCCCACTTAGGAGGGTCTTTTGGTGTACCACAGAGGTGATCCCCAAGCTCAGAACATCTCTGGAAGAAAAAAAGTGAGAAGTCAACTCCATACCAGAGTGAGTCTGAGCACAGCAGCTCACCTGGTCCCATCAAGCGGCTAAGACCGGGAAATGAGGCAGTCAGATAGAGATTGATGGATGGTGAGGAATGCCTCAGCAGTACCAGAGCCAGCAAGTGGGAACTGGGTGCAAAGCACAACAGAACACCCCTGGAGGAGAGTTCTGAGAGACCATAAGCCAAGTCAGTTGCTCCAGGAGACCCAGGAAGTGTGCATCAGACTCCCAGCTGCCGCCACTCAAAAGAGAAAGCCGTCCAAGGAGCAGCAGCAGCTTTCTCAGGTTAGCGTGAAACCACCCCCAGAGCCAGGTTGCCACCCTGCTCTCTGGGCCCTTCCCTCTTACAAGGGGCGATAGTTGGGTGTAGCCAAGCCTATGTGTGACTGGCTGGCAGCAGCCTTCTAGAGGAGGGAAGGTTCACTTACTGTACTGTCATCCTGGCCACTGAATCCAGGTAGCAATAGCCAGCAGCCACAAAGCTGTCCTTGTACCTGCTCATCTCGATGGCTTCCAGCCACTCCCCAACGGAGCTGAAGTACGGGAAGGAAGAGAAAGGGCAGTCGGAGGGAAGGAGGGAGGAGCTGGCAGTCCTGGAAAGAAAGAGAGAGGAGCTATGTGGGGACATCAGAGAAAGGAAGGTCTCATCCCCCAGCACCTTCCATGGGCTTCAAGGTGGGAGGGTCGGGGATAATGCAGTCACCTGGCATAGGTGAAGATGCTGTTTCTTGAGAGCTCTGGGGCCTGAAGCATGTTGCCAAGTGTGCTGTGGACCTGGGAGAATTTTGGCCTCTCAGTACAGTCCTTCTGCCAGCAATCTAGCATCAGCTGGTGCAGAGCTGGTGGGCAGTTTGCAGGAGCAGGAAGCCTGAATCCGTCTTCGATGGCTGTTATTACCTGGAAGCAATTGTTGGAGATGGAAGCCACACCCAGCAGGAGCATGGTAGGATGCTCTCGCTTGCAACCTTTACCAAAAGCATAACCACACCCACCACATTCCCTCCCACCACCAAGCACAACAGAGTGGTGAAGAGGCAGAGGCCCAGGGAGTCTTGGCCTGCCCATTTTCTGCTCCTCGTCCACACCACCACCTCCAGCAGACTGGGGAGCCACTTACGTCCTGGTTCGACATGTCCCAGTAAGGCCTCTCTCCATAGGACATCACCTCCCACATGACAATGCCAAAGCTCCACATGTCACTGGCTGAACTGAAACGGTGGTACTGGGATGCTTCGGGGGCCAACCACAGCACCAAGCTTTTTCCACCCTGAGCATGCACAAAGAAAAGGCACTGAAGAAAGACCAGAAAATAAGTAACAATAGAAACAAAATTAATTGCAATAGGGACAAATGTAAGGTTCTACACTTAGGCAGGAATAACCAGGTGCACAAATATAAGCTGGTAGACACCTGACTTGCCAGCAGTACATGTTAAAAGGATCTGGGTCTTAGTAACCCACAACCTTAACATGAGTCAACTGTGTGATGATGCAGCAAAAAAAGCTAATGCGATCCTAGGCTGCATCAACAGATTTATAGTGTCCAGATCAAGGGATGTTTTAGTACCACTCTATTTTGTTTTGGTCAGATGCCACCTGGAGTTCTGTGTTCAGTTCTGGGCATCATAATTTAAGAAGTACCTGTATATTGACAAGCTGGAGATTGTGCAGAGGAAGGTGACCAAGAATATCAAGTTTCTGGAAACCAAGCCCTACGAGGGACAGTTCAGGGAGTTGGGTATGTTTAGCCTGGAGAAGAGAAGACTGAGAAGTGTTATGATAACTATCTTCAAATACCTAAAGGAAGGTATGAAGATGGAGCAGGCTTGTTTTCTGCTGCTCCAGACAGGAGGGCTTGAACCAAGAGATTCAAAAGAGAAGAAAGATTCCGACTAAACATTAGGAAGAACTTTCTGAAGGTAAGAGCTGTTTGACAGTGGAACAGACTATCTTGGAAGGTTGTGAACTCTCCTTTTCTGGAGGTTTTTAAGCAGAGGTTGGATGGCCACCTGTCAGGGATTCTTTAGCTGTGCTACCTGCATTGCAGGGGATGGACTAAATGACCATTGGAATCCCTTCCAGCTCTACAATTCTGTTGTTCTACAGAAAACACCACACACACGTTGTCTGCCTAGTTATCATTATTTTGTATAATCTGTATACTGTCCTTCATCCAAAGATCACAGGGTTGTTCACAGCATAAAAATACAAAATGAGAAACAAAGTTCAGGTCTTTCCTGCTGGCAGATCCCCGTTTCCATTCTCTCTCTTCCCCACCTGCTACCGGAAAGCTGGCCTTTATACTGCACATGCAGCACAGCTGGATTGCTCAGGGGAAACTCTGTCCCAAATTCATTTAAAATGAGCTAGTTAACGTTCAAAGCAAGTTGTGTGTGTATATATATAGAGAGAGAGAAAGGAAGGGAAGTCCTGAAATATTCAGGCAATAGTTAAGTTCTCCTGCTAGATGGTTTACAATTAATATTTCATGAGGCAGCTTGTCACTTGCCCAGCACAACTCATTTAATGTCTTTCATCAAGGAAGATCACAGCAGCAGCAGGAAGAGAAAGAACAGGGAAGCCAGGAGGGCTTCCCCATTCAAAGCACAGGAAGCACCAAGGGGTGCTTCCAATGCCCCTTGCAGTGCTCCCCCTTATGCCTCTGCACATACAGCTTACTGTGTATCTGCTGCCTGCCTTCTCCTCTGCTTTCATCAAAATGCTCCAAAAATGCTCATCCTGGTGGGACCTGGAAGATGTCATTCAAAAGCCTTTGTGTGTATTTTGATACTTAAAATGTTCACAGAATCATAAAGTTGGAATAAAGGGTCATATAGTCCAACTCCCTGCAATGCAGGAATCACAGCTGAAGCTTCCCTGACAGGTGGAAAACCTCCAATGAAGGAGAATCCACCACCACTGGCAGTGGAACAGACTACTTCAGAAGGTGGTCTTCCAAGACTCTCCCTTCCTAGGAGGTTTTTAAACAGAGGTTGGATTGCCATCTGTCAGGGATTCTTCAGCTGTGCTTCCTGCATTGCAAGGGGTTGGACTAGATGATCCTTGGTGTCCCTTCCAAGGATCTATTATTCTTCCTGCCCCCTCCCAAATACATACCAGCGTGCTGAAAACCGTCTCCATCTTCTCCTCCTGGCCTACTCTGAAGCCAGAGATTTTGCAGACCAGCTCCCCATTCACCAGGACGTTATGCGCTGCCAGTTTCTTGTGGACATAGCCCATCTCGGTCAGGTATTTCATCCCGGATGCAATCCCCTGCAGCATGCCAATCAGCTGGGAAGCCATGAGCTGCCCCTCATGCCGCTATGGGTGGGAGGAGAAAGATTTGTGAGGCTGGCTGCAGGCGCATCAGCAGAGGACTCTGCCAGGCAGGGGGCTGGCATATAGCTCATCGCACTATCAGGGAAAGGTCTCACTCACCCGCAGGAAGGAGTCCAGCACCCCATTCTCCATGTACTCCATCACAGTCATCATCAGGTTCCCTACACAGAGAAACAAGAATCTAGTCACTGTGTCTGTCTGAAAACCAGCTGGATGAGACAGAGGGCTCTATCTGTGACATTAGGTCAGGAAGATGTTAATCATGCGCTGGTAGCAACATCACATGCATGTTCATACAGAGGCAGTGTTGTAGTGGTGTATTTCCTGCACTAGTAACAAATTGGAGTAGATTACCTTTGAAGCGCCCTTGTGAGAGGAAGCAATTGCTTGGTCCCAGTAAGGCAGTTCCATGGAGCGATGCCATGCAAGGAGCAATTGCCCAGCTGCTTATGCTGTTGCCCTAAAACTCTCCTCTCTCTGGACTTGCCTGATGAATGAAGACCAGCTGCTCAATGAACCCTTTGCAGTGAGATTGGCTTCCCAGCTTATTAAATTAGCTACAGAATCCCTAAGCATCTTAATGCTGTGGGCTGGGACTGACACATGAATGAACCTTTGGCCTCCAGAGTGTGTAGTCCCAGCATTTCTGGATAATCGTCTTTCTAAACCACATTAACCACCATAAACTCCACTGCAAGCAATTAAGAAAACCATCAGTATTCTCTCCCTGCCTTCACACAGGACAGTCACTTTCCTGAGATGGCTTTTAAATCACCCAGGCAATTAGGCAGAACTGCAGCTACACCAAAAAAAACAAAACCCCAAGCCAGGCAGCAGCTGCTTTCATTTTTGCTGGCCACAAGTGCGTAATTATTCCAGTCCCTTAATGACTGTTAAGGAGAGGAAGGGCATTGGGGCATTTGCCTGCCTGAACACACTTTTCCCTGGTGTAAGCTGTCCACAGAACCACCTGAACTTACTCACAGTGTGAAACCAGCATGCCCCTAAACACTGAACCTGGTGGCTCCTGCTGCTTTTCATGCACAGGACATCATGTTCCTAGAAGGAGTGCCATGCGCAGGAGGACCAGCAACCGCTGCCTCAATGCAAAGCCATATTTTCTAAGAACATAAGTAGAGCCTGCTGGATCAGACCAATGGTCCATCTAGTAGGCCTCGATAGTCCTTCGGTTTCATTGAATGTCCATGAATTCTAGTGATATGGAAGAGAGAGAAATGTGTTCTTCGCTCCCCATGGGTGGGACGGGGGGGGGGGGCACAGGAGAAAAAAGACAGCAGGTTCTCTCACTTGTAGGGCTGCATTCCCTCCTAGGTCTTGGGGCTGCATACTAGTTTAGGGAAGTTTTTAATGTTTGATGCTGTATTGTTTTTAATATTCAGTTGAAAGCCGCCCCAAGTGGCTGGGGAAACCCAGCCAGATGGGCGGGGTATAAATAATAAATTATTATTATTATTATTATTATTATTATTATTATTATTTAGTGATGGGCACGGCAATGAATGTGACCCTTATCGTTGTGCAGTAGGCATGGGCGTAGTAGTCAAGGGGCGGCAGGGAGGGGCAGCTGCTCCCCTTAATCAATAAAAATCAATGAAAATACATAGCTAACAGGTTCTGCCCCCCCCAAAAAAATCCTGGCTACGCCCATGGCAGTAGGATACATTCTATCCACACAAAAGGCAAGCTTTCTTTACACAAACACACCACACCTCCATTTTAGCAAGGAAGAGGCATCACCACAGCATGGAGATTCCCAATGCCCTCAAGCAGTTAGGGGCACTGCCTGGAAAGAATCCCAAACCCCAGGTAGAGCAGCCTGAGGTTCCAGAATACAAATGTGGAAGAGAGCCACCTCCCTACACACACACACACACACACACACACACACACACACACACACACAAGTTGAAATCTTGGGCATCTTCTCAACATACACTTGGCAAGGCAGCAAAGGGCAGTGCCTGATACACAGTCTTGGACGTCCCTTGAAGGTATGCAAGGCAGGCACTTCAAGGGGCTATGCAAGGAATGACTGCCTGGCGTTCTGAAGGAAGCACCATCTTCTGGCATGCAAATGGGCAGAATCCATAAGTGCTTCTTACCTCTGGTAACAACTCCCTCCAGGCGGACAATGTTGGAGTGGTCAAACTGGCCCATGGTGCTGGCCTCAGTGAGAAAGGTGTGGACCTGCTTTTCGGAGCAGCTGGCTTGCAGGGTCCGGATGGCCACAGGCAGCTCCCGCTTACTGGGGAGCTTCAGGCACCCCAGGCAGATGTCTCCAAATTCTCCTGCCCAGAAGAAGGACCCAGAGTTAGAACCAAACTCCCTCTCTGCGTAAGCAACAAATCCACGTGCAACAGCACCCTCCCCCCAGACTCTCAAAGTGGAAAGGGAGCTACTGCCAAAATATGAGACCCCCTCAGTCCCTCATGGCTTCCTACAGAGGATTTTTTATTGGAAAAGTTCTAGCAGCGAGGAATGGCAGAGAAAGGCAAAAGCTGGTGTGTGCCAGTTGAGAAAGGGAGAAAAGGGGTGGGGGTGGGGTGCTGCTGCAGCTCTGGGAGAAGACCCAATGCCATTGTTGGTGTTTCTCTTAAATTTCATCTAGTTTGTGCTATTGTGCTGTTATCTATCGCCTTTTATGATTCAGGACCCATGACTGTTCTAACACAGTGGTTCCTGAACTTTTGGGGGCTACTGCCCCCTTGGTTCCATAAATTCATCCCCAGTGCCCCCTTCCCTGTAAAGAGTGTTATTCGGAATAGCAGTTTGCATGACCCACTAAGGAAGATAATAAATAACACAATAAGATTGAAAACACTAACAATTAATTGCACATTTACACAAAATCTAATTAACACTGCTTAATTAATTCAACAAACCTGATTAACTTGATGCAGTGATACCAGCTTTTCAAAGTCTAATTTAACTTGATTAACTTGATTCAGTGATATGAGCTTTTCAAAGTCAAATTCACACTCCCCTGCTGCCCCCTTGTTTCCTAGTTCTAACCCCCGCCCAAGGTTATCCCACTGCCATCCCCCTTTTGGGAATTATTGTTCTAATACCTAACCATATGCAGTCAGTTCCTACAGTTTATCCTCAAGTTCCCTGGAGGCTTCCCCTGTTTGAACAGTTACTTTGTTCAACCCATATTCTACCAGCTTCCTCACAAGAATATTGTGAGGGACTTTGTCAAAAGCCTTACTGAAATCAAGATACACTATGTCCACAGCATTCCCCTGATCCACCAAGCTTGTAACTCCATTAAAAAAAGGGGGGGGGGAGAAATGAGATTTGTCTGACCTGACTTATTTTGAGAACCCCGCACTGGGTCTTAAGTAATCACAGCATCTTTTTCTCAGTGTTCACAGACCGACTGTTGAATTATCATTGTAGACAGTACTGGGCTAGAAGGACTGATGACCTAACTCAGTACAAGGTAGCTTCCTACGTTCTTTAAGAAGAGGAGGGGGTCATGCAACATACGGAAAAGACAGCAGCAGGGATGTGCCCTCTCCAGGTCAAGGGGCTCCCACATAGGTGCACAGCTGCCTCCCCAGCACAATGAAGCATGGAAGGAAAGGCCATCGAGCAGCCTGCCCCACAGGCTCATTGAAAAGCAAAGGGCCTAGATCCACAACACTCACCTGTCCCAATCAACTTTTCCATTTTGATGCTGGAGCTATCCAGTTCCTTGGCAAAGAGAGAGACAGCCTGCAGGGGGTCTTCACAGGTCTTGGGGTCAACATACATCCTCCGGGTTGGTATCTTGACTACAATGGGGCAGCAGAGATGGTGCTAAGGCCTTTTGCCAACATTGAGGTGCTGGAAATTCCCCCAACCTGGCAGAATCCAGCCAAGAAACAAATATTTTCCCCTGCTCCTGCCATCCACCCTCTCCCTGTGTCTTCTCCATCGTGGAAACCTGCCTTCCATGTCCAGCCCTTTTAAGTCACTCATCCAGAATAAAGCTACTTTTGAGGCTGGACCTACAGAAAGAAACCCACTAATATGGCAGTTTAGACAAGAAGCCAGGATATCTCTCCTTACTGGAGGGAAAAGGGAAAACCAGCCTCATTTAACATCTTTCTAGTGAGTTAATACATAGCAATGGTTCCTTCCTGGCTGGAACACAGACATCTCTGCACAGACCAGGTAGATATGTGTGTGAGCAATGCTGTAGCTTAACCACTTACCGAAAGTATCCTGTAAGTGACTGTATCAAAATTTGCAAGTTCCTGAAGGAAATCAGTTTATATTTGATGCCTCGGTGAACTTAGGTATTTAACTTGCATTGGACACACTTTGAAGGAAGGTTTGGAACTGGTGAGAAAAGGTACCATTAGTCTTGGTTGCCTTCAGCCTGGACCCTCTGAGGGGGTCTGAAATTCATGAGCGCCACTGTTTGGTCTCCTGCTTTTCTCTACAGCCAAGAAATCAGACGTTTTTGCTACTCAACTGTTGATGGTCTCTGTTCCATCTACCTTGGAGTCCTCTGAAGGACCAAGCTGTAGCTTAACATACGATAAGAAGAGTGTGCTGGATCATGCCAATGGCCCCTCTAGTCCAGCATCCTGGCCAACCAGATGCTCCTATGGGAAACATGCAAGCAGGACCTGCACACAACAGCCCTTTCTTCTCCTGTGGTTTCCAGAAATTGGCATTCAGAAGCATTTACTGTCTTCAGCCATGGAGGCAGAGCATAGCCACCATGATTAGTAGCCACCAATAGCCCTCTCCTCCATGAATATGTCCAATCTTCTGTTCAAGGCATCCAAGTTGGTGGCCATTAGTGCCTCCTGTGGGAGTTCTCTAGCTTAGCTACGTGCTGCATGAAGAAGTGCCTTATTTTATCTGCCCTGAGCTTTAGTATTGAATCCAGAGTGCATTTCTGGTGCCTTCCTTCTACCACTCTAGTGCCACAGTTTGTGGAGCTCAGAGCGGTTGCTGAAGCCTAGCCCAGAGCAGGATGTGCCCACTTGGGGAGCTGCAGCCATCCGAGAGTACATGAAAATAAGGCCCTGGAGGCTTCCTTGCAGCAGTAGTTCCTTAGGGCATCTGCCTGGGCAGAATGAAGAGGGGGCCCTGCAAATGCACACTTCAGAGTCAGTATAGAGAGGAGAGGAGGGAAGCCCAGGATGGCTGTCATGTTTGAAGTCTAAAACGGCACCACTGTAATTCATCTCCGAAGCTGGACTCCAGGAGAGCCTCTTGCCACCCCTACATCACTAGTAGCAGGAAACCTCTTGCCCCTTCTCCTTGCTCTGCTTGACCCCCCCCCCTTTCAGGAAGCTGCTGAGTGCAGGGTTCGAATCCCCACTCAACCATGAAGTGGGTCAGTCACTGCCTCTTGGCCTAACCTGTCTTACAGGATTGTTGTGGGGAGTGAAGAACCATGTACTCCACTTTGAGCTCCTTGGAGAAAAAGATGGGATATTGATGCTGCTGCTGATGATGATGGTGATCATCATCATCATCATCATCATCTCTGCAGATCATCAAGGATTGTGCGAAAGAGGTGGGGGTGATTCCTTCTGGCAAAGGACACACAGTGCCCATTTGCCTAAAAATGGGCCTTATAAGCAGATGGATCCCTGCATTGATCAGTCGGGATTTCCCCTGAAATCTGGTATGTGAGATTGTATCTTTTTCACTGCATGTTAAACCATGCATGCTCCAGAATTCAGAGGGAGGGAGGGAAGGATTCACAGCATACTAATACAGGGTTCTGCATGGGGAAAGGGGGGTGGTTGGAGCCAGCTGCGAAAAACTGCTAGTCCCAAAGGCACTCGCTGTGCAAAGCTGGTCTTAATAGGGAGAAGACATGCAGCAGTACGGAGGATCTCCTCCCTCTGCCTTCACTCACAGTGGAAGTACAGCTCCTCCTCTCCATCCCGGTAGGCCTTGCTGTAGTCACACTGCCTGCAAGGGGGAGAAGCAAAAGCCACATTATACCTTCTCAGTCAGGACCTGCCCCAGAAGTGGCCTCAAGCAAAACCCCAATATAAGCTGTGAAGAAAGGCATTGAGTCCCCAAAAGAGCTGTGGGATGTGTCCTCAGCCTGACTCACTTGTTTGCTTGCTCAAAATATAGGCAGGATACACACAGAGAGAGGGTGGCCCTATCTGAGGGCATCAGAAAGAACACCAGGAACAGGGCCCCCCTGGCATGCTAGGGAAGGCTCCCACCACCAGAGCCACCAACTCCAATAGGAAGGGGCCCTCCTCCAGCACGGGGGCCTTCTTGGGTGCAACTTCCTGCCCCACAGAGTACAAGGGCTTCTGCATTACAGTCCCCAGGGAGGAGGAAAGAAACCTGGATCTAAGAATCAAAAAGGCAGAGATCACTAACGAAAAGAGGTAACGAAAGAGGTCACTAACGAAATTCAGCACAGGCAGACCTTACTAGAAGTCCTGCTTCCAGACCCTCCAAGTGTCCCTATTTTCCAGGGACGTCCCTGATTTAGAGAAGCCGTCCTGGTTTCTGATTTGATCCTGGAATGTCCCACTTTTCCTCAGGATGTCCCTATTTTCATTGGAGAAATGTTGGAGGGTATGGAATTATTCGACCCCCCAAGCCATCTGAAGGCAATCCTGTATAAGGAAGTTTTTTTAATGTTTAATGTTTTATTATGTTTTTATATATGTTGGAAGCTGCCCAGAGTGCTGGGGCAACCCAATAAGATGTGTAGTGTATAAACAGCAAAATTATCATTATGAAATGGGATGTCCCTATTTTCGTTAGAGAAATGTTGGAGGGTATGTGCTTCTCTTTTTTTAAGCTAGTATGATCATGCTCCAGCTGCCCTACTCAGAAACCTCTTAGCAGAGGAGTGGGTGGGTATGGGCAACATGGGATGGTCATGTGCTCACCTCCTCCAGGTCAAGATGCCCAGGATCACAGAGACCAACACAATCAGCCCAGCAATCACCACAATGACCACAAGGACTATGGGGCTCTGCTCATGGAAAGCGACAGCAGTGGCTGCAGGAAGAAGTTGGGGTGGAGAAATAGAAGGAAATGGGAGTTAGACCCACAGAAGCCAAGAGCAGCAGAGCCTGGCTCACCTTGAGCAACTACCTGTTCAAGGGCCAAAGACGACCTCACTAGGACATTTGCTTTAATTGTGTGGTTGACTGGCAAGCAGCAAAGCTGGGAGACTTTAACAATAAAGTCTTACCTTGGTTCTCAAACTTAAACCGTTCCAGAAGTCCGTTCGACTTCCGAAAACGTTCGAAAACAAAGGCGCGGCTTCCGATTGGCTGCAGGGGCTTCCTGCACTCAATTGGAAGCCGCGGAAGCCACGTTGGACGTTCGGTTTCCAAAAAATGTTCGCAAACCGGAACACTTCCTTCCGGGATTACAGTGTTCGGGAGCCAAAATGTTTGAGTCACAAGGCATTCAAGAACCAAGGTACGACTGTACAATTCTAGCCCAGGGCCACAGTTCTGCTTTTCTGTCCCTCTCCTGATGGAAATACCCCGTGCCCTAGTTAGCTTTATGTGAAAAGTTCCCATTGCCAAAGAGGCCATTTTTGTCAGGATCACGGCTGGGCGTGGAGGTGATAAAACGCCCCTCTCTGCATGCTGCAGCCTTAACATAATTTTTTTATCTCCCAATGTTACTGCTAGTCCTGCAACAAAAGCCATATCTGGCCTGGTCCTAAGTCCCAAGAGAATGGAGATGCAGAAACGGTGCTGAGCTTTCAGCTCCCACTCCTTGTTGCAAGCTGTGACTGTTGGAGGTGTTGGAATACATGGGAGAAATCAGAGCGTAAGAGGAACCTCCAGACTTCCTAGACTGCCCTTTAACCTGTGCTGACCTTCCCTTGGGTGCTAGACTGATACTCTCATACTTTCTTTCCTCATTTCCTTCTTTATCCTTACCTTGCGAGAGGAGACATTCTCCTGCTGAGCCTATGCAGGCAGTTAAGAATACATCCTTTCATAATGGTTAGTTGACGTCTGCTTATAACTTTTTATAGTTTTTATTGTATGGTTTTATTGCTGTAAACAGCTTTGACATGTATTTTTATGGCACAAATGTTTTTTATAAATAAATAAAGATCAGGCATGTTGCCCCTGGAAACCAAGACCACTTCGCTGCAGTCCAAGAAACAAGTTTATCAGCAAGGGGCTTTTATGGCATTTAAAGGAGTGGGAAAGGAATCCAGTTGCCACCAAGCACTGACTTCTGGGCAAACTCACAGCGGGCAAAAGTCACCGGATGCATCAGGAAATCCAAGCCAGAGCCTTTTAGGACTTTTGGATTTAATGCTCCTACCCACTTCTTTTTGATCTAGGCAGACTTATTTCCCTCTACCTCTGGAAACTCTCTTTGGCATAAACTAGTTACTTATTGCTTTCTCTGCTATTTTCATTTAATTTCAAATTGACTTCATGAATGGGTCAAAGGGCAGAGCAAAAGCATTGTGGGCGAGCAGCCAGGAGCTTGTTTTCATCCTCCCATCCCCTGCCTCATGGTCTGTTGGGCAGCATTAAGGAAATATTCTTCTTTAGAAGAGAGGCATTAAAATGTATGGCTTACAAAGTGGTTTTCCTTCAACACTTTAAGACTTGGCTTTCTGGCTTTTGCAAATGGCTACGTTCTATGAGAAATTTTTATTCAATTCAATTTGTTCCAAAAGCATCTTGTGTGGCAAATGGATGCAATTTAAAGCCCCATTAAACACAGCCTGTAGAATTCCTACTGGGTGCATCACCCCAGTGCTTTCATTTCCAGCCAGGCAGAGTTATTAAGCTGAAACCTGGCCATCTTGGGGGCCCCCTCCCTGTTCACTGGGGTACTGAGGGGCTGCTAGGCCAGGTAAGAGCTGCAAAGAGTAAGCCAGTTGGAGTCACAGAGGGTGCAAGCCTCCCAAGTGGTTTTGTTGCAGCCTCTCCAGAGACACTTGCACACTCACTCTCCCCCAGCGTTTCCACCTCAATGCTGTGGCTGCAGTTCCTGTGGTCCTGGAAAGCGGAAGACGTCTTCTGGACTTGGAAGACATAGAGTGTGCTGGGCTTCAGGTTGTCCACTGTCACGGCTGGGAAGGTGGTCTTCAGGGATGAGTAGCTCTGCTCTTTCTGACCCTGTGGGACCCCAGAGTTTCAGATTAGGTGAGACGCTGCTCTGCAGATCTGAGAAGAGACTAGTTCATTCTTCTAGGATTGGTATTTTGCTCCACTCTAGGTTGTTAAGAAGGAAGAAGGCACTTGGGACAGGCCTTGCTAGGAGCCAAATGTAAATCAAATCAGCAAGGAAAAGACACAGACGTCTGGCTTTGTTCAGTTAAGGTCTAAGACTCTCAGCCAAGAGGCTGTATGTGGAGGATTCAGCCAAGGCAGGCCACAAAACAAAAGGGCTCTGTGTTCTGCCCTTCTGCAGCTGCATTTTATTCTATATATAGTTGTGGGTTTTGGGGGTCAGTCTGGATGATGCCCTGAGTCCCTTCCAGTGCTTGGAGTCCTGTATCAAATGAGGGTTAAAATCTAATAGAAGATTCTATTGCTGTACTGGACAGAAAAGGTTCTTTGGCCACTTAAGTGTCCTCATCAACATCCCGAAAGAATCAGCTAGGTTGTGAGAGCTACAACTAAGTGATGGTGCCCTCCAGGCTAATGGGTGAGCCTTTTCTCTACCCACCCACCCCAATCCAACTACTAGGTAGGGAAACAATAGCCAGAGGTTGTGTATGAGCTGAGCCTGAAGCAAGCTGGAATCTGGAGACACAGTGAAATGTTTGCTCCGTGCTGGATCCAAAGCTGTGACTAATGGAGAAGCAAGATCTGTTTCAGTATGCTGAAAGCCACTCCATCTTATGCTCAGGTTGTATATATGCGTAAATAAAACCACATATCCTAAAGACATTGTCTCTGCCAACCTTCATTCCAAGAAAATTGAACCTGGGTAAGCACCTGCTTGGAAACTGGGGTGGCGCACAGCTATATTTTCCTTTTTTAAAAAAAAAATAACATATTTACTGTGTACATTGCTGTGTTTTTTAGTAGGTGCACAGCCTCAAGAATTTGGTGAAGAGCCGGTACAGAAATGCTGTAAATAAATAAGAAACAAACCAGGAACTAGCTTAAGTCAAGCAGAGATGGAGGTGCTGTCCCTTCTCCACCCTGCTGGTGTGTGGATTCCATATTCCCTCTCACCATCCCTGGACTCTTATAAGCAGCAATGGTGGAAGTGCTGGGCGGTGGGGTGGAGGTGCGGGGAGAGATTATGCCCCAAAGAGCATCTCCAGTGCAGAAAATGAGGGGACCTGCCTTTCAGAGTTGAAGACAACAGCACCCCTCCTGAAACAGTTACCTTTTCATAGAAGCTAATGTCATATTCTGTGTCATTGGTGCTCAGGGCACTGGCCTCCTGCCAGGACAAGGAGATGCTCTTCTGCTCAATTCTCTCAGCGCGGATGTCAGTGACAAGCCTCTGGGCTAAGAAAGCCAAAGAGAAGAAAGACAGGTGGGTCGCCTGCAGCTTTGCCTGGGCATGGCTGGCTCACAAGACCTTAGGCAGCCCCTGTAGGGCTCCTTATTTTTCCCATGAAGAGAAGCTGTAGGACAGTTGTTCCCAAACTTCTTCACTGCACCCTTAGATCCATAAACTCCTCCCCCTATCCAACCCCATAAAAACCATTATTCAGAATGGCAATTTGCATAACCCACAAACCTAGTCCAGTTTGCTATTCCTATAAATAAATCAAGTTAAGTGCCAGTCAAAGTTATTTGGGCCAGGATTGGGAGCAAAGCGCTGGAAGGCTCCAAAAGTCCAGTCTGAAAAGGAACAGAATTTTCTGGATAGAATCTAGAAAGCATGGGGTAGGGTGGGGTGGGGGTATTAGGGGAGGGGTAGTATCTCTGGTGGGGGACACATTGTGCTCCTTCTGGGGTAGTTTGTCCTCCTTTGGTCCCCACTCTGCACTCAGCTCTCACCTGTGGCTCCTGGAAGTTGTCAGTATGTGACAGCGGCCAAACCCAAGGAATGGTTTTGTCTGGCCGGCTAAACCAGGTGAGGGTAGATGATGGGTTTCAAACCCTCGGTAAGTTAGGGGCTTCCCCTGCGTGTGAAGACAAGCTGTGGAGGATTGAGCAGACAAGACCAATAGTAGCCCAATAGTCAAGAAGGCGGTTTCTGAACATGCTGTAGAAGGAAGTGAGGGGGTGAGGGGGCCCGTCAACCTGGGAAGGTAGCCCTTCTAAGAGAAAAACTCTGATCCTAAACCTCCATTGCCTTGCAGGACATCTTTGGGACAAGAAAAGGCTAAACAGTAAACCCTGCACAAATCCATAGTGGAGTCCCTAAGACAGTTGGATGGCGCTTCGTATGCCTCTTTCTGACAGCTCCTGCAGCCAAGCTGGTGCCAAGCGTATTGCTCTGCTTCCCTTTGAACCACATCAGCATGGCCAAGAGGGGAGTTCTTGTTATCTGGGCAGCCCAGAGCCTCCATACACACTGCCCAGGCTGGCGCCCCACTTTGGGGCTGCTAACGCATCGGGTTTGACTTCACCCACAGAGGTGAGCTCCACTATCTCTTGAGACAGACGTACGCCAACAAGCTGGCAAGCAGAAAGCATGCAAGCTCTTTTAAAGAAGCTAAAACCACCACACAAGCTTTCATGCTGTGAACTACTGCTGTAAATACAGTCTGTGCTCATTCATATTTCAGACACACACCCCTCCCCCCCCACCACATTGCCCATATCCTGGAAAAGCAAACATTAAATTATTCACTACCCCATGGCTTGATTTGATCACTCCGGCTCCCTGGGACACCAATGCTCTCCTTAATTAAGAAGCCAACCAAGAGGGAGGGAAAGGACAGCATAGGAGCATGGATGGGAAAGGAAACAAACTGAGCAAGTGAGCCTAGCTTTGAGGGGTGGCAGAGGAAAATGAGGATAAATTTTATTTTTTGTACCCTGCCCATCTGACTGGGTTGCCGCAGTCACTCTGGGCAGCTTGGGCAGTTGCAGCCTTCAGGGTGGGCAAAGGACAGCCTATTTCAGCTTCTCATTCGTTCTCCACATGTCTACATCAGTTTGCAATTTATTAATCTCAAGCCTGAGCGTTTGTCAGCATTTCATTTCCCCAAGCAGAGGCACACTAGTGAAAGGAATCTCCTCCAATGCATATTTGCATAATGCTTTCACTAATATTGGATTTGAAATAGGTTTTGTAGCTATGCCGTTTTTAAATATATGTTTTTATTGTGTTGTGAAATCACTCTGAGATGCTTCATAGGAAGCGAGTCCAGCCTTTCTGTTGGAGATCGGCATAGCAAATTTTGAAAGGAAGCTGCGTTTCAGTTCACATATTGTTCCAGGAAGTGCAAACCAAATCTCTCCCCTCGCCACCCCCACTGCTATCTAACAGGCCGAGAAAGCAGAGGTTGGGTCACAGGCTCTTTCAACTCTGATTTTGAACAGCTCCCCGCTGCTTTCCAATCCACTTTACAATGAAGACTCTGATCTCTTGCTTTGCAGAGACCTGAAGAAATGTTTCATAAGGAGTTTGACCCTGCCTATGAACTGGTTTCACATAGGCCATAGGAGAGTTCTGGCTCAGCAGTGGGGTGAGCCTTAGGGATGGGCCCCACTAAGCTGAAAAGAGGGCAATGAGCTCCCCCCTTCCACATAATGCCCAACCCTGTCTATTAATAATCCATTATGACCTTGTTTTCCTGGCAGAGAGGAACGCAAGGCAACTCTGAACAGTTTCTTTCTCCCTCTCTCCTTCCTGCCCTGTTGTGGCCCTGCAAATAGGTATTGAGGGTGGGGTAAAAGAGGTGAGTGCCCTGCAGAGGCCAGGTAGGTAAATCCAGGTTCAGCCTCTGATTTCCCTCCCCCACCCGCCCACAAGATCAGTATTTAGTTTCTCAAGATAACTTGCAGCTACTTCTGAGGCCATCTCTCTCCCCTCCACCCACAAGCCGTCTTGAAAGCCAGTGTGGGGCAGTGTTTTGAGTGTCGAACGAGGACCTGGGAGAGACCAGGGTTCGAATCATCACTCAGCCATGAAGCTTGCTGGGAGACCCTGGGGGCCAGGCACTGCTTCTCAGCCTAACCTACTTCACAAGGTTGTTGTGTGGAATAATGAGGAAGGGGGGAGAACCACATGTGTCCCCTTAGGCTTCTCAAAGGAAAGATATAAATGCATTAAATAAATAGATCATAAAATCTTTCGTAAGCAGTAGGCTGAAAGGCAGGCACATCAAGCAGGGAGAATACCTCCCCCCACAAACACCCCACCTGCTTTCGTACCTGTCACCCCGGTAAAGATGGTCATTTCTGCGTATGGCTGCTCAGATGAGCTACCCAAGCCTGAGACACCATTGACGGCCTCCACGCGGATGGTGTAGTTTGCCTGGGGCAGCAAGTTCATGAGGGTGGCTGTCCTGCCCACCAAGCCCCTCTGCTGGGGCACGAAGCTCACCCCATGGCCGCAGGGTGTGCACTGAGAGGAGGAGGAGGAGGAGGAGGAGGAGGAGGAGGAGAAGGAGCAGTGAAGGCACAGGAGGTTATAGGAGATGTCGCTGCGCCCCCCCAAGTCCACCGGGGGACTCCACTCGAGGACTAGGGTGGACTGCTTTAAGCGGTAGACGAGGTTCCCAGGTGCCGATGGGGGTCCTGCAAACAAGACGGTGGTTAGGCATATCAGCGACAAGGGGTGGGGATGTTGTTGCATGGCAGCCTAACTTCAAAGGGCATTTAAAATGGTAGAGCCCTGTTTTTAAATAAGCAAAACAGGTGGCCATTCTGCCGCTAGTTTTCTTGCTATTCCGCCTCTGGAACTGTTATGCAATGCAATGCCATGATGGCTTGCTGCAGCTCCAGACCCAAGATTCAGAAAAGCCACACCCCCATTGGTCACACACACACACACACACACACACACACACACACACCCCTGCTTGCAAAGGTGTTTGTGTGATTGAGGATGCCCCTTAGCACCTGTCACTGATGGATGAGCCAACCTTGCAATCTCTACAACCAGAAAGAAAAGGATGCCTTACGGGTGCAGGGTGCAGACGGCAAGTCTGAAGGGGCCCGGGTGTAGGTCGCCTGGCAGAAGCAAAAGGTGGAACCTTCCTGCTGCGTGAAGCTGTGTGGAGGGCAGGGAGAGCAGCGCAGAATCCGAGCAGACCTCTTGTAATATCCAGGAGGGCAGGCTGAAAGGAGACAGCAAGAGGCAACAGAGCTGAGGCCAAGGGCAACGACAAAGGCATTCCTGGGGAAGGACCCAGCACAAATCTGGGGCAATGAGTTGCAAAGAGGGGAATATATTTAAAAGGTGTATCAGGGAAAGTGTTGCTGCACCCAGAGGAACCCATGGAGCTCATCAGTTCATCTCGCTCAGGACTGCCTACCCTGGCTGGCAGCAGCTCTCGTGGGTTCCAGGCAAAAGACTTTTCCAGCCCTGCATGAAGACTGAACCCCACGGAGCAGTAGAGAAGGTAAACCTTGTTCCTGCTCTCCATGCATTGCAGAAAGAGGACAACAAACCAGCAATAAAAAGAGTAAGAGACTCCTCCCATCTCCATTTAAGTCTCCATTTAAGATGGTTCTTTCAACCTAGTATCTGGGGGGAACTATGAAAACTTCTGCCAGTGGTCTTTCAGCTATACTGTACATTCCAAATTTTCGAATGCAAAACCTCCTTAAGGTTTGTCCCTTGTAAAACTGTGCATCACAGCGACAAATTACTAGATAATGTATCTTCCTCGCCATTCTACCAAGACCTTACACAGGAGAAACTAATTGTGAAGAGTCAGTTAGTGCAGAAGGCTGGCTTGGGGTATTCTGGTTATAGGAGAAATCAGGCAACCCTAGCATAGACACATCACTCTCCACAGAGTTCTCAGCAAAATGTCAGGAGAGGAAGATCACACACAAATGCAACTTCTCCTTCTGCCTCTTCAAGTCATTGCATGCAATATGTAGCATGGCAGAGAAAATAGCAAGCTCTTGGCGTGGATAGGTCTAATCCCCCAAAGAAAATCACCGACCAATTTTGTTCTCACTTGGTACCCGCTACATTTACTCCCTGCGTTTCTGTAACAAATGGGTCCCCCCAGGGCAGCGAAAGATTCCATTCGCTTGACAAGGATTGCACAAAACAAGTAGCAATGCTTGTAATTTTCAGAGTTGTCTCCTTGAAAATTAAGTGTCAGGGGGAAAATTGTGTGAGCCTCTGCTGTGATTTCCATACCCGTAATTATTTCAGACAGGCAATGTAATATGTGGCTCAGCACAATAATGAAGCAGGAGGCTTGAGGGACTCTATGAGAGGGAGGATGCGCCAAGGAGACAAAGAGGGAGAAAGCGGCAGCCGGCAGGATCAGGGAGATGCTGCAAAAGCGAGCAGCAGGTCCCCAATTCCTCTGCTCTTGTATTACAGAGTTATCGGGCGACAGATGTCACTCATGCAATTCTGAGATGAGGAGAAGCGGCTCTTTCAGCTGTTCTAAGTCCACAGTCTAGCTGCATGAGGCCTGAGCTGCAGCTCCTGTTGATCTTCCAGTGAACCACATGGTTGATACATCAGGCTGGACTTGCAAGAAACTCCTCCATAAGGAACAGGCCACTGCTCTTTTGCAGGATCAGAGCAGCTATTGTTATATACAGAGTTGTGGTTCACACAAACTGGCAGGGCCAGTTCATGCACTGTCAAGTCCAGGAGGGAAAGCTCCACAGTCACAGGGGTGCCTTTCTTGCAACCATCTGGCAGACACAGAGAAAGCAGACAGCTCTCCTTCCACTGTCTAATCTGCACACATGCACAACTGTGAAGACAGGGCCTAAGAGGAAGCAGGTGCCGTTGAATGGCTTTTTCTCCTAGAAGACAAGCTCCATGAACCTGACCAGGAAATCTGACCAGGAGAGCTGAGAGGAAATAGGGAGGTGGCAGAAGATGGAATGATAGACAAATCACCACAGATTAGCTCCAGATTCTGCCTTAATCCTTGAAAGTGGAAGGAATGACACAGTGAGGGTCTTGTAGCCCAGAATAAATAGGGAGATGGTTAGAGAAACCAGACTACTATAAATTACATGGTTTTTGTTGTTATACTATGCTCTGCTTTTATTGCCCTGTAAACTGCCTTGATAGTCCTTTGAAACACAAGGTAGTATAGTGATAATTTTAACAAATGATTTTTAAGTCTCCCAGGCCAGATGAATTGCACCCTCAATTGTGAAAGCAGATTGTGACTATTATGGTATTTCAGAGCCACTGACTGTAGCCTTTGAGAATTGCCTGAGAAGTGGAGATGGGTGAATGTCCTCCGCTCCCTACCGGTAACTGCAAAAAAAGAGAAAAGTGCAGAAACTACAGACCAGAGAGTTCAATACTGATACCAGGCAAACTTCTAGAGCAGACGAACCCTGGTTTGCCCCAGCAGGGCCTTTCAGTTACACCGGCTTCTGCAAGAGAGGATTATGCAGATTCCAGACTGCTATCAGTTACTGAAGGTCAAGTTTGAGAGAGAAACAGAAGGGCCCAGACAGCCATTCACTCCATCTTGCCTAATTATTATTAACCCCAATTACACCATGCAGCTTAATTATGTTCCTGGACACTTCTGTAGAATCCATCAGCCAATTAAAGTTGTCCCCTGGTTTAATGGGCACAGGAGCCATTAAGAGGCAGGATCCTTCCTCCTCCTTCTCCGCCCTCCTCCAGCTGTCTAGTGCCAAAGTTAACAGCAGGCAGAACAAGATGAAGTCCTTCCTTTGTGAGCAGCAAGTTGACTTCTGTCTGTAATGACACAGGAGGGGCAAATCCTGCAAGCGCTTCTCCCAGAGAAGATGGACTTGATAAGAAGAACTCCTTTCCCTAACCCAAAGGAAAGAAATTCATTTCTGAGCCTCTTTCCAAGTCCATCCTGAAATGAGTTCAGGCTCTTCCACTACCTTTGCTCATAAGATTTTCAGAGGCCTGAGGCACTGCCAACAAATTATCTCTTCATTTCTTGGCACAGGGCTGGCAATTGCCTCTGCAACAGAGGCTCCCTGCAAAGCGGCCACTTTCCTCAGCCACGCCTGCCTGCCACGAAGCCAGCAGAATATTAACACAGTACTGCCTCCCACCACTGCTGTCAAAGCCAGAGAGGAACATGCTGTAATAGAAATTCTCCTGCAGCACCAATTTATGCCTCTGTCAAGGAGAAGTGGCTGACAGTTATTTTTGGAACTGGATCTCCATCATATTAATTTGATGGCTGGTTGAAGTTGTCTCATTTGCAAGAAACCCAGCTGATAAATATTAACCTTGGACTTCGCTGGAAGTCTCCTTGCTGCTGCTGCTGAGCGAAGGGTGTGAGAAAGATGGGCAGCGTTTGCAGGAGTTGTCAGCTGCTTCTTGTGCTGGAGGGCTCCAGATTCACAAAACGACGTGCCCAGCAGGATGCAAAAACATTTCTCGCCTTCTTCCTATAGCCAATGATGGAAGGCCCAGTGGGCTAGCTTGCTAACCATAGTTTAGCATGAGAATGACCCTATCCTATTCTGGGGCTTGTGTGCTTCCCCTCCAGCACAGCTGCAACAAGACTTTGCTTCTGTTTTAAATTAACTGCAGCTTAACAAATCATCCAGAGCCAAACATGGTTAGTCTTACCATGGCTAATGTAAACCATGTATGATATGATCTGGGCTCCTTTGCACTAGCCATAGTTAAAAATATAATTAAGATTAACCACAGTTTATCAACTTCAGGTGACATGCTAGACCATGGGTAATCAATAAGCAATAAGTCGAAGCTTTCAGCTTCCTTGTGATGCATCAGAGTCAGGGGGGAGTTCAGAAGTTGAAAGGGAGGAGAGGCGTCTCCTTCATAGAATCATAGAGTTGGAAGAGACCACAAGGGCCATCCAGTCCAACCCCATGCCGAGCAGGAAACACCATCAAAGCATTCCTGACAGGTGGCTGTCAAGCCTCTGCTTAAAGACCTCCAAAGAAGGAGACTCCACCACACTCCTTGGCAGCAAATTCCACTGTCGAACAGCTCTTACTGTCAGGAAGTTCTTCCTAATGTTTAGGTGGAATCTTCTTTCTTGTAGTTTGAATCCATTGCTCCGTGTCCGCTTCTCTGGAGCAGCAGAAAACAACCTTTCTCCCTCCTCTATATGACATCCTTTTATATATTTGAACATGGCTATCATAACATGGCTATCTAATATCTACTTCATCATGAAGCTCCATTCACTGGAGTAACATCCAAGCACAGCCAGTGACTTCAGCAGAGAGAGAGACCAGCAGGTGAGCAGCCACAAAGCTAGGCAGGCTCATCGCCCCCTGCATTCCAAGGGAATCAGGGTGAGGTGTGAGACCCAAATAAGCACAGAGGAGCATTTGACTGCAAGCACACAGTCACAGAGTTCCTCTTAACTTTTTGGGGGCAGGGGAGCGGGGGATAAACTTGCCGCATCCTTAGGGTGGCTGCTTTCGGCAACTGAGACAAGTTTTAAATCAGTAAACAGCTGAACCAATATCATGCACACATTTCTACAAAAGGTTCCATGTGCCATTCTTTATAGAGAACTGTGAAAATAGATGGACTGCAGGAATTTTTTTGGTCTGCTGAGCTAGTGGAGGAGCTGCCACCATCAGGATACCTAATGCCTGCTTTGCCAAGGTCCTCAGGATATGGACTTCACATCATGATCATGGGAACAGAATCATAGAATTGTACATTTGGAAGGGACCACAAGGGTTATTTAGTCCAGCCCCCTGTAATGCAAGAATCATAGCTAAAGAATCCCTGACAGATGGCCATCTAAATTCTGCTTTAAACCTCCACTACCTTCCGAGGGAATCCATTTCTCGTCAAATAGTTCGTGCCATCAGAAACTTCTTCTTGATGCTCATTTGGTTCCTCCCTACCCTCTGGAGCAGCCGGGGGGAAAAGCTTGCTCCATCTTCTAACGGACAGCCCTTCAGATATTTGAAGATGTCAAGTGTATCCCCTCTCAGTCTTTTCTTCTCCGGGCTAAATATGCCTCAACTGTTCCTCACAAGGCTTGATTTTCAGACCCTTGATCAACTTGGCCACCCTCTTCCGCATACATTCTAGCTTGTCAATATGCATCTTAAACTGTGGTGTCCAGAACTGGACATCTCCCTCCCTTCTTTCAATCCTGCCTCAAACATCCTTGATATATCCTCCCCAAAAAAGGAAAGGCATAATGGACCTCTCTTGCAGGGCTATTTTCATTCATTCATATTCAAGTATATGCAGTTTTAATCAGTTAATCAACTTTCTTTAATCAGAAAATTGCCCTAGTTAGCATACATGTGTCAGGGGTGTTTGATCATGTCATTAGGGGGGGAACTGCTGCATGGAGCAGGGGAGGCGGGGGGGCGGAGAGAGACCCATCACCTCTACAAGGTCAAAGCAGGGCATGAAAACCAACCAGGAGACGGTCAATACTGCTGGGGCTTTGGGTTTTGCAAGCAGGCTCCCGAATTGGAAGAAAAAGAAAGAGAGAAGAAAAGTAAATGAGGAGTCTCTTCCCCCAACTAGCCAAATATGCAAAACTTAAAAATGCTTATTAAACACAGTTTTTCTGCAGACAAATCCAGGCCAGTCATGGAAAGAAATGAGGCGGGTGGGCTGGCCAAGCCATTTTTAATTAAAATGCACAAAATCACATTCCATTTAAAAAACGGATTGCTGCCAATTTGAGGGGCTGGGAAGAATGTGTGCTTTTCTCAAGCCTTCCTGGCAACCTGTAAAAGTTGTATCAAAGTTGTGTGTTAGAACTGGCTGTTGCCCAACACCTGCCAAGGACTTGGAGGCCCTGAGGCCAGAATCACCACTTTGCCCTGGGATAATTTAAGCTTCTCCAAAGATGTCATTGGAGTTAATGCCTCATCTACAGTTGCCCAATGATAAGACTTGTGGAAACTCTCAACCAATTAGAGGGACAACACCCCGTTTGCCCCTTCCCTACTCCACCCCCCTTAGCAAATGCTGCAAGTCCCCTAAACTGCCCTGCATCCTATGCCTCCACCTTCATTCTAGGCCAGATGTTGCTGGACTACAACTCCCATCATTGCCGATCACTGGCTGGGGCTGAATGGAGCTCAGCAGAAATCTGAGTCCAACCAACCACATCTGGAAGATTCCTTCCAGTAGCACCTTAGAGACCAACTAAGTTTGTTCTTGGTATGAGCTTTCGTGTGCATGCACACTTCTTCAGATACTTCTTCAGATATCTGAAGAAGTGTGCATGCACACGAAAGCTCATACCAAGAACAAACTTAGTTGGTCTCTAAGGTGCTACTGGAAGGAATTTTTTTATTTTGTTTTGACTATGACAGACCAACACGGCTATCTACCTACATCTGGAAGGGCAGAGTTGTCTTCCTGCCCAGGTTCTGGACCCACTTCCAAATGAAGAAAAACAGGAAGAGCATCAAGGCACAAGCAAAGCAAAGCAGCCTACAAGCCTAGAGCATTGAGATCAACTGCGAGAACTACGGACATCATGCAGTGGTAAAAAACCACCTTGCCAACCCCTCAGGTTTCTGGTCACCCTGACAGGAGCAGCTGGGCAGGAGTTGATGGACGATATGTCAGCCTTGCATGATGGACCTAGGACAGTTGCCCCCAGAGCGTGTGGGTAGATCAACAAAAGAGAGATGAGACTGGAAGAAATCCACTTCCACTCCCCCCCTCCCTCTCATTCTCTCTCTCTCAAAAAAAGTGTTTCTAAATTAATTTTAATGTAATCAAGCCCCTTGACAAGACTCTCCTGCTTTGCTGATCCTGAAAATGATTACATCTGCAGGCTCATTAAGACTGCAGCACATGAGATCATGTCCAGTTTCGTAATATTTTTAAGGATGGCTGTTAAATGATTCAGGGATTCCACAACTCAAGAGAGAAAAATCCAACAATGGGAGTGCTGCTGTTGGCACAGAGAGGAGAGGAGAGGCTCCACAATCTCAGGTGCCTTTGGATGCCATCATATCTTAGCCCAAAGGCCCTGGGTGCACATAAACAGTAAGGGCTTGTTACAGCAAATGGCGAGTTCTACAAAACACATGATTTGCACGTTAGAAGCAGGTGACTGAAACAAGTTCTGTGAGAAATGCAAAGTGGAAGAAAAACTTAAGGAGGTTTAAATATAAATAATGGGGGGAAATAGTATTAAATAAGAGTATACAAGAGAAATGAAAGGAGAATGAAGACATTGCAACTGAGAAGATTGGAAGTCAAACACTGGGTGAGGTGGGGGGGGTGAAGGATAAAGGTGATGGAGGGGTAAGAAGGAACACAAAAGGTGTGTATATTTGTAAAGGTATATATGTGTAGAGGTTTATATGTGTTGTATATGTATATGTACATGTGTATGTCTCTTTTAACAAATAAAAAAATAAATTAAAAAAAAAAAGAACCAGGTGACAGGGTGGGTGGACAACGCAGCCTCGGCATAAGGGAAAGGGTACAGACAGCCGTTCCTTTTACCTTGACACCTGCTGCCCTTTTCTTCAAAGCCAGCCCTGCAGGTGCACTTCCCAATGGGGACCAGCCACTCCCCCTCTGCGCTGCAGTGCATCCTGGGAGGGCCATCTGCCTCCACCTCGGAGTGGTTGACGCAGGCACCCCTCACTTCCACCAGGGTGGCAAAGGCAGCTTCCGCCACCGTGTCGGGGAAGGCAGCCAAGTTCCGCACCGTGGAGAGGCACTTCTTGTAATAGACCCGCACGGACACCAGTGCCACGCAGGCGCCCACATCCTGGAAGCCCAGGTGGAAGCCTCTCTTGCTGAGGTGCCCGATCTCCCTCAGCTCCACGTTGAGCTTCATCTTCCGCTCGCCCAGATCCCCCTGGGTGAAGCTCTCGTCAGCAGCGATGGTGTCTATCTTGGTGTGCTTCTGCTCGCTGACGTTGGGGCCCAGGCTGGAGTCGGACTCTGCGTAGTAGAGGTTGAAGGTCTCCTTGCAGGTGCCCCCCACCCCTGGGATGCTGTTGCAGTCCCTGAGGGTGAATTTCACCTCCACAAAGATCCTCTGGCCGCCCTGCCGAGAAATCCACGTGGTCTGCAGCCAGTTGTTCTGGTTCGGCTCCATGACGTTACAGATCTGGTATGTGCGGATGGGCCGGTCCTTCTCGTCCACCCCACTGATCTCTTCCCACTGCAGAGGATATGAAAGGAGACACACCTGTTATTCCATGGAAATGGCTACTTCGCAATGCTTGGGGTCCTCCCTGCAAAGGAGCCCGTCTGCCATTGGTGCCAATCAGGGCTTTTTTTTCCTGCTGGAACTCAGTTCTGGTACCTCTCAGGTGGGCTCCATTGCCATTATAAGAGAACAAAGGAGGTGTTCGTGGTGAATTCCAGCACCTCTTTGTTCTAGAAAAATAGGACTGGTGCCCTGGTGTTTCATAGTCCATGAGAATTGGCAGAAAAAAGGAATATATGTGATTAAATGAAGCGGATTATATACACATCCTTTGGAACTGTTCTCAAATACCAATATTCTGGAAATCTATTTAGGCCAATATCCTTGATATGCTAGGGTATCGTATACCCTTAGAACCTCAAAGATTTCTACTTGGTTATCTATAAGATGTGATTCCACAGAATGTTTGAGGAATTGTGTTTAATCTAATAACAGCTGTTAGGATTATGATAGCTTAAAAATGGGGGGGACATATTTCCTACTACATCCAAATGGATTGCTAAAATTTGGGCTATAGTAACTAAAGCTAACTTATTACAAAAGAATACATGTAAACCAGCCTAACAGATTTATTGGGGGGGGGGGGGGTTGAGTATATTATGTAATGTTTTGGAGCAATAAATTTAACTATAATGACTATGCTTTCACCCTGCTGTAGTATTATGAGTACTTCTTCACACAATTTTTATTTGGTTTATTTTATTTACTAATTAAAAAACTATAAAAGATTAAAAATTAAAAAGAAAAGGCCTAGCAGGCTTCTGAGGCCACCTGCGGCTTCTCAAACCAGATTTCAACAGTTAAAGCCAATAGGGAGCCATCCTCTTGCAATTGCCTGGCCATTAGTAGAGCGAAACAGTTTGCCTACCCAGAGAGACCATGAGTGCCCTTCTCTCTGCCACCAAAGTGACTTCAGGCAGCAGGCAGGGTCCTTGGGTTCAGGGAGATGCAAAGCAGCCATTCTCTTAATCAGTAAACAAAACTAACCTGGGGGGAAAGATCACCAGCTGGCCAAAGAGAAGACATGACGTTGTGCCTGGGTGTCCTCAGTGGCTTTGCTGGTGGCAGCACCACCACCACTCCCAAGCAGGCCTACCAGGCCAGGCTCAGCAAGTGTGTTGCAGAACCACAAATGCCCCAGAACAACCACTCACCCCATTGGAAGGGTGTGACGTCCAGCCCAGTTCAGCTTGCGATTCCTGAGAATCCAGCAAAATGACTGAAAGAGAGAGAGAGAGAGAGAGAGAGAGAGAGAGAGAGAGAGAAGTTAGAAGGAGGCTATGCAGGGGAGCATGTCCCTGAACTCTCCCTTACAGGCCGCCTTGGTTCACTCTGGTTGATCTTTAAGGAAGGAATCCAAAAGGAAACTAGCAAATCTATGGGCTGCCTACCAGAGCTGGGCTTGAGGGCTCAGTTGCTGCCTGCCAGAGCTTTTGAGAGCTGCTGGCTCCCAGTAGGCCAGAAAGTACTTGAGGGAAGGCCCAGCACTTGGAAGGACTAGGCCCATAGTCAGTTCTGTGGTGAGGCCCCAAACGGCTTAAGCCTGCCTTTCTGCCAATTGCTCGTTGCCCTGAAGCCCTGACTGCCTTACATGCCCAGAGGTGCCAGTCATGTGATTTAACTGCTTCTGCTCTGTGACCCTGAACATAGACTTTGAACCAAAGCTCCTTTTCTCAATCAATTCCCTCCATCCCCCAGTGGCAGTTTTGCGGGGCAGAGACTGGTGGAGAGAGGAGAAGAGTCATCTCGATCCTGCAACAGCTTCATTATCCTGCCCAGGCATCTCACAGAAGAAGCTTTTGACCAAGAGATTCATGGCACATCCTCCCCCTTGACAAGCAAAGCAGCAGCTGCTGCCACAGTGACTGTAATAAAGATTTCGTAGGACGCTCCTGCCAATCCAAGCCAGTTCGTTCCCACAAGACCAAAGCAGTGCAATGTTCAAGCAGTGAATGCTTCCGTCTGCCAGGGACACTGCTGCTCTTAGCAAGCCAGACAGCAGCTAGCACAGGAACAGAAGCAGCGTGCTCTGGTTATTTCATTCCCTATTTGTAACACACTTCTTTCTTTAAATAATAATAAAAAACATTTCAACCGGGCCTTTGGCTGGTTAATATTCTACAGCCTTTTAAATCTGTCTGTGGGGAGGGGGGGTTATTGTTTTAGTTTTAATTATTTACTTGTGTTTTTATCTTGTATTTTATTCTGCAAACCGCCCTGCGATCTTGTGACGGAAGGGTGGGATATAAATTTGATAAATAAAATTCTCAGTGCAGAAAAACAAAAAGAAAACAAACACTAGCCTCTGTTTTATTAAAAGCAGTTCTAGAGCCAAACCGAACAGCTGATAGCCATATTTGCAGTCAAAAGCTCATATGGAAGCAGCATTAAAACAGACCGCTGACAGCAGGCAACAAAGGAGGAGAGGCTTTACCTGGCAGGAGGAACATCCTTCTCCCAAGCAGGACTCGGGAGGCTCCATCCTCTCACCTCTTGAAGGAAACCTTACTGGACCCTCTTGCTAGGAGCTGCCACTGAAACCGCCCTGAGTTGAGGGCCGGCATCTCTGGAAGCGGCCTCTCTTGGGCATGGGAGGTTCAGCTCTGTGCAGCATCCAGGACTGTCCCTGCCCGCCGGCAAAGACTGGGATTGGGGAGAGGGCGGTGTCGGAGGCAGCAGGAACAAGGAGCAAGCGAGAGCTGCCTGCCTGAGCCCGGGAGCTGTCGGGGGGGGGGGAAGCTTTCTAAACATCTGCGGGGTGACAAGCCTAGCCCACCGACGACAGCCAGCCCACCCGAAAGCCGTCGAAGTCGAGCCCCGTTGGCGGTGCACGGTCGTGTCCGTCGTCCCCGCCCCCGCCGCCGAGGGCAGGGCAGGGCAGCGACGTCCCTACCAGGGCCACTGGGCGAGAAGGTGCGCGCCGAGCCCGAGGAGAAGAGATGCCGCTCCTCCGCAACCACTTCCCTGCCGGGGCCCGGAAGACGGTTCCCGAAGCAAGCGAGCGACCTTAAGGACCCCCGACGACCGGTGGGTCTCCCGACAGGCTCCCTGTTCTCAGCCGCCGCCCCCCCCAAACTCCCTCCAGAGGCGGTGGCGGCAACGTTCCCCGAAGGAGACGGGCTTTCCGGCGGCGCAGCGCTCGGAGCAGAGCCAAAGGGAGCCTCCATGTGCCGCCGCAGTCTACCCCTCCGTCCCGTCTGGGCTCGCTCCCTGCAAGCACTCGACCGGCCCACGAAAACAGCAAGAAGAGGTTGCGGGAGGGGAGGAAAGGAAGAGGATGGGGTTTCCCCTGATTGCTCAACCCCTGGGGGTACCCTGGCAAGAAAGGGCGCGGGGTGCGCTTTAGGAAAACCTCGCCCGCCCTACCCCTCCATTGGGGGGGGGGGAAGGGGGCTGATGACCCAGCAGAGCATCCATGCTCGCGGGCACTCTACCTCCGAGAGGTGGCTCTTCTCCAATGGGACTGCCTGGCCCCGGCCCCTCGGTGGAGCCTCCCTGGCTAGGCGCAGTCCTTCCCCCCCTACCTTGCTCCGCGGAGGCAGCGCGCACCACCAGCCCGAGGAGGACAAGGCGCGGTAGTGCCATGGCCCCGCGCGCCGGCGAGGCTCCTCATGCTGCCGCCCGCTCCAGCCGCCCGCCGCTGCCAGGCAACTGCCTCCGCGCGCCGCCACGCCCACCGGCCAATAGGGGTCGGCGGGCGAAGGAGAGGGGCGGAGCGCGAGGCGGGGTGGGGGGGGTTGCCCGTGGGCGTGGTCAGTAGTTGGTCTACGCCAGTGTTTCCCGCTTTGGGCTAGTATAAAAATCCCACCACCACCCCCTTTGAAACCTGGCTCACCTTAACGACTGCAATATCGGGAGTTTTAATTACAAATCATAGAATTGCAGAGTTATAAGGGACCTCCCCGGGTCATCTAGCCCAGCCGCGCCGCCTGCAATGCAGGAATCGCAACGAAAAATCCGTGGCAGATGGTCACCCAGCCTCTGTTGAAAAACCTCCAAGGGAGGAGAATCCGCCGCCTTCCAATGTTTTGGGTTTTAACAATAACAATGAATCAAAGTGCTTACAATAAAAAAATAAAAAATAAAAAATTTCACATGAACTTTTAATTTTCAGGGTCTGCTTCTTTAATTATTATTAATCTGTGCACAGGTGTTGCATGCTTGTCAAATGCCTTTGTTTTAATAGCCATAAGAGCAGGAAGACCAGTTTCACAAAGACATTTGGATCAAAAACATATTTGACACTGAATCACACATCATTTCCAAAAACTCCTCTTGGAGATGCTCTAGCAAGGACTGAAGGGCAATGATGAAGGTCTTCCTCACAGGGTGCTGCGCAATTGGTAGGATGGTCTGCTCAGTTCCCTCTACCAGAATCATAGAGCTGGAAGGGACCCTGGGGGTCATCTAGTCCAACCCCCTGCAATGCAGGAATATACAGCTGCCCCATATGGGGATCAAACCTACAACCTTGGTGTTATCACCACCACACTCTAACCAACTGAGCTATCCATTGTGTGCAGAATCAAGTTGCCAACCTAGGCTGCTTTCTCGGAGGGTGTTTAGATGGTCTCTCTCAGATGGTCAATCTGAAGGGCCTGACTAGGAGATGGAGGCATTTGGTGAGCAAAGCCAAATGGGATTGAAAAATTAGTATGAATTTTTTTAATTGTTTTTCTTTTTTCTTTTTGTTCTTTTCTTTACCTTTTTCCTTTTTATGCTTGTTGTAGTGTTTGATTTTTATGTTTTTTATGTGGAATATTTGTATTTTGTCTTTTGTAATAGTGTTTGTATTTTATTTTGTATGTTTCATAAAATGATTAAAAATGATTTTTGGAGGTTAGTTTTATATATATATATATATATATATATATATATATATATATATATATACACACACACACATGTAACACCTCCAAAAGAAAAAAGAAAAAAGAAAAATTAGTATGAATTTCCTGGATTGGCTCGCTAATGGAGCTCCTCTGTCTCCCATGCCCAGCTGAAGTAGCAGGGAAGGAAATTGTGAGTGTGGCACTCTTCTAAGCAAACAAAAACAAAAATTTGTTTAGTTCAGGGCCCAACTACCTGTAGAAACAGAAAACTTATTAACTTTACATCTATATTAATATGCCACCATTGGCTGAGAAGGACCCTAGACCAGCTCTATTTTGCATTGAAGAAGGAACATGGGGTGCTAGGCAGGGCAATGATGCAAAAACAGGAGCACTTGAAGAATATTGAGAAGGATGTGAGAAAAAACTGCATGCCTCAAGGTGTAAGTGAAGCAGAGGATGTTCTTCCGGCCAAAAAGGAGGAGGACTCATATTAGCATGGCTTCAGCAGTTTAACTCAGCAGAAACTAAGTTGATTTAATCATCTATGGAATCATAGAGCCATAGAGTTAGAAGTTGCCCAAAGGATCATCTAGTCCAGGCATGGCCAAACTTGGCCCTCCAGCTGTTTTGGAACTACAACTCTCATCATCCCTAGCTAACAGAACCAGTAGTCAGGGATGATGGGAATGGTAGTCCCAAAATAGCTGGAGGGCCAAGTTTGGCCATGCCTGACCTAGTCCAATCCCTGAAATGCCAGAATCACAGCTAATTTCCTCCCCATTTTTCCAGCGGCACAATTTTTGTTTCAACCACACACTAAAAAATGTCTGCCTTAAATCAAAGATAATTTTATATGTAATAGCAATGGCATATATAGTATGTGTGAAATTTTCACAATTCACTGCAGCCTCCGTGATGCACTGCTGCACTGTATATATTGTACACCACACACCAACCGAGAGGTAATGCTGAACTCCTGTACACGCATGATGGCATAATAAGCAGTGCGTGACCTTCACATACCACTTCACACTTTCGTATTTTAATTTGGGTGGTTGTTTTTTTTTTTACTTATATTGTACATATTTTTTGGAAGCACTCATCCTCCCCTGCCGATCTTCATACACTCCCCTGGTTGAGAAACACTGGTCTTGGTACTCAGATACTGTCAATCGAATAAACTAATCCATAGATTTAAAAAAAAAAAAAACCCACAAAGATTATTTGATGAGGATTAACAAATCTCTTAATAAAGAGACCCGGCCAAGGAGGGTTTTTAACTTGAGGACTAGAAATGTGCTGGATCCAGGAGTGAGCAGGAACCAGTGGCAGAATGCATTAAGCTTATGTGGTCAGAGTGACAAGTGAGGTGAATCGTTCAGTGGGTTTTGCAGGCTGAAGCTGTACTGAGATAACATCACAAATAGGATGAAGCTTTGGAAAAGTTGCCGTTTAATCCATCCGCCCTTGAAGTCATCACATACAAATTGATCCGTCTTTTTTCACTGCAGTAAACTCACATGACCTGCTCTTTGGGGATCTGGTCTTCACATCCACCATCTGCATAATCGTGTGTGCAAGTACAGAGTGCATTTCCATCTGAGTGAGTTAAAACACTTTCCACACATCCAGGGGATTTTGTGGAAGGACTCCCAGATCAGCGGTGGGGGGGAGGAAAGCAGCCCATCTGCTTCCAGGGGCTGAAGCTGGGGTGCAAAGGGTCGGTGTGGAGGCGAGCATTGGGAGATCATGAGGGTCCAAGCCTTCCTCTCCATCTGTGCTCTGCTGGCCTTTGAAAGCATATCTTTTAAAACAAACATTTGATTCTGCTGCATCTTAATTTCATTTGAATCTATTTGTGGTTCGTTCTGCCTCTCTGGAGAGCTTTGTTTTATTGATGTTGTTTTAGTCTTGTGGGGTTTTTTGTGTAACTTCATTAAATTATGAGATAATGGTGTTTGTTTTTAGGCTTCCTTTGCTTCTTTGAGCAATTTCTTTTTTGAGGAGGCAGGAATAATGATTATACTTCTATAAAATTAGCAACCCTGGTACTGCTACTTTCACTTCAGGATCAAAAATGTAGTCCTCCTGCTGTGATGAACTGCCACTTCCAAATTACCAGTAAATGGCTTACATGCCTCCTTTCATTGGGACCCCATTTGATTAAACATTGAGTACCTGAGGGTGGTATAAACTACAGAGCCTAGGGCTTGCTGATCAGAAGGTCGGCGGTTCGAATCCCCGCGACAAGGTAAGCTCCCATTGCTTGGTCCCTGCTCCTGCCAACCAAGCAGTTTGAAAGCACGTCAAAGTGCAAGTAGATAAATAGGTACCGCTCCGGCGGGAAGGTAAACGGCGTTTCTGTGCACTGCTCTGGTTCGCCAGAAGCGGCTTAGTCATGCTGGCCACATGACCTGGAAGCTGTACGCCGGCTCCCTCGGCCAATAAAGCGAGATGAGCACTGCAACCCCAGAGTCGTCCACAACTGGACCTAATGGTCAGGGGTCCCTTTACCTTTACCTGAGGGATACCTGCCTAGAAACCCATGCAGATGTCTGTGCCATGCTGTGGTTTGGACAGAAACCTCATTTTTGGATGGGCAAAAAAGATGCCCTTGGGTTAACACAGCAACCGCATGGCAGGGATGGATTTTGGCATCTCTCAGTTGCTCTGATATTCTCTAAGGTCAGTTCTTTGCATGAGAACAAAAAGGGCCTGCTGGGATCAGGCCCATCTAGTCCAGCATCCTGTTCTTATGGTAGCCAACCAGATGCCTGTGGGAAATCAGAGAGCAGGACCCAGGCACATGAGCACTATCTCCTACTGTGATTTCCAGCAACTGCTGTTCAGAAGCATTCCTGCCTCTGAACATGAAGGTAGAGCATAGCCATCATATATTGTTTATGACTACTTTGGTTATGTTTGTAGTTATGCTGCTTTTTTCACGTTGTAACGTGCCTTGAGCAGGGTTTTTAATATGGAAAGGTGGCATACAGATAAAATGATGTATGTATGGATCAATCACGACGAGTAGCTGTCAATAGTTATAGCCCTGGGCGAGATTTCTTCTATGCTGGTTAAACATCTGCCTTACATCAGATAAAGATCCTCTCCTCAGCGAAGTTTTGCTAGACACCTTTCTTTTCCCAGGGCTACAACAGTTTAACAAGAAGGTACAGCAACTTGGGCTGTCAGTGGAACTTTTGCAAACTAGGTTGTGGGATATTGAACGCCAAGAACTAACAGTAGCAGCAGAAAAAACATGTTCCCCTCTTTATTTTCAACTTTCTTGGGCACATGAAATTAACCACAGTTACCGGTACCTTGAATTTCTGCTTAACCCTCCAGAAAGAAGGGCATTTTCGCTGGCCAGGTTTAATGCAAATCCATCAAACCTCCTTTGGGGAAGGTTCTCAGGCAGGGTGTAAGGAGAAAGAATTTGCCCATGTGAAGACTACCTGGTGGAAAACCTTACACATATGGTTCTTAATTGTAAACTATATGATGATCTCCATCAGCAATTTCTAGATCAACTCTGCATCCCCAAATGGAAACCAGAGTTGGAGGTCATACATTTCCTATTACTGGGGAAAGATCAGGAGCTCACCAAGTTAGTGGCTAAATATCTCTATTTGGTTTTTTGTCGTCGAAATACACTGCAGACGTCTGATCTCCCTGGAGACCTAGAGATGTGACGATAGACTGCTGTGCCTCCTTTCTTTTATCAAAGTTTTGTGCCACTGGGGAAGTGGTAATTCTGTATTGATTTGTTTTCGATGTTTGTATGTGATGCCAATAAAAGGTTGATGTATGTAATAGTTATAGCCTTATAAGATGGAGGCAGCAATGTTTCTGAATACCAGCTTCTGGAAAATCACAAGAGCGGAGAGGGCTCTTGTTCTTGAATGCTCCTTGAGGGTTTCCCACAGGCATCTGGTCGACTATGATGAGAAGAGGATGCTGGACTGGTCATTGGCTGAATGGAGCACATTCTTCTTAATGTTCCTGTGTTCTTAAGAGGGTGGCATGGAGACACAAGAGACCAAGAGCAGCTCCTCTGTCCCACCCCCCCATCATAGGCACAGATTTTCTGAGCTGCTTCTGAAAGAGCGTTTGAAACAACTGTGAAAATAACACTCAGAAATCAATACCAACCCCCTAGGAGACTTGGAGGACATAAATTCCAGAGACAGGAGCTGAAAGCCTCCATGGGAGAAGGGGGGAAATTGAAGCCACGGGAGTACGAACAAAACTGACTAGTTTTGCTGACAGATGTATTTCCCCCTAACAAGCGTAAGAGCGGCAAAATGAGTCAGCCAGGTAAAACAGCTGTAGTGGCCCGCCTTGAAGGAGGAAGGGTAGAAAGTGAGCTTGGTGGTGGTAGGGCTATGGAGGAGCAGAAAATGGGGCTATGGAGGAGCAGAAAATGGGGCTCAGGCAGCCTTATACCTGCAAAATCTCCTCTAGGCTACATCATCATGAAGGCAGATGAGCACCTGCCTTTCCCTAGGGAGTATTATTATTATTATTATTATTATTATTATTATTATTACCCCACCCATCTGGCTGGGTTTCCCCAGGCACTGTGGGTGGCTTCCAACAAAATATTAATAATACAATAAAACATCAGACATTAAAAACTTCCCTAAACAGAGCGGCCTTCAGATTTCTTCTATAAGTCAGATAGTTGTTTCTTTCCTTGACATCTGATGGGAGGGAGTTCCACAGGGCGGTCTCCACAACCGAGAAGGCCCTCTGCCTGGTTCCCTGTAACTTCGCTTCTCGCAGTGAGGGAACCGCCAGAAGGCCCTTGGAGCTGGACCTCAATGTCCAGGCTGAACGATGGGGGTAGAGACGCTCCTTTAGGTACGGTATAAGACCAAGAGGTGAAGCAGGGCAGGGAAGCCCCATTTCTAAGGCTCAAAGAGACCCCCATCAATCCCAGGAGGCAGGATTTGACAGGCTTAATCCACTCTGAAGGTTCCTTGCCTGCAAATTTCACTGAATATCTGAAAAGAAAAAAGGATGCAGACATTTTTAGATCCCCTGTTACATAAACAGGGGCAAAACAGAGCCTCAGATCTAACAGAACAAATTCAGACCAGAATAATGAATTAAATTGGGACAAGGCAGAGAGCATCCAAAACATATTGGGATGCCTCTCAGTGCTACAGATACAAGGTGAATATGGAGCCTGGATTAAGCTTCCAAAGAGATTCAGATTTTTCTAGGAATTCCTCGTGTTATCTACCTGTTGTAGCTGCATCCATCCCAAAATAAGACTCAGACTTTTTTCTCCCTGACTGGTGCTGCTTCTGTTGAATCAGCGCTGATTGAAATGAAGAGAATGAACCTCTCTGGAGAGCTCTTTGCCCTAAGAGACATGAGGCAATGGAATCCCCAGACAGGTAATTGGTATCTGAGAGACAATTGACAGGGATTAGGGCTAAACAAAGGGAATCAATTATCTGATAAGAGGGTTTAGGTGCTGACACACAATGGAATCAAAATTATCTGTGTCATGGATCAAAGAGAGAATTCCATCCTTACCTGAGACAGCTCCTGCCCGCCCAGTATTGCAGAAGGCAAGAGGAGGGAGTTATCTGTCAGAAACTGGTACCCTGGCTGCTGCCATATGGGACTATTATGAGGAAAGACAAAATAAAGTCCTTCTTCATACTATGTGTGTAGTTAAGCTATGGAACTCCCTCCCACAGGAGGTAGTGGTGGGCACCAACCAAGATGGCTTGAAAAGAGAATTAGACAAATTCATGAAGGAGAGGGCTATCAATGGCTACTAGCCATGCTGGCTATGCTTTGCTTCCACAGTGGGAGGCAGCAATGTTTCTGAATACCAGTCGCTGGAAACCACAGGAGGGGAGAGGGCTCTTGTGGACGGGTGCTGCTTGTGGGTTTCCCATTGGGGCATCAGATTGGCCACTGTGAGAAGAGGGTGCTGGACTAGATGGGCTAAAGGCTTGAGCCCACAGGCTCGTCTTGTGTTCTGAAGACTAACACAATTTAGACAGGAGCTGGGATTCTGCGCTACAGAGCTCTCTCGCTCTCTATCTCTTTGTCTGTCTGTCTGTCTGTCTGTCTGTCTCTCTCTCTGCCAGCCTATGCAAGACACCTGTGGGGACCATAGCTTAAGAGGAATCTGCCCCATGTCCCTACAGCTAGTGACCTTAAGGGGCCCCCAAAAGCAACTTATTACAGTTCTACATCTTATTGGGATAACAATTTTAAAGGGCAGGGAGATCATGAAGCACAATTGCAATTGCTTTCTGGAATTACCAGTTGATGGTTGTAAAGATTCCCCCCCCCAAAAAAAATTCTCTTTCCAAAGTTCAGGTAAACCTAACCTGTTGGTGTAATATGTCATTGGATAGTGATGGACATTCGCCACTGAACACTGGAGGTGCAGACACTGCCTTAAACTGAGCCGGGCCACCAGTCCATCCAGTGTAGTAATGTCTATTCTCACTGGCAGCAGATATCCAGGATTTCAGATGGACCCATTCCCAATCCTACCTGGGGATGCCAGGGATTAAAAGAGGGACCTTCTGCATACAGAACAGGTGAGATATGACAGCCCTTTCCCAGTTAAGCTTTCTCAGCATCTGAAAAGTCAGCCTGCGGCAGGCATTGCAACCTAGAGGGATGGGAGGGGGTCCCTAAGCAGCAGACAGCCCCAGTGGCTGCCTAATGAAGAGAAATAATTAGCGCCACCCGCACTTCCTAGGTCTGGTGGGCCTTCCTCCCTTCCCTTCCAAGAGGCTGTATTTACATTGCCTTTGCATTCCTTTGAATCTTCCTTCCTGTATGTCTGTGAGCTAGGAAGCCTGTGGCAGGTTCTAATGGTGGTTTTGCAAATATAATGCTAATTGCTAGATTTTGCAATGAGAAGTGCAGTGCGCAGCAGTACTTATGTGCCCAGCTGAGCTGCTTCCTACAGGACTCTCTTGCTGGAGCTGTAAACACTTGGAGCCTGAATGGTGTTTGTTGGCACAAAAAGACCCAGGAGAGGGGTGCTGAGCACCATTGGCTTTGATAGCATCAGACAGAGCACAGCCCAGGCTAAAAGGAAAGTCAGTGTTGGGGCAAATCAAGGGGAGCGGCCTAGGGGGGTGGGCCAGGGGGGCATTTGATGTGTGTACAGTATATAAAACACATAAAGAATCAAAGACATCACGGCAAGAGCAGTAGTGCCAGAATTTATCCCAAGGTGAAGGCAAATGACAACAGCAGACCTAGAATGAGAGGAGGGCTCTGATTCCTCATGCCCTCATCCAGGTATCTCGCCAGGAATCCACAGAGGGACCTTGGCAGGTCAGCAAGTGAGTCTGTCCCTGGGCAAGGACTTGCTTCTTTGCTATGGCTACAATTCCACCAGAAACAGTAGAAGGGTGACTTTAGGGAGATACAGTTTTCCTCCACCACCTATAGGCCTGGACCACATCCACCTGCAGCTGAAGCATGGAGCATCTGCCTGGAGTGACAACAGGGCACGGGGCACCCAAGCAAACAGGCAGCTCCCTCTCTCTCTGAAACCTTCATAAGAACATAAGGAGAGCCTGCTGGATCAGGCCAATGATCCATCTAGTCCAGCATCCTCTCCTCACAGTGGCGAACCCATTATGGAAAACCCACAAGTGAGATCCGAACATAAGAGGAACTCTCCCCTCCTGTAGTTTCCAGCAACTGGCATTCAGAAGCATTGCTGCTTCCAGCTGTGGAGACAAAGAATAGCCATCATGGCTAGCAGCCATCAATATCCCTCTCCTCCATGAATTCATATAATCCTCTTTTAAAGCCATCTGAGTTTAGGGCCATCATTGCCTCCTGCGGGAGCAAGTTCCACAGTTTAACTCTCTGTTGCATGAAGAAGTCCTTTCTTTTATGTATCCTGAATCTTCCAACCTCCAGTTCATTGGATGTTCATGAGTTCTAGTGTTATGAGAGAGAGGGAGGAGGGACTATTCTCTTTCCGCTTTCTCCATGCCATGACTAATTGTATAAACGTCTATCATGCTGCCTCTTAGTCACCTTTTCCCTAAAAGTACCCAATGCTGCAACCTTTCTTCATAGGGGAGTGGCTCCACCCCCCTTAATCGTTTTTGGTTGCCCCTTTCTGAATCTTCTCCAACTCTACAATATCCTTCTTGAGGTGAGGGGACCAGAACTGTACACACTATTCCAAACGCAGTCACACCCCATAGATTTGTAGAATGGCATTATGGCATTGGCAGTTTTATTTCCAATTCCTTTCCTAATGATCCCTAGCATGGAATTTGCTTTTTTCACATCCACTGCACACTGTGTTGACGTCTTCACTGAACTACCCACAATGACCCAAAGGTCTCCAGCTCCTTCATCCCCAGCTCCTTGCCTCACTTTCTCAGCAGGCCTGACTTTCACCGGAGAACATCTGCTGCTGCCTCCTCCTTCCTTCTCACCCGCAGCCACCTTTAGGCCGATGAAACCCTCAGGAGGGCACAATCCGGTGAGGCGCTTAGGCAGCTCTCTTCCTGCAGAAGTGACATGATCTAAGAGCTGAGTTTTTTTCTTTCTTCCTGCTTTGCCAACTGGGAGATGATCCAGTTTTTTAAGCCTGCAAAAGAGATCGTAATTAACAAGTCTCTTTCTTCACTCGCAACGGATGTCAAGGAGGTTGGAGGAAAAGCGGGAGTATCGCTGATGTTCTCCGCAGGAAGGCAAAGGTCAGGAGACGGGGCCAGGGAGCTGAGCTCTTCTTCCCCAAGAGGAACCATTTGCTCAGCTCTCTCCTTCAGAGATGAGAGGCTGAGTTTGACTTTCAACATCTGAAAGCCAAGCCAAGGGAGATGCTCCACATTAATGGATTAAATCCAGAGAAAGTTTTGCTGATCTGTGCACACTCCGGAGTTGAGCAATGTTGCTGTGGAGCCACAAGTCTGGGAGCTGATTTCTTTATTTAAAACATTCATTGTCCTACCTTTCCTCAATGAACCCAAGGTGACTAGCTGCATACCTTAAAGCAATCACTTTATCTTACTAGCAACATGCTTCTCATTTTTTTTTTAAAAAAAGCATTCCTTACAAATTGTTTGTATGTGGGATTTTTGGGGGGAGGATGTTTGCCTGTTTGTGTGCCTTTTTGTTTTCCTCATTTGGGCTGGACTCCCATTTGTTTTTGGAAGGAAGCCTTCTTGCCTCTAATAACTTCTTTGATTGGTATCCTCATGGCCCTGGTTGTCCCCTTCCTGATCTGAGGTTTACATTCCAGCTGAGATTGTTATAGTGTGTGTGTGTGTGTGTGTGTTTAAAAACCAACTCCCAAGCACCTTTGAGTGATTTGACCCTCTTGAATTGGTATTTCAGCTTCCTTTTCAGGAATCCACTCAGTTTTGAGAAGCTTAGTTGTTTACAGCAGTGAATTGGAAAGCAATGCCTGAATTATTTATTTTTTACTATAAAAAGAGGTCCTGTAACATTTAGTTAGTTAGTTAGTTAGTTAGTTAGTTAGTAACAGTATTTATGACCCACTCTTAATTGTATGTTTTCAATCCCAGGGTGGGGAGGAAAATAAAAAGATGAACAAACAGAGAATGTACAAAAATTACAAAATTGTATAAACAAGATTAAGAAACAGCAAAATGATTCTATCATATGCTAAGCAAGCAAAACTACAGCAGCAAAAATTAATATTTCCAATTTAACCAAATACCCAGGTAACAACATAAAAGATTCACGCAAATTGAAATAGATTAAACAACCCCATGGGTTTGGCAACCGTTCCTACTGGAGGATGTATTATTACTAGAGCAGTCAAGTACATCATTTTCCTGTTGCCTAGAATGGACACACAGGGGAATGTGGCTCCAGACGGGGAGCACTTCCTGTCATACCTGCTCTGGAGCTTCCTCCCCTTTTTGGGACCAGGTAGATGGGCGTGACCCTAGCTGACTAAATAAAAGGGCTAGCCACGCAACCATCTCTCTCTTGGTCTTGAACTCTTGCTCCCTTGGCTCTTAGCCAGTACATGGCTCGACCTTCACATAGGATGGAGCCCACAAGCAGAAAGTCTGAGATGTAGCTCAGACTTCTTTTCACTGTAACCACAAGATAAAGCCTGCTTTCATATTACTGCTGTGAACTGAATGCGAGTAAAATTTTATAACTTTATCCTTACTTTTAAAGAAGACTGTGTTGTGTTGTTATTATTTTAAGAGAGAAATAAAGGGGAAACTTACCGGGAACAAGCCAGACTGGACAAGCCAGACCGGATTGCTTAATTACAAATCATCAACTTGCTTCCAATAAGTTGCAAAGGGAATGTGCTCTGCTGTTTACTCACTGGTATGAGTGAGGAGGGAGAATTTCAAAACAATATATCCTCTCCTACCTTCCTTAATATTCCCACACCTAACCCATATTTCACTTATGGCAGACAAAGTTCCTCCCTCTCAGTAGCAACAGAGCAAAAAACATATGCAAAACTAAAAGCCTTGCACTTAGCTCCTTCTCTGTCTCTTTGTCTCACCATAACATGGAACATTATTTTGTGGTGCCAAAAAAAGAGCATCATCAGTCTCCTCCCCCAAATGAGAAAGCAAATAAGAAGGAATGGCTTTGTTCCAGGCAGCCTTTGGGGTGCTAGAACACCCCAAATTCATGCCAAAATGTGGGTTTAACTAATTTGTCCTGCGTCCCTTCTCCGCACATTGCAGCCTTGGGGAAACAGCCATGACCCAGGGGGCTCTTTCTTCTTGGCACAGGGCAATAGGACCAGGTTGTGGCTGGGGTGGGGGCATGTTAATCCATTTTGCTCTGCTCCCTTTCCTTTGCTAAGCTCTTAATCCCCTCCCTGGCTCTGCTACCTCTGATAGCTGCTCAAGATGCCAAGATGATGGAAAGTCACTCCCCTCTTGGGATCCCTGCCTAAGCCAGCACTGGTTGCTTTGCCCTTTGAATCTCCTGCCACTTGGAGGGGATTAGATGCAATGGCTCACCAAGCCCTTTGGATAGCCTTCCAGATTGAAGCTGGCAAACCCAGCAGCACCAGCCCCACCCCCAGCCTGGACAGGGAGAGTCCGCCAGTCCTTTCCCTGCTGCTGAAGGAGACATCAGGCAGCCTCTGCCTCGTGATCCCCACTTCAGAGCAGCTGCCAGATAGGGGAGCTGAAGCAAAAGGCAGGAACAGGAGAGACAGGGAAGGCCCTTCAGAAGCAAAATATAGATAAATCCAGTGAGGAAAGCTTTTCCACACATGCCAATATGATATGAGAGCTATCTCTTCAAATAGCTCCAGGGCTACCACATGGAAGATGGAGCAAGCTTCTTTTCTGCTGCTCCAGAGAGGAGGACCCGAACCCATGAATTCAAGTTACAATAAAGGAGATTCAGACTAAACATCAGGAATAACTTTCCGATGGTAAGTTTGACAGTGGAGGTTTTTAAGCAGTGTTTGAATGGCTATTGGCCAGGGATTCTTCAGCTGTGATTCCCATACTGCAAGGAATCGGGCTAGATGAGTCTTGAAGGTCCTTTCCAACTATACAATTCTATGATTTTATGAGATGCAGAAAGAGGAGGAAACAGCCACTGTGGAATTCCTGCTTCTCTTTTTATTGTCATCACTCAGATTTTTTTTAAAATTATTTTTTTACACTGTGCTTTCAACCCAGAGGACTATTCTGACAGGTTTACATTAAAACACACACACTCACACACACCTGCAACAACGACATCTAGGCATTATAGAAAACTCAGCCTAATAAAACATGACATAGACCCATTTCAGTTTGGGTTCAGATGTGGTTTGTGGACCAAATCAGCCTTTGGGGGGATCTTTAATGGGAGAGGGACAGGGGGAGAGGTAACTTTGCTGCTTCTGCTTGATCTCTCCATGGTCATGGAATCCTCCAGGAATGGCTCATTTTCAGATGCCGGGCCCTGTTTTACAGTGGTTCCAGTCCTACCTGTAGCGTCAGTTCCAGACAGTAGCATTTGGAGATGTTCCTTATCTCCCTGGCATTTCTGCCTAAATCTGCAGCTACACCATTTTATTCAGCATATGCAAATTTTATGTAAATTTCTGCCCCCTTTTTTTTGCCAATGCATGAGAAGAAGCCAACCTGATCTCAGGAGGTGCTGGGCCCAGGGTGGAGAGTACAGCATTCAAGGCCCTGATCCTGATTCCTGTGCTCCAGATCATGACAGTTCAGAGCTCAAACACCCTCTACCCAAAGGCATGAAGGCTCAGCAGAATTGGTCCCTTTGTGCTTCACACATCCTCTTCCTTCACCCCTCTAATGCCTGTCTTGTGTTACTAATGAATCGACTTCCCTTCTGCAATAATCCATTAACAGGCAACAGCTAAAAGTGAGGCTGGCAAGAATTATTGTTGTGCAAGAACAGCTCCAAAAGGGGCTTTGGGGAGCAGGAATTTTAATGGGGTATTGACTGACAATATCCCACCTGATATGCCAAACTAGATCTGGAATGCCTCCGTGATGACTCTCTCTCTCTCTCTCTCTCTCTCAATCTCTCTCTCTCTCTCTCTCTCTCTCTCACACACACACACACACACACTTGTTCTACCTTTATTAAAGAGAACTGCAATTAACTGCTCAGCTGAACGCTTTAGATTTCAATTAATTTCCATTAGGGCATATAATCGCTTCCCAGAGACAATAATGCCGCACAATACAGTCTGCTTTTCTGTTACATTTAAACAGAAATGCTGCAGCTAATTGGAAGAGCCATCTCTTCCTTAGAATCGCAGAGTTGAAAGGGACCCCAAGGATTATCTAGTCCAACCTTCTCCACTCAATTTGAAACCATACCGGACCCTAGCTAGCTTAAACATGCTAGCAGTTTTATTGCTGCACCACAAAGATCTTACTGTTTGGAACCCAATAAATTAATGAATGTCATAATCTAGCTAATATCTGGGATATATTCAGAGTAGTAAACACAATAGGAGATTGTGAGAAACTCCAAAAGGAACTTCAAACTATGTAACTTCTTTACTTATAGCTGATAAGTACTACACAGTGCATTTACTTATACCACCTAGTGATCACTAAAGTAGAACTTCTGTGGCTTATCTTAGCACTTGGGCAGGTTCATACAGGTGATGTGATTGCTCTGTGCTTCTGCAAAAAGTGCTATTGCTCGGACACACTCATGTGATAATTCTGATAGCAGCAGGAAGCCCTGGAAATGTGCTGAACTGGCAATTTGGACAACTGGGTCAGTCGGATGTAGACCTTTGAAGATCTTCACTGAGGACTTCATGATTCATTCATGAAGCTATGCAAAATCTGCTTCGTCCGTTCGGCAGCTGTTGCCGTTTTGCTGCATGTCTCCTCTGGAAGTCTGAATAATCCACTTGCCAGCACAATGCCTGCCCTATGTCTTCACCACCCAGACATAAGAGACGCAGTCGCAACCTACACAGTGCATTACATAAGAACAGAGGAAGAGTCTTCTGGGACAGGCCAATGACCCATCTAGACCAGCATCCTGCTCCCGCCACAAGATGCCCCAAAGGGATGTCCACAAGCAGGATTTCCATCAACTGGTATTCAGAAGCATTGCTGCTTCCAACTGTGGAGGCAGAGCACCACCATAATGGCTAGCAGCCATCGATAGCCCTCTTCTCCATGAATGCTGTATTGTTTTAACATTTGCCTGGAAACCGCCCAGAGTGGCTGAGGAAACTCGGCCAGATGGGCGGGGTAAAAATAATAAATTATTATTATTATTATTATTATTATTATTATTATTATTATTATTATTTGTCATTGCAAGCCATCCAGGTTGGTGGCCATCATGGCCTCCTCTGGGAACAAGTTCCATAGTTTAACCATGCACAGCCTGAGAACTGGTACATCTCAATGTGATGTACAAAGTATAATAAAAACTAAAAACAGTTTTAAAAAGCACAAAAATAACCAGAGATGGATTTTAAAATTCTATGTCAGACAATAAAACACTATGTTAGACTAAAATAACTATGTATCTACTTAACCCAGATCAAAACATTCTAACTGGTGAGAACTGGTTTCACCCAAGGAAACATACTGTTTTTCACTGAATCAGACCAAACGTCAATTGGGTTTTCTCGGGATTTATGTTTGCTCCTATTTAGTAGTAAAGAATGGCTTTTCCAGGGGAAAGCATTGAGAGCAAAGGCAAAACTGCTCAGACCATGCCTAGAAAACATGGGGCAAGCATGCGACCACTCACACCCATGCATGGGACAAGAGCCTTCAGTTTTCAGGGGCTCCATAAGGGAGGAGGAGAAGCCCCCTTCCCCCTCCTTTAGACTCATCATCTCTCCTGACTGGTTGGGAGTATTATATGAATCGTTAATTCCTAATATCTTGAAAACTGTGCAACGGGCTTTGGATAAGAACAGCTTGATGTTTCAGAAGCAATTCATGATCTAAATTACCAAGTATAAATCACATCTCTGCAATGCTGACAGACTTTTAACTTTTAATGATCAACAGCCCTCAGAGGATTGCAGCAGACTTCTGGATTCATATGGAGGCTGAGGAAACTAGGCACAGTGCAGAGCACAGAGACAAATGGTGCACTCGCAGCCCACCTCCCAGCACCAACGGACCCCACTACCAGTACCTGCCACCTCAGAAGGACACAAGAGCTGCCAGGCTGGGCAATTTACTACCATCAGCAAACTTGGCTGCCTCATTGCTCATTCCTTACTCCAAATGGTTTATGAACAAGCCGAAAAGCCCTGGTCCCAATACTGATCATAGCTGTCAACCTTTTCCTTTTCTTGTGAGGAATCCTATTCGGAATAAGGGAATTTCCCAGGAAAAAAAAAGGAAAAGTGACAGCTATGATACTGATCCTACATCTCAAGGTTGCTTTTGAGGTGTCCAAGGCTTGGGAGCAGAGTTTAACAGCCCTCTGGCCTACTGTCCAACTGTCTCTGCAACTCCAGGGTTATAGTGAGGGCATGCCTTCCTGCTGCATTAAACTGAGTCCTTCGTCAGTACATTGGTACCTTGATTCTCAAACGCCTTGGTACTCAAACAACTTGGAACCCAAACACTGCAAACCTGGAAGTAAGTGTTCCGGTTTGCGAACTTTTTTCAGAAACCGAACATGCTCCGTTTTGAGTACCACATTTCCATTTTGAGTGCCACACTTCCGTTTTGAGTGTTATGCTTCCGTTTTGAGTGCTACACTTCCATTTTTAGTGTTACACTGAGGTCTGTCTATTTTTGCTATTTATCTTGCGTTTTTTGTTTTTGTGGCTTTTTTTATTTGTTTTTGTCACTGTGTGGAACCCAGTTTAGCTACTGATTGATTGATTGTATGACTCCAGTGCATTGTTTATTGCTTTGATTTTATGGATCAATGGTCTTGTTAGATAGTAAAATTCATGTTAAATTGATGTTTTAGGGGTTGTTTTTAAAAGTTTGGAACGGATCAATCCATTTTGCATTACTTTCTATGGGAAAGCACGCCTTGGATTTGGAACACTTTGGTTTTGGAACGGACTTCCAGAACGGATTAAGTTTGAGAACCAAGGTACCACTGTAATGGGCTGCCAGGTGCTCCTATGGAGTCTCCAAGGAAAACAGAACAAGGGGTCCCATGTGGTCCTCATGGGTCATGGCTGTTGAGAGTCCTATCCTGCATGAACAGATGTGGGGACTAGAAGCCATGAAGCCAGCCCTCACCTTGGCCCCCCAGAGCAGGCCTTCAGATGTGAGCTCTAGGTGCTGTGAAAAAGAAACCCCATTTTCCTTTACCTGGGAGTGTGGACTTTGCATGGCTCCGAAGAGCCACCTGGACAAAAATGCCTGTTCCTAACATCTCCAAACTGAGATTTCCAGAACTGTCCTCTGTTGAACCAGGCGTATAAACATTAATTAATTCTAGGGCAAGTAATTAAAAGATGCAAAATATGACCAACACAATTAGATTAGGTGCTCCTACCCCCCACCAGCCTCTAAAAATTAGATGACAGACCTGCCAGGCACAATCAGCAGCAGCCGAGGCCACGAGCCCGTTTTGATGCTTGTCCACCTTTGGCGAAAGTCCCAACCTGCTGGTTTTGCACTACTAATTGCTAATCAAGCAATTTCTCCAAGTTTCTTTTGAAAGAAAGTTCCAGCGGTAACTTAGCCTGGAGCTCACAAGGGCCTCACGTGGTCAACAGTCAATTAGTTACAGGCTGTGGTAGGTAGATGAAGACAGAGGCCTCCGTTGAATGGCAAGTGATGCTTCCAACCATGCAACATGCCAAAATGTGGGCAGAGGAACCCAGGAAGGGGTTTTCATAAGGCCTTTGGCTGTGGCCTCTGTGAACTGAGTGAATGGGCGGTAAAATGGCAAATGAGCCTCAACAGAAACAAGTGTGAAGTGATGCATGTTGGGGCAAGTAATAATAATAATAATAATTATTATTATTATTATTTCCCATATACCCTCATGAAATCTGAACTGGTGGTGGTAGATCAGAAACAAGGCCTTGGGGCTGTAGCAGGTAGCTTGATAAAAGATGTTGAGCCAGTGTGCAGCAGCTATGGCAAAAGGCAGATTCCATGCTAGGGATCATTAGGAAAGGGGTTGAAAATTAAACTCCTGGTATCTAATGCCATTATAGAAATCTGTGGTGTGACCACACATGGAATACTGTGTGCAGTTCTGGTTGCCTCTGAAAGAGCTGGAAAAGGTTCCGCAACTAAAATGATCAGGTAGTTGGTGCAAGTCCCCTTAAGAGGAGAGGAGACAGCATTTGGGGGAGTTTTTAGTTTAGAAGAAAAGGGGAATGAGAAGCTAGAGAACATGATGGAGGCACGTTAAACTATAGATTATGTGGAGACACTGGACCGAGAGAAGTTTTCCCTAGTCTTTTCATAATGCTGGAACTTGGGACCATGCAATGAAGCTGTATGTTGGCAGATTTAGGACAAAAGAAAGAACTTACCGGTATTCACACAACAATGGAACTCTCTCCCACAGGAGGCAGTGATGGCCACCAACTTGGGCGACTTTAAAAGATTAGACAAATTCATGAAGGATAAGGCTATCTGTGGCCACTAGCCAGGATGGCTACATTCTCCCTCCACTGTCACGGTGCGTCTGAATACCGGTTATTTATTAAATTTCAGTTGCTGGGAGCTGTAAGAGATGCACTGAGGTCCTGCTTGCAGGCTTCCCTTTGGAGCATCTGTCTGGCCACTGTGAGACCAGGAGGCTGGACTAGATGGGGTGCCTTTGACCTGTTTCTTATGTTCTTAATATAGATCACTGCAGAAAGCTTCATTCATCTCTCATGTGCCTTTAGAAGAACATCTGACAAATGAAACTCAATTAACTACAGTGTAATTATGCTTCCATTGTGCCAGTGCTCATTCTTATCACTTGGCTAATAGCCTTGATCCCCATGTTGGAAGTGAGCATCCTTAGAGAGCTTGTTTAAGCCACTGAGCAGAGAGAGGAGGGGGAAGCAGCCTGGTCAAATTCAGGGAGGGGGAAGCAGCACACAGAGAAAAAGACATTCCATACCCTCCTCCTCTGGTGATGTGGCCTTTGCCACAACATCACTCCTGGATCAGTCCCATGCAGAGCTGGAGGGTACCTTGTAGGCCAGATGGAGAGCAATGCAGCTCACTGTTCAATGCAGGAGCAGCCCCAGCTGGGTGGCTGTGTCCCTTCCCTCTTAGGAGCCCTCGGGTCTGCACTAGGGAGATAAGGATCTGTCATTTGTGGATCTCATAAATTCACCAACTATTTGCAGTTTTAAAAAAGATCCTCATGAAAATTATTCAGCATTTTAGTGTGGATTCTTCTTAGCAAGCTACCAATACTACAGGGGAGATTCCATTCGCAGAGAGACTATGCCCCTGTGGACAGAGCCACATAGAATCAGTCTAGCAGGTTATTTTGCATTGCCCCTTGTATCAGGCAATTCAATTAAGTTCATTGATCAGTTCTTTGTTAGCAGGGAGTGGCAGTCAGGTGAATGTAAGGTGGCCTTTCTAATGTTTAAACGGGGGTAAGATGAAGATGGCAGCCAGGTTTCTACAACACACAATGAGGATTTGTGAATGCTATACTATACAGTACAACAGTATTTCGATTGTTACATGCAGGTTTTGACTGCGTGGTTTTATTGTACCAAACCTTTCAGGATTTTGTCTATATGCTGATCAAGGGTTGAGATTGGAATTGAAGTTCAGAAGGGCAAGTTGTGGGGCAGGCTTGGAGGGAGCATTTAAAGAGTGCTTCAAAAACATCAGTCCAAAATTTGGATGCCAGGGGGAACTCCCACCATAAGTGGGAAAATGTCCCCCCCTACTGTAACTGAGCTACAATGGGGGGGGGGCTCTTTGATGTCATATGAGGCAGCTGCCCAGGATTGGAAAGCAATTTGTGAGCCCTCGAGGAGCAGGCAGGCAAGACATTTCCCATTAAAATGTAAATGCAGCTAAGTTGCCTTGGCTTCTCTTTGCCTCCACAGAAAAGAGAAAATGAGCAGGGAAGTGCTGGTTTCTCTCCAGCTCCCATCAATGCGATCTCCTTTCCTGTCCTGCGCTAACTAGCAAAGGCCACCTTGGAGGTGCCTCCTGACAATTAACCTCAGATTGATGCTGACAGTGGGATGGCTGAGGAGCCAGCTTAGTTAAGAGGAGTCATTTCCAAAGGGAGCAGAGCCGCCTCTGCCTCCAGCCCCAGAGCACTCCATCCCTGCCATTGCAAGGGATCAAAGCAAAGTGATTCCCAGGATTACTCCTCCTTCCTTGAGCTGTACCCTACTGCTTGCTTACAGAATCTGGACCCCACAGACACCAGCAGTCCCTGGAAGCACAGCAAGCAGTCCACACAACCCTCTTTGCTTGCCCACGGCCTTTTATTCCATCCCTAGCAGGTGGGGCAGTCCAGCCTGCAGTGAAGAAAAGATGGCAAAAGAATGGGGGCATTGAGGAGGGGGAAGAGATGGGCAGTGTGGTGCAGTGGTTAGAGTGTCAGACTAGGACCTGGGAGGCCAGGGTTCAAAATTCCACTCAGCCATGAAGCTCACTGGGTAACTGTTAAGTACTCTGCTGCGAAGGAGGCGGAGTCAGCATGGTTCCAAAAATCCCCTTTATTTGGTTCCACAAGAGTTAAAACAGCAACACACCAAAAACCCATACAGAGTGAGACTCTGGCGGAAAAGCGACCAAAGCTCACCTAATAAACAACTGCCCATTAATTAGACTACTTCTGATTGGGTGTTCGCCTCCCTAGCTCTTCTGTGATTGGTTGGGTCACACTGTCATGTGACAAAGACGCATGAGAGCAGGAACAGCTGTTGGTGCCTAACTGCCATAACTGTCGTTCTAAGATGTAACTGCCATTCTAGTTTCTAGAATGAATGAGGCGGACCCAGCTAGGTGGTTAAACAACCCCTATCGATCTGCATACATAACAGTAACCTTGGGCCAGTCACTGCCTTTTGCCCTAACCTACTTCACAGGGTTGTTGTAGGGATTAAATGGGGAGATAGAGAACCACATACACCACCTTGAGCTCCTTGAGGGATGGAAAGGAGGGTATAAATGCAACAAATGAATCCTATATAATAATTCCCTAATGTCCCTGCGTCCGTCCGTGTGTCAGTGGAAATTTTCACTGCGCATGTCACAGACGGACGCAGGGATTGGACAACGGGAGAGGGGGGCGTGTCCGAGAGGACGGCCGTGCGCAGGCGCGTCGTCAGTTGGGTCAGTGCCGCCGCCTCGCACGGCTGCCCTCCCAGCACCTCCCGGGGGCAACCGACCGCCGCTGGGCTCGCCCTGCCCAGGCACCTCCGCGGACCTGCCGGCTTCGCCAGGGGCGCTGCAGGCCTAGCGGAGCCTCCCTCCTCAACTGGCCGAGGGGGAGACCCTCCGTGCCGCTCGCCTCCGGGCTCCCTCCGCCTGCCCCGCTGAGGAGGGAGGCTCCGCTAGGCCCCAAGCCCCGGCCTCTCCACTTTAAACAAAATGAAAAGAAACCCTAACCAGTCTGACAAAGAGTTCTGCGTGATTCCGAAGCTCTAATTCACATAAGCCACTTTTAATAAAGTTACTACTTTGTTTTCCCTACAGTCACCATACAAAAGATGCAGAATTTCCCAAGCTGTTGAAGATGTCAGGCTCCCAGAAGTCAGCCAGATACGAACCTGCCCTGTTCTTCCTTACCTTAAAGAAGGCAGAAGCCCAAGCAAGGGAAGCACTTGTATAGCATTGTGCTTGAACTTGTGCAATGACAATAAATTATCTTATCTCCTTCTCTCCCCCCCCCTGCATCTGTCTACAATCACTGCAGAGAGAGCAAGCCATTGGGGTAAGGGGCTTGGTACCTCCAAATGAAGGCATTTGGGAGCTTTGAGGTGAGGGGAATGGCAACTGTGATCTGTGGACAGTTTGACATTCCTGTATATATTTATCTACAGTATATCTATATCTATATATCTATATCTATCATTGCATGTAAATGCTCATGTTGCACGGCTATTACCGGTATGTTGTACTTGCAATGTAAAGTGCCCAGTAGCCTTTTGACAAAGGGGGATCTATACATGTCTTAATCGATCCATCAATTAAATGTGCTGGGGGGAGGAGATCCCACAAGCCACACCAAGGCTGCTAGCTCCCCACCTTTGCTCCATGGGCCCAGTTTATACCTCCCTTATTCACAAAGGCCCATGGAGGCCCTCCCACCTCATCTCTTGGTCATACAAGGACGAATGTAAATCAAGCAGACTCCTAGTCAAAAATGAAATAAAATGTAGTCAACCTTAGCTTAAACAAGGGGAGGGAATGCGACTTTTCTGCAAAAGGGAACAGGGGTCAAGTGGCTGCACATTCTGTGACTTCCTCCATAAAAGCAGGCAGAGGTATTAACTCTTCCCAAATCCTAGATTAATTCTGTGGCAACCCCTTCCTCTGATGTGACCTTGCTGAGCAAAGTGTCAGAGAGCAGTTGTGGGCTGGTTGCATTTAGGATAGCAAGCATGAATCTAGATTAATTTTCCTGTAGCTGATGGTTAAAAGTTGTTATGTTGGGAGTGCATAATCACACACACCCAATACACACACATTTGTGCTCCCCCATACTCTACACAATCATAATTTGACAAGCACTTTCTTGAGGAGAGGAGGGTGCCTGGGTGGCAGCTGACATTTCACTCACTCTGTGAGGCGAGCTAAGCTGAGCTGAAGAAGCAATGCAGGTGCATTGAGGCACCGTGAAAGCTAATATTTGCCGAATGGCCCCGTGCCAGCTGGAGGATGCAGTGATTCATTAATCTGTGAATCTGTGGGGAATCATAGAATTGTAGAGTTGGAAGGTGCCCCTAGAGCCATCTAGTTCCAACCCCCTACAATGCAGGAATATGCAGGTGGCCCATATGGGGATCGAACCTGCAACCGTGGCATTATCAGCACCACGCTCTAATCAACTGAGCTAACTAGAGTTTCTCACTAGTCAAGAGAGTCTCAGGCTTGCCCCCTTCCTGCTTCTCATTATGCAGCAAATGGAAAGGCCGTATTCCACTTCTAGAAAGAGTTGAACATCTTCTTGATGTGCCTCTTGCGGGACAGCACTCTGGACAGAGGGGCAAGGCATTCCATGAGGCAAGCAGAATCCCTGGCACTGGAGGGGGGGGGGGCTTGCTATTTCTTGTCTTCTCTCCCCACAGTGGTAAAGTGCCACCTGCTGCCCATCTACCAAACTGCAGCCAACAGGAAGATATGTCTCCACCAGCATCTACTGTACTGTCTTTTGTCTAGTGCAGTGGCAAAGTGGGCTGCCTAAGTGGCTTTTAAAAGGAAGGGGACACTGGGGATATTAAAGACTACCAGACTTTGAAAAGCTGGCATCACTGGATCAAGTTCATTAACTTCATTGAATTATTTAAACTAAATAGTTTTAATTGGATTTTGAATAAATGTGCAATTAATTGTTACTGCTTTAAATTTTGATCCCATTGTTGATTTCCTTAGTAGGTTGTGCTTGTGCAAACCACTATTCTGAATGCTTTTTATAGGGTAGGGTAGCAGGTACTGGGGGGAAATTATGGAACCAAGGAAGCAATGGCCTGAAAATGTTTGGGAACCAGAACCACTAATCCGGTGAACTCTGCTTATCATGTAAACTGAGGTCCATAACTAGAGGAACAATGGAGTAGGCAGAGGATGAGTAACAGCACCACCCAGCAAGCATTCATCTGGCAGGGACTCCCTTGTGAGAACAGAACAGAATGGCAATGGTAAGGCCCAGGTTTCCCTGGCCACCAGCCTCAAAGAGAGCGGCCAGTGAGAGAGACCTGTGCAGAAGATTCCCACTATAGCAGACCTGTATCACAAGATCCGGTAGATGATGCCCTCTCCAATATCATGCAGGGAAACCGATAGGGTGTGTGCCTCCCAGCAGTCCAACTTCAGTTTGCTTTCCTCCTCTGGCATTTCCAGTTCTTTGCATGCAATGCAAGGCTGCCAGGTCACTCATTCAGCTGATCCCAAGCACCACACCCAGTAATTCATTCCTGGAAAGACCCCGACTGATAGATACCTTGCTCCTCCTCAGCCCAAGCAATTCATATTTCTTCAGAGGACCTCATCACCCCTGGAGTACAGGGAACTCCTCCTTATATGAAGATACTCTCTTCTAGTCTCTTAAAGGGGCAACTAACGGTGGGGGGGGGCAACTAACGGTGGGGGGGGGGCAACTAGTAGCACTCCTCAGTGATTGAACTGGGATAAAAAGGTTCCAGTGGTCCTCAAGTTACAGTCTAAGCTGAAGAATAACCATTCAACGAAATGGAACCTATGGGCAGACAGTGTTGATATTTTTGCAGAGGGGTCACACATGCTGTCGGCTGGCTGCATTCTGCATCAGCTAGAGCTTTAGGACCCGACTCCAGGTGGTGCCAGATGGAACAGGCAGCGTCGGACCGTATGCCCGCGCAACCCGGAGTGTGCGTGCGGGGCGCGCCCCCGAAGGGCGCGGAGGGCACCCTCCACGCACCACAGTTCAGGGTTAGGAGTGGGGTGGGGAAGGGGAAGCCAAGGGGGGTGGGCGGCAGCATTGTCGCCGACTCTCCTGCTCTCCTCCCCCAGGTCAAGCCTGACCTGGGGGGCGGAGCTGCACCAGGCACAAGCGCTGCAGCCAAGGCGTAGCTCCTTCTGGTACGGAGCCAGGCTCCAATGAAGGAGCCTGCTGTGGGGGCGACTGTTTGCGCCCCCTCTCAAAATTGTGCCTGGGACCACGGCCTCCCCTCCCCCCCCCCCACGCTACGCCTCTGGGAACAAGAGATTTGCTATCCTGCGGTCTGTTAATGTATTGTCCAAGGCAGAGAAGCTCTCCAGCTGCAGAATTGACTGGCAATCCTCCACTTGTGTTTTGCTCTCTTAGAATCTATCATTTCCCCGCTTTTTTTTTTTTAAAGCATGTACCCTCACACCACCTGCTGTTCTTGAGAAGAGCAGGCTGCACCTCTCTCTCGCTTAAGCAGCGCACCCACGTGAATGCAGAAGGCCCAAGTAGGGATAGGGAGCACCTGTCAGCCAGCACCACCAAGACTGAGCTAGATGGCTCAACGGCAGAAAGAGGCTTGCTGGGCTCCTCTGGCGACTTAGGGCCCGGCACAGGAGCCGAATATGGCTTATACAGTTCTAATGGGTACCCTTCCTGGTGCAGGGGAGCTCTCTGTTCAGCATTTCGGTCATCGCTGCAATAACTGCCATCAGCCCTTCTTTCCGCGGCTCGCCGCCTGCCCGGTCCTCTGCCTCGGGCAGAAAAGACTCCCGTGCCGGGAATAGGAGCTGCCGTGCCTTGACCCAGGCCCAGCGCAGTCTGGCTGGACAATGAGAGGTTAATGCCGGTCTCCTCCCCCCGCCTCTATGCATGGACCGTACCATCCAACGGCCGGGAGCGGGGGAAAGAGTGCGCGTCGCCCGGCCTGCCGCCCGTTGGGCTCTTCCGCCTGGGAGGGCAGGGCGGGAGGCAGACGGGCCCAACTGCCGCGCCGGCGCTTCGCCTGGGCCGTTAGCGGGGAGGCTGCCCGCCCGGGCCGGCGGCAGCTGGGGCTCCGGGCCGGGATGGTGCGCCTGCGCCGCCGCGCCCGCCTGGCGCTCTTCCTCTGCGCGCTCTTCGTCCTGGGCGCCCTCCTGGCGCTGCGCACCCTCAAGCCTCCGCCCGACGACCCCCGGCGCCGCCGTTTCCCGGGGCCCTGGCCCGAGGAGAAAGAGGCCAAGGAGACCCCCGCCCTAACCGACTCCCCCACGCCCCCGGTCGGGGCGCAGCACACGCCCAACCTGGACGTCCTGCCCGTCTCCTCCTCGCTGCACGTCTTCTACTACACGTGGTACGGGACGCCGCGTTTCGACAGCCGCTACCTCCACTGGGACCACGTGTTGGTGCCCCACTGGGACCCCAAACTCTCGGACAGCTACCCGAAAGGCCGCCACAGCCCCCCCGAGGACATCGCAGCCAGCTACTACCCGGTCCTCGGGCCCTACAGCTCCCGCGACCCGGCCGTCCTGGAGGAGCACATGATCCAGCTCCGTGCCGCCGCCATCGGTCAGTGAGGGCGCATCCCCAACCGACCGCGGGGTAGGGGTGCGGAGAGGAATGAGCCGGGGGAGGGGTGGCAGACTGGCTGGGCTGGCGAGGGCCATCGAGAGACTGAGCACCCCTACAAGACCCCGACCCCCGCTCAGAAGCTGCCCCATAAAGCCCATCGTCGCCCCTTGAATCAACGGCTGCTGAAATCTCTTGGAGCATCCAAGGCCGCAAAATATCCCTCATATATCACAGAGGGGAAGCCCAGAGATGCTCCTCAAAGGATAACAGCCTCCTCTGTCAGCAACTCGTCTAGCTTTGGGGGGTCGGGTGGGGTTGGAAATGCCACATCTGCGCTAGTGGCATCCAAAGCCAAAGACCTTTCTTTTTTTTTTCTCTGGGGTTTCCAGGCAACCCAGAGAGGCTGGAGTCTGAAATTTCAGCATCTAGACCTCAGGTGAAATTTCAGCACCGCCTTGTCCTGGACAGCTCCTCCCCATCACCACTTTTGCTGCAGAGGCCAGATGTCTTGCTATTGGCAGGCACAGAACAAGGGATCAGGAAAGAGAGCCTACCTTCCCACAAGAGCCAATCATATGCCTATGGGAAACTGCAAGCAGGATTCGGGGGCAACTGCTATACAGGACAACCGCTATACGCAAGCATTGCTTGCCTCCAGCATAGCCTCCGTGGTTAGCAACCAATAACCTTCTCCCTCAATTTGTCTCAACCTCTTTTAAAACCATTCAAGCTGGTGACCATCACTGCATCCTGTGGGAGGGAGTTCCATAGTTTCTATGCGTCAAGTGAAGAAGGGGCAGGTTAGTTCTTTGAGGGGTGGGGGCTGGTAGGTGCAATGGTTTTGACTATCTTTTTGGCCTAGCAGGCTTTCAGCATCCATATTTAAGGGGGGCATCATCTTCAGATTGTAAAGCGGCCAGATGCAAAGTGGCACAATCCTCTCTGTCTCTGCAGGAGTCATGATTCTGTCCTGGTACCCCCCTGGCCTAGCAGATGACTTCGGTGAGCCCTCCGAGAGCCTGGTGCCCTTCATATTGGACGCCGCACACAGATACGCAATTCAGGTGCCTGTCGTTGCCACTGCTTGGGGCTATTAGGCGAGTTTTATGACAGCTGCTTCCAGCTATGTGGCAGCCAGGGTTGGTAGGGGTTCCACTCATAAGCAGTCATCCACAGTGCAAAGGGGAACTACAGGGGGGCCCCTGTTAATTGGTTAGCTTCTCCCTGCTTGAAGCCTTGTAATGGGGTGGGGAAAACTGGAAGTTCATGGAATAAAAATAGTATTACAAAGCCATGCCTGTGACAGTTCAGTCTCTTCTCTCTCCACCCCAAAACTGATTTTGATATATAAGGAGGAACAAAAATGGGGGGAAAGAATGAATCTTACATGGCAGGTGGCTGTCTAACCTGTTTAAAAACCTCCAGTGAAGGAGATTCCACCACCTTCCTTTAACAACTTTTAACTGTTGTGGTGAAGGGATAGGACTAATGTAGGTGGGAGTGGGGACGGAAAATAACTCCTGCAGTTGCTGCTGCCCACTGACTGTGGCTGGGGGTGCCGCACAACTGCTGCTGCCCCATGTTCCTTTTCTGCAGGTCACCTTCCACATACAGCCATATAAAGGGCGCGACGACAACACTCTGCACAGCAACGTGAAATATATCATAGACAAGTAAGTACTCAGAGGCCCAAAGATGACAACAGCCAGAGTCCAAATGACAAGAAAGTGGCCAATTTGGAAAGCAAAGGGTTAAAAAGATAGGAGAGGCCATTCCTACCCTTGAGAGGCTTGCATAGAACAAAGGGCTACTTTTGCCTGTGTGAAACCCAATAACTCAAGGCTGAAGATGAGCGTTGCTTATTTAATAAATAGTGTTTAAACTGTAAGTTTTAAATAATACTTATTGAATTTGTGGCAATCTGCTCTTTTGGCTGGAGAAAAAAGGCCCTCTCATATGAAAACCTAAAAGCCTTCAGATACTGGTGATGCAGTCAGGCTGCTGGGCTGGCTGGAAGGGGGAGAAGCTGGCTCTTTGCTCAGTCTCCGTCAAAGGACCCCAGTGCCAGAGCTCAGCTTTCACTGGGTATCTGTTGGCAGACAGAGAATCAGAGAAACTGGAAGGAAAGAGGGTATTGATGCAACATTCAGAGCAGGGGGAAAACCAGGCAACCTACCTTCTCTGCTAAGAGCAGGACCAAGTTTCTCTAGGCTGCTTGTGGACTTATAAGGCCAAATGTGGGGCATTAAACAGCCTGTTATCTTGGCAGGTACGGAACACACGATGCTTTCTACAGATACAAGACCAGCACGGGCCAGAGGCTGCCTTTATTTTATATTTATGACTCGTACCTTACGCCACCTGAAGCATGGGCAAACCTGCTCACCCCTTTCGGCTCCCACACTCTGCGCAACACCCCCTACGACGCAGTCTTCATCGCCCTACTGGTGGAGGAGGGGCACAAGGATGAGATCCTCTCCGCTGGCTACAACGGGCTCTACACCTACTTTGCCTCCAACGGCTTCTCCTACGGCTCCTCTCACCAGAACTGGAAAGCCATCAAGGCCTTCTGTGACTTCAACAACCTCCTCTTCATCCCCAGCGTGGGCCCTGGTTACAATGACACCAGCATCCGCGCCTGGAACAAGCACCACACACGGAACAGGGTAAACGGCAAGTACTACGAGACGGCTCTGCAGGCCGCCCTCATGGTGCGCCCGGAGATAGTCTCCATCACGTCCTTCAATGAATGGCATGAAGGCACCCAGATCGAGAAGGCCATGCCCAAGAAGACCCTGACGCGGCTCTACTTGGACTACTTGCCCAACCAGCCGGACATGTACCTGGAACTAACCCGTAGGTGGGCAGAGCACTACAGCAAAGAGAGAGAGCAGTGGCTCATGTGAGCAAGCTGTGAAGGGTTGATTCTCCTGGGCACGAAGAGGCCCAGAGAGAAGCTGGTAGCCATTCAGGTGGAGGAAGCTGCTCTCAGAACTGTAAGTTTCTGGAACCTGGGTGAAGAGGGATGAGCTGCGTTTCATGTTGAAATACCTCTTGAGAGGTTTGCTATGCTCCTGCAGGGCAGCACACCAATATACGACTGTGCAAAACTCCCCAGATATAGTTGGGCTAGTGCTCTTGCAATCCTCCTCACTCCAAGCCCTCAGCTTTCCTTAAAAGAATAAATCTCTTTGCCTGCTGCAAGCCAAGAGGACAATTCATTTCAAATCTGAGTTCTGCAGGAGGTGCTAAACTGAACAGCACATCCCTGTTGCTATTCAGTTCCAGGGATATTTATTCCTTCTCTGCTGCCACTGCTACTTAGACCTCTAGCCTGTTGCTGCTCCCAGCAAACATAACCTGATGGAGCCCTACCCTTATTAAAAAAATAAAACCTAGACAATTTGTGTATGCAGGAAAGTTCTCAGAAACCACATGTTGTATTATATCTTTGGAATTCCAATGATCAGAAATGCACCCAGTCTTGCAATAAAACAAGAACCTCACTGCTGTTGGCATTTATTCCTTCAAGACAGGCAGCAAGAACAGAAAAAGTGATGCCCCAGTGACCTAATGGGGTGTGGAGTTTTGACGTTTGCTTCAAATGGAGACTGCTCCTTAATATCTTGTTGCAGACTTTGTGGAGTGAGTTGTACTCTACTCCAGCCTATGAATAGTTTGGGGGCTGGGCTGGAAAGAAGAGCAAGTGTGCTGTTTGGGCCCCATGCCTGCAGTTCAGGCAAAGTTACTAAGCGAGCTCTACAGTGGTTGCATGGGGGAAATGAGCTAGATTCTCATTTTGCCATTAATCCTACACCACTAGGATTATCAATACTGCAAGTCACCCTCCAATAGGTAATTTCCCCCCAGTCTTATAATTCCCCACCCCCCGCATACTAAAGAACATGGAGGCCAACATGCACTAGGTTTCAATTTTAATGATATTGGTCAAAAAGGCAGCCTGTTGCTTGCCCTTCAGTGACTGGTCTGGTCTTTGTTTTCAGTAGAGCTGGGTTCAAGGCAGTTTGGTCCCCCCTGGTCACAGGCAAGCTCCACCTACCAGGGCCCCTCAAAATGCTTCTTGCTTTTCTATACATTCCATGATTGTCAGTTGAACTGTCTTGTTCAAATGCTTCAACCCCTCCAGGCCAAGTGTTCAAGGGATAGAGAGGACAGACTTCCTAAAAGGGAGGGATACTTAGGCACAGAACTGTGTGCCCCTCCCTAAATCCGAAAGGAAATGCCAGGAAGGAGAAAATACTTCGCCCCCAGCAGGGCCAGATCCTTCTGGAGTCACAGAAGTCAACTGGGAAAGGAGGGGAGGCTCCCTTTGCACCCAAGAAGGGCAGAGTTATACTTTCCAGTTATACTTGCAAACAGCTTCCTGATATGCCACACACCATTTACTTGCCCAGAGACTGTGTGAGTTTACCACATATAGGCAGCTCAGCTGTCAGGCCATACTTGACTGCCAGGATCTCAACGGTCTGAATAAGTGCACTGCAGAAAAGAAAAGAAGGAGTAAGATGCTGCGGACAAAATCTGCATTGTTTGCACCTTAATATTCTTGAAGGCTAATTTAGCATCATCTGTGTGTTAAATGTAAAGTCAAAATAGGAGGTTTGACCCACTTCACAAGGCACTCCACCTGCAGGAGTAAGCAGGTGTGCTTCTGGGAATCATTTGCAGGAGGAGCCTGTCTCCTTTAGGACCACCACCACACACACCCCAAGGACCACTGTCTTGGGGCTAAATAGTTCCATCATATTCAGAGGAAGACAACTCTGCAGCCTACAAATGCCACTCAGGTGGAGAGGAGGCTCTGTGAGGCTTACCATCCTCCCCGGATGATCTTGAACTTTCCAGGAACAGAAAGGTCAATCACGGTAGAGCCTAGACGGGACTCTGGTCTATGGATGTCCCCAGTGGGGCCCCCATCAATTACAAGTGACAGGTGAGGCCAGAGCTCTTGGAACTCCTGAAATACAAAAGAAGAGCATAAGAGCTCAGCAGGCTCCTGAGCCAGTGTGCGCCACAAGATGTTAATAGCCAACAGCCACAGATAAGAGGGTAGCATTAGCTCCTGCTTAGACAGACAGTGGCTTTACCCTCTGAGAGGAGCAAGCCAATTAGAACAAAATGGAACATAATGTCCTTCCCTGGGGACTTTGAGAGACACCCAGGCTCACATTATCATCCCGTCCTGGAGGTTTCAAGCAGCCCTTACCGTGACTGTGAGGGAGCTCGCCCCCTGACTGATGTTTGCGCTTGTTAAGGCCAGAGGGCCAGCACACTCCCTGGCCAGCTCCCTGATGAACCAGTGACTGGGGATGCGGACACCAACTAACTGTGACAAAAGCGGGGTGGGGGAGAGGAAGAGATGAATGAGTACCACTACTTACTTTTAGCTTTTATGTATATATAGTTTTAAAAGGCATGGTATTTATACATGCATGTATATGAAAGCATGCATACATATACAGTATATGCCCCACTTTCCACTGCACATACAGTATTCAGGATAGCTTACAGTGAAGTCCAACACAAGTTAAATTAAGTTAAAAAAAACTAAGAGGGCAGGTGTAGCAAATAAGACAAGACGTTCATCTACCAAAACACAGGAAAACCCTCAACACACCAAATTAAATGCCTGCTGGAACAATAATATAAAAAGGCTAGGCAACAGAAAGGGGGATCAAAAAATTTCCTAAGGCACAGACACAGAGAAAATCCTAACTAGTCAGGCCTCCACTACCAGGTCATGAAGAGCATCCGTAGCAGATCTTGTGAGCAGGTTGGTATGGAGATTTCCCCACTGCACTGTGAGAAGAACTACCCACATACACCCCTACTCATTTGAATAGGACAGGAAGAAGGAATCTGTTGCACCTTTATCCCACCCGTCTCAGAATGTAGCCACCCCTCCCAGGCCACGTAACTTAGTGAAACTAAAACAGGAAAAGAAGCAGCCATGCTTAGCTTGAGACTTGCAGTCCTGCAATAGCTTTAAAAAAATAATCACAAGGAAAATAAAAATCTCCACTAATATTCCCAACCAATCAGATTTGCCTTTTAGCCTGGAGTGGAGGAAGGTCCACTCTGATGTCAACCTAAGAGCACAAGCACAACACCCAACTGGTAAGCACCCTATTGGGAGACCCTTTTACCTTTCGGAGAACTCCCATTCTCCAAAAGGTAAAAGGGTCTCTACAGAACTTGCTAACCAAGACTCACTGGGGTGAAGGGGTTCAAATCTTTGTTGAGGGTGTCCGAGCGCTCCAGGACCAGCGTCACTGGCCCAGGAAGGAGTTCCTGGAGCAGCATGTCAGGCACACAGACGTTGCAGTACCTACAGAAGGGGAAGGAGGAGAAAGTATGCACAAGGTGAGCCCATCCTGTCAAGCAACCAAAGGCAAGCAGCAAAACAAAGGGGTGGGCTACCAGACTAATACTTGACTGGAGGCGCTCCTTATTTACTCTGAAGGAAATAAAATCAGCGCTTGTGTTTTTTAATTTAAAACGCCACTGGAAATAAAAAAGATTCATCAGCTGATACACCTCAATGCCAAAAGGTCTGGGGGCCTTGCCTGGGTTTCTGCCTTCCTGAAAGGGGCAGAAACGGCCGGGGGCCCTATCCACCGACTTCCCTGCTTCGCCGAAGGAAGGAGGAGAGGCGGAGGGAGGGCCATCCCCCCCCCATTGCAAGCCCCCCACCTCCTTCGCCGACCCCGCCGCACCTGTAGACGTGCTCAACGTCGGCGAGGCAGATAGCGAGGGGCTTACTGGCGGCGCGGCCCTTCAGGCGGTAAACGGCCCCCAGCGCCCGCGAGTCCTGCGCCAGGCAGGCCACGCCGTAGACCGTGTCGGTGGGAAGCGCCACCAGGCCGCCCTCGCGCAGCGCGGACGCCGCCGCCAACAGCGCCGACTGACAGTCCGGCCCGGAAGCCGGCAAAGGCATCGGCAGGGGGACCCTCGCCATGGCCGGCAGTCCAGGAGCGGAAGGTGCACCCTCCTCAGAAGCAGCAGCCCCGCCGCCGCGCCAAGGTCTGACAGGGAAGGACGAGGAGGAGGAGGAGGGGCAGCACCAGCAACGCCGGAGCCTTAGACGGAGCAGGAGAGGTGCTCTGTACATGCGCAGAAAGAAGGGCGGCGGCGGCGGCGAAGGGGTCCCTCTCCGGCCAGCGGCTCAGCCAGTCAAGCGAACACGACGACGCTCGCCGCTTCGCCGATCCCCTCCATCCGCCTGGCGCTGCTGCCCCGCACGGGGACACTTCCTGTGTCGCAAGACTCAACCATGACGCAACTTCCGCCCGGCTATCTGGGCGGAAGGAGTGGCGCTCCCGCCCAAGACAAAGCCAAGAGAGGCGACAGCCCTAGAGTCCCGGGAAACCACAGCTTCCGCTCCTTACAGGAAGTTTAGACTCTGCGTGAGCCCCCGGACGCCAATTGCAGACCATAGACGTGTGAAGTGGTAGACTGATCTCGCCTCGGCTTTCCCACGGGACGGAGTCCGTCTATGTGTCTCGTTGCCTGAGGCGTGCTAAGGGGCTCGCTACTCTGCGGCTGCGCAGTTGCTTTCTTCCCCTGCTAGCCTGGTGGAGCTCCGAGAACCGGACTGGGTTGGGGGGCGGCGGAGGCACAATCCCTCCCCACACGCGCCATCCTGGACAGAGGGGGTGGGGGGACGTGGAACCGTCTGAGACACACACGCGCCGCAAGCGGCCGTTGTAATTAGTAACATAATAGTTGCTATAAATAAAAGGTGGAGGAGAATGCTCGGTCGCAGCCTAACACCCCAACATTTGCAGTTGTGATTATTAACTATTATTATTAATAGGTACTAAGAATATAGGTACTATTATTTATTATTAATAATAATATTAATACAAAGTTATTAATATAAGTGTCCAAAGGAGAGAGCAGCCAAGCACCTTCCATAAACAAGCAGCAACGGAGGCAGCTGAGAGAAGCGTTTGCCCCCTTGGGCTCATCCTAGTGCTTGGGCAAAGCGGCCCCCCCCCCGTTTCACCCAGGTTCCTGCTCAGCACTAGTCAACCAGGAGAGAGAGGGAGCATTCTCTAAATGGGGCGCTACCACGGAGAAGGCTCCACCCTGTCTCATCGACTGATCAGGTTTGCCCTCGCAGGACACTGTGAAAATTAAGAGCCCATTCTAGTCCAACATCCTCTTCTCACAATGCCAGCCAGGTGCCTGTGGGAGAAGCCCTCTACAATGCATTACAGTAGCGCAGTCAGCAGCTTTCCAGGGCATGGGACATTGTGGATGCACTAACCCTGTCCACAAACTAAAGATGGAATACCTCACTTGGGGCAATGTCACTCTTCTGGGTCTTGGGTCAGCTAATTATTGGATTAAATCCCCAGCTACCACTTCCTCCTAAACCTCAGCACAGGCAGAATGGAGCACTGCATTCTTGCCTTCTCCAGTACATTGAAACACAAGAAGCTACATTATCCCAAGTCATACTTTTGGTCCATTTAGCTCAATATTGTCTAAGTGGGTCTGCGGAATCTCAGGGAAGCCTTTACTTAGCTTCACCTGAAAATACCAGAAATCGAACACCAGGGACCTTCTGCATACAAAGTGCGTGCTCTGTCACTAAGCTAAAAACCGTTGAAAATAATTCCCATCACCTCCAGAAATGATTCCTCCAAAGGCACCAGATTTAAATAAGCATTTAATTAGGATCCCAGTGGTATTAATATTGCTTTCAATTAAAAAATTAATTTCCACTTCCTTGCAGGTATTTCAAAGTACAATATTAATTTTATACAAAATGGAGCAGTTAAGCAAACACGGTTATTTCACATTTTACATTCTTCAAAAATACAAATTCATGTTTATGCTTCTGGGGTTTTGGAGAGGCTCTTCCTTTGGAAGTACTGTACCTGTAACTAACATCTTCACATCACTCAATGCAAGGACATTTGTTCCCATGTTTCAGTTAAATTAAATTTGTTTAAACACAAAACACATACTCCTGAGAGAAACTGGCAACTTCAAATGATCTCCGCTTCACTCCTTGCATAGCTCCGGAATGGAGCCATAGCAATGCCATGCGTTGTTGTGGAGGAAATCCGGGCTAGGAGGGGAGACCCAGAAAGGCACTTTGCAAAAGTTACCCGAGAGCCTTTGGGGGCCTCCAATTACACCGCTCTAGGGCACAAGCCCACACCCCATGTGGGAAGGTGGCAGTTATGGGAAAGGGGCTTGAAATTCCCCCTTGTGCAAGGTTTTTCTCTCCCCACCCACCTCTATCTCACACATGCAGTGTTAACAGATGGTGACATCTCCCTACCTGCAATGACTGGGAAAGAGGCAGCCTAAACCCTCTCTCAGGTACCCCAGGAACCTTAACTTCTGTCTCTGCCAGAATGAATGGCAGCTCCTTCCCATTTCCCCACAAAAAAGAGCATTTGGAAAGACACAACACTGCAGAGCAAAGGAATGAGCCATTTCTATTAACAGATTGCAGAAGAAGAAAAATTAAAATATCTCCCTGGGCTTTACCAGTGAAGTTCATATGAGGGGAACAAAAAGCCAAAACACCCATTTGTTAAGGAAAGTAGAAACTGCATTTCCTTGAAAGTGTCCACTGCATAGAAACCATTTTTGGCCAGCATGCATACGACAAAGAAGACAGTGTGGGCTACACACCGTTTCCACAAACAGACACACACACACACACACACACACACACACACACACACACACACACAGAGCCTACATAAATATCCAGTTTCCTTGGCATTTCTCAGTGCAGAACCAGAGTCCAAACCTCCAAATGAAACAATGTAAGATGCAAAAAGTTGAAAGGTCAGCCCTCAACCCAGCTACACTGGATGCTTATTTAAACAACAAAACCCAAAACTGGAGACACAATTCCTAAAAGACATAAAGGAGAAATAATACTCTGATAAAAGAAAAAAGAAAAATCCAGAGTGTGTAATGTTAAAGAGAATAAGCTTTTCCTTCTGTGGTTTTGCAGAGGGTAGCTAGCAGGCAATGCAGCTGCCTCCTTCTGTGTCTCTTATTTCTCAAGAGTAGGTTCTCTCGTTTGCACCTTTAGTATTTTTAATAGCTCACTTCTACAGATCAATCACTAGCAATGTGCTTGGAGAAGGTGCCAGAGGAAAATACCAATCCTTTTTGGGAAATGAAGGTTTTCTTTCCAGTTTAGCTGTAGAGACCCTTGCAGTGCAGTAAGGCAGGAATGTGACATCCACCCTAGAAGGTGCTACATGCCAATGTAAGGACGGCTTGCATCTGCCTCCCTGCCCTCCACTTCCCTCTCTGGGGCATTCAGAAGACAAGAATGGCAGCTGCGACCCTATGAATGTATCCAACTGTAACCAAAGTCACCTTGGAATGAGTGAGTGACACAACCTGATTCCATTCAGTTCAGGCTCCTAGTGGAAGTTTTGCATAGACTGGACATTTGCTTAAAACATGCATAAGTCTGAAGAGGGCAGAGCACACAGCTTAGCCAGTTCCCACATCAATTCTGTTAATCTCACACGCACACACATGGACACGCACTGGACGCACACACAGAGCGTACGAGGACGCCACGCCTAGCTACACATATTGCACGGAGGTTAAGTGCTCTTTTTGCGTAACCACATTTAACTTTTACTCAGAGAGGGTAAAGGGGGGGAAGAACCCTAATAACTTTGTGAAAAGTTATTTACAAAAGAAAATTGCAGCAGTCAGTTTAAAGAGAACTAAAGTGCATTTTAGAGCCCAGCATGTTAGTGTCATTGGAGGAGCCCCAGCAAAATGTTTCCTTCTCTAGACTCCAGCAGTAGCAGCAGCTTCCAGCAAATGCAGCAGACTCCACCCCCAGTAGGGTCTCTATAGGGGTCAGAAATAAGTCCTCAGTTGCTCCCTGGTTCCTTCGCCTGACCAAGCCACCCAACCCTGAGCCTCCCTGCAGGCCTGGAAGTCCCAGAGGGTCAACAGCCCAGGGGTTGAGCTGTGCAAAGCCCAGTTCTTGACTGCCCAGCCTGGCACCCTCCCCACGCCTGAATATGGGGTACCTCGGGCTCTGCAACCCTCATCAGCACAGGAAGAGGAGGGAAGGGATTCAAAAGGCTCCAGTCTTTATGGTCAATTTAACAACAACAACAACACAATAAATAAATAAAGGAACAGAAACCCCAAGGGCTGTCCTGTTCTCCACCACCGTGTGCAGCCCTCCCAGAGACACCCAAGCAAGGCAGCAGTGCCAGACCAAGTTTGCCTAAAGCGGCCTGCAAGACAGGACAGGCTGCTGTCACAGGCAGCTCTCCAGGCTCTGCTCACCCAAGTCCCCAGCTGTTTGCTAAAGTGAGAAGCCCTGCAAAGAGTACCAAGTCCCGCCACACCTGGAGCGCTAGGACAAGAAATATCCTATGCCCTATGGCCAAGAGGCAGTAGGCCAACCAACTGTTGCAGCCAAAAGATCTCCAGCCCAAGGACAGTCTCTGCCCTGCGACTGCCTAGGGGGTGCTTGAGAGCAGATGATCCTTCTGCTACCCATCAACACACCTAAGCCTGCACTTGAGACTGGGTGGACAGGTGGGCTGCTCACACACCTTCAACAGTTGTAGAGAAGAGGGGATTTCAACAGAGGTAGCTTGTCACTGAAGCTAGACAAACACACACTCAAGTCCCTTCTTCTCCGCAACTCCTGTTGGTGTTCCTGTCCAGCCTGCCATCACCCTACAGCCATTGTCTGCCAGGCAAATATTCTGCCTACATGATGAATGAAGTCTCCCTTAGAACACAAGGAGGCTGGCTACCAAACGGAAGAACACTATGAATGGCATCTATTTTTTAAAAGTAACAATGGCATATAAATAAAACATTTCCGAGGCGACTTATTAAAACCTTAGAGCCTTTTGGAGAGGGAGGGGCAGTCCATGTTAGGATTTTACCCTGAGTAAGTTAGAAGAAAGGATGCCCCTTCCAATGCACAGGCTAAGGGCAGGACTGGGAAGGCTGAACAGCGAAGAGGAAACCTGGGGGGGGGGCGGGGTGGACCGGGGGGTTGGGAGGACTGGCCAGCTTAGCACCAGCACTTTCATGACATGACGCAGCCATGAGACATTCAGGGCATGGGCTTTGCCAGAACTAGCTGGGTGGGTCCTAAGTGGCAGAAGCAGCCCCCCCTCGCTAGCTGAGTCTTCTACAGGCACCTCTGCCAATCCACCTTTGCAAAGGCCTGACAAGCTTCCACAGGGGCATTTTCAGCCCCAGAAGCTGCTGTGCTGGGTGACTGTTTCTGATCAAGCTGCAACAGTGCAAATCCTCTCAGCCCCTGAACTTGTGCAAACCCCCAAGCAGCCCACCTGGAGAGAGGCAGCAGCACTCGCCCTTCCAAGCAGGTAATCTGTCAAAAGATGTGGGAACCACAGGGCCCCTACTCTGGAGCAAGCCGACTGAGTTACATGTGCAAACTCTGGAGAGATGATGAAGATGATGATGATGATGATGTGCCTGGCCTGCATTTCAGCACGCGAGTCTCCCCGCCCACCACTTCGCCAAAGTGCAGCTGCCTCTACAGCAAGAGATCGCCTCGCAGTCTTGCTCCTCCCTCACAAACATTTCTTCTCTCTCCCCCTCCCCCCATAATAGTGCACACTTAGTAGTAAAGGCACCCCCAAGGAGCTGTAACAAGAACCTCCCGTGCCCCTGGCAAGGTGCAACCAGAGAGCAGCCGGCCCTCAGAACTCGCTCAGAGTGACTCTGATGCTTGGGTTCATGTCACAACAAGCCAACGTAATAAAGAGACAGGACTGCCTTCGCCTTTTCACTTGAGGAAGCTGCCACCACGGCCTCCGCCCAGGGCAAGCTCCTCCTCCCCTTGTAGCAGGGCTTCAATTGGAATCAGTGGGGAGGAGGCAGGGGCGGAGGCGGAAGCCTCGGGGCTCTGGAGAGAGAGGAAGTCCGAGACATCCATGGCACTTAGGGAGTGGTTCTGTGAGTCTGAGGAGTTCCCTGCCAGAGTGCTTTGCTCGCAAGGAGGCAACGTGGAAGAGAGGGTGGCGGCGGCAACAGCAGCAGCAGCAGCAGAGGAGGTGCTGGCAGCCAAGTTGATGGGAAAGGGTTGAGGCAGAGGCCCTGGTGCTGCCGCAGGAGGCTCCCCTGATGCCTTGGAGTCCTGCGAGGAGCAGTTCTGCTTCTTGCTGCTGGCTTTGTCCTTGGCTGAGTCCCGGCAGGCACACTGGCACTGACAGGCTTCTTCCTGCTTGATGATGATCACGGGCACACTCAGGCCAATCTGCTGCACAGAGCTCCCTGGAGACAAACAACAGTCAGTTCAGAGGCACCAGCCCTCCCCTGTGCCTGTCTGTCTGTACCTCTCAGGGCTTCCCAACAGAAATGAAAATGGGAAGAAATGCACGTTTTGCCACCCACCACTGCTGCCAGCCTGTTCTCACATGACATGATTCCGCTCTCTCCCTCTGCATGCCTGACACCAGGTGCAAAGCTTGGGTGCTGCTGGGGTCAAGTATGCCCATCCCTGGCCCGAGACTGAGGCAACAGGAAGTAGCTCAGGTGATGGAACAAAACTGGAGGAATCAGAAACCATACAGGGTGACACAGACTCTCTAGCAGCCAACCTGGCTGCAGGGTGGTGTCACCCAGTAACCATTTTCTGCTCAGAGAGGAATGAATCATTCTCCCCGGCTCAACTGTTAGTCCATAACCTGGGGTTAAAGTTCAGATGGCCCAGTCACTCATAGCTAAAGGGTGCTCTCACAATTTTTCTTCCAGGTTGACTGACTGCTGTGCCACCTAGCTATCGTACAGTATGGCAAGAGATTGTATCATCTCACTCCTCAGGCCACTGCATGAGCCACTAGGCCCAATTTAAGGGGTTAATATGAATGTATAGAACCAAGTAACTGAAAGAGTCCCCTCACCAGTGCCATCCAGTGATCTGGGGAAAGAGGCCCCTCACTAGGAGTAGCAGTGCAAAGGACAGGCACCTGAGACACAGGGAATTTTTGGTGGCACCTCCGCAGCTTTGGAACTCCCTCTTTACTTGCATTCAGGAAACATATAATTATTTTATTTATCCAGGCATTTGGCCAATAGTTTTGTGAAGCTTGTACATGGCTGGTTTTATTTGCTTTCTGTAATATTTTAACAATGCTAAATGTTTTTATGTCATTTTATTCTTGTGAGCTGGGCTGGGCTCCCTTTGGAATTTATACGATTTATTCACGAAGAATAAATAAATTTGAAATAATATGACAGAGGGACGCACACAGGTCAAGTACATGGGAAGGTGGTGGATTTCCCTTGATTTCAATCACTGAAAGAAGTAGAGTGAAGCAGATGCCCTGGGGTGAGGATTGATCCCTCACTGAGTGCTAATACACCCCCAAAGAAGAAAGCTAATGGCAAGTTCCCCCTCCCTGGTGGGTCCTCCTTGCCTGCCTGACATGACACAAGCTCCAGCCCATTCAGCATCTGCCCTTGTGAGTGTCCGTGATGAAAGGGAAGACTGTGATCCCTGGATGTGTCACTCACCTGCATTACCAGCAACAGGAAGGGCAGTGGTAAAGAAGACCTTCTCCAGCACTGGAGCCTGTGGCTTTGACATAAGGAAAGGAAAAAAGACTTTTGAAAGCAAGGGCTAAGTCCAGAAATCAACAAACAGTATATTAGTACCCCAGCCCACTCTGGAAACAGGGCAGTACCAGCTCTGCCCCACCTGCTGGAGCCCTCAATCCCTCTTCATAGCACGTTCTGGGCTGGAGCATGGGATTCAGGTCACTCACCATTTGTTCTTGGTTCTGGGAGGTCCTGCTGGCACCATTCAAAATCCACTGGAGGTTTTGCTCTCCCATGACAATGCTGGACTGCAGAATGGCTGCACTTTGTGATGGGGTGATGGTGATGGTTGGGTTGCCAGCCAGCACAGAGTTCCCTCCAACAGGCACAGTCTGAACCCCACTGGGGAGGACCTCAGCAACACTCGGTGCTGCTGCTGCTGGGACAGGGGGATTCCCAACAGGCTGCGGAGATGCCTGAATGTGCTGTAGGAAGTCCTGGGGGTTGGGTGCAAAGAGTGTGCTATTGGGAGCAGGCACTTCTGGAGACTGGAGGACAGCGGCAGGGGTTCCGTAGGCTGCTTGCTGAGTGCCAGTGGAGGCAGGAAGCAGTGCTGGGGGGGAAGGCTCAGAGATCCCAAGCTGAAGAACAAGTGGCAGAGACAAAGGAGCAGCTTCTCCGAGGGGTGGCTGGGCGGCAGGGGCTGGGTCTGCATCACCACCAAAATCTTTAACCAAGGCGTCTGCCAAAAGAGAAGCATATGGTGAGAAAACTCTAGTAGGATCCTGAAAAGCACTTCATGCAGGATCCCAGCTGTGGCCAGGCAGAAACAGCACCAGCTTTTATATCAAGAAGGCCCGTGGCATTTGCAAAAGGGAGGCCCCACTGGCCATACACCGCTCTTGCTGTCTGAGCTCTGGTGAGACTCGTGGAAGCCACAGACAGCAGTTATATAGTCACTGCATTTTTATTCAATGCAGTCCACCTCAGGCTTCCTCAAACAGGCTAATTCCCTTTGGGCCTTTCTTCTCCCACCCAGGGCTACTAGAGAGTGTTTTTCTTCATTAGTTTTGCTCTGTGAATTATAGTATGATGCAGCACGTATAATTCCCACCAACCATACACCCCTGCACACCGGACACCAAAAGCCTACCTCTGTGGTGTCCCATATTAATAATGATCTATGGAGCAAATGAAAGAGAAGATGCAGACTGGTACCTGTGTGCTGAGAGTCTTCCTGATTTACAGGAGGCTCTGGACTCTGGAACATGGACTCAAAAATGCTTGCTGGTGAGATTGTACTCAGGTCTTGTCCATGCATCTGGGGAAAGGAGGAAGCAGTGAGACATGCAAAGTCAGCTGGTCTGTGGTTGAGCCTGGTGGCGATACCACCAATACACTCAGGCTGCATTGCTCAGAGCAGACATCCCTGAAGCACCTGGGCTCAGGGAGATACAATAAGCCTGCTTGCTTCCAGCCACACCACAGAAGTCCACCACGGGAATGGGGGAAGGTGAGCTCTTTAAAAAATGGCAGAAGGCTGCTTCTAATACCCACACTGTCCACTGTGCTGCCAGAAGAGATACTTACTGGATTTGAATTATCCCGCAGTTCTGAATCTGTGGACATGAGGCTCAAGTCACTGAGACAGAGTGAGTGGTTTGTATCCTGCAGAGGTGGAAAGGAAGCCTACATTAAGCAATGCAGCAGTTGCAACTATGAGCTTGGTTAGCCCCACAATGCCAGTCTTTTCAAGAGCACCAGTCCTTGACTTAAGAACAGTGAGGGTAATCAGAGACTTTGCCCAAATACATTTTCTATCTCTTTCTTTAAAAATGTTATGTGAAACGTCACAGATCACTCACTGAGAAAGGCAGCTGGTAGCAGAAGGAAACTACAACAAATGCCATTTACCTCCAAGGATTCACAAATGCCCTCACTATGACTGTTGGGATGACACAGGAAAAGAGGAAACTGCCTTGTACTGAGCTAGGCCCTTGATCAATAGTTCAGCACTGTCTATGTGGCTAACAGTGACTCTCTGGGATTACAGACAGGGGCTTTTCTGACATTGTCCCTACAAGTCTGAGCTACTTATCTGTGCCCATCTTTGATGACCTGCCCCTCCTATTTCTTAGACATGCCTTTTCATTTTTTGAACTCCTTACAAAGATTGTTGTGCAGCTGCATTCATTTTCTTAGAGGTTTCCCATTTCTCAGTCTCACTGGGATTTTTTTGTGATTCCGCTCCTTTTCCAGGAATTCTAACCCTTCTTGGGCTACTTTCCCCCATCAGTTTCTCTAGTCTGCATTTATATTCAGTTTCCCTATCTAGCATTTGTTTGAACCTAATAAATCAGCATTCCTGAAATCCGTTACACATCTAACTAGGCTCATATTTAGCCTTCCATAAGAACAAGAACTCCAGCATTACGATTATAGGATTAGCATAAAAAAATATATTTTACAGATACGGACAGTGTTGCTCCTATCAAGCCATCAATCTCTTTCAGTGGCACAGAGTTCCACACAATGCACTGTGTGAAAAAGCAGATTACCTTTCTGCATGCCACAATCTGTAATTTCACCTGGAAAGGTACCAAAGGAGCTGGATTTCCACAAGAGTCCTGGATACTGACAGGCACTCACCAAGGCACACCATGCTATCTAGTGCTCCAATAACGACATTTTCTCTAAAAGGCACCCACCTCAGAGATGCTGTTGTTGGACAGCATAGCATAGGAGGGCCCCTTCTCGTGTCCCTTCATGTGACTCTTGAGGCTATATTGTGTGCTGAAAGTCTTCTCGCAGCCATTACTGGGACAGAAGAAAGGTCTTTCACCTACAACGGCAAAAATCTATGGATTTGTACACATCCAACGCCCTCTGGGTTCCTTGTTGCTCAGCAGCTCCAGGATCTCTAATACTGAGCCAGAGACTAAATCACACTCCCATGCTCAGTGTGTGTAAGGGGTAGGGGGTGCCCAGGACCCCATTGTACAAGATCCTGGTGTACGGTGTAGCAGGCTTCAACACAAAATAATGTGGCCTGACTATCACCTCATAAAGTGCTCCCTTCTCCTTCCCAAGATGTCCTGGGCTGCTTTCAGCAAGGTTGAGTTTATTAAACTTTTAACTGACCTTTTATTTCGAGTCAGCATCATCTAACCACTCAGACCTATCAGGCAAGCTGCGCCAAACATCTCCTCCATGAGGCCACATCTAGGCAGCAGCTGCTTAGCATTAAGGAAGCAGGAAAGAGATTCAATAGACCCAGCCTTACCGGTGTGGGTCCTGACATGCGTCTTCAGGTGGTGGCTTGCAGCAAAGGCTTTTCCACAGCCATCATGATCACATCTACAGGAGAGGGATGGAGAAATCAGCAAGGAGCTTGATGCAGAAACCAGTTCCAATCACACCTCTTGCTTCCCAACAGCCTCAGGCCATGCATTAATCTGCACACAGGGTAGTAGAAAGTTCTGCAGAATGGAAGCCCTGCTCTTGAACATGGTATTATAACTTAGGGAAGACTTAAAGAGAGCAAGCAGAACATCCGCCAATGCAGTCTCACAATCCCACTGAGACGGAGCTCAGCATGGGACAGGGCTCCTGGGCCTTTGAGGACCTGCAATTAGAGAGAACCCTGCACCGGTGACTTCTCCCACCACTGCAGTACTGGGACTGCTGCTGAAATTCTCCCTCCTAAGCAGCAACATGTTGGGGTGGGGACCCCCAGGTTTTGCTACATTACAACTCTCCTCACCTGACTCTTGGCCACACAAGCTGGGGCTGGTGGAAAGTGGGAGTCCAACAACATCTAGAGGGCCACCAGTTCCCCACATGTGGACTACAACCACAGGGCAACAAAAATACTGGGTGGACGATGGTGTATTTGAAAGGCTATATGGGTCCTGCCAGACACACAGGACATTCACTAGAGGTGGACCCAGGGTGAGAAAGCCTCAAGACCAACACTTTGTAGGTCAGAGAGGAGTCAAAAGCCATGTGGCTCAAGAATAAGACTTCAAACCCCCCATGTAGGGCCAGAGAGGTAGCTAGGAGAAACCAGGCCTGTTCTACAGCAGAGGGCTTGACAAAGGACCCAGGATTCACTAGGGCCTGCAGCCAGGTGGCTTACCTGAATGGCTTCTCTCCGGTGTGGGTCCGAATGTGTTTCCGCAGGTCACTGAGTGTGGTGAAGTACTTGCTGCAACCCTCTGATTCACAGTTAAATGTTTTTCCCGTGTGAAGCCTCTGGTGGGCTTTTAACCTACAAGGAGGAAGGAAGTGGGCTCCATTACCACAGGCCTCTTTCTTCTGAACTGAGCTTCACCAACAAGGGAGGCACAGGGAAACAGCAGCTTCTGTCTGAGAAGCAAAATCGGCCCACCTTCCCGGCAGTCAAGTAGGCTCCTCTCCAAAACCCTTGCAGGCAGCTTAGAACAGCAGCCACTCAATTGGAAACTAGACTTTGAGAAATAAACTTCAGAGGAGCTAACCAGAACTGGTGTGTGTGTGAGAGAGATTTCTGCAAGGAAAATAGTATTTCCCCCAGGAAAGATGTTTCACTTAATGCATGGGTGGCTAACTTGTAGGTCCCTCTCTGGATGTTGCTGGGCTACAACTCTCATCATCCCTGAACTTTGGCCATGCTGGGGCTTACTTGGAGTTGGAGGTCTAACAACATTCGGAGAGCCACAACTTAGTTGCCCTTGGCTTAACATTGTGGTTACATCTTTGACATTTCATGTGTGTGTGTAATAAGGCACTGTCTTGAGAGAGGGAGGAGGAAATGCTCCTGCTCTTACCTGTACAGTGTATTGAAGGCTTTTTCACAACCCTGGACATCACACTCAAAAGGTTTCTCCTTGGTGTGGACTCGAACATGGATTTTGAGACTATAGGATGTTAGGAAGGCCTTTCCACACCCCTCTTGGTTGCACACAAAGGTGTACTCCCCGCGGTGTGTCTTCTGGTGGGTGCGCAGGTTACCTGCGGTGCTGTAGGTACGAGGGCAGCCCTCAAACGTGCACTGGTAACGCTTCACCTGCCAGAAACATGATGTACTTTAAGTCGCCATACTTGATCAAAGAATCGTAAAGGGTTCCACTGTTAACTTCAAGAGCTGCCATAAAAACAGCTCTGCTAGATCAGGCCAAAGGCCCATCATGAATACTGGCTGAAAAGAAAAAAAAAAAGACCCTGTAGGGGAAGGTTTTAAAGATGTTCCCTCTATAGGTAAAAAAGAAAGCATGCAAAATGTATCAAAAGTGAGAAAGAGAAGGAAAGCTAGTTATAAGAAGAAAAGAAATGAACATCAGGGATTATGTAGCTGCCTGTGTGTTTGCGCATGCAAAATTTTGGAACCTAAAAAGACTCCTGAAATGGTTGCAGATGGTTAAAATTATTAGAAAAGAGACTAGAGGTTCCTTCCTAGCTTTGAGAGGCCTAAGGCAGAGAAGTGCATCCCCCAATTCCCTGCAAAGCACTCCCCAACTCCCTCTTCACAGATGTTGTTGCTACTCCTTCTGGTTGAGCTGCTATCACTCCCTTGTGGACTGTGCTGTTTCCAAGGAGAGAAGACCCTGCTATGCTGCTGCCACTGTTGTCCCTTTCTCAGAGGACCCTGGGTTGTCGCCTGTGCTTGAGGCTCAGGTATTTCATTCAGCTCTTCAGACTTTGCCCAGTTTGGTGCCACTTACAAACAGGCACAACCGCAGAATGTAATATTTCTGGATACCTGAAGGGTCAGAGACCTTTTTTTGGCAACTAATGCAACCTGACTAATTTCAGTGGCTTAACTTGGTTTTTTGCCAAGGTTGTCATGTGCTGCTCCTGTACTCCCATTGCCAGCTGTGGGGTTGATGACCAGACTTTGTGGTTCTGGCCAGGTTCCCAAAGCAGTCAGCAGCACAACTTACAAAGGAAGCTCCCTTTGGCACAGGGTGCACTTGTTCTCCATGTGCAGGTCTGAGCTGGTTGGCAACAGAATGTGCAATTAATTGTGCACATGACTCTTCTGTGCCACACGGGAGCACATGAGACTCTGACAAAGGGGCATACGCATCAAATCAAGTTTCCCATTGATACTAATTCATATATTTCCCAAACAGTGACTTCTAAGTTATGTTAATTTACAACTAAACAAAGTATTATTCACACCGGGGTGGATGGGGAACACCTGTGTGCTGGACTCTAATTTCCAGCAGCCAGCCTGCTCAATGGCCAGGGGTGACATGGGAGTTGGGAGTCCACCAGCATGGAGAGGGCCCTGTCATAATCAAATGTAGTTTTCCTTCAGGATAAGTTATTAAATGATGCCCCCTTCTGTAATTCTCAGACATACACAAATATGTATTCTTCCTCCATCATTTCCCAAGCAGCTGCTTTCAATTATCATCTGAACATAAGGCAATAGACTAGAAGCTCCTGGCGGATTTTGTCCTCCATAAGAGCAGCAGAAAGAGATAGTTATTCTATTATACCTGAAGTTAAGTCAGTCTCAATATTCCTAATTTTTTTTGAGAAGGCAAAAGGTATATCAAAGGAACTTTCAGCCCTTCTCTAAATCTGCAGAAGTACTGGCTTATATACAGCTGAAGTCATCAAACAACACTGTGGCAGTCATATTGAAACCAAAAGAGCAGCTTTAAGATCTGCAGACTTAAAACTGCAACCTACAATTTAAAAGGGCCAGAAACAATCTGCTAAACCCATTTTCTCAGGATTCTGTTTGTGCAAAGTTTCAACCTACTTCCTTATAAGAGAAGTTCTACTTCTCCTTTACATTTGTGGGTACAGCAGTAGATGTGCTGAACCAATGTCTTGCCTTGCTAACGGTCTTGATGAGAGCCAGTAAACCAAAGCGCAATCCAGATAAGACTGACGCACCATTAGTGGGTGGTTCCCTTGACTGGATGTATGAGAACTGCTTTAAATGCCAGGCAAAAACAATTCTTTTTCACTAGGACTTTGGCTCTTAATTATCTGTGGCCTTGAGTGGTTGTAATGTTTAAATCCTGCCTTTTAAAAATAGGATTTTTCTGTTTTTTTAAATCTTATGCCAGTTTCAACGTATGTGCTTGCTTGTTTATAAATTGAACAAATAAAAATAAAGCACTCTTAAATTCAAGATAGATTAATTCATAAAAAATAAAGCTTGAGGAATTTTGTTCATTATCAGCACTCCAAAAACTAAAGGCCCTCTCCATTATTTTGTGAGTCATTCCAAGATTTAAGTCAAGAAGTATCTCTTAGCTGCCTCTCTAAAGCATACACCCTCCTGCTAATCCATAAATCAAAACTGAGATAGTTTGGAGCTTCTCTCCGTTACTGTCTGTCTCACCTACGCACAGGGTTGACTATACATTATTACAGGATGTGGCACTCAGCGCAAACCTGAATAATGTATATTGGTCATAGATTTTTGTTTTTCTATCCTAGTGCAGAACCTTTTATTTTAAAAAATCACACATGGCACACACAGCCCTAGCGATAATGTTTTACTATTGTGAAAATTCCCAAGACAGGGTGTATAGCATGAAAATGTAGCAAAAGCTTCCCTTCAACCATGCACTGCTTAGTATGGAAAGTAGGCAAGTCTATATGCCTGCTATATAAGGGAAATTTGCAGCCCATGGGCAAAAACATTACAACTGAAAATTATGTCTCTGGGAATTTCTCCTTCAGAACTACTAAAGTTGGATCTAGCCTCTGCTAAAAGAATAATAACTCATAAATTAGGGGAATTGGATTTACAATCCCAAATAGCGACAGGCAACGGCACCTGCTCCCCTTCAAACCTTGGCTTACTACCCCCCTCAAAACTCCCTCTGTACCTAACGTCTTTAACTGTATCAGCACACAGATACGCCTTTGTCAAGGCTAGATTCAATGCCTTCCCAACCAATGTGATGGGCAATAGACTTTCAAATGGTCAGATATCAATTCTATGTGACTGCGGTTGTGGATTACCAGAATCGTTACAACATATACTTTTCTGCTGTCCACTCCATTCCTTCTCCAGGAGTAAGTTTCTCGCCCCTTATATAGTGAGATCCGCCGAGGTATCTAATGGAGCCAAATTGAGATTCCTCCTGAATGATGAAGATGCAAACAGAACACTCGCAGTGGCTAGATATTTGATCAGTGTTCTATCGCTAAAAAAGAAAAACGGATCCCTGTCTGACTTAGAAAATCCATTCAAGCCCTAAACTTTAAAATTTGGATTGGTTGACAATTAGAACTGTAACAACTACCTGATTAGCTAGGAGTCGATAGATGTTATTGAAACTCCCACTGGGCTGGAATTGTTTAAATTGTTGTTTCTTTGCACACTGTTTTTATGTCATGGGCCAATGGCCGTAATAAAGATACCATACCATATATAAGGGAAACCACTGCTCTCTCACCCCCCAAAACCTGAGAAGCTCTGCTCACCCTTTTCCTAAAGATACTTGGAAGTGTAACAGTGCATTTTTGTATTATATAAACCTGACTTGAAGAGCAACATGTGAAAACATCCAGGATCAGCTTAGGAACGGCTTCTCTGACACAAGTGTGGGAAAAGGCCAAATACTGCAGAATAAGGAAATTTGTTTTCTTGGGTGTTTTCTGATGATGATGTTTCCAAAAATGACTCTGTGAGTTTTAAATGCAACACAAAAAGCAACACAGTTCCATACAGCCATATGACAGGCCTCCCGATAGAGAAGCAGGATTAGATTAGAGTCTGCTACTTACTTCTTTCAGTTTCGTCTCAGGACACTCTGACTGCAAAGTAAGGGTGGCTCCTTCAATGTTTCGTGGCATAGGAGTTGAGCCAGGATTGATCGTCAGATGAATCTGGTCCGGAGAAATAATGTGCTGAACATAACCCTGGGACATTCCTTCATGGTCAGCTATCAAAGGAAACCTGTCCTCGTGACCATCAGGTAGAAAAGGCAAGTGATCCCCACACTGCCCTTCATCCTCCTCGTCCTCCAATGGCCCTCGGTCTTGTTCAATGAGGACTGTTGTTCTGTCATACACTGTCCTGGATGAGGATGGGACAAGGCCATTCTTGTCCACAAACCACAACAGTTTATCATCCTGGGCCAAGTCATCTTCCTCCACTTTGTAATAGATGACATTCTCAGGACTGTTTTCCCCCATGGTTTAGTGGCATTCCAGAAGGGTCACAGAATGAACATAAGACAGCTCACCTGTAAAAAGATCACATAGAACAGGGCAGTCAGAACTCAGGAACATTCAGTAAGTAGTACTGTTTTCCATTTGACACCCAATTTACTGCCTTAGGATTCCTTTATTGCACATAGTTGCTTCAGTTCTTCATGCTTTACAAGGTTTTTAAAGTGCAGTGAAGCCAGCGCCCTTCTATTTTCTACAGATAACTCCATGCAGAAGGCTCACTTGAGTCAAAATGTGTCATGCTAGTGTCACAAAAAAAACCATGCATCTTTTAAGTCTTACTTCTCCCTCTCTTCCCCACCCCCGCCCTAGCATTGGAGACTTGCTGAGTTTTGCATGGCTCCTTCTGGCTTTTTAAGGAGACAAGCCAAGGATATATGTGTATATACACCGACTGCTTGTAAAATTCTGCAAATGTCCCAGCCGAAAGGCTACATTATGTGGGTCACTCTTTCGGTCACCAGGCTGGCTGGCGAATCGCCCCTCCCCGCTTAATACTGAAAGAGTCGCAGCAGCAGGAGGAGGAGGCTGAAGAGAGCCTCAGCCGAAGGAGGGCTCTGTCGCCCCAACAAGCTCCGCTTCGACAATCCCAAGGAGCTGCCGCCGCCGCCACGCCCGGGGGGGAAAGGAGATCGCGGCCCCGCTTCGCTGCCACCCCCGACAGTGACCCACGAGTCGCCGCGAGAGGGCGGCTCTCTGACAGGGAGGAGGAGGACAGGGCCAGCCTCGGGGCAGCCCGAGCACCAGGGCCGCCTGTCCACCCCGCGCGCATCTCACCGGCCGCGTCCAGCTCCAGCCCGGCCCGTGTCAGTGCCATGGCGCCTGCTCGGCTGCCACGCGCAGCCCGAGCGCCAGCACTCGCTCGCTCGCTTGCCCGCCCGTCAATCCGCTCGGCTCGCTCGGTCCGTCCGTCCGAGGTTTCCTCAGACATTCGCGCTTCCGCTTCCGAGCAGCGCGGGGCAGGCCGGGAAAGCACCCCTTCCGGCCACGCCCCCCTCCTACCACAGATGGAAAAAAGGCTAGAGCGGTGCACCGGCGGTGTCTCCTCTGGTGGGAGGGAGGGACGGATGCCTTCAAACCCGCAAGGAGTCGGGAGTGTCGGCGAGGCGGGTCTTCATTGCAGGGCTGTTGTGAATCACCCGAGAGCTTGGCAAGGCCGACCTTGCAGCCTCCCTCCCCTCAAGGAGAGAGAAAAGCCTCTTCTGGCACCGAGTCCAGGCTGCATCTGTTTTGCGGGAAGTGGACGGGAAGATGCCGGGGCTGGAGGCAGGACGCAGCGCGCAGCTGGAGTTGAAACGGTGTTGCCCACCCAAAAAAGGCTCGGGCGGCTTGGAAAGTGGGCGAGGGAATGCACTGGAAAAGAGGGGCGTGGATGAATGACTGAGAGGTGTTTTAAAAGCCTGAAGAACGCAGGACGAATTGCTCCTTGGCATATCTATTTTATAGACCTCTTATTTCGTTTGAAAACAATAATAATGTCAAAGCAGTTTATATAAGCACCCCAGGATGAGCAGGTACAATTGAAGTCAGGGAGAAGGCTCGCTAATTTATAGGCTTGCTAATTAAAAGGCTCGTTAATGAGCAGGTTGCCTGGACTGGCCCCAAGTGGGCACAAGAGACGGGGGAGGGGTCTCCTGCCTGCCTACTCCACTCCCTGTCACTCCCATCTCAGCGTAGGTGGTAACCCAGTCAATCAAGGCTGCTCTTTGCTTGAAAGAACTTGACAGGTGCCCGATCACTACACCAGGGGAGCAGGGCAGAAACAGGCAGCCCAAATAAGCAAGCAGTTGGCTTGCAACAACTGAAGACTTAAGAAAGAGGTAATGAAAGGGACGCAATAGCTTAGTGCAGGGGTAGGCAACCTAAGGCCCGTGGGCCAGATGCTGCCCAATCGCCTTCTTAATCTGGCCCGCGGACAGTCCAGGAATCAGTGTGTTTTTACATGAGTAGAATGTGTCCTTTAAAATGCATCTCTGAGTTATTTGTGGGGCATAGGAATTCGTTCATTTTTTCCCCAAAATATAGTCCGGCCCCCCACAAGGTCTGAGGGACGGTGGATTGGCCCACGGCTGGAAAAGCTTGCTGACCCCTGGCTTAGTGTGTAGAAAATGGAGAGAAATGTTTCTCTCACTTCTTACGGGGCTTGCGCACACATCCTCAGAGCCCCACCGCACACTTCCTTTCAATTTATGAAGGGTTATGTGTTCCATGAACCCTCCACTGTGGTTGTTAGAGGGGCACAGGAAACTGTTTCTAGGCTAGGAGGGCCAGTGGGTAAGCCTGCTAATAGGAAGAAGGCAGGACTGAAAAGGAGGAAGTGAGAACTTCCCCTGCAGTTACAGTACATCCTGGCTGTGATACCTCCATACCTCGTAAGAACACAAAATGTGATCACAGTCCTGGGCCTCCATCCCCATTCAGAGAAACAACAGACTCCCACCAGTCAAAAGAGTGAACCAGGCTCCCAGCAAGTGCCATGAACTAGACATGAAGCCAATGTGGCTTTTGAGTGGCCAGAGATTTAGCTTTAAGCCAGCTTTGTGCACACTCCTGATCTCTATCCAACAGAGGGCTATCAAAGCCTACTAGCCATGATGGCTGTGCTCATGATGGGCCATTGCCTGATGCAGCAGACTCTATGCTCTTATGTTAAAATCCCAAAGGCGCCCCTCAGGTGTTGCTGCTGCCAAGCCAGACATCTCCTTGGATTAACAATGAGAGCAAGTAGCATGGACGTTAATAAGTTAAAATGTTTAATTATATTTATGTTACATTCTTTGCTTATAAAAGTAGCTGATTTAGGTTATCAAAGATTAAGCATTAAGGCAATGGCAGATAAAGGACATTGTTTTGTCACAAAACATGACATACCACAGTCAAGATCCAGTGTGCAGACTGACTGCTAGTTTAATATAAAAACTCACTGTGCTTTATAGTGCTGCTAACACAGTAGCAGCTGCTTCTTCCCACCTGACCTGTGCTCCAGGATTAAAAAGTATGTACATGTCTTTACATTTTTTAAAAAAAAAACAACACCAATTACTGCAAAATCTAATTTTCTGAATATACAAAACTATTTTTTACAGAAGCCCTGCCTATAGTTACTAGTCCTTGGCCTTCACAGTATGATCTCTTCCCGCAAGAGGAACTGCTGGATGAATTGCTGAACTTTCCGCTTCTCGGCAATGGTGTGACCAGGAGGGGGACGGAGCAGTAGCCCCCCGAATACGCTACCTGCACAGGAAACATGATAAAAAAAATCCATTAGTGTTTGCATACAGAAGTGGCATCTGAGCTCCATGTAAGGAGCTATCAAGGGGGATGACAGACTGCCCTTCTCAAGGCCCACCGCACCAGCTGATGTTTTTTGGCATGGTGTCCCAAATGATTAAATGCATAGGAGTTGAGATGCCAGCTCACCACCTCCACTTGGCTCAACCTATGTTTTAAAACAAGCTGCTCCAGGGCATAGTTAAATGAGCTGCATTCCTGTCAGGTGTGTGACATGCCAAAACATTTAAATCAAATAGGTCACGACCCCGTTTATCCCAGTTCACTCATCCTAGGATCATCCTCCAAAGCCAGGATCAGTTCTCACCAAGAATATTCACATCCAAGTGGTTTTTCACAGAGTGCTGCAGTAGTTCCCGCAGAAATGCTATCAGATAACTGAAGACGTTTTTATGACACTTGGGCAGCGTGGAAACCACCTGGGAACAACAGAGAAGGAAGCTGTCGCACGCATGCAAACACACTCCCCCCACCAAGGGACCAGGCAGCCTCTTGGCATTACATGTCTCCCATTTTGGCAGCCGGCCTCTACTGGCTCACCTGATTGCTCAGCACATGGCTGTCAGCAGCCTCCAAGCACTTGTCGTACAGCGTGTAGCAGATTACCGGCTCGGGGAGACTCTCCAAGAAGAGCAGCAAAGCTTCCGCCACTGAGTGATTGCTGCCATCTGGCCAGTGGTGTTTAAGGAACAGGCAGTCACCAAGATGGGGCCAGTGCCAGCTGCAATGCTGAGACACTGGGAAAGCCCACTCACCCGTAAGGAGGCCCCAGCGTAAGGGGCCGCACAACCACAGAGGCAGTAAAAAAATGCAAGATGACAACTAGCTGCAATAAGGTATTCACAGGGGGAGAAATGTTTGCCTCATCTGGCGCAGAAACCCAGCTCATAGGTAGCTGCGATGGGGATCGGGTTGGCTGAACTGCTAAGGGAGGGAGGGGGTAAACATGTACTTTGCAGAGAGGATCAGCAGACCCCACAAGGTAATGCAGTACAACTGCATCTTATGCAGGGGTTACGTTCCAGAAACACCAGAAGGCTTTCCCAGTGTGACAAGAGCATTTAAGCCCTCTGCCTTGCTTGCATTTAACTTGTAGAATTTCAACCAGCCTGCCTTCAGCCGCATATGGTTGAAATCGTGCATAATATGCAATTGTACTGTACTGAATTGCAAGGGGGGGGAGAGAAAGATAATGCCAGTCCCTCTTTCTGTGGGATGTATAACACTGGTGCAGTCAATCACAACATTCCTAGAGTGTACACAAGGGGTCTTGGTCCTCCAGCTAGTTTCCTGTGCCTGGAGGAGGATCATTTCCTTTGTGTGACCAGAAGTGGGAGTGGCCTTACCTGTAGCTATTCAAAGATACAGGTGAGCTGCTACTCTCCCTCTCTTCCCACCAGGACTCCGAGGATGCAACATCTCAGGAGATGCTCTCTTGGCTTCCAGCCAAGAGAGGCCCACATGGAGCCTTTCTCCCTTAAGGGGAATCTCCACATGTAAATACATTTAATCTAAGCTAGCCTGCCTTCTGAGACTGCCTGTATGAGCTTGGAATGTCTGTAAGTAAAAGCTTTATACTTTTATAAGCTTATGTGTCGTGTATTTTCTTTTAAGAGGGAACCAGGGGAAATATGTGCCAGGATCTGCCTTGTTCTAGAAGTTCATAGGAACTTAAACGCCACGCTTTGCTGCGCTTTATTGGGGATGAGAAACTCTGCTAGTTTGGAGCTTGTTAGCACAAGCTGGGATAGGAAATATTAATCAATATTCCCTCATCCACATTCCCTCTCATCTCCCACAAAGGGTTTTGAGGCCCAGAACTGCGTATTTTGTGTATTTTTAAAGGATTGCTTTGGATTGTGATTTTTGGCAGAGTAGAATTTTTCTGTTTGTACTTCCTGGTAAGCACATGGTCTTTTGTTCTCCATTGTGCTGTGAAAGGGGGATTAGCGACCCCTCCCCTCCCTCAGAGCTCACAGACCTCAGAGGCAGTGAAGATTAGTTTGCATTTTGAGATTTTTAAGTTTTGATTTTTGAATTTTAACCATTTTTGGGAATTTTTGAAATTTTTTAAATTTTTTAAATTTTTGAGGATTAAGATGGCAAGCTCAGGTTTTGATAGTGAAGCAAGATCAAGCTTTATGCTGCTGAATGATCGTAACTTTGTGCAATGGAAGCAGCGCCTTTTAGTGCATCTTGGTGCAAAACAAGTGCTTAAAGCGGTGAAAGATCCCAAACCTGATTTTGCTGATTTAACCAAGAAAGCAGATTGGGAAAGGCAAGATGCAGAAGCTAAACACATAATTTTGAGCAGTTTGAAAGATGAGCATTTATCTCTGATTGACTATGAAAGTGATGCATCTCAGATTCTAAAAGATATTGAGAGGGTTTATGCACAATCATCAGAGAACTCTTATAGACATTTATTGGATAAACTGCTGAAGTTAAAGATGAATTCCAGAGAACAATTTACAGGGCATTTTAAGGACTTTAATGAAATTGTTCAAAGGATTGCCCTAACTCCCAGAGCTTTTGATGATGCAACCAAAGTGACTTTTATGCTGGCATCATTAGGAAAAGAATTTACTTCATTTAAGAGTATAATGGATCACACCAGAGATTTGACTTTTAATGAACTAGTAAATCACTTAAGAGAGGAATGCAGAGATTACCTTGATTCTCCACAAAGGAATCCAAGGAGGGACACAAGTTATGTTTCTAAGCAATTTCCCAAGTCTAAGGAAGTGTCCAAAGAATTAATATGCCATAACTGCAATTTAAAAGGGCACATTGCAAGGAGTTGCCAGAAGCCCAAGAATAAGTCCCGCCCCTTTCAACCAAAAGGTGAAAAGAAGGGGGGTCACGAGCGTACATTTCTACTGCAAGAAAAGAGTTTAAATGTGCAAAGAAATGAAAGGAAAAGTGACCAATTTATTTTAGATTCGGGAGCTACAAGCCATTTTGCGTATAAAAGAGAATATTTCAGAGAAATTAATGATAGTGAATGGACTGAAGTCCAGATTGCTGATGGAAATGTTCTAAAATCACAAGGTGCAGGTTCAATGCGTTTGAAATTCAAGGTGAACAATGAATCTCTTGAAACAACTGTGCCTAATGTTCAATATGTCCCAGAATTGAATTGTAACTTGCTTAGTGTGTCTGCTTTAGACAAGAAAGGTTTCAAGGTTACATTTGCCAATGGAGAATGCAATGTAACGAAAAATGATGAGGTTTATGCTCAAGGGAAACTAATCAATGGTGTTTATGAGATTAACGTTTCAGAAAACCAATCAGCACAAGTCGCCCAATCCAAGCAGAAGCATGAAGCAGATCTGGAGCTCTGGCATCGAAGACTGGGTCACCGGGATATCAGAGTCATCCAGGAACTGCAGAATGGAGATCTTGTGAGAGGTCTACAGGTAAACAAAAGTAACACACCCACACCAAAGTGTATAACTTGTGTAAGTGAAAAAGGAGTCAAACCTTCTTTCCCACGTTGTGCAGAAAAGAGAAGCACAAAAGTTCTGGACATTGTGTACACTGATTTAGCTGGACCTATGAATATACCTTCCTTAGGAGGAAATAAGTATATTTTGATATTTTTGGATGATTATTCAAGGTTTTGTGTGGGATACCTTCTCAAAGAGAAGAGTGAAACAGTGGAATTGTTCAAGCAATACGTAAGCATGGTCAAGAACAAATTCCATCGAGCACCCACCACCCTAATGTCCGATAATGGTGGGGAGTTTTGCTCACGTGAAATGGAAGCCTTCATGGCTCAGGAAGGCATAGCACATGTGACCACAGTAAGCTACACACCTCAACAAAACTCTATTGCTGAGAGGAAATTTAGGTCCATCCTAGAGATGACAAGGTGTATGCTAAAAGGATCCAACTTGTCGAAGAAACTTTGGGGTGAGGCAGCAAATACTGCGATTTATATACAGAATAGGCTGCCAACAAAAGGCACAGAGCGCACGCCATTTGAACTTTGGCATGGAAGAGTCCCAAATTTGTCACACATACGTGTATTTGGAAGTTTGTGCTATTACCACGTGCCCAAGGAGCACAGACACAAACTTGACACCAGAGCAAAGCCTGGTATCCTAGTTGGATACGCTTCTGGAGGAAAAGGCTACAGAGTTGTGGACTTACAAACAGGGAAAACAAGTTCACATCACGTGATTCATTTTGAGGAGTATGAAAAGGCTGACACAAGGAACACAGCAATTGACTGTTCCAATGAGCCACCAACAGAGGAGTTTGTAAGTTTTCCTTTTGAAGCCATACCAGAAACTAATCCACCTCCTAGTATTGTACCTCCTAGTGTTGTAGCACCCCCTACAGATGACACCCCAGAAGACGCGGAGGACCAGATGTCAGAAGGCTCCAGAGACGAAGAGGACCCGTATGCAGGGATGCCGCCATTGGAAGGAGATGAGGAAGCTGATGCGGTTCAACAAGAGCCAGAGGTCAGACGTTCCTCCAGGTCCAACAAAGGCGTTCCACCACTACGACTGTCCTACTTTGCAGGGCCGGCGCCACCACAGGAACCTTCCACGTGGGAACAGGTTCAACAGTTGCCAGCTGCTGAGGCCAGTCTCTGGAAGCAAGCCGCGCAGGAAGAGATGGATGCACTGCATCGCAACAAGACCTGGACCCTGACAGAGCTACCTCCTGGTAAGAAGGCAATTGGGTCCAAGTGGGTGTTCAAGCTTAAGAAGGGGTCAGAAGGGGAGGTGCAACGCTACAAAGCTAGGCTTGTAGCACAAGGATTTTCACAACAGTATGGCGAAGATTATGATCAAGTATTTGCGCCTACAGTGCGATACAGCAGTGTTAGATTACTTCTAAGTATTGCAGCATCTAAAGGCCTATCAGTCCGTCATGTCGACATAGCAACAGCTTTTCTTCATGGGACGATTTCTGAACAGATTTATATGAAGCAGCCCAAAGGCTTTATCAAGCAAAATGAGGCACATCTTGTATGTAAACTTCAGAAAGGAATTTACGGTTTGAAACAAGCTGCAAGAGCACGGAACCAGAAATTACATGAAATGCTGGTTCAGCTTGGGTACAAGCAGTCAACAGCTGACAAGTGCCTGTACACTAAGAACAGAAATGGACAATTCTCTTACATTCTGGCTTTTGTCGATGATTTATTAATATCAACGTCCAATGACAGAGACTATAAAGACATAGTCAGACATCTCAACAAAGAGGTGGAAGTAAAGGAATTGGGACTTGTCCAGTATTACTTGGGAATTCAAATTGAGAGAGAAGAAGACGGCTCATTTCTTCTCAGCCAGAAGCAGAAGATAATAGAACTGATAGAAAGCATGCAGATGCAAGGTGCACACCCTGTCGCGACACCCATGGCCACAGATTTTCTAAAGAATCAGCAAGATTCGAAGCTGCTGCCAGACAACAGCGAATACAGGTCAGCGATTGGTAAACTTTTGTATTTGGTTACTACCAGCAGACCTGACATAGCAAGTGCAGTGGGGATCCTAAGCAGAAAAGTGAGTTCTCCCACTGAACATGACTTGGGTGGGGTCAAGAGGGTGGTGCGTTACCTCAAGGGTACAATGAATTGTAAATTAAGATTGCCAGCTGTAAGGGACCCTAAGTTGGTTGGGTACAGTGATGCAGATTGGGCTGGGGATAAGGCGGATTACAAATCCACAAGTGGTTATGTTTTTATGTTTGGAAATGCACCTATCATTTGGGGCAGTTATAAACAGAAATGTGTAGCCTTATCGTCCACAGAGAGTGAATATATTTCAGCTTCGGAAGCATGCAGAGAGATCATCTGGCTGGATCAACTCCTGACAGACTTTGGTTTGCCGAGAAAAGGACCTGTCAGCTTGATGGAGGACAATCAAGGCTGCCTGCAGCTAGCGCAAACCGAAAAGTTCCTTGCACGTTCAAAACACATTGGGGTCAGGTATCACTTCATTCGCCAGATGATCCAAGATGGACTAGTAGAAATGTCCTACTGTAATACTCAGGAGATGACTGCGGACATTCTCACGAAACCCTTGCCACGAGAGAGTTTCCAGAACCTACGTGTCAAGCTGGGACTCTGGGTGGTTGAATAAAGTTGTTTTATGTTTGTTAAATGTTGTTCAGACTGAGAAGGGGTTTGTGGGATGTATAACACTGGTGCAGTCAATCACAACATTCCTAGAGTGTACACAAGGGGTCTTGGTCCTCCAGCTAGTTTCCTGTGCCTGGAGGAGGATCATTTCCTTTGTGTGACCAGAAGTGGGAGTGGCCTTACCTGTAGCTATTCAAAGATACAGGTGAGCTGCTACTCTCCCTCTCTTCCCACCAGGACTCCGAGGATGCAACATCTCAGGAGATGCTCTCTTGGCTTCCAGCCAAGAGAGGCCCACATGGAGCCTTTCTCCCTTAAGGGGAATCTCCACATGTAAATACATTTAATCTAAGCTAGCCTGCCTTCTGAGACTGCCTGTATGAGCTTGGAATGTCTGTAAGTAAAAGCTTTATACTTTTATAAGCTTATGTGTCGTGTATTTTCTTTTAAGAGGGAACCAGGGGAAATATGTGCCAGGATCTGCCTTGTTCTAGAAGTTCATAGGAACTTAAACGCCACGCTTTGCTGCGCTTTATTGGGGATGAGAAACTCTGCTAGTTTGGAGCTTGTTAGCACAAGCTGGGATAGGAAATATTAATCAATATTCCCTCATCCACATTCCCTCTCATCTCCCACACTTTCAAACACACTTCCTCCAAGGATACTGAGCGTATCCATCATCCCTGTGTCCAGGCAATCACGGATCTGTTCAAACTCGACCCTCAGGCCCGGCTGCTGGAAGAGGTCCTCCTGCAAACATGAGCAGCCACAGTGAAAGGCAAAAAAAGATCAGTTTCACTTTGCTAGATATGCTGGAAGTGCCTTCCTTTGGAGCTGCACCCATGAATACAACCACACATCCCAAGGGCACAATGAACCCAACGCAGCCAAACTCCAGGGCACAAACAGTGCAGAAGCCCCCTTGTTAGTTAGCAACCACCATAGATACTGTTCATTCTCCAGCATTTAATGAGCACTCCTGCACCTGCTGGGCTTTGCCAAAGCTAAGCTCCTATCCTGCCCTCTTCCCATAACAAGGCCAAGCACACAAAAGGAAGTTCAGGTTCAGGGGCATCCTTCTAACCTGCTGGCAAGCATTGCGGTACAGGTGGTCAACCATCATCCACAACTCCTTAGGAATGTCCAAGGGCTTCTCGGGCCAGGAGGCATCATCGTCACTTGACCACAATGGCAGCAGAACCTGGAAGGGAGCAACAGGGTTGGAGAAAGGCCGTAATCTCAGTGGTAGAGCACCCGCTCTACATGCAGAAGACTCCAAAACTCAATTCCCTATGGCATCTCTAGGTAGGACAGGGAATGCCCCCCTGGCCTGAAGAGCCACAGCCAGTCAGTGTGAACAGTCCTGGACTGGAAGGACTGTGTAGTCTAAGGCAGCATCCTCTGCAAAGCAGCATTGCACATGAAGCAGAGTTGGAAGGTCCCCAAAGAGTCACCTAGTCCAACAGCCTGCAATCCTCATCCCAAGCCAACTCGCTCAAAATGTCTTTGGGATGAAGGGCAGCAGACTTGGTTGGCCATAAGAACTCACTAGCTTCCTGATGGCCTCTGGTGACATCTCTTGGATGGGCGCCCTCATGTGGCAGAGGGTCTGCAGGGGGCACCCGAAGCAGCTGGGCAGGTAGTTCCCTGACACGGGCAAGAAGTAATCTTTGCCCCGGTCGAGGTGCAGCACCAGGATGTCCTCCAGCTGGTCCTCTCCAGAGTTCAAGCGCGTTGCTGTTGACTTGTTCACAAACAGTTCCAACTCGACCGTCACCTCGGCATCTTCAGGGAGAAGGAAGATGGACAGTTTTACAACACCGAGCCTAAGAGCATCTCACAACCTCATGTAGTTTGTGGGGTGGGGAGAAAGAGGAGGAAAGATGGATCCCTACAAGGAAGGTCCCTGATGGAAGATGAGCAAGCTCCTGCTGAAAGAAACGGAGCAAACCCACAAAATGCTCGCCCAGCCCCACTGTCAACACACACCAGGATCCACAGCGTCAAAGGATAAATTGAGAGCTAGTGTGGTGTAGTGATTAGAACGCTGGACTAGGACTTGGGAGAGACCAAGGTTTGAATCTCCACTTGGCCACCAAGTTCACCAGGCGACCTTGGGCCAATCAGCCCAACCCACCTCACAGGGTTGTTGTGGGGATTAAATGAGGAAGGGGAGAAAACCATGTACACCACTCTAGAGCTCCTTGGAGAAAAAGGAGGAGTATAAATGCAAATAAATAAATGCAAACTGAGGGGCCTGGAGTTGCTCACTTGACAACATCTCCAAGAAAAGGGGAGGGTGGCTGCTTTGTGAGTCCAAAGAGCTGCAGGCAGAAGACTGTCTGGGTCCCTGGATGAGGCATTGACAGCCCCAGCAAATAGAGTCTGCTCATGGATACCCAGAGCCCTCCCTGCCCTGACAGCTGGTGAAATGCAAGGTACTTCGTGTCGCAATAAATCTGTCTTTAATTTTTTGCTGGACTTTTGCTGTTCTTGCTACAAACACGGCTGTTCTCCAGATCAATGAAGTGATACTTCAATTTGTGAGCAACTGTGGCTATTGGGGCTCTGAACCAGATTTGTCCGAAGCTTGAATCAAACTGAGCACATTTGGAGGGCCTTGGATGGATCAGGTGCACACAGCCATGGGATGCTGAATCAGGTTGGGCTGGCCAAGAGCAATCTGTGGCTGTCACCCGGAGGGAGGATCAGGCAGGAAGAGTGGTAAAACCCCATGAAAAGACAGAGACCTCCCAGCTCACCAGGTAACAGGAAGCCCTTGCTGGGGTTTGCCATCAGCCATGGCTTGCAGTAGGCCTCTTCATCCAGCTTGTTGATGAACTCAAACTGGCAAGGAACGGGCCCATTGTGGATGGTGAAGGACGCCACCTGGAGCTGCATGTACTTCACATCCTTGAAGAGGAACTGTGGGTGGGGAAAGAACCACAAACATGGAGAAGGGTGGGAGGGAAAGGGGAGTTGTGCATATGTAGCCTGGAGAAGAGACTGAAAGGGGATAGGAAAGCCATCTTCAAATAACTGAAGAGCTGTCTCCATGGAAGATGGAGCAAGCTTGTTTTCTCCTGCTCCAGAGGGGAGGACCTGAACCAATGGACTCAAGTGACAAGGAAGGGGATTCCAATTAAAGGTTAGGAAGAACTTTCTGAGGGTAAGAGCCATTCGGCAGTGCAACAGAGTCCCCCGGAAGGTGGTGCACTCTACTTCATTGGGGGGTTTCCAACAGAAGGCAGACAGACAGCTGTCAGGGATTCTGTAGCTGTGATTCCTGCATGCCAGAGGTTGGACCCTAAGTTACCCTTGAGGTTCTTTTAAGCTCTACAATTCTATGGACCAAGGGCTTGACCCCCAAGCTCCACTGAACATCCAGGTCCCAGCGGCAAGCTTGGGAAAGAGGTCTGCTGGGAGGCTTGTTCTGTGGAATGCCACGAGCTTGCCATGCCCCATACGTGGCCTTGAGCCAGCAGGCCCAGTGGGGCTGTATCTCCAGAAGCAAGCCACTTGATGCTGCCCACTGGCCAGGGCAGCAGCAGCAGCAGCAGCATATCCTACCTCCCTCTTGGAGAGGGTGACCGACGGGATGCTGGCGTTCTCCATCTTGTCCAAGGAGCGCACTATGTCTTCGAAGCATCTGCGGTAGAGTTCCTTGTCCACCACCTTCACCTGAATGGAACATGCAGCAGCAGAAGGGTCACTGGGGGGAGAAGCGGGGAGAGGCAGAGGGGAGGAGGTTCCCCCTCCCGGGAGTCCTCGGCATCACCTGCCATATTAACTAAGCACCCAACACGCAAGATGCAGAGGAAGCTGGCTGTCAAACGCATCCCATGGGGCACCCCCCCCCCAAAGTGATCAAGGGTCCTGCAATCCCACTCCTCTGGCTTACACCAGCCATAATCCTTGTTCCAGCCCTTTCACCCCTGGACTGTATAAGCTCAGCTGATAAGGAGAGAAGTCACCATGTGGTAGGTGCCCAGGAAAGACCTACAGAAAGGAGGTCCAAGATTTGATTTGATTTTTTGCAAGGGGGCGGAGGTGGAAGATGCAGCATTTGCTTGTGCAGCACAGTGTCTGGCCAAGGTTGCTGGGATTCCTGCATTGCAGGGGGTTGGACTAGATGACCCTTGGGGTACCCTTCCAACTCTATGATTCTGTGGAAGAGGAGAGGGTGGCAAAATGGAGGGAGCCAGAGTGACGGGAGCCCTCCCCAGGCTCTCACACCAGCCGGGCTTGAGGGAGGCGGATGCCTACCCCAATGTCAAAGATGGCACTGACTGGCTTGTGGTCGCTGCCCCTCAAGGCCATGTGGCTCCGGTAGCTCAGCTGAGAGATATTCTTTCCTCTCCACAGGATCCGGTCACACCAGGCTGGCGTGCGGCATTTCTCACTGCATGGGAGGGTAAAGCAAGGAGAAGAACGGTCATTTCGGCCACCAGACTTGGCGCGGAAGCTCTTGTCCATTCTGCTGTTGCTCTGTCGGGAGGAGAGCACACAAAGACTGTGGAAACAGCAGACAGCGTCTGCAGTACCCTGAGAGATGGGAGACCTCAGTCACTCCATACCCAAAACCAAGGGAGTCCCTGCCAGAAGAAAACTAGCATATTAGACATGTTGGTTCCAGTTTAGCCTTCTCCTCAATATGCTAGTTTTCTATGGAGTGGGGCTCTATTGTGTGGAGGAACATTTTGCTCTGGGTGTACCAGCTGTTTTCAACCCAAGAACAAAGCCTTGCCATCTTCTGAGATGTAGGAGTCATTGGCAGCCCACAATTGAAGTCTGCAGGGAAGGTTTCTAGAGATGTCCTAGGAATGGTGGTCCGCATTGCTCCATTAGCTTCCCCATACTCTACACGGATGTTCCTGTTCTATTAATTCAGCTGCTCTGGAGAGTGTGAGTGGACTGGCCCCAGGCTTAAGAGCCACATGGGATGAGCCTGGAAAGAGAACAGTGCACCCCCCTGCAAACCTCCCAAAAGGGAAATATGTAGCCGCCAAATAAAATTATAAGGCTGCTGTAAACTATATCAGGAGAGGTTAGCTTCCTAAGTCCAGGGACATTATTGTTGTTGTTGTTTAATTTATTACCCACCCTTCACTCCAAGATCTCAGTACGGATTGCAGCAATTTAAAATACAACATTAAAAACTTTTTTTAAATAAAAAAAACTTAGTTTAAAAATACAACCACAAAAAATAACATCTCATAAAAATAACAGCAACATGTAATAAAAAGTAACCGAAAGTTCATACAGTTGCTTATTTTTAGATCTGCAGTCTTTCTGCATTAGAAATCTCCAAGGCCTCTTTCTAAACACAGATGACTTTTCCCACGTCGTGGGATGCATCCAATAAAAGACACCCTCTCATGCCATTGGTTAGTCCAACTACTAACCAAAAGTGGCAGCTTTCAAAATGGTGGGAAGGGCTGCCAGATCCCCTTGCCGGCATTAAGCCAAGGGGAACATTTTGCTTGTGCTTCCCCCCCCCCAGTTTGTAAGCCCTCTGAGGTGGGGCCATCACCAGCTTGTGTACTTTGGGGGTTTTCTCCAAAGCAGCATTCTAAGAGCTTCTAACTGGATGTTAAAAAACAAAAAACAAAACAGAAGTTCGCAGGTTAAAAGGGCTTTGCATGCGTGTGTGTTTTTGGTCTGGTCTTGTGCAGATGCAGAAACATCTGCACAAGAGAAGCCTCTGGCTGTTCTGGACCATCACCATTTCCCTGGTAGAGATGGTGACATGCGAAGAACAGAGCACCCAAAATGGCTGTGACGTTCCTGACAAGCCTACCTGGTGTCCCAGTCATCAGACCCAGTGTTGTATTTGTATGTTGGCTGGAAGGAAATCTCTCCCTCCAGGAAACCTTCAAAGACCGCCTTGGCCTCTATCTGCTTTTTCAGCTGAGAAGGAAAGAGAGCAGAGAGGTGAAACTGAGCAGCAAAGCATCTTTCGAACCCAAGCCTCCCTCGGGACTGTCCACGCCTCACTTCCTGCTTTCTTGTGGCAAATCCTGCCTCCTGATGCAGGCCAACCACGTCCATTAGAACTCCTGACTTAACTAGAGCAAAATAGTTGATTGGTTATGCTACGTGTCTTAAGGCTCCTTTGGAACTCACTGGGACTGTTTTCAGTCTTGATGGAATAACAGTCCAGTTGTGTTTTGTTAAATTTGCTTACAGATTTCTCAAAATTTTAATGAAAATATTTATTGAATGTAGTTGAAAGATTCCCCAGCCATTCCTAGCCACTTTCTGGAAGCAGCTGCAGCAACAGAGCAGCATTCCCCATCACCTGCCCTGGCCCCATGAATGCCGCAAGAGCTCTGCACTCTCTCTATCAGAGCTGGCTGATAGCTCAGTTGGTTAGAGCATGGTGTTGATAATGCCAGGGTTGCAAGTTCGATCCCCGTATGGGACGATTGCATATTCCTGCATTGCAAGGGGTTGGACTAGATGATCCTCAGGGTCCCTTCCAACTCAACAAATCTATGATTCTATCTATGATTCTCTTTGGAAGGTTGACCCTTGTTGGAAGGCAGATCTTGCCTGCCTACCAAAAGCTCCTTCACATACTTGGTCATGCTGATAAAGGGTGGCGAAATTGTGGGCCTCCACCAGCTTCTTCACCCGCTCCACGTCCTGCTCCTCCAGCCTGTAGTTCAAGTCTCCCAGCCACAAGACCACACTGCAAGGGAGGCGCTGGTGTAAGGAAATGGCTCCAGAACCCTTGAGGCTCTTCACAGCTCCTATTCCCAGGCACGTAGCCCCAAGATGCACAGTGTCACCCCAGCAAATGAAGAGAAGTTCCCAGCTCCTTGCCCACCCACAACCTTCCTACGGTAGTTCCTCCAACTAACTGGAAGCAAATCAGTGACCACCAGAAGGTCTGGGAAATACATGATCCTTCACACAAGTCCTAGACTTGAAGGCACCTCACATAGCTAGAAGGTGGAAGACAGGCAGCATACAGTGCTGGCAAAGAGAGCTGCTTTGAGACTAGTGGTGATTTCCCCAAATAAATATGTAGCCCACTAGTACAGCCAAGGCCAGGGATAATGGGAACTGTAGTCCAAGGGACTCCCATCACTGGCAAACTGTCTTGGCTGATGAAATAAGCAGCACAACCAAACTATAGATCACACAGCAGATAGATGCAACTGTCTCCTGGGGGATGCTTTTTTCCAAAAGCAAATGAAAAGCAACTATAGAAGTCTATGAGCACAAGGAGGGAGAGCTGCTGTTGGTGAATTCCTTTCCTTCCAGCTGTTTCTCCATCCAAAACGCCCTCCTTCATGGGAGAAAGACACCGTGCAAGATGGGGTGGGGAAAATGGCAGGAAGGAATGGGGGTTAAGCAGCCACCCCCCAAACTGCTTTTCATTTTAAAAAAAGAAACGGTAAGTAATAGAATCAAATTTATGTGAAGCCAAACAAATATTGAAAATTAGGGAAATGGGGTGAGGTTGGGGGTGAAGGGAAGAGACAAGGCCCTGAGGAGACATACCATAAGAAGACAACAAAAAACAGTTCAGATGGGTGGGGTACAAATAATAAAATTATTATTATTATTATTATTATTATTATTATTCACAAACCCATAAAGCCAAGTTTCCATATTTGCTCCACGACTTCACAGCAGAGGCTGGATCCTTTCCCACTTGCTTCCCTCCCCCTGCCTCCACTTACTCGTGCTTGCCAATGGTGAGGGGTGGGAGACCTGGCTCTGGCGGGCAGAACTGCATCCGTCCACAGATATCCCGGACGTCCTGGTTCCGCCGTTCGTATTCCTCAGTGTGGGCTGCCAGGTGGGCATTCACAAAGCAGACGGTGGTGTTGTGGAACCGGAAGCGGATGGCCACTCCCCCCTTGTTGCCCTTCATTCGCAGCAGAAGCAAAAACAGCAGAGGAGGAGCCGGGAGAAGAAGAAGAGAAGAAGAGTTTGGATTTGATATCCCGCTTTATCACTACCCAAAGGAGTCTCAAAGCGGCTAACATTCTCCTTTCCCTTCCTCCCCCACAACAAACACTCTGTGAGGTGAGTGGGGCTGAGAGACTTCAAAGAAGTGTGACTGGCCCAAGGTCACCCAGCAGCTGCATGTGGAGGAGCGGAGACGCGAACCCGGTTCCCCAGATTACGAGTCTACCGCTCTTAACCACTACACCACACTGGGAGAGAGAGAGAGAGAGAGAGAGAGAAGGTGGCGACTCTATTCCCTGCCTGCTATGGAAGGAGCAAGCAGAACAGACTCCAAAGCAACTAGCCAAGACCTCTCTGAAGCAAGCAGGAAGGTGCAAAGACAGAGCCTACGAAGCAGGGAGTGGCTAACCTTTTGGGGGCCAAGGGGCTAAAGCGAAACTATGTAATAGCGGGCATGGCCCAGTTTTAATTAAAGGAGAAAATCTGGTGAGTCACAAAAACTTTTGGGCATCACAGAATCGTTGCAGAGGACCCACAGGAGCATATAGTGCAGAGTCAGAGTGGTGTAGTGGTAATAGTGTCAGACTAGGATCAGGGAGAAACCAGGGTTTGAATCCCCACTCAGCCATGAAGTCTATTAGATGACTTTGGGCCAGTCACTGCCTCTCAGCTTAACCTACCTCACAGGGCTGTTGTGAAGATAAAATGCAAAGGAGAAGTGTGTGTGCCACACTGAACTCTTTGCAGAAAAATGGTATATAAATGCAATAATAGTAACAATTTTTTAAAAAAGTTTTTTTAAAAGTTTGGCAAATTGTGAGGGTGGGGTTGAGTTGGGACCCCCTCAAAACCTTTTGAGGGTCCAGGTGCAGCCCACGTTCTGCAGGGGAGCCTGGTACCCAGGCCAAACAAAGCCCAGAGGCCCCCTCATGTCCATCTCCTGCAAGAGTAGACGAGATGCTGGTGACGGCAGTTAAACCTGAATATTAACAGGCAACCCACAGCAGGCTCATCACACCCCAGAAAGGATGAGGGGGCACCACCCTGCAAGGCTCTCACAGAGAGGGGTCTGGGTGGCCCCAGAATGGCAGCAGCAGACTCTCCCCTGCCCACCCCCAGTTTGAGGGTGATGAATACTCACCATCCTCCCCATGATGCCCGTGCCAACTGTCTCGGCCTCCACCTCAGAAACATGCACAGCGAGCTCAGTCCTGACGTAGAATAGCATCAGGATCCCAACAAGCCGGATAAGCTTTACCTGCATGTTAACCAGGGAAACAAAGAGACAAAGGCTATAGAATAAAAGGTTTGTAGAGAAATGACCTCTTGGGGCAATGCAGGAATCACAGCTCAGGAATCCCCAACAGATGGCCATCCAACTTCTGCTTAAAAACCTCCAATGAAGGAGACTCCACCACCTTACTATCAAAGTCCTTCCTAATGTTTAGTCGAAATCTCCTTTGTTGTCATTTGAGTCCACTGGTTCGTGTCCTACCCCCTGGAGCAGCAGAAAACAAGTTTTCTCCATCCTCCTTGTGACAGCCCTCCAGATATTTGAAGATGGCTCTTATATCACCTCCCAGTCTCCTCTTCTCCAGGTTAAACATCCTCAACTCCCTTCAACTGTTCCTCATCAGGCTTGTCTTCCATGCCCTTTATTGGTTGCCCTCTGCTCACATTCCAGCTTGCCAATATGCCAGGTGTGACCTCCCTGGCTGCTGCCCACATTGCCCTGGAAGGAAAATGGAATCCCCCCCCCCCCGCCATCCTTGCAGAAGGCCCCTTTTTGCCTTCCCCATCACCTGTGGACTTGGAGACGGCATGAGCCTCTTTTACAGTCCTTCACAAGCAGTGGCGTCGCAAGGGACAGCGGGGGGGGGTTCCGCCCCAGGTTCCAGGGGAGGGGGGTGACACTTGGGCCGGCCCCGAGCAAGCCGCGGAGCGAGGCCGCTCTGCTCGGCGGCTCGTGGGGGTGCCCCGCCGCCGCTGCTTTTCACGCGACGGCTCACAAGGCCGCGGCGGCGGAGTGTGCATGCGTGAAATGCCGCGCATGCGCACTCCGTCGCCAGGCCGTCGCTGCTCTCACTGCGATATTGCGAGCCACCGCGCAAAAAGCGGCAGCGGCGGGGCACCCCCACGAGCCGCTGATCGCCGAGTCACTGGTCCTGGCGGCAGCGGCCCGGTGACGGACTACGCACGTGCGCATTTTGCGCATGCGGACTCCGTTGTGATGGTGCGTCGTGATGTCATGACGTAACGTCACAACGCCCCACCCCCAGGGGGATGCCTCCGTTCACCGCCCCAGGTAGCAAGGAGGCTTCCTCCGCCCCTGTTCACAGGGAAGCAGAGTCCCCTTGTCCCCATCCCCTGCCATTAACCTCTTCTGCAGAACATCCCGCTCCCAAACACACACACAGAGGGCTGCATGAAGGGGTAGAAGAGACTCAGGGAGAAAGAGGAGGTCACTGGGCCCTCTCGGCAGCTGAAGCCAGCTCACCTTGGCATACTTGGCATCCGGGTGAAGGCTCTCGGTCACAGCTTTGAACCATTCCTCTTCTTTTGGCGTGTCATTGAAGAAAAAAGCCTCTTTGCTCAGGTCAAGCTCCTGGAAGCTGCATTCAAGAGAGCAAACCATGAGCTAGGGGCATACCCTCCCTCCATGGAGAAGAACCCAAGAAGAACCTGCTGGATCAGGTCAATGGCCCATAGAGTCCAGCATCCTCTTTTAACAGTGGCCAACCAAGATGCCCAACTCAAGCAGGAACTGAGCGCAAGAATAGTACTCTCTCTTCTTCATCCATCAGTTCCCAATCAAGTAAAAGATTATATGTTTTAGACAATATTTTCTTATTATTTTGTAATATTGTGGTGCTCAATTTAGAATCCTCTTTTGCAAAACCTTTTTTTAGATCTGAATTGAATACACTTCTTGGTTGCAGGTATTGCCATCTCTCTGACACATATTGTTGTATCTCCTCATAGGGTTTTATTCTTAGTTTTCCTTGATCTTCCTCCAATAGTTGTCTATGTGATGCCCAGTTAAAGGTAGATAGCCGTGTTGGTCTGTCATAGTCAAAACAAAATAAAATAAAATAAATCCTTCCAGTAGCACCTTAGAGACCAACTAAGTTTGTTCTTGGTATGAGCTTTCGTGTGCATGCACACTTCTTCAGATACACTGAAACAGAAGTCACCAGACCCTTATATATAGTGAGAGGGTGGGGAGGGGTATTACTCAGAGGGGTGGTGTGATGCCCAGTTTGTTCTCATATTAAGTTTTTTCATGGCATGCACCTCCAGCGGCGAAAGCCACCAGGGGGTCTGTGGTTCCAGTTGCAATTCATATTTGTTCTAGACTTTATATAATGCGTTCCTGAGTAAATGATTTGTAAAATCTTTATGGACTTTTGCCTCCTCGTAAGCGATAGGCATGCCATCCATATCTGTTGTTAAAACTTTCAAGATCTAAGATGTTAGTTTTCTCCAGTATAATCCAATCTTTTACCTTTACCCATATGAAACATTCTGCGCCGTAGTATAATTTTAAATTTGGCAGTGCTAGCCCTGCCCTCTCTATTTTATCTGTCAAAAGTTTATATTTTATCCAAGGTTTCTTGCTTTGCCAAATGAATCTCGTTATATCTTTCCTCCATTCTTCGAAGCATTTTTTCCTTATTTATTATTGTGTTGTTTAACAAATATAACATTTTTTGTAGAACATTCATCTTAATTATGGAGATTCTTCCCCATAGTGACAGTCTTAATCTGCTCCAGATTTCAAAATCTTTCCTAATTTCTTTCCACACTTTCTCATAATTATTTTCGAACAAAATTGATATTTTTCATTGTTAGTTCTATACCTAAGTATTTTGCCTTTTTAACAACTTGCAGACCTATCTTCTCCTGGAATTCTTTTTGTTCCTGTTCCTGCATATTTTTAACCATATGTTTTGTCTTTATACTATTCATCTTAAAACCGGACATCTTACCAAAATCATTTATTATCTCTATTGCTTTAGAAACTATGATCAAATGGGCTAAAGGTGTCGGACATACGATATACTTAGAGCAATGGGAGAAATTTCTGCCAAGAGGATATAAGATTTACTGCCTCTTATACGTTTAAAGAAAATTTTGTTAAAATGTTCCACAGGTGGTATTTAACACCAGTTAAGCGGGCCAAAATCTATAAATTGAAATCTAACCTCTGTTGGAAATGTGGCAAAGAAGCAGGAACAACAATACACATATGGTGGGGTTGTGAGGAGATTTAGAATTTTTGGGGAATAATACATGAGGAATTAAAGAAAATGTTGAAAATCCCAATTGTTAAAAAACCAGAGGCATATCTCCTAGGCTTGATAGGGAAAGATATACCGCAAGTGGAAAAAAGAATTTTTCTATATGCAACTACAGCATCCAGGGTAGTGATTGCTTCTAAATGGAAATTTCAAATCTTGCCCTGAAAAAAGGAGTGGATTTGCAAATTAAATGAATATCTAGAACTGGCAAAGCTAACCTCAATCATAAGATATCAGTCAAATCAAAAAATTAAAAAGGAATGAAAATGTTTCGAAGATTATATGTTAAAATATTGTTCTAAGAAAGATGTGCTGCCTAGAATAGAATATGATGCCTAGAATAAAAATGTAAAGTATATCTATGATTTGGAAAAGAGAATTGATAGAAGAAATACAAAGTGATACATTTGGAGAATGCAAAGATAAAGGTGGAAATAGTCGAATTGTGGCGGAGGGAAGCTGTGGGTGGAGGGGGGAGAGCATTATATGATAAGTACCCAGGTGGCGCTGTGGGTTAAACCACAGAGTCTAGGGCTTGCTGATCAGAAGGTCCGGCGGTTTGAATCCCTGCGAAGGGGTGAGCTCCCGTTGCTCAGTCCAGTTCCTGCCCACCTAGCAGTTCGAAAGCACGTCAATGTGCAAGTAGATAAATAGGGACCGCTCCGGCGGAAGGTAAACGGCATTTCCGTGCGCTGCTCTGGTTCGCCAGAAGCGGCTTTGTCATGCTGGCCACATGACCCAGAAACTGTCTGCAGACAAACGCCGGCTCCCTCGACCTATAGAGCGAGATGAGCGCCGCAACCCAAGAGTCGGTCACGACTGGACCTAATGGTCAGGGGTCCCTTTACCTTTTTACCTTTTATGTAATATTTGTTTTCAATATTTTTGGATTGTATTCAATCTAATTTTCTTTCTTTTTTGCTGTTGTTGGTGTTTTTCTGTATTATTTAAACAAAATAAATAAATTTATACATACACACACACAACAGCACTCTCTCATCCTGCAGTTTCCAGCAAATGGTATTCAGAAGCATTACTGGGTCCGACTGTGGAGGCAGAGCCTAGCCATTGTAAGCTAATAGCCATTGGTAACCCACTCCATGAATTTGTCCAATCCTCTTTTAAAGCAGTCTAGTTTGGTGGCCAACACTGCCTCCTGTGGCCGTGAGGCACTGCAGGAGCTAGAGACCTCCTCTACCTAGTGAAGTAGAAAGGGTCAATTAAACCAGACGGCATCCAAGTGTTCAAGAGAGCTGCTCACACACATGTATCCAAGTGGGCAATGCTCATCAAGAGGAGGAGGAGGAGGAGAGGACAACTAGGGCAGGAGGGGATGGCAGGTGCAAATCCTTCCCACCCCGCTCACCGGGTGACCTGAGAGTGAGTCACTGCCTCTCAGGCTCGCCTACCTCACATGGCTGATGCACAAACAGAATGAGGAGGGCATGACCCACATGCATGTTACTTTCGCTCCTTGGAGGAGATAAAAGGTGGATGAGAAACATAACAATAAATCGATAAGAAGCACCCCACACGTACCCCACACAGTAAATGTCTGGGGGCTCAGCATCGTGGCTCAGCCAGGGCTGGAGAGTCTCCTTGGGCGACTGGCCATTCACGTTGTACGTGCCCACGAAAAAACCTGCCAGGAAACACACAAAATCTTGCTCTGGATCTTGCCAACATCCTCTGCCCCACCAGCACAGGAGGAGGAGGAGGAACCCCATTGCCATTTCTACACCCAGGCCCAGCCGCCCTGGCATCCGAGTGAGAGCCAGTGTAGTGCAATGATTAAAGTGTTTGTCTAGGACCTGGGAAACCAAGGTTTGGATCCCCTCTCAGCTATGAAACTGTGACCTTGGGGGCCAGTCGCTGCTTCTCAGCAAACCCTACCTCACAAGGTCGTTGTGGGGATTAAATGAGGAAGGGGAGAAGCACGCACCTATGCCACCTTGAGCTCACCGGAGAAAAAGGTGGAGTATGAATGCAATAAATAAATAAAATTAGTAGGCAAATAGCCAAGGGGCTTGTGCATTTGTGGTGAAGGCTCGGGGTCAGTCAAGGAATCCCACTGGGGGAAGCGTGCAGCTGCCTTTGCCACACCCCCCCGGCACTGCTCTCTCAGAATCACCCCGTACCTGAAGCCCTGGAGGTGTGTGTACTCGTCCTCCTTCTGCAGGAGCTGAGACTTGATGATGGTGTCTCTCAGCCCAAAGGTCTGCATGGACAAGCCCCGCATCTCCTCTGACACCAGCACACTGGAGGACCGGACCATCTCGCTGGTGATGTCATTCTTGGGCTTGTTGGGCCTGGAAATGAGAGGAAAGGGCAGAGGGAGGGAGGAAGATTGGGGAAGGGGGCAGGGGTTGGTTTATTTCAGGTGTTGTTGCTATCGGCAGAAAGCAAAGAGAAGCCAGGAGCCCCACGCTGCACAAGGAGGGCCAGAGTGGGGCTGCAACACTAGCCCACATGCCTCCCCCTCACTGCCTTGAGTCAGTGCCAGGAGGAAAAGCCCACTTTGTTCTACACTTACAAATATTGCATCCTCAAGGCAGGACCACTGCCCCCGCCTTACAGGTCTGCAAGAGGACAGGTGAGGACTGCCCCCCCCCATTAGATACAGGGTCTTATCTGGCACTTTGGGAGTGGCCCAGCTGTGGGCCCAATCCAATTTAGGAGCCTTGCACAAGCACATGGTAGGGGTTATCCTTTGCTTCCAAGTTGCTATAGTACATGTCAGGCAGGTTACTCTTTAAAACAGTGGTTCCAAAGTGGTGCCCTCTGAGGGGCTGTGGGATTCCCTGCGTAAGGGGTGCTAAGAGGTGGGGGGGTGCTGCTGCAGGTGCAAATGACTATCAGACTTAGAAAAGTTGGTGACACTAGATCAAGTTCATTCATTTTGTTGAATTAAACCAATTAGTTCTAATTGGATTATGAATAAATATGCAATTGTTACTGTGTGTTATTATTATGTTATTATCTTCCTTAGTGGGTCATGCAAACCACTATTCTGAATAATGCCTTTTATAGAACCAAGGGGCTAGTGGCCCGAAAAGGTTTGGGAACCACTGCTATAAAGCGAGAGGGAAGGGATAGTAAAAGGAATTTCAGGGAGGTTCTGCTCCTGTTAACTTTTGCAAGTCTGCCTGAGAAAAAGACACTCTCTGAACTGCAATCCAAGCCCCTCAACCCCAGAAGCAAAAGGCACAGAGGCACTCTGACCCCATTGCGTTACATGTTTCCAAGGCTGGCTGTGGCTGTCATGTTCAACTTACTTGGGGATGGCGGCAGTAGGACTGGCATCACTTGTGCTGCCCATCTGGTTCATAACTGGTGGCTGTTTCCCTTTCTGCTTTGGGTCCACATTCCCAGCAACTCCTAGAAGCAAAAGGAAGCCCATGAAAAATGTCTGTCTCTGACCAGTGCCTGGGAAATCTCAGCCTGCCCAAGGCTGACTCTCAGAGAAGGAGGAGGCTCCTCCTTATCTCGGCTACACCATTCCTTGGGGGGGGGGGGGCAGGCTGCCAGGAATGCTGTGTTCCTCACAGTTGGTCTCAGGGATGGCCAAGCGGAAAAAGATGAACATAGCAAGATGGAGAACTTGGGAGGAAAGCGAGCAAGCTGCCTTTTAGCACAGATCAGAGCCACAGGCCACAATGAGAGCAGAAGCAGCGAGCCTTGTGGGCTAGGGAAGAGGATCCAGCATAGCCAATGGCAGCCTCCCAGATCCAAATTCCCGCTCCTTGCCTTCTCCAAGGGATTAATGTTCTGGTCCTACACAAAAGCCACCCTTTCTCTGCCCCCCTTACTAGTCTGCAAAGCAGGCAGCAGGACAATCACATGCCCCAGAGAAATAGCAAGGTCATCTGTGCAATTTAGACTACTTAATTACAAGTGGTCTTTGACTTCACCTGCAAAAGCACACTCCTCCATCAGCTCCCGACACAGACAGATGCCAACGGTGTTATTAGCAGATTAACCGAATGCCTATGGTGTTATTAGCAGTTTTTCACACTATGTTTCTTCCAGGCCAGAAGTACCGTAGAGTATTAAAATCACGGGGTGCTGACAAAGCTGCCCCTTTTGCAACCCTCTCTGCACCAGATAAGCCTGCCTGAGCAAAGCCATCTAAAGTAATTCAGCAGCATGGGGGGGGGGGAATGAGGTTGAGTCCACAAATAGCACACGGACACACCAATCACTCACAATCTCTTACATTCCTAGATACTGAGCTTTCGATGGTGCTGTATTTTTGGTTTTTTTAAAGTCACATTTCAAAGCATTGGATCCACATATTTGGGGGGGGGGGGTTCCAGCCCCACCCATAATAGTCTTCCAGGGTACTGAAAAAGAAGTGCAACCACAGTCACAATTTAGCAAACCTTCAAACTTCAGAAATTTGAATATTTGAAACTGAGTTCTGATTAATGCTTTAGGAACCCTGAACAATTTTTAAACAGCAGGTTAAGCTCCCTCCTAAAGCCCAACATCCCAGTGTCCAAAATGAGGAATACTGTCTGTAAAGAATTTTCTTTTGGTGGACTACGGCTCAAGTGTTTGTAAGCTCCACTTTCAACATCTCTATATTCTTTTGGCTAAAACAGGCAGCAACATCCGCTCCTGTTGGTAATCCACTTTCTGCAGGATGACGAAAGGAAGAGGCACTGTGGTGGAGGGAGAGAAACCAGCCCAACTTCTCTGAGGCCAGAAGCAGCCCAACCGCTGCTGCCCTTGCAGACAAGCTCAGGCCAGGCAGGAGCATCGGGTGGGGTGGGGGATTGCACCACCCCCCACCCACCAGGGAAGCCTGAAGCCAGCCGTGCCTGGGACTGGGGAAAAGAGCCTTGAAATTGCAACATTGCAAAGAGCTCCTAGAAGGCGCTTCCTGCCTCCACATGGAGCATCGCCAGGCAGCAGGTGGGGGCTGCTCGGGCAGAGAAGGAAATTGTTGGAGGGGGGACCCCTTAGCCCTGAAGCCCACCGCGCCCAGAGAGCATTTCCCCCCGCAGGCGAAATGGGCTCCCAGCCAGGAACCAGCAGGTGCTGCTGCTGCTGCAGGAGCAACCAGGGACCCGAGGCCGGCAGGCGTCTGCCTGCCGCCAAGGGATTTCCTGCTGCTGGGCCAATGGATCTCTCCCGACCCCCTCCCTGCAGAGGAGCCCGGCTCTCTCCATCCCTCCAGGCAGGGCAAAAGCCGCTTTGGGTGTGTGGAAAATGCAGCCAAAGTACAAGGGCGAAATCACAGAATCACAGAATCATAGAGTTGGAAGAGACCACAAGGGCCATCCAGTCCAACCCCCTGCCAAGCAGGAAACACCATCAAAGCATTCCTGACAGGTGGCTGTCAAGCCTCTGCTTAAAGACCTCCAAAGAGGAGACTCCACCACACTCCTTGGCAGCAAATCCTCCTCCTGCTGCTGCTGAGTAGTTGCCTGCGCGGAAGAAGCGCCAGCCGAGGAAAAGGCGGGTAGCCCGGAGCAGCAGGAAGAGGGCGCGCCCCGGGGCCGCCTCCGCCCAGCCAGCACCTGCAGGGCTGGCCTAGGGCTGCAGCGCGCGTCGGGGAAGGGGCCCAGCATCTTCCTTCCCTTAACCGGGCTCTAGTATAGGCGGGACCTGCTGCCGCCTCTCCAGGCTATGCAAGTGGCGGCGGCCCTGCTTCCCTCACAACGGCCCTGCGAGGTAGGGCACAGTCTGGGGAACCCCCCCGCTCCAGGGAGCTTCCCGCCTGTAGGCGAGCCGGCCTGTCGGACACCGCAGGCAACGGCGGGCCATCTCTTCCTCCCGAGTCGGGATCAAGCGCCTAGTCCTCAGCGCGCGCCTCTTCCTACCTGCGCGCCGCCGCCAAAAAGCGCACATCGCCCGGTCTAAATCCCAGGAGCGGCTACCCATCAGGCCACACCCTTCGCTCGGCTCAGCCAATCACAGTGGGGTTCGCCTCCAGAAACGCCCCCGCCCAGCAGAGCTCAGCAGCGCCCCCACAGGAGGGATGGCAAGATGCGGACTCCCTCGCCTCGCGCTGCCGCGGCTATAAATGCCTTGATTCGTCGTTGATGCTCAATGATCATCACAATGAGTATTTTCTCGCATTGCAAGCTGACCGGCCCCCTCATGCTTTGGGAAGCTCCGTGTGCGCTAACGACCCGCCACACATAAATAATACTGGTCGTTGCCAGCAGCTCTACTCCGCGTCTATCCCGCTGGCGGAACATTAAGGGGCGAGGGGAGAGAGGAAAGGCTCAAAGAGTCCGATCAAGTGCGCTTGAGCTTCATCGCAGTTGGGAGTGACAAGGCTGAAGTTTTTGGGAAAGTGGAGGGCGCGGGAGATTGATGGATGAGGGAGAGGAAAGTGGCAGCCCTTTGGACTTGGCATAAGTTCAAGTTAAGTTCAATGGGTTATTATTAGGATAACCTTGGGACCAGTTTACCTACCGGTATGAGATTGCCTTACCTCCTGTCCACCCACTCAACCACTCCAATCTGCAGAACTGGCACTATTACAGATGCCTCATAATGATACCCGTTCCACATTTGTAAGAATTCAATATTTTAGTGTGGCAGCACCTACACTCTGGAACTCCCTGCCTATTGATATTAGGCAGGCGCCTTCACCCTACTATTTTCAGCACCTGCTAAAAACATTTCTGTTTAGACCAGCCTACCCAGATATTTATGAAGCTGATGTGAGTTTGAATCTGTTTTTGTTTATAGTTATTTTTACTTCTATTGAGTCTTAAATTATTGTTGTTAATGCTTCCTATTTATAATATTATCCCTGGGTTGGTTTTTTTGTTTGTTTGTTTGTTTGTTTTGTAAACAGCTTTAAGGTTGTTTGCAATCAAGCAGTGTGTAAATTTTATGGAATTAATAAATTAGGTAGAAGGAGGACCCCATTAATGGAATGAGAGGGGTAGAAAGACCCACTGTGCTGCACTGGGATATATTTCAGAGGCTCTCTTTCTGGTTAGTCTTTCCACTCAACTACAACAGCACATAGGCAGAGTTTGGATTCTTCCTTCTTGTTGTCTTAACTGTCTGTTGTTGTCTTGTTGCCATCCTGCCCTAGCGTGACACAGGAGAATGGGCTTTCGAGTCTGGTGGAGATCCCCATGGCACTAGCAAGCAACCACCGGATCTGTCCCACCATGACAAATGCATCTTGCTCACTTGCTCTCTTCAGGTCATTCTCTCACAGGCAGAGGATTTAATTGTTTATTTAATATTCTGGCTTATACTCCCAGTGCAGGACCCAAGGCATCTCACAGCATAAATTAAAACAAATACGGTATAACTAAGCACAAACAATCAATACAGACATTAAAAACTAACCCTATTACAAACAGCACTGAAACCACTTAAAACCATTTAAAACCACACAAACACACACACACACCACCACCCCTCAGAAACCCTACCACAACAGCCAGTTAGTGGCCAAAGGCCTGTCAAAACAAGCAACCACTAAGAAGGCCCTCATGTCCTCACCAAGCATGCCTGTGAAAGTTGTGATACTGAGAGAAAGGCCTTCCTAGGAAATCTGTGACCAAGCGAAGCCCAGGGCTTGGAAGCCCAGACAATATTTCTTATCATGAAATGCTGCACTGGAACGCATCAGTGACAATCAAGTATATGGTGGTTTGAAGCCTTTTACAGAATCGGTCACTGTGGCAAGCTCCCATACAAGCCTCAGGACTTCAACACTGACCGCCACTCCAGTCCTTTGCAAAATCAAATATAGCCCAAACTTCGAGGCCCTCCCATCAGCAACAGAGTCTCGTACCTGCTGGGCTGCAGCGCTTCCTGACCTCTGTCAAGAAAGTCTGTGTCTGGGAACCAAAAGGAAGCTGCACTAGCAAGTTGGCGTCGCTTGAGATGATCTGGACAGTGACATCAGAGCCTATAGGAGGAGAGAGGAGAGTAGCATGAGCAACTTTGTGGGCTGACCTTGGGAGAAGCATTTCTGGAGAATAAGCTGCAGGAGCACTCCTATTGCTGCCCCACCACGCAGCAGCATGGACAAAACTGGGAATAGCTAAAGCTACCCAGAAGCCAATGGCTGCATCATTCTTGTTCCCCATAAGCAACCATGGAAATATCTGTATTGAAGGGCACCATGCACACTTATAAAATGAACAATATACATATGGACACAGCAGTGGGGATCAGTGGCAGCACCTTCAGGCAAAGCTCCACATGTGTGCCTAGTACACAACAGCAAGATAAGTTTTAATATTTCAAAAAGCAATATTCCAGCCCACATGGGTTACAGAGATTGGCTTTGAAGTGTGTGGTTGGTGAAGTTTCAGAATTCAGAGAGGGTGGGGCTGGGCACCCGGGATTTGCTCTGTGGATTGCAGGAGCTGCTCTGGGAGGAAAGCAGGAGGCGGGAAGGGAGAGAGAAATTAAACAAGAAACAAAGACTTAGTGGAAGCAGAATGAAGCAAGCAGAGGAGCTCCTCTCAGTGGGAACTGGCTGGCTTGGGCCTGTTGTGTTGCCCAGTCAGTGAATACTGTAGCATTTCCCAGTACAACAGTTTGGTTATTTGTGTAGTGTGGAGAACAATCCATGGGTGAGTGAAGCAATCCAGAAGTGAGGGGCAGGCAGGCACCATCACACTTCTGGGGAATCATCGTTTACAAGAACCACACCAGATGCTTACCTACAATGTGCAGGTCATTCTCCCCGGGCCACTGTCAAAGGAGAAATTATTATTTTTTATTATTTTAGTTATTTATTTGTATCCTGCCTTCTTCCTAGTCCAGGACTCAAGGCGGCTTACACAAATTAAAGCAACACAGATAAAATACAGAAAGCTAAAAACATACAAAAGATAGTTTAAAAGCTGCCTGGCCGGTGGCTGGTGGAAATGCCACCAAAGGGGTCCCCCTAAGCTCCCCCCTCCCAAAGGCCTGGTCAAAGATTATTCATTATCTGGGGGGTGGGGGTTGTCACACGGGTGACAACGTTCCCCAAAGAGTGCATCCACTACCTGGCTTTTTGGGGGATCATTCCTCCTGGATTCATCATATTCAAGTGGGTCAACGGGAATCATTTCAAGTGCCCCGAGTCGCGAGGGGGGGGGAGGCAGCGGGGCCTTCCCTGCAGGGGAATATGGCAACGAAGTCAATAAGGCAGGAAGGAGAGCTGGCCCTCACCTTCTTCCACGGCAAAGCCTTCCTGCAGGAGCATGACCCTCTCCAGGCGCACGTCCTCGGCGGTGATGGCCATGCGCCGGTGGCTGTACAGGCAGATCCTGCGGAGACAGAGCCGGGAGACCCCGCGCCCTCCCCATCAGAGACCAGGATCGTGGCCCCAGCAGCTCGCCCACCACGTCTCAGCACCCCAGAGATGCTGCTGTCCCCCCAAGCCCTCTCCTCCCTCCGCAGCCCACCTCCCCCGGCCCCCTCCTGGGATCCCCAGCGCCCCCTTCCGCTCGCGCCCGGGAACCTGCTCCACTCCGGGGCCGCGCGAGACGGAGGAGCCGGGAAAGGAGCAGCAGCAGCCGCACGGAGGGGCGGGGAGGAAGGAAGAGACCCGCCTCCTCCAGTCCACGCCCAGCTCCTGCCCTCACCTGTCCCACCTGCCGGGCGCGGCGGACTTACATGGCTTTGCCGTGGCTCTCCACCAGGCCCAGCAGCCGGCTCTCCCCACCAGCCAGGAGTCCCTGCACCGCCTGCAGCCGGAGGTCAAGGAAGGGGCCGGAAAGTGCCGAAGTGGCGAGCGACCCCCGCCCCACCCTGCCCGCCCTCCCGCTGGGTCCTTCCCGGGGCGGCCCCCAAAGGATACGACCAGGCAGGTCTCCCCCGCCGAGAGCGCTTCCTGGATGGGCACCGACTGATCCATCCTGCGCGGACGGCGGAGCAGGCGGCACTCCCCGCTGCTGCTGCAGGAGGGAGAGGGTCGCCCGGACCCGGCAGCCCCCGCCGCAACCGGGGAGCGTCAGGAACCGAGCCGAGGAGGAAGCGGCGGCGCTGGAGCCTGCAGGCCTCTTTCCTTGAGCACGGCGGGGCGGGGGGGAGAAGACGGGTCCCGCCTCTGGCCTGGCCACGGCTGCCTTGGCGGCTCCAGCCTCCCGGGCGGGCGCAGGAAGGCGAGAGGAGGAGGCCGCCGACGCATCGGCGCTCCCAGGCCCCGACCAGGCGCGGGAAGGGCGGCTTCGGGCTCCTGCCACCGGCCTTCCCCCCACGGAGCGGCTACTGCCCGGGCTGCAAACCCTTTCCTTGCTCGACTGACTCGCCGAAGCTAGGCACCCACCCGCCCCGTCTGCTGCCAGTTGAGCAAGGCAGCGCAGCTTGCCAGGCTGCCACTTCCATAAAATGATGCTGCCAGCTCCCCCTGGAAGGTGCACCCGCCCCCCACCCTCGTAGGCAGGCGACCTCGGAAAAGCAAGGAGGTTCCCAGGCCAGACCCCCTTGAGGCAACAGCCGCTGATCTTGGCGGTTACCTGTTCGCAGTGATTGCAAAAAAGTGGGTGGTTTTCCTGCCTCTGTGGAGGAGACACGGTGCGGGCCCAGGGCAGAGACATGGACTTTAAACACACACAGACACTGCTCATCTAGTTAAATAGATTTATTTGCAATTTTTAGGCAAGAGAAACATTTCTGATACTAGGAGTGAGGCGGTGGGTGGGGAACGACAGGCAGCCCAGCGAGAAAGTGGGTCCCTCATTTAAGGTAGCAGCTCAGATCAGCCATGGCAGCAAGGACCTTCAGGAGGGATAAGCAAAACTTTCCCCTCCCCCAGGTCCTCCCTTGGCCCATCACCCCTGCAGAGCCAGAAGGGGGTTCACAGAGCCAGCTAGCAGGAAGCCAGGAGAGAGCAGGGTCTAAAGAACAAGGTGTGGGGTGGGGGCTCTCCCTCTTTCCTTCACCTCCCTACCCTGATAAGAGGCTCCCTGTACAGCCCTTGGGACTCTGCCAAATAACAGAAGGCAACCTTCAGCTTTCTGCAAACCTGGATCGGCCTCCAAACCATTAAATAGCTGCTCCTGGATAGATACCAACCAAGGACAGAGCCCCCCCCCTCTTATTTAATTCCTGTCGCTTCTGTCACTTGCCCCCTGGATCAGGCTTGTGACCTACTGACTCCAGCTCAGATCTCCTGCCATCTTTCAGACCAGGGCAGAGGGAAGGAAAGTGGCTCCTGATTATGTAGGTCTGAGCTAAATTATTGTTATTATTTATTTGATTTATATATCGCCCTTTATCGCAAGCTCACACAGCCCAAAGGTTCATAAATCACTTGGCCCTGGAAGAAAAAGGAGGGGGGGGAGGCATTTGCTGGATGCCTCGTGAGAAAGGCCCAAACCAAGTGGACTCCCCAAAGCATAGAGAGAGAGAGAGAGAGAGAGAAGGGAGAGTTGCTTTTTTGCCACCACCGAAGGACCCAAACAGGCCAGCTCGGCTTCAGTTGTGCCCGGCCGAGAACAGGAGAGCATAGTTCAGGCTGAGGACGGCCGCACATGCCAGCAGCTGGAGCAGGGGGGGTGAGGACTGCCACCTGCTTGGCCCCATTGAAGTGCACTTTGCCATCCAGCTTCAGGCAGCTGGTCTTGGGCATCGCCGGGCAGCACTCCTGGTAGCAGGGCACCTTGGACCCTGCGGAGCAGGGCGGGCCACCTGTTTTGCAGACTTTGCTGCATCCAGCCACAAAGTGGGGGCCAGTTTTCTTCATCTGGAAGGAGAGAAAGGAGCAGGCATTGGCTCACACAAGTAGCAGACACAGGAACCAGCTTGGCTGCTATTTCAGGCGCTGGTGCTGAATTTGGTGGGGATTTGGCGGGCCTCCCCCTTTCTTCCTTAGACTTCAGATCTCTCGTCCTAAAAAGCAGACTTCAATTGGATGCTCCAGCACCCATTTAGCTAACTATTCTCATTTCAGAATCCTCACGACAGCCATCAGGGTGTGCACTTGGCCACTGCCCACCCGCTTCCACTTTGCCTTGTGGCACCTGCTGCTCTCTTGAGGCATGCAGCTCCTGCTGGTTTGTAAGGAGCTTACAAGGCTCAAGCTGCATTCTAAGGCACTGCAGCGACACTTCAGGCTCCATTCAGAGGGCAGAACAAGGGCTTGGGCGTTTGGAGGGGGGTGTTATCATTTCAGAAACGGTACCTCGCAAAAATTAAAGCCCACGATGCAGCCGGCTGCGTGCTTCTGTCCCTTGTAGCATCCTTCTCCGTGGCAGGTGAAGCTTGAGCAGACTTTCCCCTACAGAGGGAGGGAGCGAGGGAAGAAAGAGCCATTGAATTGTGGACACCAGAGCTGTGCACTGGATTCAGCCAAATCCCCAGACAAATCAGGACTGTTCAGAAGGACGCAGGCACTTGTCAAGTTGGGTTCAGACAGCCACACATCTCTGCAGCTAGGACTGGATGGCTCAGAGCCGTCCATGGCTGTCAGGAAGGAAGGAGAGGTGGGCAAACTCACCAAAAAGCAAAGACTCTTCTGGGAGGAGGTGGGCCCAGCTTCTTTCCTGCCCCCAGGGATCTCCCCCTCTGCTCAACAGCTCTTCAATTAAATGATTGATCCAATGTGTGTGGGTGGGGTGTACCCCTGGTGTTGGGCAGGAGGGAGGACATAGGAAAAGAACCAGGATCCCATTTCCCACTCATCCACCCACCCACTCTAGGGATGCCACTTGTCCACTTGCCCCATCAGCAAACAAGCCATCCCTGCCAGAACATGAAGTGACACCTACATTTTTGGGGGGTGCTTTGGTGGTGGTAGTGGTGGGTGCCGGCGTGGTGGTGGGCGGCAGGTCACCTAGAACAGACAGGAGAGATGGAGGAACTGGCTGAGGCCCCCAGGACCTCTTGACCGATGGAAGAAGCTGTCATGTCAGACTAGCAGGTCGGAGAGAGGCTGGCTGCGGGCTGAAATCCTGCCCTTCAGCTGCTCCAGGGACCGAGTCCCCACAGCCAGGAAAGGCCTCTCTGAGAAGGCAGCTCTGCCCAGATGCCCCATAGGTCAACTCAGCCTCCCCAGGGAGAAGGAATCCTGCCAAGCAGAGCATCCTAAGAGGCCTCCCATTGGGGGAGCTTACCGTAGGCTGTAGCGTTGAGGAGCAGGCAGTTTGGGGAGCTGCAGCACTCCATCGAACACAAGTTCATGCGGATGGTGCCATTCTGCATGCACATGTCCGTGCCGTTGATTCCCCCACACTCACTGCTGCACCGGGCTGTGTAGCTGGTAGTGTTGAGGCGGAAGAGCTGCAAGACCCACCAAAGGGTTAGCAGGGCAAAGCTGACAACTGACCATCACTGCATTATGATCCATGCAGAGAAGCAGGAGTGGCTGGACCCCACAGCCCCACCTTAGCTGATCCCCCACACACTTGTAAGGACACAGTCCAGGACAGAGGCCAAGGCCACCCACAGTCATTTACATCCTCTTCTGGGGGGCATTATTATTATTATTATTATTATTATTATTATTGGTTTATATACACCTTCAAGACCTTATGGTGGTTCACAGGATAAAAATACAAAGTAAAAACACAAGTAAATAGTTAAAACAAAAACATCAAAACAATACCTCTCCAACATTGAAAAGGCTATAGATTATTAATCAACTTTATAAAACCAAAAAAATACAGATACAAAATACAAATTGACATATAACACTTTAAAACTGTTTAAAACAACCCCGCTCAAATAAGCAACACCTCTGGGCTCCCTACCTCGCAGTGTGTTGCGTTGTGGCAGGTCTCTGTGTTGTTCCCATGAGCTTCGTCATGGTAGCATCGCTCCCCGGAACACTGGAAGCTCTGGCATGTGAGCTGCAGAGGAAGATGGAGCTGAACCTTCATGGCAAGAAAACTAGACAGCTGCCCTGGCCTGCCCAGGCCAAGCATCCTCTGCCCTAGTAGCACCTCTCACCTGTGACCTGGACCTGACCTGCCACCTCCACTTGGGCCACCGCCTCCCAATTGAATCACGTCCTGGTTCATCTCTCTCACATAGAAACCTGCCCAATGAATACTTCCATCTGCAGGACGTCCCTTCTCACCAAAGGGCTGCAGCCAGCCAGGAGCAGAAACTCCAAGCCTGCCCCCCACCCAGACATTCCTATCCCATCATCACCTCCAACTGGGAAGTGCCCAACACCCCCCCCTACACACACACAGCAGCACCATGCTGAGTCAGTTTCTTACGTTCATTATGCCTGTGCTGTTCGCTGAGCTGCTGGGGACGAGGGGTGCTTCTGAAATGGGCCCGGGCTCTGAAAGAGGAAGAAAGAGGTTAGTAAATCCCTTTTTGTGCGAGCCAAGGAAGTCTCTGCTCCTGGGTGGAGCAGAAGCCTTGACTGCAACTGAAACCATGCTTATGTTTCAGGAGCTGCATAGAGGAAAGTGGCAGGAAGTTCCAAGGATCCTCCTCTTCCTCAGCCTGTGCCCCAGGGGCCTCCCTACACAAACCCTTCCCCTTCCCAGCATGTAGCCAGCCAGCCAGCCAGCCAGCCTGCCCTCTCACCTGCCAGTATACAAGAGGTCCAAGTGCTGAAGTGCAGAGCAGCCCAGAGGAGGAAGATGCCTGCAGATGGAAAAAGAAAGACCATGTTTGTTTGTTTCTTGAAAGGCAGAGAGAAAAGGCACCTCTGTCACCCACAGCTCACTGCAGGGGACCATCAGACAATGTCACATCAAGTCATTGATGGATCCCATTGCAGATCACTGTTCTTTAGGGTGGGGCTCTTGTACTTTTACCAGATGGTTGGCAAGCAGAAATCCAACAAACAGTCACTCCCCAATACTACCCCGGTTCCTCTGACTTGCTTAGGAGACACTCTGTGCCTTACAAATATCACCTTCACCAAGGAGCGAGTCACATGTCAGGCTTGTCACCTCTGCCAGCAATTCCACCACAATGAAGCCTCTTACCCTGGGCTGGGAGAAACCGGTGGTTGTTGGGACTTGCCATCTCAAGCCAAGGGGATCTAATCCTGTAGGACCCTGCAGAGTGGGAAACAGGGGAGGAACATATGCATGCATTTCTCAGATTTCTCAGCACACACACCCCAAGCACAAGGAGGCGATGCAAACAACCCCTAAACTCGAGACAATGCTGTAGAAAGGATCCTAAACAACATATTGGCAGGACCTATCTCAGTTCACTAGGAGCAACGGGTCGAATGAAGCAGGGACCCTTTGCACATTCCTCTGTTTTGGTCTTCTCATCCAGGTAATGAGGCAGTGCAGTCACTGGCTAGGAATCTGATCAGGGCATCAGCTGTGCCCACAATAGTCAGGAAGGCGGTTGCCAGTGGGCCCTTGAAAAGTGGCTCACTCAAGGAGAAAAGGCAGAAGGAGATGCTTTGGACCGCCAAGCCATTTCTCCACCTGGCCAGTATAGTTGGAGCCAGCTGGATCACCCCAGTGCAGAGAATCTGGATCTGGTCACAGTCTGCAAGGACAGAACTTGAGCTGCCCCAAGTAACATCCACCTGGAGGGAGTCAGAACAGAAGACATTACCCCTGCCTTCCTGGGGAAAGCCAGCTGGGTCTTTCTCTATAAGAGTAATTATGCACAGGTTGCTGTCGTCCCCCCCCCCCCCAACAGCTTCACTGCCTCCGGCTGTTGCTAGATCCCAGCCCTGCAGCACCTCCCGGAACAGATGCTGCCAATTTTGAGCCATGAAGTGCTAAGCAAACCCAGCAAAAGGAGAAGACCCGCATGGAAGACCGTCCCCCTTCCCCATTCTTTCTGTGTGGTGCCATCTGTGTGCCTGATGCTTTATGGGGGGTACAGGAGGGCAGCACCTTGCCTTGATGAACTTCCAATCTTAAATATGACCACAGAAGAAGAGGAGGGGAAGCAAGCAAGCAAGCTGGATGTGCAAGCTCCATTTTGGCTGCATGGCCTCTTGGGCTTCATTGCAGAAAGAGAGGGAGGGGGTTTCGCAGGCAGGCATCCTGGGAGGCAGCTCCAGGCATGCAAGGGGAGCTGCTGGAGGGAGGAGACCTTGGGATGGCTGAAGGCTGTGGAAAGAAGGTCACAGGCAGAGAGATGAGAGCAGCAAAGAGATAAGGCCATGCCAGGCTCTGCAGGGGGGCGCATCCTGGATTTGGAGCAGACAGGGAGCCAGTGTAGGGATGGGTGGAGGAGTGTCACTTTCTGGTAGTCAAAGTGACAAGGTGAATGTTTAGTTGGCAGTGTGCTAGAGACGAAGGGGGGACAAGATGAGAGTTGACACCGCAGGAGTCATAGGAGTTGCAGAGAAGCTGAATGATAATTTGCATCTCTCTTCACGGCAGATAGTGTAGGGCAGTTCCCGGCGCCTGAACAAACCTTTGCAGCAGGCAAGTCTAATAAACTAAGTGGTGATGAGAGAAGAAGATCTCTTGTCACAAAATGAAAACTGTTGGACTAGATGGGCCATTGGCCTAATCCAGCAGACTCTTCTCATGTAGTTTTGCTATGTTTAAAGGCACAGTTACCTCAACCTAAGGAGCTTTATTGACAAAACAAAGTGAGTGCCAATTTGGAGCATCAAGTAGTGCACATTGAGGTGCATTTTTTTGTAACTGCCAAACTTTCTTTGCTCAGAGACTCAGCAAAACGTAACACTGAGCAAGTCTTAGGGAAAGTCTGGCTGCCTTTGATTGCAAACTGATGGATGGGGGTGGGGTGGGGTGAGCAGCTGCAGCTCTGGATCGCTTTATCTATTGCAGGGGGTTGGATTAGGTGACCCTTGAGGTCCTTCCAACTCTACAATTATATAGTTCTATGATTCTCTTGTGTCTCCTACAATTAGCCTCATGCATCTTATTCCATGTGAAGCTTATTCCGGATTCCAAGAGGACAGGAAGTGCCATTATGGGTTGTTGCTGGTATAGCCTTTTCCTGCAGTGTTGGAAGACACCCCCCAACCTCCTCTTTGGGAAATCTTGCAATGTCTTTTTAATTAAAACAAGTCATTAAAACAGTTAATATATGTTCATCAGCTTTATAAACTACCCTAAACGGGGTAATGTTTATTGGTAACACTTTCATTAAAGGGTAATCATTTTATGTCTCTATTCAATACTTATTTTGTTTCGAAGACACACAGCGTGGCTGTTCCCAGGGGGCTTAGCAACAAATACAAAGGATTTAACAAGCAAACCCCAAGAAAAATGGGGGGGGACCAGCAGGAGAGAATACATACTTAATGCAGGAACATAGAAAAATCTAACAAGCAGAGTCAGTAAGTCAAAGGCAGAATGAGAAAATCTCTAACTGGTGCAGAAAACACACCAGAGTCAGCCACAGGCAAGCCTCCTCCAGGGAGCACATTCCTGTAACCAGAAGTTCCCCCTGCCTCACCTCTGGGGCACCCCCATTATCTGCTCTGGGCATATTGGCAGGTTTGCACAGGATAAATTCAAGGAGTCCATACCATCTGATGGTCTACTGTGGGACCTTGACTTGTGCCACCAAGAAGAATGACCACCAGTCAACATCCTTCAGAAGATTCCTACATTCCCGCATTGCAGGAGGTTGGATGAGATGACCCTTGAGGTCCCTTCCAACTCTACAACTCTATGATTCTATTATCTGTTCCCACCAGCAACAACGGCTCTCGCACTGAGCATTTGGCTGCTCTGTGTCTCATTCCCTGGTCAAATCTGCTTAGCCTTTAGCCTGATAACCCTCCAAGGCCTTGATCTCTTGTGGTGCTTAGTTAAGGCCATTAAAGCAGATGCTGGTGAAGCGGCCAAAGGGGTAAGAGCACTCACAGCAACAAGTACAAAGACCTATGAAGGCTGTGGGCTGAGTTCCAGGAACCCCTGCAGGTCCCCAAGCAGTGGCTGCCATGGAGACTGGAAAATGACACGCCCAGAGGCCCAGGGCTCCTCGCTAATGACATGTGCCGTTGGCCCAGCAACCCTGTGTTTGGTTGAGCCCCAGAGGAAAAATGGGAAAGCTGTAGACAGGCATCAAGGACAGAAACCTTCAAGAACAGAAGCCTATATCCTACCAGCACCTCCGGCTAGCCAACCTACACTCAACAGTCAGCAAAAAACCTCATCAGCTCAGCCCTGGGTCATCCCCACCACTCTTGACAACCACTTTGGAAGTTTGGGGGACACAGCTGAGCCATTAGTTGAAAAAGCGGGGCCTGGGCTGTTTCCTAAAGGCATTGCATATCTGAGAAAGATACCAGTTTGGATGATGAAGTGCAGCCCATTCACTTTCCCAAAATAGAGGCCTGTTAGAAAGGAACTGAACACCAAAGCTCATGCCATGATGCTCTGTGTTCCTTTGCTTGGTTTCAACCCTCTTAGAACCTCAAGGAAGGCTGCAAATTCAGGGGCGTCCTCAGGAACCAAAGCATGCGAGTTCTAATCCAGAAAAATGTCGAGTCCACAGACCATCCTTCCAGCTAAGGAGCTGGAGCTTGGTAGGGTTTGGGGAATATCCTTTCTTTCAGAGGGCCTCCACCCCACCTGATCGCTGCTCGTTTAGGATCCCATCGTACGTTAAGGATGCAGGTTGAGGAGCCAACTCTGCTTTGTCCAGGGATGGATGGTCTCACTCAGAAGCCCAACTCAATACATTTAGAGGACCAGTCCCCTCTGTAGCAGGCAGGTCTCATACATACACTCTCAAACATTCACCCCCCCACCTTCCTTAGCTAGTCCCCCAAAGGAACCCACCAGCTGCGCTCACTTACCTCGCCCTAGAAGCCTGTCTGAGCAATGTCTTCCTCCTGTGCTGGCAGAAGAGGTGCCCCTTGGGGAGCCCTCCTCCCCGCCCAGGCGGAGATGGCACCAACCAGCAGGTAGAGTGGAGAGGGGGGAGAAAGGAGGGGTTTGCTTCCATGATGCTCTGGGCAACCGAGAGCTGCTCTACCCACATGGGGCCCAGAACACATGGTGGGATGAGGCACAGTCACCAAGGCTGGCTTCAGGGAGTCTTTGAGTAAAGGCATCAGAGCACTTAAGACAATCCTCATAAAAGGTGGGGAAAGGAGTTCCATCCTTCCCCCCAACAAAGAATGTATGCTGTTTACAATAATGATCTGACAATTCAAGCTTTTCAGGCAGACCTCTGGTAACAGAAAGACCTGCCTGTGCCACTCAACAGCTGGAGGTTCCTCTCCACCTATGAAACATCTTGGAATGGGACAAAAAGGTAGGCTGCTGTGGAGAGGGGCACTACTTGGGGGGCAGGCCCAGAATACTGTTAGGCATAGACTGGTGTAGGTGTACAGAGATAAATTAAGGTGGTGGGTGATGGGGGATCTCACCAGCAATGCAACAAAACGAAAAGGATGGGGTGGAGTGAAGGGGCAGGAGACCTGGGATACTTGGGACCACCTCCCTCAAACTACCCCTGGGGAGAGGGGGCTACCCTTTCTTTTTTTTTAATTTAGTTGGCTAAGCTTAGAAGAGTCAATAGGAGGATTCTATATTGTTCTGAGAGAAATGGCCAGGGAAGGCGTCTTTGGGATGGGAGCGGGGAGAAACTGCCAGCTTGAGGATGGAGCAGCTGCCTTGCTGAAAGCCACAGCTAGGAGGCAAAACCTACATCCCACCCTTTCCTAGAGACCTCCTCACCTGGGCAGAAACTTGGCAGAAACAAAGTCCTTGCCAGCCAAAGTGCAGTGGCCACTTTGGGGAGGATCGAGAGGGAGTTTCTCAAGGTGTGCGTCTAAATGGGTGTGCATCTAAATGCTGCCAATACAGTTTATCAAGAAAGGGAGTCTATATAAATGCTGCTGTTCCATTCCAAGTCGGTAACACAAAGCCTAGGGATGTTCCTCGAGTGAGATGGAATAGGTTCTGAACTTAGCCTCCGCTCCCCATGGCAGAACACCCCAAATCTCCCTCAACCAGGGCACCCAAGAACACAGCTCAGCCAAACCGCCCTTCTCCCACTTCCAATCAGGCTGCATTCACCCCCAGGTGCCCATCAGGGCCTCGCCTTTCTGAGGCAATTACAGCAACAAATCCATCCCAATTAGGGTAATTAGCCACGCTCTCTGTTCCCAGCGGGTCTCTGGGGTCCTTGGGTAGCAGCAGAGAAATAACAAGAAAAAGAGGAACTAAACCCAGGGAGAAGAGAAACACAGAAAGCTGCCTTATGCTGACTCAAGACCATTAGTCCATCTAGCTCAGTACTGTCTGCACTGACTGGCGGCAGCTCTCCAGGATTTCAGGTGGGAGACTCTCCCAACACAACCGGAAGATGCTGCAGGAGATTGAACCTGGGATCATCTGCTTGCAAGGGAGATGCTCTAGCATGAGGTATGGTCCTTCTCCAAACAGAGACTTCACAAGACACAGATGTTACATGTGGTGGGTCATGTTATGGTCTTCCCTCGTAGCTTGCCAGAGCAGCCGCCACCGCCACCACCACCACTGCAGCCACCTTGGATGGTTTTACAGTACTTCCTTTTCCAACTAGATTGCAACCCCCTTGTCACATATGCATGCGAGGCCTGCAAGGGCATGCATGTCCTTTCCACCCAGCAACTCCCTGCCTCAAAGCCACAATAACTGTTTTCCAAAGCAAATGGCCCTTAAGACAAGAGTTCTGCTCAGAGGGAAAGATGCCTGTAGGCATTAGGACCCAGGGGCTGGAAGCAGTAGCAGGATATTTACCAGCAGCTGCTGAAGTAGCAGGTGGGTTTGAGGAAACCCAGTGAACACAATTGCCTGTCACAGCCAGGCCTTTAGTAGCTGCAAACAAAGGCACTTTCTTCTTTTCTTCCCCCCCTCAACTGAAACAGAAGCGGGCCTAGTGAATTACAAGGAGGGACAAAGGAACAACCCTAAAATCATAGACCAGTGGAGTTGGAAGGGACCCCAAAGGCTTGAGTTCAACCCCCGCAATGCAGGAATCGCAGCTAAATAATCCCTGGCAGATAGCCATCCAATCCCTGCTTAAATATATCCAATGAAAGAGTCCACCAGCTTCTGAGGGAGTATTTTCTGCATCTTTGGGAAGGGAAAGTACAACTCTGACTTAATTCTCAGTGAGGGACTGAATCTGTGCCTTGTGTCCCACTTCTAGTGAACAAGGATGCATTATGTGTGAAAGAAGCTGGGAGGAAGCCTGAACGTGTCTATCAAATAAAGCTGCAGAAGACACCAGGTGCCCATTCCTTTTGCCTTTAAAACTAAGGTTTATTTTTTATGAAAAAATTGTTACAGGAATCATCACCCTGTGAGCTGTAAGTGTCCTTGAAGCACCTGCTCCCATGGAGGGGGGAAGAACAGGCACACACGCAACATGGGAGGTCTGGGGTGGGGTGCGTCGGGCCAACGTCTCCTCCGATCACAGCAGGCCTTGGCGCTTCAGATCTTCGTAGGTCTTCTTGTTAACCACGTTTCCACTGGAATCCTCGTATTCCTCCTAGGTTGACAGAGAAGCCCAAGTGTGGGGAAAACCAGGAAAGCAGTATCAGGGCCCTAAGGCAAAGGTCTCCCCCACCATGGAGACAGCAAAGCGCTGAAACCCAGAAGCTGCTGCCACAGGTGATAAAAGCCTCTGCAGGCACCCTGCCACTGGGGGAGAAGTGGAGCGGCATCCGCCTCAAGCGGTAAAATGGGATGCACTGCCTCTGCTGAGACTCTCTGAGGAGCCAATCTAGTCCAGCCTCCTTTGGCCAATCAGGTGCTTCTGGGAAGCCCCAAAGCAAGGCAGGAGAACAGAGAGCATTCCTGCACCCCTCTACGCTGCATCAGAATATGGAGGCTCCACTGAGCTATCATGCCCTGTTTCTGACATTCAGTCCTGAGTGCTGTTGCTTATGTGGCCGAAACAGCCTCAGCCAAGCACAAAAGGAAGGAATCCGTAGCCCAGGGAGAAACATGTCTAGACCAATGAAACCCCCCAGCCAGTTAACTACATGCTGGGAGTGGGGCAGGGACACACAACAGATGCCTGTGTAGGAGGGGAAATAGGGTGGACAGTTATGGAGGAAACAGCCAATCTGGACATGGGAGGAGCTCCTCTCCACCCTGGGACATTTCAGGGCAGGCTCCCCTGGTCACGTAACCAGTAACAACCAACAGTTCTTACCCCCCATGACTTCAGTGGGCTTTGCTAGACAGTGCCAGCCTTTGCATTCCCTTTGCTAAACATTGGGGACCTCGGTAGAATTTGGCACGGGGACCGGAGCTGAAGGCACACACACCACTAACCCCCGGCCTGGTCCTCCCAGTCCCATTCCCAACAGACAACTGCAAGGGATGTCCCAACCCAGCTTACTTCTGTGTCCGGCTGCCACCTCTCCGAAGCTTTCTGTTGCTTCAGCTTTGCCCACACTGTAAACACACATGCACAAACTGTCAGAGGCGACTGTCAACTGCTAGCTCCCAGTCACAACCCAAGATGCCCAGGTGGAGGGATAGCTGCTACTCTGCTTGGGGAAGCACCAGAAGCCCTGCACCCCTGCCCAACCAGGGGTAAAGGATCAGACTTCTGCCACACCACGAGAAGCTCCACCCACCCAGTCACTCTGCTGATCCTGGCACATCAGCAAGGAGGTAAATAAATCACACAACAAGCCAGCAGCTGACAGAGCAGGTCCATCACTCTGACAGGATGGCCCCCACAATGTGAAACTGGCAACCACAGGCAAGCCCAGGGCCAGGAAGGCAACTTGTGGCCACTTACATGAAACAGCATCTTCAATCTGCGTGACGTTGGCAAAGTGAGCAGTGTTGGGGATGCCCAGGCATCGCATTCCATGGGCGTGGCGCCATTCCTATGGAACATAGAGGAGCATCAAGGCATGGCCATGATGGAGCCAAAGTGCTCCAGGGGGAGGGGGGAAGGAGGGCAGAGAAGAGGCTGGCCTGTGCCACTGCCCTCCATGCAGAACTGCCACACAACCTGGGTCTCGAATAGAAGGCTAAGCTAAAAAGCAGCCAGTTGGGAAGGGTCCCACCCCTGCACAGGGGGCGCTCTGCAAGTGTTAAGATTCGAGGGCTGCTGCCTAGCAAGAGCCTTGAACCTCATGCAAGCTGATAATTTGTTCCGAGCCCCAATCAAACACACACACTCCCCAAATAAATATTTTGGCACTTTCCAGTGTCCTACCGCAAAGTGTCGTTGGAAAGCTTTGGGCCCACGGTAGGTGTAGTTCCCACAGATCTCACAATTGTAGTTGATGTTCAGGCCATGGAGCTTATACAGCCAATAAGGGATGGGCTGGAAGGCAAAGGGGGGAAAGGAAGAGAGCGTGAGCACACAAAGCAGTCACTTTCTCCCATCCCCTGGGGTGTGCTGCGAGCCCCACAATGAGCCGGGCTTACTTTGCCATCCCACCCAAGGGGCAAGTTCTTGGGGTTGTAGATGATTTCGTTGTCTTCGTCTTCACTCTCGCTCTCACTGATCTGTTCCTCCTCCTCCTCCTCACGTTCCTCACCGGTCCGTGCCTGCTTGCGCTGCACATTTTCATGAGTCAGTTGCCGCTGCTCCTACAAGGGGTGGGAAACAGAGCCAGTGAGTACAGTAGGAGGCCTACTAACAGAACCCCAATGGCTAGGGAGAAGGATGGGAGACAGAGCTTACCCCAAGAATCTCCACGTGCTCGTAGATCTGAGCCTCCAGGAAAGCCAAGTCCTTGTTCCTCTCAGTGTCCCTGTCAAGGAAACAGATTCAATGAAGGGATAAGGATACACACACACCACACCACTTGCAGCGCCAGGAGGACCCACATGGGCCCCACAGCTCAGGTTACTAGTCGAAGCTAAGGCCAAGGCATCTCTCCCACCCAGCCACTGGCAGAGAAGCAAGGAAGGAAGGAGCTGCCCCTCTGCCAAAAGGTGATCTGAGCAGGACCTGTTCAACCTCACCCCAGCCATACCCCCATGTGCCTCACCGCTTGCTCCCCTTTGTCTTTGGGTTCTTGGCAAAGAGAGAAGGGTCAAGGGCCTCCAGAGACTTGCCCTTGGTGCTGAACAGCCTCTGAGCACGTTCCTCTAGAGTCCTGGAGAGGAGGAAGAGAAGAAACGCATTAGATGCTTGCATCTCCAGATCCGGATAAACCCAGAGCTCATCCAAACAACCAGACCTCTCATGTAAGAACATAAGAGCCTGCTGGATCAGGCTTGTGGCCCATCCAGTTCAACATCCTGTTCTCACAGTGGTCAACCAGATGCCCCAGTATGAAGATCACAGGCAGGAATTGAGTACAAGAGCACTCTCCTTTCCTGTGGTTTCCAGCAAAGGGTACTCAGAAGCATCACTGCCTCCAACTGTGGAAACAGAGCATAGCCATCAGGGCTAGTAGCCATCATCAGTCCTCTCCTCCATGAATTTGTCTAACCCTATTTTAAAGCCACCTATGTTGGTGGCCATCACTGCCTCCTATGGGAGCAAGTTCCTTAGTTTAACTCTGTGCTGCATGAAGAAGTATTTTCTTTTATCTGCATTCAGCTTCATTGGGTGTCATACACAGGGTCCAGCAGCAATAACAACAACCCACCCCCCACAGCCAGCTCCAAACAAATTCTTTACTTACCCACCACATTTCAGACCCAAAGCCAGCAGTGCAGATTTCAGCCTGTCCAGTCCAAGGGAGGCCAATTCCTGTGGGAGAAGCACAAATGCACAGAGCTGACATGACTTGGCTGTAAGTTAACCATCTCCTTTCCCTCGTCTGGCCAGGCAATGGGTAGTAGGAACCTAGCCAAAGTCCCTGCACAGCACAGAGAGTAAAGGCAGCGGCGGCAGCAGCAACTGTTCTGGAAAGCTCGGAAGCTGCCTTATACAGAGGCAGACCACTGGTCCATCTAGCTTAGTATCGTCTACACTGACTAGCAGCAATGGTTCCCCAGGGTTTCAGGCAGAGAGTATTTCCCAGCCCGAAACAGAGATGTCACTGGGGATCAAACTTGGCACCTTCTGCATGCAAAGTAGGTGTTCTGCCTCTGAGCCGCAGCCCTTCCCCTCCTGCTCCCTTCCCAGCACCAACAAGACAGGCTCAAAAAGGCAAACAAACCTCCCAGGAAGAAAAGGCTGACAGGTCCAGGTGGGCCCCAGCATGGGTGAGGGCGCTGCTGGTCTCTTTCTGCCAAGAGACAAGAGGGTTAGTGGCTCAAGACCCCCCAAAAACACAGTCCAGAGCTTCGGTGGCCAAATACTCGGAGCTCCTAAGGTGGTTCAAGGAGCCTGTCAGCAGAGACCTGCTCCATGGGACCAAGATATTGCCAAACCTCCAGCTCCCACCCCATCCTGGGCACTGCTCACCGGCCAACCAGGGAAAGTGCCGTTCTCCCACTTCTTCTCAAATTCTGCCTGGATTTTGCCAAACAGCTCGTTCTGGTCCAGCAATGGCTTCACTCGGTCTGTATAATCCTGCAGGTATTCCAGGAGCATCTCCAGGTACCTGTAACAATCATCAAGAGACGAGAGGGAGGAGGTGACAGCCTCATACTCAAACAATGCTCCTCACCCCGCTGCAAGGAGCCTGCCAACAGAGATCCTACACAGAAAGATGCCAAACAAGGTTTATGGTTCTTTCGGCTTGTTACTAAGCCCATGTGGGTGACAGAGAAAATCTGGTCACAATTGATTTTGGGGGGCATAAAACAACTTGAATGGCTTTAATAACTTTAGGAGCAGAACACAAAAAATAGGCCAGACTGATAAAGATACACTAGAGGCTTTGGAAGAGTTTAATGTTCTCTTCCTCCCCACCAAAAGTTCTGAGCTCTCACCTCCTGTATTCAGCATTTTTCCTCTCCTTAGGAATGTCAAAAAGCTGGTCAAAAGTGGACAGGTATGTGATATAATCCAATTTCTGCAGAGGACAGGGAAAAAGAGATAATTAACTGTGACTTCATACAAGATCCCAATGCAGGCACTGAATCGTTTCCTGTATAATCCCTATTCCCTACCACTCATCCCCTTAGCTGCATTCCATTAGGCAGAAGAGGGAGACAAAAAGGCCAACTCTATTGGTTCAGCTGGGACCACCTGCCTCCATTTTGCTCTTCCCAGAACTGCCTCCCTGGTTATTAAATATTTGTGAAGCTATTAAGAATTAGTGCTTGAACACCTGTTGCTTGTTCCTTCTCCATTCCTTTCTCCTTCTGTTTGCAATCTAATGCATGCTATACTTGTGGATGGGCAGGGCCATTTGGGTATGGAACAGAGGACAAGAAATGCTTCCAAATCCTAGACACCCTGGCTGAAAATCTCACCTCTGAGGACTTGAGGTTAATGTACTTGAGATAACAGTCATGCAGGTCCAAGTAGCGGCCATATCCTTCTTCATCAGTGAACTCCACAAGGTCTGCAGAAAACAAATAGACAACTCAGAACTAGCATAATGAGGAAGAGAGCTGAATCCCCAAGCCAAGAACCAAGATAATTTCCTCTAGCTTGGCTACACTGCAGATGAAGACAAGAAAGAAGCAATCTTGCAGCAATAGGTCCTCTGCCCATTTGTTCCAACTATCTGGAAAGTGTAATGGGCATCAGAATAGGAGGCCAAGCAAGGGGTTATGCCAGACAGGTTAGATTTAAAACTTACTCTGAGCCTCTTCACTGGGATTCTCCCGAGCCTTCAAGAGCTCCTCAAACTCCACCGACATCGGCACACAAATCTACAAGGGACAGATTACTACAGGTGTTTAGGATTAACAGGCCAGATCATGAACAGATAATAAATGCAGTGGGACTGGATCCAAAATACATTAGACAAGACATAAAGGAAGGAAATAAGAAGTTTGCAGGAGACAACAGAAGACTAAGGGAACAGACACATTACAACAGTGGTTCCCCAAGTGGGTGGTATCGCCTCCTGGGGTGGGGCGGGGTAACTTAGGGGCTGCTTCAGGTGTGCTTCTACAAGCATGTTTTTCACTTCTTTATGATTGACCAGGATCGAGCCTAGAATGAAACACTTTCTTTGCTTCTTACTGCTTATCTCTTTTGAAGCAATTTCTGATTGATATCCTGCACTATTGACAATGGTTAAGAAGCTTCTTGTTGGATTTCCAACATCATATTTGGTGGAATGTGACTTTGGTGTAGTCATCCAACTTCTCTCCAAGCAAAGAAATCAACTCTTATGAAACATGGAGATTTAAGGCTCCTGCAAAGTGACTTTAAACCAGACATTGGGAAACGGATTTCACTTTATCAAGTCTGTCCATCACATTAAGAATTTACTGAATAGTAAATTAGTTACCGGTACTACATGTAGCAATTAATAATCTTGCTAAATAACTATCAGACTTTGAAAAGCAAGTATTACTGGATCAAGTTCATCAATTCTGTTGAATTAATTAAGATAAATAGTTTTAATTGGATTTTGAATAAGCGTGCAATTAATTGTTACTGTTTTGCATTTTATTGTGTTATTATCTTCTTTAGTGAGTTGTGCAAACCACTATTCTGAATAATGCTTTTTGTAGGGTAAGGAGGCACTGGAGATGAATTTATGGAACCAATGGGGAATTAGCTTGAAAAGGTTTGGGAACCACTGCACTACCAAATTTTGGGAGGCAGATAAGGAGAGAAGTTGAACAACTGCCAAAAGGTTTTGGGAATAAAAGCAGCGTGTATTTGGTGCATAAAGGGACAGCATGAAAAGAGGTAGTGGAGATTGCTTCCTGTATGCATCTTTCCATACTAGAAGCAAAGTTCAAACTAGAAAATATAGCATATAGGTTACAGCACAGACAAGTCAAGTCACTTTCACAATACCAGAAGCAATCATGAAATCCCAGGGTCTTCAGACCTAGCAGGGCAACCAGTCAGTGGTGCTACTCCTTGAGGATTCATTACACACACACACACACACACACACACACACACAACCTCACCTCATTTGGGTGTTTCCGATGGAACTCTTTAATCTGCTTCAAACGATTGTAGAACTCAGCAAACTCATTGGGCCCTGAAATGGCACTGAGTTCTTCCTTCCGCAACCTGTAGAAAACAGGAGGGGGAAGCCTTTTCAGATTGGCTAGCAGGACTGCTTGCAGAAGGAGAAAGAAATGAGGGCTCTGGCCTGATTGGTGCTGCACATGGAGCAAGGACAACAGCAGTCCATGCTTTCTGGATTTTAAGTGCTCCCCCTCCCTTCCAGTACCCATTTAACAGGAGGCCCCCACCAGGTCCTGCCAGCTCAAAGTCTGCTGCCCCCTCCCCAAAGGAACTGCCAGGGAGGAAGACCCTTCTTACCCGTCTTTGTCGTCGTACAAGTCTCTCAAGTTGCCGCTCACTTCCATGTACCTCTGGAAGGAAAAGAGGGGCCAGCCATAACAGCTATGGTGGAAGCAGCAGCCTCCCCAAGCTAGAAGGGGCTGGGCTTCATGGTAAAACAGCAGCAGAGCTCCCTGCCCGTCTTGCACCATCAGCTGTCCCTTCTGCCTCTCTGGTTGTCTTGAGGCACTTGCTGCTCCTGCATCTTGTGTCACTGAATTATGCCTCCTACTTACTTTCCAAGTTTTCTTAGTGCCACCTATGCCAATGTAGCACCATTTGCTACAGGGGAGCGTCTGCTGGGACCATCAAGAGGCACCAGCTTTCCCACCTGCCTTGTCCCCTCCCAGCCCCACCTGGAACCCTTATAAGGCAAATATGATGACTTAAGCCAGCGTTTCCCAACCGGTGTGCCGCGGCACAGGAGTGTGCCGCAAGCCACCGGCTCCTGTGCCGCGGGAAGACACCGGCTGCTGTGCTTCCGGGTCGGTCCGGGCTTCCCGCGCCGACCGCCGCCTTCGCGGGGCTGCCGGGCGCTTCGCCCGCTGCCTCTGCCGCCCCGGTCTTCCGGGTCGGTCCGGGCTTCCCGCGCCGACCGCCGCCTTCGCGGGGCTGCCGGGCGCTTCGCCCGCTGCCTCTGCCGCCGCGGTCGCGGTCGGGGACGGGCGGGAGGTGCCGGTGCCACCGGGCTCGCTCGGGGCCGGGTGGAGATGCTGCCGGGGGGCTGGGCGCTGGAGGGGGGGCGGGCGCCTGGCTCGCCGATCTCCCGCTCCATTTTCGCCCGCCTGGGTCCTTCCCCTCCCTCCCGCCAGGGCGCGCGGACACCCCGCCCCCCGGGTCGGGGTGCATGTGGTGGTGGTGTGCCGCGAGATTTTTTTCGTGGGGCAGGTGTGCCGTTGCCCCGAGGAGGTTGGAAAACACTGACTTAAGCATCCTTATCTCCTCTTAACGTTTGTTTTAGTGCATGCTCTTTGCCTTTTTGGCAGGAGCGTGGATATGTTCAGTTTTCAATCCTGCTGGAATCCTTCAGATATGTTATCATTTGCATATGCGTTGTTTTGGACTTACTTTTTTGCATTTGTATATACCTGTTTGTTCTTGGCAGCTGCCTTGGGAGCCTTCTTAGATGAAAGGCGGCATATGAATAAACAGTAAGGTAACGCCCCCCTACCCACAAGACAAGGCCCGGCCTACTCACATCCTGCATGGCCCGCGTGCGGTGGTCCGAGTTGATCTGGTCTCGAAGCTGCTCAGAGGGAGAGAGAGAGAGAGAGAAAGAGGGATGAGGGGGTGCGGGTCAATCGTGGGTGTGGGGCGATGCGGGACCGGCGCCCCCAGCCTCCCCTTCCCCCTCCTCACCGTGGACTTCCGCGTGAGCATCTCCTTGACCATGACGTCCATCAGCCGCTCGCGCTCCTCGTGATAGCGGCGCTGCTGCTCCAGGATGGTCTCCATGGCGGCGGCGGCGGCGGCGGCAGCGGAGGACGAGGCCGGTCCTACGACTCCTGCTCGGCGGGACCGGAAGTGGCTAACCCTCAAAACCGGAAGCCGCCCTTCCAGCCGTCCCTCGAGGTTCCGTCCCCAGCGCAGTAGAGTTCCGGCGGAAACACTATGGCTATAGCTATGGGGGCCGGCGCGGGATGCACAGAGGCGGATGGGGATGCTCGGGGTGGGCGGGGGCGGGGGACGAACCGTCGCACCGCCCCTTCATCCGCCAGTGACATTAACCCTTGCAGAGCCTGGGGGTGAGGGGACGGGGATCGTGCCCAGTTTTGTGACCATTCCGACACGCGAATGTCTCGTGAGAATGGAGCAAACTGTATCCCCGCATGCGTAGGGCTGGAGGCTGAGAGAGTCGCCCATTGTTTTTATTTTTAAAGAGCTGGCTGTTTCGGCTCCTGCTGGCCCCGGAAAAAGCCCCGCTCGGGCCAGACAAGATAGAGGAGACACGTGTGTGTGTGTGTGTGTGTGTGTGTGTGTTTTGGGGGCGCCTGATTGAGTGATGAGACAGGAAGCTCGTTGTGGGGATACCCCACACCCCTACTTGCTAAGTGGCGATTGCTGGCTCCCGACGGGCCAGGAGCCTTTCAGGGCCACCCTGCCGGAGGACCTTCCCTTGCAGCAGGTGGGGATGGGCTGTGCCCCGTCCTGGGCTTGGTGGAACACGGAGGGAAGTAGCATCTTGGATTCGGCTATTGCCTTCCGTGGGAGGTCCATGACTTTCCCCGTCCCCAGCAGTGGGGCGAAGCTGCCCTGTCCACCTGTGTAGCAACCCCCGGCGGCGGCGGAGGACGGGGACGGGGATGCGCCGCCCAATAGAGAACCCGTGATCGCCCAAATTCGTCCTCCAACTTTGTGCCATAGTAGCAGTGCCTTTTTTCCCTAATAACTTGTAAATGTCAGATATTTGCCTTATAGCAAGGAACTTTTTTTTTGTCTGAGAGCTGCATATAAGCGCCCCATCCCTGGGCACTTCTTGCTCACCCATATTTCTTCAATGAGTGTGAAAGTAGGAGGGGGCATTTTGACTGTGAAGCTGAACTGGCTCATTCTCTGCCGCCACCCCCGTACCCCACAAAATGGCAAATTGGTCCCTTCCCCCACCTGGTAATGTTCTGACTAGGTTGCTTTTCTGACAAAAAGGGGCTGCAGGGGTGTTTATAGAGAGGGGGCTCAAGGGGGCCAGGGCACATTCCCACACTTGTTTGTCCTGGAAGTAATAAATAGGGTCGACACATAAATTGTGTCCCATAAATAGGGACACAAAAGCTTTTTTTGGGGGGGGAAGTTGTTGAGTGAGGGCAGGCTGTAAATTCATACAATTGTTGTTGTTGTTTAGTCGTTCAGTCGTGTCCGACTCTTCGTGACCCCATGGACCAGAGCACGCCAGGCACTCCTGTCTTCCACTGCCTCCTGCAGTTTGGTCAGACTCATGTTGGTAGCTTTGAGAACACTGTCCAACCATCTCATCCTCTGTTGTACAATATTAATTATTAAATTCAAAAGGGATCCAAACCCTACAAAAAAAAAACCTTCTGAACATTTCATTAATATTATGCTGGGGGAATAACTGGAAGATCACTGTTGAGGGCTCAGAGGCTCCTGGGCTCTCCACTGAAACTCTCTTTGCATAAGCTCTCTTCTCTCCACAATGGAGGCCAAACCACCCATCACTATAATGATAAAAAGCACAGTCACTCCCAATCAGAACTCTCACCAACTTCCTGCTGAAACAAGGTGCCGTCTGCAGCAAACCAACAACCTACCTGTAGACTCTTGTCCCCTCCCTTTGCTACATATGAGTAACAGTGTTAGAAACTGAGATAAGAAAGCTAGGAGCTGAATGGCACCTTAAACCTAGGTTATGGGCACACTTTTTATATAACAAGAAAACAAAGCTGAAAATGAATGAACTGCAGTTAAAATATTGTGTTCAGTTTTCACATGGTGTAGTCCTTCCCCTGCCCATCCTCCTAATATTCTTAAGAGGGTCTCCAGTCTACAGGATGATGCCACCCAGCCATGAGAGTGACTGGCCAAACACACCTTTCAAGGATCACTCCCCCACCAAGTAAGTTGCAAGAGGACAGGGTGTGTGGGTACACACACAGTCACTGCCGCCTCCTTTCCCCTCCTGACTTGGGGTGGGAGTGGGAGAGGCTAAGTCATGAGCACCACATTGTACCCAGGTGGCAAAATCTCCCTTCTCTCCCACTTCACACATTTAACAGTATGCTGGCTCAGGAACTGTGTGCTCCAGTTGCAATTCCTCCCTTCTGCGCTGTCCAGCTGAGAGGTTCACCCCATTACCCGCAGAAGTGACTGAGATGCTCCTGCATGGGGTTGACCTCTTTGCTCTGTCCTTGGGAAGCGCCATGACAGTTAAGGCAACATGTTAAGGCATTCCTAGTATTGTTTGTAGTGGGAACACATAAATCTGCTGCCCCAGGCTCAGATGCTATCCTGGGATTCCTGATTGGGGCAACTTCATTCCTGTATCTTTGCTGCTCAGAATCACCTCCATCCTGGATGCTGCTCAATAAAGGCTGTGAACTTGCATATTTGTTGCTAGGGCATGATAGAGAGGGATTGGAGTCTGAAGGGCTCAGGCACTGTTAGGGGGCAGACCAATGCGCCCCCCCAGCCCCATCTCTCGACCCATTCCCCTCCCATTTAAAAAAATCATTTAAAAACCCCAAGTTTTCTTCCAGGGTGGCTGGGTGAATTGCAAAACACAATGCAGGTGAAACCACAGCCATCCACCTTAATTTGCCCAGAGGCTGTGGCTGTAGAGACCGATGTGGGAGAGACATGTTTTGTTGCAGCTGGGGTAGATGAAGGTGTCCAGTTGTGCTGCTGCAGATGCACCATGGTGACATTCAAATGTGTGGGTGTAATGGGTCTGTACACCAGTCCTTTAAATACTTAGGGTTACTTCCTGCTCTCCCCTCTCAGGTTCCCTGCAGGCTTCTCAAATCACTTGTGGGAAGCAATGAAGAGTCATGCTGAGATGCTGCCCAGCAGGACTGGCCAATAGGGCAGAAGAGAAATTGGTCATGGGGTGCGGGGAGAGTGGTGGGCCAAATACAGGAGCCAGAATGTTGATCTATGCGGTGCTCCCCTAATGTGCTTAGGTACGTATGAATGAAGGGTGGGTGTCCTGGTGTGGGGTCATATCCTGCATGGGAACCTGTGACCCCTGCATGGCAAACACGAGCTGTTCTACCTCTCCAGGGTGCCAGCCCTTCATAATCAGGAGTTAAGGCAATGGGGCAACGGGTGGTGGCAAAAGCCTCCTTCAGTGCCTGACTCCTATGTGCTGCTGCGGCTGTTAGGAAGCTGCCCTGTGGAGCTGCGGGTATTGTGGCCTTGATCTTTCTCTTTTGCCCCTGACTAGAGGTCCCCCCCCCAGACACGCCAAAGGTGAGTAGGGGGCAGAGGCTCCAGCTCCATCCCCAGCTCCCCAGACCAGTGCCCAACAGGAGGCTTGCTACAGCTGCTGTTGTAGGGTCTCCTGTCCCTCGCATTGGCTCCTTGTCAAAAGACTTTCCTTCCCTGGGTGGGTCTTGAGCCCTTGGCCCAGGAGGGCTGTGGGATCCCTGTCCCTTCCCCCCCCCTTCTGTGTGTGGATACAAACAGTAGCAGGGTATCAGCTGTGAGGTGGTTCTCTCGGGCATGTGTGTGTGTGTGTGTGTTCCCTATTGTGGTAAGTTCATGTTTGTGTGTTGGCGTCATCATCAGGACCATCCCAGGTTGCCATGCGTCGTTTCTAGGGATGCTGTGAACACTCCTGTCATTTCTTTTGGAACATTCCTTTTGGAAAAATGGAAGCGGAGTTGCAGCGATTCTAGTTCCAACTTGAATCGGAGCAGCGAGGATTGGGGGTTGCTAAATCTTCCAAGGTGTTTGTGTTTGTTTGTTTGTTTGTTTTGTTTGTTTGTTTGTTTTGTAAAGCAGGAAAGTTCGGCTCGAGGGAATTCAACCCAGAGCAACAAAGAGGAGGAAGGCAGCAGAGGTCTGATGCGACCTATCAGGCTGAGCACGGGAAGAGCCCGCATTCAGGGTTGACCCAGAAGCATCGGAGCGGGGAGGGCTTCTATTTATGTTGGAAATGGGAGTCATCCCAGAGGATCGGGCTGCCTTAAACGGGACTTGGCTGTCTTAAATGGAACTTTACTTTTAGTATAATATAACCACGAGCAGTATAAGATCAAAGCCGTAATCCTGTGCACGCTTATTTGGACGTGAGCTCCATTTAAATTCGGGGTATAGGGGGGCTCATTTCCAAGGAAACCCGCAGCGGAAGCCTCTTGCGCCTTGATCTGAATTAGCCCACCGGAGCAACAGAACTACGCGCTCCGGGACCAGCGAAGCCGCCACCCGCCACCACCTTGGGGCTCCTGTGCGCTATGCTGCGGAGCCGCCTTGATCCAGTCCCGGGGCAGAATCAAGGGGACGCCCGGCGAAGACTGCTGCTGTTGCCCCTCCGGCCGGCCGGTCGGGGGCAGCCTGCCCCACGCCAAGGAAGAAGCCGGGCCAAGCGACGGCGAGGAGGCCTCTGGGCCGGCGGCAGGGGGCTCCTGCTGGGCGGGCCCTTTGGCGGCGACGGCGGCCCCCTCCCCTCCCTAGTGGGCAGCGGCGGCGGCTCCGGCTCCGCCCCGCGAGGGCAGGCCAGGGAAGCAGGCGCAGCCGCCACCACTTCGACTCGGGCAGGCGGAGAGAGGGACAAGCCGAGCGCCTCTGGCGGAGCCGCGGCTGGACGGGGCGCAGCAGGTGGGCGCGGCGGCGGCTGGAGGGGGCGAGGGGGGTGGCACCGTCCCGGCTTTGTTTCCCGGCGCTCGCACCCTGGCCGGCTCCGCGTGGCGAGCGCCTGCCAGCGGGAGCAGCAGGAGTAGGACGCGGCGAACCGGCGCGCGACTCCTCGGCTGCCTGCGCGACGGAAGGAGGCGTCCTTTTTTTCGGGGGTGCGCGCGCAAAAAGAGCTCAGACCCGTTTCTACCTCCCCCACGCCAGGCGCGGGATGAGACCCTTTTGACTCCCGGGCAAGCGGGTCCCCTCACCGGTCCCGGGAGGCAGCGAAAGTTTGCTCGCAGGGGAACGCGCCCTGGAACTCCCCCCCACCCCCCGACGGCAAAGGCGGAGCTGCCGCTGCGTCCGAACGCGGTTGCCGGGGGGCTTGAAAACCGAGCTTGGCGGAGGGAGGCGTCCCCTCCCCGGCTTCGCGGTTAGGAGCGCGCTGTGCAGCCTCGCCCAGGTAGGGCAGAGGGGGTGGGGAGGACCTCTCCGTCCTGTGCAGCTTCCGACGCGCGGAGACAAAGCGCGCCGGCCCAGCAACGCCGGGGAGGGGGGCAGCAAAACAGGCCCTGGGGTCTCCACGTCTCCGGAAGGCCTTTTCCCACCTGCACGCTTCACGTCGGAAGCAAATGTGTGAATGAGCGCCGTGTGGGTCAGAGGATGCGGGAGAAATCTCGTGGCAGGAGAATTTGCGGGAAGTTGGAATAATACCTGGGAATTCCATGGCGCTTTGGTAGGGTGGGGGTCCCCCCGTTTAGTACCTGAGGCAGGAAGCCCAAATGGCGCTGACTCGTCCCAGAAAACACCGACGACCACTAAGATTTTTGTGCTGAACAGCTGGCCTGGGGGTGCCCTGCAAAGGCTCCCCAAAATCTGCCACTTGGGGCAGCCTGACCCTGTTTAACGGTAGGGTATGCCTGCCCTCAGCATTCTCCAGAGTTTTGAGAGTAAGACCAAGTTATAAAGACAAGAAATCCCTTGCCTTCCCCCAAGACCCCTTCCATTCTGATCTCCTGTTTTCCACTCCGTGTCTTGTTGGTGGCAAAGACCAGTTGAGAGCTGAGCTTGGGGGTCTGGGTTAACCCCCCCCTCCCGCCAGCTACTGCATGTGGCTGTGTCCATCTTCAACACCAGCCCATGTCGTTTGGATGTGTTACAGGATTTGCAGGGTGGGGGGAGCTCATACTCGCAGGTTCAGGTTGCTGCTTCGTGTGTTATGAATCTCCTCCCCCGAGAGAGGATTTTCTTCATGTGACTGCTGAACCCTCAACTGAGAGTTCTGGACCCTCAAAGAAATTTTTGGATGGGGGGTTATATGTGGGAGAAAATGAGCACAGCCAGATATCCCTTCAGTTTTGGACAGGATGACAGTTTTGGTCAATGAGGCAGAATGATTCAGCCAGGTTCTCTTCCATCCCAGTGCAGACCCTGTCCCAAATGGGTGTGCCCTAAATATGACCATGCTCTAATTGACAATCTTGGGAATGTAGGTGCTCCAATTACGGGGTTCGGAGGAGAAAGCACGGCGAATATGGCAAATAAGTTTTGTGCAGGCAGGGGAGCCAGCGGTGGCCACAAGGGTCCCACAGTTGACTTGGCATAAGATATTGAGTTTCAGCATCAGGCTTCTTGATTGTTAATATCTAAATAACATTCCCTCCCACCCACAACATTTGTAAATGGATTCATTCCAGCTCCTTTGTTTTTATGGCTACTGGCTTAAATGAACTCCCTGTGAACAGATGCTTTGTGCGTTGTTTTTTGAAAAAGTGTGCTGGGTATCAGGTTTCCAGGATTTCCAGATTCATTCCGCTGCCACCATGCTCTTTTACCCTGCCTTCCATGTTTGCTTTTCCTGCGGAAAGGGGAAGCCTCTCCCCTCTTCCTGCTGCTGCTGTGGGTGTCTTTGGGCTGTCCAGCTGTGGACAGTTCAGGGCTGGAGGAGAGGAAGGATGTGTTGTTGTCATTCACCAGGAAATCCACTTTTCTGAGTTTGTGTTATGCCCCAAGGTGACTGGGCTCATCTCTGCAGCACATAGGGACACCTTTTCATCTTGAGTCAGCAGGGTGGCATAGTAGTATATTTCCTACATGGTTTTCTTAAATTAAAATATTTCATCCAAATGGCTTCCAGCGTAGTGTGTGTGTGTGTGTGTGTGTGTGTGTGTATTCTCATACCAAATGCAATGCAGTAAAAACAACTGCCTTTGCACAAACAAGAAACTGATAGGAAATATGAAGCCTTGAGCCCCCGGGCTGCCTCCTGACTTTAAATGTTCAGAGGTTCAGACAAAAGGAAGTCCTTCCTTGCTCAGTGCATAGTTAAATTATGGCATTCACTACCAAAAGCTCTAGTGATGGTCACCAACTTGGATGGTTTTATAAAGGAATTAGATTAGTTCAGGGAGGATAAGGCTATGTTCTACCTTTGCTGTCAGAAGCTGTATGCCTCTGAAGTTGTTGGGAGTCATAGATGGGGAGAGTAGATATTGCGCTCAAGTCTTGCTTGTAGGCTTCCAATGGGCATCTGGTTAGTTTGCAGTGTTTCTCAAACTTGGGTTTCCAGCTGTTGTTGGACTACAACTCCCATCATCCCTCACTAGCAGGACCAGTGATCAGGGATGATGGGAGTTGTAGTCCTACAACAGCTGGAAACCCACGTTTGAGAAACACTTTGAACCCCACCCTTCCTCCAAGGAGCTCAAGGTGCTGTAGTTCATGCTACTCCTTCTCCACATTTTGTCCTCACAACAATCTTGCAAGGTAGGTTAGGCTGTGAGACCAGGACTGGCTGGCCCGTGGTCAACCTGTGAGCTTCATGACCCAGTGGGGATTTGAACCCCAGTCTCCCAGGTCCTAGTTCAACACTTTGCACCACACTGGCTCTCCAGTTGGCTGCTATGAGAACAGGATGCTGGACTAGTTGTGCCTTCAGCCTGATCCAGCTTCAGGGCCTTTCTCATGAGAAGCCACTGCTTTTAGCTTCACACTTGCAAGTGCTCCTTGGTGGATTATGACCTCCTTCCATCGAGGGATGCTTTCCATGCCTTCCAAAATCCACTTGAGGATCTCATTCTTGCTCTGCAGCAAAACATGGCAGGAGAAGGTCTACTTTAGTAAGGCAGGAAGTTCTCATTTGGGCAGCTTGGCTTCTGATAAACTTCCAAGGAGCCCAATGTGATTTCACTCTGGTTCCACGCTTGGGTGGCAGGGGAATCTTCCTATGATGTGTGAATATTCTTGTCTCTTGTTTGCTTAAAAGCAGCTGAAGCAAACTGTAAAATGGGTGTGCATGCCACCTAAGTTGCCCTCCTCTTGGTCTAGAACTGGAGACCTTGCCCTGGACTCGTCTCTTGTTATGGCAGCACTGAGCATAAGGGACAGGTCTGTTTAGCTAAATGGTGGCGTTTTAAGGAGCTGACAAACATGGGTGTTGCTGGCTCAAACCTGGCCTGCCCCCACAGGCTTGTGCAACCTGCTGGGTGCTGGGCCTGCAGCTGGAAGTCAACGTGGTTTCTTTGCATAGATGCCTCATCATAGCTAGATTTTGACTCTCCTCTTTCAGTTAGGGGAGGCTGGCTGGGGCTGAACCCTTGGCCATACCCAGCCAGCCTGCGCTTTCTGTGCTGGAGGGCTCCTTGTCATTTTGGGCCAGGCTGGAGGCCGGGCTCAAGGCTGCTGTTGCATCAGTGTTCCGGGGACAGCCTTGCCTTATCACGCCAAGAGATCCTCAGACAAAGGAATCTACTGCAGACGATAAACTGACTAATCTATTTGAGACGGTGCCAGCATCATATTGGAGATGCCAATCTGGCACCTCGTCTGGTGACTCTTCCTCTGCTGCCAAGGCTGTGGGTGCCTTTCCTGGAAGACGCATCTTTGAGCTTTGGGGCACTCAGAGCCTGTCTTGACCACAGGAGACCCAGCTTGTGGTGGTGGCGGTAGTGGCATTTCATGCTCTCTCTCTCTTTTTACTAGTATCACTTATCCAAAGACACATAACTGTGAGCTAGATATTTGCACACTGAAAGGAGAGGCATTTGGAAAAGGGTGAAGCTGCAGATACTACTCTCACCCTGATGCTTAGGAAAATGAGAGATATGAACTTATGAAGCTACCTTTTACCAAGTCAGACCTTTGGTCCAGCTAGTTCAGTATTGTCTACACTGACTGGCAGCAGTGGCTCTCCAAGCTTTCAGGCAGGAGTCTCTCCCAACCCCCCCTGGAGATGCCACTGGGGATTGAACCAGAGACCTTCTGCATGCAAAGCAGCTGATCTACCCCAAACTCTTGAAACTGGTGGCTCTCCAAGGCTGGGAGGGAAGAACTGCTGAGTTTAGGCACCTGGCTCCCCAAGGGGAACCTGCTGCACAGAGTTTCTGTGCTGAGACGCCCCTTCCCAGGCAGGGTTTGGGTTTTGCCAAGGGTGGCTCCTTCAGTGCTCAACCCTTCTTCATAGGGGGTTGAGTACCAGAACTCCTGGGGGCTTCACAGTTGTGCTTATGCCTCATAGGGACCTCGGGGGCAGGATCCTGGGCCTTTCACACATGCTTGTGGGGCAGTCTGGTTGCCAGACAACTACTGAGAGCACAGAAAGGGTATGTGCAAAAAGGAGGTGCTGCGCGTGGTATGGAGCACAGCTTAATTCTGGGGTGTCCCCAGAACGCCGTGTAGGCTTGGTGGTGGGATTGGCACACATGTCGCTGTTTAGCTTTGGAGTGTCAGAATCTGGTGCCTCCGAATCCTATTGAAAACCATTTCTTAGCCGTGTGCTTCATCATTATCACAGTTATGTCCCACCTTTGCTGCAAGGGTCCCAAGGTGGTATACAAGCTTCTCCCCCTCCTCATGTTATCCCCACAACAACCCTGTGAAGTAGGCGAGGCTGAGAAGCAGTGACTGGCCTAAGGTGACTTAGTGAGCTTCATGGCCAAATGGGGATCCAAACCCTGGTCTCACCCAGGTTGTATTCTGACACTCTCACCAATACGCCATACACTTGACTTGGCTGTAGGAACATCTCTTGGCTGTTTATCATCTTTGCAAACACACTCCTTTTCTACTAAAGCACCACATTTGATTTCCTGCAAGAGACACTGGACCCTTCCAGTCCAGAATTCAAAAGATTCCTGTAAATAGAGGCTGAGAGGCAGTGACTGGCCCAAGGGTCACCCAGTGACCTTCATCGCCAAGTGGGGATTCGAACTCTAGTCTCCCAGGGCCTGACATTCTGACCACAACACCTTGTTTGACAGTGTTGCTTGCACCCAAAACGAGTGGGACACAGCGATTCTGTGCAAGACGTGGAGAGGGCTGTCCGGTTGAGGGGCCGGGACAGGCTGCAGGTGGTTTTGGGGTTCTCCATCCTGCTTCTCCCCACATAGGAAGCCCTCCACAAGGCTGCTGGAATAAGGCAGCGGATGTGGGGCTTCCTGTTGTGGGAAATGTGCGAGTCAGAAGAAGCAGAGTGCAGACCCAGCCTCTGTTGGCTTCCTCATTTTTACTAATATTTATTTGTTCAGCTCTTAAAGGGACTCGTGCTCAGTGACTCATTACAGAGGAGGCTGGAGGTGACTGGGAGGAAGGTCCATGCTCTGCTGGGCTGCTGCTGCTTGCAGGCATTCAAAGAGCAGCAAAGACCTCTTCACGTAGCGCACCAAGTTAAAGGATGCAATCCGCTCCTACTTGTTGTGATGGACACCATTATGGATGGCTTTGGAAGAGGATTAGACAAAGGCTATTGATCCCCAGTTGCTACAATGGCCGTGCTCTGCCTCTGAGTGCCAGTTGTTGGGAATCACAAGTCTCAGGTCCTGCTTGTGGGCTTCCCATTGGGGCATCTGATTGGCTGCTGTGAGAACCTGCTGATCTGTTAGAGCAGGCTTCCCCAACCTTGACCCTCCAGATGTTTTGGGACTGCAACTCCCATGATCCCCAGGAATGATGGGAATTGTAGTCTCAAAACATCTGGAGGTCCGAGGTTGAGGAAAACTGTGTTAGAGGGGCCTTTGTTATGATGCAGCTGCAGGGCTTTTCTTAGGCTCTCATGTTAAAGACAAACGACTGACTTGTTTTATTTATTCCTTTATTATTATTATTTTATTATTGGATTAATATCCTGCCTTTTCCCCACTGAGTTTACCTGCTTCTCCTCCCCGTTCTTATTTAATCTCCACAACAGCCCTGTGAGGTAGGTTAGGCTGAGAGCCTGTGACTGGTCCCCAAGGTTACCCAGCGACCTTCATGGCCAAGTGGGGATTCAAACCCTGGTGTCACCCGTTATAGGCCGACACCCTCACCACTGCACCACAGACTTGACTTGGCTGTAGGAACATCTCTTAGCTGTCTATCATCTTTGCAGGCACACTCCTTTTCTACTAAAATACCATATTTGATTCCCTGCAGCAGGAGACACTGGACCCTTCCAGTCCAGAACTCAAAAAAATTTGGTCAATGGTGTTTTTGCCCAGCAGCATTTGGGCAGGCCAGAAAGACTTGCTTCCTCTTGGTGCCCAGTGTGTTCTGAAAACCAGAACCAAGCCTGCACTCAGTGTGCCACAAACAAGCTCTCCCGCCTGTCTCCCACTCGTTTTGGGTGCAAGCAACCCCCCCTGCCTACCTGCCACCCTTCTATGGCAAGAGGGGTAATTGCTTGCTGAATCAGCCCCCCAGAAAGAGGATGTGGCAAAGAAAATGCAAGCAGCTTGGAATCCCAGCAGAGGGATCTGCAAAACCCTCCCTCCCCACCCCAGCAACCTGGCCTCTCTCCCCATGGTGTGCCCTTCATTGCCAGGCTGGGGCCAAGCAGCTGCCTCTGATGACAGATTCAGTGGGGCTTCCATTGTTGCACAGCCAGGATTTTCCTATCTCTTGGCTTTCATCGCTGCAAATATGTCCAGTCGCAGCAAAGAGGAACCAGTGAAGGTGGAGTGAGTATTGATGCCTCATAGCTGGAAAGGATGGTAGTTGTCCCATTGCTAACCATCACCCTGCCTGTCATTACAAGGCCAGCTGCCAGCATGTCCCACCCCAGGAGCTTGGGGTGACCATACTGCCCACTCCAGGGCCCAGCCTGCAAATGGGTGCTCCTGTGGGTATGCAGGACATCCTTTGTCTGGATCGCTGCTCTGTAACTTGTAGCATGAACAGTTCCCACATCATCCAGATTTCCAATAGAAGGTGGAATTCCCAGCCGTAGGCAGGCTGGCTTGAGCCAACAGCACTCCCCACCCCCCTTTAAAACTTAAGCAGGACCTCTGGGAGGTGGGCACACTTCAGACTTGTCAGATCTCCTTGTTCTTTTTACTAGAACTCCAAGATCTGCCAACCAGAGCCGGGTGCAAAGACACCGAATTAACACACTGGATTCCTCGGAGAACATTCTGAGCCCAGGAATTTGCTTTCAGTCCTAGAACTAAATTGAGCTCATTGTCCTTTCTCGGGTCTGTCTCTCTCACATACATCCTGCCCTGCCTACTCTAGGTAGGGAAAGTTGTTGTTGTCACTGTCGTTTTCACACAGTTGTGAGTTAGAACCCTGTACCTAAGGAAGGAGAGTCCACCATCTTCCAAGGTACAGTAAGTAGTCTGTTCCAGTTCTTCCTAAGGTTTAGCCGGAATCTCCTTGTCATTTGAATTCATTGGTTCAGGTCCTCTCCTCTGGAGTCCCGGAAAACAAGCTTGCTGCATTGTCCATGTAGCAGCCTTTCAGGTGTTTGAAGATGGCTCTCGTATCACCTCTCAGTCTTCTCTTCACCAGGCTAAACAGTCCTAACTCCCTCAATTGTTCGTCTTCAGGTTTCCCCCCCAAACCCTTGGTCGCCCTCCTCTGCAAACACTCCACCGTGTCAATATCCTTGTGGTGCCCAGAACTGGACACAGGCCTCGGGGTGTGTGTGTGTGTGTGTGACCATGGCAGAAAAGCAGCTCTTTCCTTCTTAGCTAGGGAGACATCCGAAAGGGTTAAATGTCTCTGAGCACTAGGAAATCATTAACGAAGGTGGATCCAGGGAAGGGGGGGGGTTTCTCTCTGGAGCTACGTGCCTGGCTGGGCTCACCCTGCCTGCACCTGAGTGATGATGGGGCCATAGGAGTCTTGCTGAGGGCAGGCTCTGTCGCCGCTTCTGCTGTGTTTGGGTGGAAGCTCTTCTGCTGCTGAGAGTACCTCCCTCTGGAGGAAAAAGGGCGTGTTGGGGCAGCTCAGGACTGTCTGGGTCTGCTGTGCTGCCCCAGCATACTGCTGTCTTTGAGGAACGATGTGCTCGCCTTTCAAGGTGATGGGCGGCTCTGCTGCAATCTGGAGGTCATGTAAGGGGCCCTGCTGGCTGGTTTTTCTCTGCACCTGGGAAGGTCAAAGGTGCCTCCTGAAGGGCTGCCTGAATTTATGCTCAGGGTTGAAACAGCCACTTTGGGAAATGACTTCAGTGTTCCTATTTGGCCATTGAACTTCATATGGAGGGTTCACAGTGTCCCTAAGAGGAATAGTAGCCAGGATTTCTTGCACGGCCTGAAGAGCTTGGAGGGTCTGTGACCCTGGACAGCTCCTCAAGCTGGCCCCAGCCTCAGGCCCATGGCCCTTGGGGAGCTCCTCCTAGCTTCACCCACTGCATGCCCAGGCCCGCTCTGAGACCCCTAGGTTACCTTTGGCTGGCAATTATTCAGGCTGGTGAGGCAGCCACAACATCCACCCATTTCTCCCCCTGCAGTTTGACTCAGCAGCCTGGAATGTTCCTTCTCCAGCTCTCCTCCAGGGAACCATCACTCCTCCTTCCTCCCGGGAGACATCCTGGGTTCACAGGGTTGGGGCATCTTTCATCCGAAGAAAGTTCCTCATTGGGAGGTCCCCATCTGGCCCCAGAGGGTTTCCTGGTACAGCAAGGCTGTTGCCGTTCTGTTTTTCTTCCGGAAACGGGGGGTGCTTTGGGGTTTTTCCAGGCAAGCCAGGAGCTGCAAGCATTGCCCTCTGCCCTGTTTCTATAGGCCATTCCACCCATCCATCTGTTTTGGAAGCTCCTAAGCCCCTGAGAGAGCCGCTTCATGGGAGATCTGGCAGTGGAAGTCCAAATAGCTCTCTGGGCTGCTCCCAGCCTTTATTGCCTGGTCCCCTGATGGCAATTGGGGCTCGGCCCTGCCTGGGATTTGGGCTTGTTCCAGGCATTTTCCACGCTGTGCAACAGAGGGGCCTGCTGGATGCCCTGGGTGAGGCGTGCTCTTTCTCTCTGCGTGTGACATCGGACACACCCTTTAGTGTTTGTGCGCACATGTCTGCAGAACAGAGTTGAATCACATGGAAACCCTTTTTGACTGTCACAGCAGCCCCTGGGAATCGTAGCTGTGTGAGGGTGCTGGGAATGTCTTTACTCCATCCCCAGCCTCTCTGCAGAACTGGGTATCCCCAGAAGGAAAGTTTTAACAGGTTTCAAACCGATCCAAATCTGTACTTTATACATACTTCTGAAAAAGAGGAAAAAACCCTCAGTATAGCCTGTAAAACCTTCATGCTGCTCTTGACAAAATGTTTCTGGATGTTTGGACTGAGAGGTTCAAGGGACCTTTTTCATTGCATTGGTCCTTTGGGCTCCTTCACCCAACCCAGCACCCCTGCCTGGATACCCCTCTGAACCTGTGTCTTCTGCACCCATTTCTCAGCATGTCATGGGAAGGTTTGTGGTGGGAAATGGAGGCTTCTCCACTGCACAGAGGGTGCCTCTATGCAGCTTGAGTGTAATGTGGCGGCAGCTGCTTTTTGGGGGACTCTGTCCTTCCAAAGCTACCCAGGAAAGAAAGTTTTTTGGCCTCCCAACTGGGGTAGCTTTACCTTCTGAGGCTGCAGCCCCTCCTGCAAGCTCTGCATTTCTCTGGGGCGACTGATCCATCTCAGCACCTTCACAGCCTGGCGGGCGGGTGGTGGTGGCATTAGCCCTCCCAGGACACCCTCCCTGCCACTCTGCTTTCTAGCTACAACCTTGAGCCAAGAGCAGTTGCTGCCTCCAGGTCTCTAATCTCTCTCTCTCCCCCCACCCTCCGGCCACACACACACTTTCATTGAATGTTTGGCATCTCCCAGACTAAAAATACAACTCCAGAATAGAGGCAGCTCTTGAAGAGGGGTCCCCCTTGTGCCCCGTCACGTGGCCGCACAAAATGTCAGAGGCAGCTGCCCCCCTCTGTCTTGGTGCGTTCCCAATTTAAGAGCCTGCCCTTTCCCACCTGCTGCTTTCACCATCCTCGGGAGATGCCTCCCTATTCTTTTTTGAGCCTGGATCGTGCAGGGGCAAAAAATAGACCCGAGGATTTTCACATCTGCCTTCCTTGTCAACCTTCAGGCCACTCCAGCCAGCCCCGAGGTCTCTGCATGGTGTCTGGAGAGATGAGGGGCCAAACTCCAGGAGAAATGGGTGGTGTGTGTGTGTGGAGAGACCATCTGATGTAGGGCTCAGGCACAGTTAGAGAGGCAAGGGGCCCCATTCTGGAGTGTGTGGGGGGGTGTCTTTGGCATCAATGGTTTTCCTTTCCTGTCACTGCTTTCTTTTGCCCCCAGCTTTGTTTGTGATGTGTCACCTGCACCTATCAGGCGCTGCTTGCTCACCTGCTGAGCTGCTGACATTGTCCACCTGGATGACCATTCTCTGGCGCAGCCACCTCCCCCTTGACAAACCCATCAGGACCCTTTTTCATGGGTTTCTTATACTGTAGTGCCTCTTGTTCTCAGATACGGTAAGAGGCCTGAATCTCATCACTTACTGGATATGAATGCCGTCTGCGGCAAAGGGCACTTGGGCCTATTTTTCAGCACTTGGAAAGATACATAATTGGGACTTGATGCTTCCCCAGTTGCCTGCTGCATCTAACTTAAAAGCGACAAACCGTGGAAAACAAAACATGTTCACACTTGGGACTGTGCGCACACGCAGACATGCACACACACATCCTAGCTTGGCTTCCAGGACACTTAGAAGGAAGTCCTTCTTCAAGCAGGGCGTAGTTAAAATTATGGAACTTGCTCCTGCAGGAGGCAATGATGGCCACCAACTTGCATGGCTTTAAAAGAGGATTAGACAGATTCATGGAGGAGAAGGCCATCCATGGCTACTAGCCACAATGGCTATGCTCTCCCTCCACAGTCGGAGGCAGCCATGCTTCCGAATACCAGTTGCTGGAAACCAAAGGAGCCCTGTGAGTTCTTGTGCTCAAATCCTGCTTGCGGGTTTTCCAGTAGGGCATCTAGTTGGCTACTGTGAGAAGAGGATGCTGGACTAGATGGGCCATTGGCCTGATCCAGCAGACTCTTCTTATGTTTCGGTGAGAATGCATTCAGAACGTGCATTTGGAGAGGGAGGGCCATGTTCCTTGTCCCTCCTTGTTTCTCCCTCACCCCAAAACAATGGGATTCGTCTTGTTTGTGTGCCAAAGGGGAAATCCAGGCCCCAGGGAGTCCTCCTGCCCAGCTGCATGGAGAGGAGAGCTTCTGCTTCTTCGGCTTCTGCTTTGGGCTGCTGCCTGCTGCCTCTCGCCTGCTCTCTCTCTCTCTCTCTCTCTCTCTCTCTCTCTCTCTCTCTCTCTCTCTCTTGCACCACCCAAACCTCCTGCAGCAATGCTCTTAAGCAATCCTAGCGGAGAGCAGGACCTGGCAGCCGGAGGATGCTTACCTCACCCGACAAAAATGCTCTGTTACTCAGAAAATGAAAACTGTCTGAACTTTCTGGGCTGGGAGGAATTGCTGGTGGTATCTGTTTGAACCGCACCATGGCAGAGGTTACAGAGCCTCCGCAAAGGGGTAATTTCGTAGCTTCTTGAGCGCCACGGAGACTGTGAGCCAGCGACTCCTTGGCTGGGAGTCCGAAGGGACCTCGGCTCATGCTTCAGGCTCCTGCTCAGAGAGGTGCTAGAGGAAACGCAGAAAATGACTCACCAACTGTCAGGAGTCTGTGCTTGACTCGGGTTGCCTCCCAAATACGGGAGCCCCTTTCCAGTTGGAGAGAAGTTGCTTCTGATAGCTGCGTGGGCCAGAGGAACAGCGAAGGTCAAGGCCTTCCAGTGGAAAGCAGACACCGCTATTATGAGCTTGACTGCCATTTGGATGTTGCCTGTGTCTGGGGTGTCATTGAGTGCTCTTGGGAAAAGGAGGGTTGAGTTGCCCGGGGGAAATACCATCCCCACTGGCAATGGGCCCCGGCAGGGCAGGGCCTCCTTCCACATTGCCCTTGGTACAAGGGCATGTCGAGGGGCTTGCGTGTGCCGTGAAAAGGGCTGGTGCCAGTGCTGTGCCCTCTTAACACCTGGTGCAAAAAGTAGGGCATCCGCTAGGGAGGAAGCAAGGGAGCCCTCTTTGAAGCCAGCGGGCGACATGTCCTTTTCAGTTATTTTCATTTTACGGTGCCTTCTGAATCGCCTAACCTTGGCAGGCCACAAAAAGTGCTTGTGTGCGCAGCGAATGGAAATTGTGACCAAACAGCTTAGCATGTAGGAAGACAAACGTCTTCCTTCCAGTGTTGCAAGCTGTGCCTGTGTGGGTGGTGGGTTGGAGATGCCACTGCTCTGAGTGTGTGTTTCCTTTCAGTTGAGCAAACAGTCGCTGGCTTGTCTCTCTGCAGGTGGGTGAGGCAAAGCGACTCACCTCCAGCCTCTTCGACCCACCTGGCATGTGAGGCCCCTGTGCAGAATGTAGGCCCTTTGGTCCACGGCACTGCAGGGTGGGGGGGGCCACTCATAGGCTCTTGGATCATGCCCACTGCACCCCTGAGTCTGTAGCTCTTCCTGTGGGTGGGTGGTGGAATTTTTACCTTGCCTGCCTGTTGCTAGCAATTGTTTCCGTCAGCCCTTTCACAGTGTCTGTCGCCATCAATTGCACACCCTACCCAAAATGTCACACATGGAGCTTGGGTGGAAGATTCTGTGTTGCATGTGTCAGCCTTCCTTTTCCACCAAGATTCGCCTGCCTGTAAGCAAACATTCCCTTTTCCAGTGGAAGAAGGCCTCCAAGAGGTAGTGGTGGCCATCTGCTGCTAACTTGGATGGCTTTAAAAGAGAATTGGACAAGTTCATGGAGGGTGATAAGGCTCACGATGGCTGGGGTCGGGGCCTGCCCGCCATTGCCACTGCCAGAGAAGTGAGAGAAGTGGTGGCAGCTTTCTGTAAGATCTCGCATGTGGGAAGACGGAACAGGTTGCCCCAGGCCATGGTCTTGCCTGCCCTGCCAGAAGTAGGAGGCCTTTGAGTACCATGGGCTGCTTGGAGTCGCAGGTGGGGATAGCCCTGCCATTGCTCTGCTTGGTGGCTTTCCAGAAGAGAGGCATCTGTCTGGCCCCTGTGAGAACAGAGTGCTGGACCAGACAGGCCCCCTTTGGCCTGATCCAGCAGCCAGGGTCCTCAGTTCTAGAAACCCTCACCCATTTTAGGGGCACAAGATCCCATCCGGCTCTGTAACTTGGCAGAAATCCTCGCAGGGTTTTGAAAAGGCCAGGGAGGAAGCCATGCCTGTTTGACTAATGCAGACGAGAAACCCCAAAGAGGGACAAGCTGATAAGGTGGGTGCTTTGGGGTGTCAGGTGTGCAAAGGTAGCTTTTCCCCTCTCGTGCCTCTGCTGGGGAAGGCATCCTCTGGATCGTCCCTTTAAGACAGTGAGGGCAGCCATTGGGTGGCTTGTCTTCTCTGGAGGCCTTCCTCACGGAGGGATCTTGTCTTTTCTAGGCTATTTCCACCAGTTTCTGGACTTTCTGATCTGTCCCCTTAAGAAAGCAGAGGGAATTCCCTGCAGCCTCAACCCTTCAGGCCGGGAGAAGCCAGACTTTTGCTCTCTGCAGTCTTGTCCAGTTGGTTTTGTGGGCAAGAGCCTGCTGTTTTCCACAGGTCATGCGGGCAGCGCCCTTTATCCTGGTCCTAAATGGATGGCCTCAAGGCGGCCAGGTGTCTCGTAGCACCTCCAGACATCTCCCAAGAGGATGGAATGTTTTGCTTCAAATTGGCATCTGGGAGCAAGCAACGGTTTGTTGTGGCACCAAAAAGTCGAAGTGCCTGTTGTTGAAAGAACACTCTGCTCCTAGCTCCGAGATCCCTTAATACCACCTGGTGCCCTGGCCAGCAGAGCCTGGAGCTGTGAGCCGCTTTCCTTCTGCAGGCTGCTCGGAGGAAGGAGTTGGCAAGGAAGGAGCCCTGGTCCCCATGGGGAGATTTTGCAATGGCAGAGACGGATTTGCAGTTAGCTCCGGCTTGTGCTGGGGCTGTAATTGATACCAGATGATGTGTGTGCGCGCCCACTCTCACCAGGTCTGGAAAATCTCAGCTGTGCAGATGGAAATTCAATCCGCCTCTGCTCTGATGGGGGAAGAGGAAAAGGTGCTCCGTGTTCCCCTCCTGCCTGGAGCATCACCTGCCCCCCAAGTCACACTCTTGGAGACCCCTTTCCCATCCCCAAAGAGTTGCTGTTTGCATGCCTGCCCACGGCAGATGGTCTGGATTCCTATGCCTGCATGAGGGATGGTTAACTGAGTGACTTCCTGCTCATTAGGGTCTGGTGCTATTCCAGATTTTGAAGGGCTTGCCTGGGGGCGGGGGGAGGACTATGGTTGTCTAATAGCCTGGAAAACGGATCAGGATTGCTGCACTCTCTCTCCCCCTCCCTGCCATGGCTTCCCTTGAACTCTCACTGCGGCGATATCGGGCGCAACAGGACCCACGTAGGAAAGCTGGCTGTGCTGCAGCCCAAGAGCTGCCACTGTGCCTTCACTTTTGGATACCTGATTTATGTCCCTCCCGCTGGAAATAACTCCCTCCTAAGCTGCAGCTCTCCAAACAAAGAGCCACGGCAAGAGGGACTGTTTTGACCAAATTTGGAGAAAACTTTCCTTGAGTCGTTGAGCAATATCAGCCTGTTGCCTCTGCCGGCCCCCCTCTTCTGCCACCAGGGAAACTCGGCTGCTCCTGCAGCAGCAGCAGCAGGACGCCGCCCTGTCCTGGGGGAGATCCCCAAAGATGGAGGCTCAATGAGGGACAGTTGTGGCACTCGATTCCCCTTTGGGTGCTTAGTAAATGCAGCAGAGCCCTTGCCAGAGAGACCTGCCCTCCTGGGGGGGCACCCAACCGTTGGTGTCTCCCCCTTTGTGCAAGGCTGAGACAGGGTGCCTCTGTTTCCCTGGGAGAGCCCTGTTGCTTTGTGGGCAACAGGCTTCAGGACCCTGAGAAGCCCCAGTTTCTGTGTTGTGCCTTCCGTAAAATGCCTTGCAGCCTGTCCTGTCCTGTTCTTTCCCCTTGTCCTGAAAGGCCACTTCCCACAATGCATCTTGCTTCTTGGGTGGCCATACGCAAGTCCTGCAGGAATTCTGAACCCTGGAGCTCAGCTGACCTTCAGGGGTTTCCGAAGCAAAGTTCTCCAGCTGATACAAGCCTGGCGTGTGGGCCTGGGTTGCACAGATTGCCTTGGGGTAGCACTGGCAACCCTCTTAGGTGAGCAAGAGGAGACAGACGGGGCTCTTCTAAATTCAGAAAGGAAGGTTGATCGGTGGTGTTGCCTGGGCTGGGCTTAAAGCTGCCTTGGCAGTTGCAGAGAGAGAGTTTCAGCTGGCAAAAGGACTGGCCTCCTCTGGCACAGAGTTGCTCCTCCTGTATCCCGTATCCAGGAAGTCAATTCTCCTCCCCCTCCCCATTCTTTGAAAATTGCTGCTGGCTTTGGGGCAAGGCCCCACGGCAAGAAGCTTCCTAAAGCAGCATGCCAGAGTTTGTGCTCTTTGGCTTTTATGTATGGCCAGGAGTGCATTTGCTTGAAAAAGAAAAGTTAATTGTTTTTCATTTTTCATTTCCAGACAGATACCATAAAGACAGAAAGATAACCAATAACAGAAAAGCATACAAATCTCTCTACAAAGGGGGTGGGGCTTGGATAAAGAGATATAAATGCATAGGTCTGATAATTTCTCTAAAGGAAAGTTAGTGCAAAATCATATGCTATAAAAAAGATATTTTGTATAAATTAATACATCTAATCAAAACACTTTAGTAAGCTTGTCTGATTTTGAGAATCCTTTTAGTACCCTGAGCTTTTGCATTAATTAATTTCTCAGTCATGCTGCTAGAGGCCCTTAATTACAATACCAATAATACTCCAGCGATAATAATACTCCCCTTTCGGTCTTTCCTGAGCTTTGCCAGAGCCAGGCGGCCGCCATCACCAGACATTCATGAAAGCTTTGCTCAGATTTCGGTTTGTGAAGAGGTTCACGTGAGTCAATGGCAGGGTCCTGTTTGTGGGGAGGTGTGTGATTTTTCTCCAAAAACCAGGTTCCAAAACGGTCAAGGCTGCGGGCAGAACCACCACCTAGAGCAGTAATTGCCAGGTTCTGTGCAGTCCTTCCGACATAAAGGCGTTAGGGCAAATCTGAGACAACCTCCCAGGAGTCGTGTCCCATCTATGCCCACAAGCTTCAGCGTGGCTTATCTGACCTGGGTTGATACCGTCTTTCCCCCTTTTTAAGACACCGTCTTATAATTTTTTTTCCTCAAAAAAGCACAGGGTGGCTTATTTTCGGGGGGATGTCTTATTTTTATTATGTCAGTATGGTATGGTACAGCCTCCCCCTGTGGCGGCAGCACGGCTTACTTTTGGGGTACGTCTTACTTCTCACAAAGGTAAAAAAACCCTGCCATGGCTTACTTTATGACTACATATTAAAAAAGGGGAAACAGGGTACATGCCAGGTATTATTGCAGGGAGGGAATAGTCTCCCAGCTTGCCATGATCAAAGCCTTTCATTGTTCTCTTGCCCTGTTCTGGGCTGTCTCCACTCTAAGAAGGGAAGCATTTTTATTTCTAAGGACATGTGCAGAATCTCTGGCTGTAACCTGCTTTTCCCACCACTGGTCTAGCCATGTCATGAAGAGCTTCACCTGGTGAATTTCTGCGTGTCAGGTGGCCGTTAAGAGGCACAGCTAATAAAACCAATTTTTTTTCGTAAACAGCTTTGAGGTTTTTCTACAATCAAGCAGAAGAGGCGGTTTTGAGAGATTTGAGAGCCCAAAGTTCTCCACTGCAAGCAGTATATAATTTTTTTACAAAACAAATAGAATAAAACTGAAAGGAGAAGTTGAGGATCCAAGATTGCAATCCCGGTCTACTTTTACTGGAGAGCAAGTCCTGCTGCATTCATGAGCGTGCAGCATTGGATTGGGCCAGCTGTGGTCAAGTAACCCTTTTCCAGAAGCTACTACTTCTGTACAAGAATGATAGACTGTCACTACATAGACTCATCGGTTGCGAGTACTAACACAATCATGTGTATTTTACTCAAAAAGTAAACACTGCTGTGTTGGTGAGGCTTACTCTCACATAGGGTTGCAGTGTGTGTCCCCCCCCCCCCGGCACTCCACCAACCATTGTGTGCCCTGCCCTCTACCCCTGTCCCATGGCTCGAAGGGAGCTCAGGCAGGGACTCCCATTTCAAAGCAGGAAAGTGCATTGCAGGGGGGCGGTGAGATTTTCCTCCTCCTCCTCCTCCTTGTCTTTGGTTTGTTTCGAAAGGATTGAAATGTTGGAATTTCCTGGAGGCCAGAACTATGGCTCACCCTCCTCTGGTTCCAGGCCAGCTAGTCCAGGCACGCTGCAGGAGCTCCAATCTGGAGAGCAGCAGATGTCTACCTTCCAAAGGTTCCTTGACCTCTTTGCTAGCACAGGGAACAAGCAGGAAGGGGCTGCAGGTTGCGGGGCTGGGGGAATGCAGTGATTCCTCGGAAGGGGACTTTGCTCCTCCTCTCCAGGAGAGTTAGCAGAGCCCCCCCCCCTCGCTGCAAAAAGCTGGAGAGGCAACCTCGGTCCTCCTAAGCGCCTGATCTGCAGTGTGTCAACCCAGGGGTCCTGGAATGTTTGCTGCTTCAAGAAAGGGGCAGCTATAAGCGGGTCCTAAATGACAGGCATTGGTGTGTGTGTGAGAGAGAGAGTGAGAGAGAGGAAGAGGTGACTGGATCTGTGAAACCAGAGTGGGACTTGGCACTCTCCTTTGCTACAGGGTTGAGTAGCTTCCCCATCCCTCCCCACCAGCTGAACACATGCTCAGGAACAGCCTTGGCCCAGCTTTCTGTCACTGCCAACTGGGACTTTAACCCTTGTCAGGGTCAGGAGCTGCTGTGGGAGGTGTGTGGAGCTGCACTGGAAATTCGGGTGCATGCAATCCAGTACTTTCTACCAGCACCCCAAAGCAACAAGGGGTTGGAAGAAACAAGAGTCGAGTCTCTCTCGGTCCTGCCTGCAAGCGTTTGGGTGACCTTGCCAGTCTGCCAGCCAGCAAGGCAGCAGTCCTCTCCTCCTCCTCCTCTTCTCTGCCTGGGCAAGGAGGCTAACAGCCGCTCTCTCCCCTCTTCCCCCAGGACCCTTGTGCAGAGTCCCGGCCTGCAGCAGGATGACTGAAGGCTTTGACTGTGCCAGCTGCAAGGAGTCCCTCTACGGGCGCAAATACATCCAGGTGGACGAGGGGCCCTTCTGCATCCCCTGCTATGATACCCACTTTGCCAACACCTGTGACGAGTGCAAGGAGCCCATTGGGCACGACTGCAGGGTGAGGGGGCAAGGCGGGGGGAGGCCTCTGCTCAACTGACCCTGGGGGGCGGGGGCTGCTCCTTGCCTTCCTGGTGCCTTTGGCCCATGCATGAGCTGGGATCCTCCAAGCACAAGGGATTTTTGCAGCACCCTTCCTGCATGTCAGGCACCTTTAGAAGTAACAATCAGTCCCATTGATGAAGCTGATCTTCCTCCCCTTCCCTTCCCCTCCCTTCCCAAGCATGTGCTAAATGGATCCAGCAGGCAGCACCCCTAAGGGGGTGGGGGGTCCCCTCTTGGTAGGTCCTTCTGCAACTAAAGCGAGTTCTCTAGCTCGTGAGTAAGGGGGGGATTTCTGTGCAGCCTCCTGAAAGGGACCAGCTGTGATGCAAGGAAAGGACAGGCTAGGAAAGGAGAACCTTTTGCTCAGTGGATAATGAGATGAGCCGCCACCACTCTGCTGTTTGCTAGCCAGCAAGATGAGCTGAAGAAGACCTCCGTGGGGAAGGGAAATGGCTCTCTTTGACTGCCAGGCAGCATGGGAAAGGGGGGCCACCGCCTCTGCCCTGCTTGGGGGCTTCCCATTGGGGCATCTTGAGAAGAGGCTGCTGGGGCAGGTAGACCCACTTTGGCCTGAGTGCACCCCCAAAACGGGTGGGCCCACGCTTAGGGCTGCTTCTGTATTTGCTTGCTGATGACCTTTGGGGAATCATAGAATCATAGAATTGGGAGGGACCCCAGGGCCCATCTAGTCCAGCCCCGTGATTCAGCAGCACTTTGCTTCTTGGCCTCCTAGAGCCTCCTCCACAGAAAGATAGGTAAGAGAGAGCTCCGAATTCCTCCTCAAAGGTGTGTGTTTGCCTCTTCCCTCCACCCCATGAGCATAGCGTAAGGGCGTTGTTTTCTCAGACAAGCCCCCTCCCGCTGCCTGTCTCTGTTAGGCAGGGGGCCTCCACTGCAGTGGCCCCCTGACCTGACCTCTCCTCCGTTCCAACTCCAGGAGCTCTACTACGAGGACCGGCATTACCACGAGGGCTGCTTCCGATGCTTCCGGTGCGACCGCTCCCTAGCCGACGAGCCCTTCACCTGCCAGGGCCAGGAGCTGCTCTGCAACGACTGCTATTGCCGGGAGTTCTCCTCCCAGTGCGTGGCCTGCCAGCAGGTGGTCATGCCAGGTGGGCTGCTTTGCCCCTTCCCCCCACGGCCACGAGGGAGGGGGGGACAAGGGGAGCCACCTCTGCAGCCGGGGTCACCGCGGCTAGCATGGGTTCCCTAGAATCATAGTGCTGTCGATTGGGGAGGGACCCCCCAAAGGTCAGCCAGTCCAACCCCCTGCGATGCCCCACCACAGGCTCCCGGAAGCTGGAGTACAACGGCCAGACGTGGCACGAGCACTGCTTCCTCTGCAGCGGCTGCCAGCAGCCCATCGGGGCTCGCTCCTTCATCCCCGAGCAGAAGGATTACTACTGCGTCCCGTGCTACGAGAGCAAGTTCGCCCCCCGCTGCACCCACTGCAAGAAGGTGGGTTTTTAAACTAGTGTGCGGGGGGAGGGGGACAGCTGGGCAGGGGGCATCTCAGGCCCTGCAGGCTTGGGTTGGGTGGGTTGGATAGGGGGCTCTGTGCGTATGGCTCCTGTTCTTCCGCCTGTGCAGTCAGAGGCAGCAATGCTTCTGGATATCAGTAGCTGGAAGGAAGAGTGCTGCTCTCATGCTCAAATTCTGCTTGCGGGTTTCCCACTGGAGCAGGGGCAGAACTACTATGAAACTAATTAAGCTGAAGCTTCACGGTCCCTAATCCCAGAGGGACCCCAGAAGCAATTTAGTCCACATTGCTTAACAATTTTGGATGTAGTAGACCCAACTGGAGTGGCACAACGCAAATTGATTATTTTTGTTGTACAGTGGTCCCTCGACTTATGAAGTTAATCCGTTCCGACGGGATCTTCGTAGGTCGAAATCATCGTAAGTCGAGTCCCCATAGGAATGCATTGGAGAACACATTCGTAGGTAAAAAAAAACTTTGTAAGTCGAGGAAACCGCATCTAAAACGGCCGCGATTTCCTTTTGGAAGTCGAAAAAATTCGGAAGCGGCGGCCGCTTTGATCCCTCATAACTCGAAAAATACGGAAGTCGAGTACTTCGTAAGTCGAGGGACCACTGTATATATTTCAACAATCCCAAAGCTTGACAGTCAGCAGCACAGACATTGTAAAGGTGTCGGGGCAACCCTATTGAAGAAGCTAACAGTTGTGACCCAAACTTCATTGCTGGTTGTATAGGAGCCCCCATGACAGTTCCAGCTTCAGGGCCCCCAAAATGTAGTTGTTGTTTTTCTGCCATTGCACTGGAGGCATCCGATTGTCCAGTGTGAGGGCAAGATGCTGGACTGGAGGCGCAACCCTTGGCCCGATCCTGCAACCAGACTCTTCTTCTGTTCCACCGCTCAGTCGCTGACCAAGGGAGGCGTGACCTACCGGGATGAGCCCTGGCACAAGGAGTGCTTCGTCTGCACCAGCTGCCAGACCCCCCTGGCTGGGCAGCAGTTCACCTCTCAGGAAGACCAGCCCTACTGTGTCAAGTGCTTTGGGAGCCTCTACGCCAAGAAGTGCAGCGCCTGCACCAAGCCCATCACAGGTGAGATCGGGAGGAGGGCGGAGCCACGGAGGCCTCCTGCGGCCCCTGAGGATGGGGGCCAGGGAGGGGTGCCCAGCCGTGCCCACGTCCCATTCTCCATCCTCCTCTCTTTCTCCCCCCAGGCTTTGGAGGGGGCAAATACGTCTCCTTTGAGGACCGCCACTGGCACCACAACTGCTTCAGCTGCTCCCGCTGTGCCGCCTCCCTCGTGGGCAAGGGCTTCATCCCGGAGAACGAGGAGATCCTCTGCCGCGACTGCGCTAGCGACCTCTGAGGCCAGGCCTGGTGCCGGTTGTCCTGCAGGCTTCCTGCATCCTGAAGCAGCAGCAGCAGTGGGGCAGAGAGGGTGCTCCCTCCCTGCTTCCCTTTCCCTGCCTCTCTGTGGCTGGGCCTCGGGGGCTGGATCCACACGCCCCCCATAACTTTGTCCCCAGAGGTTGTGCTGCGAGGTGGGAGGCCGCTCCCTCTCTCCGTCCCCTGCCTCCTGCTATTGCAGTCCAGCAAAGCCTGTCTATGCAAGGTCATCCCAGCATGGGATGCAGGGGGAATGTATGTCTGAAGCGGTTGCAGCCCCTCCAACCTCCCACCAACCCCTGCCCTGAGCCTCTAGGGAGGCGTCTCCAGTTTCCGGGGCTAGCAACTCCAAGCTCTCTGCCCCTGCCAAAAGTCCCCCCCCCCCCGTCTCAATTGCTTTTGAAGTGAGGGAGGTGGAAGCAGAGGCTGGAGGGAGGGCACCGTCCCACCCGTCTCTTAGGAGCCTCTGAGGGAGGGTGCTGCTCCTCCCTGCCCCCCAGGGGTCCTGTGGCCACCCATCTTTCTTCCCCCAAGTGTTGTCTGCAGTGGTAGGAGGGGAGGATGAGTGGACCCAGGAGCAAACATTTCAAAACAGGCAAGGCTCCAGAAGTTGGTCTCCCTTGTAGGGTGGGCGCTGAGGGTTCTCAGGACCCTTTGGGTGGGCCTTGGCACTCTCCACCCACAGTGACTTTGTGGCCTGCTCAGCGCCAGCCGCTCTGCCTCGCAGGATCTCCAGAACGATACCAAAGTGACCCCCCCCCCATCTTCTCCAGCTGCAGGAAGCCACTTCCGGCTCCTATTCTCTATATCCTAAACTTTCTTCCTGGCTCCTTCTCTCTCCCCTCTTCTAAGGAATATTTTGCCCCCATCCTGTTTATGTACTGTGTAGCCAGTTCCTTGGATATTTTGCAGTGGGGGAGTCAGTGTGTGTGTGTGTGTGTGTGTTTCTCTCTCTCTCTCTCTCTCTCTGCCTGTCGGAGGTGGTGGTGAGGGACTCCTCCTAGCCTTGCCCATATCTGGCCAGTGTCCGTGTCCCCCCCTCCCCCCCCCCGCTTTCTGGCTTTATATAATAAACCATGTTACTGGACCATGGATGTCGTTCTTAGCAACTTTTGGGAGGGAGGGGGAAAATATTGCATTTGCCCCGTCAGGAATTTGCACTTGATTTTCTCAATGAGCTCTACCCACATTCTGGGGGGGGGGGGCGGGGGCGGCAGGGCAATCAGTGCCTGTCTCTCCTCCCCCCCCCAACCTCACCTCCCATTTGTGGCTTTCAGAGCAGACTGAGAATATGCAAAACTTTGCCCTGTGGCTGCATGGAAGAAAAATTGGATAATTCCACCCATTCTGTGTTTGTCAGAAGGACGTACACACACGCATTCTGGGATCCAGATCTGTCTGCATACAGCCTTCTTTGCAGCAGGGTGGGGGCTCCTTGGACTCTTGTAAACAGAAGACAAAATATTCTTGAAATTGCAATCCTGCAATCCTGCCCCGCTCCCTGGACTTGCTGGGACATGGACCCAGGGCAGCTGATCTCTGGGCTGATGCAGTGGAACCGCTCCCGCTCTTGCAAACTTGGGCAATGAACTGTTGTGCATCTCTGGAAGAGCCTTTCTTCTTCTGAAAGCAGCTTCCCCCATCCAGCTCTGAGCGCAGGGGTGGTGGTGTGCTCAGCCCTCCCCCCTCCCCCACAGATCCAGCTACCAGGCTTTTGTTACCTCTGGGCCCCTGGGATCCCCCTCAGCCTGGCGTTCCTCTCCAAAAAAGGAAATGGCCCAGCTGCTTGTGGCCGGCAACATCTGGATCCCATCCCAACATGAATGGGTCACGACTTGCTTTGCCTGCCTGATTTATTTGTGGGGAGGGAGTGGGAGGGTGGTGAGGTAATGGGGCAAGGCTGGAAGGCGACGGTGGGGGTGGAAATGGCCTTGGATGCAGGAGGCTCCTCTGGCTGGGGAACCACAGGGAGGGAAACTGCTGGGCTGGGTGACATGAGCGTGTTGTGGCTCAGGCATGGAAGGAGGCTTTGCAAGGCGGACTGTGAGGCCTGAGACCTTTGCTTAGCTCTTGGGACAGTGCTAGATGTGTCTCTTCCCCCACCCCCCACCCCACCCATCCATTTTTAGGAGTTGCAGCGCACTCCTCAATGCTGACTTTGACATTTCCTCCCCTGGAACCCCAGTGTGGGCCACTGAAGGGTTTAAGTTGCAAAGCAAAAGTGCACGCTCAGCAGTTCTTAATGCCTTGGAAAAAGTGCCTTGCTGGATCAGGCAAAGGCCTGTGCCGCCAAGCAGAAGCTGCCCCCTGTGGGCCATGCTGGGCCTGCTTCACGGGGGCTGGTTAGTTCTAGACGCCCACCGCCTGTTCTGTCCAGGGAAGTCTCTCCAGGAGAGATGAGCTGGGCACTTGCTGGCTTGTTTGGACCTGTTTTCACCTGTGTGTGCTGGGACAGGGGGCGGGTACCCACTCCTCCTTGGGCCCCTTCCTTTTGCCAGCTTCACAGTCTTTGAGTGAGAAAAGGCTTTTGAACAGTGAAAGGAGAAGAATCGTACCATGTGCCTTTATCAGCCATGCAATTGCCTGCTCCCTCCCTCCCTCCCTCCCTCCCTCGGCACCTGGCCCTGTTTATCTAAGTCTGCATGCCTTTCCTTTCCATAAATGCCCCTTTAGTGCTGTCCAGGGCAGAGACTCAAATCAGTTTCCACTGGCACTCTCCCATGTCCCAACAGGAAGAGCAGTTTTTCTATGCTCCTGCCTCTGGTTCAGCCACTTGCACCCTGGACAGGACTATGGCTTGAGGTCCTCAGTCCCCGCCACCAGCAGCCTGGTCTTCCCTGGGACAGTATCTAGTTTCAGAGGGAGGTGGGCTAGGACTCTCCCCAAGGGCTACTTGCAAAAGCCTTCTCCATGAGGGGAAAACTGGCGTACTTCCAAGGAGCTCGACTGGGCCCTGGGACTTAAAATTTCTGCAGTGTTGGGAAAAGAGTGTCCTGGATCAGGCCAGAGGGGGCCCATCTGGTCCACCATTCTCACCATGGCTAACCATGTTCCTCTATCGGAAGTCCACAAGCAGGACTCTGTGCAAATAGCAGCTGCCTCCACCCAGGGGTGCCAGCCATGGTCCTGAGTGCCTCTGCAATTGCCTCCTGCGTCCCACTGTGAGGAGGCTACTTTGATGATGGGAAGGGGAAACATGGGCAGCTTAAGGTTTGTGCTCCACAGGTGGCTCTGCTGAGACAGGAAGCATGACAAGATTGTAGGGAGATGTGCAAATCAAGGTGTGCTGAGTTATAATTCAATTCAATAACCTTTATTAGGTATAACAGACCAGACGATTTCAGAGCAAACATTGTACAACAGGTTTGCACATACAAAACAATCCTTAGTGACCAAAATAAGGTTTGTATTAATTAAATCTTTAACACTAAAGTGCTGAGTTACAGAGACACGTACCACATTCTACCTGTCCGCTGGGAACCCCCAGCAAGAGGAACGAGGGCTTTGCTTCTTCCCAAAAGGGGCTCAGTTAGCCTGCCCAACTTGAAGGTGAGTGCTGGCCTAAGGTATGCAGCCTAGGCACTGATGAGCTCATGGGTCGACCTGACCCAAGGCTGTGAGTTGAATTCTCTAACCCCTGACATGCCACCTGGTGGACTCAGCCATCCCCTCCCAACCACGACACGGCCTCAGCTCAAAGCCTCCAGGGAAAGGCTCTCTAGAACAGGGCCAGCCTCCCATCACCTTGCTCAAGGGGCTACAGGCAGGCGCTTGGCATGCAGGTGGTCAGCAACAGCAAGTCTGCACAAAGGAAGAGCCAGGGAAGGTGGAGCCTAAGTGGCAACTGTGGGGCTGTTGCTGAGACCACGGTGGTTTGGTTCACTAGTTCCAAGAGCAAATGTCCCCATCCCCAGGCCCACGTTATTATTAATTTTATTTAGAGCATTTGGAAAGAAAGGCTCTCAGGGCAGCCTAGGTACAATCAAGACAAGACAGTCCCTACCCACAGGCTGACAATCTAAAGAAAACTCAAAACATGACACACAAGGGAAAAGAGACAGGCAGGGAGGAGGAAAACCAAATTCCGGCACCAATTTCTGAACAGTTCCTATATTGGCCAGCTGGCTCAGTTCAGGGGCAGGAGGTGCCTGATGGAGCTGGGCAAAGCTGATGAAATGAGCCTTCTGCTTCCCATCTCTGCCATTGATGCAGTCTGATGCAATGGCTGTCCCCAGGATGACATGGTGGAATGGCTGATCCCGGTAAACTAGCAGCTAGCCTTGCCTTTCCCATAGACACAGCCTCCCCGTCACACACATTTCTGTCCCACAGCAGCAGTACAGGCCTTTCTGCTGTCCCAGCACAAGTCGGGATGGTGGCGGTGGAGGGCATTTCCTAAACAGTGAACTTGATTCCCTGTCCCCACATCCCTGGTCCTCTTCTAGGCAGCTTCCTCATCAAGCCAGTGCCAGAAGCAGCTGTTTCAGGTCAACGGGAGACAGGATAGATGGGTGAGGAGGGGGGTCCCCAGCTGCAGTGAGTTCTTCCTCGGCTGAGGGGAGGTTTTGCTCCATTGGGGGGCTGCCTCTCCACTGCCATCTTTCTCATCGCTGCCACCCAGAGATGGAGAGCTGATCTACACCTCAAAAGCAAAGTGAAGGTGGCAGAATTCTGGATTGTATCACTGAGAGGCAGTGACTGGCTGGCCCAAGGTGAGCTTCATGGCCAAGTAGTGGCCTGACACACTAGCTACTATACTACACTGGCTTTCTACAAAGTGCAACTGCTGCTGAAGGTCTTTTTCTCCCCTGCCCCACTTTTCTACACTGCATTGCTGTAAGACGCTTCCTCCCCCACGGCAGGGAGCAGCATAACCCTACCTTAACCACCCCCCCATCCAAGGGAAGCATTCAGCACAAACATGGAGTTAAGCTTTCTATTTGCAAAGGCCTGGAATCACTCTGGGAATCACAACCTGGATGTAGGGAGCAGGGAAAAGGGTACGCATGGCCTTAGTCATAGAATATAATGGTAGAGCTGGAAGGGGCTCCAGGGTCATCTAGTCCAACCCCTGCAATGCGGGAATCACTGCTCAATAATCCCTGACAGATGGCCATCCAACCTCTGCTTAAAAACCTCCAGGGAAGGAGAGTGCACTACAGTCCTCCCAGGCTGAGGTACAAGTACTCAGGGGACACCCATCCCCTCTCCTCCCTCTGCCCCTCACAAACCTCTCCAGTGCCCTCAGGTCTCTGCTAGGCGCTCCAGGCACTGACCATTGCTTGCTACTGTGTGCCTGTCTCCTAGAGCGCTTCTCTCCTGAGCCCCTGCTGCATCTATGTTCAGAACATTTAGGTTAAAATCTTGCATTTGAGGGTATTTCAATAACACGAATACAACACAATGGAATGTAATTATTATAAAAAATTCCTTTATAGCTGAAATATAAAATAAAGAATAAGAAACTAGGGCAGGGGAGCAACACCCTAAAAATAAGCTTTGTTCCACCACAAATGAGAAGAGAATGAGAAACTGGGGGTGGGGGCTCCTCTTACATCCTCCTCCCTCCACTCTGAACTCAATGGCAGCAGGACTCCTGCCACATTTAAACCTCACAGGATCCCCCAGGAGAGCATTATATAAAAAGTGGGTCATGGGTCTGATAAGCTTGGAGATTCCTGATCCAGGGTAAATGGGAGGAGGTAGCTGCATTTCCTCGCCTGGTACCAGGGCGAGCTCGAGTGAGGAATTCCGGCGAAGCCTCCTGAGCTCGCCCCGCGGCGGACGCTTCGCCCTCGTTCCATCCCAACGGGAGGCGTCGCTTCTCCCTTCATCCGTGCACGCGCTCTCCTCTGCACGTTCCTAGTTCTTCGGCCCCCGCCGAGCGGAAGTGGGTCAGATGGGGACCGGAAGTCGCCGGCGCGGAAGTGCCCGGCTTACGAAAGCATGGCGGCGGCGTTCAAGAAGGCGGGCAAGTCCCGCCAGCGGGAGCACCGCGAGCGGAGCCAGGTGGGCGGACCAGGCAGAGGCGCTGCGGGGAGCGGGACGGGCGGGCGGTCTCTCCGGTGGCGGCTTCTCCCTCCCTTCCCTCCCCGCCCGCCTCGGGTGTCGCTTCCAGGTTTGGGCTCTGCCTGCAGCAGGAGGGCCAGTGACCCCCGCAGGGGCCTCGCCTGGCTTAGAGGCCGCTTCCCTGCGCCCTGGCTGGGTGGGGAAGAGGTTAGAGGTCGTGGCCAGGGCGGCCTCTCAAGAGCCGAGGCCGCGGTGTCTCTGGAGCTCCTCTCTCCGCCTTCGGGGGGTGTCGCTTCCGACGCCTCCCTGTTGTACGAGGAGCTGCGTTAGGAGGGCATCCGAAGGTTTCCTCCCTCTTCCCCCACGGAAAGGCTCCTTTGCCCTCTTCCCTTTGGGTCGTTGCAGAGGGTCCAGAAGTTTCATAGAAATGCCCGGTTGGAAGGGACCCCACCCCAAGGGTTCATCTAGTCCAGGCATCCCCAAACTTCGGCCCTCCAGATGTTTTGGACTACAATTCCCATCATCCCTGACCGCTGGTCCTGTTAGCTAGGGATCATGGGAGTTGTAGGCCAGAACATCTGGAGGGCCGAAGTTTGGGGATGCCTGATTTAGTCCAACCCCCTGCAATACAGGGATCACAGCAAAAGCGACGCTGAGAGATGGCCTTCCGTCCTCTGCTTAAAAGCCTCCAGTGGAGGAGAGTTCACCACCTTCCGAGGTAACTGGGTGTCAGACAACCGGGGCCCACCTTGCTCAGAATGGTCTGCACTGACTGGGAATATTGGCCGGTCTCCAGCGTCCTTTCCTAGGCCTAATTGGAGATGCTGGCAAGGATTGGACCTGGGGCCTGCTGCATGGCACCCTGCCACTGAGCTTACAGGCCTTTCCCCGGTATTAATAAATGTGCTATAAAACAAGCTTAAACTTCAATAGTCTACTCGTTTGTTTGTTTGTTTTAAATAAGACACCTTGCACATATATCCACCTACTATGTTTATTGAGCACTTGTCCCCATGTGTTTTTGTTTCTCTCTCCCTGCTCCCCATCCCCCAGCCAGCTTCCCGAAAGAAACTTGGAATCCTTGAAAAGAAGAAGGACTACAAGCTCCGTGCCAAGTGAGTAATGTCCCTCACTCTCACAATATGCTTCCTGCAGCTGCTCACTAGGACCTGCCAGTATCTTGCACTGCAGCAATGTGATTGTCGTTGTCATAATCATCATCATCATTTATTGCATTTATATCTCACTTTTTCCTCCAAGGAGCTCCAAGTGGTGTACATGGTTCTCCTCACTCTTCATTTAATACCCATCCATCCTCATTTCATCCCCACAACAATCCTGTGAGGTAGATTAGGCTTAGAGGCAGTGACTGGCCCAAGGTCACCCAGTGAGTGTCATGGCCAAGTGGGGATTCAACCCCTGGTCTCCCAGGTCCCTAGTCCAGCACTCTAGCTACTGCACCACACTAATTTGGCTGTGTCAAGTTTGTCTGACCCTTAAATGTGCTGACCCCAAAATGGTGTGCAGGAGCTCTCTGCTACTGCACTTCCCTGCTCAACAGTTGATGAACGGGAAGGCTTTTCTTGCAGCAGGCAAGGAAATGGGGTCTCCGCCATGGGCGTAGGCAGGTTTTTTGTTGGGGGGCAGGCTTTTGTTGGTAGGGGGGCAGAACCTCGGTTAGTTAAGTATTTTTATTGATTATTATTGATCAATAAATTTTATTGGGCCCAATTCTTGTGAGCAGCTAGAATTGGGCCCAAGAATGAATTGGCAACCAATGTAGTTGATTTAAAATATGGGTTGTGTGCCATCTAAATGGAGCCCCAGGCTGCAATGTGGCTGCTGCATCTTGAACGAATTGAGGTTTGAGTTGTCTTCATAAGCAGCACCATGTGGAGTGTGTTACAGTAAACTAATCTGGAACATTTGGAGAGTAAAGCATTCCCCTAATCTGTAGTACTTTGTGTGTTCATGGCAGAGGCTTGCATTAGTTCCTGGTGAAATAGAAAAGCCCTGCCACTGGATCAAACCAAAGGCCTCTTTAGTCCAGCATCCTAGTCTCACAGTGGAGAACCAAATCCCTGTGGGAAGCCTCCAAGCAGGAACTGAGTGCAACTGCACTTTCCTTATTTGTGATGCCTGGCAGCTGATATTCAGAAGCGTAAAGGAAGGAGCAACTCTTCCCTGTCCCCCTTTTCTAGCCCACTCGTAGCCTCTCTGTGGAAGAAGCTCTTTGTGTGGAAAGGCTGTGCTAATGTGGATGTTTTGTTGCCTTTCAGTGACTACCATAAGAAGCAGAAAGCGCTCCAGGCGCTTCGCAGGAAGGCCGAGGAGAAGAACCCGGATGAATTCTATTACAAAATGACCCGTGTGCAGCTCCAGGTGAGAGTCTGCCTTGGAAAGCAGCCCTGCATAAAGGGGGGGGGGGCATGACTTCCTGCTTGTTTATCCAGGAAGCAGATAGCAGATCAAATAGCCTTATTAGCCTGAGTAGAGAATAGGATGGGACTATTTTTGAAGGGTAGGTGTGTTCTGTGACCAACCTGAATAGCTTTAAAAGAGATTAGACAAATGCATAGAGGATTAGGCTCTATTTCACCTCCACTGTCAGAAACAGTCTGATTCTGAATACCAGTTACTGCAGACTGGAAGTGGGGAGAGTGCTGTTGCATTCAAGTCCTCCTTATTGGCTTGTGGTTGGGCATTTGGTTGGCCACTGTAAGAAGAGAATTAGATAGGCCTTTGGACTCATCCAGATGGATTGGCTCTTCTTATGTGGGGCTGCTTTGGGGGAGAGACAGTTGCAGTGTAGATTCTACTGTTGACCTTCATGGCTTGACTGACTGGGTGGTGGTAGGGCTAAATGCCCTTGTTTGCATCTGTATATTTGTCCGCTTCATCTTTCCTACATCTTGTAGAGCACAAGAAATCCCATCCTTGCTATTTTTGTCTTTGGAGTATTCCTGTTTAATTTTCATGTTCTGTTTGCTTGTTTGTTTCTTTGCCAAAGGAAAAGGGGGATTACTGGCTTGTTCCACAGTGCCTATCCAGTCAGATCTGTTGCAGAGATTGTCATTTTAGGTTTCTGTTGCCCCAGCCCAATCTAAGCCCTTATGGCACCACTGACTATGTCTGACCAGAAAGTATGTATATTTTCTTACTGGCAGGATGGAGTTCACATAATTAAACAGCAGGAAGAAGAAACCACGCTGGAGCAGCAGAAGCTGATGAAGACACAGGACCTGAAATACATTGAGATGAAGCGGGTAGCTGAAGTCAAGGTCAGAGCACATTCCCTTCACCCTCTGGGATTCCCATGGGACTTAAAGGGAATTCACTTCCTGGCACATATTATGGGTGTGTGAAGGGTTAACAGTCACCCCTGTAAATGCCGCTCCCTGGTCTACCACGTGTGGAGTTGGGAAGGAATAGAGTAGTTGTGTTTGGCTGTCCTGTACGTGGCTTGGTTTACTTGTAAGAGCCATGTGCCAAGCTTTCTGCCATGCTCCTGTTTTGTGTGAGGCACCCTGGTCTGGTTTTTGTAGATGAATGATTGTGGAGAGCTGCCTGGCAGCTGGATGGCCATGCCTTGTGCTAGGAGGCTGCCCTAGACAGGTGGCCTCAGGGACCCTCCTTTCTATTGGGGACCAGCCTATTGGTCCCACTGGCTCTCTGTTGCCTACTCTGACTGGTGGTAACTCATCCCAGGCAGAGGAAGGCCCCTGCTGGTCAGGCGGAGGTGTTGGGGACTGCACTTGGCACTGTCTGCGTGCAAAGCCTGTGCTCTTCCCTGAGTTCAGGTCCTGCCCTACAACCTCCAGCTCGCCTGGTTCTGTGGCTCCCAGCAAAGATGAAGACAGAGTCACTTTTCTCTCTCAGAAAATCGAAAGGCTGAAGTCGGAGCTCCACCTGCTGGAAGCTGAGGGGAAGCAGCCGAACAAGCACACATTCTTTTTTGACACAAAGAAGGAAGGTAAGTGGGGCATGTACGGCGGGTGGGGTGTGGGGCACTTGGCTGCTCTCTCCCCACCCTCCTCTTTACTTTTCGTTCAGAGGAGCCTTCTTTCTCATCCTTCTCCTTTGACTCTAATGCACTTGTGCTGAAGAATGTTGTGGGGGTTGTGGGATGGAAGTTGGAAGAGGGGAAGGGAGGGAGCTGGCCAGAGGCATAAGAGCCTGCTGGATCAGGCCAAAGGGGGCCCATCTAGTCCTGCATTTACTCTCACAATGGCCAACAAGATGCCCATTAGGGGAAACCTGCGAGTGCAGGATTTGAGCACAAGAGGCCTCCCTCCTCCTGTGTCCTCTAGCACCTGGTATTCAGAAGCCCCCAGGCTGCTTCCTGTTCTGCATGACCCTTCCTTAGGGCTCTTGAGTGTCTGGTGAGTGGTGTTTCTTGGCTGACTTTGCCAACCCCAGGGCCTTCCCTTTTTTCCAGTGCAAAGATTTGACATTGCCACCCATCTGAACACTGCGCCGGAGCTGGTGGGCAGAGTGTACAACCGGCCGACCCTTGAAACTCTGCAGAAGGAAGTCGTTCGGGGGGCCACCACCCAGGCCCAGTTGAAGGTCTGTGCAACTGCTGCTTATCAGCCCCCCCAGAGGCTTCTGCTTGGGAGCTAAACTGAGGGTGTCGAAGCAGGAGGACCCACGTCCTCATCCTGAGCCGTGGTTGCATACTTTGGCTTGTAGCCAGCTGAGTTCTGCTCTGTGTGGATCCACTTAAATGAATGGATTTCAGCTATTAATTTCAAGGGGTTTACTCTGGGTAGTACTTTGCGTAATGCTAAATATCGCCCCAAGTGCCACGAGGACTAGCGGAGAGGTGCTGGAGTTCTCTCGGCTCCCTGCAGATACAGGGGTGACGTGTTAATCTAGGTAGGCGGATAAGAAGGGAAATATTTCTCAGCCCAGGGTTGGCAGCTGCTGATTTTATTTATAGTCCTCAGGCTTGCATGATTTGGGAAATGGGCCAGAGGGAGCCAGACGTCTGCTCAGTGTGTTTGAGAGTGGGGGAAGGGGATTTCCCCCTTTCTTCCTCCCCTTTCAGTTTGATTGGCTCCAGCCTATCAGGAAGCTCTGCAGAAGGTCACATGACTCCTGCCTGGGCTATGGAGGAGGAGGAAGCCTTGAGGAGCAGAAACATTGGGCAATACCCGGCAGCCTGAGAGGAATGCAGAGGCCATCCAGAACTGCTGAGGCAGAGACTGCTGTGGTGGGAGATGGGAGATAAGGTCCCCACCCTCCTGTTGGCATATTGCTGAAGTCGCTGTGCTAGTTCAGACTGGTGGGTTCTCTCCTCTTCCAGGAGATCTGAGTCACCTTATGAAGGTGCGACAAGTCTGGATCCGTCCTCCTCAATGGTGCTAATTAGCTCACACCTGCTGTGAGATGGCCTTGCTCTGGAAAGCTGGGTCTGGCAGCCTGGGGCCTGGGTGCCGTGGGGATCAGCAACATGCTCCCTGGAAATGGCATTGAGCCAGGCCCACAGGAGAGGCCCAAGCTCCCTCTGCACCTGCTCTGGTGAGATGCGAGACCTCCAGGGTTCCCAGAGCAGCCTGTCTGCTTTTGTCAACCCCACCCCACTGCCCCATATGTTTATGTCCTTCCATGGCCTGCTGCTGTGAATAGTTAGGAAGGGTTAGATTGAAAGGAAGATGCTCCTTTGGGAAGGTCCCTTTGGCTTCTCTTGAGAATCTGACTGCAGGATTCTACTTATTAACCTGCTTCTTCACATGTTGAATGTTTAGCTGTGAGATGGGCTCTGGTGAAGGTGCCCTTCCTCAGCTACAACTCCCAGCAGCCAGCATGACTTCTTGTTAAGGTTGGTGATGGGAGTTGTAGTCCAACAACATCTGGAGAGTGTCGCAGTAGGGAAGGTTTGCCTTCAGGGTTGAAAGTGGAGTATGCTGGGAACTTTCACTTAACCCACCGAGAAAGAATTGGAGGCAGCCTTGGGCACGGTGTCTTCTCCTTAAGATCGGTTGGAGACACCTGGCGTTTCAGGGAGGACTTGTTTCTGTCCATTGCCAAAAGCAATAAATGCCTATCTCTCTCTTTTTTGTTTTAAGAAATTAGCCCGCCAGAGGAAGAGTCAGTACAGCCTCCTGAAGCAGCGCATTGAGAGGGAGCGGAAGATGTTTGTCATCGCTCAGAAGCTCCAGACCCGGAAGGACCTTTTGGTGAGGGAGCAGACTGTGTCTCTGCCTTCCACCTACCATTGCTCCCCTTTGCTCTCTTGGCTCATGACTGAGGTGGCAGCATCTTGCTACTGCCTTACAGTGGCTTCTCCTGCCTCTTTTCCAGGGAACATGGGAGGGGGTCAATGTGTGTCTCCAGAGAGGATCAGTCAGCCCTTCCTGCTTCCCAAGGGTGACATGGGCAGTTCCACAACCAGTTCGAGAGACTGAGAGATCTAAGATGGGTTGCTTGACTCCTTGCTGCTTCCCAGCCCCCTACCCTACGCCTGGCTTTTCTCTCTTGAGCCTTATGAGGAGGGTATGTTGCTTTAAGAAGCCTCACTTTCTTCTCCCCTAATTTCAGGACAAAGCCCACAAAGTGAAGCTGAAGAAAGAGACCGTAAACCAGCCAGCTATTTACAAATTCCAGTTCAGGCGGAAGCGCTGACTGCCGTGTGCTGTGGTGGGTATGATGAAGGACATCTTATTTCACGACATCTTAAAGGAGCCCCCCCCCAGTGGCCTTTCGTCTCATTGCACAAATTCATCTTTTTGTTTTCAGAATAAATGTTGTCTTGTATACCTTCTTTTCAAACAAATCCAGTGGGAGCAATTCTGATTTCTATTGCTTGTGTGAAGGGGCTCATTGAACATGCAGAGATGGGGCCCCAAGGTGGCCATGTCAACCCATCAGAACTGGCAAGAAAATGTCCCTTCCCCTCCAGATTTTGAACTTCTGCACAGGAATACCTAGGTATGAAATGCATGTGGGTGGATAATAATAAATTCAAATCAAAATGAGCAGTGAGACTTGCATAAAGAAGGTACTTCTTTTTTTCACTCCATGTATTAAGTTATTTGGCAGTTGAGATTACAAGAATATTGACTTTCCCTGTCTGGGACGGGGCTTACTTTGGTTTCCTCTTGTGTAGGCAGAGAGCTAAGGGGGAGGATTGGCTGGGAGCCATGGCAGCCCCAGATTTCCCCACTTGGTGAGCTGTGCTGATTGACTGGCTTGCCGTAGGCTGCTTTGCTTCTGAAGGATGTTGCAAGGGGTTTGGCTGAGCCCCTCCTGGGATATGGAGAGGGTAAAGTTATGCCCACCTTCTGCTCTCCACAGGTACAATATATTGTGCCACTCTGATACGGTAGCAGGGAGAGCCTTCCAGAGGAGCAGCCAGCTGGCATTGCCCATCTGAGCTTCTTGGACTTTGCCTAGCAGTGGAGGCTTAGTGCAGAATGCCCAGCAGGTGGCAGTGCTGCTCTGTGGCTGCAGAGGACTGTGCTGGTTGGGGAAAAGCCAGCTAGAGCAGAAAGGGAGCTGCTGGAGTGCTCTTTACCACTCATCCAGAGGTTGCTTGCCTTGACTCCCGTCTGAGATACCAAAGAACTGAGCCAATGTTGTTTGATGAAGTTGATGCTGATGCTGCTTTCAGCATGCGGACCCCTGTGGCGTGGCTCAGGTCTTTGTCTCCAGCAAGATCAGTTGGGGTTTCTGTTTACTTTTGTTCTTAATGTGTGCGGCTGAACTGCATTCTTGAGGCGGACCTTTGCAAATGGGTTTCTGCTACCAGGAGAGGAAGCCCAGCTGGGACACTCTCACCACAGGCTGCAGGCTCTCACCTCGATGAGTGTCCCTCTGGTTTCCCCCCTGTGTTCTCCAACCATATGAGAAGGCAAGAGAGTGAGGGGCATCCTGTTTTCTTTCAAGGTGGGCCATTGCTGGTTTCCTCTGGGCTCCTGATGGTGTATGTTAGGCTTTGGTGATTGAGGCTGATGATCCTGCAGAGCCCTGTTTACTTGGTATGATGCACACCGTCAGAATCTCCTGCGTTCTCCACACCAGTATTATATAAGGCAGAAGGGGAAAGGAAGGATCTGAAATGCATTTTGGGGCAGACATCCCAGCTGCCTCTGTCCTGGAAGTGTGCCTGCCCACTTGTGGCAGGTGTTCAATCCCACCTACAGCAAGAACGCTGTAGCTCAGCAACCCAGGATTAGGGGCAGTATTCGTTTCCTGCAACCTCATCCAATCACTACAGAGTTTTGTGAGGGTGAAAGGCTGCAGAGGAGCATGAGAAGAGTCTGGCGGCTGGATCTAACCAAAGGCTGCCCATCTAGTCTAGCACTTATTTCACAAGGCCCAAATGAGCTCACAAGTAGGACCTGAGTGCAAGAGCACTTCCCTGCCCCTTCTGATCCCCCCAATAATTGGCATTCAGAAACATGCTCCAATCTCTGCGCCTGGAGATGATGCAGCCAGTGTGAGCAGTAGCATTTGGTAATGTCCTCCTCCTCATTCATGCCTCCATAAGGTCCTCTAGGCCCTTCCCGCTGCAGATAGAAGCCCAGAAAAGTGCCTAGATTGGCAACCAGGGCTGCTGTACATATCTCTCTTCTCTTCCAGTGTCCCTGGGACAATGCTCATGCTCAGCCCCACTGAGTGCTGAGGCACCCATACAGCTCTTTTGCTGCAGGACTTTCCTGTATTTCTCAACCCTGGTGAAGTCTGGAGTGGGAAGCATGGGGTGGGGTCTCTGAGCCCCCAGCACCTGCCTGGAGGGATCTGTGGGGGAGAGAAGCAGCTGGGGATAATTATAGTAACAGGAACTGAACAGGCAGGTTTCTGGGAGCTGGGAGTTCCTTCCTCCCTCCTCCCCGTTTCCCTGCTGGGTGATGGTGCATCTGGGCTCCAGGTGACTCAGTGTGTGGCAAAGGGTGGTGGAGCCCTCTTGGGAAATAACCTACTTGCTTGTGCCACAGCCGGGCAGAGAGCCAGCTGCCCGCTTGCTGCCCTGAGCCCAGGCTGCTTGGGGGCCACTTGCCTGGGCTTCTGGGTGGCTGATCGAGGGAAGCCAAGAGTGTTTGCCTATCCCTGCTCTCTGAACTTTGCCTCCCTCAGAGGTGTGTGAGGATAGGTGTGTTTGTGGAGAAGAGAGCCCTGCAGGCTTCTTTTTAAATCTTCTTTGCAAGCCTGCAGATTGATCAAGAGTTTGTCCCAGAGCAGCAGCAGCCTTAGCCTTCTCTCTGTCAGATAGGAGGCAACTGAGCACCTTGGGCACAATCCCGCTGGGCTCATTCAGGCTGAAGCTTCCCTCCCTGCCTGCACCCTGCATAGAGTAGAGAGCTGTCCTAGACCACCATGCCAGCCCATCTCACTCAGCCTTGCTTTCACTGGGACTGGCTGCGAATCTCCATGGTTTTGGGCAGTGTCTTTTGCCAAAAGGAAGGGGAGAGGTTGGGGTTTGAACTTGGGACTTTTTGCATGCAAAGCATGTAGTTTGATATATTCCAGAGTGGCTTCTGACAAAGAGCAACCCAATTGCACTTTCGTATCCATTGCCACTGCTAGGAGCAGCTAGCCTGCATCTTGGGCACAGCTGTCAACATGAGGCTTCCCGCGGCTTGAACATGGGCTGTCACTCCTTAACAGGAAGTCATGGCATTGGCATGGTTGGAGCCCCACACCGAGTCCTTGGTGAGGGGCCTTTGGTAGCTTGTTGTGTCCTCAGAGAAGGAGGTGGTTCAAGGTAGCCTCTGCTTCTATCCCAGGCAGGTCAGGGCAGTTAATAACAGCTGCCACAATGTGCCAGGAACGTATTGACAAGGCTTCCCTTGAGCCATTGCTGCAGTCCCTTCCAGCCCCAGCTGCTTTGAAAGCCAGTCCCTGGCATGGAGCAGGAGGAGAACATAAGAGCCTGCTGGATCAGGCCAGTGGCCCATCTAGGTCGGCATCCTGTTCTCACGGTTCCTAACCAGATGCCCCAAAGGGAAGCCAGCAAACAGGACTCTGAGCACAAGGGCAGTTTCTCCCCTCTTGAGGTTTCCAGCAGCTGATATTCAGAAGCATTGCTGCCTCTCCTAACTGTGGAGGCACAGAGCATAGCCATTGCAGCTAGTAGTCATTGATAACCTTCTCTAAGAATTTGTCTATAATCTTTTAAAGCCATTCAGGTTGGTGGCGATCACTGCCTCCTGTGGGAGCGAGTTCCATAGTTTAACTTGTGTGCTGCGTGAAGAAGCACGGGTCAGCCAAATCCAGCCTGGGGGGCTTCTGTGGAGTTTCAGGGCAGAATTAATGAGCAGCCCAAATAAGTGGCGTGGGGTCCCCTCTGGGGAAATAATTTTGCTGGTGGAGAGGGCCAAGCAGTCAAACCACTCTCACACCACTGCACTTGAAAGCCCCATGGATGGGCTGCCCTGGACACCCTGCCAGGAGCCCCCCACCCAGCCCCCAGTCAACCCTCTCCGCTGCTCTTCTGGGAGGGGCGAGCAGTTTCCTCATGCATTGTCATGAGCTGGGGGCAGGGGGACAGGCAGGCTTTCTTCTTAGTCAGAGCTGGAGCCGAGGTCTGTTTTGGCTGCTCATCAGCATCAGGGAACTGTGTCCCTGCGAGGTTTGATACAATTTAATTAACCTAATTAAAAGCTCTGATTGCAGAGATGATTGGGGTAGAGCCAGCAGCAACTGCATATTTATAATGAGCTGGAAGGTGTGGGACCTCCGCCAAGCGATATGCATCTCTAATGAGCTGCTGCTGGTGCGATCTGAGCGCGCCTTTGGAACGTGAACATTTATTTTTGGCAACGGCGGGCAGTTTATCGCCAAGACGCGGAGGGAGGGAGCCTCCTTCCTTCCCAGCTCCAGGCGTGGCTCTCCCACTCCCAGCCCCCTTGACAGACACAGACGCAGCCTTGCCAAGGTGCAAAGGCAGGCAAGCAAACAAACACCCGTCCTGCATGCAAACCTGAGCCCAGAGAGAGAATTGGAGAGATGCACCCAGGCTCCTTCCATCTCAGTCATTCATAAAACCCAGCACACGCCCCATGCTCCTGGCCTCATGCAGCCCACCCTCTGAGCCCTGCAAGGTCTACACCCACCCCAGCTGCCCAAATATCTCCCTACTGTCTAATAGCCCCTCCATGCCCTTTTGGGGGAGCTCCCCCAAGGCCTGGCTCTTTCTCCAGCCTCTGACTGAAAGAGACTCTCAGTCCACCCAGACCAGGATAGGCTTTGGAGAGCCACTGTGGTGTAGTTAGACTTGGATCTGGGAGACCAGGGTTCAAACCCCACTTGAGTCGTGAAACTCACTTGGATGACCTTGGCGGCCAGTCAGTGCCTCTCAGCCTAACCTACTTCACAGGGTTGTTGTAGTAATTAGGCGAGAAGGAGAACCAAAGGGAATCTTGCCTGCCCCACTACCTGAGTGAGCTTTAACCTCCTCCATGCATAGCAGGAGCACCTTCCCACCAGTTTGGACCCAGAGCGGTGGCTGATCCATGCCAGGCTGTTGCAGGGAGGCAAGAGGACAAGATGGTCAGTGAAGGAACACCTATATCCCCCTCTTTCCAAACTGCATTGGTTCCTCTGCACAGCAAGGAAGCTTCCTTGGAGACCCCACTGGGAGATCTAGTTCATCTGCAGTGGACAGGACAGGCCTGGCCTGGTCACAGGGGAGCGGGTCAGAAGATAAAATGAGGCAGAGGTGTGTAAAGAGTGGGAGTCCTGCAGGGAGGTGGGGAGCTGTTTTGATGTTGACCACTATTTGTTGGCATCTCCACTTCCAGGGATTCATCCTTCTGCAAGCACAGCACCATCTCCAGGCACAGCCTCTAGAGATTTTCTTTCCCTTTCTTTCCGTCCAAATGGGCCCTATGGTGGCTTGCAGTCTTTAAAAATGTATCAATAAAAAATAAAATGCAGAACTTGTTACACGTTTTTTTAAATGTTAAATTGGAGCTAACTAAAATAAATGCAGTGGAGGGGAGGAAAACACTCAAGGCTTGGTGAAATAAACATGTTTTTACAGGTTGCCCAAAGGGTCTTAAATGAATGGGCTCCTTTGGTTTCCTGGGTACTGCAACTGCAAAGACTCCTCTCGCCTCCTGCATCCCAGCTGAGTGCTCCTCTAATGGAAACGTGACCTGGAGCAAGGCAAACACAGTGTGATATCAGCAGGTTAATGTTATATCAGTAAGTTCTTGTAATATGGCCCTTAACAAATCCTGGCCCCAAACTGTTAGGGTATTGAATTGGGCCCAGAAATGAAATGGCAGTCTGTGCAGATTGTACAACTCTGGAAACAGCCCAGGTGACGTTCTGGCAACTGCCTCTTGATTTCCAGACCTGTTTCAAAGGCAGCCCCACAGAGTGCATCTTTCGGGCATTAATCTTGATAGGATGGTAGCATGTGTGACAGTGGCCACCTCTTTTTCCAGGGAAAGGTGGAACTGATGCACTTTGGAAATTGGGCAAAAACACTTGGAGCTACAGCTGCCCCCTGAGCATCCAAGAATGCTCCTAAACTGTGGACCTCAACCTTCCAGGGTATGGAACCTCATTTAGGACAGGGAGGTCAATGAAGGCACCAGACGGACCTCTCTGGGGAGAGTATTCCATAGACGGGAAACTGTAACTCAAAAGTCCCTTGTGGTCATAGTGTTACCTATGCCCTACTTCCAAGGAGTTCAAGGTAGCACCAATGCCCATAGGGTAGCAATCCTCCCCCCACCTCCTGAATAAGGCCCCTTGCATCAGAAATAACTGCACCATCATTTCTCTGGGGGTTTCCATTGTAAAAGGCCTGGTGGGACAGCAGTGGTGACTGAGCTACCAGCTTCAGAAGAAGATGATGATGAAGAAGAAGAAGAAGAAGAGGAGGAGGAAGTCATCACCCAGCCCACCACCTCATCTAAGAGTATGAATTGGAGCCCCTTGTCTGCCTGCCTGCCTGTGAGAGACAGCATCTGGTTTTACTGGCCATACAGGGGAAATCAGAAGGTTGCCTTGGCTCAAAGAGGACTACCACCACCAACAGCTGGTCACCAGCTCCAGCTGGCCATCCCAACACAGCAGAACAGAGAGGCAGGAGTCAGCACAGCTGCACATGGTGGCTGGCTGGCTTTGAGCCCTGCTTGTGTTTATGCCCCCAAGCCTTTCCTAATCCCTCAACGAACAGGGTGGAGTCCCAAGGAATGTGTTGGGGGTGGGTGGGAGGCATGTGCGTGTCCTCAAGTGACCGGCCCCCTCCTCTAAGGTGGCTCTAGCCTCCCACTGCACGGGGGTGGGAAACACTCTGGTTCCAGGAGTCACATTTTTGTAGTGGTCTCTGCCCGAGCAAATAAATGTCCCAGCAGGGGGACAATTGTGTGCTTATGAGGGGCTCTGTCGGAGGCTCAAGTGCCCTTTGTAGGGGACTTGTCAGCAGTGTGTGCTTTTGCTGAGCGTACGCTGAGACCCCTCCTCTCCTCCCCCCAGAAGAAAAGGCTTCGCTGAATGCCCACACTGGGGACTTTGTTCCCTGGGGGTCTGAGGGCTCTGTGGCCTGTGCCAGCCTTGCGAAATGGGCCTTGCAGACCTGCGTGGTGAGAGATAATGTTTCCTTCTTATCTACTGCTGCCCACCTACACGAGGGCCAGGGGGCTGACCTTCCAAAACAAGCCTTGATTCTTCCGAGGATTGTTGGCACCCTCCCAGGCCCGCTCTGCTCACAGGGTGGCCCTTGTGCTCGCTGCATGGAGGGACCCCGATCCATGGCTCAGCCCACGCAGGCTGAGGCTGCACAAAGGGAGCTCAGGCGGCCGCTCGGCCCCTCCCCGGGCATCTTCTGGGCAAGAATGTTCCCTTCGCTGCATATAATAATATAAATGCACACAAAGGGAGGTGGCTGCCTGCGTCAGGCCTTTCACTTGCTCTCTTGGGAGCACAGTGTCGGCCCCCCAAAAGTGAAATCTCCCATCGCATCTGCCCATGAATCTTGGGCTGGCTCCATTCAGTTCCTATGGAGATCTGCAAACTTGATTTTAAAGGGGCCCAAATACCACAAACTCGGGTTACAATCCCATAGAGCTGGTATATTCAGCCTTTTCAGATTCAGGATCAACCTTTAATCCAAACATGCATTTGGGGGACTCGTTTCTTAATCTTTTATCCTGTTGCAACTGCCCTTGGATCAGGCTGCAACCCACCAGTTCAAGGCTAAGGAGGAGCCACACAGGCCTTGAGAAGGGCCATAGTTCAGTGGTAGAGCATTTGCCTTGCATGCAGAAGGTCCCAGGTTCAATCCCCAGCATCACCAGGTAGGCTTGGGAGAGGATCTCCTGAAATCACTGAGAGCCACTCAATGTAGGCAATACTGAGCAAGGTGGACCAGTGGTCTGACTCTGGATAAGGCAGCTTCCGATGTTCCTATAAGTGGATGAGCTGCTCGGCTGGTGGAGCTCCCCCTGGGATGGCCAGCAGAAGCTCCATGAGGGCAGAAGCTCCTACAGCAGAGCAGGCAGCAATAGGGGAGCGCTGTGGGCCTGGCACTGTTTGGGCACATCCTCTGCCCCTTGGTTTGAAGGGCAACAAGGACATCTGGGGCTGGTGGAAGAGAAGTCAATGGGAAAGGGAAGATCAAAGTAAGAAAGTCCACCCCCACCCCCAGAAATGACAGAGGGCAGGATGCAGTGCAGCTCAGCAGCCAGGCACAGCAGCACCCTTCAAGCAGTCAATAAGCCCCCCTGTGCAAAGTGTCCAGATCAAAGGATGCAGCTCTCCTCTGAAAAGGAAACACCTGGTTCCAAAAAGAGGCTTCTGAGCATGTGCCAAGTACCCTTTCGAAACGGCTTCAAGGTGTGCCTGAACCCCATCACTCCCATCTCTTGGAAAAGTCACATCCCCACCCCTTTTTTCTGCCTAGGTCAGGGGCAGAGTGTTCTGCTTTGGGACCATGGAGGGCCTTGTTAACAGTGCTGCCTGGCCTAGATCCCATCAGGGTGACAGGTGTGAGAATGTTGAGGATAGTAGGAGAGGATATATCCATTAAATATTATCCTTCCCCACTCACGCTAGTGAGCTGGTAGCAGAGCACATTCCCCTGTATATCGTAAGAAGCTAATTGGTAGATTCGTTAGAATCTCTTGAGTTAAGCAATCCAGTCTGGCTTGTCCAGATTGGATTTGTTCCTGGTAAATTCCCCTTTGATTCCCTCTTAAAAAGAATAAAGACACAACAGTGTTCTCTTAAAAGTAATAAGAAATTTACTTACATTCAGTTCACAGTGTGATCCTGAAGGCAGGCTTTAGCTTGCAGTTACAGAAGAGAGTGTGGGTTCATCCCATATGGGGACTGAGCTCATGTGCTGCTGGCTGAGAGCCAGCAGACAGCAAAAGAACAACAAGATGAAACAGCGAAAGGAGAAGAGAAGATGGCTGCGTGACCAGCCCTTTTATGGTGTCTCCCAGGGTCACGCCCATCTACCTGGTCACATGCAGGGGGAGGATGCTCCAGACAGGTGTGATAGGAAGACCTCCTGGCTGGAGTAACATCCCCCTGTGTGTCCACTCTGGGCAAACAGGAAATGGTATATTTGACTGCTACAGTGATGTCACATCCCACAACAGGTGGTGGGAGCGTGAAGGACCAGGCAAGAGAGGTCCTTTCAGTTCAGGCCACCACAGGACTCATGGCTGCCAAAAGGTTCTCTGACACTTTGGAACTCCCTGTCTATTGATATCAGGTGGATGCCTTCACTGTACTCTTTTCAACGCCTGCTAAAAGGATCCTTGCTTAGACAAGCCTACCCACAGATTCAGAAAGTGGGGTGCGAGTTTTAATCTCTTTTTACTCTATTGTTATTTTAACTTTTTGAAAGTCTTAAATTGTTATTAATTCTTCTTAGTGGTAATTGTGCAGTTTTATCCTTTTCCTAAACCGCTTTGAGATTGTTGGTTTAAAATAAAAATCAAGTGGCGTATAAATTTTATGAAATAAATAAATAATAGTGAAAGTGGGCTGCTGGAATGTGCCCACTGCCCTTGGCACAGGGACAGCTGTGTTTGCCAGATGCAGAAAGGCAAATGCCACCCATCTGGCTAGCCCTGTGTGTGGGATCACTTTGGGAGCCTCTCTCCTTGCTGGAACAGTCAGGGGGGCATCGCCTGCCTGCTGCACATCTGGGTGAAGTGCAGTGCCCTGCCCAGCCCCAGCTGAATGCACTCCGTGTTCCAGCTGCATTCCAGGACGGGAGAGCTGAACTCTGGCCAGGGAGGCCTCGGGTGGACGGAAGCAGCAACCATCCCATCTATGCAACTGCTTGCCAACTGTCGTCAGAAGGAAGGGATGCCCTGAGCCAGTGACGCGCGCTGGCTGGCGTGGGGCTGAGGTCCTCCTGCACAGCACTGGCAAGGCTGCCAAGAAGGGGGAGAGGAGCTGCTGTTGCGGCCACCGGATCCTGAACCTTCTTCCAGGGTCAGGCTTTAGTCAGGAGAATCGGAAACAGAGCCTACTGCCGTGTCATTCCTGACCTCTCTGCCTATTTTAGCTGCCACAGAGCTGCCCGACTGATTTGGGAATGGAATGGAATGTCTTTGCTAATAGGATCTGGGCATTCTGAACATAATTGTTCGAAATGAACTGAGAATCACAGAACTGTAGGGTTGGAAAGGACCTCAAGGGTCACCTAGTCTAACTCCCTGTGATGCAAGAATCACAGATCCAAGCTCTGCTTAAGGAAGGAGATTCCACCACCTTCCAACTTGCACATTTAGGTCCAGGCTTGTGCAAAGGCGGGGGGTGGGTGGGTGGGTGGGTGGGTGGGTGCGGGGGACAGCCAAGTACACTTGCCCCAAGCCTCAGAGGGCTAAGCTGGCCAGTGTGGGGTGGGGAGCTGTCAGGGACCAGCTACTTTTTGGTTTGAGTTTATAACTTTATTCCAACAAGGCTCCCACCTGGGTCTCAGACGAGCACTGCACAGGCCTTCTTAGAGCACCTCTGTGGAAATGGGTGCATGTTTTGTTTTCTAGAACAGCTCACCTTGAGCTTAATAGTCCAGAACTCTTCCATATCCATGCACCAAGTTCAGGAGAATGGAGTGAAGCGTGCTTAGAACCAGTTGCAGAGGAAGGGGGTGGCAGGGGCCACAGGTGGCACTGGAGCTGCAGGGTGCCCTCCAGTGGATGGGCCCAGTGCTGCCTGAAAATGCAGCATGGGACGCATGTGGCACGTGGCCTGCAGTGCGCTCCAGCTGCCTCCTCCTTCCTGGCTGCGGCCGCACTGGTGGAGGAAGGGGGGTGCGGTGGGTGCGGTCCACCCCAGGTGTCATCCCTGAGGGGGGTGAAAATGCTGCCCTGCCCTCTGGGAGGCTAGCCCCGCCCCCGGGTGCACAGCATGTGCGCCACTCCAGGTGCCGGAACAGCTAGCTCCGTCTCAGCCACCCTCCAGCTGAGCAGGAGGCGGCCGGCCCCTGCCCCGGCTCTCCCCGTCTGGTGGGTGACTTGCCCCATCCCCATGGATGGCTAGCCCTGCCTCCTGTTCTAGCTACGCTGCTGCATAGAACCTGTGCCCTGCTGCATCAATCGCATAAGCTAATACCCATAGTTGCTTTGGTCTTTGCCTTCTCTCTCTCTCTCTCTCTCTCTCTCTCTCTCTCTCTCTCTCTGTGTGTGTGTGTGTGTGTGTGTGTGTGAGAGAGAGAGAGAGAGAGAGAGAGAATCTTTGTGCTGCTCCTCTGACTCTGTCCTTTCCAGTTCTTTAAGGTGTTGGGCAGAACTGGGCAGAGCACGCTGGCCATGACCTACCACTGGGGCAAACACAGGCACTACCCCCTGCTTGCAATGTTGGAATTATTGGTGCAACCCCAAATGACATTCCTTGCAGGTGATGCTTTTGCAAGATCCTTCCTATCATGCTTCTTTACTTCGGTTGAGACAGAGATCACTGCAGGCTCTCCGCCATTTTGGCCGAGAAGTGTTCCCTTTACTTTTATATTTCTTGAACTTCTTTCTTATAGCAGGGGATTTTCATCTGAGGGTCATTTCAGATGGGAGCTTAGTCCTATCAGGTCTTCCAGATATTGCAGGTGGCTCACCTACCATTTTGTTTTGACATAAGATTTCCCCCAGAAAGGATAAATCCAGATTAAATTGTGTGCGTGCGTGCGTGCGTGCGTATGTGGAATATGGCATTTTGATGCAATGATGCCATGTGAACCCCGTGAAAAACTTGCACAGATGAGAAGCATCTCCCACCCCCACAATAAACACTCACCTGGAAGGAGCCTGAAGGAATTTTGAATCTAAGTCCCATCCTCTGATCCCCTCATCACACCCCCTCCCCATTAGTCTTACGCTCATTGCTGTGAGCAGCTCTTGTGGTTGCTGTGTGGAGAACGGAGGCAAACTTCCACTTTCCCCCTTCTTGCATCAGCAACAAATGTGAAGGGCACGTTCCATCTGCCTCTTTACCCAGCACACTGGTGGAGACATCACACAGGCGGCAGAACCCAGGAGAAAATCCTGCTGCTCTGGAATGGGGTAATGTTGGTGGCACCTCGGCATGCAAATCCCCTCCTTAAGGCTGCCTTGCTGCATGCCTCTGAGAGCCCCTTGCCTTTAGCCCTGTTTGTGAGCCACACAACTTGAGTCACTTGCCTCCACCCCAGCTGGCTACCAGCCCACCAGTTTCTTCCCACTGTCCATCTGAACCCCCCCCCTCCGGTGGCTGATGGACCCAGTAGTTTCTGGTTTGCAGCTTACAGAAGGGAGACCCAGACCCTGCAAGGCCTGGCCTGGCGAGAGATCTGGGGCCCACCATGGCCTCCGTAGCTGGAGCTCCGCCACTCCTTCCTTGACAGACAGGCAGGTCACTTCACAGGCCGCTCTGGGGTGCCCTGTGACCCCTGGTTATTTATGTGGCCTTGTGAAATTGATGTACCTAGAGCCCTGGGACAGATAAGTGGAGGCTCCGTCATTAGTTTAAGCAGAGGTGAAAGGTGGTCAATAAAGAGGATTTCATGTCGCATTGATCATCCCTTGGCATTTCTTCCTGGCTCCCACCTCCCAGTCTCCAGGAAGAGCAATTAAAGGCAGAGCCAAAGCTCCACTGGGCAGCACAGCAGAATTTCCAAGGGTGGCCCAGGGAGCAAGGTCCCTGACCCTTGAGCCTGGCTTTGACTGCAAACGCAGGCAGGGCTCAAGGGCTGCCCTTGCCACAACCAGCCACTCACAGGCATGGAAACAGTTGACAGTCCCACAAGTTGCCTCCGAGATCTGAGAGCTTTGCAGTTTGTTTCTTCAACACCTTCATCAAACAAGGCCACCTCCCTCCTTTCCTTCCCAGGACTCCAAAATGGTAGAATTTCCCTGCCCATCAACAAAGCAGAAATCCAGGTCTATGGTGAAGGGGGGCATTGGTTCAACGGGCAGTGGCTGTTTTTACTAGTTTCATTTTAATAATGCTTTGCAGACCTGTTTTTATGTTCCAGTTGCTATTTTCTATCCCATTGTGTGTGTTTGCCGTTAACAGAACACCAGTGTGGTGAAATGGTTTTACTAGTGCCTGGGAAACCAGGGTTCAAATCTCCATTCCGGCATGAAGCTCGCTGGGTGTGACCTTAGGCCTGTCACTGTCTATTAGCCTCACAGGGTTGTTGTGAAAATAAAAAGGGGAGAGAGACCTGTGTATGCCACCTTGAGCTCTTTGGAGGGAAAAGGTGGGGTATAATAAATGCAACAAGCAAGCAAGCAAGCAAGCAAACAAACAAACAAACAAACATTAAGCGCCATTTGTTAGAAAGGAAGAACAAACATTCAACCAACAGCCAAAGCCCTTCTTCAAAGGTCCTTGGTGTTTTTCTTACTTTTGCCCTTCTCTCCCCGCCATTTCTGCCATCCTTCCAGTTCTCTTGCATAAGATCATATTTGCTTCACGTGAGACCTAGATTCATAAAATTGGAAGGGACCCTGAGGATCATCTTACCCAACCCAAATATGCAGCTCTCCCATATGGGGATCGAACCTGCAACTTTGGCATTATCAGAACCACGCTCTAACCAACTGTGCATTAAAAGTTATTCATTGTGGATCCTGAATGCTTGCTAGGAGAAACCCCCCACGCCCCACCCACCAGTAGTGATGTGTTTTATGCAAGCCCAAAGGCAACAAGGTTGGGACTTCTCTCCCTTAGATCCCATCCATGCTTCAGAGGCTGCTGAGTGGCTTCTTACTTTGCCGGCTTGGTGGATCAATTGACCAGCCCATTTTTCCTTTTTTTTCAGTCCCCCCCTGCCCACCTTATGACTTCCTTAAGTCTGCTGCTCCCTTTGACTTCCCCCATCTTTTGCCCATGGATTCTACTAGGCCTTCTGGATGAGATGGGCAAGAGTGAGATCTGCCATGACCCCTCATCTGGCCTCCACCCCTCTTGGCCTTGGTCCAAACAGGGCCCGTTGTTCTCACCCTTAGGATGTTGACAACCAAGAACTTCTGGTGCGAAGGGAAAGAGTTATAGCTGCTTGCCATTCCAGGCCTGTTTTTAATCTTCCTCCTGCAATATTTGTATTCTGCAGCAGACTGAGCCGATGGATTGAGAGTCGGGCAGAAAAGCTCGCAGAGCTGGCAATTTGCAGCTCTCTCTCTCCCCCCCCCCCCCAGAGTGGAGCAAACTCTGGCATGGAAAAGTCAAAGGAAAATTAAAACAAAATTGCCATCAGCTGCCGGATTGCTCCATGTTCCTGCCCGGGGGGTGGTGGAAGGAGTCGCCCCCATAGATGAGCCTGACTGTAGGATCAGACCAAAGGGCTTGCTGCTAGGCCAGCATCATTCTTCAGTGTCATCAGCCATTAGTATCATGGGCCCAGCCCTGTGGAATACTCTGCCAATAGAGGTTCAGCAGTCGCCTTCTGTGCCAACTTTTAAATGGAAACTTTTCTATTCCACCGGAATGCACTCCTCCACGATGGTTAATTGATGTCTGTTTTTAACTTTATGGTTTTATGTTTTTATTGCTGTAAATTGCTTTGATTTTATATTTTTATAAAATGATACCGCAGAGTACATTTTTAAATAAATACCGTAAGTGATAAATAAATCCTGTTTCCACAGTGGTTAACCAGATGCCCCTCAGAAGCTGACAGACAATCTGTGGGGGAAAAGAGCTCTTGCTCCCCATTGATCCACAGCAACTGGCCTTGAGAGGCATGCCTCTCTGCTCTTAGAGGCTGGAGGCAGACACCATGACTTGGATTTGCCTGATCCTCCTTTAGGCCAAAGCCCCACAATGTGGCCAACACCATACCGTGTGGGAACAACTTCCACAGTCTAATTGGGTGCTGTGTGAAGAAGCGTCCTTCACCCCCCCCACTGAGTTCCTGTGCTATTATGTGAATGTTGGGGGGGGGGAAGAGAACACCCATGTCTTCACTTTCTCTGTGCCATGCACAATTTTACACCCCTCTATCATGTGTGGCGCTGTGGGTTAAACCACAGAGCCTAGGGCTTGCCGATCAGAAGGTCGGGGGTTCGAATCCCCATGACGGGGTGAGCTCCCGTTGCTCGGTCCCTGCTCCTGCCAACCTAGCAGTTCGAAAGCACGTCAAAGTGCAAGTAGATAAACAGGTACCACTCCGGCGGGAAGGTAAACGGCATTTCCGTGCGCTGCTTTGGTTCGCCAGAAGCAGCTTAGTCATGTTGGCCACATGACCCAGAAGCTGTATGCCGGCTCCCTCAGCCAATAAAACGAGATGAGTGCTGCAACCCCAGAGTTGTCCGCGACTGGACCTAATGGTCAGGGGTCCCTTTACCTTTATCATGTGTGTGCACCCCATTTCATATTACTTTTTACAAACTAAGATGTTCCAAACTTCACTTTGCGTGTTTTTATATAGGAAGGCAGGATTTAAAAACAACAACAACAACCCACGACATTTGTTAAAAACAAAATAGGTATGAACAAGAAACATTTCTGAGTAAAGGTTCTCCCTAGAAATCTATTTGCAAAGACGATGCATTCTAGTTCTGCTTGACTTTGTTTATACTGGAAGAAATGGGATGAGAAAACTTGCATGGAGGACTCTCTGCCTACCACCCTGGCCTGCCCCAACACAGCAAAGGAGAAGAAAACAGCCCTTTCCACAGGGACCCTTTGGGGCATCTTTCAGTGACAGATGTTCGGAAACCTTCAGGGTGAAAAACAGAACAGAATGAAGATGTTGTGAGGAATTTGGGCTTTCATCAAAGCTTGCCACCGCTGTCCAGTTCTTGTCCTTCAGCTCAGGCTTATAGAGTGCATTGTGGGGGCGACTCCTCCCAGGTCAAGGTGAAAGGGCTGTAGCAGCCATAGAGTTTGCACCAAAACCCCTCCGTCAGAGACTTGCCACAGGACAGGACGTGGGGGAGAGGCATTTGTCTTCTTTCTCCAAATGCTTGGCCAGAATTGAGGACCTGAAATACCTGCCCCAAGGAACTACAGAGCTGCAAGTGGGCTCTGTGCAATTTCACAAATCATTTAGAAACAGGCTTAAACACATGCCCAAATAATTTAGAAATACATGTAGATTTAAATATATCCCCTTTCTGACCATTTTAAAATTAAAAACCTGGATCACAAGATTACAGTTAAAATCCTTAAGAATAACAAGGAACTGTTTATGTTGTGTCCATAAGAGCTCCTTGAATTTTAAACTCCAGTTTAACAAATGAAATTAAAAGAGGAAAAAAAATGATTGTAATTCAAATAATGATACCTTTTTTTCAAGTGTGGTGCATTTTCCCCCCAGTCCTGTCAAGAATCCTTCAAAATGCTTAACTTTTCTTTTGTGCGCAGCTTATATCAACATTCATGGCGGTCCAGGCAAAGGCAAAGTTAAGCAAAGAATTTCAGATACTGACAACTCAGTTTAAGATTGCAGCACCATGAAAATTGTCCCCCCGCCCTCTAGCAGATGTCCTTTAAGTTATTACCTGGAAAAAAAACATTTTGCTTTTGACTTCTCCGAATTCTAGTTTTTGCAAAAAGGCTTCCTGGTATTTAATTTATTTTAATCTTGTGTATCCAGTTATTTTATTTTATTTTAGTACAAATGAACTATTATAAAATTATGCACACATACATTTTAATTAAATTGAAATGTCCTAAGTGCAATTCACTATATCCTCATGAATAAATAAAACACATTTTCTAGCTCATTTCATGAAAACACGGAGAATAAAACTCCAATAATGGTTATGTTTAAAAGGTTACAGTTGTTTAAAACAAGTGAGAAATGTATCATTCCATGTAAAGGGCTACTGCTGGAAAAAGGGAAATTGAAAAACAACATTTTAACCATTGTGGCATGTTGAATTAAGCTTTCTTCTGCAAAGGGACTGAAGAGCACAATTTAATATAAAAATAAAAAGCTCATCATTAGAAGGAAATCTTATGTCTGCTCATTTAAATCTTTGTACTTGTGAACAACATTCCACTGCCCACAGAATGAGAAAGGGCCGCTGGAAGCAAAAGAGAACTGAATTCTGGAGCTAAGTCTTTGGGCATTTCTGCACCGGTGACCAGAAATGTGACCTAGGAAAGCCCTTTTTTTTTGTTCCATTTAAAGCCCAGACAGAGCGAGGAGCAGCATCAGCCGCCGCCCCAGAGCCTGTCCTGCTGTTGAGGAAGCACCTCCAGCGACCACAGACAATGATCCTGGGCTTTATGGGAAGCCACATCGGTTTAGGGCAACCCGGGAAAAGGGGACGTGATACCGAGTGGCATGAATTATGCAGGAGGCCTGATTTAACACGCGCATTATTCCTCCCCGCAAGCCGAGCCCGGCGCACTTTAATGCTGCCTTTGCAGCCTCCCAATTCCCCAGCCCTTCCTGTGATTACTCACAGCAACAAAGCCCGCTCTTATTAGATCTAATTGAAACTTTTGCAGATAGAGCTGATGTGAGTCACCGAGGAAAACACCTGATTAAGCTGCAGGCACCGTCTATTTATATTTGTGCAGTGGTGGCAGAAGCAGCAGCAGCAGCAGCGCGCCATTGGTGGAGGTGTGAGAGGACGGGACACGTTGCCAAGGCGGAGGCCAAGCTCTCTGCCCCTTCTTGGAGCCCCACTGAATCGGTGGTGCTTTCCCGCCCCGTCTGCTCCAACCCCTTTTCTGCTCTCTGGGGTGATCCTGCGGGAGAGAGGAGGGATCCCCTCCCGCGGGTTGGCACGACTGGGCCGCGTCTGCTGGCATCCACAAAGCCCAGTTGGGCTCACAAGGCCACGGTTTGGCGCAGTGGGGCGTGGTGGGGGTAGGAGAAGGGGGCTTAGTGCTGCCTTTTGGTTGCCACGGATTGAGCGCCCCCTCCCTTCCCTCTCTGCCCTCTCCTCTCACAATGTAAAGATTTTGGAGCACAGGGGGCTTGCTTAACAGCAGCAGGGCAAGAGCAAAGGTCAGGAAGCCAGTGGCCTGAGCTACCCTGGATCTCCCCCACGCTCAGAAACAGCTGCCTAAGAAAAAGCCACGTCGCCATCTTATGTGTCCAGAATTCCATATCACTCCGAAACCTGCTTTCCGTCTCATCAACATTCGGGAGCTGATGGAACTTACCAACTCATTTATATTCTGCTTCCAGCAGAAGCCCCCCGCCCGCCCCCCGCAACGCCCCACAAATTGCCAGAGTGACCTAGTATTCTGTTGCGCTTCCTTTGCCAGGCGGTAGGGGGCACTCTGTCTTCACAGAAACGCCCCCCCCGTGTGACCCTGGGGGACAATGCACTTTCGCACACTCGAGGGGCCCTTTGGACAAGTCCATGAGACCCACCACAGCTGAGGTAGCTGCCGGCTCCATAAGTCATTCAGCTCACGGGGCCACCAGGCACACAACTGGCCGACGAGGCCAAGAGGATCTCCTGCGCATCTTCTCTGGAAAGGTGGCAATAAGGAAGCAGCCGGTTCTTTGCGCGCCTCAGTGGAGGGGGGCAGCAGATGGGTGGGGACAGGGCTCAGTTCCACGATGGGCCAGAACGCGGAGGAGGGGGTGGGGAGGAGGATGGGGACAGGAAAGACTCTTTCCCCTGGGAAAAAGAAAAGCGGGGTGTTGGGACTGTTGGGGAGACAAAGGGAGCCGCCCCGATAATGAAGGGGCTGGAGCGGTCAGCAACAAAGGAGGATCTTGAGGAGGGAAACCGAGAAGGCGCCAGTCGATGGGGCTTGGTCCCTAGCTTCGACAGGCTCCCCAAAGGGTTGGTTCGCCACCCCGGCCCCCCTCCACGTCTCCAGAGGCTGCCCCCCACGTTCCCAAAGGGAAGAGGAGGCCGCTGCCTGGAAGCGAAGACTCCCGGCCTTCTTCTCCTCTGGCCCGCCCCTAGAAAACCCGCTCACCTAAGCAGGGCGACCAAGACGTCCCTTCCTCGGACTTCTCGGTGGAGAAAAGCTGGACGGAGTCCCCTTAGTCCCCCCCCCCCCACACCTCTTGCAAAGGGCTTCTTTTTTCAAGCAAAAAGAAGGGCTTCTTTTTTCTCCCTCGTCTTTTTCGCGGGGAGGGGAGAAAGCAACCGGCGTAGTGGGGCTCAGCACCTTCCACTCCCCGCCACCAGCAAGTCCCATCCGGGCAGAGACAACTCTAGAAAGTGGCTCTGCCGAAGACCCGCACCGGGGCGCGCTGCTGGTTCCCCTAAAAGAGGGTCCCTCCAGCTCAGCTTTCCGGCAGCTTAGAGAAACCCCCAAGCAAAAAAAGACACCCCCCCCCCAGCAGCAGCAACCCTGGTCGAGTCGTGCCTTTCGCACGAAATGCCATTTCAGGGCTAAACAAAAGTTGTCTTAGAACGACCTTTGACAGCACAGAAAAGAGAGGAAAAGGGCTCCCTGGGTGGCCTCGAAAGACTGAAAAGCGGCGGGGCGGGGGGTGCAGACTGAAGGACGGAGAAAGCAGCAAGGCCTAAGGCTGGCTTGAGGTGGGCGAGGGAGGGGCTTCCTGCCCCTTACCGGCTTCTCAGGGCTGCGGATCCTCTGGTTTCCCCCTCGGTTTCTGCATTTTCAATATGTGAATAGCGGGGAGGAGGAGGAAGGCCATGCGACTGACTAACTCCAAAAAGACTTACCATCTTCCCCAAATGATGCTCCTTAAACTCTTCCCCACTTGGGCTATCAGATTCCACCGCAAACTCTCCCTGACCTGGAGATACAGCAGCGAAACAAACACTTTGAATGAGTCTCCCTAGACAGGTTGACAACTTAGCTTGACTTTTCTGGGGTTTTCTTTTCTTTCTTTTAAGTTGCATTTTCATTTCCGCCTGGGCATTTGCATTATCAAAAGGAAGACAAAGGCAATCCAGAGAGGGAAGCAGATTTCCAAACGCATGTTCTCTCTTCTACTCTGAAATGTGTTCATTTGCATCAAGCGCGAGCAGGCGGATTATCCCAGAAAGTGACCCAGGCAGCGGCGTCACCAGGAGACAATGGCGAATTTTGGAGCTGCGTGTGGCGCAGCAGAATTCAGGGGAACCAGCAGACAGATGGCCTAAGCTGGGAAGGAGGGGGCCTGTCTGCTTCCCTCCCCGCCCTCCGGGTCGCCCTTTCATTTCAGTGAGGCTCAGGCAAGGAGAACTTTCTATTGGATCGGGCTCACAACACTGAGGGCTCCTCGTTTTACAAGCGCCACCTTGCAGAGATGAGCGGATAAGGTGGCATAGAAGCGCATGCAAACGGCTGCGATCCTATTACCCTTCTCTGTGCCCATGGCTCACTGAGCTCACGCAGGCATCTATAGCATTGTCCTAAATAAAATGAGCTAACCGCCACTTTGAAAGTTCACCACCCAGTTTCAATTAGTTCACTGTATAATCTAAGAACTTTTTTCAAAGGCTGTTGTCTTAAAAGTGTTTGCTAGATTGTTTTTACTTGGTGAATTATTGCCCTGCGGGGATTCCAAATAGGTCCAGGCTCCTACATAACAAAAGATGCGGCCCGTGGGGGCAGGATTTCTCGCCCCCTGCGGCAGCCGCTGAAAAGGAAGAGTTCAACACCCTCCAGAAAGAAAGAACTTTTCCGCAAGGACCACAAAGCTGGACCGAGAGGTCCCAGCAGGAAAACAAAACAAAACAAAACAAAAAATGTCGCCTCGCATTCCACTGACTTTTTCGCAACCTGGTTGGCAAGCCCGAACTGAACTAGCCTTCCCCGGCCGGCTTCGTCCCGACAACCTCCTAATCTACTGGGAAGGGCTCTCCGCACCCGGGAGGAGCGCCTCGCTGCCACCCCGAAGCGCTTCGAGGACGGAGAAGGGGCCTCCGTGGGGAAGCGGAGACCAGGCAGGCAAGTGAGCGGCCCTGACGCGGCCAGCGAGTGCCTCTGTAGGGTCCGGCTCTGCCCGCCCGAACGGGACCGGCTAGGGAAGCCCGGCAGCCCATGGCTGTCTCCCAGGGAAGTTGAGGAGCCATCGGGGGCATTCAAAGAGCAGCGGGCCCTTTCTTCAGCAACCCCGGTGGACCGGAGAATACGGTTTTCTGGGGAAACCGAAAGAGCCAAACGCACGGCCCGACTGGGGTCGCCGCCGTTTCCTGTAGGCCTGAGGGGGCCGGCGCTGGGTCTCATCGGGGACACTGGAGAATTTCTCCACCGTTGGAGGGAGATTTAAGGCGGGGGGGGGGAGCCGGAAAGAAAACCTTAGGGGCTGCGGGAAGCGAGAGCAGTCTGCTGGGCCCCTGCGCCTTAATCCTGCCCGAGTCCAGAGTTTCCACCGCCGCCTTGGAAGCTGCCTCGCGCCTTGCCCTGTCCTGCCCTACCTTCCTCCTCCTCCTCTTTCCCGGCGCTGATGGGGACAAAAAAGAAAAAGACACGAGGCGGGTTCCTGGATAAATGTTTTATGCGAGTAATAAAATATTGGCTGTAACATAAATAAAAACGGAGCAGGGTGATACAGAGGCGGACCCGGCCCAACAGACGGGCCCCGGGCGCCCGGCTCCGGGGCGGGCCTGGCGTGCCAGCAAAGGGAAGTCACAGCGGGCCAAGGCGGGAGTCGGGGGCTGGCAGTTCGGACCCGGTCCCTCAACCTCCGCGCCTGCCGGATTCAAGGGGCAAAGTGGAAGCGAGCGCCGAGTCCCTTGTGGGTCGCTTTGGGGAGCCCAGGCAGCCTCTCCCAGACACCGCCCGACTGGCAATAGAGGTTGCACCCCTCCGCCCCCGCCCCCCGCAAGAAGAAACCGCATCCAGCTCAAACCTTGGGCCTCTCGCGTCTCTCCCGCCGGCCATAAGGCTGTTGCTGTTGCTGCTCCAGGTTCGGTCGGTGGAGTTTCAAATAAATACAGAGACTTTAAATTAGAAAGAGAGTCGGTCGCCAGCAGGCGTAGGAATAAATTAACGCGCCTCTGCGCGCTCTGCTGCTGCTTGCCCGGTCCGGCGTCGTCGTCGGGCGGGGCGGCTCGGCCATCTGTCCGTCCTAGGGCCGCGCCGGGGGCTCTCTGGGCCGGCCCCCGAGGGCGCAGTCCGTTGGCCCTGCGGGCAGGTCCCGCAGCCAGTCCCAGGCAGGCCAGTCCAGTCCTCGGGAGCCGTCCCCGCCCGGGCCGAGTCATTGCCCGGGGCTCTGGAGCGTGTGCGGGTGCTGGTGGTGGTGCTGGAGCGTCGGCGAGGCGTCGGCGCCCTGCGCGTAAAGGTCCTGGTCCATGGCGGGCGCGTGCGGTGCGGCGACGGGCGTCATGCGCTTCTCCTTCTGCCGCCGGTTGCAGAACCAGACGCGCACCACCTCCTTCTCCAGCTGGAGCGTGTCGGCCAGCGAGGTGATCTCGTGAGCCGAGGGCTTGGGGCATTTGAGGAAGTGGCTCTCGAGCGCGCCCTTGACGCCCACCTCGATGGAGGTGCGCTTCTTGCGCTTGCGGCCCTGCGCCGCGATCTTGTCCAGGCTGGCCGGGCTGCCCGTGCTGGAGTCGGTCTCCTCCAGCCACTTGTTGAGCAGCGGCTTCAGCTTGCACATGTTCTTGAAGCTCAGCTGTAGCGCCTCGAAGCGGCAGATGGTCGTCTGCGAGAAGACGTTGCCGTACAGGGTGCCCAGCGCCAGCCCCACGTCGGCCTGCGTGAAGCCCAGCTTGATGCGCCGCTGCTTAAACTGCTTGGCGAACTGCTCCAGGTCGTCCGAGCTGGGCGCCTCCTCGTCCGACGCCGCCGACCCTGGCTCGTGGCCCCCCGCGTGGCCCAGGTGCGGCGGGGAGCCCTCCAGGTGCGCCGCCTCCGCCTCTTCGTGCTGGTGCGGATGGTGCTGGTGGTGACCGCCGTGGGGCGCGTGGCCATGGGGCAGGTGCAAGGAAGGTGCCTGCGGGCCCAGCATCCCGTTCAGCCCCGGGTAGGCCGCCTGAGAGTAGAGCAGCGCCTGGTGCCCACCGGCGGCCGTCGGGGACATGGCCGAGGGGCAGCCGCCCAGGTGATGCGCGGGGGCCCCCTGCCCCCAGTGCGCTCCGCCGCCGCCTCCTCCGCCGCCCGCTTGCTGGTGCACCAGGTGCGAGCGCGAGTGGAAGCCGTCGAGGTCTCCTCGCGGGCCCGCGCCGCCCCCTTTGGCGTGCTCCAGGTGGGTCCCCCCGCCGCCGCCGCCCCAGTCTCCAGTGGCGCCTGGCAGCCACTGATGGTGCGGGAGGCTGCCGATGGGGTGCCCCGGCGTGGCGGCCAGGCCCTGTAGGTACTCGTGGTGCATCATCTTCTGCACCTCGCGGTACGTGGGGCCCTGGTGAAGGCGCTCGGAGTCCGGCGTGGGCACGGCCAGGAGGGGGCTGCCGCGCGGCAGGTACTGCGCCGTGGTGGTGGCCATGGCGGCAGCTGCTTCCGCGTGGGGTCGGGTCGTCGGCTGGCCCGCGCAGCGCGCCTCTCACTGGGGCCCCCTCGGCGGGGGGACGCGCTTTAGAGTCCCGGCTCGGCCCCACGCGCGGCCACTCCCCCACGCGCGCCCCATTGGCTCCGCCACCCGCGACTGGCAGCCCGCACCGCACCTCCATAGGGCGCCCCCGGCGAAGGGAGACGCCCCCGCCCCGTCTGCCGGCGCCGGCCGTGATTGGAGCGGGAAGGCGCGCCGGGCGCGTTGCTCGGCCACTCAGCGCGTGGGGGGAGCCGCGCGGCCGCGGAGGCGGCAGCACCTGCTGGACGGGACGGGACGCGACGCGAGAGCCAGCCAGCCAGTCAGCGCGGGGTCGCCGGCGCCCTAGCAATCGCGCCGCGTCTGCGGAGCCTCCCGGAGCTCGGGCGCCGGTTCCCGCTGCTCCGCCGCTGCCCCGGTGAGTCTGCGGGCTGGGGTTGGCACTAGGGTCTTTTTTTTTGGGGGGGGGAGGACGCACTCCAGTCCCTCCAGACGGGTCCTATCTCAGACTCGGGGCTGGGGGTTTCCTCGCGTAGTTGCCCAGCTTCTCTCTCCTTTTCGGGCCTGAGGGTCTCGCGTGGGGAAAGGGGGGAGAGAATTTCGGGGATGAGGAAGAGATCGCCCCGTTTTTTGTGACGGCCCCTTAACAACTGTAGGGCCCACGATTTGGCAAAACTGCCGGGCGGAGCGGGATGTACCTTCCTCTCCAATTTGGAGGGAACGTGCCTGCGAGAGGCTGAGAGCGCCTCTCTGCTCCGGAGCGAGGCCGAAGGGGAGCAAGCCGGCCCTTCTCCTCCCCCAGCGCTCTCGATGCCCTTCTCTCAGGCATGTTTGGTTCTCCGGGAATTGTCTCCGCATTGGGACCTGGATGGACCTAGAGGGAGCGCCCTGAGGCCACAGCGCTGGGTGAGTGCCTAGTTTCGCCCCCTTGGCCGTGTTCCTGATACTGATGTCTGTTTCCACAGCTATGCCGCGCACGGCTTCCTCTGTGAAGCAGAAGGAGTTTGAGCTTACCAGAGCGGGTTTGGCTGCTCTGGGTGGTGGGCCGTTACTCTCCAAAGCTTGCTGACAGAAGCCTAAATCCTAGGCACTAGCAACCAATGGATTCAAATGACAAGAAAGGAGATTCCGACTTAACATTAGGAAGAACTTTCTGACGGTAAGAGATGCTGGGCAGAGGAACGGACTCCTTAGGAAAGTGGTGGACTCTCCTTCATTGGAGGTTTGTAAGCAGAGGTTGAATGGACATCTCTCATAGAATCATGAGTTGCGATTCCTGCATTGCGGGGGGTTGGACTAGATGACCCTTGCGGTCCCTTCCAACTCTACAATTCTCTCTCCTGCCACTTGTTTCTAGAAAGGGATGACATAGTTGTCTGATGGTTCTGGGTTGGAGAAGATGGGATAAGGGGCTCGTGTGTTGCTGAGGTTCCCTTCCTCCCCCAACTCCCCTTGCAGATTGGGGGACGCCATGGGGATGAGACGATCCTCCGAGCTGCTTTTATGAGGGTGTGCTGGGCTTCTGAGCCACTCCAGGTGCGCGCTCCGCATGCTGAGCGGGGCAGAGACTCACCTTGGACCACGTTTATGGAGCTCAGCCCTTCCTTCGCATCACTGCCACGCAGGAAGCTGGAGGGGACACAAACGTTTCAGGTTTTATCCGACCCTCGCGTGAAGGCTTCGCTTTCCAGTGCCCACCTGTCAGATCCGGGTTCAGCACTCCGGGCTCCTCCGGGCGTTTTCCATAGGGAACTTTATTTAGGAGTTGGCTCTGTGAAAGGGGAGAGGGGCGCTCCTGCCTGCAGGGCACCACATTGGGTCTTCCCTGCACAGAACGGGCAGCGCCGGGAGAACTGAGTTCCAGCATCAAGGTGGCCCCCATCTAAAAACCGGGCAGTGTTGTGTAGTGGGTAGTGTCGGACTAGGACCTGGAAGAGGCCAGGGTTAAAATCCCTACTCGGCTATGAGGCTCACTGGGTGTCCTTGGCGGGCCAGTCGCCACCTCTCAGCCTAACCTACCTCACAGGGTGGTTGTTTTGGGGAATAAATGAGAAGGGGGAGAAATGTGTTTGCTACATTGCACTCATTGGAGAGAGAAAAAATGTGGGATGTAAATGCAATAAATAAATAAAAAATAAAAGGGATCCCACCCCCGGCCCACCCTTTCCTCAAGCAGTTTAGAGCAGCGCGCGGTCACCCCCCCTCCCCCTGCAACTTTCACACTCTCCACAGACGGCAGCAGCGGGACACAGGCGGAAATGCTTGTTGAGCAAAACTAGGCCAAGAGGTGGGGGCTGGTGGGGGCTCCCCTTATCTCAGAAGCCTAGTCACCCTCCTCCAGGGTTGGGGTCTAACTAGTTTTTGTTTCTTGCTCACAAAGAAGGGTGGGATGAGATGCCCTCACCGCGCCTTATCGTTGGCCCTTGCGCCCCCCCCCCCGCAGCCTACAGCCGCGTCAGGATGTGTTTATTGACCTTATGCAAATCGTGTTTGTGCTGCTTCTCAGCAGGAACGGATGCGATGGAACCACCCTGTCACCTTAGGAGCCACCGAGGCCAATGACTCACAGGCTGTCCATCCTCACGGGCACAGGATGGCACGTGAGTCACTGGTGAGTTAATGAGCGGTTGTATGAATGAGACCTTCATTCTCTGGGTCACCAGCTGGCTTCCTTCCTGCCAGCTTCGGAGTGAAAAGAGCCCCCCCCCTCCCGCGTTAATAAAGAGCAATATTTGTTTATGTATGCATTGGTTAATAACCTGTTTTCCTTCGAGAAGCTGAAGTCGTTGCGTGGTGCTCCTCCTTTCCCCTTTTCATCCTCACAGCAACCCTGCGGGGTAGGTTAAGCTGAAAGCTAGTGGCTGGCCAAAATACTTCACGGCTGCTGGGCTGGTGGGGGGGGCACCACTCGCCCGCTCCCCCAGCTCCAATGCCTCCCAGTCCCAGACTCTACTAGCCTGCAGACTGCCCACGCACGGCTAGGGCAAAGATTCTGTGCTGGGATTCCTGCGGAGGGCGATTGCTTGAGAGAGGCTCACGGAGGTCGGGGGCAGAAACCACGGAGGTGGTGCTCAGCTCCTCTCCAACGCGGCTTCCAGGGGACAAGGAGGGCAGCTGAGCTCGACCCCGCCATGTTGGTCAGTTGGGGGCGGGACGGGGGCTGCAGCAGGCCTGCCTGCTCCGGCGGGTCCTAGGGCTTCAGCGCCACTCCTGCCGCCGCGCTAGCCTGAGAATCTCACCGGAGCGTCGCTCGCGCCGAGTCGCCTGGAAGGAGCGCCCGCGGGCGTCCCTTTCCGCCGCTCCGGAGCGTTTCTGGCAGCGCCGGCTCCGGTTCGACGCCAGATCTGCAGCCAGAAGGAAGAAGGCGAGGAGAACAAGAGGAGTGGACTCAAGCCATGAAGCTCAGTGGCCGGACTCTGCCTCTCGGTCCTAGCCTACCTCGCAGGTTTCTTCTGCGGATAAAATGTGGCCTGCGGAGGGGACAGGAGGACAGCCAAGCGGCTTCTTCGCGCCAGCCTTCGCCTCTGGGCAAGGGCGCGAGCCAGGGGAGCGTTTGACTCGCTCTGCAGAAGCGAATTCTCGCGGAGGTTAAAAGCAGGAGTTCAAGCGCCAGTGAGGCCGCCTTCGGGGACGCAACTCTGCGGACAGGGCCTGGGGTGGCTCTCGGCCGGCACGGCAGGACTCCAGGCACCGGTTGTGCAGTGGTTGGCTAGTGGGCACTCTATACATGTTCAGAGGTTCTTTTGATCACTACTGGGACGCGAGTACCGAAGAAGCGGCTTCTGTGTGTGTGGCGTGGGGGCTCAGGAATATAGCCTCTAAAGTGGAAGGAGGGAAAAGGCACGAGCAACCCGAAAGGTTGGGGGCGGGCGAGATCTGTCATTGCTTCTCGCAGGAGAGGCAAGAAGCAGGTTAGGCTGAGAGGCAGCATTGTTCAACAGCAAAACGAGCCTGGCTGCCGAGAGAGCGAGCCGAGCCTGGAGTGGAGGTTTGCGCTGCAGCCTTGTGAGCTGTGTTCAGTTCTGGGCACTCAGGCGAAGCTCCTGCGCTCGAGATGCTTTGACGCACAGCATTTGTCTTTTGCACTTGGTTTAGGCCGATGAACAGATCTTGGGGTGCTTGTGGGAAACAAAGCAAAGATCCCACAAGCCAGGAATGGACTTTTGGATTTATTTATTTTCAAGGACATCCCTGTAAACTCCTTCCTGAGATGGTCCTGGGATGGGTCTGGCAGAGGCAGTGCCCCTTTGTGTCCTTCCAGAAGTTGGTGCTGAGGACCCGCTGGCCTGGCTTTGGGGGACCCTCTTGTCCCCAGGTGGTTTTTTTTTTTTTTTTTTTTTTGCAAAAAAATATCTCCATGTGAACCCACTACGGTGGGGAGGTCCTCTGGAGAGCTGGGCTGAGCAATAGCTGGCTCTAGCTTTATGTGTGTGTTCCCCCCCCCCTTGCTTTTAAAAATGGTTCAGTTTCTGGGGCATTTTTTAGTATAGCTTTCAGAATTGGTGATTTTGCTGCTGCTGCTGGCTTTGCATTGTTGTTTCCCTCTGAGCTGCCTAGTATCTGTCTGCAAAGAAAGATGGGGTATAAATGTTATTTTAAGTAAAGAGTGCTGGGAGAGAGGAGAGGGGAAAGAGAGAAGGGGGTCTGCTAGAATGCAAAATGGTGGAGAATCTTTGAGGAAATGGGAGAACGGCAGACTTTTTAAAAGGACTACATAAGCACACAAGGGCTCCCCTTTTATCAAACCCTTTAAAAAACAGTTCAGAACCCGCATAGATCACCTGGAGGGTGAGAAGGGTGAAGGGTGGTGTCTCATCATCCATGATGTCCATGATGGGTTATCAGATGCCAAGGTCTGTCACACAAAGGTGTCCTCCCTCAACAAAGGAGCCCTGGACATGAGGTGTAAAATGCAAGGGAAAGTGGGGGGTATTGTTCTTGTTTGTTACTGTGTTGTGCATTTTAGTGTTTCTATATTGTAAACCACCCTGCGATCTTCAGGTGAAGGGCAGTATTTATATATATCTTTAAGTCTAGGCCACCTCTGATGAAGTCTGGTTGCCTTATGTGGCTTGCTCCAAATCGTTCAGGCACATTTCATTGGCTTAAAAGATCTAAGGGATGGCGGCTGTTGCTTGCTCGGGAGTAAAGGACTCACTGTGATGCTTGCTTAAAATTGCACTTCACTCGCCCTCCAATGCTCAACCATTCTGAACATGGGGAATTGGTTTGTCCATACATGCCACTGTGGAATTGGTGCTTTTCTTGATCATCTTACCAGTTGGATTCATGCAAGGGTGTGTGTGTGCCACAGTAACAATTCACACAATCCTCTCTCTTTTATTCCTCCTAGGAAGTACAACTCAGATTTGTTGGGGGAACGGCGACAACTTCTTTGTCTTGCTCCTCACAGTGCCGTTGTGTGGAAACTGAGTCAGGAGCATGATGAGCTGGGGGCTCAGATGAACATCTCAGATCAACCATGAACTCCTTCTGTGGTTTTGCAGGTAGTTTTCCCTTTGTACAGGTATGTGCAGACTCTCTCAATAAGCCAAGCAGGCATCAAGCTGAGAGAACATTTGACCAAGCCAGGCTCATGGAGCTAGGATATCAGACCCTCCTGCCTCAGAGTCTGCAGCTCTGCTGTTTTTTAAAAAAATTACTGTATATAAAGACACCCAATTGTTGGATGGATTTAGATGAGTAGGAGAGAATATTTTATTTAGTAATTATACTTCCTCTTTCTCACTTGTGTGAGAATACAAATATCTATTTCAGCAGAGTTAAAAATCACCATCCATGTGCAGCTTACCTCTGGATGCTATTAGGACAAGGTTGCATAACCTTCTGGAACAATTGTGATATCCAAGGATGCTTTAGGCAGACTTGGATTATCTTCTCCCTGTTTCATGTGTAACAAAAATGTCACTCTCAGACTGTTTAGTAAACAAAGTTTACTCACATCAAAGGTCTTGCCAGGATCCAACAGCTGGAACCAGGCAAGCAACAATCCTTAAAATGTTACAGATATCCACAGTCCAGTTCAAAATGGAGATTGCTGACTGGAGGAAAACAAAGATAAGTCTTCCGCCATTGCAGGTAGGAAAAGAGTGAGTGCAGGAAGGAAGAGATGGGGATTAATGCATTTTCTTTTTCCCGCCACCAGGTTTGTGGGTATGACATCATAGAGCCCCTCTATGCGTGGTCCCCTCCATGGTGCCATTGCCTCTGTTTGTGACTGTCTAGCCATCATGTGTTTGTGATTTTGGCTGCACATCCTCCCACACTGATAGCATTGTTCTCTGGGAAGCTCTCACACAAAATGATAAAATGCAATTTTAAAAAAATGATATATTAATATAAGCCTGCAGCCTATTTTTCAGTTCTGCTTGAGTGACCCGTACCTTTCAGGCTGTGGTCCCACATGAGGGACCCTTAAGTACTGCAGGCCCACATGGCTGGGATCTTTGGGCACAATATATGGGGCTGAGAGGGAATAGAAACAGGGGATCCGTCCTTGGGAGGCACCACCAAGGTGTTACCTTCCCTCCCTGCCATGCTCCAGCAGCTGCATGGTTAAAAATGTTGATCTGTAGAGCAAGACTTGCGGGTTCCTCCAGTCCCCTCATTTATTGATTTACTTACTGTATTTATATCCCACCTCCCCCTGCCCCAGGAGCTGAAGGCGGCGCACTTGGCTCTGCCCCATCTCATTTAATCCCAACAACCCTGTGGCATTGGTTAGGCTGAGAAGCAGTAACTGGCCCGAAGTCACTCAGTGTTAAGGATTTGCTTCCTAATTGTCCAGCGTTGTTGTGTGTTTGGCTGTCAGATCCCTGGGAAATGGGTCTCTGCCTGCAAGAGGCTTCCCACTTGTCTCTACTTTTTAACCCTCTGCTTGTCAATGTGCAAATAAAACACTTGCCTGAAAATTTTCTATTCTGCCAGGCCTATGCAGGCAATTCAGAACGCATCCTTCCTCAATGGTTAACTGAGGTTGGTTCTTAACTCTTTCAACCTTTTAACGTATGGTTTTTACGGTTTATGGCTGTAAACTGCTTTGAGATAGATAGATAGATAGATAGATAGATGATAGATCAGGGGTCGGCAACGTTTTTGGGGCATGGGCAGATTCACGATCCTGCAAACACAACAGTGGGCCAGTGTGTGTGTGTGTGCGCACACACATACGCGCACAATCAAACACATTTCCAGCACTCCTTCCGGCGCGGAGGAGGCATGCGCAGCTTCCCATTGGCTGGAGAAGCTTCCTGCAGCCAATGGGAAGCTGCCCAGTGTCATGGAAGGATGCACGGTTTAGTGCAGTGCAGGGGAGCCGACTGAGCAGGCAGCAGGGGTCCATGGGCCGGTTAAATGACCCCCATGGGCCGCTTAGGTTGCCTATGCCTGTGATTGATTGATTGATAGATAGATAGATAGATAGATAGATGATAGATAGATAGATATGACATGGCAACATATCAATTTTTTAAAATAAATAAATAAAATTGTAGAAAGAGACAATTAAGTCACCAGGTGCATTTGCATCCTCTCCATACAGTAGACCCTCAGGTTATGTTACTCTCGAGTAACATAAACTTCGGGTTGCGAAAGCGGCAAACCCAGAAGTATTTTTCCGGGTTTCACCGCTCGCGCATGCGCAGAAGTGCTCTATCACGCCACGCACGTGCGCAGAAGCGGCGCCTCTGGATACGGATTTTTCGGGGTGTGCACGGACCCCTGGAATGAATTAAATTCATATCCAGAGGGCCCCCTGTATTTGGAGAGCACCTAACTGGATTCCATGTGGCTTAACTTAATACGCACTTCGAAGGAATACATGAAGGGAAACAAGAGGAGATTTCCCACTACGGATATGTGAATCTCAGTGCACACAGTGAAAAACAGTCACCCTTAGACACACACACAAACACGCATCCCTCCCCCCACCTCATTTTGTGACGTGGCGATTAATCACTTATGGGATGGAAAAGCTGTGTCTGAGGCATCTGTCAGTGGCTTCTCTGAGGGTGTTGCCAGTGCTGTTTCCACGCCAGGATCCCAGCAGTTTCCCTCTGCTTCGTTCTTGCCTCTGAGATGTGCGTGTTGCAAGGGCCTCCTTGGCAGAGGCCCAGGACTTCTCAAACCCGTCTTGCTGGAGCCGAGATCTGCTCCGCAACTCATCTTTCTCATCCTGTGTTTCGCCAACAAACTCCCACTGCTGTCAGAGAGGCCCCGAGGAGGAACTGGCTTCTCTTCCAGCCTGAACTCGCCCGTGGTGCTGGTGGTGGTGGAGGAGATGGTGCTGGCTGCTCTTGCTGCAGCTCTCAAGCGTTTCATCCTCCTGGTGGCGGTGGCTGCCTGAGAGCCGTTTCCAGAGCTCAGTGGGAAGAGAGGAGCTGTGGCCTGGGAAAGTGGCGAGAGGCCTATGCTCTGCCCCTACAGTTGGAAGCAGCAATGCTTCGGAATGCCAGCTTCTGGAAACCACAGGAGGGGAGAGTGTTGCTCTTGTGCCTGAATTCCTTTTTGGGGGGCATCTGGTTGGCCACTGTGAGAACAGGATGCTGGACTAGATGGGCCATTAGCCTGATCCAGCAGGATCTTCTTGTGTTCTTATGATGGGAAGATCGGCCACTGCCCCCGCCTCTCCTTGCCTCTGGTCACTGGGAAAGACACAAGGCCACTGAGTGATGCCAACATGACACTGCTGTTCCCCTCCTGCTCCTCTCCCATGTCTCCTGGATTCTGAGGAGAGGCCATCATGGGCTAGTAGTTACTTGGAAAGGTGTAGGAGTGGTGGCCTTCTAGGCCAGAGGTGGAGAACCTGAGGTCCTCTGGACATTACAAGACTGCAACTCCCATGATCCCTGAGGAATGCTGGCTGGGGCAAACTCATGGAAAAACGAATACAGTCCTGTTACCCTGGTAGTTAACGCAGGAAAAGCTTATAGTACTCAAGGGATGGAGAGGTGGCATGACTTTGCCTTCATGCTTCATAGAATCATAGAACCTGCAGAGTTTGAAGGGACACCAAGGGTCGTGTAGTCCACCCCCTACCATACAGGAACCACAAGTACGATTCTGTGAGAAGTACGTAGGGCTGAACCATTGCCCCCTGCAGGCTGGTTCTGCAAGTATCTGGTGGAGGGTTTGAGGTCCTGGCAAAAGTCGGCTCAACTGGCCTGGTCCATAATGCAGGGGTGGCGGTGGTGGCACTTCTAAAACAAGCTGCCTTTAGTTATTTCTCTGCTCCAGGACCCCTTCTCTGGAAATGCTGATGGAGCTTCCAGAGGATCCCAGCAGCTCCTAGGCCCCACCCATCCTGCATTGCTTAACTGAGGTGCTCCCTTCTGCCTGAGTCTCTTCCCTAAAACTGCTGGCAGAGCAACCATCTCTATGAGGCAACATGCGCAATTAATCTGATCTAGGGAGTGGGGGGGGGGGATCCTGGCTCTAGGGAGGATGAAAGCCCAAGGCTGTTGCGGTGCATTCTTTCGCCTGTGCAGCATCGGGGTGGGATCTGAGCAGCGCAGAGAGGCTCCCTGTCTCGCTTATGATGTTATCATACCCACATCTACTTGCACCTGTGAAAGTCTGCCATCCTGCTTCACTTGCAACAGGAGCAACACTCCAGAGTTTCCTGCTAAATTCTTGCAACTTTTCAAACCGGAAGTGAAAAGTTCTTCCCTTTTGTTAGAAGCTTTATTGTGTTGTTTTGAACTTTTTTTTTTTAATGTTTTAAAAATGTTTTTATTTTAATTGATTTTTTAAAAAAATCACAGACATGTTTGCCACCCTGGGCTCCTTTGGGCACAAGGTGGGATATAAATTTAATAAAAATAATTAAATAAATGAATGAATAAATAAATGAATGAATATTCTGGTGTATTTTTTGTCCCACTTTTGTGGGGTACCGTGCAAAAGGGCCTCTCCAGATGGCAATTGTGTGGGAACATTGTGGGGAAGCATTGCAGAACAACTCAGAAAGCAGAATGAGGTGTGGATGGCCCGGTATAAACCCAACATTAATGCACCATTATTGACTCATAGAATCATAGAGAATTGTAGAGTTGGAAGGAACCCTGAGGGCCATCTAGTCCAACCCCCTGGCAATGCAGGAATCACAACTAAAGCACCCATGACAGACGGCCATCTGTTTAAAAACCTCCAATAAAGGAGACTTACCAGTAATCACTTTCCAAGGGAGTCCGTTCCACTGTCAAACAACTCTTAACCAAACTTATTTTGGAAGTTTAGTCAGAATCTCTATTTGTAACTTTAATCCATTGGTTTGGGTCCTACCCTCCAGAACATGAGAAGAAGAAGAAAGCTTGCTCTATCTTCCATGTGACAGCCATTTAGATATCTGAAGATGGCTATCATTGCTCCTCTCAGTCTCCTCTTTACCAGGATAAACATACCCAGCGCCCCCAGCCATTCCTCATAAGGCTTGGCTTGTAGATCCTTGATCATCTTGGTCGCCCTCCCCTGCACACATTCCAGCTTCATGACGGCAGGGGAGCTGTCACCCTTGAAGCAGGACACAGGTATAACATCCTGAAAGCCCTCACCCACCAACCTCTGTGCCTCTCTTAGCTTTTCCAGGTCAGCCACCTTGGCCTCTAGGGAACAGACCCACCGGTGAGAGCAGTTTGACAGTGGAACGGATTCCCTTGGAAGGAGGTGGGCTCTCCTTCATTTGAGGTTCCTAAGCGGAGGTTGGAATGGCCATCCGTCAGGGATTCTTCAGTTGTGATTCCTGCACTGCAGAGGGTTGGACTAGATGATACAGTTCTATGATTCCACACCTGAGCGCCAGGAGGTCACTGCCCTGAGCACCCTGTCCAGCAGGCAGACAGTTTGGATTTGGATTTTGGATTTGATATCCCACTTTATCACTACCCGAAGGAGTCTCAAAGCGGCTCCCAATCTCCTTTCCCTTCCTTTTGCACAACAAACACTCTGTGAGGTGAGTGGGGCTGAGAGACTTCAGAGAAGTGTGACTAGCCCAAAGTCACCCAGCAGCTTCATGTGGAGGAGCGGGGAATCGAACCCGGTTCACCAGATTATGAGTCCACCGCTCTTAACCACACCACCACACCGGCAGTGACATTCTATGCAAAGCCCTAGACAGCCCCGCTGGCTTCTCTTGGCACATTATTTTTTTAAAGCAATTTCTCGGAGCTTGCAGGTGCCCCTTTTCTGCCTGCACTCCGTGCGGTGATTCCCGTGGCAAAGGGTGCCAGAGCACCCAGCCAGCAAGTGGCAGCCTCATGTATTATTAATGGCAGCCAATCCCATGCCTGGCGTCACACTGATAACCCACTGGGGGTGAGGAGCGAATCCAGGTGGCAGAAGGTGCCAGAGAGCGGCTCACACAGGTGGGTGCTGATGTTTCCCTGGCAGAAGGTCCCTGTTGCTTCTGGGGGCGGGGGCTGCACACTCTCTCTAGAGGGCTCCAGAGGCAATTGGATTCACTGGAGGGAGGCTGGGAAGATAATTTTGGTTCCCTGTTCAATCAACTCCCAGCAGCAGCTATTTGGACAAGGCTGAGCCATATACAGCCAAGTCCTCAGTTCTGAGCTGGCAGCCCCAATGAGGCTTCCTGCCTCCTGCTTCTTCCAGTCACTAGGCTGTGCACCTCTGGCAGGGGCTGCCCCATCTTCTGATGCTCATGCACACTTTCAATGACAAAAAGAGGCTTCAGAGTCTGGAGGGGAGGTCGGGGGGGGAGGGGGGTGCACCATCCTTGTCTCTGTCAGTGATGAGGCAAAATAGACCATTCGGCTTGAGTTGCATCCAGCAAAGGCATGTGGGTGGTGGCAAAATTCTGCCTGTCATACAGAAGCTGGACTTGACTTGGTAGGCACAAGACACCCCTTTCCCTCCTCCTTCCTCCTCACAGATGTGTTTCTTAGCATCCATTGGTGTAATAATTTGTTAAGCAGCAGCAATAATGAGCTAATGCACCCACATCTGCCATATAATACAATACCCATTTACTTTAGAGTAAGCCCCAAACAACTGAATAGAACAATTATATATATATTCTTTTTCACCTTTGCTAATTTGTTTATTTAAAAAAAATTAGTACAAAACATAACATGAATTTTTTTTTAAGTGAAGAAAGACAGAAAGGAAAAAGGGTATAGTATCTCACTATAACAATTGTTAACAGTTAACAATTGCACTTTTAAGCCTACTGTATTTTGTATAAATGAGTTCCAAATTTCATTATATATATGCACACTAGTATAACGAGACTTTTACAGAACTGTGCTGCTTACTGAAAAGATTTTATTCCCTTCCCAATACTTGACATAATTTCAGATGCAAATTGTAACAAGCTTTACACTTTTGGAAGTGCTCAAGAAATGGGAAATATCCCTAATCCTAAATTTCCAGAGGGACAATTGTTGCAACAAACATCAATGTTGTAATAAATGCATCAGTCGTTCAGGCGACACAAAATTCTTTTTTGTCTTTGGTAAGCATAGTATCCGGCTGAGAGCATCTGTTCTCCTCCTTGAGATGTCGCAGGGCAGAGGGACAATCCCCCTCCTCTTAGAATATCTTCAGGATAAAAGTTGTGTGCCTTGAGTTCTAGAACTGCCTGAATTGTGCAGAAGTCCCACTGAATGCAGCCGAGACCCAAATGGGGGCTGGGTGGGACTGGGGTGCTGTATGTGTGCCTTTGATTGATCTCTGGAAAAAAACACCACTCTCTCCTCAGAGCCGCCAGCACGCAGCCCCTTTGAACCTCCTCAGCTCATCACAAACACTCGACAGACTTGGAGTTTGCCAGTCCCTCTGCTATCAATTATTTGCCCTTTTTCTGTTTACCTCCAGGCAGCAAGTAATTATTTTTAAATATTAATTTAGTTGTGTCATGTACAGTTTGCGGCTCAGCCCTGAGATCTGAGATGCAGAAAAGCAAGCTGTGTCTCAGATTGCATCGCGCTGGTGGTGACACACTCTGAGCATTGCCAGCTATGCAAAGCCTGCAGTTGACGGTGAAGAGTGGGGAGAGACAGGATGAGAGTCGGTACCCTGGATGCTCGCAGGGACCAGATACTTGTGGAGGCAAAGATGCTGTTCTGGAGCAGAGAGGAGGCTGAAACCAGAAACTTCCCTCCAGCCTGAAGACCTGCCACATCTCATGGAAAGCTCTCTGTGCTGCAGAAGGGTGAGGCTGGTTGTCATGGTCTTGCCAGGAAGCAGTTTATGAAGAGAATGAAACAATAAAGTTATCAGTAAGGTAAAGGGACCCCTGACAGTTAAGTCCAGTCGTACGTTAAGTCCCTCAGTAACGACTCTGGGGTTGCGGCGCTCATCTCGCTTTACAGGCCAAGGGAGCCGGTGTTTGTCTGCTTCTGCAGACAGTTTTTCCGGGTCATGTGGCCAGCATGACTAAGAGCAGCGCACGGAAACGCCATTTACCTTCCTGCTGGAGCAGTACCTATTTATCTACTTGCACTGTGTGCTTTCGAACTGCTAGGTTGGCAGGAGCTGGGACCGAACAACGGGAGCTCATCCCGTTGCAGGGCCTTGAACTGCTGACCTTCTGATCAACAAGTCCAAGCAGCACAGTGGTTTAAACCACAGCGCCACCCACGTACAAACAACTATTGAAAACATTTTTTTTAAAAAAGCAAAAGACTAAAAACAGATTAGAACATGCATCAACATTCTATATGTTCTATATGTCTGGAAAGGCTGGCCTAAATAAAAGTGTTTTTAGTAAGTTCCGAAAAGAGTACAATGAAGGCGCCTGCCTGATGTCAATAGGCAAGGAGTTCCAAAGTGCAAGGTACTGCCACACTAAAAGATTGATTTCTTACAATGTGGAATGGGTATTATGTGGCACTTGTAATAGTGCCGGTTCTGTCGATCAAAGTGGTCGAGTGGGCTGTGGGCATGTTTAGGGTAAAGTGATCTTACAGGTAAACTGGGGGGGGGGAGTTTTCCAATCCTTAAAGCAGGTGTGGGGAACCTTTGGCTATCCAGAGATGGCTGAATTCCAACTCTCATCTGGCCCAACAAGCAGGGGCAGCGGGGATGGAAGTTATAGCTCCACAAATCCATGGGAGACAGACCACAGTTTGTAACTGAAAAGATTTTTTTCATGAGACAATGGGAAACAAATAAAGATCAAACTATATTTACTGGTGAGAGCAGTGTTACTTATTTATCATATGAGTGTTCTCATTTCTTGCCTTCAGAATTGGACAGATGCCCATGGCACTTTCTTTCAAATATTATTTTGGTTTAATACATATTAAAAAGAAACCAGTTGTTCATCCAGAGAGTGGGTACCTGCAAATCTGGGGCTCAGAACAGCCTTTTACTCCGGGGGGGGGGGCAAGCAAAGAGGAGTCAACGGCTCCCAACAAGTTGGAAAAGGCTCTTTCTAGTCTCCAATTTATGTCCTTATTATAGGGATTAATTCTCTGCCCTTCAATCAAATTCCTATGGTGGGGAGAGGTGTTTTATTGAGCCCAGAACTGCAGATGGACAAATCTCTACACTCCAAACTACAAGACAAGACTTTTGTGCATTTCTGACATGCCACTGTTATGGATATCCTCTACCATACGGAATGGATAGGACTTGCCTACTCCAGAGTAAAGATGGAAAATGGCCTTCCTCTCTGAGACAGGCTTTCTACAGAGCTCTGCAGTCTTTGCATTGCTGCAGCGATGGTGGTGCTGATGGGGCCTTCAGCTGCCTTGCACAAAACTGAAGCTGTTGCAGCCTCCACTTGATGAGAAGTCTTTGGGTAAAGGTCAAGCTAATTGGTTCTAAGGGAACTTATTGATCCAGCACCATCATTAGAGACTCAGGTGACCTCGGTGGCTTGAAGTGGCTTTTACCAGCTTTGGCTGAGATGCCAGCAGTGACCTTTCTTGGCTTGGTCACAGTGACCCAGGCTTTGGTCACCTTCTGTTGAAACTATTGCAATGTCTTGCATTGTGCATGAGGCTGCTTTTTACAAATGGCCCAGAAATGGCTGTTTCTCCAGAACGATATCCTGAGACAGAGCAGTTTGACCAGATTATGCCTCTTCCTTGTCACCCACACTGGCTTCTGAGCCTAATTTAAAGCCCTAACAGCTTGGGACCAAGTTACTAGAAAGGCCACTTCCCCCATGTTTACCTGTCTGAACCTTAAGACCCTCTTCAGAGGCTTTGCTCTGAGAGCCAAAGGAAGGGAGATGGGCCTTTTTTCTTTTTGCAGTGATGCAAAACCTTCTCAGGAAGGTTTGCCCCACCTCCTAGCCATCTTTATGATTTTTTTTCCAAAGTAAGGCAATACCTTACTGTTCAACCAGCTTCTTCAATGACGTGCTTTGCAATCTGGCCTCTCAGCTTTAGGTTTTGAAATCCAACCCTTTGTTTTAATTTATTTTGTATGAATCAATGACTAGTTTTGTGGATTGTCCCTTCCCACTGTCTTCTTTCTTGAACGCTTGGAGGTAAATGAAGCAGTTTAAAGAAAGAGTGGCTGGTGAGTTCCAGATTTGAATCCCCAGACATAGATTTTCTGGGATCTGCAGTAAACTGCACAGATTAGAGAAACAAGAGTGTGTTCTGGGCTTTGAGCAAACCCAGTGTTTGTTTGAGGGCCTGACCACATTCCTCCCAAGGGCAAGGCAATGATTCCTTACCCCTTTCACCTTAAAGGATGCTGCCTTAAAATTTCTGCATAATAAACTTACAAACATTTTCAGGTTCCGCAGCAAAATCCTGGGACACCAGCAGGAGAGGAGGATGAACACAGTTCCTTGCCCCACCTCTGGAAGTGCCCAGGCCACTCTGGGATGGCTGGATTGTTGCCTCTTCCGAGTTGTCTCCATGGGATCTGGCCATGGTGCTGAAATCCAACCCAGCATAATTGATCCTTTGGGCTGCTGGTTGCTGGTGGCTTATTCACCTCAGGGGTCTACATGTTCTCCATAGGCACGTGGAAGGCAGCAGTTGTTGGGTGGCTCAGAAGCTGGCCAATTTATCTGGAAAGAAAAGACAATCCGTGGGGAGATGACCTCTCCTTGGTGTTGTCTTGAAGATCTTTCTAGTCCCATTGGGTTGGTGGTGGTGGTGGAAGCCAGGAAAAGGTCACATGAGAAAATGGCTGATCATACTGCAATGGTGCATCTGTCAACATTGATTCCAAGCCTGAAGCTAGAGATGAGTGATGGGAACATCCAGCTTTTTAGAGCCAGGATGCTTTTGATGCCTCCTCCCTGAACCAAGTAAGATTTAGCTGGAGGGAAGTTAGCAATCAGTTAATTGACATTGAATTAACCATGAAATGCAGCATTAACTACTTTGCTTCTGAAGTACAATCTAACAATACTTTAACAAGGCTTTTAATTATTGATTATTGCTTATAACACACAAGAGACTGCTCCTTATTTTTCAGGACTCTTGTCCTTCAGACACAACCGTGCCCTTCCCCTTGAGTTTCCCCTTTCCTATTTTGTAGAACCTTGGTTGTGTGAAAGCAGCTTCTCCAAGATGCCTCAATGGCCAAGGTGGAACTGGAACCTAGAGCCAGGCATAGATTAAGGGATTGAAATGGGTGCCGGGGTGGGCGAGCGCACAGTCTCAGGCAAATAGGACAGATGGGAAAAAGTACTACATGCTGATATTGCAGAAACAAATGGACAATAATAACATCAAACAAATGATCTGCAATCAGCCAATACATTCAAGTCACAGATCCTTGCAGGAGAATTCTGGATGGTGGCATCACTATCTCTGGGATGAGGCTGCATCTGGAGAAACCCCAGGAGGCTCTGCTCCTTTTCGCTGGTTCCCAGGGGCTGGTTTTGCCCAAATTTTGCCACTGACTTGGCAAAGCACTAAACCTTAGGAAGAACTTTCTGATGTCAAGAACCATTCAGCAGTGGAACGGACTCCCTCAGAGGGTGGGGGAGGTTTTTAAGCAGAGGTTGGATGATGACCTGTCAGGGATTCTTGAGCTGTGATTCCTGCATTGCAGGAGATTGAACTGCACGACCCTTGGGAATCCCTTCCAAGCCTACAACTCTATTATTCTTTGATGTTCAGTTAGGAGAGAGGGCACTCATTTCCAAGCTGCAGATGATGTTTCTGCTGCCTTTCTTCAGCTGCCTCCTGATTTTGCCAGCATGCTGATGTGCATGAGGATGACTGATAGCCCTCCGTCAACCAGGAGTTCTCAGGCCTTCTGGCTTAAGGAGGCCACCCTTCGTGGCTGAGCTGGGAAGCAGTTGGCCTATATGACATCAATCCAGCCCCACCCATGACTTACAGGGCCACCTTTTGATCCAGTTAGACCCCCTGAACAACTCTTGCTGCTGCTTCTGTTCCAGCTGCAGGCCACAGTCTCCTTCTCTGTCCCCCAAATGCCCTTTTGGGAGATTCTCTTGGCAGCCACTTGGAGAACACACAGGCAGTGCTCTTCCAAACAGCCAGCGGTGCCTTTGAAGGAGTGAGAGAGAGGGAGAGAAGAGAGGGAGAGTTGGGTCACACCCAGCTCAGTCCTTCCTGCAGGCAGGTGCACAGATCCCATTCAGGTGCCCTCTGGGGAGATTCCAGGTGGCCTCCATCTCCTGCCACCCCTTTCCCATATTACTTTGGCTTGCTAGCTCTGCCATGACATGTTGGCAGCTGGAACAATTGGCTCTGGCTCCTTCATACAGCTCTGTGCAAAGCGCATGGGGTTGTCAGAGGAGCAGATCCAATGCCAGGGAGCAAAAGGCTCTTGCCTCCACTCCTCTGGGGTGTGTGGCCTCCAACAGGCTGACCGAGGCAAAGGCTGGCATGGTTTGCTTCCTTTGATGCCACTACAAGGTATCCTGAAACTGGGAGCCTCGGTTCTTGGGGTCAGGAGATGATCTGCAAGGGGGAGGTGCTCTTTAAGCGGCACAGAGAGTCCCTAGTTTTATTAGTCCCTTCCAAGTTCGTAGCACTAGAACTCATGGCTATTCAGTGAGGTAGAACATTGGAAGATTCAGGAGAGATTAAAGAAACTACTTAATCTATAGAATGCCCTGCTATAGGAGGCAGTGATGGTCACCAACTAGGATGGCTTTAAAGGAATAATAGACAAATTCATGGAGAAGAGGGCTACTATTGATAGCTACTTAGCCATGGTGCAAACCTACATGCATGACACAAGAACAAGCATTGCTGCCTCCACCCTTGTGAGTTTGAACGTGGACCTTAGAATCCGGCCTGTTTCATTCTGTGTTCCACCAAAAGCATCGTATGTTGGGTTAAGTAGCTTAGGACAGCTGCTGTTTTCAGTTTTCAGGGTCCCCCCCCCCCCAGTTTTTTGAGCTTTATTTGCATTTTAAAAATTGCTTTGTGGCTTTCATCTCTTTTGTAAGCTGCCTTGGGAGTGCTTTACCCTGAAGTGAGCCACAGCAAGGCGATCCAGGGGCATCCAGCTGCCCCCACCTGCCATGGCCGCCCTCCTGCCCTTCCGCCCTTCACCACCTGGAGTCTCTTGGGGCAGACACTGCCTGCTGGGAGAGGCTCCCTTGTTGATGTTCCGTGCAGCCCAGGGTGCTCCAGCCCACCCCTGCATGATCTCGACAGGCCCGGGCTGGATGCGGAATGCGCTTGGAGGGCGGGTGCTGCTTCCAGAGTGCCTTTCCCCTCCTGGCAATGGATGAGGATACAAGCTCTGCCCTGCTGAATTCCACATGTTCCCAGCCCCCACTTCACACCCCACACACCTCTGCAGTGATTGATGCCTTGCCATTCCCCCAGAGCAACCCCCACGCCCTTCTCTCCCCTGACCCAGTGACCTGGCCCAGTTGTGGGACCTTGAGCCAATCAAGGAGTGGTGGTGGGGAAACCCACCAGAACTCTTTAGAGCTGGAAGGTCCCCTGGGTCCCGTCTCATTCCACCCTCTGTCCAGGGCAAGGATATTCCTGTCTCCAGGGCAGCCCCCACCCCCAGGCAGCCATGTGGGAAGGGGGCCACCCTTCTGGCATATTCCCTGGGTCAGATATATCCAGACTCTGAGGCCTCCATCCTATGGTAACCAGATTTTTTTCAATGAATCCGGGGACACTTTTTTTTTTAAATTTAAGTAGCAACAGGGAGTCAGTGGTGGGGATGGTGAGGCAAAAGACCCTGGGCCCAAGCACACATGCATATTGTATAAAGGTGCAAAGCCCTTCGTTCACACCCTGTGAAACATAAAAGTGCAGGGTTTTTTAAAAACTGGGCAACGGCGCGCTGCCTGCCCATGACTCCCGGGCCTCCCCCGATCTCCTCCCCCCTCCCCCCTTTGTTTTGACTGATCAGGGGAGGCTTGGGAGTCACAGGTGGGCGGCTGTTGCCCAGTTTTTTAAAAACTCTGCACATTTATGTTTCACAGGGTGCGAAAGAAGGGCTTTGCACCTTGCCTGGCAGAGAAACCGCACGCCTTGCACCCCTCCTGGGCAACGGCCGCCCGCCCATGACTCCCGAGCCTCCCCCGATCTGTCAAAACAAAGGGGGAAGGGGGCAAGAGATCTGTACTGCCGGACATCCCCGGTTCCCCCTTGGCAGTGGCGGCGGCAGTGAGCAGCTCCTGAAGCCAGCCAGAGCCAACTGCACTACCAGGCTGGCTTCGGGACGCTGAGGCTGCCACTGCCACGTTTCCCGGGGACAGATTTGCAAATCTGGGGATATTCCGGGGACGGAATTTGTCCAGGGACAGATTTGCAAATCCGGGGACGTCTGGTAACCCTACTCCATCCCTCCTACAAGAGCTGGGAAGGACCACAGAGAATTTGAAGACCGCCCAGAAGAGAACTCTGCTTTGTCAATGACCCCAATCTCTCTACACACGTTCACCCCCATCTGTCCACTACCCACCCCAGGAAGGCTAGTGGCCCATATATAAAACCCAATTTGGAACAGTCCAATTAGCCAGCCTCCCCTCCCAATTGTCCTCTCTTCCTCCAGCACCCACTTCTTCCCCAACCTTTGGAGAGGATCAACACTACCTATGTATCCTGCCCCTCCCCAACCAAAAGGAACCCATTCATTGCCTGTTGCAGTCTAAGGCTCTTCTGCTCTCCTGCTGCTGCCAGAAACCACAGAGGACAGGCCGCAGCAACAGCTCAAGAACTCCCCTCCCACTCCCTGAGGCGTTGGGGGGGGGGGTCTGGCGGCTCCCAACGTTCAGTCCTGCTTGCATTAGCCTTTCCATTTGGAGGCTTAATGAACTGCCCTGGCGGGGCCGCTCCACGAGGATGCTAATTGGAGGTGGCAAAGCCCACTTACCTGGGTTGCTGCCGTGGCATCCAACTGCCGCCCATCCATATTTAATGCCCCGGCGGTTGTTTTGGTTCAAGAGTCACGTCTGATGGAGGAGATAAAGAGCTGCCTTTATTAATGAACCAAAGCCCATCCGTGGCCCACCACAGCAGAGGAGGCAGAGGGGGGGGGCAGAGGGGAGGCATCCTCTTCCTTCTTAGGGACTTCTTGTCACCCAGGTCAGCATCATTGGAAAGGAGGGGTAGGAGGGGGGAAAGCCCATTTTTCAACATAAAGATGCACTTGTGTTTTAAATTATTTATCATTTACATTATTTTGTTACATGGGAGCGGGGAGGTGGACCCTGGCATTAATCTTGCAATGTGGCTGTGGTTAAATGTGCAGCGGAGGGGAGGGGTGCAGCCTTCCTTGACTCTGGCTCAGAAAGAGGCTGTCGGAGGGAGGGAGGGAGGTGAGGGGGGGATTCCATCTCATTGGTTGATTGATGTGGCAGAGCAGAGGGGAGGAGGAGGAAGAGAGTCTTCTTTTAATCCCCCCCCATTTGCTCGCCTCTGTGTGACTTAGGCTAGGGCAGGGTTGGCATAAGATGATAAGATTCAGGCTAATGTCCACCTAGTCCAACATCCTGTTCTCAGAGTGGACAACCAGATGCCTTTTTTAAAACCACCCAGGTTGGAAGCCATCCTTGCCTCCTGCGGGAGTGAGTTCCCTAGTTTAATTAAGTGCTGCTTAAGCTTAGTTTAAATAAGCATTGCCCATAGGAGGCAGCTTAAGGTTTTAACATTGCCAGGATTGGGCACAAGTGTGAACCTCCTCCCCCCCCACCCCCCCACCAAAGGAGCCAAGGTTCCTACTCTTTCTAACTTGGCTCTTATTTAGAGTGAGGTGTTAAAAAAAAAGGAGCAACTTCCTAACGCAGATCCCAAAGCAAAGGCATTTAATTGCCCCACCCCCACCCCGCAAAGTCAGTTTGAAAGGGGCTGCTGCTGGGTGAAGGGTGACCTGTGACCTGCTGCCTCCCTAAGGCCCCATTTGAATAATGTAGGACACGTTCTGAGTGGTTCGCGACAACCCTGCAATGTAGTTCATTGCTACACCCCTATTGCTTGCCAAGCGGCAGCAAGATTCCAGGGGGTTTCTGGCCCTCAACCAGGTTGGGGTTCCATTGGGGAAATCAAGGCTCAGCAAAGACTAGTTTATTCTACACATATTTACACCTGGAAGCCTTCAATGGAGGTGGCTTAAGAACACTGCACCACCTCTCGTTGCCCTCCTAATAGCTTCAGCAAGTTTGGGTCCAAAGGAGCGGCCAGTCATGGCCCCTGGTCTCTCAGGGAAGTCTCCTCCAGTCAGCGCCACATGGAGTTCTCCCCACTTCCTTCTTCTTCCGCCAAACCCCTGCTCCAAGCAATTCCTCCCCATTTGTCTGCTTGCCCCCACCATTACAGTACATTATTTCAAGCCTCTTTTTTTAAAAGACACTCTTCTTTCCTCTTGCTCCATCATCATAACTTGGGTAACCTCCTCTCAATTCTACTATTTACCCAGAGCTCAGGCAGAGGGTCAGTGACAGGATAGCCATTGTCCGGTAATTACACCTTGATGGCCCTTCTCTCCAGGAGATTTCCTGGTTTGGCCTGCATTTTAAATCTAACGTCTGGCACCCAGGAATTGTAAGAGGATCCTTGCTCCCTGCAAATCCATAACAGTATAAATGTTCCTTCCAGTAGCACCTTAGAGACCAACTAAGTTTGTTCTTGGTATGAGCTTTCGTGTGCATGCACACTTCTTCAGATATAAATGTTGATAGTGAAAGACACTTTCAGGAAAGGCAAGACACCATTCGCTTAGGGACTAGTAACCTGTGGGATTCTTAGACCCAGTGCTGGTTCCACTTGCAGGCCTTGATCCATCGTTGGAGGAGCCTCAACATGCCCCACCCGGTTTGGGCAGCTGCTTCCCAGGGCTGACTGTTTTTTGGGCCCTCCCCCACCTCAGCAGCTCTGAAAACTTTCTGGCCCAAAAAGCTCAGGAGAGGGGTGGGATGGGGGGGTACTGGAACCATCCCAATTTCATGCCTCAAAACAGGCACATCCCGCAGTCAATGAATTTCAAAGACACGCCAAAGCCGTCCAAATTGCTGCTGCTATCCATGGATCTGGAGAAGCTTTTATAAATGGCTGCATTACGACGTACAAAGCCAATATTTCCATAATGTCTGTCTAATGTACAAGAGCGTTTTACATAGAGCAGAGCCTGTTTCATCTCAAAATGCTTTTTAATTAACTCAATTCATTAATACCGCTTGTCATGGCTAAACTCCTGAGACTTAGCAAAAACTTTACTTTCGCAGTTGTCAACACATTTCATTCAAACAGATGCTTCCGAATCCTTTCAGAGCAGGCTGTGGTTCCTCATATGCAGAGAGTGCACTACTTAGCTGTATTAAATCGGGAAGTCTGATCAGACTCCTTGCAAGGCTCTGGCAAGGCTGCCTCTGGGGGGGCTGGACTGGGTGGGGGGAGGAGAGCAACCTCCAGCCCCCTCCGCAGGCACCTCCCCGCCCTCCCATCATCCCCAGTCATGAGGTTCTTTCTCTCCCCAGCAGCCACAGTGACACTGGAAGGCCAGCCGCACAAGAGGCAGGAATCAGGCTCCTTCCCTCATTCTGCTGTGGGTTTCCCTCCATCATGCCTGCTCCTCCTGAGGTGGAAGGGGGGCTTCCACAAGGATGGGCTTGGGGGGGGGAATTTCCCCAATGCCAAGGAAAGGCTGCAGCATCTGGGACTTTTTAGTTTAGAGAGAAAGGCAAGTAGGAGGTGTCATAACAGAAGTTAATAAAATTCTGCATGGCCTGGAGAAAGTGGATAGAGAAAAGGTTTTCTCCCTCTCTCATAATACTCGAACTCATGGACGCTGAATGTTGGGAGATTCAGGACAGATAAAAGAAAGTCGTTCCTCCTGCAGGTGCATAGTTACAAACTATGGGACTCGCTCACACAGGAGCCAGTGATGGCCACCAACCTGCTTTAAAAGAGGACAGGACAAATTCATGGAGGAGGAGAGGGCTATTGATGGCTACTAGCCACAAGGGCTATGCTCTGCCTCCAGGATTAGGGACAGGAATCCTTGGAATATCCATTGCTGGAAACCGCAGGAGGGGAGAGGGCTCTTACGCTCAGGTACTGCATGTGGGTCACCCCTTGGGGCATCTGGTTGGCCACTGTGAGAGCAGGATGCTGGATTAGATGGCTTCCCTATGGCCTTTTATAGCAGGGGTCTTCTTATGTTCTTACAAATGATGTTCCCATAGCACAGCTAGCTCACTCCAAGGGCCACCCACCCCTTCAGAGGAGGTATCCTAACTGCTTGGTCATGTGCAAAGTCTGCGCGTGCCCCACATTGCATTTAACTTCTCGAGACTTGACTCAGAAACTGCTCCACAATTTCATTTTTTGGGGGAAGCTCTTCACAAGCTTTCGGGGTTGCTGTCTCCTAGCTGGATGCTTCGGTGCGGCCAGCAACACTTTCTGCCTCAAAGGCCCCAGTCCTCATGAGGAACTCGTCCTTCCTGCCATCATTTTTATCAGGCTGCACTGTATGATCTCTTTTTCTCGGCGGGACCTGCTGTAACAGCATCCTGATGCCACTAGGAACCTTCAGGTCTACAAAATATGTCACAAGAGCATAGCTAGGGAGCTCTTAGAAAAAACGATGAATGCCTATTCCAAATGGGTGGGTGTACTTGTGCGTGTGTACAGAAGGCTGGGCATGTCTGGCTTTATCAAACCTTGGGCTAGTCACTGACTCACAGCCTAACCTACCTCAAGTGCTTAAGAGCAGTAGACTCGTAATCTGGTGAACCGAGTTCGCGTCTACACTCCTCCACATGCAGCTGCTGGGTGACCTTGGGCTAGTCACACTTCTTTGAAGTCTCTCAGCCCCACTCACCTCACAGAGTGTTTGTTGTGGGGGAGGAAGAGAATGTTAGCCGCTTTGAGACTCCTTCAGGTACTGATAAAGCGGGATATCAAATCCAAACTCCTCCTCAAGGGCTTGTTGTGGGGATTGAATGAGGAACAGGGGAGAACCATGTCTGCCGCCTTGAATTCCTTAGATAAAAAGGTGGGATATAAATGCAACAAGCAAATAAACAAGCAAAACAAAAGAGAAAGCAGCCTGGAGTTTTGAGTGTTGGCTTTTCACAAGCTGCCACTGTCCGGGTTGTGAGAAAAGGGGAAAGGGAGGGTCTGGGTGTTGCATCGCCACCTGCCCCTGGCCTCTCCTGACTGTCATGCATTTGGGCACAGACACGGAGGACCCAGAGAATGCAGCTGCTGGTGCTGGTGGCAGAACAAAAGGCCCAGCCCTGCAGAAAAGGAGGGGAGGCCCCCAGAGGCCCCTTGCTTCCAGGCTGCCCCCTGAGATGCTGACAGGCTAGGCAGGAAAGAAAGCCATCAATCCTGCATCTTTTGTCCTCCACAGCCAACCGTGGAGCTGACTTGAAGAATCTGCAGCCACATCACAGCATCAACCGCAGCACAGCTTAGACGCAGAAGAAATGGAGGAGGACATCTCTCTTTCTCCATTTCTTTAGGCCAATTTCTCCAGAAATGACTCCAGTTCAAAACTGACCATCCTGCACATCCTGGTTTAAACCTCACCAAAATGAATCATCCATGTTTATTGAGAGGGTCTATTCCATCAGGACACGATTAAAAGAATTACTCTGTGGAAAGCTGAATACGAATGATCAAAAGAATATTTTGTGTGTGTGTGTGTGTGTGTGTGTGTGTGTGTGTGTGTGTGTGTGAAGAACAAACTACACTTCCCGGGACTCTTTGGAGGAAGCCATGACAGTTAAAGTGGTTTAAGAGTGCCTGTAGGCCTTGTAAACAACATACCTTTAAAGCACATCATTTCTTTCAAACAATTCTGGCACTGCAGTCTGCAAATGGCTGCTAGGAACTGTAACTGTGAGAATGGTCTTTAAAGGTGTAGTGACGGTAGGGGTGTCAGCTCAGTTGCATGTCTAATTTTGCCATATAGTTAGAGGGAGGTGCAAATTGGCATATCATACTGATTTATTTATTTGTTTGATATACTGCATATATACCAAAATTACTTCTAAGCGGTAGTCCCAGCTTGCAGAATATATATATATACACACACACACACATACCGGTATATATATATTTATATTTCTGCATAGGGGCTCGTCTGTACTTGGTGCAAATAAACTGATATAACTAAAGAAATAAATAAAGAAGAAGAAGAAAGAAGAATATTCTCTGTATGGGGAAAAACACACATCAGAAGACAAAGCGATGTCAAGCCCTCCTCCTAAATGTTCAGATGCTGTGACCCCCACCTGGCCTTCAAGTCAGCAGCCTAGCAAGTTGCACTGGTTTTTCCTTCAAAAGGATTTTTTGATAAGCCAATGACTGAACATCTAAAGGGGGAAATATATCTCTTTTTAGTTCTGGATAATTGTCCCCAGAAAAGAAAACAACAAACCTTTAATTACAACTTGCATGAAGAAAGCTTGATTTGTGCTTTCTGCCGAAATGCTGAAGAGTCGGATGTAAAATATTTGTAATATTTAGGGAACCCAGAGTTTTACATAAAAGTAAACAGCATGGCCTGGAGGCACAATTTCCAGCAACACAATAAAATGTGCAGTGAATTTATGGCGGCCATCCATTAGCTCTTACCAAGGCAACGTCGCCCATATCTGTCGTCCATCATTATAATAGAGGGTTAATGCACTGAATTTACATAAAAAAGTCATATTGTCGGCATGAATTATTTACACTCTCAGCTGTTTTTACAGCTTGGTTTCAAGCTGGATTCTGGGAGAGATTCTGCCAGTAAATTACTCAGTGGAGACCTGGCAGGAGAGCAGCAAGCGGAGGAAGGAAGGGAAGGGAAGGGAAGAAGAGGGGAATCAGGAGCAGGAGCCTGAGCCCCAACACCCATAAGAACATAAGAAGAGCCCTGCTGGATCAGGCCAGTGGCCCATCTAGTCAAGCATTCTGCTCTCACAGTGGCTAACCAGATACCTCATTGGAAAACTTGCCAGTAGGACCCAAGCACAAGAGCAATACTCCTCTCCTGTGGTTTCTTCAGAAGCATTGCTGCCTCCAACTGTGGAGGCAGAGCGCAGCCATTGTGGCTAGTAGCCATCAACAGCAGCTTCCTCCATGAATTTCGCTAATCCTCTTTTAAGAAGAAGAGAAGAAGAATAAGAATTTGGATTTGATATCCCGCTTTATCACAACCCGAAGGAGTCTCAAAGCGGCTAACATTCTCCTTTCCCTTCCTCCCCCACAACAAACACTCTGTGAGGTGAGTGGGGCTGAGAGACTTCAGAGAAGTGTGACTAGCCCAAGGTCACCCAGCAGCTGCATGTGGAGGAGCGGGGAATCGAACCCGGTTCACCAGATTACGAGTCTACCACTCTTAACCACTACAGCACACTGGCTCTTTTAAAGCTGTTTAGGTTGGTGGCCATCACTGCCTCCTGTGGGAGGGAGTTCCACGATTTAATTCCACGTTGCACGAAGATGTCCGTTCATTCCTCTGTCCTGAATCTTCCAACATTCGGCTCCATTGCATGCCACTACACTATTTTGCAGGTGGGATTCGAGCACGTTCTGGAACTTTCCACAGTTTAACTCTTCTCTTCCACAGTGAGGCCAGTGAGCCAGTGAGGCAAAGGACAGAGGTAAGAGGGAGAGCCAGGAAGGGAGGAGGAACCCCTGGAATGGGAAAGGAGTCTACCTCCTGGGAAGACTTGGCCTGCCTTGTTTTGATCCCAACTGGGCTCTGCACAGACCCCTCACAGGAGAGGGAGATGGCCATGTCATTCCTTGGCACCATGTTGAAAGTAAGGGTGGACCATTTAGAACTCTAAAAGCTTCTAAATATAAGCTGTGCATGGGTGGTGAATTTATTCTGCTGAAATAGGTATTTGCATTCTTACATAAGTAAGAAGAGGACGGATAATTGATAAATAAAATACCCTCTCCTACTCATCTAAATCCTTCCAACATAGTACTCAATTCATTTTGCTTATCATAGAATTTTTTTTTATCCTACCTTTCCACTCTGTATTTAAGGCAGCTCACATCTGTTGAAAAACAGGACATATTATTTACTCTATTTCATAAAATTTATATGCCCCTTGATTGTAAAAGCAACAACCTCAAAGCGGTTTACAAAAAAGATAAGACAATAGAATCATCAATAAGAAAAAATAGCAACAATAATCCAACACTTTCAAAGTTAACATAACACTAAACTAAAACCAGAATAAAACTTGCATCAGCTTTCTACATATCCGGGTTGTTGGCTTCCATCTGTCTTGAGAGACAATGGAAGCGTGCAGCCTCAGAGGTAAAGTCAAACCATTGGAGAGTTACAGAGCCTGCTGTGACTGTAGAAACCAATATAGGAGAGACATGTTTTATTGCAGCTGGGGCAGGTGAAGGTGTCTGGTTTTACTGTTACAGATGCACCATAGCATTTCTTCTCTCTGTGCTCCTCTCATTGGTCAATTTTCTTCTGGTCACTGCTGTGGATACACAATCTGGCCAGACAAGACTTGCCTAAACAAACAAGTGCTTCGCAGGCATGGAAAAGAGCACAGTCAAGGTGCCTGCCTGATATCAATAGGCAGGGAGTTCCAGAGTGTAGGGGCTGACACTGTTATATATACAGTGGTCTGTGTTTGCCTGAGCTTAAGACTGGACTAAGGATTCTGAGCCCCTGTATTTTGATTCGATACATGATATCCAATCACAGAACATTTCAGGTTTTGGGTCTCTGCCATTGGCCCTTAAACTCTGAGTCATGATTCGCAGCTTGGAAGTTTAGACAGCCAATCACGTCGGGAGTGGGAGTGGCCCAGGCCTTCAGAAATGTATATAAGCAGTTGCTTTGCCCCTGTTGTCCAGTTCTGTAGTTCAATAAAGGTTCTTGCTGTTGTCATTACGTATTGGCTTGTGGGAACCCACCTACACTTCAGATACACTAAAAGATTGATTTATTGCAGATGCAGAATCGGTATTATGTGGCACCTGTAACCAGGGCTGGCCCACCCATCAGGCAAGGTGAGGAGACCACCTCGGGCAGCAGGATCCACAGGGGCACCAAATCCAGCCTCCAATGAACACATCAGCCGCTGTCACTGTTGCAATGGAGGTGGCAGCTGTGGCACATTCCTTGGAGGCCATTTCTACCGCCTCCTTGGCAGCCCCCTGCCCCAGATAGCAATGCTGCTTCTACAGAGGCCTGTTGGCAGATAGGAGGCACTGCTGGCCTCCTCCCACCCTCGTTCCCGGTGTAGATATTTATTCTTCCTTTGTTCCTGATGTAGAGCTTCTTTTACACCTTCTTCCCTGGTTGGGAGGGTGGGACCTCAGGTGACAAAATTTCTTGGCCTGGCCTTGCCTGTAACCATACTAATTCCACAAATCAAAGCAGTCAAGTGTGCATATATGGGGGTAAGACTATATTAAAAACAGTCCTAACATCTGAACAATTAAAACACAGCAGCAGCAATAGGACCAGACTCTGAAGGAGGAAAGTGTTTGTGTGTGTGTGTGTGTGTGTGTGTGTGTGTGTGTGTGTGTGTGTGTAAGGGCACAGTTTGGCCAAACAAACCAATGATCAAGAACTCTTGGGTCATGGAGCAGTCCTGTGTCTTGGGCCCTGCAATGCATCTCCCTACCTCCTGCGTCCAGACAGTGACAGACAGGATATGCTGCGAGGTGGGTGCTCTCTTCTCAAGCTGATCTTGATCAATGGGCAGGATCACCCGGGAAGAGACTCTCCTTTGACCCAGGTCAGTTGAGCCAGTCCTTTTCCTTGCCCCCGACGTAACCCAAGACAAATGTAGGCATTTAAGAGCCATGCAGCCAAGCACCTACTGCAAATGTTCATTCATTCCCTGCAGCTGAGTTCCGTTGAGCTGAGGGCTCAGGGCTTCCTTTGCAGCTCTTCCTTGCTCTGTGGACAGGGAATGTAGGAAAAACCTCAGAATCCACAGGGGGAAAGCACAGGGGAGTGAGGGCTGCAGCTATTACTCAACACAGGCCCAAATGCATTATAATGCGCTATTGGCTGCAAGACGGAAAATTATTCCCCTTTGAAATGGTATTCATACAGCTCCAGAGGCATACATTGTAAAATAATCATAATAAGTAACACAAGTTTCCCTGGGGGGTTATACCTTGGTGTGATTTAATCCTTAAATTTGTTTTGCTTTTATCCCCAGGAGGTAAGAGATTTCAGCTGCAAAGTATTCCTCCCAGAAATGTCAGGCAACGTGGCACATTGGCTGCTTGCACCCGGGTATCTACTTGCAAAGGTCTGGTCAGGCGGCAGGCATTGGTGGGAGGCACCAGGAAGTCACATCCCAAGGGGGATTGGCAGCCCAGTCATGGGGCCTCAAGGCTGCCTAGCACACAAGCAGAGGGCTCACAATAGTGCCTCCCACAACCCCCTTTCCAGACAGAGAACAAGAAGGATAAAGAAGCAATGGCTGGGCCATTTGAAGGCAAAAAGGCTAGGGTCCTGGGGTCACCCCTGATCCCTGCAGCATGGAGCAGAGATAGCCTGCAATCCCTATGATGTGAGGATTCAGGCTGTGGACACTTTATATCTCCGCTCACAGACCCTCCAAGTGTCCCTATTTTCCAGGGACATCCCTGATTTCGAGAAGTCGTCTTGGTTTCTGAGCTGATTCCAGAATGTCCCACTTTTCCTTAGGTCACAGTGGTGGCTAACCTTGGCACTCCAGATGTTTTGGGACTACAACTCCCATCATCCCTGACCACTGGTCCTGTTAGCTAGGGATGATGGGAGTTGTAGTCCCAAAACATCTGGAGTGCCAAGGTTAGCCACCACTGCCTTAGGATGTCCCTATTTTCATTGGAGAAATGTTGGAGGGTATAATCTCAGTCACTGAGATCATCTGTGGGAGTGTTGCTGGTTGTTCCCCAAGCTGGCGAGGCTCGTTTGACAACAAAAAGAAATTAGGTTTTAGTGTCATTGGCCCAGTACTATGCAGTGCTTCCCCCCCCGGGGGGGGGTACTCAAGGGTAGGCAGTACCACATACCCGCCAAAATTTTTCCAATGAAAATAAGGACATTCCATTCCATAATTTTACTATTTATATCCCACACATCTTACTGGGTTGCCCCAGCTACTCTGGGCAGCTGCCAACATAAATAAAAACATAATAAAACATTAAACATTAAAAAAACCCCTCCCCTATACAGGATTGCCTTCAGATGGCTCTGGGGTCGGATAACTCCATACCCTCCAACATTTCTCCAATGAAAATAGGGACATCCTAAGGGAAAGTGGGACATTCTGGGATCAAATCAGAAACCGAGATGGCTTCTCTAAATCAGGGATGTCCATGGAAAATAGGGACACTTGGAGGGTCTGGTACCAGCGTTACAGCGAGGGAAAACCAAGCATGAAATGTAGACCAAATGAAGCCCCTCCCCAGTGTGCACAACATGTAAATGTACCTTTTTCGAGACTCAAGGCGGCTTACACAAATTAAAACCACACAGATAAAATAGAAACAGCTAAAAACATATAAATGGTAAGTTAAAAAGTAATCAAACCCTAGTAGAATTAAAGCAACATTAAAAAACCCCTAATCTATTAAAACACAGATAGTTCAAAACAGCACAGCACACTTAAAAACCGTTTCAAAACAATCAGTTCCCAATGGAAGAAAACACTCTTCACCTGCCAGTCGAAGGACAGCAAGGAAGGAACCAGTCTAACTTTGGTAGGAAGGGAGTTCTAAAATCTGGGAGCAGCTACCGAGAAGGCCCTGTTGGAAAATGAAGAGAATATCTGACTTTCTCAAACTGAAGAGAAACCAAAGAACAGCAAAGGAGGTTGATAGCACAGAGGGGGCTGTTACAATATCCTGCCTTCACCCAGCAAGAAAAGGGTGGGGGGAGGAACCTGATTGCACATGTGGTGGGGAGAAGGAGATGGAGGCTGCCTGCCTGAACCTCTCCTTCTCCCTACTTCTGCTTGCCACCCAACTCCCATCACTTCCCTCATTGCAAGGGGAAATTTGTGTGTGTGTGTGGGGGGGGGGAGATAATTGCACAAGAGCACTAATCAACTTCAGTTGCACCACCTGATGTGATCGAATCCCACCCAAGAAGAATGACAGTCTGGAAGTGCCCTGAGGCAGGTGTTAGGGGGCAGCAACGGGTGAGGTTTTTGAGCGGAACTAAAAGAAGGAATGGCCAACCAACAACAGGGGCAATGCCAGCTTAATCAGGAGCAAGGCCAATTGGAAAAGGGCTTCCGGTAGCCTCACCCTCACCCTAACTCTGGGCCAAGGCGAGTTTAAGCATGGTTCAAGTTGTTCTCACCTTGCCTGCAGCAGGTGAGAGGCAGCAGGTGAGGGCAGCTGCTGAGAAGTCAGCCAGGGGAGCAGGACATGCAGGGAGGCCCAGCCTGCCCCATCATGCCAGTCAGCTGCTAGTGGGGTATTGTAGAAGGTGAAATGTTTCGCACCCAATCTCCAGGCTGTTCCTCCACACAGAAGGAAGACAAGGAGGAGGTTCTCCATCCAGCAGCCCCTGGTGCCAGGAGCTGGCAGCTGTCTGGCCCAAGGCCAGGGGCGTACGAAGGTGGGGGCGGGGGCGGTGCGCCCTGGGTGCCACCCGGGGAGGTGACAAGATGGCCTGCTGCCTGCCCCCCAGTTGTAGAGTGGCCAAGGGCACACGTGCAGTGTCCGTACGTGCTGCCGCGCATGCACACTCCATATGGGTGCCGCACGTGCGCAGTCCATATGCGTGCACGCCCCACCCCAGGTGCCAGAGATGCTTCCTCTGCCACTGCCCAAGGCCTGTGGCCTAGTCCCTGAGGAACACTCTGTGCAGAGGCCACTCCCTGGTACCTTCTCAAAAGGAGATGATGTAAAATCCAGTTGCTTCTTGCATTTCAAAGCATCTGTGTCTTCTGCAGCTCATCCCCAGGCGCATATATCTCAGCAGGTATTGCAGAACAGAATATCGGCTCACGATCGGGAGAAGAGGATTTATTGCCTGCTAAAGTCCATTTTGACCAGAAGCTGGAGGCTTCATCAGCAATCTACATTCCAGGTCCTCTTATACCATAACAAGCAGACATGGTTTCACCCAAAGGATCTTGGGAACTGTAGTTTGCTATGGGGGCTAAGAGACCCCTGTTCCCCTCACAGAGCTACAAAGCAATCCCTCTTTCCAGGGAACTCTGGGAAGGAACCAGGGCCTCCTAACAACTCTCAGCACTCTCAGCTACAAGCAGCCTCAGAGCTGTGTTGCCATCAGCAGCCTGAAGGTGTTGCAATGCCCTAAAGCAGTGGTGGCTAACCTTGGCACTCCAGATGTTTTGGAACTACAACTCCCATCATCCCTAGCTAACAAGACCAGTGGTCAGGGATGATGGGAGTTGTAGTCCCAGAACATCTGGAGTGCCAAGGTTAGCCACCACTGCCCTAAAGCAAGTGTGTATGTGTGGAACTTTTGGCCCTCCAGCTGAACTACAACTCCCATCAGCCACAACAAGCAAGAGATGATGGGAGCTGTCATTCAGCGACATCCGGAAGACAAAGGTTCCTCATAGCAGCCTTAGAGCATGGCCCACAGGGAATGGCGTTGTGTCATGGTGACAAGAACGACAACGTATTGAAATGGCCAGAAAATGATAAGCTGTTTCAGACAGAAGGAGCAGGGCCCCCACCGCCAGCACCCCACCCAACACAAATAGCTCATGCAAGGAGAAACCACCTGGGCCTTGGTCAGGTTTTGAACTGATGGCCCCAGCCAGTCTCTCAGTTTCCTCATATGTTCAGTGAGACGGAGGAGCAGGAGAGTTAATTAGGGCCAGGTGAGAGATTTACTTATTTATAAAAATAATTTCTATACCCCTATATTAGAAAACAAATATCAAAGTGGTTTACAGCAATAAAATCGTACAATAAAATCATTAAAATGTGAAAACAGTTTAATACATCTAAAGAAGGAGTTTTAAAAAGATATCAATTGTGTGGGCTAGATTTGGATGAGTAGGAGAGGATATTTTATTTATTAATTATCCTTCCTCTTCTTGCTTGTGTAAGAACGCAGATAACTATTTCAGCAGAGAAAATTCACCGCCCATGTGCAGTTTATCTCTGGAAGCTTTTAGAGACAAGGTTATGTAACCTTCTAGAACAATTAAGATATCCAAGGATGCTTGCCTTAGGCAGACTTGGGCCATCTCACTTCTATGTTTCCCTCTTCCCAAATAAATGTCTCTCAGACTGTTTAAGTAAACAAACAAACAAAATATCTATAAGGTTTACTCACATCAAAAGATTTGCCAGGATTCAACAGATACAGTGATTACAATCAGGCAGATAATAATCCTTAAAAGTTACAAAAGTCCACAGCCCAGTTCAAAATGGTGTGTGCTCTCTGGCAATCTACTCCATTGTGGGTAAGAAGAAGATCCCGCCACAAATGTTTAGAGGATATGACATCACAGAGTCCCCTGTTTGTGACTCTAGCAATCATGCATCTGTGATTTGGGTGCAGATCCTCCCAAAAATTAACCGTTGCAGAAGGCCGTGTTCTTTATTGCCCACCTAGACCTGGTGGAATAGAAAAGTTTTCAGCAGGTGTTTGCACAGAAGGTGCCCGCTGAATCTCCAGTGGCAGAGAGTTGCACAGGACTGGGCCAACGGCACTAAAGGCTTGGTTCATTGCCAAATCAGCCTCGACCAACTCGGGGAACGGCCAGCGATGCTCCTGCAGGTTATCTCAGTGACTGAACTGAGATATAAGGGTCTAGGTCAGGCACCCCCAAACTCGGCCCTGCAGCTGTTGTAGGACTACAACTCCCATCATCCCTAGCTAACAGGACCAGTGGGTATGGATGATGGGAACTGTAGTCCCAAAACATCTGGAGGGTCGAGTTTGGGGATGCCTGGTCTAGGTGATTCCTGAGGTTCCCTGGACCTAAATTGTTAAGGGTTTTCTAAATGGATACAAGGACTTTGAACCTGACTCAGTGGTAAGTGGGCAGGAAGTGCAGCCAGGGATGCTTAGATTTTGATGTCGCCTCCTTCTTCTGGAGACACAGAGAGGGTCTCCCTGCCACCCAGAGGTTCTTCCAGGGACCCATCCTCTTCTTTGCATTGTGGAGTCCTGAGCAGCAGCTGCTGCAGCAGCAGCCACCAATGCCTCATTTCTCACCACAGAAGTCCTTATTACTTGCATCTCTTCATGGAACACAAATTAGGGGCACGGGCTGAAAGGGAGATGCAGCCCGGCTGCCTGGCTTAATCAGCGCCAGCATCTCCAACTCCTTCTCGCTACCCTGGCAAGGCGGCCGAGGGAGGCAGCAGCTGCCAGGAGGAATCTGCTCAAGATCAGAGGCAAAGCTTTGTATTAAACTGTATTTCTTCCAGTCAGATGCTCCCTGCGCATAACTCAGCTTGGCACATAACTCAGCGTGCTCCGTGTCAAATTCCGGCATTCATCCCAGGATCCCAACCAACACTGTCAGCTACCATTCGTGAAAACGCGAGCAGACAATAAGGGATGCTAAAAAGGAATTTGAGGAGCATATTGATAGAAACATAAAGACCACCACCAAAGTTCTTTAAATGCATTAGGAGCAGGAGACCATCTAGGGAGGTGGTCGAGGCCTTGGATGACAAAGGAGTCAAAGGTATGCTAAAGGAGGATATGGAGATTGAAGAGAAGCTGAATGAATTATTTGCCCCTGGCTTCACAGTGGAAGAGAAGAAGAAGAAGAGTTTGGATTTGATATCCCGCTTTATCACTACCCGGAGGAGTATCAAAGTGGCTAACACTCTCCTTTCCCTTCCTCCACCACAACAAACACTCTGTGAGGTGAGTGGGGCTGAGAGACTTCAAAGAAGTGTGACTAGCCCAAGGTCACCCAGCAGCTGCATGTGGAGGAGCGGAGACGCGAACCCGGTTCACCAGATTACGAGACTACCGCTCTTAACCACTACACCACACTGTAAAGCAGAACCCTGTTTTTGAACGGACTTTTGCAGAAAGGGAGTCTGAGGAACTGAGGCAGATAGTGGTGACAAGAGAAGACGTTCTAAGCCTTACTGACAAATTAAAAACTGAAAAAAATCACTGGGTCCTGATGACATCCTTCCTAGAGAACTCAAATGTGAAATTGCTGGTCTGCTAACAGAAAATACGTAACTTGTCTCAAAGATCAGCCTCCATACTGAGGACTTGAAAGTGGCCAGTGAAATATGCATTTTATAAAATGGTTACAGGAGGGATCTGTGCATTTATAGGCCAGTTAGTTTAATGGCTGTCCAAGGAAAGCCTGTGGGAAGCATTGCCACTGAATCTTCCAGATGTCTTTGAGAGTGTCAACAGACATATAGATGGATAGAGATCCAGTTGACATTGTGTACTTGGACCTTCAAAAGGCTTTTGATAGAGTACCTCACCAAAGATCCCTGAGTAAGTGTAGCAGCCATGGAATAAAATGAGAGCCCTCTTATGGATCAGGAAAAGGAAGCAGAGAGCAGAGGATCAGTTCTCCCAAAATAGGGAAATAGGAAGTAGAGATCCAATTCCTTTGGGGCAGTTGGCTGCTGTGAAAACAAGATGGTGGACTGGAACGTATTCAGAGAGGGTGACCAAGATGATCAAGGGTCTGGAAAGCAAGCCGTATGAGGAATGGTTGAGGGAGTTGAGGATTTTGCCTGGAGAAGACTAAGAATGGATATGATAGCCATCTTTAAATATCTAAAGGGCTGTCCCATGGAAGATGAAGCAAGCTTGTTTTCTGGTGCTCCAGAGGGTAGGACCTGAACCAATGGATTCAAATACAATAAAGGTGATTCCAATTGAACATTAGGAAGAACTTTCTGATGGTAAGAGCTGTTTGACAGTGAAACGGACTCTCTTGGAGTCCCACGGTGGACTCTCTTTCATGGGAGGTTTTCAAACAGAAATTGGATGGCCATCTGTCAGATATTCTTTAGCTGTGATCCCTTCATTGCAGGGGGTTGGAGTAGATGACCCTTGGGATACCGTCCAACTCTACAATTCTACAAATCTATTACACACACAAAAACTCTTATTAAAATATCTACTTGCTGTCTTAGGAGGTGGTCTGAGGACTGCTTCAAAAGACTTGTTCTCCTTCTCTTTCTCTTTCTCCTTCTCCTTCTCCTGCCCTGTGGGGGCAGCCGTCATTTTGTCTGGTCCAAGTCCTTGGGACAGACATACCCAGGGGCATTTGCAGCCCCATTTTGAACATGTATGGGGGAGGGAGGGGGTTGTGGAGACTACCACTCTCCACTTGCTTGGAGCAGCTCTTCCTTGAAAAACAAGAAGGGTTATTTGTTGAAGGCAGCCCTCAGACCACCTCCTAACACTGTACATTTCCAGAGAAGTGTGAAATCTGAAAGGGAACTACATACTAATATGCACATCACTCCAGGAGGTACAGATTAGACCGGCGAGATTCAGAACATGCACACATTGAATTCCTGGAGCATCCCTAGTTTATGAAGAATAACTCACGCCAGATGAACTTCATCACCCTTTTTGTTTTTACTTGGCTGGATTCTTTTTCCTTCCTGTCAAATCTGCAGATGACACGAAGCTGGGAGGGATAGCTCAGGCCACGGAAGGCAGAATCAAGATCCAAAACGATATTGACAGGCTGGAATATTGTAGCAAAAACCAACCAGATGAAATTCAGCAGAGATAAATCCTGTAAAGTCCTGTGTTTAGGTGCCAAGAATCAAAGGCACAAGTATAGGATGAGGAAGGAGCAGCAGCAGGAGGAGGAGGAGCACACGTGAAAAGGTAATCTGAGTGCTTTTGTGGACCACAAGCTGAAAATGAGCCAGCGCTACAATGTGATACAGCTGTAAAGGGGGGGGGCTAATGCCATCTTGGGTTACGTGAACAGAAACAACAGGAGGAAATCAATGTTGTTTTCTTCTGATCAGTCTCTCAGCACAAGCATTTATTCTTGCCAGATGGGATGATCTGTCCTGCTTCTCTTCCTATGGGTTCTTCTGCCCCCCCCCCCCGAGCAGATCTTGGGGAGGCTTGGAGGGGGTGCGGGGAGAGCGGAGGGTGAGAAAGCCCTGCTGCAGTAATGGGAGTCCTTGCACTCTTTTTATTTTTGGACTGCTCTTTTGTGCAAGCATGGTAGATCACAAAAGGTGTATGTGCACATGTAAACAACTACCCATGGATCTCAGCTTTCTTGGCTTGGAGCAACACACAAACAAACAAACAAACAAACAAACAAACAAACAAACACATACACACCTGCTGTTTTGTGCAAATTTGGTAGATTGAGAAACTTGTATTTTTTTAAAAAAAAATTAAAGGTGGGTGCTTACAGGTAAACAGATAGGCGATTTCCTGCTGATTTCCTGCAAGACCTTGCGAGATCTCATCAAAGTCTTGCTAGATGTCTAGGAGAGCAAAATATCTGTTGAGATTTGGGAGAGATCTTGCAAGCTCTTTGAGGGACCAACGCTAGCATTGCTGCAATGCCACTGGCTAAGTGGTGGTGAGTGTCCCACTGGTAGTGTTGTTGTGTAGCAGAGCAGGGTGGCACTTCCTGTTTTGCCTCAAGTGGCAAAATGGGACGTACCACCCCTGACCTCAGGATTCCAGAACTAACAGCTGTCAATTTGGAGGGAAGGAAGGCAAGGACCCACAGCCCAGGTGGGGCTTGCTAGCTTGGGGAGGAGTTGCCTGATTCCTCAGCCGGAGTCGGCTCAGGACAGGTGAGGCTCACATGCCTCGCCAACTCCAGAAGCTATAACAGAAAAGCCGTCCTGGCCAGGCCTGCGTCCAGTCATGGCTTTCTTCCTTTGGTAATTTAATCAGGGGATGCAACTCTTTAAATGGTATACAGTGGTATCTCTAGTTGCGGACACGATCCGTTCCGGGGTGTCATTCACACCCTGAAAAGTCTGCAACTAGAGAGGCGCTTCTGCGCAAGTGCGGAGCGCGATAAAGCACTTCTGCGCATGTGCGAAGCATGCAGAACACTTCTGCATGTGTGTGAAGCTTGCAGATAGCTTCTGCACATGCAGTGAAACCTGGAAGTATACACTTCCGGACGCGTTCGCAAGCCGAAAAGATGCAACATGAACCTAACGCAACACAAGGTATGACTGTAATAGATTTGCTGAATCATGAACTCTGTTCATACACAGAGGCTATACCCCTGAGTGAGTTCCACAGTTTACGCTGCATGAAGAAGTGCTTTCTTTTCTCTGTCCTGACTCTTCCAACATTTTATTTCATTGGATGGTCACAAGTTCCAATGTTAGGGGGGGGGGAAGAGACTTTTTTCTGCCCACTTTCTCCCTGCCATGTATAATTTCATAAACTTCTATCATGCTGCCTATTACTCACTTTTTCTCTAAACGAGAAAGTCTCAGATGCTGGAAGCTTCCTTCTTAAGGGAGTCATTCCATCCCCTTGATCATTCTGCTTGACCTTTTCAGCCCCTTTCCCCTCTACAATTCTATGGCTCTATGGTTCCATAGGAGCAAAGGCAGGAGTACTGCTGGTTCACTGGGTTCCACCATGGCTATGGAAGCAGCTTTGCATGTGAGGGAGAAAGGATATTTGTTTTGTCCCTGGACTGGCACAGATGCCCAAAGCTGCTTGCTGTGGCATCAGCCATCCAAACCTGGGGGCGTCCATCTACTCCTCATTGGACCATATTGGCAAAGGTGTCAAGCAGGGCGTTGGGGGGGGGGAGAGTTGTGAAGCTAACTCTGGCTTCCCTTCTTGCTTCACTAATGAATATTCATGACTGAGGCAATCTGTACTAGCCAGACTCTCTCCTCGCCCTTCCCTCTCACCCTCCCCCTGACGTGAAGTATTAGTTCTGTGCGATGCTATATTTAATGTAGATCTGTTTTAGCAAATTGACTTTAAATGTGTATTGAGAGAGAGAGAGAGAAAAAAAGCTCAAGGAGAGAGGCAGAAGGCTGTGTAAGGTAGCACATGCAAAAGCCATGTGGGGTGGGGTGGGGGCAGGAAAAACAGCTCCCCCTTCCCAATAGTGTCCCTGTTATCTCGCAGGGGAGCGGGTGGAGAAGGAGACTCAGAACAGGAAAGTATTGCACCTGGCACCGCTTTGCAAGGGAGACCAGCTCAGTCAGGAAAGAAGTATTCTCACAAAAACACCTGCCCCCCACCCCAGTTTACAATGGCAGAAAGACCCCTTTGAAAATCAAACAAACAGCTCACATTCGAAATCCCTTAAGAGTCTAAATTCTAACTTCAAATGTGTCAAAATCTCTTTGTCTCTCAAGGAAGGTTTGTTCTGCAGTCTGAAGAAGTAGTGGGTTCATTTCCAGGGCGAAGTAAATTCTGCAAGGGTTTTGCTGCAGTGGGTCATCACAGACAATCATACAATGGTACAGTTGGAAGGGATCATGAGGACATCTAGTCCAACCCTGGCTAAATATACCCAACTCCCTCAACTGTTCCTCATAAGGCTTGGTTTCCGGTTCCATGCTCACCTTCCTCTGCACATTTTCCAGCTTGTTGATATCCTTCTTAAACTGTGGTGCCCAGAACTGAACAAGGACTTCAGGTGGGGTCTGACCAAGGGGAGAATAGAGTGGAACTGTTTATTCTCCTCCACAAATTTGTCCAATCCTCTTTTAAAGCCATCCAGTCTGATGATCAGCACTGCCTCCTGCGGGACAGAGTTCCAGAGTTTAACTGTGCACTGCTAGTGGATCCCCTCCCATTCCCTCTCTGGTGAATGGCTGGCAGAGCCTATTAAAGGCTGTGCTTCAGATCTGTGTCCACCCAGGTTCCTTTCACCAGCCCACCAAGGGAGCTGTTCAGGAAACTGAGCCATCGGCATGGGACAGAGACCTGAGGAAATGGCTCTAGTGCCATGTCCCAAGTGACACCCCCTCCGTTGCTGCCTGGGGCTGGGCCAGGCGGCCACCCAGACTTTGGTGGGGCAGCCTGCTGCATTCCCCGCTAGCAGGCTGGCTGCCTCCACCAGTTTGCCAGGCAGGCGCTGCCAGACACCCACTCTGCTCCTTCCCTCCTCCTGCTGCTCTATGACAAGCTGCTCAAAGCCCCATGGAGAGGAAACACTCCTCATTTACAAATATGCAAATGGATTTTTTTCTCTTTTCTGTTATGCAAATGGAAGAAATCATAGGCTGCTAATTAGGGTCAAAGGAATGGTGCATGCAAATTAGAGAAACTGATCTCTCTCTCTCCCCCCACTCCTCCCCGTTCTTAGAGGACTGCTGGCCTCTTGGGTCTCCCAGTGTGGTGTAGTGGTTAAGAGCGGTAGACTCGTAATCTGGGGAACCGGGTTCGCGTCTCCGCTCCTCCACATGCAGCTGCTGGGTGACCTTGGGCTAGTCGCACTTCTCTGAAGTCTCTCAGCTCCACTCACCTCGCAGAATGTTAGTTGTGGGGGAGGAAGGGAAAGGAGAATGTTAGCCACTTTGAGACTCCTTTGGGTAGTGATAAAATGGGATATCAAATCCAAACTCTTCTCTTCTTCTTCTTCTCCCACAATGCAGCTTTAGCTGTTTCCTAGGAGGGCATACCTGTCCGCGTGCCTCCCTGATGGCTGGATCCAAGTGTCCAGGACCTTTCTAACCCTGGTTCACAAAGTGACCAATCAGGAGCCCACAAGCAGGGAAGCCCCTCCCTCTCCCGCTTGCTGCTCACCAGCAAACAGCTTCTTGTGAGGAGGGGTGTTTCTCATCAGTGCCCCCTGCCTCAGGTGCACGTTTTGCCAATAAAAGGCAGCCAAACCTCCCCCCCCCACCGTGAAGTTCAGAGCAACCAGAGAGCAAATAGAGCTTTTTTGCCAGAGGTTCCCCGCATACTTTCCAATTAATATATCTCTCACAAACAGGGCAGCCCTCAATATGTGGAATTTGGCGATTCTGCAAAAATATCTATGATCCAATTAAATCACAGTATTAAAAAGATGCTTTCTATTCCACAGGTATCGAGCCTTTTTTGACTGTACAGCAAAGCATGACTGTTTGTAACGTCACCACAAGACGTGCTCTCCCGTAGAACCAGGAACCAGGCGGTATTTTCCATTTCATGAGCTGAGCTGCCTCCTCAAGGATGGGCAAAACAGCAACCCTCTGGGAGACCTCAAGACGGGACAAGGAGTTGTATTGGGATTTTCCTTTCCTGCTTTTGTTTTGATGCCTGTGTTTTCCCTTATGTTAATCTGCTGCCTACCTGGGAGGGGTCAGTGGAGGGTGATCCTTCTTCCCCCGGAGGAATGGGGCCAACATGGAGGAACTGCCAGTCTGTGGGTCCAGTTGGGCTTGGTAGGCCTCCCCCTTTGGCCAGCCACACACAACCCAGGGGCTCTTGTGATTCCTGAATTGCAGGGGTGGACTAGATGACCCCTGGGGTGCCTTCCAACTCTACAATTCTATTATCCCGGCTCTCATCCTCCCTTTGCAGATCCCTCTTCTCCCCAGCCGTCTGTGCCCTCCACAGTCAACATCTTGCTGCTTTAGAAGAAACATAGCATGCCACTGAATTCGCTCTTGCCAATTTCAAAAAAATAAACAGATGACAGGCTTTTTGTATAAATAAATATTCCTTTACGATAAGCACAGTGTTAAAAGTAGGGGGCAATAAACTTCCAGGAGCCCCTTCTCCTGCTGGCATCTGTTCTGAGAGACAGACAATGGCTTCAATACAAAGGAACGTGTTGGCAATTTTAGTTGGTGGGGAAGCTTAATTTATGATGGCATAAGTGTCCCCTAATAATAAATTGATTCAAAATGTAAACATAGCAGCAAGATTTGAGGTCAGCAGCACCCACTGGGCTCATCCAGGCACCCTTTTTCTAGGCCCAGGTCCACACTTTAAAGCTCCATGTTCCAGTGCTTTTGTTTTGTTTTTGTTTTTTTGCCCCAGTGCTTTCCCACGAAAACCTGCTCTTTACCACTGAATTGGAGCAAAAAAAGCAAGCCAAGGAAAACCAGAATTTCCATTTGTTCTGATTCAGTGTTAAAGAGTGGGTTTTCCTGGAGAAAGTGGTGGAGAAACAACAACAACAACAACAACAACAGGCTTGAAAGAGTGAACCTGTGCCTGGAAAGCCAGGGCAAATGTTAAGTGTGGATGAGCCCACTCTTAGCTCTGCCAATATTTTCAAATAAAAACTGTCCAGGCTCTCTTACATTAGTTACGCTGCAGCTGGGGAGACCCTCTCCCAAGTCATGGGATCTCCTTGAATGAGACCTGGCCTCTCTCAAACTCCCAGGCTGTGCAGAAGAGGGAGGGGGCAAATAAATGGTGAATGGGCTCCCATGGGTGCCTGTCCCCTCCCCACTTTTTTTTTAAACTGTCTACTAAAAAGTTCTGTGAGAGGCAGGCCCCTGGATCTCCTTCCTTTTTTTGGAATAATCTTTATTGATTTTTAACAAACTTAAAATACACATACACATAAAATACACATACACATATTTCCTCTCTCTCCTCACATGCATTCTAAACATTCGCTCCCCTAATTTACCCCTCTTTTCCTCCCTTTCTTCTCCCCTCCCCCTCCCTCCTTTCCCCTCTTCCCTCCCCTCCCCCCATATCATTCTACATTCTTACTCACCTATACACCCCAGTCTTTCTCCCTTATCCACACTTTCTCCCCCCTCCCTCCTTAAACTTTCCATACTTTCTCCCCCCCTCCCCCCTTAAAACTGACCTCCTAAAGTTTTTCCTCATGGATCTACTTTCCCAATCTTGTTACATTGTGTTATATCCTATTTTCCTAATTATTTCTCTCTGTGGATCTCCTTCTTTAGAGAAGCCAGAATGGCTCCCTCTTTGTTATCCTTCTGCCCACAGGTGAGGACTGCTTTATTCTGACACACCTTTGGGAACTGATTTTCTTTTCTTTTAAGGAAAGGGCATTTAATAGTTCTATGCTGTTTTTATTATCTGTTTTCTAATATATTAGGTTTTTTATTGTTTGGATTTTACTAGAGTTTAATTCCTTTTTAATGCAGATCTTTTCTAGCTTTTTTTTTTTTTTAAATTATGTCGTTTTTAATTTGCGCAAGCCACCTCTAGTCTCTGGGGCTCTCCTTTTCCTTTCTCATCCTGCCCATGAAAGACGGAAAGGGGAAGATCTCTGCTCCGAGGTGACACAGAGGACAACCCAAATATCAGGGGAGCCAGCTTCCTCCTCACCCAATTGCATGGCTGCCTGCAAGCCACTCCTGGCTTCTCCATTTCCGACAGGAGAAGGGATGTGTGGTGTTGCTGTGTGAGTCTCCTCCTCCTCCCCCTCCCTGGAGACAAGGAGCAAGAAGGCCCGAGTAGGTTCTGGTTCTTTCCCCCCAACAGGCTGCCCTTTGACCTCTTGCCATTGAGGAGGGATCTCCCCTTTGTGGCAGTGCAACAGCTGGTTCATTTCGCATGCTAGGCGAGGGGAGGAGGCGTTGGGATGGCAAGCAGCTTGGAGGTGGGCCGATTCCATAAAGCCTGCCCCCCCTCGGGAGGAAGGACGATGATCAGCCTTTCATGAGCAAATCATGACATTAAGGATTCCAGGCACAACCTCTGTCCTGCCTACGGAGTGGCGAGGGGTCTGCGTGTGTGCATTTGTGTGCTTACAGATGGGCAAAGAGCAGCAGGGCTTGAAGAGGGGGTCTCTCTGGGTCTCACTTGTCTGGTTACCTCCAATGAATCATGGAATTGTATATTTGAAAGGGACCACAAGGGCCACCGAGTCTAACACTCTGCAGCACAGGAATAACAGCTAAATAATCCCTGATGGATGACCACCAAAACCTCTGTTTAAAGGCCACCAGGGAAGGTTAGTCCATCATCTTCCAAGGAAGTTCTATCAACATTTGAGGTCTTGTTTCAAGACTTTGGAGCTGTGGGGCTCTAGCACATTTTTTGCTTGGAATCTGTAACTCAACGGGCTACCTTGGAGGCGGCTTCTTCTCTCTGTGGTGGATAAGAATTCGTCAGGGCTGGCAGCTCCACAGGTGTAGGTGGGCACTACCCAATAAGGTGTCCAAACCAACAAGACAGTGCTACTTAGAAGGCTATTGGATCCACAGGACACCTGTCCTGAGAGCTGTAGTACCCCTTCCAACCATCTGCTGTGGTGGCGCCGCAGAGCCCCAGAGATCAGGCCAGCAGCTCTGTCTGCCTGCAAGGGACCCCCAGGCTCTTCTCCCTCCCCAGTGCATTTTTCTGAGTGGCTGTCCTCCCACCCCCAAGGTTTAGCTAGTTCCTGGTTGAAGGGTTAAGAAGTGGGTGCTGAGAGAGAAGGCCTTTGGTTGGGGGTGGGAGGCCCCCAAATTTTGGAAGGGGGGGCTCCAGTCAAAGACCTTTTAATTTTTATCCCAAGCTTTTAAAAAGTGGTTTAAAAAAGTATTCAACGGTCTGAATTAATTCAAAATAATTGCATCTTAATCTTTGCATCTCACTGTGATTTGAAGGTGTGTGTTAGCTCTACTGGATGTTTTATGACTCCTTGTGCTATATTATTAGACTGTGGCTTAAGTTGGATGAACTCTGCCCTGAGATGGCTGTTCGTAGGATTGTTATGCTGTTTATTGAAGCTCAATGGATTTGTGATTATAATTTGTTTTTTCAACTTTTAATCACCCAGATAACTTTCTTGATGGGACATCTGACAAGTGCAAATATGTAAAGAAATATACCGGTATGTCTCACCTGTCTCCCAAGGAGTTTGGGGCAGCCTGCCTGGCTCATCTTCTTCCCTGTTTTCTCTTCACAGGTGAGGCAGGTGAAGCTGAGAGAGAGAAGGAAAAAGAAAGGCAGAGACAGAGATAGGGAGAGGCCATCAAAAGGGGCAAACATGCCTAATTTTTAAATAAAAGTCTGTCCATTAAAAAACAACAACAAATGGTAAGAGCACGTAGCATCTCTTAGACCTCTATGCCTGCAACTTGACAGAGGTTAACCAATATGATGGGGCTGCCCTGTGAATGCAAATTTTATTCACATCTGCTAAAACGCAGAGCAGGGTGGGGGGAGTTAATAGATTTTTAAAATTCCCAATAGCTAATGCGGGTGGGTAGATATAACAAAGCAAACTCAGATGCACCCCATCCCATCAAGCAGCCTATGAATTGCCTTGGACTGAGATGGGCTGTTTTTCTGAAACGCTGAACTGGGGTCTGGATATAAAAGATGAAGAGGGATTTGTGTTGTGTACATTGAGGCAAAGGCCAGCTGTGTCCCTGGGGCCTGGGCTCTGCCCTTTCTGGTAGCAGAGAGAACTTTGCAGCTGGAAAGGCCAGCTAAGATTAGCAGCACTGCCTGGGTGAAGAGACTTTGGTTCTACCCCTACATCTTTTTCAAAGGATGGGACCAGGCGGTTGCTGTGGCCTGTCCTCTCCCCCCCTCCCACAAAGGTTGCATGCTGGTTTAGATCCTGATTCTCAGCAAGCCTGACCCAAGTGTATGTTAGGTAAGCTGCTTTGTTAAATAACGTTATCTGATTTCTAGTGGTGCGTCTGATGGAAAACAACATGGTAATTTTGGGATGCTGCTGATTAGATGAAAATGATATTGCATCAAAGTTGCTGCTGATTTATTATGGAAAAACGGCAAGCGGAGCTCAATTCTCCACTAGGATGCTTAATTAAAGCTCCCTCCATAAAAAAACCTGTATCCTCCAAGGCCCTGTATCTTTGCCGGGTGTGAAAAGAACAAAGGGTGATGGGTATCTTCTTTGTCAAAGTGCCACATGACATGTTTATTGCATCCCATTCTGAACCTCTCAGTGCAAAAGCAGCTGCCCCATCACACACTCTCAGGGCTGTCCAGAGTGGACCAAGAGGACCTGGCAGCTGCGCTGAGGGCATTTAGAGGGTCATGATGGTGGGCTGCATGCCTTTATTTGTTCAAATGAGGAGATCCAGCAGGAGACTTGTCTGGGAAGAATAGGAAGCTGATGGGGCCAACATTTTTTAACAAGGGCTGTTGAACCATCACTTTGGGATGTGTCACTCTCATCACCCGCTCCCAAAGAAGCTGAGTCTCTTAGCAATAGTTAAAGGTAGATAGCCGTGTTGGTCTGTCATAGTCAAAACAAAATAAAATAAAAAAAATTCCTTCCAGTGGCACCTTAGAGACCAACTAAGTTTGTTCTTGGTATGAGCTTTCGAAAGGTATCTGAAGAAGTGTGCATGCACACGAAAGCTCATACCAAGAACAAACTTAGTTGGTCTCTAAGGTGCCACTGGAAGGAATTTTTTTTATTTTATTTTGTTTTTCTCTTAGCAATAGTTCATCTGAAACAGAAAAACAGGAGAATTTGTCCCTGTGTGGTGAAGAAGGGGATTCTGAGAATCTGCAAGAAGAGCTCATTAAAAGCTACCCTGGGCAAGCAGAGAAGTTGCCTCCAGCTTGCAGAACTTACTGAGATGATGGCAAGACTGGTGATTTGGCACAGTGGCATAGTTGGCTGTCCACTTGAATATTACAATTGAACACAACTTCCCATTTTTATACAAAAAGTGTGTGTGTGTGCTTATATTGTGCGCTACTCAAATACAATAGCTTGCTTGGACTTTTGCTGCAGCTGCAACCCTGCCCTCGTTGGTGAGTACTTTGGAGAAGGCTTGCGTCTTCTGTATCTGGGATACCCCCTGTAGCTCCCGAGGGCATTCCCTGGATGGAATGCAACAGGGACCACTATCTCTACCACTCTGAAATTTGGCAGGCTTCATCCCCTATCATTGTTTGTGATTTGCATCCAACTCTGCCAGAAAAAAGTTTTGGATTTCCCCTTTGTTTTTTAAAATGAAACTTTATAAGGCACTCCGCATGAAAACCTCTAGATCTATCTCCTTCCAGCCTTAATCTACTCCAAAGGGGCTGAGATGCCTGCTAATATCACCCACTTCTGTGAAAAAGAGAAAACCCCCCACATTATAGCTGTTTTTTATTTCCTCATTGTAGTGAATGGGAGGGGGGGGGAGATTCGTTTTTAACAGATCTAATTCAGTCCTGAATAACGAGTCAAATTGGAATGACACAGAGCAGTCATGAAACAGACTGGGCTGCTTTCCAAAGGTACAGGTACAAGTTGGATCTTGTGGCTGATGCACACACCTCTGCTGTGCACCCTGGGATGCATATCTTAGCCACCATCTGCAAGCTGATAACTGGTTCTCAGTCAGTCTCCAACACTATATTCTCAAACAGCACAATCCCATACACATTTATGTAGAAATGCATCCTATGTGGCCAACTCACAGGGAAAGCCTAATTAAGATAATAATGGTTGCAATCCTTTGGTCCCTGGGAGGATGTCCCAGTGGCCATATCACATACTGGATCTCCCTCTCCAGTGTTGGAGAGAGAGAGAGAGAGCACTCTGGTGTTGCTACACATTTGAATCAAGTTAGGCACGGCTTTGACAAGGTATATATGTACAAGGTATGATCTTCCTTTAATGCTTCTAGTCAGGCTTCTAAGTACAAACGCTGTTACCTCTCCATTATAAATTGCCTTTACATTATTGCAATGTTGTCCTCAAATCCTGTGTCATCAATGCAATGTCGTCCACACTTTAATGCCCTCAGTGTAATATGAATCAGTTATGAGTAGGGTGAGTGAAGACTGTATGCTGAGCTCAGAGAAGGACAGCTCTGCTCCCAGGAAAGAAGCCACAGACCATGTTCATCTCATCACAAAATTTGGAATTCCATCAATGCAAAACTGAGCAAAGATGCAGGTCAAAGTCGCAGACACCTAATCTCCTCAAAACTACTTATAAGGAATGGCACTCAGCCTTGCAGCTCCTTGAACACCCAAGAGGTCTGGAGGTGCCACCTGGTCAGGGAAAGTGAGCCTGGCTGGATCAAGATTCAGGACAGACAAAAGAAAGCTCTTCTTCATGCAGTGCAGTTAAACTAGGGAACTCACACTCACAGTGATGGCCACCAATAAAAGAGGATTGGGCAGATTCATGGAGGAGAGGGCTATCAATCATTACTAGCTGTGATGGTTGTGCTAGAGGCAGTAGTGATGGTTGTGTCAGAGGCAGTAGTTCCTCTGAACACCAGTTGCTGGAAACCACAGGAGGGGAGAGGGCTCTTGTGCTCAGGTCCTGCTTGCAGCTATCCCATCGTGGGCATGTGGTAGGCCACTGTGAGAAGAAGAAGAGTTTGGATTTGATATCCTGCTTTATCACTATCCAAAGGAGTCTCAAAGCGGCTAACATTCTCCTTTCCCTTTCTCCCCCACAACAAACACTCTGTGAGGTGAGTGAGGCTGAGAGACTTCAGAGAAGTGTGACTAGCCCAAGGTCACCCAGCAGCTGCATGTGGAGGAGCAGATTACGAGTCTACCGCTCTTAACCACTACACCACACTGGGTGCTGGACTAGATGGGCCCCCTTTGGCCTGATCCAGCAGGCTCTTCTGATGGTCTTGAGTTAAGGCTACCCTCAATTTGTTCCACAAAACTCGCCTACTTGCTGGCTTGCTTTGCTTCAGGCAGGAGAAGGAACTTCACAACTTACTGTGGGATTCAGATCTGGGGAGGTGAGAAAATGATATTTCCTTTATTTTGCACAACATATATCATTTCTTTTGTTTTTCACTGTGTGTGGAGAGGACCATTGAAAGGGCAAGCAGGCTACCATATTTGAGGCTCCCCATGAAATTTATTTTCTGTTGTTGGATTAATCCAAATTTGCTTTCAGCTTTTTTGCTTCTGCCTCAAAAGATAGGTGGCCATCGAGGGAGGCTTGTGTGCCCAAAGCCCAGTCCCCCCCCAATTGACTTGTGCTCCCCCCTCCCCCCCAGTTCCAGTGACGCGGTGATCAAAGCATCAACATTCACACAGCGCAACCCGGCTCCCTTTTTTAGACCAAACGAAAATACACACACCAGACACTTCGCTCCGAGTGTGACTGCATGTTCTTATCACTTTGCTTAACAGGAAAGCTCTTGCAAGGGGAGGGGGGTATGAAGAACAGCTGAGGCGGCAGCAGGGCCCTTCAGAGCCATGGGGAGGGGGAGCAGAGGCCCTGCTGGGGCTTCCCTGCAGGGGGGCCACATGCAGGAGCTGTGCCTTAGGGGAGATGAGAAGGCTCATGCCCCCCTCCTAAGCCTCAGGGACTCTCCAGGGTAGTTCAGGCTGGGCAGACCCAGGTAGAAACCGATTCATCCCTAAACCCAGCAGGAGGTGCAGAGAGGAGAGAGCCTGGCAGGTGCTTAGAGAGCTCCTGGGGATCCCTGTTTTTCTTACTGACCAAGTACAGTGGAACCTCGGTTTTCGAACGTAATCTGTTCCGGAAGACCATTCGACTTCTGAAACGTTCAAAAACCGAGGCGTAAAGGGTCAGCAAATTCAAATGAGAAAATTGAAAAACACACAGTGGAAACCGTTTGACTTCCAAGGTGCATTCGAAAATGGAAGCATTTACTTCTGGGTTTTCAGCGTTTGAGTTCTGAAATGTTTGTCAATGGAGACGTTTGAGAACTGAGGTTCCACTGTACTCCTGTTTGCGAGTAAGAAGGAAATAAAAGTGGAACAGAGGAACAGCACAATGGATGGGATATTGTGCGTTTCCAGAGATGCCTCCTTAAAATAGTGCAGAGTAAGTTGTCGTTGAGGACCCAGAATCTTGGTCAAAACTTGTGGTGGTACCAATCTGCATGGCGACAAGCAGAAGAAAACACAATACATCAGTCCCTTGAAGAAAATGACAAGTCTGTGGTGGGGATTACCAAGAAGAAGAAGAGAAGAAGAGTTTGGATTTGATATCCCGCTTTATCACTACCCGAAGGAGCCTCAAAGCGGCTCACATTCTCCTTTGCCTTCCTCCCCCACAACAAACACTCTGTGAGGTGAGTGGGGCTGAGAGACTTCAAAGAAGTGTGACTAGCCCAAGGTCACCCAGCAGCTGCATGTGGAGGAGCGGGGACACAAACCCGGTTCACCAGATTACGAGTCTACCGCTCTTAACCACTACACCACACTGGCTCTCAAGGTAATGTGTTTGAATAAGTTCTACAGAGATGGAACTTCTTGCTTGTTTTAGCTGAAATAACTCATGACATCCAGTTCTGGCACTTTCTGAGCAACTGCCAAGACCAGAAAGTGATCTAGCAGGACCACAAAATGTTGGGGAAAGGATTTGGATGATTATATTGACCCCATGAAGTGGGAATGAATATGAAACAAGGTGACTATGAAATCAGTCTCAGCACAGATTCAGAACCAACTCTGAAAATAATATTTAGGTGGTGCTACACACCAGGGATTTTATTAACCCCAGTCTGTCCTCAAAATGCTGGTGCTTGAAAAAACATAAAGCCACACCTTTCCACTTATAGTGGGAGTGTCACCCAGGCAGCTTTTGGGGAGATGGCGTTCCTGGAAATCAATTTAATTGCAGCACAATAATTGATACCAATTTCTTCATTAGCTTTACTGGGGCTGTGGGATGAGCCAAGTGATGGTGGCTTGTATAAAGTATTGATTCTATATTTATTGATAGCTGCCAGGAAGATTATCACAAGAAAATGGAAATATTTAGAGAGATTTATGATATCATGCAATATAATAATAAGGATTTATGATATCATGAAATCTTGCCTATGGCTATTTCTAAAAAGTTAACTCAAAATTTAAGGTATGCTAGAGGACCAAAAAAAGGGATTTATTTTCAGCCACATGACATCAATTTGTTTTCTAAATGAACGATGATTAAAATATTCAAATGCCTCCTGTGAAATATACTATAATTTGGAATTCTACCCCCCAAATCACCAATAATAATGATTACATTTCCCAGGGATTGTGAATTTAACAACCCAAATGGCTCAGTTCAATCCAATTGTATTGTACTTTTTTCTAGTGTGCTATTAAATAATATGTTCTTGCATATACAAATAAACAAGAATAACAAGAATAAAAATAAACAAGTAATAGTACCGCTCTATAGTGCCTTGGTTAGGCTCCACCTGGAGTTCTTGTCCAGTTCTGGGCACCACAGTTTCAGAAGGATATTGACAAGCTGGAATGTGGGCAGAGGAGGGCGACCAAGATGATCAAGGGTCTGGAAAGCAAACCTTTAGAGGAATGGCTAAGGAAGTTGGGGATGTTTAACCTGGAGAAGAGGAGACTGAGAGGTCATAGGGCAGCTGTCTTCAAATATTTGAAGGGCTGTCCCATGGAAAACGGAGCAAGCTTGTGTTCTGCTGCTCCAGAAAGGAGGACCCGAACCAATGGACTCAAATGACAAGAGAGAAGATTCCAACTAAACATTAGGAAGAACTTTCTGATTATAAGAGCTGGAATGGACAACCTGGGAAGGTGCTGGACTCTTATTCATTGGAGGGCTTTTTAAACAGAGGTTGGATGGCCACCAATCAACGATTCTTTACCTGTGATCCCTGAATTGCAGGGGGTTGGACTAGATGACCCTTGCAGTCCCTTCCGACTCTACAATTCTAAGAAAAGAACAAACAGGACCAGGCTGTTGCAGCTGCCTTTCAAGTCCAGGAGCCAAGGCCAAGTGGCTGAGGGTGAACAGGAACAAAAGCCTTGCAAGCTTCCGATCAAATGCGTAAAGCACAGAGGGTGGACCTGGCCCCTGGAAGCAAGAACCCTGCTTTCACCCGGCTCCAAGAAACGGTCTTGGACTCCGAAAGGGCCTTCCCAGCCCCACTGTGCTGCTGTGCTTGGCTCCAAGGGGGCCTTGTTCCCCCAGGCGCTTGCATTTTCAAGCATCATGTAAAAATCTCTCTGCTGTGATTGCAGAGACAGGTTGGATCTTTCTCTCTCATCACTGAGAAGGGCTCCCTGCTGGGTGCAATCAGGAGCATCAGCCGGCAGCACCAGTCAGTCTGCAAGTCCTGGGATTCAGGAGGAGCCACTTGCCTCGCTGAGACTAAATTCAGACACAAGTTTGTTATCAACTGCAGGCGGTGGTATCACAAACACGCCCCGTTTCAAAGCCTTTGCAAAGCGTTGCTCAGGTTCTCATCTTGCTAACATAGCAGGGATTTTGCAGAGCCCGGCAGAGAGGCATTAAAGTTTAAGCATCTAAAATGAGGTCCAGAGCTGGGCAACTCTCTGCTGGCATTCTTATGAATGTGACACTTTCCAGGGGCTTGTCTTTCTTGGAGCTTTCTCTCTCTGTGATTCCATGCCCACATTTGAAGAACATCTGCTTTCTTCAAATGGGTAGATGGTGGGCATAAGTTTTGAAAAAAAATGTGCTTAGGCCTTAATGTGTGCACAGACAATGACAATGTTCCTCCACACTTTGATGTGATGTGCCAACATCCTCTTAGGGAAAAGTTGTGTAACATCCCCCGCATGCCTCTGAAGGAAACACAATTTCTCATGATGCTTCACTGAAACTTGGCCAGCTCTGATAAGGGTGTGTGTATGTAGCAAAATCCATATTTTCACTTGGTATTCTTACAGATCTGGGGTAACAGAGTTTGAGGGGTACAAGGGCACCCATAATAACTGCTAGAGTTTGGGAATGCTAGAAATTAATACAGTGGTACCTTGGTTTAAGAACAGCCCTGTTTACGAACTATTTGGTCTAAGAACTCTGCAAAATTGGAAGTAGTGTCCCGGTTTGTGAACTTTACCTCAGTCTAAGAACAGAAGCCGAATGGTAGAAGGGCACCGGCAGCGGGAGGCCTCATTAGAGAACGCACTCCTCGGTTTAAGAACGGTTTTGGTTTAAGAACGGACTTCCGGAACGGATTAAGTTCGTAAACTGAGGTACCACTGTAGATGGTAGAATTTAGATAAAATTTGGAGTATTGAAGGGAAGTTGCCAGAGGTTAGATTTAAAATGCAGACTAAACCAGAAAATTCCCTGAGGAGAAGGGCCATCAAGGTATAATTACTGGACAATGGCCAGTCATTGACGCTCTGCCTGAATTCTGGGTAAATACGGTGGTACCTTGGTTTTCGAGTGTCTCGGAAGCCGAATGTTTTGGAACCCAAACACCGAAAACCCGGAAGTAATTGCTTCTGTTTTTGAACGCTCCTTGAAAGTCGAACAGCTTTCACTGCATTTTTTAACCTTTTCTCCATTAACTTTGCCAACCACCCTTTGCGCCTCGGTTTTTGAATGTTTTGGAAGTCGAACGGTCTTCCGGAACGGATTACATTCGACAACTGAGGTACTGCTGTAACAGTGTTGGGAGTGGCAGGTTACTGGAAGTGTGATGTCACACAGGAAAAATGTGTTCTTTTGAAATTTGGAGGTTGGAGAAGAATCGGGAAGACTGGATAAAGCAGCTGTGAAGACCAGAATCTTCTTGGCGAGCAGGCAGGCTGGGAGAGAGGCATGGAGATATCTGGAAATCCAGTGCTGGGCTGCTGTGAAAGATGGGCTCCTCCAGAGATGTGAATGCTGTGAAATCTCTCTCCACTGAAAGCTCCCGGTCTAAATAGGTGTAAATAAATCATATTTCAAAGACACAGCAGACTCCTCTGCACCTCATTTCCCCCCAAAGGAACACAAACCCTGGTTGAGTGCCAAGACCCCTTGTAATCTCATGCACTGCTCAGCAGAAATTGGAGTGGCCAGTAACAATATGTTAAAGGCTAATGTTCATATAGTGCATAGTTAAACTATGGAACTCCGTCCCACAGGAGGCAGTGATGGCCACCAACCTACCGTAGATGGCCTTAGAAGAGGATTCAACAAATTCATGGAGGAGGAAAGAGCTGTCAATGGCTGCTTCTGAATGCCAGTTGCTGGAAACCACAGAAGGGGAGAGTTGCTCTGGTTCTTAAATCCTGCTTCTGGATGGTTGGGCACTGTGAGAACAGGATGCTGGACTAGATGGGTCATTGGCTTGATCCAGCAGAAAGCCCGATTGAACACAAAGGGACTTAAATACCTTTATGAGCAGACATGCACCAGATTGTGCTAGAAGTACTGAGATGGTTTAGAAAGATTCATATGGATTCCTGCAACTAGGAAGGGAGCCCCCCCCCCAGTGCTGCTCTCTCACACCCACATGGTGAAATTGCACCCTGCAAACAGTTAAAGAGCCCTCCTACCCAAGCTAATTAAGACCCCTCCTACGTTAAGATAGCAAAACAGTTGGCGAGCTGAAAATGTAAAGATATTTTAAATGGTCTGTTCTATTTTTGGAGGGGGAGATGGAATTGCATTTCACTCCTCTTTTGCTAACCAGCAGCAAATTGAGGCCCCATCACCCCTTGGCTGCCGTACCTCAGTATTAAGCTATGCAAGGTAGTCACTTTATTTACTGAAGTGTAGCTTCTGCAAGAGGCTAAACGGAAGCTGTAAAAACCAAGCAAGCCCAAGAAGCCATCATCTGAGCAGAAGTCCCAGTGAAAGGGGGTTGCTTCAAATGGGCTCAGCTGGAGTTCCCTCTCCTCCCTACACATTGTAATTCTTATGCTCTTCAGGCCCGCAGTCTTGAAACTATAAAAATCTTATTTCTATAAGGGCTTTATTGTTGCCCAGATAGTCAATAGTGTCATTTCTATTCAGATCGTTTGGTGGGGAAGTTGGAGGAAATGAGCCAGACAGGGGAGGGCTATAAATAAGGCTCACTTGTGTGGCTGCTGGCCCAATGGCTGGCTTTTGAAAGTGGCGGCAGGAGCAGAGATGTCACTTTGAGAAGCGCTCGGCTCGCTATGATTTGGGCCATGGCTGGTGCATCCCCCGTGAATGAGGGGTGCATTTGCTTAGAGTTCAGGCCATGGCAAAACCGGAACTCATGCTTTGGAAAGTGGAGGGGGTGGGGAGAGAAAGAATCTGACATCTCAGTTGTACACAGAAAGCAGCACTCCAGATAGGGAGACAAATCACCAAAGATGCTTGACCCAGAGCTGGAAGGTGTGAAGAGGAGGGCAACCACAATGGCCAAGGGTCAGGAAACCAAGCCTTATGAAGCGGAGTGGTTGAGAAAGTTGGGTCTGTTTAGCCTGGAGAAGAGAAGACTGAGAAGGGTATGACAGCCACCTTTAAAGATCTGAAGGGCTGTCCCATGGAGGATGGAACAAGCTTGTTCTCTGCTCCTCTAGAGGAGAGGATCCCAACCAATGGATTCAAATGACAAGAAAGGAAATTCTGATGAACTTTCGGATGGTAAGAGCCGTTCAACAGTGGAACAGATTCCCTTGGAAGGTAGTGGACTCTGCTTCCTTGGAGGTTTTAAAGCAGAGGTTGGAGGACCATCTGTCAGGGGTTTTTTTTGTGTGATTCCTTCATTGCAGGGGGTTGGACTAAATGACAGTCTCTCCAGTCCCTTCCGACTCTACAATTCCATGATTCTTTGATTGTCTGGCATGACCCATTGCAGCAAACTCCTTGCAAAACATTGGCATTGAACCCACCAGTTCTTCAGCCAACAGAACATACCTTCATAGGTGGGCCATTGGCTTGATCCAGCAAGTTCTTCTTATGTTCTTATCTGGATTGAGCTCCGCTTTGTTCACCCTTATTCCTCCCACAAATCCACTGAAATGGACCCAAATCACCACCACCTAGTGCTCCCTGGAGTTGAGAAGGTGTATTTATACTAGTCCAGTAATACTGGATTTCTCAGCCAGCTTAGTTACAGGCTGCATTTCCACAGAAGTCTAAACTCAGCCATACAATAATTACAATGCATAATTGAAATCATCATATGGCTATAGCACTAACGTTCAACAATTAACGATACGTTTAAAACATATGAAATGAAATTAAGGGTGAATAAAGCTTCCCCAAAGGCCATTTAAGACCCCAACGTAATCCTCAAGCTACATTAGTAACTAGCAATCCCCTTCTCACTTGACCTGGACCCCAAAGGCGGGAAGCCCATCACAAGTTCTTCCTAGCTACTGAGAGTCCCTGAGGAAAGGGTATGTGTGAAAGCAGCCACATTCCACCCCACCCCATGGGAAACACACAAGTCTCCCCTCCCCTTATTAGAACCTGATTTGCAGGAACCATTTGCATGGGGGGGGGAATGTGTGTACAAATAAATAAATTAATGAGTGAGGTGCCTCTCTGGGGCAATGAGCCCCCTCCCCCAACAAAACCCACCTAGGTGTGAGGAGAGCTCACCTGCCAGAAGGCATTGTGTTGGGCCTGGTTATTTGGGCAATGCCAAGTCTCAGATGGCCACAGAAATGCCCACCTGTGATTTCCTCCCAAACTTGTGCTTTCATTTTCCTTCTGAACCAGGAGACAGATGTGCAATACAGTGAATAATTACAAAGGCCTCTAATTGCTTAATTGGGGTGTTAATTGTCTGCACAGCAACCCTCCATCTCACAAGCTCTTCCCTGCTCAGCACCTGAGAACTTGCAGTGAGTGGGCCATTCTTCCCCACTCCTGCAGGGGAAACTGAAAGGCAGGGAGGGGATTTAGGACAACCAACATGCACATACCCTTCAGCCTTCCTCAGATGAAAATTGGGGCATTTCTCACTCCCTCACAACTGACCCTCCCCAACATCTCATCCCCCCCCATCCCCCACAGGAGAGCGTTTCCTATCTGAAGAAGGGAGAGTGTCACCACCACTTCACCAATGGCACCCAGCACACACACCCTCCAGTGTCCTGAGAAAACCCCTTAATCCTGATCTTATTTTATTTTATTATTTGGTAGATTTACGAAAGGAAAAACACACACCAATAAATAAGTTTTGGAAAGGGGCAAGATTAGACCCGGATGCACAAAGCACTTAAAAATAAATAAATCAAGACTCCTTGCACTCTGCTCCACTTCCTCTTTCTTCCCACCCAGGGCAGCCCTGCTCTCTGCCTGCACCTCAGGTGTCATAGGATACTGGGCCTCGGTGGTGGCGGCAGCCTCTCCTCCTCCTCGCCCGCTCTCCAGCACCCCTTAAGTGTCCTTGTCAGCCTCCCAAAAGAATGCACTAGGTTGCAAGACATACTACTACTGTAAGTGATGGTGTCCTCTAGGCTAGTGGGTGTGCCTTTCCTCAACCCCATCACCTAACTGCTAGGTAGGAGAACAATAGCCAGTGTGGTGTGTGAGCTGGAAGAAGGCTGGAAGCTGGAGGCCCAGAGCCATGCTGGATCTGTGCTGGGTCCAAAGCTGTGATTAATGGAGACGCAAGATCTGCTGGGGTGTCAATGCTGTGAGCCCCTCCATCTTATTCTCAGTTTGTGTATATCTTTGCATATATCCTAAAGACACTGCAGTCTCCACTGACTTTCATCCCAAAGAAACCGAACCAGGGTAGGTGTGTGGAACCCCTGAAGTCTCACACAGCTGGAGATTGGGATAGAATGTAACAATATCTACCCCAGAATGGGTCCATGGAACCCTTCATCTTTTTTTTTTTATAGCAGTGGGGGGCAATTTCTTCCTTATTGATTGCTTTTTGTAATCAAGTCTAACAAATGGAACTTCTCTTCAGTGATTTTTCCAGCTAACCTGATAGAAAGCTAACCTTGTTATATTTATTGACAGAACATTGAAATAAATATTATAGGTCTAGAGGGAATGTTTCATCTCATTGATTTTTTTTTTTTTTAAGAAACAAATGGAGTGCCTTCCTCTTGGCATTTTAGGCTAAGAATCATCTGAAAAACTGCTCAGCTTGATCAAATGCAAGACCCCAAACATCTCCTGCCAAGGTGTGGGGCGCCTTTTCATTCATCTCACAGTGACCAACCAACCCATCCCCAATTTCAATAGTTTCTAGGATTCTTTCCTTTTATCTTTCCAGGACACTGAAAGGAGAGGGGTCTTGGCTTCTTTGACCGTGGGGGGGGCAGGGAAGGAAGGGGGCTGAAGCCTTTGCTGGCTACATGTGAGAGGTTTCCACCTTCTGGGTGGAGGAGCAGGAGAGCATTTTGCCAATCCTTCTGGTGTTTCGGGCTCCACAATATCCTCTGAGCCTTTCCTGCTAGGGAGGGCAAATGAACCATTTGCATGGGGTAAAGTTTTGAGGAATGGCGTGGAAAGATCCCAGGAAGAATGCAGGCCGAGAGCCTCACCTAGGTAAATGGCCAGTAGGTGGGAGATGCACAAGCTCAGTCCCTGACTCAGCAACACCAACAAAAGGCATCTCTGCTTCCCTCTGGTCAGAAACTCATTGTCTCGGGGCACAGAGAAGCCCCGGGTGATTTTCCCAGCCTGGATGTCCACCGTGCTATTGAACAGCAAGGAGAAGCTGGAGATCCTCCTCCTCCTCCTCCTCCTCCTTGGTTGAGGGTGACTTTCCCCTGCTTGCTGTCTCTGGCTGCAGCCTGGCCTAATTGGCAGGGCATCACCCGGCTAATCAGCCCTTGACGAGAGGGTGCTTGGTGCTTGAATGCTGTGCTGCTGCAGTGCCCTAAAGATGGGAACTTGCTGGATAGAGGGGCTGACAAGCTACAACAAAAACAGAGGGGGGGAAGAAGAGGAGGAGGAGGAGGAGGAGGAGAGAAATCCATTTTTAAAGATAACCTGGAGGCAAATATAATATTTATACTTGCAGCTCCCTCATAAACCCCCAAACATGTCTAATGAGGTGCAATTGCAAAATGGCTGAGTCCTGTGCGGTGGCCTCCTAGGCAGTCAACACGGATCTTGAATTTTCAACTATCCAAGTGCTGCAGGCTAAACTCCTCGGATGCGCCTGGGAAGCGTGGCAGGCGGCCCTCCCTCCCAGTGGGATTCAGCCACAGAAATGCCAGTCCAGGGGAAATGAGGAGGAGGTTGACACAAAGAATTGCTTGGGCAATTAGTGGGCTCATGGCCTCCTTGCTCCTCGGTGTATCATGTGGGTCATAAGAACATGAGGAGAAGAGCACAGCTGCTGGGTCAGGCCAACGGCCCCCCATCTAGTCCAGCACTTTGTCCTCACAGGGGCCAACCAGATGCCTGTGGGAAACCCTCAAGTGGGGCCATAGCAGAAGAGCAACAGACTCTTCCTGTGGTTTCCAGCAACTGGTCATCAGAATCATGACTGCCTCCAACAGCGGAGGCAGAGTGTAGCCATCCTGGCTAGTAGCCATTGATAGCTTTATCCTCCTCCACGAATCTTTCCAATCCTCCTTTAAAGCCACCCAGGCTTCAAAGGACAGCGGAAAGTTGCCTGCAACCTACTGGCAGAGCTGTGCGTGAGATGCACAATTCCCCACTGAAATCTGATCCTCACCAGGGGAGCGCCCTGTGTAGAACCGCAGGGGTGGAGATGTGGAATGAAAGTGCCAATCAAGTTCCGGGGACAGTTCTCAGGGCCTTGATGAGAGAGCCTTTATTGCGGACACACGCGCGAAACCCTGTCTGTGGTGCCCACCCCTTTTCCCAAGAATGAGACATGAGACCAGAGTATGGGATTAAATTGGCCACAACTTTATTGAACTTCAGAAGTGGGAAACTTGGCATAGGTCTTGGCAGGCAACCCTCTCAGCCCCTGTGGCTGAGGATATGCAGGATGTAGAGGTGCAGTGGGAGGGGACTGCAAAGCACACACTTACACAGCATGCCCTCCCACTAACCTCGGTCCGGGAGTTTGACCTACATGCCGCCGCTCTAGGGCCAGAAATTCCCGGTTTACCCTTTAACGGGCCCTGCAAGCGCCGCCGCATGGGCTGGGAGCATGCCAGCATCCCGCCCAACCAGATGATAGACTAAAGACTACCTTGCCAAGGCCTAAAACCGCCAAAGTTGTGACGAAATGCTGCGGGGAGGGCAAAACCTGCCAATGCAGGGAAATTCTGTCCCGGTCCACCCCCCCCCCTGCAATCTGGGGACATTCCAAAGTTGTAATGCCATTTACACCCACTATTCATTTCAAGTAGTATTCATATGACACCTTTCGTAAAACAAGATGGTAGTTTGCAAAGGAAATACAACAATATTAAATAATTAAAAGTTGAATCCCCCTCCCCATGAGCATGGAAATACTAATATGGACCCTTTCTTAGAGGAGGAAGGGAGGGGGCATTCAGATGAGCCGGGCCTGACCTCTCCCAGATATCGGATCCAGCAGACAGAGTCCTTTTGCTAGTCTGAAACGGATTCTCCTCCCCACTCCCATGCCCACCAGTGGTGGAAACGCCCAAGTCCCAGGACCACCTTTGCTTCCAGCCCCTGCAGGCGGTGCAGGTGGGAGAGGCGTCGTCGGTGCTGCCCCGCCGGCTCACTCCAGCAAATATTAATAAAGCTGTGCTATGAATAATTAACTGTCATTTAAATATTCATATGTTGTTGGGGCAAGGCCTTTTTATCAGGCATTTGAGGATATATTAGTGAAACATGATGTATTTCACCAAGGTTGATGTTATCCAAAAAGAGCTCCCCTCCTGTACGGAGCAGTGAGAAGGGAGAGGGAATGGCCAGTTGACAGGTTGCAAATATATAACTGTAATATCCCCCTGCAATTTCATAAACGGCTGCTGCGTATGAGCAAACCTAGAACAATATTGCAAGCATTAATTTCATTCGGCTAATGCTTATTTATATTTCATACATTGAAGCCTTCCTTAAAAGGAGCCCCTTTGGAAGGCACAGAGGGGGGGAGGGGGGCTGGGCAGCCCAAGGGCCTGTGCCCCTCCTCCCCACCTTGAAGACAACGGATGCTGCAGGGCTTTGCACCCACAGAATCATAGAATTGTAGAGTTGGAAGGGGCCCCAAAGGTCATGTAACACGCCATTGTCAGAGAGTTAGCAGCATTCTGCAAGGGATCCTCTGCAACCACCAGCAAATTGCAGGCCACTTCTGCAGTCCACATGCAGGCTCTGGGATTTCCACCGGTGATTTTGTTTTAATTAAATTTATTTAGATGCTGTTTTTCCACAGGAAACCATGTCCCAAGGGGGCTCCCCATAAATACCCGCTAATTATAAGAACACCAGCAGCCTCATATTTGGCACAGCTCAGGAATTCTAAGGACACCCTCCCACCCCAAATACTTTATTTTATTTTTAAATCAGGGGTTAAAATCAGTGGTTTTGTAAAGTTCATCCCTATGTCGCGATTCAAAATGGAATCCAGCTGTATGGAAAGACAGGCAAAAGCCTGCTCCTTGATCTCAGGAACCACCATGCAAAATCTGGTTACGATAGCATGTGAGGAGTCCAAATGGTCAGAAAAGCTTTCCAAAATATATAGTAGATGCAATGTATTTTTTTCTTTTTGTTTTTAATCAATCAACTTTATTTAATCAATAAAAAACCAGCAATTCCAGGAGTCGAATATCAAAGTATTTTTCGCATTGTATGTTCAGGAAAAGGGTCCATCAAGATAACCAAATTTCCTTCATTGGTGCAGGATGAGAATTTGTACCTAAAGTGTAAGAAATGAAGTCCCACCATATAGCAAAAAATAAATAAAATAAAAATAAAAATTCCACGTCTCCTAGTTCATTGAAGACCTTTAAATGGTGGGTCGTGTTCTTCAGAATTGCCAATGTCCACACAAGCATCACATTTCTCAACATTCCCCTTCACTTTGGAGATGCCTTTGGAGTTTTGGCCTGAGCACTCTCAGCATATGGTGAGTTTAGTAGTATTTTGTATGTTGCAAATGTCATGGAATGTCTGTTTTCATCTTGTTTTAAAACTGCATTATGGCTTATTTGTTGGTGCATATTTTTGTAAACCACTTTGTGAAGCCTTCTGTTCAAAAAGCAGCCTATTTAAAAAAACAAACAAAAGCAAAAAGATATATAAATTATATTCAAATAGGCGGGAACCATTGTTAGACACACTCATTGTAGACTCATTAAAATGAATGTGCCCACGTCTTAAAGGCGACAGTCTTCCTGATAGCAAACAGGTGTAGTTGTGGCAGCAGATTACTCTGGAATAAATGTTCCTGGAGAGCAGGGAGCACATTTCTGAGTTCAGGTGTTGTGCGCATTTGCAATGCTTCGCTACTCTCCCTCCTAAAATACTAATGATTTAAGGAATTTCAAAATTCAGCACACATAGTGAAATCTGCCCTAAGCAAATTGCAGGATCCGGGTCCCAAGCAAGTCGGACCGTTCTGTTGTCCCAGCCAATTAAGAATAATTGGCAGACAAGTGCCGAGTGCGGATTTCGTGCATGGATGCAGCTGGGATAAGCACTTTCCCTGTTAAACAGCCAGCTAGCCAAGAGGTACAAGATCTGGGATGCTTAAAGGGCGCCAGTGGGCCCCCCCCCTCTCACCTGACTGCATCAGAATTATGGAAATCAAAGTTTGAAGGAGAACCACATCAGGTAAATGCAAACTCTAAAGATGTGCTAATGAGGGGGGGAACCAAACACCCTTGTGGGGTGGGCTCAGTCAGGACAGGAGGGCTCACTCAGATGCCTGCATCCCCTTGCCAGAAAGCCTGTCCATCTGTCCACTCACCCACCCTTCCTGCTTGTGGAAAGGAACTGGGCTGAGCCTCACCAGGAGCAGAACACTGGGCTGTGACTGAGTCCCACATTTCCCCGCTTTTGCAGGCAGCCTCAGATCCAAACTTGGTACTTTAAAACATGCAAAACTCACCAATGAGCCAGCTGCCGTCTATGTACAAGCACCAGCGGGATGTGAAATTGCTGCATCACTGTGGACTCTAAATGACAATAAACCTTCCACCTCTTATAAATTAAGCAGGCTTTCAAAAAAATGATATTTGCCGCTGCAACTTTTTATGGCTGTTTGGTAACTTTAATCATTTTGCAAAATGCAATTCCTGGCCATAAATCCTCAGCCAAGTACAGATTTAAGGAGATCTAGAGGACTGCAGTGGGCTGAGAGGTAGGTTTTAATCTGACAAGGCCAAAAAGTCGATTAGATTTATACCAATGCAGCAGCTATGCTGTAATTGCAATAGGGCAGGCTGAACCAAAATTTGGGACATCAGGAAGGGAAATTGCAAGCTGGAGAAGGGGGCAGGGGAGCATTACTTAACCTGATCTAAGCAATTTATGGGGAGCAGCCTCCATCAAAAGACCCTGGACTTACTCGAAACACAGGGTCTTTCATGCTTAGGAGACTGGTCGCCAGCAACAAGGGTGGCCCAACCCGTTTCGCCGCCTGAGGCAAAATGGGAAGGTGACCCCCTGCTTCGTCCCCCTGCCCTCCACCCCCAAATTGAAGCCTTGCTTATCAGGGTCACACAGTGATCATGAGATCTCAAGAAGCTTTTTCTTCTCCAGTGGTGGCAGCAGGGGCAGGCAGGTTGCCTACAAGGGCACTGTCCCATGGGATTCTGCAGCCCGAGGTAGCTGCCTCAGTCTGCCTCATGGGTAGGCCGGCCCTGGTCAGCAAAACTGCACTCTGAACTTTTGTGCATGGGGATCAATCTCAAGCCATTCCCACCCACTGCCCAGGGCTGGATGAACCATTGGACACCTTCTGCTTAAGCCCCCTGTTGGAGGGCCTGCAGTTTCCTAGCTCAGCCACAAAGGGGGGACATTGGGCCAGTCAGTCTCTCTTAGGGCCCCTCCAGACAACCTGTTAATTGATCCGTCATCCTGATTTGCTGGCAGCGGGCTGACAAAGAGGTGAGATTATAGCTATTTGTCTTGATAGGTTTGTGGGAGCATCCTTCCCCAGCATGCTTGCAGGGAGTTTAAACATCATGCCATCATTAATCACCAGTTCATCCCACACAACTGAATGGCTTTCCCCATTGCTTTCCAAACAGCAGAAAGCCTGATTCTTTTTCCTAGAGTCATAGTGGGAAGAAATCCCAAGGGTCATCTAGTCCAACCTCTTGCAATGCAGGAATCACAGCTCAAGAATCTCTGGCAGATGGCCACCCAACCTCTGCTTCAAAACCTCCAATGAAGCAAAGTCCACCACCTTCAGAGATTGTCTGTTCCACTGTCAAACAGCTCTTATTTTCAATGTGGATTTGTTGTGCTGGTGCAATTGGATCGCTCCCACAAAATAAATACACCCAGAGGGGGCAGGAGATGCTTAGCCCTGTTTTAGCATCACTGGGTTGTCATTGTGAAAATAGGGGTGAGGAAGGGAAAGCTGTGTGTGTGTGTTTGTATACGTGTGCACATGTCATCTTGAAACCCTTGGAAGAATGTAATGTCAGGCCATTTATGGGGGAAAGAGAGAGAGGCTCAATAAGGCATTTTAAAGGCACCTGGGTGGCTTGTGAGGCCAAATTGAGAGCCAGTGTGGTGTAATGTCAGACCAGGACCTGGGAGAGACTAGGGTTCAATTCCACACTTAGCCAGTATGCTCATTGGGTGGCCTTGGGCCTGTCAGTGCTTCTCAGCCTAACCTACCTCATAGGGTCATTGTGAAGATTAAATGAGGAATGAGGAGAACCATGTACACCACCTTGAGGTCCTTGGAGAAAAAAAAGGTGGGGTAGAAATGCAATAAATAAAATAACCAACTAGATAGCTCAGGTGGTTAGAGCATGGTGCTGCTAACACCAAGGCTGCAGGTTTGATTCTCTTATGGGACAGCTTCATATTCCTGCATTGCAGGGGGTTGGACTAGATGATCCTCAGTACTTTCTATTTCCACATGGGTTTGTGTGTGTGTTTTCTTTTTAAAAGTCCTCATGAAAATTCATCAGCATTTTAGTGTGAACTTCTCCTAAGATTCACAATTTTGTGTGCCATTGTGCTTTCATACACATCTCTTACAAAGTGATTCCCTCTCATACAATGTATTTTTGGAAGTTATTTTCATGCATCTGTGCCTTTTAACACACGTTTTATCCTATTATGTACCTTTCCATACACATTCCCTGGCTGGAGAAACTACATTTGCAAAATTCAGAGAAGAGCGAATTTCAAAGAAAAGCTGCGTTGCTGTCCACATATTTACTGAGAAGGTGGGAATTAGGGCAGTTCATGCAGAGTAGATCAAATTTCTCTCCCCTCCCCATCAGGCTCCCCATCTTTTGTCCTGCCACCTCCAGATATTGTTCTCCAAAACATTTCTGTGCCTCTGTTAGTCCTGCAGGACCTTTCCCTGAGTGAGTATGCCCAGGGATGGCAGTAATGGGGTTCCCTGGAATTCTGTGCCCAGGTTTAGGGCACTTCACAAATACATGGGGGGGGGAATCTATGTTGCCCCATGGCAGAAGCCCCACGGGATGCAGAATGGCATTAAGCCCCAGGGGAGCCATTTCCTTGCAACCGCAGCCACCCTGCCTTTCTGCCTTTCCCATTCTTCACCTTGGCAGCATTTGCATTCCAAAAGAGTTTGGCCCTGTGAGGGCCTGTCTGCAGGGTGAGTGATGCAAGCATCGGTTTTCTTCCTCCTCCCCACAGAATATAAATATAAGATAATTAACACAGAGAATGCTTAAGTGTCTAATCAATAGGAATACAAGGCATTTCCATATGTCAGGGCCTGCTGGAAAGAGGCAGCCACAGGCAGTCCCTGGGAAAGGAGATTGCACTGCCAGGCCGTTGGGAAGGGATCGAAGGCTGCCATCTCAGCCACCGCCCCTTCCCCCCGCCCCCCGAAAATAGACGCAGAGCTTTTGCAAAGCTGAGATTTCAGGCTCTGTTTAAGCTCCCCTCCCCCAGTTAGGGGCTGCCCTCTGGAAATTGCCACCCTGGGGGTCTCAGTCCCCAACTGACTGGCTTTTGGGAGGGGAGTGCTGGAGGCAGGCAGAGGCACCCACTCTGTGTCCCGCCCCCCTCCAGCTGCATCGCCAAAGGCAGAAGGAGCAGCATCCCAATAACTGACCATGGTACAAGAACAGAAGATGAACAGAAGAAGACCCCACCTGGTCTAGCATCTTGTTCTCACAGTGGCCAACCAGATGTCTGCGGAAAGCCGACAATCAGGACCTGAGCACAAGAGCCTTCCTGTGGTTTCCAGCATCTGGTATTCAAGTGCATTGCTGCCACCGACTGTAGAGGCAACGCATAGCCAACATGGCTAGTAGCCATCGATAGCCATCTCCTCCTGCATGAATTTGTCTAATCATCGCATAAAAGTGTCTGGATTGGTGGCCATCACTGCCTCCTGTGGGAGTGAGTTCCATAGTTTGTGCTGTGTGACAAATCCTTCTTTTTATCTGTCCTGAATCTCCCAGCTTCATTGGATGCCCATGAGTCTTATGAGAGGAGGGGAGAGAGACGGCTTCCCCGAGCTGGTGTTCCCCATCAAGGGCGCCAGAGCCCTCCTCCCAGCTGAAAAGCACTCCTCCTTCAAGCAGGAGTCGAAGAAGTCAGGGGAGTCTCCATCTGCATCTTTTCTTTCCTTTGAAATCCAGCAAGTCCTCTTGGAGTGACACCAGCTGTTGTGGCAATTCCACAAGGCATCTGCTCATGATCTGACAGGTTCTCTGCTCAAGTGGTTTATTATGTAAATGTTGCTCACCATAAAAATCAATGCTGTGTGTGTGTGGGGTTTTTTTGTTTCGTTTTGCTAAGTGGCCAATATTTATTTGGCTCAAGTGTTGTTTAATTTGATGCATTTATTAGGGGACAGTCAAATGACCGAGCTGGTCCTTAAGCTGCTTCGTACTGTTCCCTCCATGCCTTGAAGCCTTCTGCGCTTTTTTTCCCCGTGCATAACTCAAGGACGGGAGTAATTGATATGAAACTTTCAGAAATTAATTTTGCTGCATCTACCCCTAAGAGGGAGTGAGAGACTGTGGGATCATTTATAACATCACAGTTATTGGCCCTGACAAAACAATACCTTAAAAACGCAGCAAAGTAAATTATGGCGCACGCAAATGGCTCGGGCCAGCCCAGGCCCTGAATTGGACGACGGCCAGGCAAACGAAAACAAAGTAAATATGCTTTTGATATTAATAACACAGACAATATTGATCCACCAGCCAGTGTCACTTGTCTGCTCAGCGAGGAGATTGCTTCAGGCATTTTGCCCCCCACCCTTGGGGAGCCTCCCTCCTTGCAGGCCATTTAATTCCGCCAGTCTCTAATTGTATCAGACAAACCCAAGTCAAAGGAAGGGACCCCGGCTTGCCAAGGTGGGCTGTTAGTCAGAAAGTTGTCAGAAACAAAGATAACTCAATTCCTGGGTCTCGGACGCCGTTGTCTTTCTAAATGTTTATCAGATCAACATCTCCTTTGGCTCGGAGCCTGCTGTGACTGGGGGGATGTGAACTCCAATTACAGTGCCGTAATTTTTAAAAGGGCCGGAGCAAATGCTTTTTGTATAATAAAGTAATAACTCCAAGAGTCCTGATCTTCCCCACTGAAGGTGGGCAATGGAGGGAAACAGAAGGGGGGTATCTTGGGTTTGGTCAGTCAACCAGCAACAAATCCACCCAACAGTTAATTTTTTCAGTCCACATTTTACCAGCTTCTTCACAGGAATATCATGATGGGGGAGTTTGTCAAAAACCTTACCGAAATAAAGATACACTAGGTCCACAGCTTTCTCCTGATCCACCAAGCTTGTAACTCTATCCCAAGAAAAGAAAAGAAAAGAAAAGAAAGAAATGAGATTCACCTGGCATGACATGTTTTTAAGAAACCCATACTGGGTCTTAGTAATCACAGTATCCTTTTCTAAGTGCTCACAGACTGGCTGTTCTAGAACCTTTCCTGGTATTGATATAGCAGACACCCACAGTAAGGCCACTGTTGTTTCCCTATCCTACAATTTGTACATATATATTCAACCTGCCTTCCATTCTTCAGGTCATGGATCTCTTCACAAGTGTACACATCATTTACACATAATGCTCCCCCAACTCACTTTCTATTTAGTCTATTCCTTTTGAACAGGTTATAAACCTTAATTTCTATATTCCAGTCATGAGTCTCATCCCACCAGGTTTCAGTAATGCTTATTAGGTCGTGTTTGCCATCCTATATTAAGAGCTCAAATTTGTCTTGCTTGTCTTCCATGCTCTGTGTATTAGTATAGAGACAACTGAAACCATGAGTCATTCCCTCTAGCTGCGTCCTCCTTGTAGTTTCCTGTCCTTTAGCAAGTTTCTGGAGCACTGTATCAGTTTCCTGTACATCAGTGAAGCTATTGTCCCGAGTACCAGGTATTCCTCTGTTATCTGTAATATTGTCTCCCTCACCCTCAGGATTTAGCTTAAAGCTCTTCTGATCAGGTTCACAAGACTCTTAGCAAACACATTTTTGCCAACTACAGTGAGGTGCAACCCATCACTTGCCAGAAATCCTTCCTCGAGGAATACGGTAGCACCATAGATTTGTAGGATGGCATTAGGATATTACCTTCCTGTGGTTTCATTGCTCAACTCAGGAGCAAACCATTTCCTTGCTGAATTTTACATGATCCTTGACACAATTCTGTCGTTGTTGTATTTCCTAGAAATGGCCCTGAAGCAAACCTCCACAGTCTGAGATGGAACTTCAGGTCTCCTTGTCTTTATGCCAATATCTTTTATGTATAAATAGGTGCCTTTGCTTCATTTCTCTATAGTTTGTTCTTGGGGGGGGGGAGTATTTCCCTAGCCTCAGCCCGCAGCTGCATTCTCCATGCACAACTGCCTGGCTTTGCCTACTGAAGCACACTTTAAACAATGCTCAAATATATTTTTCAGGCTTATTTTCAACTTTCACTATTGTGAAGAAGATGGTGCAGGCATTTCAGTAAAAGCTCTTGTGATCTCCTCCATTGCAGTTTTTTTTTCCAAAGAATACTTTCCTTCCAGAGTTCAGTAGCTTATCAACTTTTCTGCTATGAAAAGACATTGAAGGACTGGATGCACATTGCTTTTGATGTAGTTCCATTTCTTAAAAACAAAGTTTGCAGAAGGCTGGCTTTCAATTATCCAAGTGATTAAAAGACAAAGGACAATCCAATCCAACCCTTTCCTGCATTTTAATTTGGTGGTCTGCTCTGGGTCTGAATGTACACTTTAGCAACCCCTGGGGTAGGTGATAAAAGACCACAGACTCAAGACTGTAATTGAAATGAATCAATCAGTTTATTGATACACAGTGCTTCGTTCAGAGATTAATTTACCCTTTTGCCACAATCAACAATGGCCCTCTTTACTTGCACTTGTTTTAACTTTTGAATTAAAAAGAACAAAGAGTTAACTTGCTTTGGGCATTAAATATTTACATATAAATGTTACGAAGGTGTGTGTAAATTATAAATAATGTAAGGCGGGACTTTGTGGTTAGAGCTAAGAGACCCAAATTGTATCATCATAATACATTATTCACAAATGATGCATCTCTTCTCCTCCATTAGTGCGACTAGAAAAAGCCCTTGAGTGCTTAACTTGGATTTGGAGGTGGGTAATAAATGCGAGATAAACAAATAGCAGTGGGGGAGGAAGCTGTAGTTAAACAAGCGCAAATTGGTGCGACTCCGACTAATTTTGCCAAACCACACCTTGCCCAGGAAACGCACAGCAAGGGCTCTGCAGGCAAGAGACATGGCAATAAATCCAAATTACCTGAATTAATTTAACCCAGAAGAAGCGCCCATCAAAAGTGTCGGTCTCACAATGAGAGGTGGTTAGATTAAAATCACATCAGGACATCTCTGGATGTCTGTGCGGTGCTAGTGACAGAGCGGACGCCTTTGGGATTCCAGGTGATGCCTCTTCACAGCCACTCAGTAGTGATGATTATTGCTCAGGTACTTAAGATGTTGTTTTCTGTGTGTGTGCATCTGAGTCTTGCACAGATTCTTCTTTGGGGCCAGCAGCCCTGAGACCAGCTGTTGACTTCCACAACTCTTTCTTGGACTGGAAGCACAGGCATAGAATAAATATATTTGTCTACAGGATTTATTTTAAATTGTGTGCTCAAAGGAGGAGGGGTGCCTGTGGCAGGAGAAAGAAGGGGCTGATGTGCATGTAGGGAGAGCAACTTAAATGTATCTTATGCACCTAGCTGTTTGGCATGTGAGTGGGGCAGAGATCTTGCATTCGTTGCTTGTGCGGTGGACGGGGGATGCGGCTTGCAAATCTTACTGCCGTGGTTCATTTGCCCGAGGTGTGGGTCCAGCTGCTCTTCTGGCTGGAGTGCCCCAAAGGAGACCCCCAAGAGTCAAGGAGAGCTGTGAAAATGCCACTGGAGGCAGCAGCTAAGAGTTTGCCCAGTTCCAACACTAAAAGTCACAAGGCTAAGTATGTAGCTATTTTGCCTGGAGTGGCTGTGTGGGCACAAAGCATAGCAGGAGAAGGACTTGAATATCCAGCAGGACTAGCAAAGAACACGGGACAGACAAGAACAAGGTGATAACGTTCTTGCAATATCCCTCCCACAAAGCACGTTTGAAGAGCCCTGGGTTTATGTATTTTTATTGTAAACCACTTTGAGATCTTTTATGAAAGGTAAATAAATATTTATATATATATATAAACAGATACATGGTTTCCTTAAGAAGCCCACTTTGTACCTGGGAAATTGTTAACAGCTCTCTCCTAGTTGCAAATATATCCCCTTTGGCGGCAAGGTGCTGGCTTTGCAAGTTCAGGCATGGCTAGGTGAATCATTTCCAGCAAGGTTCTCTGTTGGGGTTTGGCACTCAAGCCATCTTGGTTGCCCTGAGGGATGATCAGAGAAGAGATGGGAAGTGTGATCCTGTTGGCTCTCATGGACCTGCCAATGGCTTTTGAAACCATTGACTGTGGCATGCTGCTGGACTGACTCCATGGGCTGGAAGTTCAGGAGGTCATGCAGTGCCCTCTTTGCTACTGGCAGGATGGATTTCAGAAGGTAGCACTGATAGCTCCTGCTTGGCTCCACAGCAATTGTGTTGTGGAGCCTCATAAGGTTTTGTCTTGTCCCCTCAGTGTTCTTTAATGGTGTTAGAGATTTGGGGTAAACCCTAGAAATTAAGAAATGCCAGGGTTTTGATTAATTGGGGAATGGATTAAGACATAAACTGCAGGGCTGTGCCAGACTGGGAATTCCTGGGCTGGGTTAAGCAAACCAGCCTGTCCAGGCTAAGGGAACAACCGAGAGCCATGGAGGGCCCATTGAAGGTAGTTGCCAATGCAAGAGAACTGCCCTGAGATGTGAACAGGGACAAGGGTTTGAAAGGTTGCCATGGTAACTGCTCTGGGGGAGGGCAAGGTGCTTCTGGGAAGAAGAAAGAGGAAGAAGGGGGAGATCCATCTTGGTGAGGTAGAAGGAAGGACTGCCTGCAGGGCTTTGGGCCATGCTGTAAGATCTGGACTCCCTTCATGCAGATGGAAGAAGAAGAAGAGTTTGGAATTGGTATCCCGCTTTATCACTACCCGAAGGAATCTCAAAGCGGCCAACAATCTCCTTCCCCTTCCTCCCCCACAACAAACACTCTGTGAGATGAGTGAAGCTGAGAGACTTCAGAGAAGGTTGACTAGCCCAAGGTCACCCAGCAGCTGCATGTGGAGGAGCAGAGACATGAACCCAGTTCACCAGATTACGAGTCTACCGCTCTTAACTACTACACCACACTGGCTCTCCACCACACTGGAAGGTGCAAATAGGCAAATAAACCCTATTCCTTAAAGCACAACAGCCTCTGCTGTGTCTTCTATGTCTTCTAAAGGTACACAGACCTCGTGTGGGCGCCTGAGATCCCATGCGCTCTTGCCATGGCTTGGCAGAGAGAGGGACAGGCGCCGGGATTTTGTAACAATACATTTATGACACTGCCAGGGGAAGCCATTAGAGGGTTTAAAGTGAGGTTGGTTTGTTTATTGAGTTTCTATCCCTCCTTTTCCTCCACAGGGTTTAAGGTGGCATATATGTTTCTCCCACTCCTCATTAAATCCCCACAATGAGCCCGTGAGGTATGTTAGGCTAAGAGGCAGTAACTGCCCCCAAGGTCACTCAGTGAGCGTCATGGTTGAGTGGGGATTTGAATCCTGGTCTCCCAGGTCTTAGTTGCCTGCTCAATAATCACCAGTTCAATTGGCAAACGCCAAGAGGTATGGTCATACACTCAAGCAGGAGCTTAGCTCTGGTCCCACTGGGGAGCACCAGGGTGGTGTGGGGCAGGGCAGGACAGCCACATACCTTTCAATGTATATAAAAGAGGGCAAAGTTTTGTGTTGGCTTCTTTCCCCTCAGAATATGGAAGAGGGGGTGAAAGAGGAGGAAGCCACTGGAGAAAAGGGATTTAAATCGCCCAGCAGGTTCCTCTGACATATCATACTCTCCCAGGGGACACAGAGTGGTTTCAGAACAGATCAGGATATCATTTAACTCAATGATTACAAATCCATGAACAGCAGCAGCAGCAGGAGGAGGAAGAGGGTGTCAGGAATTCCCTCTCTCAACCATCCAGTGAGAGATAAGCATCAGCGTTTGATTAACTGGGGCTTGAGGGGTGATTTATCAGCTTTCAAGCAATTTACAGGTGTGCAAAATGGCTGCGTTTGATGAGGCTCACCTGGTCCCTGGAGTGGTTCTGCCAGGTGTGTCTCCCTCTGCCTTGAGCCAGGCAGATTCCTGCTCAGACTGGATTGAGTTCTCCATTCATTCCCCTTCTCTCCTGCCCCACAAGCAAAATAAATTAGCAAATGAAACACCTTTTCCCCTTCTAGTTTGTACTTCTATCCCACCCACCCCATCCCCGTTGTGGCCATCATGGAACAGCAGCTGTGCTGACATGAACACAATCTTAGACCCATCTCACTTCTTGTGTTTATTTAAATGACTTATATGCTGACATCCCTGCTTTCAATGCAGCTTCATATAAATAGCAGAATCTTCCAAATAATTTACAGATCACAGGGCTGGCCCATCCTTCAAGAGAGCTTTGGTGTGGCTTAGCTGACAGCCCCATTGTTGCTGATGCCCCACCACCATTATGCCTCCCACTGCTGCTGGACCCCCACCCTCTTCTTCACCCCTCCCCCTTGCTCTTCTGCACTACCACCTCTGTGGTGGTGGACTCTTCTTCACTGAAGGTTTTTAAACAGAGTTTAGATGGCCACCTGTCAGGGATTGTTACACTGTTATTCCTCCATTGCAGGGGGTGGAGTAGATGACCCTTTTAGCCCCACCCGAATTCTTAGGGCTCTCTGCTTCTTAGTCATTCTCAGCCTGGTTAACATAAGCATTGATCTGGTAGGTCAAATCCACATGACTTTCTGGGAAGTGGCTGCCATTCTTTCTTTCTTTCTTTCTTTCCTTCCATTTATTTCTTTCCTGTTCTTTTAATGCACATGGTGGATTTGTAAGTTTCAGCAACATGCCATGCTGTTGCCCCTGACACTAAGTGGAAAAATGCAGAGAGTTCTGCCCTGTAGCCCAGAAACTTAGACTGGCCTCTACCCCAGCAGAAATTCCAAGTGCCTACAAAAGTAAGTGAAATCAATTTTGGGAGAAATCAGTTTTAAGAAATGAGCCATTCATCCAATGAGATATGGCAACGAGAAAGCAGGGTGGGGGGAAGAGTTCAGATCAAGAACTGCACAGCTGCAGATCATCAGCATAAAGATGGCATTGAAAATGAAATGAATGAATAATGGGGCAAAAGTGAGGGGATAGGAAGAGCAATCCTTTTTCAGAAACTCCTACAGAAAATGGGAAAGTTGAAGAAATGGGACCATTGAAAGAGACTTCAGGGTAATGAGAAAGTTATAATGGAAACCATGATGAAACCTTATGCAGAAAACCACGAGAATGAAGAGAAGAAAGGCGAAGGGAGTGGACAGCTGTGTCAAAGGCCAAAGAAACATCCAGAAGGATGGAAAACAAATGCTTCAGTTTTGCTGCAAGGAGCTAATTGGAAGGGCGAGTTGGAACATGTCTCAGTTGAACGGAAAGAGAGCAAAACCTCTACAAATCAGGTTCAAGAAGGGAATTGGTAGAAACGAAAGGAAAATAAAGAGACAGAAAATATTATAGAGACCTCTGGAAATGATATGTAAAAATGGAGGATCAGAGTAGTTTTTAAAAAATATATAAGAGGGCAGACTTCACAGTGCAAAAGAACCAGAATAAATAAAGAATAAAGCAGGAAATATTTATTGGGTAATGAATTCCAAAGGAGGAGGAGGAGGAACTGGATTGAGAAGACAGACAGTAACATAAGAAGAGAAGGAGAGAGGACAGACCTTGTAGACTAGTCATCCTAGAACAACAAGGGAAGAAGCTTCTGTCCAGGGCCCAGCTTCAAACAGGGAACCTGGCACAGATGCAGAAGGAGGCAGCCTGAGCTGTGGCACAGGAGGCTCAGGAACTTTGGGGTCTTGTCTCCTAGAGCCCCTTAAGTGTGACCTTCAACTGTCAGAGTCCCCGGAAGAGCTGGAAATCTGCTGAGGAGCCCCTTCCCTAGGACCTCCTGATCTCCACCTGGTTGGGAGCTGTCCAAGGTACTGCACTCCAGCCATAAGGACACAAGAAGAGCCCTGCTGCCTCAGGCTACAGGGGGCCCATCTAGTCTAGCATCCTGTTCTCACAGTGACTGACCAGATGCCTATGGGAAGGCTGCAAGCAGGACTCAAGCACAAGAGCACTTTCCCGACTTGTGATTCTCAGCAACTGGGACAGTGGAGATAGAACATAGCCATTGTGGCTAGTAGCCATTGATAGCCTCCATCAATTAGTCTAATCCACTTTTAAAGCTATCTAAGTTGGTGGCCGTCACAACTTATTGTAAGAACAAATTCCAAAGTTTAACTATGCACTGTGTGAAAAAGTGCTTTATTTTATCTGTCCTGAGTCTTCCAAAATGCAGCTCCGCTGGATGGCCCCGAGTTCTAGTGTTATGAAAGACAGAGAAAAAAATACTTCTCTATCCACTTTATCCCTGCCATGCATCATTTTATTCACCTCCATCATATCTCCTTTTCCTTACCTTTTCTCTAAACCAAAAAGCCCCGAATATTGCTTTCTCTGGCCCAGGTGTGGGGAACCTTTGGTCTTGCAGATGCTTCTGAGCTACAAACTTGCAACAACCCCAGCCAATGTGGTCAATGGCCAGGTATGATGGGAGCCATTGTTCAGCAACATCTGGAGGACCAGAGGTTCCTCACACATGGTCTAACCCCTTGATCATTTGGATTCCCCTTTTATGAACTCTTTTTGAGGCGAGGCAACTAGAACTGCCCGCAGTAATTCAAATGTGATTGCACCATCAATTTATATAATGGCATTATGATACTGGCCATTTTATTCCAATTCCTTTCCTAAGTATCCCTACTGCCATGATTCCCTCTAAGTCAAGGGTCAGCAAACGTTTTCAGCAGGGGGCCGGTCCACTGTCCCTCAGACCTTGTGAGGGGGCCAGACCATATTTTGAAAAAATAGTAATAAAAAAAACGAATTCCTATGCCCCACAAATAACCCAGAGATGCATTTTAAATAAAAGGATACATTCTACTCATGTAAAAACACGCTGATTCCCGGACTGTCCGCGGGCTGGATTTAGAAGGCGATTGGGCTGGATCCAGCCGCCGGGCCTTAGTTTGCCTACCCATGCTCTAAGTCAGTGTTTCCCAACCAGTGTGCCTCCAGATGTTTTGGGACTACAATTCCCATCATCCCTGACCACTGGTATTGCTAGCGAGGGATGATGGGAGTTGTAGTCCCAAAACATCTGGAGGCACACTGGTTGGGAAACACTGCTCTAAGTACTCTGATTTAGACTAGGAGTGGGAGGTACTTGAGAAAGAGGGCTTTGAAGGGGAGGGAGCAGGAATGAGACAACAGAGGAGAGGCATCTTTTTGACTAGCCTCCCACCTTATGGAATCATAGAATTGTGGAGTTGGAAGGGGCCCCAAGGGCCATCTAGTCCAACCCCCTGCAATGCAGGAACCACAGCTAAAGAATCACTGGCAGGTGGCCATCCAACCTGTGCTTAAAAACCTCCAGTGAAGGAGACTCCACCACCTTCCAATGTAGTTCATTCCCCTTAATACTTATTCCTCGTAGGTACCGCTGCAAATACTACTAAGGGTAAGTAAATCCCATCTTTCCCAATCAAGAGATATATCTGTCATCAATCTATGTCAATTCACTTTAATCATTTGAGAAATGCTTCTAGGAACCAAAATGCCTAAACATTTTATAACCTCTGGGCACCAACAAAATTGGCCACTTTCCAGTCCTGAGGCACAGAGGCTGATCTTAAGGGAAAGTTGCATATTTTTGTAAGAAGATCAGCAATTTCACATCGGAGTTCTTTCCAAATTATCAAGTGGACCCAGTGATTTGTCAGTTTTTCTTTTGTCAATAAGACCTGGAACTTCCTCTCTCATCACCATGATTTGCCTCTGTTCCTCAGACTCTTCCTGCAAAAATGAGTTCAGCCACAAGGATCTGTGCTACGTTTTCCACTATGAAGGCTTATGCATGGAATTCATTCAGCTTCTCTGCAGTCTCCTTAGCTTTTCTTAGCAATCTTTGACTTCCTTGTTCAAAGTGCCACCCATTTCCATGGCCAGCCAGTCTCCTGATACAAATTAAGATAAAGAAAAATTTGTTGATCTTCTTTGTTTTTAGCAATGTGCCCCTTAAATTCTTTTTTAGCATCCCTTATGGTCTGCTTGCATTTCTTTTGCCAAAGTTTGCCACTTTTGCATGCATTTTATACTTCTTTCTGTATCTTCACAACAGCCATGTGAGGTAGGAACAATGATGAGTTTAAAATATTGAACTGATTGGGATGGTTTTGCTGGCATTGATCCAAATGGGCAAACTGGATTGTATTTGTCTTTTGCCTTAAAGATCAGGAGTGACAGGAGCAATCCAAACATGAAGAGAGAGCAAGGAGGCACTCAGTGGCCTAGCTTTGAGGGTGTCTTTTAGATTGTTGCATCACCTCACAATGACTGATGCTCGTTCTCACTTTTTAAAATTTAAAAAGATATGATCATGTTGCCCCAATGTTACTTTTGTTTTCTTTTTCCCTGTAACTTTTTTGTTTCTGTTTTTGCATGGTTTAATATTGGCATTGGGATAGAGCAAGGCTCTAGTGCCTTTAATGACTGTGAAAGGCAGAAATCCAACAGGGCAAGCATTTTCTAGTATGTAAACACCATTAAGGGGAAAACGTCAGCTGTTGACATTCTGTCCATCAGACATTTTATTCCTTGTGTGTGACCCCTGATTTATGAAGAAAGGGCATAAATTTGCCTATGACAACGTAGATGCAAATTTGTACCTTCTTTTGCCAGTGCAGCAGAAGGCCCAATCTATATCCTGTGAACTGGGCCTGGAAAATTATCCTGGTGGCATCCCTGCCTTATTAGTGCTTCCCCCCTGGTCCTCCCTTCTACTCGTGTGTAGGACATCCTGACATAACCTCCTCATTCACAGCTTCTCCCTTATAGTCACAGCAGAACAGGTGAGAATAGCAATAAAATGTAAGGTAGAAGAGAAAGGAAGGGGAAAATTGGAGAAAACATATCCCAGAAGAAGTCACCAAAAGCCTTTAGAGAAGAGGAATTCTTAAAGTTAGAACAGGGAAGAGGCACTGAAGAGATGAGGAATTATTGTGAAGAAAGAAAATAAAATTGCTTAGCTGGAAAAAATAAGAAGGCACAAACCCTGTAATGCATGTCATTGGGTGCTGGTAATTGTAGCTCTGCGTGGCTTTAAAGGTGAACTAAATCTGAATTCTCCTCACCCCAAGCGCCAGCCTAGGGGATGTGGGTGACCCCCTTCCTTTGTTCAACCTGCATAACTTTAGGGTAAAAGAGTAGCCATGTTAGGGAATCTCCCCGCCCCCCACCCCTCCGCAGACTGGAATTGACATGCAGCAAGGTTCGTGCTTAGTCTAAACCCCCATCTCGGCCTCTGAAAGGACACATTATACAAATCTTCCCGCGGTCTTGAAATCCCCTAAAACGTGATTGTGTCAGACATTCTTCTGTGCCAAGGCATCCTTTCCTCCCTCCCTTATTCAGAATTCCAGTATCAGAGAGTATAACCTTGGAAAAGTATTCACTGGGGAGCACACACAGAGTCAATAATTCATGCTGCTTCTGCTGGGCGGGGGGGGGGGCAGGGGGCGCTTGGCTGGCCTCCGATATGATATACAGAATAATGCATTAATGACTGCCCATCCACCACGTTGTAGAGAGATTTTTACACCTTCTTTCTGCCCCCCCTAAAAACCCCAGAGTTATTTAAAAGGCAACTCTGACCACATGTGCAGAAATATGCATGGGATTGTTTTGAATTGTTTCCTTGTTGGTGTGGGAGAGAGCAGCCTCCTCCCTCCCTAAGCTGATCCGGAACTGGAGGAGAGTCAGACCCACAAGCCTCTAATTCTCTTAATATTAATCCAACAATCGATATGCTTTGGGCCCATTGGAATTTTGATGGACAGAAATAAATAAAGCGTTGCCGCCTAACTAAGCTCAGTAGGTATGATGTTTTCCTGATGTCATATATCTGCCTTAAAGACGACCACTTCTTCATTAAAGACCCCAAATAAGAACAACCTCTAATACGGTTTGGGGCCCACGGCTTTCCCACCTGCAGTTTAAATGCAAAAGATTTAATGATTTAGAAACCAGAAGAATAACTAAAGAGCCCAACAGTCATTATCTCAAATAATGAGACTTTTTAATGCAAAATCAATGTTTGTTATAATGAAAATAGATTCAGCAGTTCCTGCAGGCCCAGATGTACAAATCTTCCTGGCTGGGGAATAAAATGTGGCTCCATATTTCCACCACCCTGCTGGAGATTTTTTATCCAGGAGTAAAAATAAAATGTCAGACGTTATTTACTGCTATCAACTGTTCTCAGTCAGAAGTTTTAGCTGAGACAGGATTCATACGGAAAATAATCCTGAGTGAATAGTTAAGGGTAGAAAGGGGGACAGAACCGCCCCCACCCCACAATGACCCCTCTTCCCATACTTCCCTGTTTTAGCTGCACAAAGAGGAAAAGGACCCCTGTTCTGTTGGCAGTGGATGCGCAGAAGCCGTAGGAAGGCAGCATGCTGTGGAAGGGAAACCTGCAGCAATGAAAATGGTGATATACCTTTGCATTTATATCTGTTGAAATCCATTCTATTTGTTTGTTTCTATCTCTTGGAATAGTTGACTCAATTAGCTGTTGAAACCCTTTAGTATGCAGAGCATGCAGCATTTCACCAGTGAATCTTAGGTACAGAGTAGACTTTACCTGTTGCAACCACACACTGAAAGAGATGCTTGTGGGTAAAAAAATAATAAAATTATTTATTGTAGGGAATCCATAACTTGGGTAGAAAATGTTCCTAGTTCTAGCCTCATTTGCTAATCTAGAAAAGAACAAGGTGGCTATGCTGGCTCCTTTGTTCTGTAAGTGAATAGTTAAAACTTAAGGGCAACTTGCTTCCCCTTTTCTTTTTAAGGAGGATAAGCGTGCACGCGCACAAACAAACACATGAAGAGATATGCCAAGTTAACTGAATGCTCCTAAAACTGACTGAGCGAGGGATCCAGCAGGTCCTGTCCCTCAGCTCCCCTGCTCTGATCCTGGAAAACCTGGGCTGAATCTTCACATATATAAACAACACTGTGACAATGCTTTTTAAAGAAGTGTTTTAAAATATATATGGAATTTCACATTAGCTTAACAGTGCCATCTAGTGTAACATTTGTATAATGCACTTAAAACTCACTTAAAACATTCTATTTGCAGCAGTGTAGCTGAGTCCCTGGATGCAACATGGATGTTCAGGAAATCCTTGCCTTGCCTTGCAAACATCATCTGGCCAAAAATATTCAGCTCTTTGCACTAAGTTCCCTCATGGTTCATTTTCTAGACTACTGTGTGAAGGGCAGGCAGGAGGGAGTACGTTTTAAGCAGCTCTATATACTGCAACACGCCCCCCCCCACTTACAGGTGTATTCACAAGCTCCACAATGCTCTGGGCCAATCAGCCGTGCCCTCAAGTGCCCAGTCCTGTCTGGGACAGAGCGCAGAGGAGGATTGCTTTGAATTGCTCATGCAATCAGGGTGTTTCAGGTGGCAAAATGCGGTCATTTTTGACAACTCCATGGCAAGCTTAATTCCGGGCCCAAGCGCCTGCTGCAATATTCAAAGACACAATGAGATAATTTCACATGTAAAAGTGCGGGGAGGACGTTGTGTAAATTAGTCACAAAAAATCTAAAGATACTTTGTTCCCCTTTCCTTCTGGGAGAAAAATCAGGTTCTATTAAGACTGAAATAACCATTGCAGAAAAAGCCCACAGACCATTCACACAGAATATCTATTTTAAACTCAGTCCGAAACTTTTCTGGAGGGAAAAATACCCTGAGACTGAGATACAGCAAGAAGCACAATTTGCATTTCAACGCAAATCATTCCAAAGGTGCAGACAGGAATGCAACTGAGGGCTTTGCCATGCATGGCACTCTGCGAAGGGGGCTGTAGGCCCAGAAATTGCATATTCATATCCCTGAAGAGACTGGGGGCTAGTCAGTCCTGCCTCCTCTCAAGAGTCCTTTGTGTGAATATTATTTGGCAGCAGATGGGACTGGTGTTCCCGTCTCCCCTCCCCACAAGACTGCTGCACTCTCCATGAGGTGTGATCACCATATCACAGAAGGATGAATTGCTTCTTCACACAGCGCTCAGATGTACTATGGTATTTGTCAGCAGCATAGATGGCTTTAAGAAGGGTTGAGGCAGATTTGTGGAGGCCAGGGCTATGAATGGATCCTAGATACAGTTATGATGGCTGTTTACCACCTTCTTCACCAGAAGTCGTGTGAAAGGTCTTCACCTTCAAGATCCCCCCTTGGGGACTTTCCATGGGCTGATGGAGGGGGCTGGGCAAGAGAGGCCTTTGGACACTTCTTATGTTCTTAAGCCCCCATAGACTGCTGTGTACCCTCCTGCATCTCCCCCAGATGTGCAGGGATCTCTTAGGTTGTTCCATGGCCAAGCAGCAGAGCTCCGCTGAAAGCACACCCAGCCTGTTGTGAGAGGTGTGCACAGGAAGCAAGAAAGGGCGGCATAAGGGGAACCTGCTGGATCAGGCCCAAAGAAGCTCATCTAATTCAGCATCCAGTTCTCACAATGTCCAACCAGATGCCCCAATGAGACATCGGCAAAACCCTTCACTGGAGGTTTTAAAGAAGAAGAAGAGTTTGGATTTGATATCCTGCTTTATCACTACCCGAAGGAATCTCAAAGTGGCTAACATTCTCCTTTCCCTTCCTCCCTCACAACAAACACTCTGTGAGGTGAGTAGGGCTGAGAGACTTCAGAGAAGTGTGACTAGCCCAAGGTCACCCAGCAGCTGCATGTGGAGGAGTGGAGACGCGAACCCGGTTCACCAGATTACGAGTCTACCGCTCTTAACCACTACACCACACTGGCTCTCCAGAGGTTGAGTGGTCACCTGTCATGGATGCTTTAGTTGAGATTTCTGTATTGCAGGGGGTTGGACTAGATGAACCTCGGTGTCCCTTCCAACTGTACAATTCTATGATTCTATAATTTTATGAGTGAAGAGCCTTGGGCAAAGGCGATAGCCTCTGCTTAAGATGTGAAGTCCTTCCCTGCCCCACTTGGCCCAGCTCTGCCTTCCCAGTTGTGGTTGGTTTATGTCCCAGGCAGAAACACACACAGCTCCTCACCTGGATCTCAGGTAACAGCCAGCTTCACCTGACATCTTCTAAGTTATCCTAGTGGTGCCCAATTTTCTTAGGTTTTTCTTCTGTTGACACTATTTCTATCCACCTTAAAAGGCAGCAATACTTCCAAAGTAGATAGAAACAGTGGCAACAGAAGAAAAACATAAGAAAATTGGTCATCACAAGGATAACTTTGAAGATGTCAGGTGAAGAATAATTGAACTCAATAGTATTTAGTGCTCCAGAAAACAATCGCGGCCGGGCAGCCCCTCCCCCCATCTGATTCATGTCTAGTTCATGTTTAACAAAACAAGGCTAAGGGTCATGCAGTCTGGAGTCCCATAAATAACCCGCTAATGGGATTTCCAAACAAGCTGTCCCCCAAAATGGTTTTCCGTCTCACAGAGAGAATATTAAAATGCAAATGGATGCGGGCCGTGTCCTCATAAACAACCATGTTCATTTAACCCCTGACCTCGCCATTTAGCTGCCCATCCTGGCAATTTGTATGGTGTTGGCTATTGCATGTCACTCCAAAGTGTGAGCTGGGAAGAGCAATGTGCCCAGGGAAGCCGTTACCAGCCACGCAGCTCTGTTTATCACGCTGGGGGGAAGGGGAACTAGCCCTTCCGGAGGCAGGCAGCTGTCCTTTGAAAGCTGCTCTCCCCAGCATCCCTCTTCCATTATCCCTACTTAACTGATGGCATTTTTCAGCTAAGAGGAAAGCAAACTCAAGCAAGAGCAAAGGAAAGTGTCTCTGGAGAAACTTATTTACTCCTCGCCTCAATTTCGCCTCTGCCTGCTGGCAACATGGAGATGTGGAGCTGTCTTCCAGCTGAGCTCCCTTGAGTGATGTCACCCTGCTCTCTCGAGTGCCTGTACTTCTTGCAAGCTCCAGCTGGTGGGGATTGGCTGGGTCATGCCATGGGGTGGCTAAAACCTTGCTACAGGAGGGGTGGGGCAAGCCACAATAAAGGTGCACCCCCTTCTTAAGATGACCTCCACGCTACCAGGAGATTGCAACAACTCCTGCCCGGTTGCAAACATCAGTATCAGTATCAAGCTTTATTTCAGTTACAGACCAGCATAAGATAAAACATGCAGATAAACTGAACACATAAGACTTAAAACAGGTAAGGAATAAAAACTAGTAATTAAAAGGTGATTATATCATTTGTTATTTAGTCGTTTAGTCGTGTCCGACTCTTCGTGACCCCATGGACCAGAGCACGCCAGGCACTCCTGCCTTTCACTGCCTCCCGCAGTTTGGTCAGACTCATGTTGGTAGCTTCGAGAACACTGTCCAACCATCTTGTCCTCTGTCGTCCCCTTCTCCTTGTGCCCTCCATCTTTCCCAGCATCAGGGTCTTTTCCAGGGAGTCTTCTCTTCTCATGAGGTGGCCAAAGTACTGGAGCCTCAACTTCAGGATCTGTCCTTCCAGTGAGCACTCAGGGCTGATTTTCTTCAGAATGGATAGGTTTGATCTTCTTGCAGTCCATGGGACTCTCAAGAGTCTCCTCCAGCACCATATTTCAAAAGCATCAATTCTTCGGCGATCAGCCTTCTTTATGGTCCAGCTCTCACTTCCGTACATTACTACTGGGAAAACCATAGCTTTAACTATACGAACCTTTGTCGGCAAGGTGATGTCTCTGCTTTTTAAGATTATATCATACATACTTAAAAAGACAGAAACAGAGACAAACAGTTAAAAGCAGCTATAAGGGAGGAAGCGTGAAAGAGCACAGATATTGCATTTTGGGCCTAGTTTGTGGCGCAAACCATCCTTCGGTGAATATCCATCATGGCGGAGCAGAATCTAGCAACTGAGTATGTAACATCTGGGTTTTCACCTTGAAGTAGCAGGGAGGTATAAAGTTGTTCTGTGCTACCTGGGAATTTATGCAGTATAGGCAAGATGAACCTAGCTCATATATCTGTATAGTATCGGCAGTGAAAAAAGACGTGTCCTGTTGTTTCCAGTTGCCCAGAGCGACACAGGCATTTCCTCTCCTTTTATGATGTCTTCCTAAAGTGGCCTTCCTGGATGGCTGAAGGGAAGGCTTGGCAGCGGGCCAGAGTAAAAACCCTTCGCTGTTTTGGAATTTGAAGGTTGGTTATATCTTTTGGTCTTTTGGTTTTATTGATTAAAAATATCGGGGACCTGGCTAGATCTGCTTGGGGTTCGGTATCTTCCATGCTCAGTTTGATAGGGTTTTTTTGGGCTTGTTCATACCCCGTTGAGTAGGATCTGAGGGGTGAATCCTAGAGGTGTTATTATGTTTATCACTGTACGTTTCCATGTCGTTTGGAAACCACCCTTAATAGTTAAGGGAACAAGGCCATGCAGGAGGGAGGGTAGTCTCAGCCAGTAATTTAGTGTGGAAAGCCATACTCTAACTTTGATTCTTACAAATCCAGTTTCGAGACGTATGGTAGCTTTGGAGATGTGTTTAGGCACCTGTAGGGCTGATCTTAAGAATTTAGATTGTACCAGTTCTAATGGTGTAAAATTGGCAAGGGGGCTTAACTGGGCACCATATACAAGCTGCGCAGTGGATTTGAGGGCTGCAGGTATATATTGTCCGCCTTTAGTTCTGAGGTACCTGAGTATTGCATTTACGCTTCTCTGGGCATTTCCTGCAACATAATCCCTGTGGGCTTTTCTACTTCCCGAGGAATGAAGGATTATACCCAAATATTTAAAGCAGGTGACCTGCTCAATCTTATGGCCATCAATGCACCATGAGCAAGGTTTGGGCCTTTTGGCAAAGACCATGATTTTGGTTTTCTGATAGTTCTAGTTTGCTCTCCTTGCAAGGTGCCTGAGAGGGTGGTGGCTTTGGAACTTCAAATGTGCTTGGAGGACTCTCATGATCTCGGTCCATTTCAGTCCAGCTACATGCCAGGTTTTAGCACAGCCACAAGCACCCCATGACATATCCTAGGGCTCCTTGCAGATGGTGAGCAGTTAAATCCCTGCAGGGCATCAATGGAGGCAGCCTACACATAACACTTCTTTTGCCCAGCGTGCACACAGGGCTACCCAGAGAAGCCAGGAGACGCACTGTGATCAGAACAACCTGCAGTTAACTGCAGTTCAGACAGGAAGTCCCAGACATGGGGAGAATCTTCAGTTTGACATCCAACTTTTGGAACAAGGCCAGGATGGAGCTCTGAGGAAGCCTCCAATTCATACCAAGTCATGGCTGCCAAGCATTCCTGGCACTCTTTTCCTGGCATCGTGGGTCTTCATTTCTTTCTTTTGCAGCTCCTCACATCCATCTTTTGCTATACACCTCTTTAGCTTCTCTTGTTTGCTAACCCTTGTTTGCTTCCTTCATCCTTTCTTCATTCCTTCATCCACAAAAGCCCTGCTGTTAGTTTTAGATTATTCATCAGTCGCATGGGTGGTTGTCCCCTCAGACTTTTGACATTGTACAGTCGCCATACTAACACTGCTTTATTTCATTGGCCTGAGTCATCTCTTGCTGCATGTCCTGCTTATGTCCATGTTAACAACCTTTTCCACTACATCCCTAACTTTTGATCTTTGTTGTATGCAATTTTTAGTTTTTCTATCTTTTAATTATATTCCTAGCACTGCACATTCCATGGCGTGTTGTATTGTTCTTAAGCTGTTCATATTTCTCTGTATCATGGTCCAGTCCTCCGCTCCATAAAACATCACAGGCAATATGCACATATTGAATACTTTAGCTTTCAAATCTAAGCATCATGGCTAGGCCAGTATAAACATTAGACTGGCACAACTGTGATATCATACTGGTCCAACATATCTTAAGGACTGGTCTGTACAGCAATACTCCTGGTGCAAAAATTATATTAAAGTGGCCTAGACATGCCCGTTTAGTCGGCTCCACCATACTAAGCCTCAGAATACTGTGGCTTCTGCAAATGTCACCTACAGAGCGAACAACTTAAAACTTGGCAGACATTATGTACCTGATGAGGTCTGTGAATGTGCTAAATTTCAAACCGATTTCCACAGCTACAGCCAGCTAACAAGTGCAAAAATAAACTGAGCACATTTACCCAGTTTGGTTCAATATTTATATCATATCATACCCTTCTTTTCAATTTCAGTGAAAACTATTGATGTGCTTTATTCAGTCTTGTCCAGGAAGGGACTCTTTCATTGATTTGGTGATATTCTGGGCAGCAGCTCAAAAGTTATTAAGCTTCTTCCTGCCCAATTAAAGCCTATGGTTGTAACTAATGGCACAATAATATGGTGCACACACACTTTCGTTCTGAAGTGAGAATTCTGCCAGTATGCCAGTGTTTAGAGATGGAGTCACCTAGTGGGTGCTAAATGCAGTGATAATTCCTTTAGTTATGGGATATGACAGTGCTGTGCAGTGGTCACCCATCTTTTTGATCCAGTGGGCACATTTGGAAGCCCAAGAGTCTGAATTAGTATGTAATACCTCCATCATGAGGCAGGATGTCTCTCAGTTCCAATTGCTGGGACTCACAAGTGGGCAGTGTGCTCATGTTGGCTTTCCCATAATGGGAAAACATGATGGTGAGCTAGATGGGTTTTCAGTCTGATCCAGACTCTTCTAATGTTTTTATGCCATAGTTAACACCCACACCCCTTGGGGTATGTGACATGTTGCACATAACTGTGTTTCCAAACACCATTCTGACACATGATGGTACCAGCAGTGAAAAACATCAAGGCAAGTTTTGAAAATAATCCACTCATTTCATAGATTTTTAAGAGGCGACAAGCAAAGGTACATCTTGGCAGTGTGAAGGTGGGGAACAGAACTGATTCTGAGCAGGAATAGGCAGGAGCGGAGGAAGGGGGTGCTGTGGGGGCGGGCCACCCCAGATGTCACCACTGAGGGGGTGTCAAAATGCTGGGCGGCACTCACCACGGGGCCTGAGCCATGTGTCTCTCCTGGGAGTGAGCCGGTGGCTTGGGTGCCCACAGACTCCATGCTGCCCCAAACGGTCTGCCTGCCGCCTCCCCCTCAGCTATAGGGCGGCTGAGTGGGAGGAGGCAGGCAGACTCCTCAGAGGCCTCGCGGAGTGTCCTGCCCTGGCTCGCCCCACCCCACAGGCAGCTGCCCCTGCCCCTGGGTGCAGGGCACGCACGCCGCCCCAGGCGCCAGATCGGCTTGCTCCACCGCTGGGAATAGGTTGCTTCATTATTCATAT